>CM077571.1:0-2400000 GCA_039657325.1 Stephania cephalantha | reverse complement strand
AGTATCTGTTCCGCGCTTGATCTTCATCTTCTTTGCTTGTCTATTGATCTGTATATGTTGATTGTTCTAGTAAGTTGTTTCACTCTTCTTTGATTCAGCTATTTGTGTCTGTGCGTGTTCGTATTCTCGTTGATGATTCTCCGGTGCTGTTGTTTCTGATGATTTAGGTTATATTTGAGCAGATTTTGGTTTTTGAATGTTTTCGTTGAGAAATCTGGGATCGGATTTCTATATTGGAAGGAATCACTGATCCGATCCTTCGATGAGCCTTAGAAATCTCTTTGTGCCGATGTATATATACCTAGCTGTGAATCGGAAATTTTCATTGCATTGAACATAGACATGTAGCGATGCTTTTGGTATTGTGCCCTAGCTTGATTTAATTTCTACTCCGTTTGATCTTTTTTGTTGATTTTTTGGAGTGTCGCTGTATGTATTGATTCGAATTCTAGGTTAACATTTATTAAGTGAGGAAAACCTAGATCTGATCTAAGCTTTGAAGAACAGATTATTGAAACATCTCCGATGAGTGGATAGATCCATTGCAGAAAATAGATATAGAAGTGGTTCAAAGCTCAAGTAGAAAGGGATTTTAACTTTACTACCTGACTGACTAAGCATGGTTTGTAAGGCGATATGGAGCGCCGAAGACTAACTACATTTGGATAATATGAATGGTTGAGCGAGCGAACCACAAAACCACAAATTAGGATTGACTTAGAAATGTAAAATGAAATACAGATCATTTTAACACGCGCATAAATTCAGGTTTAGTCTGGATCGACATTACATCAATAACTACAGTTAAGGATACAATGCAAGAATTATTTGACGGAAGTTTCAATTCGACGACCTAAGGAAACACTCGTAACCATAATAGTCGCCAGTGATTATTAAAGGAAACACTCGTAACCATAATAGTCGCCAGTGATTATTAGAGCATCGGCGAGTCCAAAAGGTAGGATGGTTATTATGATGGTCCTAGATTTAGGATTTTGGTTTAGATAGAATTAATTGAGACTGCCTGCGATGAATCGTTGGTAGATGAAGGATACTGTTTGTGCTGACAGAAGAGAGAGAGCATGCTGCATTGCAGACAGTTGGATCTTATGATTCTTATCTGATCTGGAAATGTTTGTAAGAGGCATTTTCAGTTGCAGTCATCGGCGTTCTCCCACTTTGGTCAGCCTGCCTGCATTGGTTTTCCTTCAAGTGAGGGCCAACTCCTCTGTGACTTGTTCCCTCTCCATTAGACTCGGAAGAGTTTTTCCTTCGCCGCTCATTATGTCCAGCCAAACGTCTACGACAACTCCTCTTTGCTTCGTCAAACTCTGACAGCTCATGAAACCTGTAGAAACATTCCTCTAGTAGTTCAATGACTAGATTAAGGGGGTGACAAACTTGATTTTCAGATGGTATTGGACAACAGTTGATGACTATATATTAGTTCGAAAATTCAACGAGAATTCAAGAATCGCAACACACCCAAAAGAAACTTGTGTCCATTCATTGTTTAAACAACAATAACAAGAGCAGATAAGAGTAGTGCTAGATAGATCAGGACATAGGTGAGACCGTGAGAGACCTTGAATTTTGACCAGAGTAAATTCTACTTGAAATTTCTCTTTTGAATAGAATCATTGTAATGTAATTTATGCTGAAGTCTCTTTCTTTAATCTACTACTCACCTGTATACTCAATAGATGTACTCCCTTTAGATGTATATAAGATTTAATAGGAATCCTCACATCTAAATGAGCTTTAGATTAAGTGAAACATTTTTAGGCCATGAAGCTAATAACATCTACAAAGTACAAACTGTTTTAACTTTTGCCGGCTACATGTGGTTGTCTGATAAATCTACTTCTCCATTTCTATCTACCCATTCATGGACCAAAATACTGTCAGGAATTCTTTTTAATGGATTCTTCTGCTGCCCTTATATTTTAACTCTTGTATACCGATTTTTCTAAAGAGGAAAATGAATTGTCTAACTTCGAGTCTGAAGCGCTTTCCACTTATGGTACATATTTGTATGATTTTTTTTGGGCAAATAACATAATATATCCTAATGTTTAAAGTTTTTAACAAATACATCCTAACGTTTTGAGTTACTTACAAATTTATCCAAACGTTTCACTTTTTACAAATATATTCTAAGGTTTTCGTTTTTTACAAATTTATCCTAAAATCTTCCCATTTCCTAGTTTCCAACCTCACAAATTGTAGCTCATAACATGATAAATTGGGATAAACTTTTCTCATTTGCAACAACAAGGTTAAAAGTAATCTCAAATCAACCCAAATTTATTCATAAGATACAATTTACACAATTTCAAAACGTTAGGATATATTAGTAAAAATTGAAACGTTAGAATAAATTTGTAACAAATCTTAAACGTCAGGATATATTATGTTATTTACCCTTTTTTTTTTTTCTAAATTTCCTTTCTGTTTTTTGTGTTATGTTTTTACATATATACATCTATGTTTATACTATATTCCCAATACGTTAATTAAAGTTTTTTAATGGCCAGAGTTCACAAGAACAGAAATTGTGAAGGGAAGAAAAGAAAATGATGAAAATTGGAACAGTTACTGAGAGCTTACAAAAACCGTTCTAGCTAAAACACCAAATTGTTCCAGTTTAGAGCTTAGGTTTGAGTGCTAGAACCATAGAATGAAGTTCCATACAAACACATAACATAAGTGAAAGATGTGAGATAGGAAATCTAGACCTGCTGCATTGTTGACAGAATCGTTGTCGAAGCCCTGCAACAGTAACAACCGGAGCCTTGGAGTGAGGCTCACAGACCTTATGTCTGCGGTGGTATCTCTTGGCTTCAGCGAGATCAACAGTGCATCTCTCAGCCTGACAACAAGGTGGGGAACCTCCACTTCCACTTGAACCTTTCTTAGCAGAAGAAAGCATGGGCTTTTTCTTCTTGTCATCCTCAAAGGACCCATATCCCTCCTCTTCTTCTGCATCATCTTCTGCAGTCTCTGACCTCTTTGTCTTCTCCTTCAAACCTCTCTTTCCCTCTATTTCCATAGTTTTGAGTATGTGTGACACAGAAAGAGAAGTAGAGAATGAATTAGGCTGTGAAGGGGGTGTTAAGATGAGACTTGAAAGGGAAGAAAAGGGGAGTAAATGGAGAAGAGGAAAGGTGAAAAAGGGTGGAGAGGAAGAAAGTGCGAGGACCACAAAAACTCCATTTTTTGTTGTTTGCCCATGTCAGTGTAGGGTGAGTAGTGAGTGATAGAGAGAGATAGCTAAGCAACAAAAGAGAGGTAGCCATTAGCCAACCAAGCTTTGTGCTTAAGCCCACGAGGTACCTTACCTTGATTGCTGCTAAATCTAGGAGAGCTGGTCAACATGGTGTTGGGTATAACAATTTAGCACCTGGGTAGGATGGGTTCTGTGTCACTTGGCATTCAATTTCTTTTCAGGTCATTTTGTAATTTTTTTAAATATTCATGCGTCTCCACAACTCTACCTATATAGAACATTATATGTATTGCAGAACTAGTTCCAAGTCTAGATAAAGGAGGACTTCGAACCTATTTCCATTCCAAAAAATGAGGGAGGGAGGTCCCAAGCCCATTTTTCATTCCTAAAAAATAGGGGAGGGTTACGATAGGTTGACAGCCAACATAAAACCTATGTTACTCTAATGAATCAAACAAATGCTATATGGATCATATCAAAAAAAAAAAAAAAAAAAAAAAAACAGAACAAAAACAAAAAAAAAAAAAAAAAAAAAAAAAAACAAAACAAAACACCACACCTTTGAGGATGGACTAGAAACGCCTCTACTAGAAAACTCGACTCAATAGAAACTGGAGAAATTTGATGGGGTAGAGGTAGACTGAAGCTAACTTGGAAGCATTAATTATGAGGAATTTAAATGATTTAGAAAGCACATCATTAATTGCATTAAATCGAGTGCAATGAAAGAGCTTGATCCATGTAGCCAATCTCAACTAATTTGAGATTGAGGCTATATTGTTGTTGCATTCATGAGTCTCTAGACTCTCCCCCCTTTTCCAGCCTTTCGTTACTTTGGTTTGACTATCCTTGCGGGAGTTAATCGGACACTCCAACCCTATAAATCAAGAGAAACCAAGGGAATATAATGTAGCTATCAAGACTTGAACCAGGAATGTTTGCCTCATCCAGACCTATGGTGCTCATCTTTCTTTGCCACTACACCACACCTAATAGGTGCTTTTGCATTTTTTCGTCCTTTATTTTATCCGAGACTTAAATTTGACCGTCAGTTAAGCCTAAAAACCCACATTAATCCATTGGAAAGCAGTTTCTTCGAGTTGAAAAGTTTAATAGCTTGTGTGGATTCATGTGACGTGCAGGTGATTGTTGCTTTATCACATTTATGAATTAGATGGTGTAGGACAAATACAATGAGAACCGAAGCTTTCATCATCAATTAGTTGGGATTTAAATCTGAAAAGCTCTAATGACTGTTTTAGTTTGTTCATCTATATATTTTTTTAAAACTTTGAACTTGATGTTATACAACTGAGTTTTCAATTTGGATGTTGTGTTTTTCTTTTCTTTTTTTTCATTTGGACGTTAACTAATATGGGAAGAACTGAACAAATCTTTTCTTCTCGTGTTGATATCTTTCTCTGGTCTTTGAGTTACTCGCCTTTATGTTCTGTATGCAATAATACACTCTTAAGTATAGGGACTCTCAGTAGAAGGAAGTTAAAGATTTCATTCACATTGGATACGTTTTTTTTTTTACATATTGGTGTGTAGGATCATTCTAGAATCATGACTATTCTATAAAAAACACACCGCGGGCTCTATAAAAAATATGTAAAAGATTACAAGATTCGAATTTATAATATCAGGCCAAGGTATATGAATAATTAATAAGTCCTAACCAAAGGATCAACACAATGATTAGTTGCATTGCTTACGAGATTGTATGCTTCCCTTAAGTAAGGTTTTAGTTTCTTAGTCTTGTTGACAAAAGAAATCGGATTGGGAATTTGGGAGGGCCACCTTTGTTTGGGATTGACAATATTTGAGTGTAGATTAATTAGTTGGTGCGGTTGATATCAAATACCAAATAAAACAACTGGGAGTCAGGTAGTTATGTGCTGCACTGGATCGGAGAAACTGGACCCGATATTGGAATCTAATTTGGACTGATCAGTTGGTGGTGGGGACAAAGTTGTCTAGTGTCCAGCGCGCGAGCGGTGGCTGCTCTGCGTTGATTGTCTGTCCATATCATGCTCGAACACATTGTGGACTTGTGAGGGTGACAATTCCATCCGTCGCATGTAGGCTTTCGGCCCACCAAAACAGAAACTTGTACGCTCTACCGTGTACTCATTCGGCCTCATCTGTCCTGATGAGCAGTGATTCCTTGTTGCCCCAAGCAACCATCAACTTCTTGTCCTTCGTTTCTTATTGGGCGTCCTTAAACTCTCAACACAACCGACCTATAGGCTATAGCTTAAGAGACAAGACTGGACTATGGATAGCTAAGTGGTGTCTTTGCTCTTAGGAATCATGTAACTCAACTGTGTCTGTTTTTTTTTTTTTTTTTTTGGCCGATTAATCTTTTGGCAGTTAGTTTGGCGACCCAACTTCGTAACTCGAAAAAAAACTAAAGTGTTGTAATATAGCTATTAAGATTAAAACCAACAACCTCTACCTCAGTCACAAGTTATGGTGTTCATCGTTTTTACCACTGCACCACTTTTGGCCGCTCTGTCTAATTTTTTTTCACGATTAGTATTGTGCCATGTGTTTCTCGCGCCTGCTACTCTTTGATAGCGAAGTGGTGTCTTTGCTCTTGCAAATCATGTAACCCAACTTTTTTTTTTTTTTTTTACTCGGGCATATTCGAAAGTTTTTCAACCCTTTTTTTACTTTGTTTTGATTAATCTAAAGTGATATACTATAGCTATCAAGATTGGAACCTACAACCTTTGCCTCGTCCCAAGTTATGGTATTAATCTTTGGAAAATATTAGAATGACAACAATAACGTCACATCATAAGGCACATTGGCTTACTAGAGCCTTTCATATGATCTCGACTAGCGTATTATACATAATAATCTGTGTAAACTCGCATAACGAGGCGTGCATGAATAGCTCTTGTGAGCCAATGTGTCTTGCGGTGTGACATGTTATTGTCATTCCAGCACTTCTCTTCATCTTTTTGCCACTGCACCACTTGTGCCCTCTCACTCTCTTATCTTTGTTTTTTCAATTAGTGCTGTGCCATGTGTTTCTCGCGCTTGCTGTTCTTTGACAGCTACACTGGACCTAACATCAAATTGTGGAAACATGTTAGTACGGTTATGGTTGTGTGGTGGGTCTTTAAAGACAGAACGTTCACAAATTATCGTTGCATAATTCTGGTATAAGTGACATTAATTGTTGTGTGTATTTGTTTGAGTTTCTTGTTGATGGGTATGTGTAATTATGAAAATGTTTGGGTGACATACTTTTGCTATATGCATAGGCTTGCATATTTGTTGGTAGTCGTTTGATTTGAGCATCTGCGTGTGTACCTCAATGTCAATCTAAAGGTGACAAATTAAGAACTGTTACATAACAAATGTTTCGGTTAATTCTAGCCGACCTTCTATCAAGATGTATAAGTGGGCGAGGCTTCCCATCGTTGTTTCCTGGCTCAATTTTAAGACCTATAGTTAGAAGCTATTGGCTCTCAAATCAAATTAAATATTCCTCCAATTTTAAGAAAGAAATACTTAATGCATCTCCCTTGTAACATGACTATTGAGGTTCGTCGGAGAGTTCGTTCAATATCTTTTTTTTTGGTTACAGTTCAATATGTTTATGCATCATATGTTTTGCCTATTTATAAATCTCAAATAAGCATTACCATGTTGTTTATATGATTATGCATTTAGTTTTGCATTTCACTGCTTCGCTTTTTTTGGTTTACACTTTACAATTACACTGTCGACTCTAATTAATTTGGGATTGAGTTGTTGTAGTGGTTGTTGTTGGACTAGTGTAACAATGGAATAACTTAATCCTCTCGGACCTCTCCCCTCCCCCACCAAAAAAGAGAAAAAGGGAGAATATATCAAAGAGATTGCATGGACCTCTCTTTAGGATAGGACGATGGATGTACATATGATCTGGTCATGTTTGATTACTATAAAGTATAAAGTTTGTGTATAAAATTATTTGGCAACTTTAATAAATGTGGACATAGGCAAATATTCTGCTCATCTTCTTCTAATAATTTATTTGGGTATCTAGAAAGATTTCTGCATAGTAGCTTGGCAAAGTTTATGTTAGTTTGGCATTAGTACCTGTTAGAAAATTGACCTGACTTGTGTGAAACCTCAAAGAAAAAATCCACTTGGTGCACCCGCATATCTTCTATAGTGAAAGACCAGAGTGGACCACTTCTATTTGATATTTGACAAATGATATTTTGCTCTAAAGATTAGTCAGGACTTGGCTCTAGAAGTTATATTCATACCCTCTCATCCCAATCTTAAGATCGGGGATCATATAGTGGGTCTAAGCTTTCTTCTTTTCTTAGTTTACTGTAGGTGTGACTCCTGGACTTGTTGGGACCTGTTGGATGGTTTGAATATAAATTATGACTAGTTGGGCTATGATTTTAGTTTGTTTTGGTCTTTTTTCTTTATTGCTAGTGGATCTCTTAAGCACAACCCATCTTTGGATGCTTTCAATGAGACCAGCCCATTCTCGCCTATCATGACATAGGCCTAGAAACTAATTTATACATGTTGTAAATTGGATGACCCTTTGACCAAGCTTATGAATGATCACACATTATCAAGCATGACTCTCACATTAAATTGTAACATCAAGCATGACTTCTACATTGAATGTAACTTTTACACTCTACATAACTTGTATTCAACTCCAATGTATAATCACTTGTCCATGTATTGTCATGTAACTTGTAATCTTGTATGACATGAGACTTTGGTGTAACTTGCACACTTTGTGCAAATACTTATTCTCATCATGACTAAGGGCTTATATAAAGGGGTTCCTTCACTTGTAAAGAACACATAAATATATGAATGAAATCTCTACATTCTCATCTCTAGCTCTCTTCTCTCTTGTCTCATTTTCTCTACTTGTTCTAGTAGTTCTTAGTTTATGTCTTTTATGCTTAAGTCTCTAGCAAGTCCAACTTAAGTTCTAATTGGCTTATAACTTAGTTTACAACACCACCCAAATTCTATAGTGTTAGGTCTTTTTTTTGGTGGCAATGATCATGTTAAGTTGTTTGCACCGCCTAAATTGGCTCAAGTACCATGGGAATTCAGGAAACTCTGTATTTATAAGTGGGAAATGCTAGGATGATTTTTTTTGACACAATTATTGATGCATAGTTGTCAAGAGTCCTTTGAGTAGACACCGAGATGTTATTGTGTCTATCTGTATGCATAATCGAACGACCATGACATCACTATCGAAAAGGTTGTGCCTGAGAGATGTGACATGTCACCCAATCATGGTCCTTTGTACAATGTTAGCCTCTGCTTTTAGATGGTTTTGCATCTAGGTGTCATTTTGTTCTTCCTAAATGAATGTTGTGTTACTTGTGTAGACTTGTAAACCGTGCACATTTTCTTTTTTATAAGGCCTTATAAGAAACTGCTCACACCACCCCCAACTCCGACTTGAGAAGACATGAATCCTTAAGTTCATATAGAAATGAGTGTGCTCTAAACCAGTAGAGTATGTTTGGATTGCTCATCAGTAAACAAATTTAAATATTATGAATAAGAGATGCTTGATGAAATCTTAAGAGAGAGGAGGGACGAGTTAGTATCGGTGACTGTAAAGTTTTTCTTTTTTTTTTTTAACAGACTCTAGTGAGGGTACTGTAGGATTTGCTTAAATAGAAACATAATATGCCCTCCATATATACATAACTCCCGCTCAAAAAAGTCTTGAGATCAAGAGAGATGCTTGAGTGATTAGTGATTGTAACTGCCAACATTACTCTGACTCGAAGTCTCGAAGGCTATATCTAGAGAAACAGTCAGTGGTGCCTGTTTATAGTTGTCACTTAACCATGAATTAAATAAACCAAAAGGACTTCACTTCCCTTCTAGCAAGCATTTCACATCGACAATATTGACAAACAGATCTTTTTTTTCCTTTTTTTTTATTGAAAAACTAGTGTTTCATTTCTCAAAAATTGGTTAGATACAATGTTGTAGAACAGGGGACCAGGAGTCCCCATCAGAAAGCTGAAGAATTAAAGATCTTATGATTCCCATATCGAGTAGCAAATTTGCTAATTAACCATAGTATCCCACCTAACACTTGGTTCACTCTTTTTTGTATAGCATATCAGAATTTTATTTTATTTTTATTTTATTTTTTCCCTGCTTGGTTTGGGTTTGTGGCTTTCATAAAGAGTGACATGTTTAGTAATGGCTGGTGTGTTGGAGTGGTTCAGTACTCTAGCGACTTAAGAGGGTGTCTCGAATTTGAGACTCAACGAACGCAGAAACCACTGCCGAGAGAGCTTTACCCTTTAATTAGTAGGCCAACTCGGCTCGAGCTCGGAGTAGTCGGTTTAAGTCTGGATACCGTGTGGTCTAGACAAAAAAAAAGAGTGACATGTATTACTTAGGTTGTCAACCTATCTTGACACTCATTTCTTTGGACTTGATCTGATTATGTAGAGCATTCAATGTTCATAAAAAAAGTTTGATCCATGTATGATGTAGCATAACTTAACTACTTTGAGATTGAGATTGAGGTTGTTTTTGTTGTTTGGGTTGTGGCGTCTAAACTCAAGTTGATTTTGTTGCAGAAATAATGATATAAAAAATTTTCATAACCCTTCCAATTCAATTGATTTTTTTAGTCAACAATAATTATGAAAAGAATGTATCACATGAATCACTTTCTGTTTTATTGTCCCTGATTTAAAATTAATGTATTCTTATTCTACCAATATTCCAGCTCTGCTTATGTATTTATTTTATCTGATCTTCATGACCTAAGTAGAATATGAGTGAAACTTAAAATTATTAATGAACAAATAGAATAGAAAATCTTACGTCGACGAACAGGAAAAAATGCACCACGTGTTACATGTGGGTCTCCCTGATTCAAATGATCTCACAGGCTGTCCTGATATGGATTTACTTTCTTGACGTTTATACATCTGCCATAATTGGAAATAGTTAAGGCTTGGACAATTTATTATTTATGTCTTACATTGAAGGACTTAAATTGGATAGAGTAGTTTTAACATTTTGCTGTTGTATTCTGTGTTGCCGTTGTTTGTTATACATAATGCTTGGTACTAGTAGGCCTTACAATGAACGTGGAATATGTCGGATGAAGAAATCTATTATAATTTGTAAAGGGTAATGATATTGTAACAATTTAAAGCACACTTCGATCAGGTTACAGACTTATGTGGGGATTATGATATACATTGACTCATGTGTGCACACGTTTGAATGTGTATCACATGGTACTTCCAAAGTAGTTTATGGCTTTAATAAGGTTTTGTTATTGGACGTAAAGATCAATATTTTGCAGTACACATGTTTGATGGGATCAAGCAACGTATAAGTTTGGGTCTCCAATGTGATCATAATTAATTGACTTCACAAAGTCAGGAGTTTGTACCTCAATTAAGAAGTTAATGAGGATGTTTGTTTAGAGATTTGTTGACCTAGTTCTTTCTTTGGATATAATTATTAGTTTTAGTTATCTCAGATTCTCAACGTCTTTCAGCTTTTCTGTTTGGTTAATTCTTGTTATTATGTTGTATATCTCGTGCTTTTATATTTAATTTGATATACAAGATTTCAACAATTGTGAAACAAATGTTTTGGTCTAAAAGGAAAATAATGCATACATACGCTACACAGTTGTTTAGATGTTTTGCTTCATGGACCAAGATGTGTGCATGTACATTTCAAAGTGTGTAAAGATTTTTTTTTTTTTTTTTTGTCGAATTTGTATAGAAGATTAGGTAGCAAAAGTAAGTGACCCTAGCATCTTTTGGCTAAAAAATGCCCCCTGGGTTTTTTTCTCTAAATAAAAATAGTGCACTAACTATAATGGAAAATGCAAAAGTAATTCACTTTGGAAACCGACTCAATCGCATGTTGTGCATTTTGCCTCGACATGTGCACGCATACATCTCAGCGTGTATCCAATGGCGAAACCAAAAAAATTGTTAGGGAGAGCGAACTTTAAAGTAGAGTAATAATTGTTATTCTGAATCAAATTTTGGGTTTCTGGTTATGGTTGCATTGCATCATTTCTTATGTGGTTTTATATATATATATATATATATATATATATATATATATATATATATATATATATATATTGTACCAAATATAAAAAGAAGTGGAGAAACGCCAAAAAAAAAAAAAAAAAAAAAAAAAAAAAAAAAAGCGAAAAACAAAAAACAATGTCAAACAAAATAATGAAACTATATCATTATAGGACTGCATTAAGGAGCCACCTTCCGCCTATATCATGTATACACTAATTAGACATATTGAAGATGATACATCGACAATATTATTTTAGTAGACACAATAAGAGATTGAGTGAATATGGAAAAAAAAAAAACATTATAATTTAAAGGCTTTTAATTAGGCAAGATTAAAATCGCATATATGCTTTGTGAGTTCAGAAGGATTAAGGACTACGATAATAAAGTATTAAATTTATAAGAACTATAAGCTTTCATTCAAAAAGGAAAAAGAACTATAAGCTTCTAAGGTGAATTATTTTAGGTATTTATGACTAACCATATAAAAGAATAACCATATTGAGGATATTGTTAACCATTAAATTCAAATTGAATAGAAGCAATGGAGAATCCAACAGGTTTGATATGTAATCGAAGAATTTATGAACTAACTAGACATATTTAAAATGATATACCATGGTGTATGCTATTTGCGATATGATATTGTTTTAGTCTATGAAACTAAAGATGGAGTGAATAGGAAATTAGAACTCTTGAGGAATACATTAGAATCTAAAGGCTTTAAGTTGAGTAGGACGAAATCGAATACATGCGCTGTGAGTTTAGAAACACTAGACATCGAGATGACGGAGTGATAAAATTAGTGGAAGTAGAAGTTCCTAAGGTAAACCACTTTAGATACCTAGGATCAATCATACAAAATGATGGTAACATTGAGAATGATGTCACACATATAATTCAAACTGGATGGAAGAAATGACAGAGTGCAACATGGGTGATTTGTGATCGAAATGTTCCTACTAAGTTAAAAGGAAAATTTTATAGGACCGCAATTAGACCAACTATGCTCTATGGAAGTGAATGTTGGGCGGTAAAACAACAACAATTAAATAAATTGAACGTAGCAGAAATGAGGACGCTTAGGTGGATGTGTGGTAAAACTCGTAAAGATAGAATAAGAAATATAGAAATTCAAATATAAGTATGAGTAGCACCAATTGATACAAAGATTAGGGAAGGGCGGTTGCGGTGGTTTGGTCACCTGCAAAGACAGCCTACAAATGCCCCAACTAGAAAACTTGACTCAATAGAAACTGTAGAAATTCGACGAGGTAGGGGCATACCAAAATTAATATGAGATGCATTAATTAGGAGGGATTTGAATGGTTTGAAAAGCTCACCATCAATTGCACTTAATCGAGTCCAATGGAAAAGTTCGATCCATGTAGCCGACCCCAGTTAATTTGGGACTGAGGCTATGTTGTTGTTGTTGTTTTTTTTTTTCCTTCAATCGAAGTATTCTTGTTGAACTAAATAAAAAGTTATACAAAATCGTGATTAGTCAGTTATGCTTCTAAAGGACTATGGGAGTCACAAATTTTGATAGGGATTAAAGATGATTGGTTTAAGATAGATTTGCCAAATTTTAGGAGTGATTGTTGAACAGTGTTGAAATGCAGATGCTTATATGGTTGATAAAACTTATTAAGATATATTGAAGAATACAAAAGCCTCGTTTGGTTTGTTTTTGACAACTTACAATGCGAGCGGAGTTAACTCTCATGAGTTAACTCACAGTTTAAGTTCATATTTCATGTTTGATTGAACTTTTAACTTGCAGAGAAATTGTAAATTATTAAAAATTGTAAAATGTGGGAATTGATATAAATACCCTTCAAACATGTTTTTAAAATAAAAAAGAAAGCATTATTATTTTCACCACATGAACTACTACTAATTTATTCAGCATAAAAAAACTTGAATTAAATAAAAAACATAAAATATTATTTACAAAATATTAAACAACATTAAATAATTATAAGTATTTATATATTTATTTGAAATAATTATTAATAATAAATACTACTATAAAAAACTACTAATGATAATTCTTAAAAATATTTTTCACTTGTAAAATACTTTTTTATGATTGAATTATTTATTTAATCTTTTATTATGAATTAATAACAAACATTTGAGAGGGTAAGAATATTGGTAAATGTAAATTTGTGAGGGGTAATTGTGTCCATATAACTCTTGGGAGTTATCTCCTTATGGGGAAGGGTGTGGAGATATCTAACACCCTTCCCTGTAAGTTGAGAGATAATTCACATGGGGTTGGGTAACAAAACAAGATTAGTTTTCAACTCCTTGCCCAACTCCATGTGAGTTATCTCCTTGGAGATATCTTCACCTTATACCAATTCAAAGGAAATTTGATGTAGCACCAATAGATACAAAAGATAGGGAATGAAAGGTTGCAGTGATTTAACAGCAATTGTTTAGAAAACTTGATTTGATAAAAATTGAAGTAATTAAATGATGTAGGATAGACTGAAATAACTTGAGATACATTTATTACGAAGATTCTAAATGATGTAAAAGTTTATAATGAGCAGGATTAAGTCGAGTTAAGTGAAAGCATTTGACCCCACATAACTAACATAGTAACATGAGACTGAAGCTCTATTATTGTTGTATATTGTAGCATTTGAGCTTATAAGAGGCTTCACCTCCCAAAAAACAATGTTTGTAGCACCCATTTAAAAAAAAAAAAAAAAAAAAAAAATCTCTCTAAGATATGTAAGAGAATCATAGTAGCCCTTTATTGGTTATTTAGTTGGTATCTTGCACACAAAATCAATCGACAGATATTTTCAATTCGACAGTGATAGCATGAGTTATAATAAATTTTTTTTTCCTACCAATAGAAAATAGAATCATCATTTTCAAGGAACATTCTCAAATCCGCGTGGACCTAATTCAAACGCGTATTTCATATAAAAAAATACCTTGATTTATACGAGAATTTTTTTTAAAAAAAATGCTATAGTTAGGTAGATTCCAGCCTAATGTAATCAACTCACTAAAAATAATTTGAAAAGCTAGGATTATCAAAATGTTTTGGAATGAAATCTGTATTAGAAAAAGACTCTAGCAGTGGGCGCTGCAGGAAGTCTCACTGTCACTTCCAAAGAAATCTTATACCCGCCGCTGCCAGTCTTTCACATAAGTTTTTTTTTTTTTTTTTTTTATACACAATGTGTGGGGGGCCCACTCATAGAAAGCTCCGGAGAACATAAATCACACGTGGCCAATGGCCATCCTCTGATGTGTTGTTGTAGTAGTAGACCCATCATATTGGTCCGTGTAAGTGGAGTGATTGACACATCAAGGCCCATCATCATCATCATTTGGCGGGTCCAGTGATTAAGAGTGAACATGATTGGGTTATCTTTGGTGGTGTGACCCAACTATGTGTATGATTTTGCATCATGGACCACTGTATATGTGCCAGGTGGGCTTTGGTGTGTGTATTGCCGGTGCATGTCATGAGTACCGTAACATATCAACGAAGTGTAGCAGTTAGGTTGTGTTGTATCATTGTATGAATGTGTTCTTTTTATACCAGTAGTTTTTTTTTATTTTCTTTTTAAAATTCGTAGGTATTCAACTAAGCCCGACTATTGTTACTACCTTGATGTAGTTGGTTTGAGCATATCCTATTGACCAAGACTACCTTGATGCAGTGGGGAATCAAATATGAAATCGTGCACTTAATCCACCCAATTCCAAACGCGCATTTAATTACTGTTGGGCCAACTTGTACGAATTTTTTTATATAAGTTTTTTGAAAGATAGAATCCTTGGTTAAGAAGATAACTAACTGAGAGCATCTTTGTTTGGCTTTGTTTATGGTGCTAAGTTGATCTTGATCAGTCTTTTGATTGGTACGGCAGGCATAGATTTGATTCCTTTGGTTCCCTCAAAATCAATAACATATTGAGAAGTCTAGTTAGGCCTCTCCATCTTATAGGGAGTCGCCTCATTTGAATTTAGATCAATTCTTATTATAACGTACTCATAATCTAGGTTTGGAAGTAGCATGTATGCTACTTGCAACTGAGGGGTAAGAGATCGACAATTATGTATAAGTACTACCAAAGATTTCGGGCCTATTTGATTCATCACTTATTTAGGGTGTTTTTCTAAAAGTGGGGGACATTTACATTTTATTTCACAAAATATGGTAGTTTACTTTTAATTTTCAAAAATATGTGATAACACCTTATGAAAATGCGTTATATCATCCGAGTTGGCTTCATGGGTGTGAGGTGGCGGTGAGTTGGCGAGGCAATATGTATAGATATCTCATTTTGAAAATGAGTTATCTATACAAAACTATACTTTCTATTGATAGCTCCTTTTGAAAATGAGCTATCAATACAAATTCTTTTCCCCATGACCGCCACGTGCATGTAGAGATGGACGACCCGCGCCACTCGCGTATCTCGAGGTAGACAACCAATGTAAACAATGCGCACGCATATCGACGTGGACAACCCATGCAAACGTGACCCGTGTATGCCGAGGTGAAGATTTCACGCAAACGGCAGACACGTCTGTCGAGGTGGGCGACCCATGCAACCTCGTGCAACTCATGCAAACGTCACGTACGTGTCTCGAGGTGATAAAGACAATGTAAACGTCACGCACGTATTGCGAGGCGGACAACCCGTACAACCCGTGCAACCCATAGGCGCTATTCGGTCGGCTCATGTTCACGCGGTCATCATACGTGGACCGTGTTACACGGATAGCGCCTTTTCAACACACGTATCTCTCGATTGACAACACATGAAACGCCACGCACATATGTCGAGGTGGGCCGGCCATGCATATCCATAGTAAGCATGCAACTCACCGGGTTGTCCGCCTCGCGATACGTGCGTGACGTTTGCATGGGTTCATGGTCTCGTAGTGGATATGCATGGCTCGTCCACCTCGACATACGTGCGTGGCGTTTCCATGTGTTGTCAACCAAGAGATACGTGTGTGACGTTGGCATTGGTTTTTACCACCTCGAGACACGTGCGTGACGTTTGCATGAGTAGCACGAGGTTGCATAGGTCGCTCACCTCGACGGACGTGTCGACATTTGCATGAAATATCCACCTCGGCATACATGGGTGACATTTGCATGGGTTGTCCGCGTCGATATGCGTGCGCGTTGTTTACATTGGTTGTCTACCTCGAAATACGCGAGTGGCGCGGGTCCATCTCCATATGAACGTGTCGTTTATGGGGAAAAATTTGTATTGATAGCTCATTTTCAAAAGGAGTCATTTATAGAGTGTATAATTTTGTATAGATAACTCTTTTTGAAAATGAGCTATCTATACAATCGCCTTCCACTTCACTGTCCACCTCACTCGTCCATGTAGGACTCGGCCACACACACTGATAGCGCCTTTTGAAAATGCGCTATCATGACATCCCACGTGGCTCACATGGATAGCGCAAAAAAGCACTATCCATATGTCCACGTCAAAAAAAAATCATAAATTGTGATAACACCTTTTGATTAGGCGATATTGCCTATTTTCAAAAAAAAAAAAAATTAACCTCATTTCCCTCTTTTAAAGTAAAAACATATGTACTTTTGTAATTTTTTCCTTATTTAGTGCAATTCTGTGCCACATTGCCCACATTTTATGAAATGACACTTTTCCGTACATTGGATTGTATTTCTTTTTTGTTTCCAATTGATTTACATGTTAGGTTGTTGTTTATGGTCTCCAATGAAAGAATAAAAGAGAGGAGGAAATTTTGAGGGAAATGGCACTAGTACTAGTGGGTAGATGTACGTATTAGAATTGTTATACAACTGTGATGAGCCGAATTTGAACCGGCCGATCAAAATATGGAACAATATCTCTCTGGTCCCGAACTTCGATTCCTGCTTCCCATCACTTTTAACTGCTCAGCCTTCCTTCAGAATTCCCTTGACGTGCCATGTCTGGTATCTTTCAATCTGCAATAGAAATTAGAATTTGGGCCACACTGGGTGGTGGGGATGGTGTGTTTGGGTGGGTTGCTGTGGGACCCACATCCACCCCCTTCTTTGACCTTGACCCTCGTCATCTCTCTCTCTCTCTCAAAATCTATAATTATATATTAATTAATTACTTATATAACATGAAAGTCACTCCACATTTTTATTTTTTTTCTTGCAAGTCTTTCTATTTGTGCATACATTTGTGATTTTAATTAATGAGAGTGACCTCTTCAAGTAAGATTTTTAGGCGGTTTAAGGTAAGGACGGTGCCTTGTTGAGGAGTATTCCTAGTCTTCACATTCCCACTATAAGACCCATATTTTTTTTATTTACCTATTCTTACATTTTATTTGAATTTTTATCCAATATCAGCAAACACTTGGATAACATAGAGTTCAAACTAGCAAACCTTCTTTCAATTTTTGGTTGGATTTACCTTAATCCAAGAACCTTAAGTGTGAACATTGACTTTTTCAGTGTTGATGAGGCTCTTCATTGAGAATTCATTCAGTTCAGACCCACATTTGCATTTGTGGTGATTTTTAAGTCAGTCAATCATGCAAATTGATAGTACTGTTTCTAATTTGGGTGGTAGGAACAGTGAACAGTGCAGTCAAATTTTTCGATTTAAATCATATTTCTTAATCCAATAAATTTACTTGGACTCATGAGTCCGGACTCATAGGGAGGTTTTTAAAATTTTTGTAAATATTTAAAGGGTATCAAAGAAATTTTACAAGTGATTATAGTTGTTTCATTAATTGCTCGATGATGTATTTAAAATTAAAAAAAGTTTTGAGTCCGGACTCACGAGTCCAAATAGCACTACCTTCTTAATCGGGGTTTTCAATAGTGGGTGAGAATTCAGGTCTTCAGTTTACTTGTTTGTTTAATTGTGAGAGAGAGAATTTTATTAAGGAGAATGTAGTGGAGTGTAACTGAGGGAGGAATAATTATGGGAGGTAGTAGGGAGGAGAGAAGATCCCTTGGGAGACTACAAAATCCATTTGTTCCCCAAACCATGTTTGCTGCTTTTTTGGCCTTCTTTTTTCATCTAGGCCTGAGCTGCCCACCACATGGTGTCTGGCGTTTATGTTCCCAGCTAGCTCTAACTCAGACCCAAAGCCAAAGCTACAGCCACCGAGTCACCCTCTTTAGCAAACCCACGTGGGACCCCTCATCACTTTCCCTTCAAACCTGTTTAGTTGTTAGATTGAATTGTATGTGAAATAGGTACATATCGAAAGACTTAGGGAATAGGAGTCCACGATCAGTTTGGTGTCAACGAGGACGGTTAGGATATTTTCTACTATCAAATGTATGTTTCATATAATGTTAAGTTATTATCTTTCGTTTCTTAAGAAAAATGATTTTTTGAAATTTTTTTGTTACATACATTTGCTACACAATAGTGTAGATGTTCTTAAAATTTGTGGGGTCCATACATCTTAATCAAATCTACACCATTGTGTAGCAAATGTATGTCTCGTAGAATGTTAGATCATCTTCCTTTTCTTAAGGAAAATGATTTTTTGACATTCTTTTGCTACAAAAATTTTTGTCACACAATAGTGTAGATTTCCTTAAAATTTGTGGGGTCCATGTATCTCAATCAAATCTATACTATTATATAGCAAATGTATGCCTCATAGAATGCTAGATTATCATCTTCATTTTCCTAATATCGTGACTGCTATAGTAATAGCAATGAGGTTCGATATCATGTGATTCTTAAAACTAGATCTTAGTTAGGGGTGACAATTCGTGTTGGCGAGTAGTAAACATGTCGTGTCGTAAACAGGTCATGATCAATATAATGTAAACTCATTATATGACATGTTTACTAATCGTGTTAGTCGTTTTCGTATGTAAGTGTGACGTGTTAAATATGTAGTGTATTAGTGTCACATATTTATTAAATATTTTATTTAATTTTTTAGTTTATTTAAATTTTTATAATTTGTTTACTACTTTATTAAATATATCTACATGAATAAATTTAAACAAAAAAAATTAAATAGTCAATAAAATATAATGTGGTTGTATATAGTCTTAAGTTTTACTTTATTTTTTTATTCAAGTCTTTATTACTTTTAATAGTAAAAGAAAAATGACTCGAAATAATAACATATACAAAATTATAAGAATAGTATAAAAATATATATAAATTTTACTTTGATGAAAAGTTTTATGTTTTCTTAATAAATAATTATTAATAAAATTAAAAACATAAATAATATATTAAAAGTAAAATAAGTATTTCTTCAAAAATAAAATAAAATATGATAAAAGATGTCTACAAATAAATAAATCATGTTATTAACATATATTCAAATCGGTGAGCTTTGTACTGATCTATTTATTATACCATATTTATTGTTTATACATTATTCTATAATCGTGTTAAACGAATTATAAACGAGTTAAGCAGGTTGACATGTTAATGACATTAACCGTGTATAAACGTGTTAACATATTTATGATCCAGACCTACTTACGTCAAATTCATGACATATTTATTACGTATCGTGTCGTGTCGTGTCGTGTTAATCGTGTCATAACTCAAATTGCCACACCTAATCTTAGTTACTCAATAATAGTATGATGTCAACTTTTTTTTTTTTGGGACAGCTATGCAATATCGCAATAAAATTAACTAAATACAGATAGTACCTCAAACTTGGGCAAGAAGTGATCATTTAGTGATTCATTCACCCAGTTTTACCATACAAAATTGAAATTACAAGCTCATCAAACCATTCAATCATGAAGGATCATATTTTCATGAACATCCCTCTATTGACTTGACACTGAACACTTGGTATAGTGCACACAAGCATTCATGTAGATCTTAAAGTATTGTTTGCATGACATAGGATTGATTTGTTTATTATTTACGTTTTGGTTTTGGCTATCTTTTTTAACATTATTAAATGGACGAGCTATAAGAGTATAATCTCTGAGCTACACATGACTATGCAATTCTGATTAGTGAAAGCCCCCTAACAGCTATTTGCCACAAGACTAGCTTAAACTAATAGATTTTAGAAAAGTGACAAGTACATCCATCTCTCTGTGACAATAAAATAAGTAAAGTGGGATTTGTTGTCTTACTGTCCTCTGCATTGGTGTCTAGGGATTCCCAATTTGTAACTTAAAAGGAATGTCACGTAGTAATGCGGGAGCCTGTTATATATGTTCTTTCTTGAACACAGTGGAGATGCATCTTCTCTCTGTGAGCTCTGTCTTGGACAGTGAGAGGCTGATCCTTTATTAACAACAGTCTTACTATCTTTCAATTAGTTTATTATTGAAAGCCTGTTAGCAACCTTGGAATCCCACTTTATTGATTGTAGTACTGCAGCCTAAACTCAAAAACCAACCACTGATATTCATAGATGATTGCATCACACAGATCTCTAGAGGGTCCATACTCCATAGGGTCAATATACACAAGTGGAGGACACCTGTTCATGTTGTGGGATTGTAATCTTTTAAGGATCTCAGATCAGTGATCCATCACGTGAAATTTGAACATCAATAGTAATTCAAAGTAAGGAGAGTAAGAAAAACATAGATAGTGCTCTCTCACTCTATCCATCTTAATCCATCTTACCCATTTCAACCCATCAACAAAGACTCACGTCGCCACCTCCTGTTTTGTCTGATTCCTCATTTGCTTCCACTTTCAACGATTCCTTTGATCTCTGTGTGTGTGTGTGTTTTAGAGAGAGAGAGAGAGAGAGAGAGAGAGAGAAGGAGAAGGGGGGGATGTCCATCTCTTCTTCTGCTGCTAACGAATGGCCACAGGTTTTTCTCGCTCACTCTCTATCTCTCTCTCTCTCTCTCCTAATAATTTAACATAACATGACTCCTTTGTTTCCTAGCTCTTGGAATGGAATATTTGGACTAAAACTACACCTTGTGCCGTGCTCCTCTCTCTCTCTCTCTCTTTCTCATTGTGCAGGTAGATGAGGTTGAGTTGATGGCTTCGAATGGTTTAATCATGGAGAAACCAATATCATCATCAGCTCAAGAGCAACAACAACAACAACAACAAGCACTGAAGTGCCCACGCTGTGATTCTTCAAACACCAAGTTTTGTTACTACAACAACTACAGCTTGTCTCAGCCTAGGCACTTCTGCAAGGCTTGCAAGCGTTACTGGACAAGAGGAGGGACTCTCCGCAATGTTCCAGTTGGTGGGGGTTGCAGGAAGAACAAGAGGGTCAAGAGGTCTGTTAATGCCTCCTCATCGTCTTCACCAGATCCCTCTTCATCATCATCTCTCCCCATCATCAATGGTTCTAGTAATTCTCTCACTAACACCCCTTTAACAACAACTACTAGTACTACTACATCATCAATGGCCATTAATTCTATAGGGAACCACCACTCAAGTAGTACTGCACCTTTGTTTTATGGCACATCTGATGTGAATCATCTCACATTTCCTAGATTTCACAACATCAAGAGCACTGCAGCCTTTGATCTGCAGCCTCAATTCAGTGATCTGGGTCTGGGTTTTGGTTCTTCTTCAGTACCCATGACTACCCAAGTAGAAGATTTGATTGCTTCAAATTCTCTTCTTTCAGGCTTTAATTCATCAACAGCCCTTCTTGGATCTTCTACTCCATTTATAGGCTCAAGCCTACAAAATTCAATTATGGGTGATCTGAAGGACAGCAGATCAGCTAATCGTTTCCCGGCCTTGTTACCCTTCAGAGATCTTCAAATGGGGGCTCATCACAGTGATGATCAGGCCATCTTAATGAAGGAATTGAAGGTGGAACATGGAAGTAAGGATGAATTAATTAGTGGGCCTTGTCAGAATCAAGTGGAGTTGTTCAACTCATTTGATTCATCTCTCTACTGGAATCCCACTAACAATAGTACTGCTTTTGGTGCTAATTGGCCTGATCTCTCCAACTATGGATCTTCTGTCACCCCTTTGATCTGAGAAAAACAAAAAAAAACCAAATCAAACATCATTCTTGGCTTCCTTTTGTTGTGGGTCTTCTTTGTTAGGATTTTCCATTAGGTGTTTATCTTCTTTTGTAGTGAAGTTCTTTCAATCGCTGAAGTGGGATTACAGAAAAAAAAAAAAATTTGGGATCATGAACTCAATGGGAATATCGATCGATGAGTTTGGATCGGAGGATCATGTCAGTTGCAGACGCTACCGCGGCCATTGTTTTTGTTTCTTGGTTGGGAAAGATGTTTGCTCTGAGAGGAACCTCGATCCTTACTCTCTTCATCAGTTCATCAGCAACAACAACAACCACCATGCACCACATAGACATCTTGGACAATTTGCTTAAGAAGGGTGGTTAATTTGCATCTCCTCGTCTAGCTAGTAAGTTGTTTTTCTTGTATGTGTGTATATATAATATGCATGACCTTGTGTTTCTTCTAATCTATTTGTTAGTAGGTATTGTCAATTGGGGGGGGTTCATTTGGTATACATGTTGTAGCAGTCCTCAAAGAAGAATATCAATTTGAGGAACTGATAACTCTCTTTTTCTTTTTCTTTTTTCTTTTTTTCTTTTGTTTTGGTTTTGGTATAAGGTTCGGTATAGTAATATTGGGTGGGGGAATCATTTGTTCTTGCAATGTGGGTGTGTCCAGTTTTAATGTGGTCGGTCATGCTTTATGAGACTTTGCTTTGCTTACTGCTACTTTTATCTTAATTTACTGACAAGAATCCGTGGTCCTATATATAACTGGTACATGACACACAAACCTCAAAATGTGTGACAGGAATATTGGATACAAACAAACACAAAGAGACAAGTTTTAGAAATTAGGAGTTAAGTTTCATGTCTCTTGCCTGATCAAATGTTCCAATCTCAGTACATCCTTAAAATGCAGTCAGTTTATTAGGTGTTGTGATATGAATTAAGGATTGCTAATTCCTTAAGAGATCTTGAACTTGCTAGACTTGTGTGAAACTTGTGGTTATATAACTACAATTTCTGAGTGACGTGTTGTTCTTTTTTAGATTGAATTGGTGACATTGCTGCTATGTTGGTATTAATTGGTATATATGATAGCTTGACTGAAAATGTATGAGCTTAAGTTTATAATGCTCCTGTAGAAATCATAATAGTTCCCAAGTTCATGAGATTGAGTTAATGATAGTAGATGTCAAAGATAAAAATTAGAATAAATACAGAACTTGAGTTTGAATGTATTTATTTAGATTTTTATCTTAGTATCAGAGCTGATTGTTCGGTTGGGACATGTCAAGAAAAAAAACCTTTGAGGGGATTTCGGTCCAAGGTGGAATGTTGAAATGCGTGGACCAAAATAATAGTCTCACATCGATTAAATGAAACTTAATAATGAAGTATATAAGTGATGATTTCCCCTTAACTAGTACCGAGGCCTTTTGAGTTAAAACCCCACACCTAAGAGCTGAAGGTGGTTAAGGTCGGGGACAATATCGATGCTGGTGGAGATCCACGGGCTCGCACACGTGTGTGCGGTGCTGCCGGGAGAATTTAACAGGCAAACCATCTCTAGCGAAATGGATGAGGCGTTGCTTGCCAAAGCCAAGGTTGGGGGTTCGAGTTCGCCTCAAGGGTATTGTAATTAAGTTGGTTTCTTATTGGAAAGAGTAATATATGGCACTTAGATGAGACAGTCTGGAAATATGATAACAAGATTGTTTATTTCTTTAACTTTGATTCATGGTAGAATGACATGTTATCAAACCATCCTTGGTAGTCTAGATACTGTTATGGGACCTACATTTTAGTTCAGAGAGACCGATTTGTCAATTCATGTTGCATATGCATAGTACCCATTACACCAAGTGAACCAAACAGCTATCTCTGACTCAATTCACTCTTTTTTTTTAACTTCTTGATTTTACTTGACCAACCTATCAAAATTGAATTTCAACTTTTCACTGTCCTAGCTTGATATGAAGTAATTTGTTGCAAAAACTGCAGTGCTCTCTTTAATTTGGTCTCTTTGTCTTCATGGGCAGTTTGAAAATTTAATGTTTGTGTTTGATAAATGAGCCTGCACATGATTCACATGTTTAATACCTTTACACTTTTAAGAAGCTTGCATGTAGGCCAAAGCCAAAACATCTTTCGCTTGTCATACAAATTTCTAATCTTTTTAACTTTTGGTTGTGCTTGTAGAGTAGGAAAAATGGATTTAATTATTGGTATTTTGGAGTGTTTGTTGTACCACTATATATAGTCCTCTCTACACCACAAGCATGCCTGTCTCTTGTCACATTGTACTTGTACCATATGCAATATCATTCTAGTGCTGTGAGGTTTGTACAGCATGAGGTCTTGATTCGTTTTTCCTCTCTTTTGGTTAATAAATGTACACAACGAAGCGTGACAATGGGACCATGAGAGAAGTTCTTAGTTCCAACCTATTATGTGTCTAAGACTTCAAAAGAGTAGAATGGATTGCTTAATTCATATCTATAAAACCATAGTTAAATGTTCTCAAGTGCACTAGTCTGTGATTAGAAGTTTCATGGAAAAACAAGAACTGTATTACTTTGTATCAGTTTTTAATGAGATATTTACTGATGCACATGAACTTCCTATCAATTTATCATTTTATTAGAGTTGACATAAATCAAACTCTCTCTTGGTCCTATTAAATAATTTAGTCATCTCATTTACTCTTTTTGGTGATCCCTGCTTAACATTTCGAGGCCAACTGTCTCCTTTAGTTTGTACCGACTTTAAGGACCTTAGGTTGGAACTGAATCTAGTGAGCTTATAACTACAATACGTGCAGAGAGGTCATTGGAACCTTATTCATGTCTCTTTAGTCTATTTTGGATGACATTTTAGTGTTGGTGTTGAATTCTATATGCGCAATCTAATTGTTTATCTGTTGGCTTGAATTTGAGAGACTGGGTGTTTATCCAAAATGCCAAGGCACTTTATAGGTCTTGTTCGAATTTATAAATTTTTGTATTTCTTCTCAACTAGTTAATGAGCTTTAAGCACAAGGGTCTCCAAAATTATAACCCCTCGCCTTTCTTTTCAACTTATCAGTGGGGGGCTTTAAAAACATAGATTAGTTTTTGAAGTGAATTCAAAAGAAGAAAAAAGTTTTTGAAGGCATGAGCTTAAAAATTGTTTAGTCGCACATGATATGATGTAAAGATTTGTACAAGGCCAGTACAAGTCTAGCGAATGTGGAGAGACTAATTTTTCATGTGTAGAATTTAGCTTATAAAAAAAAAAAACTCGGTAATTAGCTCTTCAAAATATACATCAAGGTAAGTTAGAGTTTTTACTCTAAACTTATAGGCTATTAGTTTTTCTTCTCAACTAGTTGATGTAAGACTATTATTTATACCCATCACAAAATAAAGCCTTCTTTGAAGTAAAATTGTCTTGGGGTAGCACACTTATGAATGTTTATTGTAAAGTTTTGTATTAAACCTAGTCTAAGTATTGAGAGAGTGGTCATAGACTATTTGTAACAGTGGCTTCAGTTTAATTCTCAAACAAAAATACATCTCAAGTTCAAGACTCAACCCCCAACGACGCCAATAACAACATACCAAATCATTACGCCACTTGCTTGATTGTTTAATTACAAGCATGTAGAGGCAGCTAGTTTCCATTTAGTCCTCTAAGATGTATTTTTGTTCTGATATAAGCTCATGCGGAGCATTCTCAATGTTACTAAAACCCGTACAAATAGCTCTTCCTTGGCAACTGTTGATATTTGAATATTGTTTTGCTTATTTTTCTTTGACAAAAATTATTTGTTTATTTTTAATCTTCTAAGATAATGCAATTTTTTTATTAAAAAAAAAAACACCTTGCCACCACTAGAAGTCGATTCAATGACCTTTTATTATCAAATTTCGTACTAATTAAATTATCGGGCAACCTAATTGATTGGTCTAAAAAATGCACTTTGAATATTTAAACAAAGCATTGTGGGACAAAAGTCTTTTTATATATATATTAGTGGGGAGGTAAGGGACAAAAGTCTTTCTTTACAATCGGGACAAAAGTGCATTTACATAGTGCAAACGTAGCATTACTCAAACCATTTCTATTTTATGTATCATTCCTTATTTATATTTGTATAGTACTCCATATTAAATTTCTTGCTGATCTAAGCCATCCAAGACAATAACCAAACCCCCATTAAAATATAAGCAAAACTTTGGACTTCACCATACCAATTCACATCAATCATCATGTAAATAGAATGATTGTTCTCGGCCAAAAAAAAAAAAAAAGAAAGAATGATTGTTCATTTGTTTGATATGTATTAATAAAATAGAAGTGGGGGCACACGTGATGTATAATAAGAGAGAGAGAGATTTGGGAGGTAATGTAATATGAAAAAATAATAGAATGACAACAATAATGTCACACCTTAAAAGACATATTGACTCACAAAAGTCTTTCATGCGACCTCGACTCGCGTATTATATATTAAAATTTGTGTATACCAGTGTCCCGAGGCACGTATAGATAGCATTTACGTGAGTCAATGTGTCTTATGGTGTAATATAATGTTATCATTCTAACACTTTCGTGTAATATATAACAGTGATAGTGAATGATGGAGAAAACATTCTAAGAAGCGAATTTAATAAATTGTCCATCGTACCGACCTTAGTAGGCCGGAGATCACGGAGTCGAGAAGTAGGGAATGTTGGATGGGATGGTGATGGAAGAGTGGGGGCCACCCTCTTAAACGTGTCACGACGTTTATAGGGAAGGCTTCGACCCCACTCTTGAGAATCATTGTAGCTGATTGTGGTGTTAAAGCGAGACACCTGATTGTTCTCTCATGGTCTTGTTTGTTACCATAGCAAAACTTACGAGCTAGGGAACGAGGGCCACTCACTTCATCCATTTTTTAAGTATTCGGACTTAACGGGTTACTCTGAGTTCGAGTTGGGTTGATCCGAAGTAAAGTTCTCCTTCCAATAGTGCAATATAGAGAGATCAAAAGAGGAGTGAGAGAACAAATCAATAAAAAAAACACGCATAAACACCCGATTCAAAGTTTCAATTCTTCAATTCAAATGAAAAAAGCTAACTAGCGTAGAGTTTTTACAACTTTTATACTAAAACATCGAAAAAACTTTGTATGTTAATATTATATATTCCTAATATACCCTTGTAATATGTCATATTATAATTCTAACATTAGGCCTATATTAAATGCCGCATTATAGTGGTTTTTATGTTTGTGAAGTCTCGAACTCGAGACATCCTCTGAAGTCATTATCGTGTCAAACCACTTCAAGACACCAACAGCTTGTCATTGCGTCCATTATATTGTGCATCAAGAGAGCTTGTTAATTTGCAATCTCCTGACTACCAATTTTAAATATTCTTGTCTCTTGTTTTTTGTGTGTGTGATTTATACTATTTATTGCTTAATTTCAAAAGAAAATCCGATAGTTTTATAAGTTCGATTTAAGTTTTGTTGAAATAGATAGATCGATTTTTTTTTCTATGAAAAACAATTTTCTTTTCTATGAACAACAATTTATTACCACTCAAATTTGTACATAAAGACTTAAACCCGCGACCTTGTGTATGGTAACGGCTTGATTGCAACAAATCTAAACTTTATAATACATCAATAGAATTTAGACTGATTACAATAAATTTATAAAAGCCCGAGTGAATCTATTGGGCCACAATTAACAAGTGTAACTATCAAAATTTATAAGGAACCCTAATATTAGCTATATTGTGGATAACCCTCTATCCACGTCACGAACTAGTGAATGAAGTATTAGTTATAGCCTATAGCTAGAATTTCATGTTTATTAAGATTTAGAGCACTATTACATTAAGCTCAATAATGTCTTGTGAAAATTCACACCCTACTTTGCTATTAGGAACTAAGAAAATTAGCCAACTTTTTTTTTCATTGGAAGAAAACTATCCAACTTTAAATAACCAAAAAAACAGCCAATTTTAATATAGCATGAGTTAGGAACTTAGGATTCCATGTTATCATGGAGAGTAATTAAGCTTACTAGCAAAGTATATAGAATCATAATGAAAACCTCGACAACATAAACCCAAGAGGAAAGATGTCAAGGAAAACGCTTGCTTGTATTATTAGATGAAAAGGATCGATAAAGTGCAATCTCCATCTACACATTTTTATGATTAGAAAACCAACTTATGTGACAACAAGAGGACAATTATGCCTTTTGACAAAAAAAAAAAAAAAGGACAATTATGCTTTTACAAAATCGTCACCAACAAAAGAATTTCAGTGTATATGGTTAAAAACTCAGTCTAAGTTAGTACTTTGCGAAACACATGCAATTACAAACACTTTTAGTTGGTTGCACACAAAAGATGCACATGTGTAGCGAATCACATTTTATATACTTATTGTTTCAAAAAAAAAATGCATCTATTCATGAAAAGCAATCAGTTTTACTTTTATATACGGTTTTCAACATCATTGTTGCATAAAGTTGTCACTGCGAGTCTTTCAGTCTATAAAATGTAATTTCACTATACTAAAAAATTTACATGATTGTTTTTGGAGAAACACATTGTTTCTGTTCGCTGATGTATATATTATTTTGACTATATAAAAATAAAATCTCGTTTCTACAAAAAAAAAAAATTACATGATTGAACATATTTCTTAGTTTTCTTCCTATTAATTTAATGCTATGAAGAAAATATAATTAACCTGTAAATTTAGTCAAACAAAGGATTTCGATATTTAGAGAAGTTAAACTCAAATGGTGTTAAAAAAATAATTTATTTAAAGATGATATTAAAATAATATATAACACCCAGAGTAAATAAATTGAAGACATTGCAATACATATCAAGATGTGAATTCAATTTTTTTTTTTTATAAGATATAAAGAAAGTGTGAATTCAAACTTGTCAATGTGCATGCATGATTTTCAAGTAGCTCTAGGAGTACTTGAAGTGTGTCTTAATTTACATAGGTTAAGGCTATATATTTCCTTTTATATAATGGTCCTACTTATTGATTGCATTTTAAATGCAAGCTCAGATTTTTATTTTTATTTTTGAGGAAAAATGCTTATATTAATGACCTTTTAATTAGTCAAACTTGAAATATGTTTGAACTCTATAGCTGTTTCAAACCATTAATGAGCAGCCAAACATGCCGAGGTACATTAATGATATTCTTATACAATAAAGATCATTATTTAAAATACAGGAGTAGTATATAGTATAAAAAAACTAAAAAATGAGAGACACGTCCACATTATGTTCTCTTCATGCAGTGGTTGAAATTTACTCTCTCATCTGTAGTTATCATCTATATCTATATATCTATATCTATCAAAATATATATATATATATATATATATATATATATATATATATATATATATATATATATATATATATAAAGTTGGAGCCGAGAGAAAGTTGACATGCATTCTCCTTTCACCAATATAATTTTTAAATTTTTAAATTTTTTCTATTTTAAGGTATTTATTTATGTGTTATTGATTAATTCAAGGAATATATTCATTCCCCCATTTATTGAATTTATTTATAGTTTATATTTGATCGAAATAACAATTAAGTACATTTAAATTCTTTTCTTGATTAACGAGTGGTTGTTTCTATGTATTTAATTTACGTTTCAAATCGTACACCATCCCTTTGGTTACTGCAACATCATTTAGACAAATCATTAATCTTCTTTATATATATCATAAGTTCACAATTACTACATGTTTTAGCAACATCCAAGTACCTCTATCTCATAGAATTCTTCACACTCGAATGCAATGTTGTGGCAATTGTTGAGCTGCATGATACTCCAAGACGTATCAGTGATCATGCAGTGCGATCAACTGTTAGGTTTAGAGACACCGCAATGACACACTTTATTAATCACTCTAATAAACTCGTTAATTACAATGCGGGGACTTAACTCTAATTTATAGAGTCACATAAACATACTCAACTAGGAGATCTCTAACTGACTCGTTGTTATAAGTCCTAATCAAAATCAAACACAAATCTAATTTAGATTACAACTCAACATCCCCCCATAATCTAAATTACATATCCGAATTAAAAACAAAACATCATCCCCCTATAATTCAAATTTCATGATCTTCCACTTGATCTTCTCTTGAAATGCGATCCATCGACGACATCCTTTATCGTTCCCCGTCATCTATCTCTCACAGAACTTCAATGATTGTCTTTGTCATCAACGACATTATCATGGGTGATCTTACAATCTGTCGAGAATTATAATTTTAATTGTAAAAAAGTATCCTATCAATCATATGGTCATACTCTTTCCTTTTATGTCCCAAATCCACGCATAATAAACATTTATAATTTTCTCTTAAATCAAGAACATGTTTTAATCCAAACACCTTCAAGTGTTTGACACTCTTGAACTCCAAGCCTCTTCTCAAGGGTTATATATATAATTTCAAGAATGACATATTTTCGGTACTTTTGGCTTTCAACATTGCATTGTCTATAATCGTCTTATTCTTTCTCTCTGCAACACCAGCAGGAAAGCATGATCTCATTTTAATCCCGACGATCACAAAACTTTGAAAATGTCGAGGACGTGTACTCACCACCACCATCTCCTCAAAGTCTTGATGTAGCGTCCTCTCCACAGCTGCCTTGAACTTCGAAAGCATCGAATTAATATCACATCATCCCTGCGTCAAAATAACTCCTAAAATTAAGAAACCATAAACATTTGCCAACGTTGCTTGTTTGCAAACGTTGTCTATGTTGCTCCCCGAAATACACCCTCACAAAATTGCTCACGGATGTTGAATCACAGGCAATCCTTTCACTAAATTCTTATGAGTCGACAACTTCGGACTTTTGAAACTCATCGAAACAATGGAATAAGATCCAATCTTAAAAGAAAAACAAAGATGACTATCTTTGAAATTCACTTTATACCCCTTCTCTAGCAATTGCCCCAAACTTAGTTGTCAGATGAGAGAAACACATCCGAAATATGATGATCACCATTCTCCAACATCGAATTCTTCCTTTTCCTTAACCGGAAGTTTCCTATCATCGCAAACTTGACCTCTGTCAACGTCGACTTATCCAACTCATCAAAAAATTCTCTATTGCCACACATGTGGTTAGAGCATGCACTGTCGAGATACCACATGTTACTATGAGCATTCTTCGGGCGATGAAACCATCATTAGTGTCGATGACACTCCTCATCTTGCTTTGTCCGCTTTTTTGATGATTGCTTTATCCCGCATCTAATTTCGATTTCTCAAGTAGGCTTAACTTTTTCACTTTTTTCATTGATTCGTTGCTCATGTGCTCGTAATTTTTCTCGTTCACATCGAGATCGGCGACATCTTCGCCATTCATCTTTAATCGATTGACGATTGTCGAACTATTTGTCGAACCATGATATCTAACATCCATTCGATCAACTATTTATTGTGTTTTGATTATTTCAAGGAATATATTCATTCCCCGTCTCTAAAGTGTCCCACGCTTCCTTTGATGTCTTCGCCGGTTGCACTTTCTCAAACGCCACATCATCAAGTGTTTGCAAAATAAAATAAAGTGTCTTCTCGATCTTTCTTGAATTTATTTATAGTTTGTATATTGAACTACTCATGAAATCTTGACAATTAAAGACTCTCGAGTGCTCCATCTATCAAATTCTTCCCGTCGAATATTGGAAGAGTTAACTTGGCCGTTTCCAATGATTGCCATTCACCACTATGTATTTAATCAAATTGCCTTCACCGGTGCACCCTTTTGAACAAAATAAATCAATTGTTATGCGGGTCCCGCAATCTACAACTCTTCAACGAACGAGCTATTGCAACTCTTCACAATTTCTTCAATGAAATCGAATCAACATTAATCTTCTCACCACCAACGCAATATTCAATCTTCGTTTCATAAGTTCATCACTCGATAGATCTAAAGCCCAAATTCTTGTTTTAATTTTCAAGAAACCTCACACAACCAAGATGAAAAATCTCGGTCCCTCGCTCACAGATCTCAAGATCTCACTATTGTTATGATACCATGTTAGGTTTAGAGACACCGCAATGACACACTTTATTAATCTCTAATAAACTCGTTAATTACAATGCGAGGACTTAACTCTAATTTATAGAGTCACATAAACATACTCCTAATCCAACTAGGAGATCCTAACTAGACTCATACTCTAACTCCAAGTCCTAATCAAACTCAAACACAAATCTAATTTAGATTACAACTCCAACATCAACAACTTCAAATCTCTATGTTCGTTGTTATAAGGATTGTTCAATATGTTTGATAAGTGCATGGTTTATAACTAAATATATTTTTACCCTCTATTGTATATTTCGAGTTGATTATTGTGAAATATAATTTTAATTGAAAAAAATATTACAATATATTCATGTAAATTAGTAGTTTATTAACTTTCTCTTAAAGTTTTAATAACTTATGCGCAGAGCGCAGAAAATCGACTAGTTACGCTACCTTTTATTATTATTATTATTTTTTTATTTTTGAAAGTGATTTGTATCGAGGTGTTCATAGTTCAATCAGACAAGTATCTATTACAAATAGAACTTACAACAATGAAGCACCGAACAAATTCCGAAAGCGCGCACATAAAGTGTGACTTCAAACCCAACCCTAACGCAAGGACAACATCTGCACGGAGGGGGGAACGAGACCCTAACAAACGAAACTACAACTGAACAAAACACAAATACTACAATTATTAATGCAGACATTAGACAAACATATAGTAGAGAGTAGGAAAACCACACCAACCGGACTCAACAATCCGACAAGAGATCATCAACATCCAAACACACAATCATCTCTGTCATGGCAGCGTCGCTGATCGGTGATGTCTGCACGTCGACGAACCTCATGGTATGCCTAATAACGAAGCATCGACATCACTTCCAAAAGCATCATCTAAAAAAATCAGATCCGACTCGCTTAGATTTGCCTTCCCTTCGTTATCTCTCCACAAATCTCTCACAAAAATAAAAAAAAATATGGAGAATTGAAAAAAGAAGATAGAAATGAAGGGACAAGATAGAGAAACGTGGAAGGAAAATTGAGAGAAATTGAGAGAGGAAAGGGAAAACAAAATGTAGGAAGAGGCCGATACATCGGGGGCCACCGATGACGCTCATTGTAACGGCCGGTTTTAATCGATCCCGATTAACGGCTAATTGCAAATTAAAAATATAAGCTCGGACCCACGTGGATGTCGCGGAAAAGTCTTATGGCACGTCAAATGGGTGAGATATGTTATTTTTGTGTGTGAGGGTTTATTATTTTACTATTATTTAATAATTCGCGTCGCGTTAATTAAGAATTTCGCTTAGTCGCATTGTGCGCGGGTAGTGACGAGTGTGTGCGACGTCGCGGTGCGCGTAACGCGGGTATACGGAGAGTATGGGATTGAGTTGTCACATCACTCACCCCATCATGTCACACATCAAATCAACCCATACCTCATCATTATTTCTCTTTTCTCCAAATAAAAAAAAAAATTCACATTTAAAAAAAAAAACGAGACAACAAGAGAGAGAGAGAGAGAGAGAGAGAAGAAAGGAGTGAGAGAGAGAGACGACAGAGAGAGAGGGAGATGAGGGAACTCCGGCGAGGAACACGAGCGGCGCCGACGGACTCAGCGCAGCTCCAGCGCGCATGCGGTTTGACAACAACGATTCCGCGGGATCGGCGTCGGCGCAGCGGCAGCAGCAATGCAACGACGCGTGACGCGTTGTCGACCGATCGGAGGCGTAACTTCGACGAAATATGACGACGCGATGGAGGTGAGGTTACTTCACCTAATTAAATGTTGATTTGAATGATTTAAGTTATATAGCCCAAAATGATAAAAATTGTATAATTGGACATTAGGGACTTAGGTTATCATAGCCAGTGTCGGGTATGTATCTTGAGGCGTGTGCGGGACGTTTCGAAAACATTTTGCAATTTGTTGAGGTAAGTAAACTCACGAGAAAATTAGTTAACATTTTTTTATGGCATTTACTTTATTTCGCATTTCAATTATTTCATTGTGCTATTTATTGTTGTTCAATTACTGTTCATCCACTCCCACGTGTGTATGCGTGTTTGTCGACGTGGGCTACGCGGTGACTATTCTCCGCGAAACACGTAGGTTGAGAGATGTTTGACGTAGTCCTAAGTCTACGTCAATGGTTCCTCTCGAGAGATGTTTGGACGAGGTTTCTTCCGTTCAATGGTTCCTCTCATTCGACCGTGAGATGTTTGGCGAGGTGGTCGTCAATGGTTCCTCTCGGTTTAGCTACGACGATTCCCGATGTCGACCGGGGTTCTTTGTCACGCTACACTCGTGTCCAAAATTTGACTTCTCAACGACTTATTTTCATGCGATTTTCTTTATTTTTGTCATTTATTAAATTGCATGAACTGGAGCCGTTTCTTTGGAATTCGTGAATATTAGCTAACGTTCTCTGGGATTTACTTACACTGGGATTTGATATTTAATAATTTAATAAATCCTAACTTAACTTAGTCAATTTAATGTGAATATTCATAAGCCCCAACAAATGATAGATCAAGGAGGGAGTTTGCAAAAGGAGGGAGTGGTTTCTCAAACCCTAAGCGGCGTTGTTGAGATGTTTACCACTCTTTATTTATTTATTTTAATGAACAAAAACGTCTTGAAAAAAAATAAAAATATAATTTCAACTTATAATTCATGTTTATTGTTTTTTTTAAATGTATTTCTTACAAAAGGTCTTATATTTTTTTCTTAGAAAGTACAAGATAGGGTGTATCTTCCATGAGTCGAGAATATTAATTTTAAAGTTTAAATTCAATACTAAAAAAATAAAAAATAAAGATAAAAGCACGTCCTAAAAAAAGAAAATAAAACGTCAAATTCTTTCTAGAAAGTACTAACACATATCATAATAAAATTCAAATAATTAGCCAACTTTATTAGACTCTTGCGTTAATTATTTTAACAAAAAATTTATTTATACTCATAAGTCCGAACTCATAAAGAGATTTTTATAATTTTATAAATATTTAAGGGGTATCAAAAGAATTGTACAAATGATTATGATTGCTTCATTAATTGCTCGATGATGTATTTGAAATTAAAAAAAAATTGAGTTCGGACCTTTAGTCCAAATAATACTATCCTTATTTTAATTAAGTAAAACATTGGTTAGACCAAATACTGTATTTGCTAACTAGAGAAAGAGAAGTAGTGAGAAAAACAGAGAGCACGCATTTATTCTCTGGTGCTCAGATCTTTACTTTGACAGACTAAAGATATGCTCTAAGCTTCGAAAACCGCGCAACTCTAGCTCCCCCAGCCGACCCTACTCCCCACCTTGCAACCGTCCGATAGTCCTCACAAAACAATCTGAGCACACCCCGGCCCACAACATGCCACCCCCGTTTCTCGAGAAACACACTTATTAGATCAACGGCTGGTGATCCGGTAACTGCAAATGCATGCACGTCTTCGTAACCGTCCGATTGTGGGCACATGGGCTCACTGCGCGACACGTAACACAACTGCATACGTCGAAGCAGAGAAATGTGTGCTACGCAGCTACCATATGCGTTGAAGACCGTGTCCAAGAAGAAGTTAAAATAGAGTCAGAGATGGAAAGCAAAGAAGAAACACAAAATCAAAAGAAGCATCTCGTCAACTTTAAAAACACTCATCCACTCTGTTGCCTTCCCTTCTCTCATGTCCTCTTCACTCTCAGTTTTTGCTGCTTTTCACAACTTTACTACTAGTTAGAGATCACTATGTTATAGCACTGCAATTATACACTAAATTGGAACCCTCTACATGTACAGCCCGGACTTCCAAACTTTAAAGAAACTGAAATATGAAGTCGATATGGACTAGCACTATGCCTCACACGTTGCAGGCTTTTTCAACCAAAGAGAGAGAAATAATAATAATAATAATAATCTCAATTTGCATTCAAAAGATCTAACCATACAACCATTCATACGTGGCCACAATAGTAATGATGAAAGCTTAGTTTGTAAGTTACATGTTTGACGTGATAAGATCATTCGGGCTACTAAATTTAAATTTTCACCGATCGATAGAGTCAAGGTCTCGTCAAATAATGAGGGTAACCTCACACCCCCCACGATTAGCACAAAAGAAAAAAAAAAAAAATCATGAGATGTACACATGATGTTCATGGCCTTAATTATGGTGGATTAGAATTAATGAAGTATTTAATGATCATCAATATCATGAGATATGTCGAGAGAAATTATAACAAAATTTTGAATTTGTATACCACATTACAACTACCATGTTTTGAATGAAAAAAAAAAAAAAAAAAAAAAGGGATTCACATGTTTGGTCTTTCTTTAGTTTTTGTGACAAAAAAAAGGGAGGAAATGAAGTTATAAGAAAGATGGAGAAGAAGAAGTTGAAGGAGTGGGTAGGGGACCAAAACCTGGAAGATCAGACCAGTGGTGAAGAGTAATTGGATTCACAGGAGGACCACCACTAGTACGATCACCAACAACAGCAGCAGCACTGGTGGTGGTAGTTGTTGTAGCAGTTGTACTAGTACTAGCAGCAGCCATGGTGGCACTGGTGGTCTTGGTGGGATTAGTAGTACTAGTAATACTAGTACTACTGCCCCAATTATAACCAATATGAGATTGCTGTTCATGTTCATGCTCATGATCATGACCAGTACTAGCATTTCTGTTGAATCCCTGATGATGATGAGTAGTACTACTGCTTATCCAATCTTCATTACTAGGCCTGTTTGAAGACTGATCAATCATACTACCCTCCAAACTGAAAACCTGTTGTTGTTGTTGTTGTTGTTGTTGTTGTTGAGTGACAAAAGAAGGGACCATGGCACTAAACCCCTGCAACAAAGCCAAATTAGACCCCCCAACGAACTGTTGATCACCACCGACACTCCCTTGATTGAAAGACTGAAATGCTGCCAATGAAGACAAGAACCCTCCACTGGGATAATACATAGGAGGAGGAGGCGGCGGCGGCATCAAAAATTGAGAAGATTGAGAGATACCCTCAATTCCTTTGCCCATATTCGAACCAAGAATTTGGTGATTAATGTGATGATGATGATGATGACCATCAGTTGTTGTGGTAGTGGTATTGGAAATCGTTGCGGTAGATGAGGAGCTTGTTGTTGATAATGATGATGATGAGGAGGGCTTATTTGATCTCTTGCCCTTCCTACACCCACCCCCAACTGGAACATTTCTTAGTGTCCCCCCTTGAGTCCAGTACCTTCTACAAGTCTTGCAAAAGTAGCGTGGCTGAGAGAGGCTGTAATTGTTGTAGTAGCAAAACTTTGTGTTCAGTGAATCACAACGTGGGCACTTCTGCGGTTGTTGCTGTGGTGCCTGTTGTTGTTGCTGCTGCTGCTGCTGGTGTTGTAATTGTTGCAACCCTCCCTTCATGTCTTTCATTCTATGATTAATTTGTTGTTGTTGTTGATGATGATGATGATGATGATGGTCTCTCTTGCTGCATCTATAAATAATATATGATGGATTGAACTTCTTTTTTTTTTTTTTGTGCAAATTGAATTGTTGTGATTAATAAGTGATGGGTGTGGCGTACATGCACATATTATAGGGTACGGGATTTAGGGTACCGTTTCAAAGTGGTGAGTAACAACAACAACAACAGCATATATAGTTGTAGTAGTACACACACAACGTGTCTGATCTTCAGTTGTCGAGAATCTACACACAAAGACACCAAAAAATGGAAATCCAATTGATGATACAAACAAAGCAAAGTTATTAATATATATAAATATATATATATTAAGCAAGAGATTTCATATGTAAATGAACCCTTGTTGTACCATGTGGATGGGATCTCTCTTAATTAAATGAACCAAGTAGAGATTGATATTGAGAGAGATATAGATGGAACAAAAGAGAAGTACTAGTACTGTTTGTGTTTGTGCATATATGGATATCTAGAGAGACTAAAAGTACTGACCTGTATATATGGCTGTATGTGTTTTATGATGTGTGTGTGTGTGTATCGATCTTTGCGAGCTTGTACAAGAAGAGCCTTTGAGAAGGACTGCTCAGGAGAGAGTGTTCAGTGGAAGTACAACTGTGAGCAGAGAAATTGATTTCTTCATTCATTCATTCACTTACTCATCAGTATTGATCATCTCATCATAACTATCAATTGGGGTTCCATCACTTAAAATAAAAAAAAAAAAATACATGAAACCCGCTTCATGAATTTGATCATATATAACATAACACAACACAACGAAAACTAATTTAGAAATGAAAAACTCAAATGGGTATTGAAGGTTTTGATTGAGATTGATGAGAAGAGTAGTAGATGAAACAATAATGGATTGATGAACTAAAAATGTGACTCACTGACTCTGTACGAGATGGAATATTTGAACAAAAAGGGCAACAGAGAGATGGACTTAAGTGTATGTATCGGAGAACCTTACAAGCCACCACCACCACCACTTTCATCATTCTCTTCTATTCTGTTTTGGAGTGGAGAGAGTGGACCCCACATGAGTTTTTGATCAGAGATCGGACGGCTCAGAACGCAAGTTCGTAGAATCTCGGCGGTCATGATCGTGAAGTATGTGGGCCAGTGGGTTTTGGGGTTGGCGGTTGTGCCACGTGGAGGGTTGTGGGTGGTGCAGTGGAGTTGGTTTTGGGTTTGTTGTGAGTAGCGAAGTATTGCTCGTGCACGTGACGGGCGGGGAGTGGCACGTGATATGGGGGGGGGGCCACGTAACGGCGGGAGTGCGTGACGTCCGTGTCCGTTAACGCTTGCAACTGCTCCACAGCCCACTACACCGAAAGGACAAACACTAACATGCTCTTCATGGGTCAATATAAAGGAGGGAGTTATTTGCTGTGGCGTGGGTCATTGCTGTTTGATGCGCCCTACTTTACTCTATTGACATATGTCTTCTTGACTTTGACTAACAAACATTACGGGTGTGTTTGATAGCAAAAAAAAATCTTCAATGAGAAAAAACTTTTTTTTTTTTAGCAAATCTTCTCGAGAGAATTTTATAAAGAAAACTTTCTCATAATTGTTTGATTGCGCACCGCCTTTCCCTAATCTTTGTATCAATTGGTGAAAAGAAATTTTCTTTTATGGTTCAATCCATTTCGTGTGCGTTCACTTCCATAAGCATAGCCGATCTAAATCATCGTCGATGTCGATAGCAAAAAAAAAAATCTTCAATGACATCGAGAATTTTATAAAGAAAATTTTCTCATAGTTGTTGATGTTTTCTTTTATGGTGAATCGGCGGAGAGATGAAGAAAAAAAAAAATGTGTATCCGCGAAAGAGTAGCGAGATGCCAAGTTTGTTTGGGTGGAAGAAATGATCAGTTCGTGAGAGAGATGGAGAGATTTTCAATTTTCCACGCTAAAAGATGAGAAAATAAATGAGAAAAATAGGGGGATGTGGTTTTTTTTCTCAGTGCAGTTACAAAGTTATCAAACAGTGGAAAAAATGGTTACATAAAAAAAGTAGACAATTTTCTATGATTTTTTTCATTTTTTTTTTGCTATCAAACACACCCTAGATAAAAAAGGCTTGTTTTTATTGTATATATTAAGAAGAGAGGATAACATCTAGTTACAACTAACAAATTCTCGAAAACGAAATCCCCATTACATCTTCGTTAAGAACTATCGATAATTTAGATGGACAAATGTTTAGCATATGATACCCAGCGTATGTTGTGTTGTATAGGCCGTCTCCATCACTTTCACGATGAGTGTAAACAATCTGAATAGATCAAATACGGTTCAAAAGCTGCTTAATAAGAAGGATCAAGTTGTATAGGCTGCCAATTAATCTGCGACCTCATTACCTTCACGAATGAGTGTGAAGATTCAAAAGTTGCCTAATAAGATGGATCAAATTTGTGCTTGGAGCTTAAGAAGCATTCAACTTGCTTTGACTTTTTTGGTTCCGTAAGTACTTGTCCATTAATGCGAAGCATGAGCTACCACCCTACAAATAATGAGTTATACCAAATAAGTTTAAAAGTCATTGTGCATTTTTTTTTTCTTTTGATTTACCCTTTTTTTTTTTTTTGGTTTACATATTTCTTTTGATTTACCCTTTCTGCATTGTTTAATGGGCTCAATTGTCACTAAACACATAATTAAACTTGTGTAGCTAGCCTAAATTTTAATGTAAGACCGTGCTAGCGCAACCCTTATAATATAGGACACTTGAATAGGACACGCACTAATGTCCCTTTGATGCACTTAAAGATGTGTATATGAACGTATGTTTATGAAAATCAAAAGACACGTAAAAGTGCATCCACGTGTCATATCAAAGTTACACTAGATAAGAAGTAAACGGTTAGTTCAAAGCTTTTTTTTCCCTACATGTTATATGTATTTTTTAAAATTACAATATATTTTTTAATAAAAATGATATTTTAAAACATATAAGTCATATATACTGATAGTTTCTCAAGAGAATAAGTTTATTGTATATTATCTTGTGTACATGGTGATCTATATATACACGCATAAGTCTTAGAATACAAAAGGAAAGTGCAATCACAAAAGGAAACTACTAATTACACGAGATACTAATTTCCATAACTGTTAAACGTAATATTGAGTTTCCTTAATTGATAGTTTCCTTAACACCCTCCCTCAAACTCAAGGTGGATTCGTAGAAATCAACTTGAGTTTGTCAACCAAGGCATGAAAACGACCCGGAAGATAAGCTTTAGTGAAGATATCAGCCATCTGATTGGAGGATGAAATAGAAGAGAGCTGAAGAGTGCCCCGAACTAGATGCTGACGGATGAAGTGACAATCATTCTCAATATGTTTTGTTCTCTCATGAAAAACATCATTGTGTGCAATTTGGATCGCACTTTGATTGTCACAATGCAGAATGGTAGTAGAAACATGTGTAACTCCCATATCTTCAAGTAACCATCGAAGCCAAAGTAATTCAGAGGTAGCATCAGCAAGAGCCCGATACTCAGATTTTGTGCTAGAGCGAGATGTTACTGTTTGTTTCTTGTTTCGCCAGGATATTAATGAGTTGCCCAAAAAGAAACAATAACCAGTAGTAGAACGTCGGTCGGTAGGATCACCCGCCCAATCTGCATCGGAGTATCCCGATAATACCAATGGAGAGTTGTCAGAGAAGTTGAGGCCATGAAATAGAGTACTTTTCACGTATCGAAGGATGCGGAGAACAACAGTGAAGTGAGCAGTACGGGGGCCTGACATGAACTGACTGACAACATGAACAGCGTAAGCAATGTCCGGACGACTAACAGTAAGATACACCAAACTCCCCACAAACTGATGATATACAGTAGGATCGAAAGAAGTGTACCATCGACGGAACCACAGCTTGACATTCGTGTCTAATGGGGTGGATGCAATATCAGTATCAGTGATGACAGAACGAGAGATCAAATCAGAGGCATATTTTGCTTGTGAAAGATAGTATCCATCAGAAGTGGAATTTACTTCAAGACCAAGAAAGTAGCTCAAATTACCCAAGTCTTTCATCTCAAAGTGACTTTTGAGATATTGCTGTAAATCAGAAATCTCAGTTGAGTCGTCCCCGGTGATGATCATGTCATCAACTTAAAGTAGGAGAAGAACCATGCCTCTGTCAGTTCGTCGGGTAAACAAGGCAGAATCATGAAGACTCGACTGAAAGCCAAACTGTGTAATAATGGAATTGAACTTGGCAAACCAGGCACGGGGAGCCTATTTAAGTCCATATAATGCGCGACGGAGAAGGCAAACTTGTTTTGGAGGATGAGAATAGCCAGGAGGTGGACACATATAAATCTCTTCAGCAAGATCACCGTTCAGAAAGACATTTTTAACATCCATTTGAAACAAAGGCCAATGTCGAACAACTGCTACAGCAAGTAAACTTCGAACAGAGGTCAGGCGGGCGACAGGGGCAAACGTTTCTTCATAGTCAATGTCATATTCCTGTGTAGCCTTTAGCAACCAGACGAGCCTTATACCGCTCAATAGAGCCATCAGAGCGAGTTTTTATCTTGTAAATCCACTTGCATCCAATCGGAGTCTTGCCGAGGGTAGCTCCACTAAGTCTCAAGTATATGAGTCTTCTACAGTGCACTCGCTCTCTTCGACATTGCTTGCCGCCACAAAGGGTCGAACTAGCCTCTCGATAGGAAGATGGCTCATGTAAAGAAGAAATAGCAGAAAAATAATGATAATCTTTGAGGTAAGGGGAGGTTCAGTTACCTGTACAGACCGACGAGGTGGGATAGGAGCTGGAACAGGAGTATCAGAGGGGACATATTCTTCGATGACGGGTGCAGGAACGAGATCACGATCATTGAGCTCATCTGGTGTACCTGCAGCAGGAGATGGGAAAAGCTCGATATAGAGTTAGTGAAAAATGGTTGAGGACAGGATAGTGAACTGTCGAACTTGGATAGGGTAGAGAACATGATATTTTCCCAGAAATAGGATCCCAACACCTATAGCTCTTATGTTCAATTCCATACCCGAGGAAACAACACAGACGAGCACGCGGTTCAAGTTTGGTATGTTAATGGGGGTTAAGAAGAACGAAACATGCACAACCAAATACCCGAAGATGAGAATAATCTGGTGGTGTGCCATATAGTCGTTCAAAAGGAGAGATGTCATGTAACACTGGTGTAGGAAGTCGATTAATGGTATAGACACAATTTAAAGCAGCTTCACCCCAAAACTTTTCAGGACATGATGCAGAGAGAAGTTGGGATCGACAGAATCTAGAATATGTCGATGTTTTCTTTCAGCTCGACCATTTTGTTGAGAGGTATACGGGCAGGAACGTTGAACAATGGTACCTTGTTGTTTAAGAAACTGAAGAAGCATAGAATCACGGTATTCTAAAGCATTGTCAGTACGAAGAATTTTGATTGTACGTGCAAATTGAGTTTTGATCATGTTAGCAAAATCAATATATGTTTGAGATATTTCAGATCGATGCTTTAGAAAATATATCCAAGTGAATTTGGAATAATCATCAATGAAAAGTACAAAATATCGATAACCATTCACAGTAGACGTAGGTGCAGGACCCCAAACATCAGAATGAACTAACCCAAACGGAGTATTATTGATGGACTCGCTAAGACTGAAGGAAGAAGCAGGTTGTTTTGCTAACTGACAATGCACACAATCGAAAGACTCAAATTTAGAAATACCTAATGACCCACTGGAAACAAGAGTATGAAGTTTACTGGCTGATGTATGACCAAGACGAATGTGCCACTGATAAACTGAGGGGGTGGAAACTGCAACAGAAATCTGTTTGACGACAGGCATGTGAAGTGACGTGAGCTTAAATAATCGTCCTACTTTGATCCCCGTTCCCAGAATCTGACCCGTCTGAATGTCCTGTACCTAACAACCAGTAGGAGAAAATAAAACAGTCAAGCCTTGCTCACATAATTGACCAACGGAAATCAAATTTAGAGTAAGATCAGGTACACAGTGGGTGTCAGGGAGAGTTAAACTGGGGTTGGATGCGGTTCCTGAATGGGTAACATACATGGAGCTACCATTTGCAGTTTGAATGCTTGAAGAATGAAACGAGGGGCGGCTATTAGAAAGAAGAGACAAATTTGGTGTCATGTGATTACAACACCCAGAGTCAAATAACCAATGGTTGTCGGGTATAAATAGGGCAGTGGGTTGGGGAGATATCACATGTTTGATGATTGCTTCTAAGTCATTCATAGAAAATAGTGGAGAGGAATGTGACCCATTAAAGGCAGCAGCAACAACAGAAGGACCAGCTTTAGAGACATTATTTTTCTCCATCTAAGTGCAGATGGCAGGATTGTTGTGTCTCGCACAACCAGAAGTCAAACAGATTGTTGTGTCTCGCATAACCAGAGGTCAAACAGATTGTTGTGTCTCGCACAACAAGAAGACAAACCGGATTGTTGTGGCTCGCACAACCAGAAGTCAACATATTGAATAAATCGAGAGCGGTGAATGGTGACAAGGGCACAAGCGCACGAGTATCGAGACGGAGCGCGCGAGCGAGCGTGGTTGTGCAACGACGATCTGGTGTCCAATTGTCGATCGGCGGGCGACGATAACAGAACTGCGCGGCGGCGGCGTCTGATGTGAATGCGGCGGCGGATCGAGTGTGGAGCGGCGGCGATGATCGTCCGAGCGGCAGAAGAAGAACGAAAGCGGCGGCGGCGGAACATGGGCGGCAGCGTAGCAGCGAATGACACGTGGTTGTGCGGCGGGGGATCTGGTGTTCAGCGTCGACGGAGCGGCAATGACGGCGTACAGGTGGCGAGTCAAGCGGCGGCAGCGACGACGGCATGAGTGTGTGCGAATGGCGGTGGCTTGTGTGTGGCAAGAATGCAGCCGGATCTGATGCGTAGCGATGTATGTGCAGCGGCGGAGAACGACAAGAGTGACGAGGAGCAGCGACGGATCTGTTCGCGCCGACGAGATCGACGTCGCGAAGCTCCTCGACGACGAGGCCCGGCGGGAAGCAGGTGACGCGGTGATGCAGCGAGGATGATGACGCGCCTGTGCTGCAAAGCAGTGACGCTACCGGTGGACATCGGATCGGGATCGCGAGCGATGATGATGCTGCAGTGACGCTACCGGTGTGCAATGCGATGAGGGCGCGCTGGCGAGGACGAGAACGTCGGGTGTGCAGGGGTTGATGCAAACACAGCAGGCGGACTGAGGGAGAACGTGAGGCGGTTTGGCAGTGTTGTGTCTCGCACAGCTAGAGAGGTCAGAGTTGTGTCTCGCACAACTAGAGAGACATAGTTGTGTCTCGCACAACCAAAGAAACCCACAATTAGGGCTCTGATACCATGATAGATTTCAAAGAAGAGTCTAAGAATTGTATTAATGTGGGTTAATCGAGTACAATACGGTGCTCTTATTTATAGAGCTGAACAAATCATAAAATAAGGAAAGTTACCAAAACTACCTAGATATCAAAATATAGAAACTTTATAAATACCTAAACTACGAAATATAGCAACTACTATAATTTCTTTAACACCCTTCCTCAAACTCAAGTTGGTTCAACTTGAGGTTGTTAATCGAATCGGTAACCCTGACAAATCTAAGGTTCGTTGCGGAGCAGATCAACGACCAACGAAGACGACAAATCTAAGGTTCGTTGCGGAACATATCAACGACCACCGAAGACGACATGAAACAGTTCTGGTGTGGCAGAGTTATAACAACGGAACTGTAGAACAGCGGATATCAGAGTCGACGGAGTTGACGACGGACAAATAGCAGAGTCAACGGAGTCGACGACGGTCAGATAGCAGAGTCGACGACGTACAGATAGCAGAGTCGACGGCGTACAGATGGCAAAGTCGATGGATTCGACGGCGTACAGATAGCTGAGTCGACGGCGTAGATGGCAGAGGCGATGTAGTCGACTGTAGGCAAACACAGAGTCGACATAGTCGACGGCAGGCAGACAAGCAAACACACAACGGAATGTGGCTAGATGCAATGATGGCACCAACATCATAAATTGTAAATGAATGATGATGAACACATCAACATATTTGTGTACTGGTGTTGGGCATAGGTGATTAAAGAAAAACAACCAAGAGAGTGAAAACGACAGAAGCATAGAAACAAAAAACAAACAAGCACAAGCGGAAGAGAACACCACGGAGCGGTCGTCAACTCGAAGGTCGACCGACCTAGCACTAGAAACCAAACTCTGATACCATGATAGTTTCTCAAGAGAATAAGTTTATTGTATATTATCTTGTGTACATGGTGATCTATATATACACGCACAAGTCTTAGAATACAAAAGGAAAGTGCAATCACAAAAGGAAACTACTAATTACACGAGATTCTAATTTCCATAACTGTTAAACGTAATATTGAGTTTCCTTAATGATAGTTTCCTTAACATATACAAATTTTGTCAAAAAATATAAGTAATTTTCAAAATTCTAAAAAAATTTGTACCTTTTTAATACCTTTATCCATTTTACGCTTAAATATTTAACTCTGATTAATACTTTTCTCTTTTAATTGGATAAAATAGCAGCTCGGCATAGTTAACCATGTTAATTAGCACAGGAAATAACGTAATTTGAAGTCATAATTAATGTATGTCTTAATATGTGTGTTGGATAAAAACGTCTTATATTATTTACAGTATGGAGTAATAAAAAGTAATTGGGCCGTTTGAGTTTAATCAGTATTTCCAAGCCCAATTATTCTTGGTGGGCTTATGAGGGAGCTCTCACATATAAAGATGCATCTGGACCATCCATGTGGGGCCATCGTGTATTTGTTGTGCGTTTCGAGATCATTGTAGCATTCTCTTATAGATTTGAGCTACATCTAACAATTAATAAAGACCTTGCACCACCCCCAAAAAAAAAAACTAATAAAGACCTTTAATGTATTTATTTATCTTTAGTTAATTTCCCGTATATATGAATATAGATATTGATAAATGATAATGGTTTTTTTTTTGACGAAATAAATGTTAATGGTTGATGACAATCATTGAAATTAAGATTATATAGCCAATTATGACTTTTATGCTGCATAAAATTTCTTCTTCGTGATTCACTTGATTTTTGTTCTTGAACCACCGACGATCCTCCTCTTCGATCAGCGGTGGTTCCAATCAAATCATTTTTATATTTTGTTCATACAATATATAACCAACAAATCTACTCAAATCTACTCAGATTTATAGAGATTAATTCATCCTTATTACAGTGCATCTTCATCAACAGTGTTGCGTTGATTTGTGCAGCGCTGAATTGATCTTGCCTTTAGTTTTATTTTATAGTTAGTTTTCTTCCATAATTAGAAGTCTTTGATTTGTCTTTTTCTTATAAATTTTGAAAAGTTTAATTATTCGTTTTGTGGTTTTAGTAGTTTTATATATTGTTATGAATTTCAACATTGTAAAGAGCAATTCTTGATTGTTAAGCTGTTTCAATTTCGCATTTACAACCAAATTAATAGTATTTTGTTTGAACGAATAGAATTAGCGAATAAATGTACTTTGATTTCTATATCTAGTCTTGTTTGATTCTATATCTGATCCTAATCTGAGTCACGAATAATTAATAAAATTTATCTTCAAAAGAAAAAGAGACTTTTATGCCCTAAATAATTAATTAATTAATTGCCAAAGTGACATCAAAAAAGTTGAAGTAAAAAATTAATTAGTTAATATTCCATGAGATTGGTGCACCCAATCAACTATATATATATATATATATATATATATATATATATATATATATATATATATATATATATATATATTCATGCTTTACGTCCTAGCTAACTCTAAATTTTGTTCTAGATTTTTTGTACTTTTTTTTTTCAAGGTCATGCCTCTACGATAATTTTGTTCGAGTACTTGCTAGAATGATTAGACAACCTTTATTATAAAAAAAAAAGTATACACCTAATGTATTTTTATATTTTGTTTTGAATTACACCCTTTTTTATATTAATGTCGTTAAAGACAACTACATCAATATCACCCAAAAAAAATTACGTCTTACGTGTCGCAAAGTTTCTTTTTGCTGGGAAAACATTACTATACCTAAACTTAATTACATGTGATATATATATATATATATATATATATATATATATAATCTAGGAATCAATGAGAGAAAATGAGCAAAATAAATAACTTATATAAAGGCATCCCTAAGGACCCAACTTCAACAATATTATTAACACAGCTACTTACCATTACCATTTTTTTGATAGGATTAAATTTAATTACCATTAACATTAACATTTAGTGATAACATGATCAAACCGGTTAAAGATCCAACTGGACTACCACTTAACATTTTTCTTTATGTAAAATATAGAGAAACCATACCATTAATTAAAGAGAAATACTAAAATGACAACACTAAATCTTAACGCATTGCACAACAACTGATGTCTTTTATGAGATTTTGACGCCACTTATGCATGCAATGTGCTGTGACTTAACGTTGTCTTTTTAGCATCGATCTCTTAATTAAGATGACTAAAAATCAATCTCTTTTCAAGTCTTGCTCCCCCAACTTATTTTTCTTAGTATGATCCTCAACCAACTTCTCCACATCATCATCATCATCATCATCACCCTTCCCCACCACCGTCTCCTTGATCTTGTGGCTAGTCTCCTTCGCCGCCCCCCACGCCTCCTGCACCGTCTGCTTCGCCTTCTCCCCGAAGCCCTGCGCCGCCTCCTTCGTGTTCTCCGCCGCGCCTTTCGCTCTCTCCTTCGCCTCCCCGGCTCCCTCCTTGGCCATCTCCTTGGTGTCCTCAGCCTTCTCCTTGGCTCTCTCCATGTTCTCCTTAAAACTCTCTTTTGCTTCTTTGGCTCGGGACTCTGATGATGATGATGATCTTTTCTCGTTGTGCTTGCTAGCGTTGTATGTGGTGGTGAACCGAACCGTGGAGGCCTTCCGAGGGTAGTTTTGGGATTTCCTTGCTATGTTGTTGAAGAATGTGTTCTTCGCAGTATTGATCATGGTAGTCGCCATTGTTGATGATTGATTGATTGATTGATTGTTTGTTTGTTTGTTTTTGGAGGGTTTAGCGTCTCAGTAGTGAGTGCGGTGTGCATGTTAGTGTACGTTTTTTAAGGTGGATTGTAGTTCGGGTGGCGAAGTGGGCGAGTGACACGTGTAGTTACTGGCGACGCGTGGAGTTGCATGTTTGAGTTCGTGTCTAATGACACGTAAGTACGTAACGACTCTTTGGGCGGTGACACGGTTACACCTGTGGTCAGGTCAAGTCAAGTCTAGTCAAGTCAACGCTTGCCAGGTCTTAGTCTGTGTGGCGATACAGAGCTGTTTTGATGTCTCTTCTTGATGGGCCCTTCAGAATTCGGGGCACTTCTATTTAGAAACTCAAAACTTCGCCTTTTAATGAAACGGATCAAAATGATATATAGTTCTTTAGGTCAAAAATATAAGTCGTTTAAAGTAAAGACACAAGAATTAAAACAACTTTAATTACGAGTATAATTTACATATACATCATTTCACATTAAATGAATTTTAAAAAATTGAATTGTAAATGTTTGAATTGTATATGGGTAAAATAAGTACAAAAAAATAATAAATATATTATTGAATTTCGAAAACAACTTACAATTTTAAACAAAATGTTTTTGTTAGAACGACTTATATTACTGACCGAAGTGAGTACGTTATTGTAATGGCAATAACATAATGGCTAATGCTTGAGGTACCCACTTTAGACACTTAATGATCACGTGCAGTCCAGATGAACACGTATCCCGATGTATATTGGCGACGCATGACTATTAAGTGTCTAAAATCGGTGTCTAAAGTAGGTAACCCTTGCATCTTCCTAACATAATATTGTAATTTGATTATGGAGACATTGTAATTTGTAGAAAAACAATTACAAACTTAAATGGACTACTAAACTTTCTCATCATTGTATTTATCAGCCAATATTCAAGGACATGATATATTTGCCAAATAGATGCAAATTTCACTATGAAAAGAAAGTTTAGTAGTTCAATTAAGTTTCATGGTCAATCACAAATATGACTAATCCATATATTTCTCTTACAAGGGATAAGGGATGTAATTGATGTTTAATTAGATGGACATAATACAAAGATTGTTTTCAATTTTCTTTATTACAATAAACATGGCTAGTTACAGATTAGAACTTAATCAGATGGATATAATACTTGGGACCCCATAATACTGATACATATCAATCTTTCAAAAGATTTTTTTCTTTCTTATTACAACAAACATGCATGGCTAGTTACAGAATAGAACATAAGTCAGTATCCACTAGACTTGTCTGAAGTCTGGCCCTCCAATATGTCTTTAACAACCAAAGCAAGCTTGAAAAAAAAAATGACCATTCATGCTAGTAGGATAAAAGTACTAGATTCATAATTGAATGTCTTCAACAAACACAAAGACATCCCATCAGAACAACCATTAAAAAAGTTTTCTATTTTCAATCAACAACATCAATTTTAACTATAATTGATACAGACAACAGAGTGGCATTGTCAGTATGTACCTCTAGAGCACCTCAGTAGTGTCTTTTCCTGCAACAAAAAGAAGAAAAGGAATCACTAAGATTTCACATATTCATTATCTACTTGGAATAATAATACAAATGAATATCTACACTAAGAACATGAGATATGGATTCCCAAGTGTCTCCACTACCAACAGAATCATCCACCTTTTTTTTTTGTTAACACATGAAGAAGTATGAAAGGCGAATTCGAAAAGAACATAATGGCAGTTAGAACAAACAAGGATTTGCCGATCAAATTGAACGAAGCATCGGGTGGGCGGAAAACAACAGGAATAAATGAGAGCCAACAAGCAGTAGGGGAAATAAAGTACAAAACTGACTGGTAGCTGCAGCATAGATCATCTTCAGATCTTACCGCGGTTTCGTGGAAGTTCAACTAATCCTTCTGGTCCCAAAATTTAGAAGAATGCACAACTAATAGTCAAATCTCAATAAGATATTAGTTCTTAGAGTTAACCAACAGAAAGATCGACTTTTAAAGAATACTATCAATAAGACTAATGGAAAAAGAACCGAATCGAAATCAGGTAACATTGTAACGAATTAATTTCTACACATCAAGATTAGCATAATTCAGGAGTTAGAAATTTAAAGTGGGAGCGGGGTTTTCAATCGAATCATACAATGTGAAAAACAAAACCAAAATGAATGGTAGAAAGAGCACTATAACTCTGACTGAGGCAGAGGTAATGAGCTCGATTCTTGATAGCTACATTACATTTAGTTTCTCCTGATTAGGTGATTGGGGCACCGACTAACTCTCATGAGATTAGTCTAACCAAAGTAAAGAAAGGCTGAAAAAAGTTGGGACAACCATGGTTATCAAAAAAAAAAAGAAAAAAAAAGATATGAATGGGGAACCTGATGGACAAAATGCAAGATTGCCCAAAACAAAAGCACAAATTCCTGAGCTGATCCATGGTCCAACTCGTCCCGGAATAAGTATTCTCTTGTTCAATAATGGGAATCACAAAAGCTAGACTCATTATTTGAATCCCATTTCTTAAAACTAAAGAACCAACTAAAATTCATAGATTTAATTCTCACCAAATTCGGATTCTTTCATCATCAACAACAGAAGACTTAATCCCAAATTAGTTGGGGTGAGCTACATGGATCAAACTCTTCCATCAAACAAACAAACAAACAAACAAATAAAGATCTCAACAATGAACCATTAAAAAACCTCATCAAATTCTTTTCATTTCCACCAAATTAATACAACTCTCCAGTGTTCCACACCTTTACCAAGAATCAAAATCAGGAAGAGAAGATTCCAAAAATATTAAACCAACAAGAAGACTGAAACAGAATCCAGAATTTATCATCAATCACTTGTTAAGAAAATTGAGAGAAAGAAAGCTAAGCTCTACATCTTTGTCAACAATTCTGATGCAAGTGTCCTCTTGCAGTGCGGTTCTCCAATCCGCACCATCCATGCTCAGCTCCGCTTGAGCAGGTTTCCAATTATCAATGTCACTGAAGGTCTAGAACTTGGTAAATAAAAAGCTTAACTGATTAACACCAGGAACTAGGCCTGATAAGCAGAACAAACAATGTTGTTACAGATCATCAGGTACAGCCAAATGGAAGATGAAAGCCTGAAATTAGATAACATATTTTCATGAATGTCGATCATATGATTCATAAGCATAGGCAAACAACTATTTGGTGTTTCTACAAAAAGAGACGACTATAATATCATAAAATTTGATCGCAGAAAAGCAATCGTTGACAGCAGTCAAAGAAATGGACTTACAGTTTTGAAGGCAAATGAATCACACTTAATGAGAAGAAATGCATTAGGCTAACAGCAGAGCAGGACCTGTCAAAGAAAACTAAGAAAAGAAGGCAATGGTACATATAGAAGTGCCGCTTCAATTAGATCTGAACATCACATTTTTTCTGATTAAACATAATGAAAAATTGGGAATAGACAATGTCATCATTTTAGGTATCTTGACCAAAATCATGATCATACGATGATTATGCAGGAAACAAACAACTCTGATCCAAATCTCAGTAAACAACAGAACAGTGTCCTTTCTATAATAGTAAATATATATATATTTCTTTTTACAATATTATTCTAAATTTGGAAACCATGAGCTCGCTACCGAACAATGCCCATTCTTATGCATACAAGTTTCAAGGAAAAGAAAAAGCAAACTGAAATGTTAATTCTCACCAGCCAGAACACCATCAAGCGATAAAAGAACTTGATCAATGGCAGGTCTGCTTCGAGGATCCTGATCTATGCATTTACAAGCAATTTCAAGGACACCCAGGAGCTGCTTCCCATGAGCTTTGGAAAATATTGACGGATCAAATATATGCTCCTCTTTCTTTGCGTATTTCATTTGAAGAACCCACGAGACTAAGTCCCTACAGCTTTTTGCTTTGCACACATCGACCGGCCTCCTACCCGTAAGAAGCTCAAGAAGAACAACCCCAAAGCTGTAAACGTCACCTTTAAATGTAGCTGTCAATGTCTGACTGTACTCTGGAGGAATGTATCCCAAGGTCCCGACCAAATCAGTTGTCACATGTGTATTGTATGGATTTAGGAGCCTCGAGAGACCGAAATCTGCCAAATGAGCTTCAAACTTTTCATCCAAGAGAATGTTGCTCGATTTTATGTCCCGGTGCACAATATTTGGTTCACAGACCTTATGCAAGTAAGCCAATCCCGAAGCTGCTCCATGAGCAATCTTAAGTCTCGCATCCCATTTCAAAAGTGAACCTTCATCATTACGTTCATGCAACCAATAATCTAAGCTTCCATTCTCCATGTAAGAATAGATCAGTAACATATCATTTCCATGTCTGCAATATCCTTGTAGAGGGACAAGGTTCTTGTGCTGAGCTCTTGAAAGCGCTTCAACTTCTGCACGAAACTCCCGTTCCATCTGACCGCAGTCCCCTGAAAGCCTCTTGATTGCAACCTTGGTTCCACTGGGGAGGTTGGCCTTGTACACAAGGCCAAATCCTCCGCAACCAATTATATTTGCCTGATCAAAATTGTCTGTAGATTGCAGCAGGTCACCAATTGTTAGCTCCTTACAATAAGAGTTTTGAAAGAGAAGTACCAATTTTGAAGACGAGCATGCTTCTGACAACCTATGCGACCTATATATATCCTCCTCCATGTTATCAATCGGATCTCCTGCATCCTTCTTCACCATGTTCAGTAAAACAACGGCCAAAAGCAGTATAATTCCCAGTCCTAGGCTGATGGTTATTCCAAGAATGCCGCTCAGACCAATCTTCTTATTTGGACCAGATCTGTCTCCAGGCTCAATCTCCGAAACACATGGAGGACCAAGTGCTCCGCATAATCCCATGTTCCCTTCAAAACTTGAGTTAGGGAAGCTGAGGAACTGTCCTCCATCTGGGATTCTTCCTTTCAAATGATTATATGCCACGCTGAACTTTGATAGAAAAGGAGAGCTTATTCAAAGACGGTGGAATTGTTCCATAAAGATCATTGTATGAGAGATCCAATGTTTCCAAGTTCAACATCTCCGAAATGGTGTCTGGGATGGTTCCAGTGATGTTGTTCCTGCTCAAATCTAAGGCATGAAGCCCCTTCAGCTTCCCAATCTCAGGCCATATCGTCCCGCTTATCTCATTGTTGCAAAGTAACAATGAAGGAGGGAAACTCGATGCCTGATTATACCGTAGACCATTAGCACTGTGATTATGCTTTACAATGAGAGGAATGCCAGGGTTACTAAACTCTTGTCTGCAACTATTGAATGAGAGGAGACTTTTCAAGCCTGTCAAGCTTTTTGGGATTTCGCCTGTTAGAGAATTATTTGAGATGTCCAAGTAAAACAGTTTATCCATCTGACCAATCCAAGTAGGAATGCTACCACTCAAGCGGTTCCATGACAAATCGATGACCTGCAACTTCCTGCAATCTAATAACCAATCAGGAATTCGGCCAGTTAGAGCACAGTTGCCAAGTGCGAGGGTCTTTAAGTTATCAAACCCCAGAACTTCTTTGGGAATTTCTTCCCCACGGAAATTCTCAGTCAGGATAAGAGTAGAGAGCTTTTTACAGCGCTGCAGCACCACCAAAGCCTCCGATAAGTTCACCAAACTGTTATTTGACAACGAGAGAAAAGAGAGTGATGTGAGGTTAGCAAACCCCTCAGGAACAGGCCCAGAGAATTCGTTCCTTGCGAGGCTTAAGGTTCTCAACTCCGTACAACTAGATATGGTTTCAGGAAGAGGACCCTTGAAGTGATTTGTAGCAAGATCAAGGGAAGTAAGATAAGGCATTCGGGTGAAATCAAGGTTAACGATTCCCGTTAGAGAGTTATTCCGAAGGTCAAGCATAAGAAGATTTGAACAAAGCGATAGAGACGAAGGCAATGGGCCAGAGAAGGAATTGGAGTGCACAATAAACTGCTCTAACTTCGTCAGATTATGAAATGCATCAGGAAGCAAACCAGAAAATCTATTTCCATACGCAATAAAAGATTTCAGTCTGAATAGCTTACTTAGACTTTTGCTCAAATGGCCAGAAAAATTGTTCGACGACATAGATATATATTGCAGCGACGAAATCCTAAATAGAGAATCCGGAAGAGGACCTGAAAATGAATTAGAATCCAGGCGCATATGCTGAAGAAACTCGGAACAGTTAATCAGGCCTTCTTCCATTAAACCCCTGAGAAATTGTTCATAGAGAAATCAAGAATCTGAATCACATTCGAGGCATTGCAGGTTTTAGTATCGACCGGTCCAACGAAAGAATTGTTGCTGACATTGAGCATAAGAAGATTCGGAAAACCGCCCAAATCAATCAAATGACCATTAAAGGAATTGCTAGAGACATTAATAGAACTGAGAGACTTCAAACCACCAATCACATCAAATATGGGTCCAGTGAGCAAGTTATGGCTAAGATCAAGAACTTTCAATTGTTGCAAACTCGAAAGCTCCCTCGGAACTTCCCCTTCAAGAACATTGCTAGAGAGATCCAACACTTTCAACTGATCCAAGCCGCCTAATGAGCGCGAAATCGTCCCTCTAAGACCTCGGTGAGGCAGAATCAACTTGGTCACCCTATTAGCAAAAACTGACCCATTCTTTCTACTCTCACAAACAACACCATCCCATGAACAGCAAACCGAGCTATTGAGCCATGAAACTGTAATAGACCCGTCAGAGATATTCGCCGAAAACGACTTCAATGCTTGCAAATCATTTTGATCACAGCTTTGTTTTACCATTTCAAGACCCAAGCAAGAGCAAATGAATGAAATCATGAGCACCCATTTGAGGGAACTCATTGGAACAAATTTCTCCATACCCATTAAAGGAAATCACAATGCCAAATCAAAGCTCAACATCACAAAACTCATTGTCTACCCAATATAATCTACACAGGAAATTCAGAAACCTCAAAGACCCATATTTCAAAGCAACATTTCATCAAATACAAAATGGGCAAATCCCCAAACCAAATATTCTAACAAATCCAAAACCAAAGTACCTTTCTTTCATACAAGTGAAGGAATTGAAGACCCACATCCCCAAATCAGCAGAGTTTCAGTAGCAACATTTGGATTTGAAGCAAAACGAAGACTACCCATTAAAAATCAGATCTTGAAAGCCAAACCCCACAAACCCCAAACCCCACATGCCCAGTCCTTCACTTTTTGGAGCAGTTACACACAGTTTACAATACAAACTGAAGAAGAAGCTTCAGACCCAAATCTCAAGAACTCATTGAAATATCTTAAAAGGGAAGCAACAAGAGTACAAAATCTAGATAAAGATGATGAAGGAGAGAGAGAGAGAGAGAGAGAGAGAGAGAGAGAGAGAGAACAAAATAAAGATAATGGGCACAATTGATTATGCACCATTACTACTGCTCCACTTGACTACATAAAAGGAAAGTTATTTTACAGACTTTGTTTTCAATGCCAAAAAAAAATGTTAACCACGCCAACCGATTGATTTGAGTGATAAGGTGTAAGGACTAGATGTAAGTTCGTGTCTTACTTGTGGAAAAATTGAAGTTAGGGGGTCACCTTTACATGTAATTCGAGCATATCTAAGTATAAATTAGTCAATTGAGACTATGCAATTGCCTCAAGCTCGAGTCTCCTAAATGAAAAAAAGTTTAAATTGAGAGAGGCTCTTTCGTATGTAGATAGTACTTGAGTGTAAATTAATTAGCACATTTAGAGTCGGTATTACGTGAGAAAAAAAAAAAAAAAATTTAGATTTTGAGAATGAAAATATCAATGTTGAGAGCTTCCTTTATCTTTACAGCATGTAATTCGGGGTAAATTCAGAGTCCCCGAATAGTTCAAATAGTAATTGGTCAAGAAGAAAAAAAAAAAAAAAAAAAATTTTTCAACTAAACAAACAATGTAAACTGATTTGAAGGGACTCATGTTAGGTCAGAAGGGCTGACCTTAGACATGCATTATTTGGGTCTGTTTTTTATGGGGTTCCTCACACATACACACACACACTCACTCAGCAGTCAGCACAGCTACAGTGTCTGCCAACAAAGTAGGTTGTTTTGATTTTCTTCATTGCCCTCTCGCACTTGGCTTCAAAAGTCCAAGTTTTAGTTGTTGGATTAGTTAATGGTGGGTGCATGGCAGGTGAGGTCATTGTGGTGTGTGTGTGTGAGAAACTATTTATTGTTTAAGCGTTGGAAGTCAAAGAGGACTTACGGAGTTGCTAGTTTAGATTTTGTTTGGACGCACGTGACTTCCACGGGTTTACCAGCAGCTTTGATAGTGACCAACTTACTGCAAAGCTAAAATAACAACCGCACGGCACAATGTAAGACATATTGTTTGCAAAATTTGTTAATGTACATCTCGAGATACAAATACATAAATTTTGATACATAACGCGCGAGTCGATGTCACATGAACGACTCATGTGAGTCAATATATTTTGTAGTATGTCATTCTTGTTTTCATTCTAGTATTTTCTTTCTACTAATACTTATATTTCTAATGTTTGTAGTAAATTCTTTTTTTTGGATAATTATAGTTGTGAGCCTTATTTTAGATTCATTATTTTCATGAGAGTCACTTGATCGCCTCAACCTTATAATTCAAGAGAAATCAATAAATTTAAAATTGAATGGCTTGATTCGATCTATCATGACCTATTGGCCATCAACCACGCCTCGGTAACTTTACCACGACACTAATTTAATTCCATTTTTTTGGTCGCGTAAGTGCACACATTAGAATATTTTGGCAATTTACGCTTTGTAATTGTAATTTTGATAAGTACCACCTAGCAAGGGGTGGCAGAATGGTGAGAACTTTGCATGTGAGTTTCTTCACTGGGAGGAGGTCGCGTGTCCGAGTTAATAAATTTGGTGGGACGACTTGACTCTATGAGATTAATCGTACTCGAAGGGTGTGGATACTCATAATTATAAAAAAAAAAAAAAAAAAATTGGGAAGTAAAAAGGTTTTTATCAACGAACTACAACATTACTTAAAACAAGCCAAAGCCATGATAATCATTTGATTCCTTTCTTTATACTTTAAAGATTATGGAGTATTGATCAAAGTTTTTTTTTTTTTTTTTTTTTTTTTTTTTTTTTTTTTTTTTTCCACGTCTTGCCACTTTAACTATAAAATATATTTTTTTATGAGTTGCTTGTTCAAGTGGTTCAAGACATTATAAAAATACTGCACCAATGAACCCGTGACCCCAAAAGCCCCCATTAATTCATCATGCATAGATTGTAAAGTTGAGTATAGTGGAGGATATATATAATGCTCTTAGACATTATTGATTGTGTTAGTGTACCAATTTCATTGTATACTATTAAATAAATAAAATAACTTGGTTAGATGAAGAGGAATCTTCCGTATAATTTACTAGGTCATTGATCTATATAATTGCATTCAGAGTCAGAGATGGTTCAAATATAATTAATTAGTGCATGATTTAAGGTCATTGACTTGTGTCGTGCATTGTATTGATACATTTTCTTATTCATCACGTAAGTCTTTGCATTTTTATTTGGATACAAAAATTATTAAGGATTATTTTGAGAAGATTCGGACAGCTGGGAATTAAACTCATTGGTACATGACGACCCAATTAAACAGTCGGATTTTGTTTAAAAATCAAGTTTGCATTTCATCAGTTAATATATATATATATATTTTTTTGTTGTAAACTAAGTTGTAAGCCAACTAGAACTTACGTTAGACTTGCTAGAGACTTAAGCATAGAAGGCATAAACTAAGAACTACTAGAACAAGTAGAGAAGAAGAGACAAGAGAGAAGAAAGCTAGAGTTGAGAAATGTAGAGATTTCTATTCCAATATTGATGTGTGGATTACAATGGGGTTGACACCCTTTATATAGGTCATTTGGTGATAATGATAATTGTACTTATACAATGTGTACAAGTTATACATACACCATAAGTCATATAATACATCACAAGCAACATAGACAATACATGGAAAAGTTGGTGTAAATTAGAGAGGATTACAAGTTACATGAAATGTGAGAGTCATGCTTGATGTTACAATTCAACGTGAGAACCATGCTTCACAATGTGGTCACCCACATTCACAAGTGTCCATCCATTCCATAACACTCCCTCTTGGATGACACTTGTTGAAAGAATGTGTCTCGTTAAACTTCTGCTAGAAAAACCATGTGGGAAAAAAAATCTAGTACATGAAAAGAGTATAATATTGTTTGTAGTATAATATTTGTTGACTGCCTCATTAAAAACCTTGCTAGCAAAACCCAGTAGGACAAAACCATAGATAAGGAAAAGAGTGCAACGCATTGATACACGTAGAAAGAATGTAAATGCCTAATTAAAACCTCTACTAGAAAAATCATGTGGAAAAAAATCTAGTATAGGAAAAATAGTACATTAATTGCTCTCATAATTTTTTTTTTATATTGAGTATAATAATGTTAGGATTGCATCATTAAAAACCTTGCTAGAAAAACTCAGTAGGATAAAACCATAGCAAAAAGGAAAAAGAGTGCAATACACTAACTAATAACTCATTTTTTATTCTCCCCCTCATGTTCACATTGGTGAGACATCTTGTGCATTTTGTTGCACATAGACATCGTTTTCTATATGAACCATTTAATGCTGAAGCATATGATTGCCACGCTTTTGTATATAGTACTTGTATCAAGTAATTGATTCATAACTTGTTGCTACTGAATGATCTTTTGAACTTCGAGTTCATATTAATTTATACATGGATCATAATACGATAAATTTAATACAATTTGATGCGTTTCAAGCAATTTCACGTCATTCCTTTTGAATTGGCTTTTGTAAACTAAGTTGGAACTTGCTAAGAACTAGAGAAGGAAATTAGAAGACTAAGAACTTATACTACTACTAACTTGCTAAGAAAAAAATTAGAGAGAGAGAAGAAATAAGATAGTTGGAATGAGAAGTTTTCATTCAACTTGGTGTGCTCTTACAATGAAGTTAGTATCCTTTATATAGGCCATTTGGTATGATGACAAATGTGCCTTAGCAATGTGGGACTAAAACATACACCCCATGTACATTGAAATGGTTACAAAGAACATGACAATACACAAACCAATGGAAGTACATAACTACACAATATGTTGGTGTACATGCATGGTCATCCACACTTCACAACACTCCCCCTTGGATGACACTTGCTTAGAGATTGTGCCTCGTTAAAACTTCTACTAAGAAAAACCACATGTGGGAAAAATATAGTAAAAGAAAAAGAGTACACTATTCTCATAAATATTAAGACGGGTATAATATTGTTAAGATTGCCTCATTAAAAACCTTGCTAGGAAAACCCGATGGGATAAAACCATAGCTAAGGAAAAAGAGTGCAATACACTAATCAATAACTCCCCTCATGTGAACATGGGTGAAACTTTTCGGTTTCTTTGCTTGCAATGTCTTTAAGTTTACGCAAGCCAATACCATATGTAAGCCTTTTAAATGTCGTAGTTGGTAAGGCTTTTGTGAATAGATCAGCAAGATTATCACTCGATCGGATTTGCTTGACATCAATTTCACCATTCTTACGAAGCTCATGCGCATAAAAAATTTTGGTGAAATATGTTTTGTTCTGTCCCTTTTATGAATCCTTCACTTAATTGTGCAATACATCTTTGCGTTATCTTCATATAATATGGTTGGAGAATCTTTTATTGAAGGCAATCCACATGATTCTTGAATATGTTCAATCATATTTCTCGACCATACACATTCACGACTTGCTTCATGAATTGCAAGTACTTGAGAATGGTTGGAAGAAGTAGCAACCATAGTTTGCTTTCTTGACTTCCATGATACAATGATATTACCACATGTGAATACATATCCGTTTGAGAACGGGCCTTGTGGGATCAGATAAAAATCCGACATCGAGCATACCTTGTAGATTCAATTTTACCCCTCTCGAGTAGAATAAACCCATGTCACTTGTTCCTCGAAGATATCGGAAAATATGTTTAACACCATTCCAATGTCTTGAGTTGGTGATGAGTTGTATCTTGCAAGTAGGTTGACAAAAAAAGCAATGTCGAGGTCTTGTACAATTTGCAAGATACATAAGTGCACCAATTGCACTTAAATATGGTACCTCTCAGGACCAAGTAGCTCTTCATCACTTTCATGAGGTCGAAATGGATCCTTATCCACTTCAAGTGATCGACAACCATTGGAGAGCTCGATGGATGCGCCTTGTCCATATAAAATCTTTTTAATATTTTTTCAATATAATTTGATTGATGGACAAGTACTCCACTTGAAAAATGTTCAATTTGCAAACCAAGACAAAGTCTTGTTTTTCCAAGTTCTTTCATCTCGAATTCCTTTTTCAAGTATTCGGATGTTCTAACGATGTCGTCGTGGTTTCCCACTATATTTAAATCATCATCGACATATACGGCAATAATCACAAATCATGTTGATGATCTTTTAATGAAGACACGTGGGCAAAGCGGATTATTTACATATCCTTCTTTCGGTAAATAATCACTAAGGCGTTTGTACCACATTCGTCGGATTGTTTCAATCCGTACAAAGACCTTTGTAATTTTATAGAATGCATGTTATGAGGTTTTGATTTTATTTCTTCGGATATTATAAATCCTTGGGGATTTTCATATATATCTCCTTTGTCTAGGGATCCGTACGGATATCTTTGTAACGACATCCATTAAATGCATATCAAGCCACTTGAGAAGCTGCAGGCTTATCAAGAACCGAAATGTGATTGCATCTATAACGAGGAGAATATGTTTCCTCATAATCGATGCAGTCTTTGTGAGAAACCTTGAGCTACAAGTCTTGCTTTGTACCTTGTAACTTCATTTTTTTCGTTTCTCTTTCGTACAAATACCCATTTATATCCAACGGGTTTTACGCCATCGGCGTTTGGACAATTGGTCCAAAAACCTCTCGTTTCCTTAACGAGTTTAGCTCTGCTTGGATAGCATCTTGCCATTTTTGCCAATCGGGTCTTTTTCGACATTCGTCAGCTGATCGTGGTTACGGATCATCATCATTTTCACATATTTCAAAGACACATTGAAAGCAAATATATCATCGGGAACAATTTCATTTCGATCCCAAATCTTACGAGTTTAAATAATTTATTGAGATCTCATTATTTTCATCTTTTTCCTCTTTTCTAGAGGAAGTTGTTCCTCATCGAGAATCAACTTGTTACGACAAATCCTTATCAAAGGATTCTTGTGCTTTCTCGGGAGTATTTTGGTTTGCATTTATTTTTACTCCCGTTTTCCTCTTTCGAGGAATTGTATCCTTTGAACCAAGCTGGTCTTCCACGCTTTAAGCGTTTAGTTGGTTCTTGTGCATTTTGTTGCACGAGAGACATCAATTCTTGCGGGAGCATTGGCAATTTGGAATATATGATTTTGTCACTTGTTTTGCATCATTAAATGCATCGGGTAATTGATTTGCGATTTGTTGCAAATGAATGATCTTTTGAACTTCAAGTTCACAGCGATTTGTGCGTGGATCATAATGTGATAAAGTTGATGCATTCCAAGCAATTTCACGCCATTCCTTTTGAATTGGCTTCTTATCTCCCCACAATGGTGGGAAAATTGCTTCATCAAAGTGACAATCAGCAAAGCGTGCGATAAATAAATCCCTGTTAAGGGCTCAAGGTATCTTATAATGGACGATGAGTTAAATCCAACATAAATCCCAAGTTTTCGTTGTGGACCCATCTTAGTTCTATTGGGAGGTGGTATAGGAACATACACTTTTGCACAACAAAAATTCTCAAGTGTGAAATATTTGGTTGTTGACCTAAAATGAGTTGCATGGGGGAATGTTCATGGTATGCGATGGGCTATAACGAATGATAGATCTTTGCATGAAGAATTTGCATGTCCCAAAACTGAAGTTGATAACTTAGTTCTCATGATTAAAGATCGGCAATTAATTGAATGCGTTTGATAAGAGATTACGCCAAACCATTACAGGTATGCACATGTGGAGCAGAATGTTCAATGGTAATTCCTATAGACATGCAATAATTTCTAAATGCTTGAGATTGAAATTCCCGGCATTATCAAGACGGATGGTCTTGATTGGGTTGTCGAGGAAATTGTGCTCTTAACTTAATGATTTGTGCTAAAAGTCTAGCAAATGCAACATTGCGGGTTGAAAGCAAACAAACATGTGACCACCTAGTTGATGCATCTATCAAAACCATGAAATATCTGAATGGTCCACGGTGAGGATGAATAGGACCACATATGTCTCCACTGAATGCGTTAAGAAAGCGCTGGGGATTCCATGACAATTTTACTTGGGGATGGTTTAACTATCAATTTACCTTGAGAACAACTAGCACAATTATAATCACCAGTGAAAATATTTTGTGACTCCTTAAAGGATGTCCATGCGAATTATTAATTATTCTTCGCATCATTGATGATCTGGATGACCAAGCGGTCATGCCATAAAATGAATGTCTTTGGATCATTAATTTTCTTATTCAAGACGACATTCGTTTCGACATGCCTTATATGAGTAAAATATAATCCAGGATGATAAAGTGAGAATTTTTCTAACAACTTCTTTTTTCCCATTTGAAACCAATGTGACATAGAGAAATTCTCTATTATTTTCGTTCACGGTTTCAATGTGATATCCATTTTGTCGAATATCTTTAAAGCTCGGTAAATTTCTTACGATTTTTGAGTATAAGGCATTGTCAACATGAATTGTTGTTCCCCAGGCAACATAATATTTGCTCTTCCAGAGCCATTAATCAAATTGGAGATGCGGATATTGTTTGAACATTAGCCTCGGCTAAGTTCAAATTGGAGAAATATTCTCTGTTTTTAAGGATTGTATGCGTTGTAGCACAATCAAAGGCATATATCGCTCTTATTTGATTCATGACTTGAACACATGATTTGTTGATCCATCGGACAAATAATGTTTGGCAAATCGAGAAAAAGTCATATTTCAATGATAAAATTCATAATATTTTGCCTTTGATTTTGAAGGCATGGTAAAGGTCACAAAAATATTCGGGCATATATATGACAATATTTAGGCAAAATAGCCTTTCATATATGACTAAAAAAAATGTCACAATTATGAGCGCTCATTGTCAATAATTATTTGCCCTTTGTAGTGGTGCACCACTTTTATTCCAATTTTTGGTGGAATTGTCAATACGACCTTTACCTGATATTTTCACCTTTTCCACGTCCATAAATTTATTATTGCGATCATGATCATTATATGCAACATATGCTTCTTAATTTGAAGCTGAACTAATTGGACGGGAGCGATATTATATTTATAATATCTCATTATTTTACTCAGCTACCATGAGACAAGAAATCAATCCTTAATATTTATTGGATTGACGTGCGCACTCGATATTTGTTGCGACAATAAATCGAGGCGGGCCACGTGACCCTTTTATTGTCTCATCGATCATATTTCCACATAGCCTCAACATAGAGGTAATTAAAATTGTGGAATTATAATTAATATTTGGTGATTAAATTTTGTAGCATGAGACCCGTAGCTCATTTTGAGCTTTTTGGAGCATTACCACTTTTGGTATGTATATATATAACTCCATAAGGTGAAAATATATATAAAGTGAAATATTCACTTTTCAAATCTCTAAAGAGAAATTTGTGAATGATTGTGTACAACATACAACCTCGCATGGATACAAGCTTTATTCATAATTTGTAATATCTAATTATCATGACAAGAATTATAATAAGATAACAAATTCAACTATGGTTGATTAATATTTTGAAAGTAAATATAATATAAAATAATTTTCTATTTTCTTTTATGTAAAAAAAAAAAAAAAAAACATAACATATGATTAAGTATATGTTCACAACTTGATTTATTAATAATCAAATGTACTATTCGTATGAGTTGGTGGGACAACCTCCGGGTTGGGTGGCGAGACAAAATGCTTAATGTCATGCCTCCTCGAGCGGGATAACCGTCTCCCTTTCAATGTTTAGCTTTCTACTGGGACAAGGCTTACCCACTATCAACTCAAACTTATAGCATGATTTGTATTATAAAATCAAGAATAGAACAATAACTAATCATTTGTAGTTTTAAGAAAAACTAGTTATGTCACATATTGACTTTTGATTTACGATGTAGAAGATCGTACAAGAGCAACTACTGAGCATACTTTCGCAATCGGTGACGCTATAATGCATAATATATGAATAAAGTATGCATAGATAAAAAGAAGCAACCATGATAATATAGAAGTAAATTGAACTTATTTAAATAACAAAAATTATACCTTCCTAGCTTTCTCTCCTTAACAAGCCTTCTTGAACTTCAAGATCTCCTTAATCTTTAGAGCAAGCTCGTGCTTGATAACGTGTTGTAAACTAAGTTGGAACTTGCTAAGAACTAGAGAAGGAAAATTAGAAGACTAAGAACTTATACTACTACAAAAGAGAAGAAGAAAAATAAGATAGTTGGAATGAGAAGTTTTCATTCAACTTGGTGTGCTCTTACAATGAAGTTAGTATCCTTTATATAGGCCATTTGGTATGATGACAAATGTGCCTTAGCAATGTGGGACTAAAACATACACCCCATGTACATTGAAATGGTTACAAAGAACATGACAATACACAAGACCAATGGAAGTACATAACTACACAATATGTTGGTGTACATGCATGGTCATCACTAGAAATCGACTTGCACAATTATGACCGTCGCCCCCTTTGGTATCTAGCACAGGCTTAACCAACATACTAAGTCTCTAATCATGAAATCATAAGAATGTTGGGCTACGGGCTCGAGTGAGCGTTTCGCCTAATTTCTCATCAGTCTCAAGTCAGCTGGGCAACCATAGAGTACTCATCCACAACCAAAGGCATGAAACAAAATATCGGGCTTCTCTAAACGAAATAAAAATGAAAACTGCATTAAAAATATGCATGAAAATGTATCAACTCCTAATAAAATGAGAAAGTGAAATATAGAGGGCAAAGAAATGGAAGAAATGAGTGAATAAGAGATACAAAACACCACCAATACTGTCCGACAACCGTATATAATTGAAAAAATTTAAACGATCTCACATGCGGTCTTTTGCATAGAGACCCATCCAACTCAGTCCGCAAATCCTAAAGTACCCCCAAACTTATTTCAAATTTTGTCCTCAAGGTTCAAAACAGGTTAGGAGGCGCACATGAACACATACAAGATGGTGAAAGAACATGATAGATATAGAGGCAAAGAAATGATACAAGATCATCCAGAAGACTGACACTAACCCTAAATCTACGGACGAAAAGAAGATGGGTGACCTTACCAGATCGCAGATTTGACTAACCGTAGTTACAGAACATGTGAGGAGCCGCAGGAGCAATATCAGGCTCTCAAAATCCAGTGTGTTATGCAGAGGTCACACACCTATAAAAAGTCACAAGGAGATAATAGTAAGAATACCACAAAAAATACTAAAATAAAAATAAAAAAGAAAAGGGATTGAAGCTTGGGGTGCCTCCCAAGAGCGCCTTTTTTTTAACGTCGTTGGCTCGACTCAGTCTGACTCTTTCTCAGTCAAAGTACTCTACAACTGCTAGAGTCTCGCTCTCGATCTCATGCTGTGGGAAGTTCTCGTAGAACGACTTCAGTCGGTGCCCATTCACTTTGAAAACTTTCCCTGTATCTATGCTCATAATCTCAACTGCACCTTGTCCAAACACATCAGTAACAACAAAAGGTCCGAGTCATCGTGACCTCAATTTCCCTGGATGGAGAGCTAATCTGGAATTATAAAGTAGGACCATTTGGCCGACTATGAGAGTCTTACGAGATAAGTTAGGATCGTGGAACGCCTTGGTTTTATCCTTATAAATTCGAGTGGACTCGTAGGCATCGTTCCGAATTTCCTCTAATTCTTAAAGGTCCAACTTTCTCTCTTTGCCGGCTACGTCGAGTTCCAAGTTGAGCCGTTTGACAGCCCATAGAGATTTATGCTCTAACTCGACCGGTAAGTGGCACGATTAGCCAAATACTAAGCGATACGGAGACATTCCGATTGGCATTTTATACGCCGTTCGATCAGCCCATACCGCATCATCAAGGCGTGTGCTCCAGTCCTTTCGTGACAGATTTACAGTCTTCTCCAAAATGGATTTAATCTCCCTATTTGACACCTCTGCTTGGCCACTAGTCTGAGGGTGATAGGCCGAAGACGTACGGTGTGTAACATTATACTTGCGTAGGAGATTTTCAACCATGCGGTTGCAGAAATGGGTACTTCGATCACTAATCAAAGCCCGTGGAGCGCCAAAAGTCGAAAAAATTCGTGATTTCAGGAAATCGCATACCACCGACGAATCATTGGTGCGAGTGGCTTTAACTTCTACCCATTTGGACACGTAATCCACCACCAGTAAGATATAAAGAAAACCATGTGATGGTGGAAATGGCCCTATGAAGTCGATCCCCCAAACATAAAAAATCTCACAAAATAGGATCGAGGTCAGTGGCATTTGATCCCTGTGGCTCAAGGTACCGGTTGACTGACATTTGGCATAGGTCTTGGCGTATAGATATGAATCGTGAAAAATGGTGGGCCAATAAAACCTACTCTCCAAAACCTTCATAGTTGTCCTACGTGGACCGAAATGACCACCGCAGGCATATGAATGACATAATGGCGGTATAGGTTGTGTTTCAATCTGGGAGACACATCGACGAGTGACCTGGTCTGAGCAAGACTTCCACAAGTATGGGTCATCCCATACATAGTGTTTGGAATCGCTCCGGATCTTATCCTTCTGGGCTCGCGTAAGGTGAGGTGAAAACTTTCGTGTAACGAGGTAGTTTACCAGATCCGCAAACCAAGGGAGTTCCTCAGAAATTGCTAAGAGATGTTCATCAGGAAAATCATCTCGAAGCGGGACATGTGCTTCACCATTCTCGACACGACTGAGATGGTCAGCAACAAGATTTTCTACACCACTTTTATCTTTAATCTCGATGTCAAACTCTTGTAACAAGAGTATCCATCGAATGAGACGAGGTTTAACTTCCTTTTTGGCCATAAGATACTTTAAGGCAGCATGGTCAGAGTAGACGACCACCTTAGTTCCCAAGAGATAAGGCCGAAATTTCTCCAAAGCGAAGACGACAGCTAGAAGCTCATTCTCTGTAGTGGTGTAATTCAGTTGGGTAGGATCAAGAGTTCGGGAGGCATAGTATATGACATGAGAAGCCCGCCCGACTCGTTGCCCAAGCACATCACCCATAGCGTGGTTGCTGGCATCGCACATGATCTTAAAAGGTAGCTCCCAGTTAGGGGTTCGAATAACTGGAATAGATATGAGAGAGTTTTTGAGTGCATCGAATGCACTCCTACATGCCTTATCGAGATGGAAAGGCACGTCCTTCTGAAGAAGGCGACATAGGGGTTGTGCAATTTTGGAGAAATCCTTAATAAATCGCCGATAGAAATCGGCGTGGCCAAGGAATGATCGGATTTCTCGCACAGTCGTGGGGTAAGACAATTTTTGAATTACTTCAATCTTTGCCGGGTCTACCTCCACACCCCTAGCAGACACGATGTGACCCAAGATAAGACATTGATCCACCATGAAGTGACATTTCTCGTAATTGATGATCAAGTTCTTCTGGATACATCGGTGAAGTACCTTAGTCAGGTGACTAAGGCAAAGATCGAATGAATCGCCGTAAACAGTGAGGAAATCATCCATGAATACTTCGATGAAGTGCTCAACGAAGTCAGAGAATATGCTCATCATACACCTCTGAAAAGTAGCAGGTGTGTTGCACAGGCCAAAGGGCATGCGCCGGTAAGCAAAAGTACCAAAAGGACATGTGAATGTGGTCTTCTCTTGATCCTCAGGTGCTACAGGAATCTGGTGAAAACCTGAATAGCCATCCAAGCAGCAGTAATGAGACATACCTGCTAAACGCTCTAACATCTGATCAATGAAAGGCAACGGGAAGTGGTCTTTCATAGTAGAAACATTAAGCTTCCTGTAATCGATACACACCCGCCATCCGTTTTGGACGCGAGTTGGGACTAACTCACCTCGTGAGTTCGTGACCACTGTGATCCCCGTTTTCTTGGGAACCACCTGAATGGGACTGGCCCACTTGCTGTCAGAGATCGGGTAGATCATCCTAGCGTCAAGGAGCTTCAGAATCTCCTTTTTAACCACATTCATCATCGGTGGGTTCAGTCTCCTCTGTGCTTCTCGTGAAGGTTTTAACCCTTCTTCCATATGTATCTGATGCATGCATGTGGAAGGGCTAATACCTTTGATGTCAACGATCGTCCACCCTAGGGCTTCTTTGAACTCTTGGAGCACATGAATCAGCTTCTCTTCCTCTGGTAATGTGAGTTTAGTGGAGATGATCACTGGTAAAGTATCATTCTCACCTAAAAACACATATTTGAGGTGGCTGGGCAGTGGTTTGAGCTCCAGTGTAGGGGCTCTCTCCATAGAGGGAAGAAATGTAGAGTTCGAAGCTGGTAAGTCAAAATATGCTAGGGTGGAAAAATAAAGTGGAGCAGAGTCCAACTCAGATATCAACTCCTCGATCTCAGTATCGATGGCGAAGCATTGCTGTCGCAAATAATCGGTGTCGAGATGATTTTCTAACACCACTTTCATATCATCACCTTTTCACGAGAAATGTGTCCTGGACAAGTAAGTCCATACTATCCAAGGCAAGCACCATAGAAGAGGCATCGCAGGGATGACGCATCGCATCATAGATGTTGAACTTAATGAGTTCACCATCAAACTCCATGGTTAGAGAACCACTATGAACATCAATCTTGGTCTTGGTAGTCTTTAGAAAAGGCCTGCCGAGCAAGACTGAAGAGAAATGAGGGCATGGTGAGTCTTCATATCGATGATATAGAAGTCAGCAGGAAATATGAGCTCGCTAACCTTCACCAGGATGTCTTCCAAGACACCCACAGGACGAACGACGGACCGGTCTGCCAAATGTATGATAATTCCAGTATCCTTTAGAGGGCCAGCCTTCAATGTCTCATATATGGATAGTGGCATGACGTTGATAGAGGCTCCGAGGTCACACATAGCTTTCTGGATCTCAACTTCACAAATTGTGCAAGGGACAGTGAACATGCCCGGGTCCTCACACTTGGTGAGCAACTTTTTACGTGGAATAGCTGAGACATTCTCACATACGGTGATTTTCTCGTTGCCTTTGAGTCGACCTTTGTTGCTGCATAGGTCTTTGAGCAACTTAGCATAGCGGGGCATGTGTGCTAAGGCATCAAGAAGTGGGATGTTTATCGCCATTTTCCTCAAGATTTCCAGAATCACCCTTCTCTTCTCCCGCCTTTTTATTCTTAATGAGGCGTTGAGGGAACAGGGGTAGAGTTTTGAGAGAAGGTTGTGCTTCCTTATCCAAGTTTACCGTTTCAGTGTGAGACGGTTGAACTTCGAGCTCCTGCTCGACTTCCTTGGATTTAGGGGCGACCTCTTTAGGTTTGGGTTCTTTAAGGGCCTCTTCCAGCTCTCTGCCGCTACGAAGTGTGACAACATGAACATTCGCATTAGGATTCGGATGCGGTTGAGATGGCAACTTGCCTTTCTCATCCGTACGCCCAACATGAAGGGTCGGTTGCCCTAATTGAACCTCGAGACTTTTAATGCTAGAAGCATGGCTCGCGATTGTTTCATTTTTGAGTTGGGCCAAGTCTTTAGAGAATCTGTCTTGATTAGTAATGAATGTCCTCATCATTTCTTCTAAAGATCCCAAATTCTGAGCGAGTTGGGACTGTTGAGGAAGAGGTTGTCTATTTGAACATACTGGAGGAAGTTCTGGTTCTAGGGACCATAACTATAATAGGGGCTTTTTACGGCATGATTATAAGTGTTACTGAAGTTGTTGCCGTATTGATTCCTTGATGATCATTGGAATCCGCCACCCAAAGCGTTCGCCTGCTCGTTCTCGAATAAGGTAGGACAAGAGTCAGTGGAATGGTCATTGGATGTGCAGAAGCCGCAAGCTTTAACTTGAGCTTTTCCTGAGGTGAGGAATCGCTCCATGAGATCGGTGAGTTTATCAAGCTTGCTATTGGCAGAATTTGACCTTACTCCGTCATAAAGACTTCGTGAAGGTCCCTCTTCATCGTCATCAATGTAATGACGTGATTGACTTGCTATAGAGTCATACAGTTCAAACATCTCCTCAGTGGTCTTACATTTGTAGTCGCCTCCACAAGCATTATCAATCATCCGTTTCTCGAGGGGTGTAAGTCCCATATAGAAGAAACGAACAATTGAGAGGTTGCTTTGGCCATGTTGGGGGCATTGCACAAGTAAGCGCTTATAACGACCCCAATAATCGCTAAAAGATTCGCCTCGTTTCATTTTGATACTGCATATCTCTCTAGTAAGTTGGGAAGCTCTAGATTCAGGGAAGAACTCTTTGAGGAATGCAGAAATCATGTCGTTCCAATTTGTGATGGAACCAGGAGGAAGATAGAAGAGCGGTCTTGAGCTTTATCCTTAAGGCAAAAAGAGAAAACTGAGAGTTTGACTTCGTCTTCATCAACTCGAGGGGGAATCATGGTCCTACACTTAGAATGGAAGTCCTTGATGAAGGTGACTGGATCCTCACGATCCAATCCATGGAAGACGGGGAGCAGGTTAATGAAACCTGATCTGAGCTCAAAATTTCCCCTGTGGGCTGGGAATGCGATGCAATGTGGCTGATGAGCCAGGAGATCCTGTATCCCATCATTCGCCATCCCGATGGTAATGCGACGGTTGGCCTGAGGTTGTGTCCAAGGGTTAGCTTGTGGCATTTGTGGAAGGGGATCAACCACTCGTTGATCGAATGGTTGATTCTGGTGTACTACATGCCTCTGCTGTTCCACTGGTGCATGTGGTCCAGCTGGTGCGACAAACTGTCGGGGAGGAATAACTAGGGGTTCCTCCCGTCTCTCATATGATGCAATGGGTGCATGTGGGTTCCCAATGTGGTCAACCATCAAAAGGGGTTGCTCGTCGTTCAGTTGAACTCTGGAGGATTGGTTCCTTTGTCGAGTTACTTTCGAGTTCCGACGGCAAGTCTTTTCGATCTCCGAATCAAAAGGGAGTAAAGATCCGGCGGACAGCAATCGACGAAGACTGTGGGACATAAAGGTGAACACAAACTAAGTAAAAAAATTGTTGTGAAGTGTGGATGACCATGCATGTACACCAACATATTGTGTAGTTATGTACTTCCAGCTTTGGTCTTTGTATTGTCATGTTCTTTGTAACCATTTCAATGTACATGGGGTGTATGTTTTAGTCCCACATTGCTAAGGCACATTTGTAATCATACCAAATGGCCTATATAAATGATACTAACTTCATTGTAAGAGCACACCAAGTTGAATGAAAACTTCTCATTCCAACTATCTTATTTCTTCTCTTCTCTTTTGTAGTAGTATAAGTTCTTAGTCTTCTAATTTCCTTCTCTAGTTCTTAGCAAGTTCCAACTTAGTTTACAACACGTTATCAGCACGAGCTTGCTCTAGCATTAAGGAGATCTTGAAGTTCAAGAAGGCTTGTTAAGGAGAGAAAGCTAGGAAGGTATAATTTTTGTTATTTAAATAAGTTCAATTTACTTCTATATTATCATGGTTGCTTCCTTTTATCTATGCATACTTTATTCATATATTATGCATTATAGCGTCACCGATTGCGAAAGTATGCTCTGTAGTTGCGTCTTGTACGATCTTCTACATCGAAAATCAAAAGTCAATATGTGACATAACTAGTTTTCTCTTAAAACTACAAATGATTAGTTATTGTTCTATTCTTGATTTTATAATACAAATCATGCTATAAGTTTGAGTTGATAGTGGGTAAGCCTTGTCCCAGGTAAAGCTAAACATTGAAAGGGAGACGGGTTATCCCGTTCGAGAGGCATGGCATTAAGCGGACTTTGTCTCGCCACCCACTGGAGGTTGTCCCACCAACTCATACGAATAGTACATTTGATTATTAATAAATCAAGTTGTGAACATATACTTAATCATATGTTATGTTTTTTTTTACATAAAAGAAAAGAAAAATTATTTTATATTATATTTACTTTCAAAATATTAATCAACCATAGTTGAATTTGTTATCTTATTATAATTCTTGTCATGATAATTAGATATTACAAATTATGAATAAAGCTTGTATCCATGCGAGGTTGTATGTTGTACACAATCATTCACAAATTTCTCTTTAGAGATTTGAAAAGTGAATATTTCACTTTATATATATTTTCACCTTATGGAGTTATATATATACATACCAAAAGGGTAATGCTCCAAAAAGCTCAAAATGGCTAATTTGGTCTCATGCTACAAAATTTAATCGATCAAATATTAATTATAATTCCACAATTTTAATTACCTCTATGTTGAGGCTATGTGGAAATATGAGTGATGAGACAATAAAAGGGTCACGTGGCCCTCGATTTATTCTTTGCAACAAATATCGAGTGCGCACGTCAATCCATAAATATTAAGGATTGATTTCTTGTCTCATGGTAGTGAGTAAAATAATGAGATATTATAAATATAATATCGCTCAAGTCAATTAGTTCGAACTTCAAATTAAGAAGCATATGTTGCATATAATGATCATGATCGTAATAATAAATTTATGGACGTGGAAAAGGTGAAAATATCGAGGTAAAGGTCGTATTGACAATTCCACCAAAAATTGGAATAAAAGTGGTGCACCACTACAAAGGGCAAATAATTATTGACAATGAGCGCTCATAATTGTGACATTTTTTTTAGTCATATATGAAAGGCTATTTTGCCTAAATATTGTCATATATATTTAGAATATTTTTGTGACCTTTACCATGCCTTGAAAATCAAAGGCAAAATATTATGAATTTTATCATTGAAATATGACTTTTTTTCGATTTGCCAAACATTATTTGTCGAGATGGATCAACAAATCATGTGTTCAAGTCATGAATCAAATAAGAGCGATATATGCCTTCTTGATTGTGCTACAACGCATACAATCCTTAAAAGCAGAGAATATTTCTCCAATTTGAACTTAGCGAGGCTAATGTTCAAACAATATCTGGCATCTCCAATTTGATTAATGGCTCTGGAAGAGCAAATATTATGTTGCACAGGGGAACAACAATTCATGTTGACAATGCCTTATACTCTGAAAAATCGAGAAGAAATTTCTTGAGCTTTAAAGATATTCGACAAAATGGATATCACATTGAAACTTAGTGAACGAAAATAATAGAGAATTTCTCTATGTCACATTGGTTTCAAATGGGAAAAAAGAAGTGTTAGAAAAATTCCCGAACTTTATCATCTGGATTATATTTTACTCATATAAGGCATGTCGAAACGAATGTCGTCTTGAATAAGAAAATTAATGATCCAAAGACATTCATTTTATGGCATGGCCAGAACTTGGTCATCCAGGATCATCAATGATGCGAAGAATAATTAATAATTCGCATGGACATCCTTTAAGGAGTCACAAAATATTTTCAATTGGTGATTATAATTGTGCTAGTTGTTCTCAAGGTAAATTGATAGTTAAACCATCCCCAAAGTAAAATTGTTGTGGAATCCCCGGTTTTCTTAGAACGCATTCGGGGAGACATATGTGGACCTATTCATCCTCACTTGTGGACCATTTAGATATTTCATGGTTTTGATAGATGCATCAACTAGGTGGTCACATGTTTGTTTGCTTTCGACCATGATGTTGCATTTGCTAGACTTTTAGCACAAATCATTAAGTTAAGAGCACAATTCCACGACAACCCAATCAAGACCATCCGTCTTGATAATGCTTAGGAAATTTCAATCTCAAGCATTTAAAAATTATTGCATGTCTATAGGAATTACCATTGAACATTACATTCCACACGTGCATACCCGAAATGGCTTGGCGAGAATCTCGATCAAACGCATTCAACTAATTGCCGGACCTTTAATCATGAGAACTAAGTTATCAACTTCGGTTTGGGGACATGCGATCCTTCATGCGGCATCATCATTCGTTATAGGCCTCTTTGCATACCATGAACATTCCCCATGCAACTCATTTTAGGTCAACAACCAAATATTTCACACTTGAGAATTTTTGGTTGTGCGATGTATGTTCCTATACCACCTCCAAATAGAACTAAGATGGGTCCTTGACGAAAACTTGGGATTTATGTTGGATTTAACTCATCGTCCATTATAAGATACCTTGAGCCCTTAACGGGGATTTATTTCTTGCACGTTTTTGATTGTCACTTTGATGAAGCAATTTTCCCACCATTAGGGGAGATAAGAAGCCAATTCAAAAGGAATGGCGTGAAATTGCTTGGAATGCATCAACTTTATCACATTATGATCCACGCACAAATCGGTGTGAACTTGAAGTTCAAAAGATCATTCATTTGCAACAAATCGCAAATCAATTACACGATGCATTTAATGATGCAAAACAAGTGACAAAATCATATATTCCAGTGTCAATGCTCTGCGAAAATTGATGTCTCTGTGCAACAAAATGCACAAGAACCAACTAAACGCTTAAAGCGTGGAAGACCGATTGGTTCAAAGGATACAATTCCTCGAAAGAGGAAAACGGGAGTAAAAATAAATGCAAACCAAAATACTCATGAGAAAGCACAAGAATCCTTTGATAAGGATTTGTCGAAACAATTGATTACGATGAGGAACAAGCGCCTCTAGAAAAGGAGGAAAAAGATGAAAATAATGAGATCTCAATAAATTATTTAAACTACGGTAAGATTTGGGATCGAAATAAAATTGTTCCCGATGATATATTTGCTTTCAATGTGTCTTTTGAAATATGTGAAAATGATGATGATCGAACCACGATCGGTGGACGAATGTCGAAAAAAGACACGATTGGCAAAAATGGCAAGATGCTATCAAAGCGAGAGCTAAACTCGTTAAGGAAACGAGAGGTTTTTGGACCAATTGTCCAAACGCCGGATGGCGTAAAACTGTTGGATATAAATGGGTATTTGTACGAAAGAGAAACGAAAAAAATGAAGTTACAAGGTACAAAGCAAGACTTGTAGCTCGGTTTCTCACAAAGACCTGGCATCGATTATGAGGAAACATATTCTCTGTTATAGATGCAATCACATTTCGATTCTTGATAAGCCTTGCGGTTTACGAAGGGCTTGATATGCATTTAATGGATGTCGTTACGGCATATACGTACGGATCCTAGACAGTGAGATATATATGAAAATCCCTGAAGGATTTATAATATCAGAAGAAATAAAATCAAAACCTCATAACATGCATTCTATAAAATTACAAAGGTCTTCATGTACGGATTGAAACAATCGGACGAATGTGGTACAAACGCCTTAGTGATTATTTCTTGAAAGAAGGATATGTAAATAATCCGCTTTGCCCATGTGTCTTCATTAAAAGATCATCAACATGATTTGTGATTATTCTTGTATATGTTGATGATTTAAATATAGTGGGAAACCACGACGACATCGTTAGAACATCGAATACTTGAAAAAGGAATTCGAGATGAAAGAACTTGGAAAAACAAGACTTTGTCTTGGTTTGCAAATTGAACATTTTTCAAGTGGAGTACTTGTCCATCAATCAAATTATATTGAAAAAATATTAAAAAGATTTTATATGGACAAGGCGCATCCATTGAGCTCTCCAATGGTTGTCGGATCACTTGAAGTGGATAAGGATCCATTTCGACCTCATGAAAGTGATGAAGAGCTACTTGGTCGGAGGTACCATATTTAAGTGCAATTGGTGCACTTATGTATCTTACAAATTGTACAAGACTGACATTGCTTTTTCTTTGTCAATCTACTTGCAAGATACGACTCATCACCAACTCGAAGACATTGGAATGGTGTTAAACATATTTTTCGATATCTTCGAGGAACAAGTGACATGGGTTTATTCTACTCGAGAGGGTAAAATTGAATCTCGAGGTTATGCGATCTTTGGATTTTTATCGATCCCATGAGGCCCGTTCTCAAACGGGATATGTATTCACATGTGGTAATACTGGCTTTGTATCATGGAAGTCGATAAAGCAAACTATGGTTGCTACTTCTTCCAACCATTCCGAAGTACTTGCAATTCATGAAGCAAGTCGTGAATGTGTATGGTTGAGAAATATGATTGAACATATTCAAGAATCATGTGGATTGCCTTCAATAAAAGATTCTCCAACCATATTATATGAAGATAGCATGTATTGCACAATTAAGTGAAGGATTCATAAAAGGGGACAGAACAAAACATATTTCACCAAAATTCTTTTATGCGCATGAGCTTCAGAAGAATGGTGAAATTGATGTCAAGCAAATCCGATCGAGTGATAATCTTGCTGATCTATTCACAAAAGCCTTACCAACTACGACATTTAAAAGGCTTACATATGGTATTGGCTTGCGTAAACTTAAAGACATTGCAAGCAAAGAAAGCTGAACAAGTTTCACCCATGTTCACATGAGGGGAGTTATTGATTAGTGTATTGCACTCTTTTTCCTTAGCTATGGTTTTATCCCATTGGGTTTTCCTAGCAAGGTTTTTAATGAGGCAATCTTAACAATATTATACCGTCTTAATATTTATGAGAATAGTGTACTCTTTTTCTTTTACTATATTTTTTCCACGGGGTTTTTCTTAGTAGAAGTTTTAACGAGGCACAATCTCTAAGCAAGTGTCATCCAGGGGAGTGTTGTGAAGTGTGGATGACCATGCATGTACACCAACATATTGTGTAGTTATGTACTTCCACTTGGTCTTTGTATTGTCATGTTCTTTGTAACCATTTCAATGTACATGGGGTGTATGTTTTAGTCCCACATTGCTAAGGCACATTTGTAATCATACCAAATGGCCTATATAAATGATACTAACTTCATTGTAAGAGCACACCAAGTTGAATGAAAACTTCTCATTCCAACTATCTTATTTCTTCTCTTCTCTTTTGTAGTAGTATAAGTTCTTAGTCTTCTAATTTCCTTCTCTAGTTCTTAGCAAGTTCCAACTTAGTTTACAACACGCCTTTTCTTGGGATGCGTGGACGAGTCTGGCACGCCATTTGGCGCCCGGCGTGCAAATGATGCGAGACGAAGCCATTGCGGTTAGCGAGACAAGTAGGGAGGAGACATGTGGACTGCAGCAAGGACAATGCCAATGAAAGAGTGACATGTGGCACAAGTTGGAAAATTGTACAAAGTGTGCGTCTCGAGGCATCTCCTCTTGTATATGATCAGAGCATATATGTAGTCCATTTCACGCAGTTTTTCGCCACGAATTCAACTACGCACTACAATGTTCCTAAAAATAATAAATAAACGCAATTAGGCTAGCATTTTGAAGACTTGACAATAAAAATATATAAATAACCTATATATAATATTACATAATTAACGACTCAACATTCGTTAAAAAGAATCATGTGATACATATCAGCCTTCGAGTACTTCGTGCAATATTATTATTTCAAATATATACTCTTACCATTATATTAAGTTGATGAAGAAAACAAAGCTGCAATTGCATACAACACTTCAGTGACTTACAAATTCAATTAGAAATTAGGAGACTTCAAGAAATGCTGCAAGTGAATAATATGACTTTAGAAGAACATGCATCACTATTATATATTTTTTTTAAAAAAACCTTAAGTTGAAAAAAAGACAAAATAATAAAAATTGCATCAATTGTTTTCTCTTAGATCATACCAACCATTTTTCTTTGAAGTATAAAAAAACAAATCAAATACATATTTATAAATCCTAATTATACATATACTCCAATATTGTGCACTCATAATGTATGTTATTGGATCAAAATCTAATTACTTATCATTTTTAGTACAAAAAATATCACAAATAAAAGATAACAAAAAAGACACTGTAAACAAAATTATGTTAGACGTCGGAGTTATTCTAACGACGCTTGTATGTGACCGTTGCACCTTTAAGAACCTCATGATCTAACAAACATTACTTACACTGCAACTTTAAGAAATTGATTATCTATTAAACATTACTTACACTAAAGTATAATCAATTAGGGCGACATATAACTTGTAAGATCTTGATGAGGTTACTTATTGTATTGATAGAATTATAGAAAGTAATTTAGTAATCTTCCTTAGAAAGAATCAGATGATACGTATCAATCTTTGAATATTATGAAATAATAACACTTATCTCAAAAACATAATATTACCTTTATATTAAGTTGATAAAAAAAATAAAGCTGCAACTGCATACAACACTTTAATGACTTGACAAATCGAATCCAAAATTATGAGACTTGAAAGAATGCTGCAAATGAATAATATGACGTTAGAACAACATGACGTTAGAACAACATGTAATATAAATTGCATCATTTGTTTTCTCCAAATCATACCAACCATTTTTCTTCGAAGTATGAAAAAATAAATCAAATGCATATTTAGAATTCCTAATTAAACATATACTCCAATTATTGTGAACCAGTAACGGATGTTATTGGATCAAAATAATTTTATTAGTTGTCATTTTTATGTACAAAAAAGAATCACAAAAAAAAAAACATAAAGTACACGATAGACAAAATTATGTTAGACGTCGAAGTTATTCTAATGAGGACTATATGTCATCGCTGCAGCTTTAAGAAACTGATGATCTAATAAACATTACTTAAATGGGAGACCACTAAAAACACAACATAAAAATATAATTTATTAGGACGACATATAACTTGTAAGTTCATGATAAGGTTACTTATTATATTGAGAGAGTTGTGGAAAGTAATTTAGTAATTTTTTTTTAGGAGAAATCTTCCTTAAAAAGAACCAGATGATACATATCAACATTTGAATATTATGAAATAATAACTCTTATCTCAAATGTTTTCTATTCTGATCTATATAACACTTTTAATTCAATCATAAATCATAAAATATAAACATACCTCCTTCCATTGCCAAAATTTTTAAGAATGTTTTTCCCCTCTCTGCCTTCTTCCGTAATACCGTAGTTCTTGATGGCGAGATCTATTTGGTTTTAAACAAATCATATCCCAATAATTGTTTTACAGTTATTGGGTCCGTTTATTTTGAAGAGAGAGGGGAGGGAATTAAAACCCCCGTACTCAAAACATTTATGCCCAAACTACCATCAAGTTGTGGGCCCAAAACATGGAGTACGTAACAATATAATATGGGTCACATATAATAGAGATTAATTAGGAAAAGATAATCTAACATCAAAAACATAATCTTACTATTGTATTAAGTTGATGAAGAAAACAAAGCTGCAACTGCATACAACTTTTCAGTGACTTGACAAATCCAATTAGAAATTAGGAGACTTGAAGAAATGTTGCAAGTGAATTTATAATATGACGTTAGAACAACATGTATCCACAATATATATTTTAAAAAAACCTTAAGTTGAAAAAATTAAAACAAAATAATACAAATTGCATCAATTGTTTTATCTAGATCATACCCAACATTTTATTTGAAGTATAAAAAAATAAATCAAATACGTAAAATACACGGTAAACAAAATTATGTTAGAAGTCAAAGTTATTCTAATTAATGACGCTCATATGTGACCGCTGCAATTTTAAGAAACTGATGATCTAACAAACATTACATAAATGGGAGTACACTAAAAGACACAACATAAAAATATAATCAATTAGGACGACATATAACTTGTAAGATCATGATGAGGTTACTTATTATATTGAGAGAATTATGGAAAGTAATTTAGTAATCATCCTTTTTTTCAAGAAGTAAACTTCCTTAAAAAGAACCATATGATACATATCAACCTTCGAATACTTCGTCCAATAATATTATCTCAAATATATACTCTTACCATTGTATTAATTTGATGAAGAAAACAAAGCTGCAATTGTATACAATAATTCAGCGAGTTGACAAATCCAATTAGAAATTAAGAGACTCGAAAGAATTCTGCAAGTGAATAATATGACGTTAGAATAACATGTATCACTGTCATAAAGTTTTTAAAAAAACTTTACGTTGTAAAAAAGAAGACAAAATAATAAAAATTGCATCAGTTGTTTTCTTTAGGACATACCAACCATTTTTCTTTGAAGTATGAAAAAATAAATCAAGTACATATTTAGAAATCCTAATTATACATATACTCCAAATATTGTGCACCAGTAATGGATGTTATTGGATCAAAATCTAATTACTTGTCCCTTTTTTGTACACAAAAAATATCACAAATAAAAGAAAACAAAAAAGAAATTATAAACAAAATTTTGTTAGACGTCAGAAGTTATTCTAACGATGCTTGTATGCGATCGCTGCAGCTTTAAGAAGCTCATGATGTAACAAACATTACTTACAATGCAACACTAACAACACATTTCTGCAAGACAGTGCGGATTCTGAAAAGTTAACATCTCAAAGAAGACACAAATATTGAAATTGAGATAACCCCAGAAGAAAATCAAGAAAAAAAAAAGAGCATAATAACCTAAGTCAACAAAAGAACACTGTCAATAATAACAATACCTCTCACAATTATGGAAGTTAAAGGTCTAAAACCAAGATCAACATCTTTTATGCATAAAGCTATAATTGTAAGAATTGGCCAAACACAATAGAGAAATATGAAAAACTTCATTTAAGTGCTAGCACGATCCAAATTTTGTGAAGGCTCGTTCAAGAAGTATATATGCAATTTATGATATTTCTTTTTCTTTTTATATATACCAGCTGTCGAGTTCATTTCAGTTTAAATTTTGCCTTGTTTTTTCAATTATCTACAATAAATTTCTACTTGACATTAATTTATAACGCTCCATTAGCTTATATGCTTCTATTTTATAGGAGTAGCTTCTAAATAAAATTAAACCGGTAGCAATCTTTTTATATGTAAGTTAGCACCAGGATTTATATATTATGTTGTTTTTCATTACTCCGGTATAAATTTTAGTAAGATTATGTTTTGCATGTAATTCCTAACACAATGTTCTGAAAAAAAAAAATAAATTAATTCGAAGATGGTTGACGAATTTTCATGCCATGATTAGAGGATGGAACATAAAAAAATCCATCATGTAGCTGACAAAAACCTCAATTGATTTAAGTTAGATGCTAGAACTTTTACTTTATTAACAGGAAACGAAGAAGTGCGTGGCATGGCGTGGTGGAGGTTTCATGATACTCCAAATTAAATATTCTTAACTTCTAGTACATTTGTTTTTATGAAAGAAGAATTTGTTTGGTAATTGGCAACTAACCAGCAGCAACAATTGCTTATAATAAAAAAGGCAATATATATGATTATGTAATTATGCTTGAATTATAGTCAAGAAAAAAATCATAAACATGTCATCAAGTGGCCATCCCAGTCAGCAACAGAGCAGAGCTTCAACTACATCTAGTGGTAATCAATGCTCACTTGATGAAGAAACTTAAAGTGCAACCTATAAACTCACATGAACTTGAGTTAGCCATCAAGCCATTGTACTCAACTGCCTGTTGGGGCCTAAAAAAAATCCAGTATTCTACATAATTTAGGAGATTCATCAATGTAGTGTTTTGAACTCCAATTAATTAATCTTAGTAGGCAGCTTGACCCTTACTTAAAAGGGATGCTTGGTGCTGCAACTTAGAAAGTGCATGCAAACCTTGGCAACTTAAGTAATTCAGCATATATACATAATCTCAATATTTGGAATCCGATGAATAAAGAATTAGTATTCGTCGATGAAGCAAAATTACAAGTCCCAAAACCATGTACTAAAAAAAGGTGAAATCACAAGTTCATCATGATCAAACCATTGATAATATTTCTATGCTGAAATAGAAAATGAATAATGGGGAGTACTACATCATGTTCTTTGTCTGATTGATTTTTCTTCATTTCTGCAAACCCTTTTGAATTTCTTCACACGCTATGCCGCAAACAGGTACAAATAAAACAATATATTGTTTAAAAAAATGTAAACGGAAAATATATTAATTCATATATTTGTCGTAAACTAAATATACCAATTCATATATACCAATTGGTCATTGACTATTGCACTACTTCCTTAATCCATCGATCGTCCATCTATATCGCAATCGATAAACTAAACATACCAATTCATATATTTGTCATAAAAAAATTAAATTATTTTTTAGAAAATCATAGTAACTAAATTTACCAAATCACACACCATCACATAGTTCAAAAGTTGTCGATACTACCAATGTAATAACCGTTAATATTTCTCTTTAAAAAAAAATGTAAATTGAAAGTCTTGAAAATTCAAGATAGATAAGAGCTATAAGTCTGTTGTCTGCCTCTCGGGTAATTAATCCATGCATCCTCTTTCGCTTGTTCTGGTCAAGGTCGTTCTCAATGTTCCCAATTTCTTCTTGGCACACCCCTTTTTCAAGGCCTCCCTTACAAGTCCCATTTGAAGAAGTCGAACAACTTCCTGGTTCTACTTGATTTTCTCGAAGCCCCTGCATGGAACAACATCAAACCATAACGTTACTCGGGTGAGATTTTTTTGAAGTAGTTACTCGAGTGGAATTAGGTAAACACAATTAACAAAAAAAATCACTTACTTGACTTGTCATTCGCGCTTTGAATTGGAGCTCGAGGTGCTCGTTCGGATTATAAATAGATCTAACACAATAATTTTCTAAACCTTCATTTATATTTTTATCATTAAGCTTTAAACTAAAGACGAAGGTTTTTCCAATTAGTTTTTCAATTAGCGGAGGGGCAATTTCGGTTGTCGCTCCAGAGTTGTTCACTAACTTGTTCACCGTCGTATCCAATAGCTTCTCTGCAACGTCATTGAAGAGTACGAACGTAGTACACCCAGATTGATCAGAAACTGACAAATGAATCTTGTACCTATAATTAAAAAAAAAATGATTCAAATATACATATAACAAAAATAATTAAGTTATTCCAATTTTAAAATAAATATACCTCATAACCGGAAATTTGCATTCCTTCCGACAATCTTTCTCACACTTGAAATTTGATTCATGGCGGGCCAACTTGCTTTTGCAAATGTTACACGAAATGTAACACCAACCAAATCGATTATCAATATCAATAACCTTTGCTTTTACAGTGACAATAGCGAGATTATTAAAATCAACTTCCAATAGTTGTTGTATTGATAATCGATTCACAAACATTTGTTCCTCTAGTGAAACTTGTTTTGTTGGTGTTTTTGGCAACACTTGAATCTCATCGACGATTCTCGAAAACCTGCAATGTTAAATCATGCAAGTTAAGATATATAACGTATACATAATCTAAATCAATAAAAGACCAATGTTAGATAATATCAATACCTCTCAATCATGCAAGTTACTGCAGGAACTTCAAGATTTATATAAACCTTTGATCCGCTTGTGGTGGAGAACTCAATCTGACCTTTGAACTTTTTTTACTAAAGTTTGACGTGACAATCACAACGACAGGTGTAATCTTATTGCGACAAACAGCAACATCGAAAGATTCTCCTAACTTACCCCATAGGGTAATTTGGGTCTTATATTCGAACTTGCAAAATATATACTTAAAATTTAGATAAAAATAATATAGTGAAAGCATCACTTTTTAATTTACCAAAATTGATCATGCATAAACCATAAACTGACTCATTCATAAGGATTTCGATATCCCTTTTTTGCTTTTTGCCATCTTGTCCCACCGACTCCACGTCTCCCATGCTTGTTAAACAACCAATTACATCTGTGAAATAGGATGAAAAATCTGAATAATTAGTAATAATTAAATTGAAGAACCTAGTTGAAAATTAAGCCATGAAAACTTTTACCTGTCAAAAACTCTGTTGTATTACTTCGAGTACATCTTCAAAAACAAATTGGAATTTATGTTTGGGAATTCCAACAACATCATCCATACGTTTCACTATAGTCATGTGTAAAAAATATATTTTGTGCTCGTTAGTGACATGATGATATTGCCCAGTTTTTAAACTTACTTAAAAATTTTAATGCAAAAAGTCCTCCCTCATTTAGTAATGCCTTGTATTTCCGGACTTGATTTTTACGAATGATGGCATGAATCAAAGTCTCCTACAATTAGCCTACAATAATACATATAATTACGTTTCATGAGCATATAAATATGACCAAATTCATGAAATAATATAAAAAGTGATCTAAAGCTTACTATATTTTTTTTAAGAATAAAAAGTGAAAATATAGATCTATATATATACTTACGTCTTCATCAAACAATATTAAGTTCAAGGATATCATATTCCCGTTTGTCATGTTGAAGGACTCCCAAATTCGACATACTCGTACCCGTATGTTGTAATCATCCTTAGATGGGTTGAGATCACATATTTTTGTGTAGAACTCCATCACAACTTGCTTGGGCAAACATATGACAGAGGTTGAAGTATGTGAATTGATTTCGAAAAATGATTGTGTTCGAAGTTTGTCGACAACTAATATTTAGGAATGAAGCGTGTGAAATTCAAAAAAAAGTTTCAATCATCTTGACAAAACGTTTTAAGAGTTATTGCAATCTTTGAAAGAAATAAATCTTAAAACGTTTTGGAATTTCAACAAACGTTTTTAAATTTCACTTCAAAGATTAATTTAATTGCAAATAATAAATCTTAAATTATGAGAAATGTAGCTGCCATGTGTCATGTGCCATTGATTGTAACTGCCATGTGTCATGTGTCATTAATTTAATTTCAAATATAGTATTGACCTTTTATAAATTAGTTATGGGAAGTGTAACTGCCATGTGTCATTGATGGTAGGGAATTATGAAATGTAATAGTAGGGAATGTGTACGAAACATACTATCTCTTATTAATTCTTGCTATTAAACATGACTATCTTATACCGATCGGTACAATTTTTTTTTTTTTTTATAACCAATTGGCCTAAATGACTTTTTTTCATATTCCCTACTGTTACATACTAGCAAGAATTAATAGCAATTATCATATACGTGGAAAGAATTAATAGCAATTATCATATACATGGAAACGCCACGTGGCATTATGAGTACAAATTAAAAAAAAAATGCACGGCATGCCACCTAGCGCACCCAAATTGTTGGCCTAAATGATAGTTGGCCTAAATGGTGTTTTTTTCTATATTCTCTACTTTAACATAATAGCATTATCATATACATGGAAAAAATTAATATGAATTATCATATATATGGAAAGGCATTATCATATACATGGAAAAAATTAATATGAATTATCATATATATGGAAACGCCATGTGGCATTATGAGTACACTCAAGATGATAATGCTACGTGGGGCATCCAAATTGTTGCCCTACATCTTGAGTGTGCCACGTGGCGCTACGAGAAGGCTCGAAACCGCCACGTGGCACACTCAAGATGTAGGCTTTTGTTGGCCTATATAGTTGGCCTAAATAGTGTTTTTTTCATATTCTCTACTGTTACATAATAGCAAGAAATAATAGCATTATCATATACATGGAAATAATTAATAGCAATTATCAAATACATGGAAAGAATTAATAGGAATTATCATATATATGAAAACGCTACGTAGCATTATGAGTACACTCAAGATGATAATGCTACGTGGCGCATCCAAATTGTTGCTCTACATCTTGAGTGTGCCATAGTAATTATCATATACATGGAAAGAATTAAAAGCAATTATCATATATATGGAAACGCCACGTGGCATTAAGAGTACACTCAAGATGATAATGCTATGTGGCGCATCCAAATTGTTGCCCTACATCTTGAGTATGCCACGTGGCGCTACGAGAAGGCTCGAAACCACCACGTGGCACACTCAAGATGTAGGCTTATTATATATATAGATTCTTTAGATCGTACTTTGAGATGTATGCACACAAAGAAAGGGACAACTTATCTCGATAGTTGGTTGGCATAACTTTAAGCGGGTTATTTTTTTTTTTCTAACCACTGACTCAGAGTTCAAACTCTTGGAATAAAAACAACAACATCGAGAGCTCCTCCACTTAAAAGGTGGGCGACTTGGGCAAACTCAGATTAATATACAAGATGGTTTAGACAAAAAAAAAAAAAAGTGATAATTTTGAGTTGGCAATTTTAAATCACCTTTTTCGAAGTGGGTCATTATCAAAGTTCCTATTATATTGGCCTTGGGAGTTAGATTTTTTTTTTTTTTTTTTTTTTCGAACTTCAGACTTTCTTGAAAATTTGTGAGGCGGTTAATGGTTCATTTCTAGAAGTATTTGGGTTGGTCTCTTTCTTTATGTAATTCTTCTTTTTTAGGATTTAATTTTTATTTTGTTCTACGTTTGGTTCAAGCTTTATTTTAGGTTTTGTCTTATCATGCGGATGTTTTCCAAATCGAGGTAGTTATAGTATTTAAATTAGGGTATTTCCTCAGTATGCAACGCAACATCAAATATATTTCATTCGTTGAAATGTTGTAATAAGTTGGCTTACCTTTTTAGGTTAAGAATAGGGCTGACAATTTGTTGTCTATACCCGCCCACTCGGTTTTGTTTCCAAAGTAAAGATGGAAACTCAATAGTACTTGTACTTTTTTGAGATTACATATTTGAATGTTCTAACTTCTCAATTTCGTGACATATTTTTTATTGAGTATGTTTCATCTTTCTATACAAGTATAGCCCATGTAAATTAACTTTTTAATTTTTTGTCAAATGCCCATGTAATTTTAACTTTAAATCTTTTTAAAAGGTTCATCAATCAATGGCAACAAGTTTTTGTTGAGTTTTGGGGTTCATACGCAGCGGAAATTACAAAACAATTTTGACAAAAACTCCAACAGGATCCAAATCTAATTCCATTAAAAACGTTTAAACCATGAAAACTTAATCATACCTCGGTCGCAATATACCTTTCTGAAGGTTGATCGATCTCTAAGGCGCTGCCAACGACGAACGCCTTCTACCAAGCTTCACACACGAATGGCGTAGAGATTCGAAGTGCTAGCTTCGAGAGAATATCAAACCTTTTTGTTTCTCTCCAAAACGATCCAGAGCGTACCAGAAAACCCTAATTTGTTTCTCAAAAACCAAATAGAGTTTCAGCACTTAATCTTTTCATACATGTGTTCTAACTTAAAGCGTATATTTATACAACTCTTGTATATAGACGGTTAAGTAAATTACATATATACCCCTATTTAAAGAAGTATAAGTGTAATACACCACAAAGACGTTTATGTCATGAATTTTATCATATAAAATTTATTTTTCTCAATCATCTTAAAATCTCGCAAAAACATTCTTAGTGTGCGACCCAATAGGCTCATACAACGTTGACAAAGTGTACCAAAACACATTTTGGTATACAAGTCATAAGCGACCTCTAGCAAGACATTATGACTACCTAAGTTGTATGAATATCAAATCGATACAACTTAATCAATAGTGTATATAACATCATTTTGTCACACGATATCCTTTTGATCAAACATAAGGCATGGAATTGTCATCCAACATGTTCAATCGTACTAGTCTCGATCTTTAGGTAGACTCGAAACATCCAAGTGACATTGATCAATATCAATTCACTTAGACTAGGCCTTTTAACAACCTAACACATCGATGGATCCACTAGATATCTCTCTTTATATGAGAGGGACAAATTATATCTCGACTACACAACTTCATCACATTGCTCACATAGTAACCAATCACAACCTTTATAACCGTCCGATTAAAGACAACTTTTGATTGTGTCAAATCACCGTGTTTCTAATGTTGAAGTTTATGGTAATCTCAAGTCGATGACCGAAAAATATACATATCATGAGAAACAACTATGACTTAATGCATGTGATGTTCTCATAGCGGGTTGGTCCAAGATTTTGTTCCCTAACAAGTACTCGTGATCTTGATTCGTATCCTATACGTATAATCATCATATGATAATCAATCAAGACTCACACTAGTCTTAATTCATTATAGTTCCTAGTATAATGATCGACTATGGATATTTATGATATTTCGTAAATACCATGGATCTTATTATAATGTAAACATGCAAATTAATTATAATAATCAATGAAATGAAATCCTCTATTTTATTAACTAAAAGTATTCATAAAGACAGTTAATGGATTGACCTAGGGCACATGCCCCAACATCTCCCACTTGCACTAGGGCCAATCATACATGCATCTAATGCCTAATGATCTAACATGACTATCATGTTTTGATTGTGGAAGAGCTTTTGTCAATGGATCCGCAACGTTGTCTTCGAGGGTACTCTGCAAATCTTCACGCCTCCCTCTCAATAATTTTCTCGATGAGATGAAAATGCCCGAGTATATGTTTGGATATGTGGTGTGATCTAGGTTCCTTGGTCCGTGTTATTGCCCCGTTATTAAGGGTGGGCGCGCGGTTTTCGAAAAACAGCAAACCGACCAAACCGCACGGTTTGGTCGCGGTTTGAAAAACGTAAAAACCGCAGAATCGCGGTTTGGTCGCGGTTTTCATCTTGGGAAAAGTGCGGTTTAACCAAACCGATGACATTTTGGTAAATACAAACTAAAAACCCTAAAAGTTAACTAAAAAACACAATCCTCTTCCTCTCCATCTCACTCCCACCGCCGTCACACAATCCTCTTCCTCTCCCTCTCCCTCTCACTCCCACATCCGTCACACAATCCTCTTCCTCTCCCTCTCACTCCCGCTGTCACCTCCTCTCTCTCACTCCCGCCGTCACCTCCTCCTCTCACGCTCCCCGCCGCTCTCCTCTCTCCGCTCACGCCCACCGCCGAATCCATCGCCATCGTCGTCGCCTTCCACCGCGCGAACGTCCACCGCCGCCTCGCGCGCCGCTTCGCACCAAAACCGCAACCAAACCGACCAAACCGCGCAAACCGCGATTCGGTTTGGTTGCGGTTTTGGTGGTTCGCAGATTGGTGGTGGTTTGGAAAATCACTAAACCGTAGACCATCGGTTTGGTCGCGGTTTGGTGGTTTTCACCACCAAACCTCTGGTTTGCCCACCCCTACCCGTTATTGTCACAATACAAACATACGGGGTTAGCAATACTTGGAACCACACCTAGTTCGAAATGAACTTTTTGATCCAAACGCCTCATTTGCTTTGCATCGACGCTACAATATACTTAGCTTCGTTGTAGAATCTGTCACGCTCTTCCTTCGAACTTTTCCAAACTTACTTGCACCCCCATTCAAAGTAAACACATATCCAGATGCGATTTAAAATTATCTATATCGCTTTGAAAACTTGCATATGTGTAACCATTTACAACTAGATCATTTTCAAAACCTCTATAGACCACGAACACTTCCTTAATCCTTCTTAAGTATTTAAGAATGTTCTTTATCTTGCTATCCAAAGTGACTCTCACCAAGATCCGACGATATATGCTTGTAGTGCTCAAAGCATATGATACATCGTGTCGAGTGCATAACATGACATACATGATAGATCCAATAGGCCGATGCATATGAAATCTTATTCATACGGTCTCGCTCATCGTTTGTCTTAGGACATTAAATCTTGCTTGAGACTTATGCCATGAGACATTGGCAACAATCCTTTTTAGAGTCTTGCAAAGCCGAACATATTCAACACCTTGTCTATGTAAGCACTCGACTTAGGCCGATTAGCCTCTTAGATCTATCCCTATAGATCCTTATCCCTAGGATATAGGTTTGCATCTCCTAAGTCTTTCATTGAGAAACACTTCCCCAACCAAGACTTAACATTCTCGCAATGTTGGGATGTCATTTTCAATGAGTAATATATCATCAACATACGATACCACTTAAAAACTACACTCCCACCGACCTTCTTGTATACACAAGGCCCATCTTCGTTCTTAATAAAACCAAAATCCTTGATTGCTTCATCAAAACGAAGATTCCAACTCCGAGAAGCTTGCTTTAATCCATAAATGGATCTTTGAAGCTTGCTACCTTCCTATAATTCTCAAGATGTACAAAATCTTCGAGGTTGTGTCATATACACGTCCTCAAGCAAGCTTTCCATTAAGAAATGTTTTTACATTCATTTGTCATATCTCATAGTCATAATATGCAAAGAATGACAATTAAAATTCTTATGGATTTAAGCATGGTTCTTTGGCGAAAAAGTTTCATCATAATCAACACCTTGAGTCCGCTCGAAACCTTTTGTTACAAGTCTTGCTTTAAAAGTATGCACTTTGCCATCTATGTCGGTTTTCTTCTTGAAAACTCATTTACATCCAATGGACTTACCACCTTAAGGTAAATCAACCAAGTTCGAAACTTGGTTATCATACATGGATTGCATCTCGAGTTCATGACACTTAGTCATTTATCTTAGTCCGGGTACATACATAGCCTCCCGATAAGTGGTGTGCTTATTTTGATCCATAAATAACACATCACGACTATCGATAATGAGAAATCCGAATCTCTCTCGGCTCATATCTTACCCTACCGTATTTACGTGGGCCTTGTGTCACTTGTGGAGGTTCAATCGGTTCATAACGTTGTTGAACTTCCAAAGAGCGGTTCGATGTTTATCTCGTGATTCTTAAACTTCTTCAAGATTTATTTCTCTCCCACTAGTGTCTTTTGAAATAAATTGTTTTTCCATAAAGGCACCATACCGTGCAACAAACATTTTGTTCTCAACGATATTATAAAAGTAATATCATTTTATTTCCTTAGGATACCCCACAAATAAACACTTGTCGATTTAGGTGCTAGTTTTTCCGAGACTTGTCGCTTTACGTAAGCCTCACAACCCCAAATCTTAAGGAAATACAAACTAGGTATCTTCCCGTACCATATCTCATATGGTGTTTTATCAACCGCTTTAGAAGGAACTCGATTTAAGTGAAAGTCAGCTTTGTAATGCATAACCCCAAAAGGATAATGGAAGATCTCGCATGACTCATCATAGATCGAACCATATATAATAAGGTTTGATTTCTCTTTTCGAAACTTCATTCCATTGTGGAGTTGTTTGGTGTAGTCAATTGGGAGACAATCCCACAATTTCTAAGATGATCATCAAATTCTTGGCTCAAATATTCACCACCTCGATCCGACCGAAGTGTTTTGATAGTTTTACCAAGTTGATTTTGCACTTCATTTTGAAACGTTCGAAACATCTCAAATGATTCACTTTTATGTTTCATAAGATATACATAACCATATATGTTGAAATCATCGATAAATGTAATGAAGTACGATAACCTCTATGGCAATTGTGTTTATAGGACCGCATACATCGGTATGTATTAGACCCAATAAATCACTTGCCCTTTCACCGTGTCCAATGAAGGGACTTTTAGTCATCTTGCCTAGTAAACAAAATACGCACGTTTCATATGTTTCTAAATCAAATGAATATAGAAGTCCATCTTTATGGAGCTTCGTTATGCGTTTCTCATTTATGTGTCTCGAGACGACAATGCCAAAGATAGTATGATTCAAATCATTTGACTTGAATCTCTTTGTATTTATGTTAAAGACTGGAGTATCATGGACCTTTTCATGCTTAGAATATAAAGACCATCACACAAATAATCCTTTGCATAAAATATGCATTTGCGAGAAATGTAACATCTATTATTCACAATAATAAAATCAAAACCATCCATATCCAAACATGAAGCGAAATGATGTTTCTGCTCAAGACATGCACAAAATAACAATTATTTAAAGTTAAAATAAGTCCACTAGGTAAGACTAAGTCATATGATCCAACACCAGGGCGAAACTCTTGCTCCATTCCCTACGCGAGGATGACTTCTCATTTCTTCAACTTTCTACTTCGGTGAGTCCATGCACATTTATACAAATGTGAGATCCACATCCGTATCTAATACACATGAATCACTAGTAGATAAATTAATTTCAATAACATAAATACATGTAGTGGTAGTCGCACTACCCCTTTTCTTCTTTAGAACTTCCAGATAGAGTTTGCAATTTCGAACCAATGTCCAGTGCATGGCGAAATGACAATTTCCTTCCTTTTCTTTCGGGTGTTTCAAGCGAGAACATGTCAGGGGCTTGACTTGTTCCACGGGCTTTGCGACAGTGCGTGCAGCGACCTTTTTGACAACTTTAGCCTTGCCTTTGCCTTTTTTCTTCATTCCCTTTCAATTTTGGACTATCATTACATTACTAGAGGGTTTCTTGATATTTTGTTCAGCGGTTTTGAGCATCAAATGCAACTCGAAATTGATTTCTCCATATTGTTCATATTGTAGTTCATCACAAATTGTGAGTAACTCTCTCGGTAATGAATTCAGGATCAAATCCGTAGCCAACTCTTGACTTATAGGAAATCCGAGTCTATCAAGTGGTCAACATAGCCCTTCATCTTCGTAACATGAGGACTAACCGACGCACCTCGCTCATCTTGCAAGAATGTAGGTTATTGACTGTCTCGAACCTTTCTTGCCTAATTTGTTGGAACATTTCCTTCAAATTACATGTACCATGTCGTAGGCTTCCATTAGTTCTATGTCCTTCGAAGTTCAGGGAACCATAGTTGCCAGCATAATACATGCAACATCAGTAGAATCGTTGACATGCTTATTATGCGCATCCTTCACAGCTTTCGTAGCATTGGCTGGTGGGTCCTCAGGGATTGGAGCATCCATGACATACAACTTGCGTTCATGCTTGAGAACAATTCTCAAGTTTATGAACCAGTCAAGAAAGTTAGTCCCATATAGCTTATCCTTCTCAAGGATGAATCGCAGTGACATGGGATTATTGTTACTTGAAGATGTCATTGATCTACAATAAAGATTATGCAAAGTTTATTTTAGTATAGAGGAATAGACTCCCACTAAATTAACAACCCTCCTAAAACATATTGTTTATTTATGGGACTAAAATCTATATTTCACATAATTCTATAACAAATATGGCATGAAATACATAACTAGATTATTTAGGTAGGTAACGAGCTTACCAATTACATCTTATGTAATTTTAGATACTTTTATGAGATAAGGGACATCTTATGTCTTATCATGTTTTTTATCTCATCATGTGCCTAAAGTTCAAAACTATTTTGATAGCTTTATTAAGTCGGGTCATTTTAAATGTGACGGCCCCAATTTCCCATAAAATTGGGCCCCGCCGTCGCCTAAGCCCACGTGGACCCCCGAGCCGGTCTCGCAAGGTCAACGCAGCCTAGTCGCCTTCCAATCCATTATTACAAGTAATTTCCCAAAAATTGAGTTATTAGTATTTTTCAAGATTTAAAAATTTAGCGGAAGCAACTAATACATTAAAACTCAACAAAAAGATCGGGGAGTTAGGCAACCTAATTGTGGAACCCAAGTAAATATCATCGAGAGGAGAGTAAATACAAAATATACAAAAACCACCAAGCTATGAAGCCTTCCCTTCGCTACTCATCCGCGGCCGCACTCGGTCAAACATAAGAATGACGAGCCCGGGTAAGTAAATCCAAAGTAGGACATAAACACAACATTTCACAATATCCAAGACAAGAGTTCACGATATCCAAAACAATCGAATTCATGCAAATATAACGAAAAGAATAAAGAACGCATGAATATAACAGACCGTAAACAATCCATCGATGAGTGGTGCCAAATAACAAGGAGTCCCGACCAAAAAGTCGTTGAGTCGCGAAAAATCCCAAAGAAACTCGGGTTTAGGGCGAGCCCCATTCCTCCCAACCCTAACCCTTGCGACTATGAGATATTTACGTCCCTGGATAAGAGCCCCCAACGCACACTCAATTGGGAGATATCGACGACGTCCGGATAAGAGCTCGTATCGCGGATAAACAAGAACCACGACTCGCTTGCCAATGGACCCCTCAATCGACAACAATTTCAACGATAGCTATCATCACAAAGCGGTGAACAACAATAAAGCTATCTCATAACAAGAACAAACAACAACGATCAATGGAGAGAAATGAAATACGTATAAATTCCTAATCGGTTTACTTACCTCGAGAAATCGCGAACCTCAAAACATCTCGATCGCGTCTCGATTTGCGCACCCGACACCCGAATCCTAAGTCCCGATGTCCATTTCGACATTTTAGGCCTAATTTATTCAATTCTTTACATCACAACACATTTGGTGAAATAAATCTCACCTCCATCGCGTCGTCGCGATTTCGTCGAAATTACGCATTCGACCGGTCGACACCGCGCTACGCGCGTGTTCATCAAGCGTCGTCGCCGCTACCGCGTCGCCCGTTGCCTCGCCGGCGCGCGCCGCCGGCCGCTCGTCGGCACCCCACGCCGGCCACCGCCATGCTGCCGTCTCACACGCGTTGCGTCGCGTCGCCGCGTTCGCACGCCATCGCTGCCGATCCGACCCGCTGCCGCGTCGGAGTCGCCGCCGCTCGTCGAAGTCGCGCCGCGCGCGTCTCGCGCCGCCACGTCTTCTTGCGCGCGCCGCCGCCAGCGCTGCGCACTGTGCTGCGCGCTGCTTCGCTCGCTCGTCGCTGCTCTTGATCCGCGAGCTGCTTGCTCGCTGTCCACGCTCGGGAGCTCCGCCTCGCGCCACCTCCGGGCCGGAATCGCCGGCGCTCGCCGCTCCTCGCCTTCGCGAGCTTCGGCGTGCTCATCGCTCGCCGGATCCTCTCTCATCTTCTCCGATCCTCCAATCTCTCTCTCTCTCTTTCTCTCTCCTCACGATTTTTTTTTCTTTTTCTTCAATCTTATCTCCTTCTTTTTATATATATATATATATATATATATATATATATATATATTTATATATATATATATATAACATTTTCTTTTTATTTTCTTTTCGATTTCAAATCAAAAGTGTCTTCGAGATTCGTGCAACACGAATCTCGAGACAACTCAACAACCACGCAGCGCGCATCTCGAAGCACCAACCCGCATCATTTCAAAATCTCAATACTCGCGCTACACGCATCACGAGACATATTCAATGTACCTTTTAAACCATATAAAACCACTATTTCGGTCCCATGTCGACACGTGACTCAAGACGCGTCCTCGTTCGTGTTTCGAAATTCCTCGCATAGCTAGCATTTTCATTTCAAATTAGATTCGGACATACGTATTTCGACGAGTGGGTCCCACATACGACATTGACTTGACACATGACACAAGTCAAATTTTCGGTCGTTACGCTCTTCCCAACGAATTAGAATTTCGTCCTCAAAATTGAAACAAATCTCACAGACAATGGTGTTTTAATGAAGACTCAAGGTCATACCCGCCCAAGGCCATACCCGCCATAGCCATACCCCCATCTTACTCTGTAGGGTGGGCTCCTCCGCGACAAGCCGGGCTCCTCCGTGACGAGTTGGACTCCTCCGCGACCTCCAAGTAAAGAACACACCATCTGCTCCTCTCATCAATATATGTCGGGGCAACATCCTCGCAACATATATTGGAATACAAAGGAATGTCAACGAACATTTTAATTTCATGATCCACCGTCACTAACATACGTATATCTGCGTATGCCCGTGAGAATGTAAATCGGTTTCTCTCATCGAGTGAGTCTTAACCCAACTCGTACCTCTATCGGGTTACGATGGATAGTAGTCGGACTGACGTGGCAATAACATGAATATATTTCGCTCTGCTTGTACCTAGTTGTTCATACGCCTATACAAATACGTTGAAATCCCAATCCTTGGAACATGTCAATGTCCTTGTCCTGTGCATGACTAGACCGATGTCCACTGTCGTTCGTGCACTCGATTGGGTCTCGACCCATCTCTCAGCCACTTGCCTCTGCCATCAACCCTCTGATGGTACTTATGCTAAGGATCTGACGGTGCTAGCTGTTGTAATCCACTAGCGTAAACTCTGCGCTGAACCAACTAACTTTGGCGCCGTATATGCCTCGTATGGCGGAAACGCAATACGTTATGAGGTTGCTCTCGTGTGCTCCCACGCTCTCACTCATCATAACATCAACTGCACTCCAGAGCGTCCACATCGATGCCACCGTAGTGCACAACCAGACATCGGCCTCGCCGAACAACGAAACTGATACGATGCTCGACCTTACATGATTTGGTGTGGCCAAGACGTCATGAATATTTGTTGCTCCGAGATTCGTACCACCGTGAAACTTTTCCGAGTGATGCCGCTAAAACTCGTGAGACTGCCTCGCTTGAGTCGTCACTCTACTTCCCGTATCAGTTGGCGCGCTCAGCATCTCCTCATGTAATTACGAGTTCAACTCGTTCACTCGAACATGTTCACTTTTTGACTTTCAAAGTCAATGCGTCCTCGAGATTCGTGCGACACGAATCTCGAGGCACCGCCTGTCTCGAATCTCGCAAATTGCGCATCTCGAGATCGTGCGATATATGCAGCTCACCAACACTCGCAACCCTCGAACCTGCAGCCTCACGATCATTTTTCTGAAACGTCGTCGCGTTTTCCAAAGCCTCGAATCCTCGATATCGTATATATATTACAACACAACAAATATACAATATCGAATGCACTACTTGCACGAGAATTTCCTTTCAGTGCGTTTACTAACGCATCTAAACAAATTTTAGCATGTGAGGATCCTTGAGATACACAATACTTAAGTGACATCTAAATTTTAGAATGAGTCGCAGACTCTACTTCGACACGTAACTCATTTACAAGTCCCTAAAGGTGGTGGTCGACTTCACCAACCCTAAGACGATAAATGCTTAGTGTCACTAAAGTGGAGTTACTTGGGCTTCTGATCCAACACTACTACTCCAAAGCTTTCGTCAAAGCTAAGGAGTCCGTACGTGATGAAATCGTTAGCTCTCAAGTCATCTCAACACTCTGCTCTCTTAGAGTCTGCGTAATCCCACTAGTCTCACAAATCTTCGCTAATATTTTTTTTTTCTCAAAAAGAAATCAAATGTGTCCTCGAGATACGTGCAACACGAATCTCGAGGCAACCCCAATAATTTGACCAATTTGTCCACAATGTTGTAAACAACTGGAAAAACTGTTGATTTACCAAAAATGAAATCACGTATGCAAATGGAACATCAATCACTGAACTGATTCCATTTGGAACAGAACCAAGTGGTTCAAACTCTCCGAATGAGCCTTTCACGAAAGAATATCAAAAGCTCATTTGTATAAACCTTTGTATATACAATTCTTTCCAACTCTCCTCACTTCCCAACGAAGACTTAAGCCAGGATCATAGGGTTCCACTCTAAGTTCAACCGTTCCTAACTTCCGCTGATTTTGTATCTTATTTCGCCCATTAAACTTTCCCCAGGTTCGCCTGAACCTAGGCTCTGATACCAACTGTGACGGCCCCAATTTCCCATAAAATTGGGCCCCTTGCCGCCTAAGCCCACGTGGACCCCCGAGCCGGTCTCGCAAGGTCAACGCAGCCTAATCGACCTTCCAATCCATTATTACAAGTAATTTCCCAAAAAATTGAGTTATTAGTATTTTTCAAGATTTAAAAATTTAGCGGAAGCAACTAATACATTAAAACTCAACAAAAAGATCGGGAGTTAGGCAACCTAATTGTGGAACCCAGTAAATATCATCAGAGGAGAGTAAATACAAAATATACAAAAATCACCTAGCTATGAAGCCTTCCCTTCGCTACTCATCCGCGGCGCTGCACTCAGTCAAACATAAGAATGACGAGCCCAGGTAAGTAAATCCAGTAGGACATATACACAACATTTCACAATATCCAAAACAACAGTTCACGATATCCAAAGCAGTCGAATTCATGCAAATAAAACGAAAGGAATAAAGAACGCATGAATATAACAGATTGAAAACAATCCATCGATGGTTGTGCCAAATAACAAGGAGTCCCGACCAAAAGTCGTTGAGTCGCGAAAAAATCCCAAAGAAACTCGGGTTTAGGGCGAGCCCCATGCCTCCCAACCCTAACTCTTGCGACTATGAGATATCTACGTCCCGGATAAGAGCCCCCAACGCACACTCAATTGGGAGATATCGACGACGTCCGGATAAGAGCTCGTATCGCGGATAAACAAGTAACCACGACTCGCTTGCCAATGGACCCCTCAATCGACAACAATTTCAACGATAGCTATCATCACAAAGCGAGTGAACAACAATAAAGCTATCTCATAACAAGATAAACAACAACGATCAATGGAGAGAAATGAAATACGTATAAATTCCTAACGGTTTACTTACCTCGAGAAATCGCGAACCTCAAAACGTCTCGCTCGCGTCTCGATTCGCGCACCTGACACCCGAATCCTAAGTCCTTGGTGTCCATTTCGACATTTTAGGCCTAATTTATTCAATTCATTCACATCACAACACATTTGGTGAAATAAATCTCACCTCCATCGCGTCGTCGCGATTTCGACATTCGACCGGTCGACACCGCGCTACCGCGCCGTTCACCGCGTCGTCGCCGCTACCGCGTTGCTGCCGTTGCCTCGCCGGCGCCGCCGGCCGCCGGCCACTCGCCGGCACCCCCGCCGGCCACCGCCGCTGCCGCCGTCTCACCGCGTTGCGTCGCGTCGCCGCGTTCGCACGCCATCGCTGCCGATCCGACCCGCTGCCGCGTCGGAGTCGCTGCCGGCGCTGCCTCGCGCCGCCGCGCCTTGCCGGCGCCGCCGCAGAGCACCGCCTGTGCCTGCGCCGCTGCTCGTCGCGCTGCTGGTCCGCGAGCTGCTGCTCGCTGTCCACGCTCGGGAGCTCTGCCTCGCGCCACCTCCGGGCCCGGAATCGCCGGCCGCTCGACTGTGACGGCCCTTCGCGAGCTCCGGCGTGCTCACTGCTCGCCGGATCCTCTCTCATCTTCTCCGATCCTCCAATCTCTCTCTCTCTGTTTCTCTCCTCCTCACGATTTTCTTTTTCTTTTTCTTCAATCTTAACTCCTTCTTAATATATATATATATATATATATAGTTTTAGGGACGTCTTCTGTGCACGATTTATTTACCGCTTCATTTCGCGGGAATTAATTTCTAAGAATTTATTAATTTAAATTCAAAATTGCAATTAAAATTTAAAAATTAGAAATACAAATACATTTTAATTTATCAATATTCTTTAATGTGATTGAGATAAGATGTGAATGAAAAAACAAGTTAGTCATGTTAGGACATTACTTCTTCAAAAAAAAAGTGTATTGGATTGATGAGAATGAATTCATGATTGATTTGGAGATAAAGAAAAAAAAACGTGTAATGGATTGATAAGGAGTTAGAGTTTGATTTGGATACAAAAGAAAATGTTGATTTGGAGATGAAAAAAAAAAAGAAATATGGGCAAATAGGTAAATTTCATTACCACTCAAAAATTTGTGATTCGTGCTTTTATATATATGATATATATATATATATATTTTTTTTTTTTTTTTTCGATTTCAAATCAAAAGTGTCCTCGAGATTCGTGTTGCACGAATCTCGAGACAACTCAACGACCACGCGCCGTGCATCTCGAAGCACCAACCGCATCATTTCAAAATCTCAATACTCGCTACACGCATTACGAGACATATCCAATGTACCTTTTAAACCATATAAAACCACTATTTCGGTCTCATGTCGGCACGTGACTCGAGGCGCGTCCTCGTTCGTGTTTCGCTCATCAATTCCTCGCATAGCTAGCATTTTCATTTCAAATTAGATTCGGACATACGTATTTCGACGAGTGGGTCCCACATACGACATTGACTTGACACGTGGCACAAGTCAAATTTTCGGTCGTTACATTAAACATTTAGGTAACTCTTACCCAACTTGTCTCACCAAGATAACACAATACACCCAAATGCATGGTGAAACTATATTAGTGTGATCTAGGCTTAGACAAGTGTTTAAAATGGATGGCATGAGACTTAAAATTTAATAGAATGATCTTATTCAGATTTTTACTTGATTTTATGTAAACAATGAAATATCATATATTTTATTGATTTGTTCAATTACTAAACAATTTGAAAATTTTTATATTGTTCACTAATAAAAGAATTTTCGTGCGCTAGGATTGGTTAGACAGGCGGTCTATTGGCCGGTCAATGAAGCGATGGTTCAATGACGGGAAACAGAGCGCCGCCTTTTTTTTTTTTTTTTTTTTTTTTTTTTAGGAGACGAGTTTCAATTCCGAAAATTAAAATTCGCTATAGAAAATCATATTTTTCGCTGATTTTATTATCCTAAATTAACCCCTTAATTTATTCGAAATTAGGTCAATTAAAACATTTTAATTAACCCGGACCACATCTAAGTTGTCTAACTAATCATCTTATCCTAATCCAATTAGGACTTAAGATATTTGAATCCTAGCATATCACCAATAACAAAATTCTCGATATTTATCTCATATCCAATAGGGATAACGAAATCGATTTTGCTAATATCTCATAATCTAATTTGTTATATATCTCTTATCAAATAGAAATTTCATAACATAGTAGATATAACGAGATAAATAAATAATTTCGAAAAATAATTATTTGCAATTTCGGTCCTCATCCAAATAATCACAAATATGTAATTGAATCATGAACTACTATCACAATCGAACCTAATCATATTAGTTTCGAATTAATATTAAGACTTATACAATTTAAGAAACTTAAAACAATGTAACCTAAATATGCATACTTGAATGAATTACAGAGATTTCATCCATGCATCAATACACGAAAAATAAAGATTATACCTAATGGTGTCATGGATCACGAACACGAAATTCAATTCATTAAAATTATTCGAATTAACCTAACATGGTTATAGCTTGTCTGGCTGATTTCAATTAAATCACGAATATATGTATCATATACACAAAACATGATAATAAATCTCATAGAAAACTTATGTATATCACATATACATCAACTATTAACATGCTTTCAATCATATATCATGTATATATCGAAGAAAACATGCAATGAATTTAATAGAATCGAACTCGAAGGCTCGATACCACTTTGTTGAGTTTTGGGATTCATACGCAATGAAATTACAAAACAATTTTGACAAAAACCCCAACAGATCCGAATCTAATTCCATTAAAAACGTTTAAACCATGAAAACGTAATCATACATCGGTCGCAATATACATTTCTCGAAGGTCGATCGATCTCTAAGGCGCGCGCCAACGACGAACGCATCTACTATCGGCGATCCACACACGAACGGCGGCAGTAGAGATTCGAAGTGCTAGCTTCGAGAGAATACCAAACATTTTGTTTCTCTCCAAAACGATCCGAGCGTACCGAGAAAACCCTAATTCGTTTCTCAAAACCAAATAGAGTTTCAAAGACTTAATCTTTTCATACATGTGTTTTAACTTAAAGTGTCTATTTATACAACCTTGTATATAGACGGTTAAGTAAATTACACATATAAATCTACTTAAAGAAGTATAAGTGTAATACACCACAAGGATGTTTATGTCATGAATTTTATCATATAAAATTCGTTTTTCTCAATCATCTTAAAATCTCGCAAAACCATTCTTAGTGTGCGACACAATAGGCTCATACAACGTTGGCGTGTACCAAAACACATTTTGGTATACAAGTCATAAGCGGCCTCTAGCAAGACATTATGACTACCCAAGTTGTACGAATATCAAGTCGATACAACTTAATCAATAGTGTATATAACATCCTTTTGTCACACGACATCCTTTTGATCAAACATAAGGCATGAAATTGTCATCCAACATGTTCAATCGTACTAGTCTCGATCTCTAGGTAGATCTGAAAACATCCAAGTGACATTGATCAATATCAATTCACTTAGACTAGACCTTTTAACAGATCTAACACATCGAGGGATCCACTGGATATCTCTCTTTATATGAGATGGACAAATTATATCTCGATTACACAACTTCATCACATTGCTCACATAGTAACCAATCACAACCTTTATAACCGTCGATTAAAGACAACGTTTGATTGTGTCGAATCATTGTGTTCCTAATGTTGAAGTCTCTGTAATCTCAAGTCGATGATATTGAAAAATATACCTATCATGAGAAACAACTATGACTTAATCCATGTGATGTTCTCATAGCGGGTCGATCCAAGACTTTGTTCCCTAACAAGTACTCGTGATCTTGATTCGTATCCCCGTACGTATAATCATCATATGATCATCAATCAAGACTCACACTAGTCTTAATTCATTATAGTTCCCAAGTATAATGATCGACTATGAACATTTATGATATTTCGTAAATATTCATGGATTTTATTATAATGTAAACATGCAAATTATAATAATCAAAATGAAATCCTTTATTTTATTAACTAAAAGTATTCATAAAGACAGTTAATGGATTGACCTAGGGCACATGCCCCAACAGTTTTAACTTAAACGAAAAAAAAAAAAAAAAAAAAAAAAAGTTTTAACTTTAAATATTTTTGTCAAATGCCTATGTAAATTAATATTTTCCAACATGGGTAATGCTAAGGTGACCTTTTAGAGTCACCCGAAATGGGCACCTCACTAAGTGTTTGTTATTTATATATTGGAGTGTGTTAGAATGAAAACACCATATCACACTATAAGACACATTTGCTCACAAGAGTCATTCATGTGCGCCTCGAAATGTGGGTATACACAAATCTCGATGCATAACACGCGGGTTGAGATAACGTGGAAAGGTCTTGTGAGCCAATGTATCTTGTGATGTGAAATTGTTGTTATCATTATAGTGTGTTCCTTATATATTTGCTACATAGTTGTTGAAGTACTTTTTACGTTTGCTTTGAGATTACTGCACTCAAATAACAAGTGTTTCTAAGAGAAAAAAAGATGGCAAAACCCATCATTTGGTCCCTAAACTTTGTGTTTTTTATGTTTTTGGTCCCTAAACTTTTATTACTACACATTTGGTCCTTGAACTTTCACAAAGATCTACATTTAGTTTTTCCACCATTTAAAGTGTTAAATTCGGTAATGTGGATAATAAAAGTAACGTGTGACTAGTCAAAGAGAGTAAAGTGGTTTATACTACTAAGTCGAACGACTCACATCGATCAATAAAAGCCGAAAAAAAAATTAATTTTCCCCAAAAACGTAAAAACCTCAAAGTTTAAGGACCAAAAGCATAAAACACTCAAAAGTTTAGGGACCAAATGTACAAAAATGAAAGTTCAGGGACCAAATTGACACTAATAAAAGTTCAAGGACTAAAAACATAAAAGTCTCAAAGTTCAAGAACCAAAAAATGTGTTTTGCCAAAAAAGATTAGCAAATGCATGTAGCAAAAGTACAGGTTAGTAAAAATGTAGGTAAATGAACTGTAAGTACTAAGTTGAAATATGACATACTACCTGCCTCGAACCAATTTTCTTAAAAGACAATCAGAGTATAAGAGTAAAAATGCACATGTAACCAAAGAAAAAAAAATGCACAACAGACTTGAATAGCTGAAACTAAAATCTCATTATAAACACAGATCTTATCACAATACGACCTTTCAATCGAAAAAATGAACAATTCTCACCATTGATCCATAGCGTGGATCGCATTCGCAGTCCTGCAAAACTCTTCTATATATGATATATCTTACTTTATCTTGGGTCACTAAACTGTGGCAATCACTTAGCTTATAACACAGCTGAAAACTATTATACACTGCCATCTTGAAAAACTGATCAGGTGACTTTTTGTTAAGTATCAATATAATCTTCATCCCAGAAGGAAGTATGCATTATGCATCCATCTTTCATGCTGCATTAAGGCTTAAGCATCAACTAAATCAAACACTGCATTTGAGCATCACTTTTGAAGAGTTTCTAATAAGTGCATTGATGGAAACTAAGCAGAACACAGTGTGTTCCTTTGTTTTCTCAGTAACTCTGTTAGTTTTCTTATCAGAGAGGGGTTTGAGCTCATGTAATCCTCGAATGACTTCCTCAAACAACGCAGCATCTCGATATGGTCATTACCGGGACTAGTGTTGAGCAATCTTGTGAAGAGATTCCTCCATAGATCAACATTCCAGTACCTGAGAATCAAAGGTATGAATTGGAGAGACCAAATGTTATAAATGGCTCAAAACGATAGAGGAGTCATCGGTACTCAAGATTAAACAGGAACACAAAATTAGTTCTCCGTCACTCCTAAAGTTTTTAAATAAATGAGGCAGTAAAAAAGCAATTATGTAAATGGTGTTAGAGGAAAATTTTGTTTAAGAGGACTTCCTTTGAATTACAAACTAAACTTGAATACCTTTTAAAAGATGCCTTAGGTTGGTAAAGATAGCTCCCATCAGAAGAAACCTTCCTTTCAATGGTCATGTATGATCCATGCAGCATCATATGCACGATAACGCAAAGACCGTATGTGTCGACCTGATAAACATGAAAGTTCGCACTTGAATTCAACATAAAAAATCATGGAGTGACAGAATTTACGAGAAAGCTAGAAACTAGCCTGAAATCTCCATGGTCTATGCTCCTGCATCTCAACGCAACGGAATCCAGAAGTGCGACAATCTCCCCTAAACACTATATTATCAGGAAAGAGGCTTAGGTCTATTCCTCTTCCCCAGTCAATAAGGCAAAGTCCCTGCATGAAAGTACATGGCTCGTCATGTACATTTCAAATGTAAGAAAATTGTGTTACCAGATATCCATTTAGTTCTTCCAACAAATAACCTGATCGCGCCAAGCGCCAGTTTGACCAAGAAAACCATCCTCCGACAGATCGATCCTGTTATCGAACAAAAGATACTTGAATCATTCCAAAAGTCTAACTAAAAAGTTATCCGTTAAAATCAGTAGTGATATTCTAAGCCTTGAAGCCATATACATTCAGACTTTACAATCGTAAACCTCCACTGTAAAAGTGATCCAATAAAATCAGTCTTTGAATGTCAAAATCACCAACTAAAATAGAGCTATCACTATGAGGTTGGACAGATTGGTTCATTTTTCTAAAAGCAAAATATATTCATTCTATGAGTTGGTGGAGGAGTACACTCATATAAGAACAGAATATATATATATATATATATATATTTGACGGTTTTGTTTATCTCAAAGTTTTTCTATTAGGATAAAACCAAACACTATCATTCCGGCTCATCCACAGAGAAAAAAAAAAAAAAAACTTACCTGGCATAACGCATAAGCAAATTATCAGGCTTGAAATCTCCGTGAATGATGCCAACACTATGCAAAGTCTCCAACATGTGGAGCATTTGTATGGTGTAGTAGATGCATAGAATTTCTTCCATGTTTGCTCCAACCACTACATAAGCGTTTATTGCATCCTACACCAAGTGAAATAAGTTCACGTAAATATATGATGTATTCTACTTGCTTAAATGGATTCAAGATATGAGTACCTGCAGTGTCCCATGAGCAAGATAGTCGCAGACTAGAATGCTATAATCTGAGAATAGATGAATTCGATGAGCAAATGCAAAGCTTGATCTCTGCCAATATAGAAATGAAGAATAAGAATATATTGCTCGCGACAAGATTCAAATGAATTAACATGAAATGTACTGGAATGGCATACTTCTGAATCAGAAATGCGCTTGTCAAGCTGGAAATACATATAGAACTCCCAAGGGAAGGGGGGCTTTTGTATCTGTAAACGCAGCCATACATGAGGATATATAATATGAAACATGAAAAAGAAAATAGGGGAAAGGAGAAAAAAAAAATAGAGGTTGCGATAACCTTAAGCGCAACGACTTCATCAGGGTTACTGTCTACATATGCTTTGAATACTTGAGCAAAAGCACCCTGACCAGAGCATCCTTTTATCTGATACTTTTGGCCACCTACAAGAATGAAAAATGATAGAACTCTATGTAAGCAATCAAACCATCCACATACAGATGATATTTGAGGTATTCATTATTCATTCAGATGAAAATGGGCATTTTAGCATGAACTCTGATAGTTTCATTATGTAAATGGCACCAATGGGAGATGAAATGAAAACAAGAAAACCAACAGTAGTTAATGAGAGTCAAGAATAATACTACCAATATCAATGACCTTATTCCTTGCAGAACTTTTCAAAGAGGACAGGGACACTTTTCCAGAATAACTCTTGGTACTCTTATGGTATCCCTGAAAAAAAAAATCATAATAAAAACAGGATAACTATTTTAATCAATGAAAGTAAAATGTTGTCTATGTTGCAATATTATGAGTTCTCACATTGTACTTCAACATTAGAGGACTTATTTTTGTCAGCATATCATCCATGGTGGAAGCTGCCCATGGATTAATGCAATTCTTTTCGACATCTGTAGATTCCTTCTTATCAATCTGCAAAAGGAAAATGAAGGATCGACAAAAATGCGCATGAGACAAATAACAGTTAGCTAACAGAGAATGGAGAACAAAACCATATTACAAAACTAAAAATTTTCAATCTTATGTTTCAATATCATGAATTGTGTATTTCATCTAGAAATCAACAATTAACGAGAGGCATAGGATCAATGATGTTGCATTAATATTAAATTTGCGCTGTGCATCACAACGAAAATTCCCCCGATAAACCTCACGGGCATATACAATTGTCTACGTAGAAGAACAAAGTCACAATTAAGAATACATAAAATTTAGCGATGGCTAGCGACTAAGATTATTATTTTTTGCCCTAACTGAAAATTGGTTTTAACTGGGATAACCAACATGACAAGGTTAGCCTGAACTATATCTTGGTCTCTATTAAGCAAAACCCTTTAAAGCTTTAACTAATGTAGCAAAAAACATTTCTCCAGAAACTGAAAGGCTCAGTCTACAGTCCCCTTAACAAAATCACTTCTTAAGACAAAGCAAAAGCTGTTGGGCTGCTCACGCCTTATATGAGGCTTGCAAATCTCCACTGGCTCCGATATTGTCTCCACCTTTAACACCTTCAACTCACAGGTGTGGGGTTACACTTCAAAGGGCCTCGGGTACTATTTGGGCCCTTAAGGGAGAGACCCGCACTTATATCCTTCTTTATGAAGTCTTAATTAAAGGATGTGGGAGTGGGACTATTATTACGGTCCATGCATCTCTAACACAACCCCAAATCCCAAATTAGTTAGGGTCGACTACCTAGATTAAAGGCTTCCACATATTAATTTAAAGCAGTTGACGACGCGCTTTCATAATCCTTCCTAATTGGCACTGCCTACTAGGCTTCACAGATCAAACCCTAATGAAAAAATAAAAATAAAAATGATCCAGTAAATCAGATACCTCTCCAAGTTGGGTAAGATTCACAAACTGAGACATTCTTCCTCTGAACTCAGCATGAAACCTCTTCAGCTCCCCGATCGGCTGCGCATTCCTACAACATCACACCAAAAAAGGAATACAAAAGATGCATCAGAAACAAACACATTTGGATCCACCAACACAAAACCAATCGAAAACGCAACGAACCTCGAAACCCCCATTTGATAAATCCCATCAGCCTCCACAAACTTCCCCTTGGCTTCGAGAAAAAGAGCGTACGAAATGTACAATAGTGCAAATGAAACACAAATCCTCTCCTCCTGCATTATCGCGAAAACCGTCCTAAAATCCTGAATCGCGTCGGCCTGTCGATAAACCCAACATCAAATTCACCAAATCTTAAACAATTCCACACAAACCCTAATCCCCAAATCCCAAATGACCGAAAATTGGAAGTCGTAATGGAGCAATTACATAGAGGAGCCAAATTTTGAGGAAGCGAAGGTCGTCGCGGTAGCGGGCGTAGTCCTTGAACTTCATGACGCAGTCCTCTAAGAGTCTGTCGAGGTGGTCCGAGTCGGAGTCGTCCAAGGCGTCTCTGATTGAGCTGAAAACAACACAAAATTGAACACAAAAAACAAACTACAAAGGATCATGTGAAGTGGGGGAAGAGAAGAAGAGGAGAGTGCCTTAGCCATTGTAGGAGCGGATCGTCTTCGATGGACCGATTGATCGATGAATCGACGGCCATGGCTCTCTCTCTCTCTCTCTCTCTCTCTCTGTTCTCCGTTGTGTCTCTGTTGGGCGGGAAGAGGAGATTGAGTGGTTTTTGAACTGCAAGTATGTGGAGAAGGGCACGAGCGTTGCACGTGCCGATGAAGTTTACTTATTTTAATTTTTCGTGTTTTTCATGAATTTGTTAAGATTTTTTATTTATAGAAAAAACGTGAATTTAATCTGGGACCTGCTATTGTAAATCGGAAAGGACATGTGTATTGAGATGCGCGCGTATGCATATTTCTTTAAAAATCAAGAGATGCGCATAAGTGCATGTGGTTAAAAAACTTGTACTATTTGCAACGATAGTTGCTCAATTTCTCGAAAAGGATATCGTTCTTGTTATCAACTTCTTAAAAATGATTTCATTCTCGTTACGTAATCAGCACGAACAAGCGAGATCACTACACATTTATAGACGTCCCTGCAATACATATCAGGATATGTGCATGCACATTTAAATAACAAAAAATAAAATTGAAGGAATGTCAATATCTGTCAGTATTGCCTGTTGTGTTGGGTTACAAAAACATTTTACTTTCAAAAAAATGCTTTATTAATGTTACTCTTGTACAAATTCCAGCAATGAAATATTACTGGCAATCGAATATTACTATCAATATTTGACGTGAAGGAGTTTTTGTATCGTGTCAAATATAATTAATTGTGGCTTCAAAAATTTTATTTATATATATATATAAAAGGGAGCTCTGCATGGATGGTGATCTCCATTGCAATCAATTATAGTAGGCAATATGCGTATCAATTCATTTCATATTGAAAACCCAAAATATCATAAATAAGCAAATTAAATTTTGTTAAAAAAATTTTGAATCACTATAGTTAATTGTAGACATTATTAAATATATATTAATTGATATATAGTCATCTTGAGATACATATGTAAATTTTATGATCATTATTGATATATATTATCATGAAAATTTATTTCTCCATCCATGTACAAGTCTGTGCATGTACGTATACGTAATGGAACACCTTTGAGAAGAAACTCGATAACACGTGACATTATGTCCTTTGGGTTTTTTTTTTAGTTGTGAGCATATTTCTTTTGGTATTTATTTATGAATAATGTTACAAATGACACTTCAAAATCACACTCCTTAACATGGCGTGTTGCTCCACATTTTTGGGAGGTGTCGGTGCGTGACTCGAGATGCACATCACACGTGTTTTACAATCGAAAACTATTTTCGTACATCTATTTTCACGTCTCTACAACGCGACAATCCTTAAAAGCAGAGAATATTTCTCCAATTTGAACTTAGGTGAGGCTAATGTTCAAACAATATCTGGCATCTCCAATTTGATTAATGGCTACGGAAGAGCAAATATTATGTTGCCTAGGGGAACAATAATTCATGTTGACAATGTCTTATACTCCGAAAAATCGAGAAGAAATTGACTCAGCTTTAAAGATATTCGACAAAATGGATATCACATTGAAATCATGAACGAAAATAATAAAGAATTTCTATATGTCACATTGGTTTCAAATGGAAAAAAAAGAAGTGTTAGAAAAATTCTCAACTTTATCATCACGGATTATATTTTACTCATATAAGACATGTCGAAGCAGAATGTCGTCTTAAATAAGAAAATTAATGATCCAAAGACATTAGTTTTATGGCATGAGAAGCTTGGTCATCCAGGATCATCAATGATGCTGAAAAATAATTAATAATTCGCATGGACATCCTTTAAGGAGTCAAAAATATTTTAATTTTCGGTGTGATTATAATTGTCTAGTTGTTCTCGAGGTAAACGATAGTTAAACCATCCCAAGTAAAATTGTTGTGGAATCCCCAGTTTTCTCGAATCGAATTCAGAGGAGACATGTGTGGACCTATTCATCTGTGGCATGGGACCATTTAGATATTTCATGGTTTTGATAGATGCATCAACTAGGTGGTCACATGTTTGTTTGCTTTGGCCAATGTTGCATTTGCTAGACTTTTAAGCACAAATCATTAAGTTAAGAGCACAATTCCTGGTCGACAACCCAATCAAGACCATCCGTCTTGATAATGCTAATTTCAATCTCAAAAAAAAAAAAGACATTTAAAAATTATTGCATGTCTATAGGAATTATCATTGAACATTATGTTCCACACGTGCATACCCCGTAATGGTTTGGCGAATCTCTCGATCAAACGCATTCAACTAATTACCGAGACCTTTAATCATGAGAACTAAGTTATCAACTTCTGAGTTTGGGACATGCAAATCCTTCATGCAACATCTATCATTCGTTATAGGCCTACTGCGCATATCTTATGAACATTCCACATGCAACTCATTTTAGGTCAACAACCAAATATTTCACACTTCGAGAATTCTTGGTTAGTGCGATTGTATGTTCTATACCACCTCTCCGATAGATCTAAGATGGGTCCACAACGAAAACTTGGGATTTATGTTGGATTTAACTCATCGTCCATTATAAGATACCTTGAACCCTTGAGGGATTTATTTATTAGCACGTTTTGCTGATTGTCACTTTGATGAAGCAATTTTCCCACCATTAAGGGGAGATAAGAAGCGATTCAAAAGGAATGACGCGAAATTGCTTGGAATGCATCAACTTTATCACATTATGATCAGCGCACAAATCAGTGCGAACTTGAAGTTCAAAAGATCATTCATTTGCAACAAATCGCAAATCAATTACGATGCATTTAATGATGTAAAACAAGTGACAAAATCACATATTCCAACTGTAAATGCTCTGCGAAAGGATGTGCATGTCACGTCATCAAAAAGTGACTTAGACTGTCATTGTAGCATCTAAACTTTTTTTTATTTTAGCGAATGATGTAAGACATAATGTCTTTTTTTATTTTAAAGAAAACTTGCAAACTTTTATTGTTGATTATGTTTTGCTTTTATGCTCACTCTCCCAATAATTATTAATGTGACACTCTTCGACAAAAAATTAAAGCTAGTGACATTAAAAATTTACAAAATAGAAAATTAACATTATATATATTTTCTTAATTAATCATTTTAAATAAATTTGACCATATACATAATGAGAACAAACTCAGTTTGTCCAGTGATATTGTTTCTTGCTTCAAATCAACTAAAGATTACATCATCAATTATAAAAGAAGACTTTACCATTTAAAAAAGATAATATAATTCTTGATGTAAAAAATTAAAGTTAATAATAATTTTTAAAAATAATATTGTAATATCTTATTTAAATTCTATACTTTTTCATATAATTTTCTATTTTTTTATAGTAGTTATGTATCTATTAATTTAGTTTTTTAAGTTTTTTTTGTCCAAAGCTCAATTTAATTTTTATTTTCATTATTTTTATTTTCTTTTTGAAGGTAAATATGTGTGTCTGTATTAGTATGTATAAATGACATTTTATAAATTTTTAAAGAAAAATGCGACATTTTATGATTAATTATTATTTTAAATTTAGATTTTTTTTAACAAACCATGTTTCAATTAAACTTTTCTTAAGTTAATTTTATTAAATAAAATAATTTATCATATTGCGTGATTATTTTTTAAGAGAGTTCATTAATAACTTGCTAATTATTTTTTGAAGGAAATATAAACAAATTAATTAAATTCTCAACTTGTTTTTTTTTTAAGTTAAACACCCAGCTTTTTAAATAGTAAAGTTTATATTGTTGATGTTTTAAAATGAATATACAACACAACAACAACATAGCATCAGTCCCAAATTAACTGGGTTCGGCTACATGGATCAAACTTTTTCATTGTGCTCGATTAAGTGCAATTGATTGTGAGCTTTCCAAACCATTCAAATCCCTCATAATTAATGCATCACATGTTAACTTTGGTCCGCCCTACCTCGTCGAATTTCTACGCTTTCTTTGAGTCAAGTTTTCTAGTTGGGGCATTTGTAGGCGTCTTTGCAGGTGACCAAACCACCGCAACCGCCCTTCCCTAATCTTTGTATCAATTGGTGCTACTCCTACTTGTCTTTGAATTTCTATATTTCTTATTCTATCTTTACGAGTTTTACCGCACATCCACCTAAGCATCCTCATTTCTGCTACGTTCATTTTATGTAATTGTTGTTGTTTTACCGCCCAACATTCACTTCCATAGAGCATAGCGACCTAATTGCGATCCTATAAAATTTTCTTTTAACTTAGTAGGAACATTTCGATCACAAATCACTCATGTTGCACTCCGCCATTTCTTCCATCCAGGTTGATATCTATGTGTGACATCATTCTCAATGTTACCATCATTTTGTATGATTGATCATAGGTATCTAAAGTGGTTTACGACCTTAGGAACTTCTACTTCCCCTAATTTTACCTCTCCATCATCTCGATGTCTAGTCTTTCTAAACTCACAAGTGCATGTATTCGATTTTCGTCCTACTCAACTTAAAGCCTTTAGATTCTAATGTATTCCTCAATAGTTTTAATTTCCTATTCACTCCATCTTTAGTTTCATCTATTAAGACAATATCATCTCGCAAATAGCATACACCATGGTATATCCTCTTGAACATGTCTAGTTAGTTCATCTATAACTAAAGTAAATAGATATGTGATTAAAGCCGATCCTTGATGTAGTCCTATCGTAATGGGAAATTCTTTTGTAGCTCCTCCAAATGTCTTTATACTCGTTACTACTCCATCATAAATATCCTTAATAGCGTCTATGTATCTAGCATGCACTATTTTTCTTTCTAGAACCCACCAAAGAACATCTCTAGGGACTCTATCATATGCTTTTTCTAAATCTACGAATACCATATGAAGATCTTTTTTCTTTTCTCTATATTTTTCTAACAATCGTCTTACAAGGCTAGATCATAATTTTGTTCATAATTTAGCCTATCATATGGTTTAAAATGAATATAGTTGTTCATAATTTTGTCTATTTTCAAAATCACAAGGCTAGATCATAAATATATATTATTTTTATTGTTGATGTTTTAAATATCTAAAAATTTCTTTATGTTACATACTTTATTATTTGGCAAAAGAAAAAGTTATAAAAAAAGTTTACAGCAAAATAATATTTTTTTTCATCATCAAAATGAGACTTTTATGACTAATCAAATTGCATTATACTATTCCAAATAATATATAGTACAACATTACTTTTAGAAATTAAACATAATGTATGAAATAATAATTAAAGATAGTAACTCTCATAATCATGTGTAGAACATTAAATGCAGTCCATGCATTAAATGCATAATATTAAATGTAGTAACTTGAACAATAGGTTACCCATTTCAAAAATTTGACACATTGACTAAATTGAATAGTTAGATCAAGAGCTAATGACTAGAATTAAATATCACTATCCATGGTGATTTCCCCCAATCACCATGGTAGAACATTTTTTGCATCATGCATGCATCATTCACGGATATGTAGGTGATTTAAAATATTTTAATTGACGTTGTTTATAATAGATTAGAGAGTTTCATCAAAAAAACAAAAACAATAAAAAAACAAAAAGACACATAAGATATTGTAGAACGTAGGTAAGTTTATAATGCTCCTTGCAAGTGTAACGGTCCGCATTATTTAATCTTAAATTATTTATTAATTACAGATTATGATCCGTAGCTCGGACCCAGGTAGACACCACCGACGAGTTTAAGGCACATCAATCAAGATATAAATAGTTATTTTTGCGTGATGCGAGTTAATTTGTTGTATTATTATTTAATTCGCGTCGCACTAGTTTAGAATTTCATTTGGTCGCGTTGTGCGTATGTAGTGACGAGAGTGTACGACGTCGCGGAATGCGCGTAACGCGAATGTATAGGATAGTTAGGGATTTGTAAGTCACATCATCCACACATCATCTCATACCTCACTTTTTCTCTCTTATTTCAAAAAAAAAAATAAAAAATACAACAATCTCTTCTCTCTCCCCCATAATCGGTTCTCTCTCTCTCTCTCTTACTCTCTCATTTTTAGTTTTCTTTTCTTCAACACTCCTTCATCTCACTTGTTCTCATCCCACTCTCAGAAACCTTCCTCTCTCTCACGACACTCCTGATCTCTCTCGGCTCCGGCATCACCACCTCTCACGCTGGTGACCTCTCTAGACCGAGGTATGTGATTGTTTTTATTTGTGATTTTATGGAGAAGTTTATGAGCTTTAATGGTGATGATGTTAGTTTGTTGTTGTTGATGTTAGTGTTGTTAGTATTGTTGCTTTTTGTTGTTGTTAGTGGAAAAGAAAAAAAAAATTCTTTGCAATTCATCTATGATGAAAACCAATTAGTCGGGTCTGCCGACCCAAGCCCGGGTAGGCCGCGTCGGACCGACCCAGGGACGAATGGATCGGGTCAGACCGACCAGAGTCCGATTAGACCGGGTAGGGCCAACCCGAGTCCAGGAGGTTGGGTCGAACCGGGCCCAACCCATTAAAAAATTAATTAAAAATAATTAAAAATAAAATAAAATAATTTTAAATGAAAATAAATTAAAAAGATTATGAAAAATGGATAAAAATTATGGAAAGTTCCAGAAAATTATGAAAAACTAGAATAAGCTAAGAAAATGAGTTCTGAAGCTTTTTCGGGTATTTGACACCTCGGTATAAATCGAAAAGTGTGCCAAAAAAAATAAACTTTTTGTGAATAAAATTTCAAATTTTTGGTCACACACTATAAACTCACTTAATGTGACTTTAAAATTATTAAAGTGGTATAATTAGACATTAGGGACTTAAGAGACTATAGTCGGATGTCGGGTGTGCATCTTGATGCGTGCGTGAAACGTTTTGAGGGCGATTTGCAATTGCTTGAGGTAAATAAACCCACGAGAAAATTAGTTAAAATTCATTTTATAGCACTTGCTTTATTTTGAATTTCAATTATCTCATCGTGCTATTTATTGCTATCCACTTGTTGTTCATCCACTCCCACGTGTGTATGTGTGTTTCTCGATGGGGTCGGACATGGCAATGCTCATACCCCGAGGCTAGCTACCCCGCGCTGTTCGAGTAATTGGCCTTATTGGGGCTACGCAGTGACTATTTCTCACGAAACCAGTTAGGTTGAAAGATGTTTGACGAATACTTAAGTCTCCGCCATGGGTTCCTCTCAAGAGATCTTTGGACGGGGTTTTACCGTTCATGAGTTCATTTCATTCGACCGTGAGATGTTTGGCGAGGTGATTGTGATAGATTCCTCTCGGTTTAGCTAAGCTGATTCCCAGATGTCAACTAAGGTTTTCTGTCACGCTACACTTATGTCCAGTTTCGACTTCTCTGCAACTTATTTTCATGCGATTACTTTATTTCATGTTCCTTATTTAAATTGCATGAATTGTAGTTGTTTTATTAGATTTCGTGAATATTAGATAATGTTCTATCAGATTTACTCACTGGGATTTGTCATTATTTTTTGTGACAAATAGCAGATCATAGGACGAGCCACGGCAAGGGGGTATTAGGCGACTACCTCTGAACTAGGAGAGCCCCGTTAGCTTTTTGCGTAGATGCTTATATATTATAATATGCTTTTATGAGATTTTGGGAGGACTCGTGTACCCGATACATGTATATGATCATCTTTTATTTTTTTTGTCGCTTTTTGATATACGCGGTATCTTATGTCGGGTTTTCACATTATATGATTGTTTATAAAATGCAAACTTTTCATTTTTACAATAGTTGCATGCTTTAAAGACTTCCGCTAAGATACATTAACTTATAATAATTTAATAAGTTGTGAACAACTTAAAGTAGTTAACTTATTGTAAACATTAATTCATAAATACTAAGTTATTGTGAATAAGATAAATACGAAGGTTAGGTTGCGAGCCGTCAAGGATAAGTGTGCGATGATGTGGCATGCTTGGTGACGTGTCTGGTGATGTGGTGGTACTCGATTTGCCTCAAAATTTGGGGCAATCACAATAAGTTGATAATTGAGACAAAATTGCTTATTAATGGGGCGATGTTGCTCCTCACGAGCTTGTAATAATAATAATAAAAAAAAACTATAGAAATAAATTATTATAGACTAATGCACGTGAACGTAACGAGCGGGTTTAATCGTGCGTAGTACATCAAGGAAACTAGTGTTAATGTGTATGTGTGTGTGTGTGTGTAGCATCCCTTAACCTGATTAGGGCGATACCCGGCCTGAAACCCTAATTAAGCTGATCAGATTACCCTTACCAGATTTAACTAGAGCCAACAACCTTGCCACCTTCATCTGATAAGTACTACTGTATATCAATTTTCGATTAAAACAAATACAGTACGCAACGAAAATTTAAAAACTTTTTCGATGACCAAAATAAGGTATACAATAGCTAAAACAAAACCGGAATACCCATCGGTTATATTAAAATCACCAATCCCATATGATATTACAAATAAGTAATTCAATACAATATATTAAACTAGAGGAAATCATTACATCAAAGAGAAGCTCAAGACTCCTACAACTTCTCCGTCCCATAGTCGTAGCGCTCGTCGGTTCTACCTGTAATTGTTAATTGGGTTGAGCGCTCCAACTTGCTCAGTAAGTATGGATTCACATAACCATCAACATTCCATATAATATTCAAAGGAAACTTGCAATAACAATATGAAACAATAATATCTCACAAGAATATGGAAAACATATAATTCAATACATAAACGAATGCAAAACAAATGTTTTTGGATTAGTACAATGTGATCCCCATTATTTTATAAAAACTAGGGTCGATTACCCACCAAAGTCATTAGTGCGATTGCTAGACCAACACATTGCGCATATGTGTTCTCTAACCCATCCAATAATGCCCAATGGTTCTATCATAAGCCCCCTAGTGTGTATGTAATTCATACAACCTATCGAATTGAGCAAGAGTTATATATAGGCCTGGAAGGGAACCCATCTCCTATAAACCTATTCTCAAAATCAGGAGTTATAGCATGGTCACATTGCACACCGTTTTCCATTTCTTGAAAACCACCACAATGCACATAATCCCCCATTCCATTCCAGCAACTACATGAGCTAAATATACTACATAGCCAGACAATATTGATAAATAAGCGAGTCCGTACTTACCTCGAGTTAAGTCTACATTACCCAAACTCCTAACTTTTCGGTCCTCTCTCATTTCCTCGATGTTCCTCAACCTATCATCAATCATTTAGGACCAAAATAGGTTCATTACAGTCTATTAGGAACTCCTAGACCAGTCCCTAAGCCTCCTCAGTCAAATTTCATGAAAATACAGCACTATTGTTGTTTCTGGCCCAGGATTATCGCGCTAATCCCTGCCTGCACACATTGTTCATCCTGCCAAGCACAATTAGCGTGCTAACTGCATATCTAGTGCGCTAATCGCGTTAGACCAGCTACATCAGCATATTCTGCTCATTCCAAATTTCTTCAAAACACCTCTAAAGCGATCAAAACCACCCCAAACTTATTCCCAATAGCTTAGAAACATCAAATATGAGTTGAGGGACTAAATTGGATCAACAAAACAGCTCAAACAACAACGATCCTAGCATCACCTATGATTCCAACTTTGATAAACACCCAATCAAGACATACCTATGTGATGTTCTTGAGCCGTTCTACTGATTGAGCTCCTCAACTTGGCTCGAATCGGCTCCCGGAACGACCTCCCGTCGCGCCAAAACCGGCCGAACCCTCCTGAACATTCTCGTTTGATCGAATGAATTGATAACTATTGATTTTGTTTTATATATATAGATTCTTTGGGATACGCGTTGTGTCATCTCGAGACTAATCAAATGATATGTATTTTTTTCTAGTTTCTTAATTTTCCAATATATATATATTATATATATATATATATATATATATTTCGTGTTCATCGCCTCCGATAAATTCGCCGGACACGTCTACGTGCAGCTACGAACGTGAATATCCTTGCCACGTCTCCCTCGTTGCTCACTGGGTACCAGTAATTCATGATTTATAGTGTATTGATCTCGTATAGGCTTGTATATACCATATTAATATACACAACCTATTTATATTTCAATTTTGCAAACCAAACAAACACCATACATCATGCAAACGCACGTACACGCTATTCGTGGTACGCCGAACTTAATCACTAGCCTAACTCGGATTAATTAGGATTTAAATTAACACTAATCACCAGCTTAAGGTAACGGTCGTTACAGTATGTGTGTGTGTGTATTAAAAGCACGAATAGGGACCATGAAGAAATGCCAATTTTGCCTGTAATTATGTTTTATTTTCTAATATTTATTAAAGGCTAAAGTTGGTTTGATTTTTTTTTAGTTGGAAGTCGTTTAAGAGTACAATTATTATCGATTAAGAAACACTTAGATTATTTGCAATTACAGTATTTTTCTGATTTTTTATTTTTCTTTAGCTTAGTATGATTATTTAATTGTGCGATTTACTTCCAAAATTCATGTTACACAACACTTTTGCACTTAAACTAGAATTAAAACTGTTATACAAGTCCACATATTATATAAACACGTTAAATGTAAGTTGTCTTGTTTTTTCTTTTTTTATTATTATTACAATAATTAAAACACAAAACCAATTATACTATCTCGCAAAATTTCTTAACAACATTGTCTCTCTTCTTTAAGCCATCTCTTTTGCGCCTAACTTTTTTCACCCCATGTCTCATTCTCTTTGTCACAAACAATTTATTATACTCTCTTGCAATGTTCTATCAATTATTGTTGCCCATGTTAGGTTATCGGTGTCAGCAAAGGATTGATTGAATTCAATATCAAACTCTTCAAAGATATGGTGAAGATGCTAATTGTTAAATTACAATAAGCTGATGTTGATATCAATTATAATGACTTTTTCCTTTAAGTATAGTTATTGATTGAATTGAATCAGCGCAGAGAGATTTTGATTATCTGATGATTATTTTTAATTTAATTCACTTGATCGTGCGCATGTTATGAAAACTATATATATATATATATATATATATATATATATATATATATATATATATATATATATATATATATTATGGAATGGATGGACACTTATGCATGTGGGTGACCACATTGTGAAGCATGGTTCTCACATTGAATTGTAACATCAAGCATGACTTTCACATTTCATGTAACTTGTAATCATCTCCAATTTACACCAACTCTTCCATGTATTGTCTATATTGCTTGTGATGTATTGTATGACTTGTGGTGTATATGTAACTTGTACACATTGTATAAGTACAATTATCATTATCACCAAATGACCTATATAAAGGGTCTCAACCCCATTGTAATCCACACACCAATGTTGGAATGAAAATCTCTACATTTCTCAACTCTAGCTTTCTTCTCTCTTGTCTCATCTTCTCTACTTGTTCTAGTAGTTCTTAGTTTATGTTTTCTATGCTTAAATCTCTAGCAAGTCCAACTTTAGTTTTAGTTGGCTTACAACTTAGTTTACAACACGCTGTCAATACGAAGTTGCTCTTCAAGAGGAAGTCTTGAGATCAACAAGCTAGCTTTTAAAGGAGACAAAGCTAAGAATGTATAATTTTTGTTAATTTAAAAAAGTTCAATCTACTTCCATGTTATCGTAGTTAATTTCCTTTTTGTTACATGCATTATTTATGTACATGTTCTTTATTCATACATTATGCATTGTAACGTCACCGACTGTGAAAGTATGCTTTGTAGTTGTGTCTTGTACGATCTTCTATATCAGAAATCAAAAGTCAATGTGTGACATATAGTTTTTCTCTTAAAACTACAAACGATTAGTTATTGCTCTATTCTTGATTTTATAACACAAAAAATGTTATATATAAGTTTGAGTTGATAGTGGGTAAACCTTATCCCCGGTAAAGCTAAACATTGAAAGGGAGACGGGTTATCCCGTTCGAGAAGGCATGGTATTAAGTACACTTTGTCTCGCCACCCAACCTGGAGGTTGTCCCACCAACTCATACGAATAGTACATTTTGTTTATTAATGAATCAAGTTGTGAACATATATTTAATCATATGTTATGTTTTTACATAAAAAGAGGAAAACTATTTTATATTAAATTTATTTTCAAAATATTATTCAACCATAGTTGAACTTGTTGCCTTATTATATTACCAACAAGAATTACTTGTCACGACAATTAAATACTATAATTTGTGAATAAAATATATATACAAGATTATGTTGTGTTATACAAAATTTAAATCATTTGTCAATATCTCTTTAGAGATTTGAAAAGTGAATATCTCAATTTATATATCTTTTCACCCTATGGAGTTATATATATAAATACCAAAAAAGTTAATGCTCCAAAAGCTCAAAATGAGCGGTTCAGTCTCAAGCTACAAAATTTAATCAGTAAAATATTAATTATAATTTCGCAATTTTAATTACCTCTATGTTGAGGTTATGTGGAAATACGACTGATGAGACAATAAAAACAAGGTCACGTGGCCCGCCTCGATTTATTACTGCAACAAGTATCGAGTGCGCACGTCAATCCAATAAATATTAAGGATTGATTTTTTGTCTCATGGTAGCTGAGTAAAATAATGAGATGTTATAAATATAATATCGCTCTCGTCCAATTGGTTCAGCTTCAAAATTAAAAAGTGTATGTTGCGTATGATGACCATGGTCGCGATAACAAATTTATGGACGTGGAAAGTGTGAAAAGATCAGGTAAAGGTTGTATTGACAATTCTACCAAAAATTGGAACAAAAGTGGTGCACCACTAGAAACGGCAAATAATTATTGACAATAAGCGCTCATAATTGTGACATTTTTTTGGTCATATATGAAAGACTATTTTGCCTAAATATTGTCATATATATACCCGAATATTTTTGTAACATTTACCATGCCTTCGAAATCAAAGGCAAAATTATGAATTTCATTGAAAATGGCTCTATAAAACAGGCACAATGAAATGTGTTTAAATCGTTACCTAAATATGGGCTATGAGTTTATGTCTTGTGTATCGTGCTACATGCATGTACATTATAATATAAAATTAAATATTTCTCGAATTCGAACTTAGCGGAGGCTAATGTTCAGGCAATATCTGGTACAACAATTTTATTGTTAATGTCTTGTTCAAAAAAGGTTTACTCAGAATAATAGAAAATTTATCTATATGAATATGATTTAATTTGAGTATAATATTCTCTGCTTTAACTTCTTAATATATAAGACACATTAAAACGAATGTCGTCATAAATCAAATGACATTCATAATATGAAAAGATCTATTTGATCGTCCAGAATCATCCATAATGCGAAAATCTTTTTATTGTCAAGTCTTCAAAATACTAGCTTAATTGCGTTTATTTATTAGTTTTAGGAACATTGGAGTGCGTAGTTGAATTCGTGGCGAAAAAACTGCGTGAAATGGACTACCTATATGCTCTGATTAGATACAAGAAGAGATGCATCGAGACGCACACTCTGTGCAATTTTCCAACTTGTGCCACATGTCACTCTTTCATTGGCATTGTCATTGCTGCAGTCCACGTGTCGCCTCCCTACTTGGTCTCGCCTATTTACCGCAACCGTCTGCATCACCGTTGCGCCAGCGCCAAATGGCGTGCCCAGACTCGTCCACGCATCCCAAGAAAAGCTCGCTTTGCGTCACCGCATGCGTCATCAAAAGTAGCTTCCTCCAATCCCGCAACGCCACGTGGTGGTCTTCTCGTTACATGTGCCAGCGTCATCACACAAGCAGGTTCTCCTCCAATCCGAAGCGCCACGTCATCCATGCCGCAAACCCAACCAATCGCACTCTGACACGTGGCAGAGACCTGAAAACAAACACCTAACAACCATTTGATCGTCCTCGCGCACGTGTCCCAAACCAAACTCCATTTTGGCCGTATTAATTATGGGTTTTTGGCAGGGGATCCATATACATTGTTTTGCTTTTCTTTTGTGCGGCGGCTAATGTCTTTTTCTCCTTTTCTCTCCCACAAATCATGGTTTTACACTTTATTTTTGGATTTTTATGGAGTTCTTGATGAGGATAGCCGGCTAAACTCATCAATTGATTAGATTGAATTATTGAGATTAAACACTTGTTTAAATCTTGATTTACATGTCGAGTAGGTTGTACGCACCCGTACTTGTGCAATAAGACCACATTAGTGGCATCCGACCATACCAATTGATTAGACCCTTTTGGGACCTAGGTTGAATACCATAGGGATCTAGGCTAAACTGGACTCTAGTGATCCAATTGTCTAGGTGTAGTGCATTCACAAAGCCCATTGTGGTCAACACATTAAACCCAATTCGCTTGAATATAGGATTATGTGTTTGACTAGGGAAGTGATCATTGTCGTACCTTGACCATCGAGATAGGGAAGTGCGAGGACCCGCGTACGTTACCGGGTCTATAGCTACACTAATTTAATATGGATTGCATGCTTTGATTAGATTGAGGACCGTATGTAAAATTATGTCAAATTGAGGAGATTTGTGATACTAATGGTTTGGATTGTTTCCCCCTTGATTGATATATTTACTTGCTATTTTTAGTCTAGTTTTTGTTAATTTAGATATTATTCATGTGGACACCCCGAGTTATTTTTACTTTCGTAGCATAGGTAAGAAACTTGGTCTTCGTGGTTCGACCCCGTGCTTGCCACTACTGCAGTTCTTATGGTCATTGGTAATCTTATCGGGATTATATATTTTAACGCATTCGACACGCGTCAACGAAGATTACTAAATTATTGTTCATAATTCTCTCAAAATAATAAGTAACCTCATCACGATCTTACAAGTTATATGTCGTCCTAATTGATTATATTTTTGTGTTGTGTCTTTAGTTGGCTCCCATGTCAGTAATGTTTGATAGATAATCAGTTTCTTAAAGCTGCAGTGGTCACATATGGGCATCGTTAGAATAGCTTTCATGTCTATTATTAGCCAATCCTTATGATTATAGTTTCATGCTTACAAGACATTGATCTTGATTTTATATCTTTGGTTTATAATATCTCTCGATCTACACGTGTGAATTTTAAAATTTTATGGATTGAGCTCCACATTTTTTTCGTTTTTGCTTAAATTGGTTTTGTACACATTTTTTTCATTTTTTCTATATTTAAGTTTTTATTAGTTTTCAACATCGATTTTTTTGGTAGGAGGAACATTATTTTCAGTTTTTGGTTATTTTTTCTTTTTTGCTATTTTTAATTTTTTTAATATAATTGTGTTTATCGTGTCTTTTGTTTTTATTTTATTTGTAGTATTTTTACATTACAAAAAATTGGCAAGTAATTATTATCTTACAAGTTAAATGTCATACTAATTGATTATTTTTATGTTGTGTTTCTTCGTCGGTTGTTGACACTCCAGGGGAATCAAAGTCTTACTTGGAATTAAATCAAGATGGGTGAAACGACTAATCCCAAAAAACTCGCATTCAAGAATGCCGGATTAATAAGAAAGTTCAAACTACATGCGAAGAGGCAGAAGTCTGATAATATAATGGTAAATTTAGGCGATGGTGTTACATGCACGTAATGTTTTTTATTGGCCAATCTTTATGCTTATAGATTTATGCTTACAAAGTTGTTTAACGTTGTTATTGATCTTTGGTTTATAATAGCTCTCGATCTCTACGTTTGAATTTTAAAATTTTATTGATTGGGCTCTACATGTTTTTACGCTTTTGATGAAGTGGCTTTCTCCACAATTTTTTCATTTATTCTATATTTAAGATTTTATTAATTTTTAACATTATTTTTTAATAGGAGGAACATTGTTTTCGATTTTGATTATTTATTCTTTTTGGCTATTATTAATGTTTTTAAGATAATTTTGTTCACCATTCTTTTATTTTTAATTTGTTTGTAGTTTCTTCTTATTACAAAAAAATGATAAGTAATTATTATCTTACAAATTATGTCATTTTAATTGATTATTTTATATGTTGTGTTACTCGGTCGGTTGTTGACACTACACTGGAATCAAAATCTGACTTGGAATTAAATCAAGGTGGATGAAACGACTAATCCCAGAAAACGCGCATTCAAGAATGCAAGATTGATAAGAAAGATCAAACTACGTGCAAAGAGGCAGAGTTTGGTAATACGATGGTAAATCTAGGCGATGGTGAACCATATCTTAAAACGTTGAGGAGTGACTCATTTTTTCACGATACGTCTCCAAGCAGTTATAAATATGGAAATGTTGAAGCAAAGATTGACAATCAAGCATCCACAAGTCAACATTGTTGCATTCACTCGGGTATAAGACTTAGTCAATCATGTTTTACATTTATTGCGTATAATATATAAATAAATCATGACGACACTACTTCACTACTTCTTACAACTGAATTGATAATGCAGAAGGAACAATAGAAGCATGTACCTCACAACCCTTACACTCTATTGTTATTGATCAAGAACTACATATAGAGGACACATCATGCAGCTGGGATGTGCAACACATATCAACTCACAAACATATCATGACTAATATGATTTTTTATTAACTTGTGGTTGCTTTTTATATTGACTGAATAAAAATTTCTTTACATTGCAGTAAGGAGATCGGGGAAGGAATTAGCTATGCAAGGGGAAATTAATGCGTCGAGGAAGGAAAATCATCCATTTAATAAGCAACCTATCAAGGTTCAAGATAATCTATGGCTATCTAAAGGTGTGAGTTTTTCTTTTTGTTTTTTAAATGAAGATCTCGAGTTTTATGTAGTTGGATATTGAATTTTTCTTTGAAAATTGTTTGCATGAGAAATAAACTTTAGATGCACTCTTGAATTATTCAAGACTGAAAAACATTAAAAATAGCTAAAAAAAAAAACAATCAAAACTGAAAAAAAAAATGTTCCTCCTACCAATGTTCAATATAACTTTAGATATACTCTCATTTTTTTTTTCAATATAAAAACCCTCAATTTAACTACAACGCATTCATAAATTTATTTAGTTTGTGTTGTTTCTATATGTTTTACATCTGTAGTTGTTTTTGTCCAACAATATTTTTTATAAGTGAAGGAAATTATGCAGATGGAACTTAATACACCTATGCAAAAAATACAAATATTTGATGAGCATTCTAACAATGTTCAATATAACTTACAATATTTTTAATCATTTGTTTTGTGCGTATGCATACATTTGTTTTATTCATACTTTCTTTATACATTATTATTTTTTACTTCTAAAATAATGTATGATAAATTACTTAATTTACAGATACAAATCATCAAAATGTTCCTTGGAATACTGGTCCTCCTACGTACGCATGTCAACATTGTGGAGCAATTTTGTGGTACGAAGAACGGACAATAAAAGATAGAAAAGTCTCACAACTAAAATTCTCACTTTGTTGTATGGAAGGTCGAGTAGAGATTCCGCTAATGAAAAACCCCCCCTGAATTATTAAAATATCTTTTACTTCCCGGACGTGGTAGCAAAGGTGTCAAATTTCGAAAAAACATATGGGCATGCAACTCAATGCTTTCAAATAAATGGGTGGTAAGATTGATAATGCTATCAATCGAGGAAAAGGTCCTTATGTTTTTAGACTCAATGGACAAAACATCCATAGGATTGGCTCATTATTACCTGAAGATGGATCAAGGTCGTGTTTCGCGCAGCTGTATATAAACGATACAGAAATGAGACATGTAATAGGATGATTTATTTCCAACAAACAACAGAAAGTGATATTGATCCATAGATTGTCATATCCTTATCAAAAATGTTGGATGAGAACAATTTTCTCGCCAAGTCTTTCAGAATGGTGAGAGATCGAATTGAAGCTCAACCAAACTGCCACTTGCGTTTACAAATCAGAAGTACAAGAGATTATGATGGACGACAATATAACGTCCCAACGACATCAGAAGTCGCTAGTCTAATCGTTGGTGATTTGAATCCCGAAAATTTCAGTCGAGATATTATAATTGAGCACAAAACAAATGGGTTGCAAAGAATCACTGATCTCCATCCAAGTTTCATGCCACTCACTTACCCATTGTTGTTTCCTTATGGTGATGATGGGTATAGGATAGGCATATCTTTGAGATGTGTCTTAAACACATCTCAGGTACGTAAAATGTTGTCCACGCGAGAATTCTATTGCTTTAGACTCCAACAAAGACTAAATGAGTCACCAACTCTATTGTATCGGGAAGACTTCTTCAACAATTTATTGTTGATTGTTATATGGCTATTGAAGAAGAAAGATTTCGCTGGATTCGAAACAATCAAAAGAAGTTAAGAACATATCTTTACAGTGGTTTGATGGATGTCGTTCATCTTGGTGATTCTGATTCCAAGCATGTAGGGAAATCTATTATATTGCCTTCATCACATACATGTAGCCCAATGTATAGAGTCGAACATTATCAAGATGCAATGGCAATATGTAGATGGGCTGGCTACCCAGATCTACTCATCACATTTACATGCAACCCACGCTGGCCAGAGATAAATTATATGCAACAAATGATTCAACAGAAAGATGATGAGATTAGAGTAGAAATTATATGCATAATATTCGAAATCAAATTGCGTGAACTCATGCACGATCTTAAGCGTAAAAAAGTATTTGGTGAACCAATTGCAGGTATTTACTTTACTATTTTTCATATTTTATAAAAATATTTCCATAATGCATTATGATAGGTACACTATTCTTCTCTAATTTACTATAATTTGCACCTTTAGGCACGAGTGAGTTACAATTCATAGACAAAATAGGTTATTTTTTTAGATATTTTTAATGTTTCTAACATAATTTTGTTATTTGTTTCTTCAAAAAAGAAAAATTGTCTTTAACGTGTCTTTTTTTTAAAAATTTATAGAATTTATTTGTTTACAAAAAAGTGACAATTAATTAAATTTTGAGCCAATAACATTCATTACAACACTAATTTCTTTTGGTAGGATGAACATTATCTTCAATTTTGATTGTTCTTTTTTAGTTTAGAGGGGAATTTGATTTATTTTTTTATACTTAAAAAAATGGTTTGTATGATCTGTATAAAAAAAAAACAAAAAACTGATGCAATTTGTGTTATTTTTTCCTTCTTTTATTGTAATCAATAATACATTATGATAGATATAATATTCTTCTCTGATTTACTATAATTTGCATGACTTTGTAACTGCGAATATACGAATTAATAGTTTGCAAATTTGCAGTTCTCTATGCTATTGAATTTCAAAAGCGTGGCCTTCCACATGCACATATTTTGCTATTTATTCATCCAAAGGAGAAAAAAGACTCTCCCCAGAATATATTGATACAATAATTAGTGCTGAAATCCCAGATCCTAATGTTGATCCAGAAGGTTACAATGCTGTTAAGAAATTCATGATTCACGGTCCATGTGGCATACCAAACCTGAAGTCACCATGCATGTCAAATGGTAATGCACAAAACATTTTCCAAAAAAATATAATGAGCAAACAACATTGAATGCAGATGGGTTTCCACTGTATAGAAGGAGAAAAAATGAATTCACGATCGAGAAAAATGGAACATTATTGGACAATCGCTATGTGGTTCCATACAACAGGGATTTGATCGTTAAGTATGATGCTCGTATTAACGTGGAATCCTGTAACTATTCAAGATCCATAAAGTATTTGTTCAAATATGTGCATAAAAGGCGTATCTAATGACAACTTCAGTTGAATATGTTGATGATAAAAATGGGATTGATGAAATCAAGGCTTACTTAGATTAGAGATATATTTCAATTTCTGAGAGGCATGTTGGAGAATATTTCAATTTGATATACACAATAGAGAACCAGTAGTGGAGAGATTGTCGTTCCATCTTCCTGGTGAACAGTCTGTGGTTTTTGAAGAAAACGATTCATTGAATGACGTTATGAGTAGACCTGGAATAGATAGAACAAAGTTCACTGCTTGGTTTGAAACTAATATAATGCACCCTAATGCAAGACAGCTAAGCTATTCTGAGTATCCTTTGCATTGGGTGTGAAATTCAAATGATAAAGTTTGGAGTAGAAGAAAAAAAGGTAAAAAAATTGAGAGGATCTATTTTGCCCATCCATCAAGCGGTGAACGTTACTATCTGAGGATGTTGCTTAATATTGTGAAGGGTAGTACTTCGTTCGAGCACATTAGAACCGTTAGTGCAATTTTACACCCATATTTTAAAGTTGCATGTTATGCATTAGGGTTATTGGATGATGATAAGGAATTAAATGATTGTCTAATAGAAGCGGCATCGTGGGCAACTGGAAATCAACTTAGACATCTGTTTGTGACAATATTATTGCACTGTCAGGTATATTACAAATAAAAAATATATATTTTCAATTTCACGAACTACATATTTGTTATATTAAACGAAGTTTAATTTGTGATTTGTTTTTTTATTATCTTTATTAAGATGTTAATCATTTGCTTTATAAAAAGTTTTAATTATTTTTATATCTTACTTCTTTTAAATTTAATACTTAATCATTCTATTCTTGAGTAAATATATTTGGCTTATTTGGTAAATCTCATGGGAGATTGGATTTCTCTAACTTAGTAGGTATATAAAAAGATAATTTCTTGAGTTGTATATCGTATTTTACCTCTGCAAAGAAATTTAATCATATTGTTTACGAGTTCGAGACAATCATTATTAATAATATAATAATCATTTTCTTCCTTTCCTTTCCCTCTTCAAGTAATAACTTCTTTCAAATGTAATACGTTTTTCTTAACTTTAGCGGGAGTTGCCCTCAAGACTTCTTTAATGCATCACTTATATCACCCGAGATGTTATAACCTTTGAAATGTATTATTTTATTTTTTAATAAAAAGAGAGTCGAACTCACTACCTCTCCAAAAATTGTATTATGAAATGTAATACGTAATCATTCAATTTTGAGGTCATTGATATTTTACACTTGATTTATTCCATATCGATGACTTTAATATAAACTAATAAGTGTATTCTTATTTGCTTATCATTTCTTTGAAATTTTCAGGTAAATGAGGTATCGTAATTTTGGAAAAGTAATAGTTCCATATTATCAGAGGATATACCTCATTTACAAAGGAAAAGACTTCAAATTCCATATATGCAACTATCTTCTGAGCAACTTCAACACTACACATTGGTTGAAATTGAGAATATTCTTCAAAAAGTTGGGAAGACATTAAAGGATATTGATGGCATGTCGGTTCCAAATTTTTCATTGGTAAGGGATGTAGGAAATCGGTTGGTCGCTGAGGAGTTAGATTACGATATTGACGAAATGAAGGCGTTACATGAAGAATTATACACATCTTTGAACCAATGTCAGAAGGTACCATTTGAAGCTATCATTGATTCAGTTGTTAATGAGAGGGGCCAACTATTTTTTATAAGTGGTCATGGTGGAACGGGAAAGACCTTTTTGTGGAAAAAAAGATAATTACAAAGCTTAGGTCAGAAGGGAAAATAGTGTTATTAGTTGCATCATCAGGAATAACAGCTCTTCTATTACCAAATGGTAGAACCGCTCATTCACGGTTCCATATTCCATTAGAAATTATTGCCGAATCATCTTGTGAAATCAGACATGGTACCCATTTAACTGAACTTCTTTGCAAAACATCATTGATAATATGGGATGAAGCTCCTATGGCCAACAAATATTGTTTCGAAATTTTAGATAGGAGTTTGAGAGACATTTTTCAGATGAGGTATGAGAATAGTTTTGACAAACCTTTTGGAGGCCTAACAGTTGTTCTTGGAGGTGATTTTAGACAAATATTGCCAGTTCTGCCTAAAGGTGGAAAAACTGATATTATAGAAGCTTCACTTAATTCTTCTTACTTATGGGAACATTGTAATGTCTTCAAGCTCAATCAGAATATGCGACTTTCCACTGGGTCTCCAGGGTCACAAGCTGAAGATCTTTCTTTGTTTGACAGATGGTTGCTTCAAATAGGAGATGGGTCATTTTATGACAATCCGGATAAAGAGTTGATAAGAATCCCAACAAATGTGTTGTTACATCATGATGGAGACCCTATAAATACATTGTCCAAGCCGTTTATCCCTCACTTTCTAAACGGTTTCACGACTCTTTTTATTTGAAACAGCGTGCTATTTTAACTCCAAAAAATGAAACAGTGCATCAACCGAACCAATTTGTTATGGATCTAATACCAGGGGAGAAGGTTACATATTTGAGCTCAGATACAATTTGTAGAACCTCTACTGCAGGAAATGATGATGAGTTACTCTACACAATCGAATTTCTCAATAAATTACACTTTTCAGGAGTTTCGAATCATGATGTCCAATTAAAAGTGGGTGTGCTGGTTATGCTTCTTAGAAATCTTAATCAGGCTGAAGGTTTATGTAATGGAACAAGGTTGATAGTAAAGCATCTCGGAAAATGGTCAGTAACAGCTACAATTGTTTCCGGAGCTAACATAGGGAATACAATAACAATAATTACAAGAATCATAATGTCACCTAATGAGTCTAAATGGTCGTTCAAGATAAAGAGATGTCAACTTCCTTTAGCCCCATGTTTTGCTATGACGATCAACAAAAGTCAAGGTCAATCACTAAAATGTGTGGGATTATTCTTACCAAATCAAGTCTTTACACATGGCCAATTGTACCTAGTCGTATCTAGAGTGATTGGAAGAGATGGGATACTAATATTAAATGCAGATGAGGAAAATCCAAACAAAATGTTTGTGAAGAATATTGTCTATCGAGAGATCTTCAAAAATATCAACACATCAAATGATGAAGATGAGGTACTTTTTTTTTAATGTATCTGTATTTTTATTTCAATATATATCTCCATCTAATACTTAAGATATTATCTAAATTCTTTTATTAATTGACATAAATATATGAACTTTATGTTTTGTGAAGGTTTAAAAAAAAGTAGTCATTATGAGATGACATGATGTAACTTCAACAAATGCTTATTTTGCATTGTGAACAGGTAATCTTCTATTATTCAAACTGAATACAAAATCTTTAATGATTCATGTTCCTTTAGTACATTATTTATTTGTTCTGCTTCAATAGTATAGATAATAAATACCTCGCTTTGCATTATGTTTCAATGTTTATAAAAAATGGTGGATTGTGAATATGAAAATTGTTTGGTAGGAAATGACATTCTAACATTTAAATTTATTTACATTATAATCTCAAACTTTCATTTTATAGTAAATACTCTTATGAAGTCATACAAATAAAAATCATCCGGATTTATATACATCGATTAAACACTTGATTATAAATATTTAATTATTTTTAATTTACGAAGCTTGATTAAAAAATTTGCTACAAAAAAGCTTTTGCTTATTTCTACTAATATCTTTTAACTCCGTCGTTTTTCAAAAAAAGAATATAATGTATATTATTGTTCCAAGTTTAAAAAAAGGGAAATGATATGAATTAGTTAAAATCTTTACATATTCCTATTATTTGTAAACTAAGTTGTAAGCCAACTAGAACTTAAGTTGGACTTGCTAGAGACTTAAGCATAGAAGACATAAACTAAAAACTACTAAAACAAGTAGAGAAGATGAGACAAGAGATAAGAGAGCTAGAGATGAGAATGTAGAGATTTCATTCATACATTGGTGTGTGAGTTACAATGGGGTTGACACCCTTTATATTGGTCATTTGGTGATGATGATGATGATAAATGTACTTACACAATGTGTACAAGTTATACATACACCACAAATCATACAACAGATCACAAGCAACAAAGACAATACATGGAAGAGTTGGTGTACATTGAAGAGTATTACAAGTTACATGAAGTGTGAGAGTCATGCTTGATGTTACAATTCAATGTGAGAACCATGCTTCACAATGTGGTCACATACATGCACAAGTGTCCCTCCATTTCATAACACTATTTACTATAAGTAGAAACGTATTCCTATTTAGAATTTAGTTTGTAACTAATTCATGTCTACATATATTAAAAACTTTGATCTATGCCGAGCGCGAAGCGCGGGACAACGCCTAGTGTAATTAATGGGTAATGCATTATCCGGGTGCGATGTATCATGTCACCCTGTTCCTACCCTGAAACGCATTTCAACGTTGAAACAGATTGCTCAAATATCAATGAATAGAGTCGAACTAGGGTGTTTTTCAAAAAATAAGGTGGCTTTAGTTTTTAATTCACCAAATAGTGGGGTTTACTTTAAAATTCCAAAACTAATGTATAACTCCTTTTGAAAATGAGCTATTGATGATGAGGCGGTATGGATAGCTCATTTTGAAAAGGAGCTATGTATACAAAATTCTAAACTCTATGAATGACTCCTTTTGAAAATGAGCTATTTGTTCAACTCAAATATCGCACATCGAGGTGGAGAACCCATGCAAACGACACGTGCATATCGAGATGGAAAACCCGCGTCACTCGCGTATCTCGAGGTAAACAACCCATGTAAACGACACGCACGCATATCGACGTGGACAACCCATGCAAACGTCACGCATGTATGTTGAGGTGGAGAATTCATGCAAATGTCAGACACGTCTGTCGAGGTGGGCGACCCATGCAACCTCGTGCAACTCATGCAACCTGTTGCAATCCATGCAAACCTCACGCACGTATCTCGAGGTGGACAACTCATACAACCTCATCTAATCCATGCAAACCATGCAAAAGTCAAGCACGTATTTCGAGGTAGACACCCCATGTAACCTCGTAAAATCCAAATAAATCATGCAAACGACTCGCACGTGTCTCGAGGTGGTAAAGCCAATGCAAACGTCACACACTTATCTCGTGGTTGACAACACATGAAAACGTCACACACATATGTCGAGGTGAGTGAGCCATGCATCTTCGTGCAAACTCATTCAAACGTCACACACATATCTCGAGGTGTGGACAACTCATGCAATCTCGTGCAATCCATGCGAATGTGAAGCACATATTTCGAGGTAGACAACTCATGTAACCTCGTAAAATCCAAGTAAATCATGCAAACGACTCGCACGTGTCTCGAGGTGGTAAAACCAATGCAAACGTCACACACGTATCTCGTACGTGTCCACGTGGACATACAACGTGGACATCCTACGTGTATGTCCACGTGTACCGGGAAACAAGAATAGCGCATTTTGAAAAGACGCTATTCTTGTATGTCTTTTCCACGTGGACATCCCACGTGGACACCCAATACTATTTACACGAATAGCGCATTCTCCGAATGCGCTATTCGTGTTAAATCACCTCCAACCAATCCACGTTGACATCCACGTGGATGGATTATATCCAAATAACACGAATAGCGTCTTTTGAAAAGGCGCTATTCGTGTTATTTGTCCAACGTGGACCAGGCACATGAATAGCGCCTTTTGAAAAGACGTTATTCATGTGTCCATGTAGGCTGAAATTTTTTCTCCCCTAATACCACATTTTCAAAAGGTGATATATTTCTAAAATTTTTTTTAAAAAAAAAAAAAACGAACACTTGTTTTGCTTATTTAAATTATTTTCTCCTGTGCTTTTTGTAATTTGTATCACAACGCCCAAGTCGTGTAATATTGAGAGACTGAGAGAGAGAGATGGAAACGAAGGTGATGGGAGTGGTGGGCAGTGGGCAAATGGGTTCCGGAATCGCCCAACTCGCAGCGGTCGCTGGGATCGAGGTTTGGCTAGTGGACACCGATTCCAGTGCCCTCAACATGGCCACCAAATCCATCTCCAATTCAACCCAACGCTTTGTTTCCAAGGCCCAACTCTCCCATGTAAGCTTTATTTTGTAAATTATTCTTCAACTTTGAGATGTATATTTGTGTGATTGGTGTTGTACTGGATGAGTGATTGTCTTGCTTTCAAGGGTATTTGGAGAATATTGAAGAATTAATAGATTGGATGAATTACTGACCTTCAATTAAACTAACCCCCTTATAGGTTAACCTAAAAAAACACTTTTTTTTTTTTTTTCTGAACCACATGGTATTTGAATTATCTGACTACTCTGAGTTTGCCCCGAGCAGCTCACTATATAGGTGGGGGAGCTCTCAACATTGTGTTTCCATCCTTAGGACTTGAACTCGTGTCACTAGTTAAGGCTTTAAGAGATAACAACCCGCTTCCAGATGTGCCAATCAACTGTATTGGTAGATCTTTTTTTTTTATAGATGGTCTGCAAATGTTCCAGTTAGAAAATTTAATTAGTAGAGATTGATTAGATGGGATTTTGAGGATTTCAAAAGCACGCAATCAAAGGCGTGAAGAGTTGATCCATATAGCCAACCCCAACTGATTTGAGATTAAAGCTTTGTTGTTGTTAAGTGGAGATTGTTAATGGATAATTTCCAAATTCTGATTGGGTTATAGTTGATGATTTGAGTCGGTAAGGATAAAATGCAATTAAAACTAACTACTTAATCATGGAAAGCACACCATCAGTTGCACTAAATCAAGCGCAACGAAAGAGTTTGATTCATGTAGCCGATCCCAACTAATTTGGGATCGAATCTTTTTTTTAAAAAAAAAAAATTTAATCCCCTCTTCTCTTGGTCTGGTCCTGCATTGATAAGGTTGGAACCCCTAATGCTGGTTTTAGTATTTTCGCATATTTTGGTTATTTTTATGATTGTACATTTTGATACACACACTAGTTAGCCCAAGACTTCACTGTTACATTCAAGTGCTATGCCATATTTTCAACTTCAAAGAGGTACTTGGAACTTGGCTTCAGCACTAGGTAATATGAAGTTGAGTGACTTTTGCTTATTTCGTGTGTGTATTTTTTGTTCTCCTAATCCAATTGACAGGAAGCGGGCAAAGATGCCATGAATCGTTTGAAATGTACTCAAGATTTGGAAGAGCTTCGGGATGCCGATGTTATTGTTGAAGCCATTGTGGAGTCTGAAGATGCGAAGAAAAAATTGTTTTTAGAGCTTGATAGAATCGCAAAAGTTTCTGCCATTTTGGCTTCTAACACGAGCTCAATCTCCATTACTCGTCTAGCGTCTGCTACTAGCCGCCCTCACCAGGTTTTTCTCTGAATACTACTCCTCTTTTTGATTCCATAAGCATTCAAGAGAATCGAGTAAACTATATTTAGAGGATTGTAGGCTAATTATGTGTCCTTTCTCTACACTGTTTTTCTTTAGTTTTAAATTGTACCACTCTTGTTATTTAGAATTGCGAACTTCCTTCGAGTTCAATTTCAAAGATTATGATGTTTAGTAGCTGCCAAACTCAAGCTTAAATGATCTTATGGAGAAGAAAATGTAGAGGAAATGGAAATGACTGTAGCAGTAAAATATAACTCCGATTCCATCTCTTGAAATTTATGGACTTTTGTTCTTGTGAATTCAATTATACTTTGCATGGCTCTTTAGCAGGTTGGCTACCTTCCCACACGCTTTAACATCACTGTCTCAAGAAATTTGATTACTAAGAGCATGTTTAGGAATATCACTAATGCGGTTGCCGGTTTGATTAGTATCGCTTCTTGTACCAGAAAGTCGTCTTTAGTGCTACGACAGTGTCTTTCCTATACTTTTCTACTAGTAACTGACTAACTGTAAAAGAGCTACACTCAACATTATTTAAGCTAGCAGTTGTTAATTATAAACATTCTAGGGAGTTGCTTTGCAAGATATTTCTAAGAGTTGTTTGCTTTGTCACCAATTAAATTTGGCCTACTTACAAAGTTGAGTAGTTGCGTCTTCTAATATTTGTGTTTACACTTTATTGATACATTTCTCATGATCTCATCTTTCATGAAACTTTTTCCTCTTTATTTGGCATAAGAATTACTTTCTATCTGTGCTTTTTGGTTATGAGGTTATGGTTTAAAAAGTATGCCATTTCTTGCTACAAACACGGCAAAAAACATTTCTTACGGTTTTCCGCCATTCTAATGTTTCAATATACTTGTGGAGTTAATAGTTAAATTCATAACTAATGATTACTCGTGCTTTCTGAAACACAGGTAATTGGTATGCATTTTTTTAATCCGCCTCCGGTCATGAAACTGGTTGAGATTGTTAGAGGTGCGGACACATCTAACGATACTTTTACGAAAGTAAAAGCCCTGGCGGAGAGGTGAGTGAGATCTGCATGAAACACATACAATGCAAGAGTCTGGTCTTGAATTGTTAAGATGTAGCTTTGCAAGTGCATTTGTTTTCTGATATGGTGCAGATTCGGCAAGTCAGTTCTATGCTCTCAAGACTTCCCAGGTTTCATTGTAAACCGAATTCTCATGCCCATGATCAATGAAGCATTTTTTGCGCTGTATAATGGAGTGGCGGCGAAAGAGGACATTGATACTGGAATGAAGCTGGGTTTAAACCAAAAGATGGGTCCATTAGAGCTTGCTGATTTCATTGGACTGGATGTCTGCCTATTAATAATGAAGGTTCTTCATTCAGGTCTTGGAGACCCAAAATATAGCCCCTGCCCTCTTCTTGTGCAGTATGTCGACGCTGGTCGCCTTGGTCGCAAACGGGGCATTGGAGTTTATAGTTATGGGAAAGAACCCGAACCAGTCAAGTCATTGGCTCGACTTTAGACGTTGCAGAACTTAAGGGGGCGTACAAGTTGAGGGACAACTTAGTGAAGAAGAGTTGATCGAAATTTGCGGCAGTAGTTCATGCAAAGACAAAGGTGTAGCAACTTGTACTGAATATGTGGAGCTGATAGTAAGGTCAAGGATGGAGTATGCCTATTGGCTTCATTCAAGGTGATGACAAAAAGAGTATTGGTTTTTTTTTTTTTGTAGGTTTCAGTGAGAGTCGTGCTCACTACCTCTCTAAACTTTGCCTTTTGGGGAATGATGTTTCGTCCATCTCACCAGAGATGCTTTGACACGGATAAGGGTATTTGTTAAGTCAATAAATATGTAAAAATTGGAAAGAGAGAAGATTTGTTTAAACTTTTTTGCAGTTATAAATCAGTTGACACAAAGATTAGGGAATGACAGTTTTGATGGTTTGGAGACTTTCAAAGATGGCTTACAAATACCCCCACTAAAATACTCGACAAAATAGAAATCGAAGAAATTCGATGAGGTGGGGATAGATCGAAGCGAACTTGAGATACTTTGATTGTGAGAGATTTAAATGAGTTGGAAAGCACGTCATCAATTGCACTAAATTGAATGTAATGGAATAGTTTGATCCATGTAGTGGCCTCAATTAATTTGGAATTGAGACTAGGTTTGTTAGAGTAAATCATTAAAAGTGGTGTATGTGTATCTCGAGGATAACTCTGTGGTGTATGTTGTTTTGAGTTGTAAGTGTGTGTTGAGTTGTTGTATTAATCTGACTGTTGTAAACATCACAGATGGACGGTGTGGATGTATTCTTTGATTCATATAAATAACATCACAGGAGCATCGGCGATTTTGCTGAGTTTCTGTTTTGGAAACCCTAATGGGAGATCAAGATTTTCTTGATCTTCTACATGGTATCAGAGCCACTCTGAGGCTAACGCCGAAAGTGGTTTGATCAACGTGAGAACGTCCGGGTGGATGAAGCTCTGGTTCGGTGGTGGAAGAAGCAAGTCAAGGTTCTCTAAAATCTCATCTCGGAGGTCTGTTCAAGATCCAAAAGACGAGATCGAGAAGAGGAATCGCTAGATCTAGAGTAAGAAAGGCTAGATCTCACCGAGATCTGGTGACTTTGAAGACGAATGTCAAAGTTCGGCCTGATCTGCTTGGAGTTTCTTGAAATTTCTGGTTTCAAGATACCAGATCTGGAGTACAAAACTGTAGATCTACACAGTTTGTGAAGAGACAAGCGAAGTCTTGTGAGACTGCTGGTGTGGATCTGGAAGTATGGCATCTGGTTCGTCTTCGTCGGTGTCGATTTCAGGTGGAGGTTCAGGTTTGAACTCTGGAACTAATTTTTCTCCGTTTGGAAATTCGTTGAGTCAATTTGTGACGGTGAAACTTGATGGGTCAAATTTTTTACTGTGGAAATCAATTGTTGTACCGGCTATACAAGGTTTTGAGTTAGATGGATACCTATTTGGGAATCTTTCATCACCGGAAATGGTTCTAGCTGATGGATCGGCTAACCCTGAATACAAGATGTGGTTTAGTCGAGATAGGTTCCTGTTGGGTTGGTTAATAAATTCAATGACCCCAGAAATAGCTATGCAAATAATAGGGAATACACCCAAGAAAACAGCCAACGAGTTATGGAAGGCTATTGAAGCTTTCTGTGGTTCCAACAACCGAGTGCATATTCAGGCATTGAAGAAAGCTTTACATACGACTTTAAAGGAAATATGAAGATGAGTGAGTACTTGTCAAAGATGAAGGGAATTTCGACAATTTGGCAATTCTTGGATCAGCGATGAGTATAGATGACTTGGTCTCAAGTGTATTGCTGGGGTTAGATCGTGAATATTTGCCAATTACGACATTTTTACAAGGCAAATCTGATTTACAGTGGCAAGAATTATATTCTACTCTCATAGGTTTTGAGGAGACTTTGGATCAGTATAACATTGCTCAGGGCATTAATTCCTTGGTGATACAAGATTCACATTCTGTGAATGCTGCAGAGATAAAAGGAAATGGTTCCAAGCAGAATTGGAATACTAATGGTGGAGGAAATAGAGGAAACATTGGCTTTAGAGGTCGTAATGGTGGTTTTCGAGGCAGAGGAGGATTCAAATCATCAAACAGCAATAGTAAACCTACTTGTCAAATTTGTGGCAAGTTTGGTCATTCAAATTTTTTGTTTGTTATTATAGAAAGCGAGACATGAAATATATGGGAACCCAATCTGGGGCTTCTCAACAAAGAACAAATGAAATCCTCTAGTCGATATCAAATTCACCAGCCTCATTTCGACTACCTCTCGATACTAGTCAAGATGGTTCATGGTACATGGACAAGGTGGTGCTACTTCTCATGTCACTTTGGTGACTCTACTCAAATGGTGAATTCTTCAACTTACTCAGTACACAATCTCTAATGGTGGGTAATGGTCGATTACTTAAAATTGATAGTATTGGCTCGGCTTGCATTCCATCATCTCGCTCTAAGTTATCTTTTCACAATACTATGTGTGTCCCGAGTATTAAGAAGAATCTGTTAAGTGTCTCTCAAATTAACTAGAGACAACAATGTCTTGATTGAATTTCATCCGCATGTTTGTTTCGTGAAGGATATCCAAACCAATGAGATTCTTCTTCACTTAACTCTGCAAAATGGTCTCTATCGCATTTCGGTTCACCCGCATCACATCTCATGTCTGCCTTGTTTGTGTCTAATAAAGGTGTGTCTTCACTATGGCATTCCAGACTTGGTCACCCAGCTCAAAAGGTTCTCCAACAGGTTATGCATCATAAACTTCATATTCCTGTGAGTTCTATTGCTGATGTGTGTTCATCATGTCCACTGGGAAAGAGTCATGCATTACCTTTTCAGTCATCTAATAAAAGGTCAAAATCTGTTTTGGATTTAATTCATACTGATTTGTGGGGTCCTGCACCGATTACTTCTCCGAGTGGTTTCAACTATTACATACATTTTATCGATGATTCGACGAGATTTACTTGGTTATATCCGTTAAAGCTGAAATCTGATGCATTGCAAGCATTTATGCATTTTAAGTCAATGGTTGAAAATCAGTTTGGTACCACTATAAAAAGGGTTCAAGCTGACTGGGGAGGAGAATATCGATCCTTTCAGTCTGTTCTTGACTCTTGTGGAGTTATTTTTCAGCATCCTTGTCCTCATATTCATGAACAAAATGGTAGGGCTGAACGTAAGCATCGGCATATTGTAGAGATGAGTCTTACTTTATTAGCTCATGGAAAGTTACCATTAAAGTTTTGGTGGGATGCATGTGCCACAAAGAGTGTTCCTTATCAATAGACTTCCTACCAAAACCTTACATGGTCCTGCTCCATATGAAAAGCTCTTTCATGTTCCACCAGGATTACGATCTTCTAAGAGTGTTTGGATGTGGTCAAGTTTTCCATACTTACGACCCTACAATAAACACAAATATCAATTCGATCGAGAAAATGTGTGTTTTTGGGGTACGATAGTCAACACAAAGGATACAAGTGTTTAAGTCCTACTGGTCGAGTTTATATTACTCGAAATGTGGTGTTTCATGAAAATGACTTTCCATATGAATCACTATTTTCTACTGGCAAAAAGTCATCTCCATCTTCATCTCCTGATTTGTCTACTCAGTTTCCACTGTTGGTTCCAAATCATTGTCTTGCTCCTCATCCGAATCGTTCTCGAATTTACTCATGGTACATCTCCATCTGATTATTCTCAGTTGCATGAGTCCACTAATGAGTCACTGTCATCAGCTGCTCATACTTTTAATAATCAGGAAATTCAGCAGGGTGTTCAAATTCCTTCTAATACACACCCAATGGTCACAAGAGCCAAAGATGGAATCAGCTTAAAGAAAGTGTTTGTAGCCGATTTCTTGATAATGAGAATGATATTCCTCATTCAAATGGTTGTTGCCCTAAACTTCCTCATTGGAAAGCGACCATGGATAAGGAATATCAAGCTCTTATGCAAACAGGACTTGGTCACTTGTTCCTCCTTCGATAATCGAATATTGTGGGAAATAAATGGATTTTTTCTCAATCAAAAGGAATTACGATGGGTCAATAAATCGATACAAGGCTAGATTAGTGGCCAAAGGGTTTAAACAAGTACCCGGTATCGATTTTGACGAAACTTATAGTCCAGTTGTGAAATCTTCAACCATCAGAATTATTTTATCCTTGGCAGTCCAGTTTAATTGGTCTTTGAGACAAATTGATATAAATAATGCTTTCTTGAATGGGAATTTGGTTGAAGAAGTTTACACAAATCAACCTATGGGGTTTGTGGATTCTTCTCAACCTATGGCTGTTTGTAAACTGCACAAAGCCTTGTATGGTCTTCGTCAAGCTCCTCGTGCATGGTTTGATCAATTAAAGTCCACTTTACTGTCTTGGGGTTTTTCAAACTCTAAAGCTGACAACTCTTTGTTCATTTTTCATCATGACAAAGTTGTGTTGTATGTCTTTGGTGTATGTGGATGATATCATAGTTACAAAGCTCAAATGTATCCTACATTCAATCCTTTATTGATAGGTTGAATAGTAGGTTTGCTTTAAAAGATATTGGAGATCTTAGTTTATTTTTGGGGATGGAAGCTCATAGGACTGCCAAGGGACTGTACTTAACTCAAACTGCATACATTAATCAGCTGTTGCAGAAAGGGGTATGTCTCATGCCAAATCTATTGAGACTCCCTTTTCTGTAGGCAAGCAGTTGTACAAGGATGGCAGTGCTTCTTTTGGTGATAAAACTCTTTATAGGAGTTTACTTGGAGGTCTTCAATATCTTGTCCATACTAGGCCTGACATTGCATATATTGTGAACAAATTAAGTCAATTTCAGATCTCCAACTGTTGTACATTGGCAAGCTCTTAAAAGGGTGTTGAGATATCTTAAAGGAACTGCTACTATGGGCCTTTGGTTTCGGCAGAGCACTGATTTATATCTAACTGGCTATTCTGATGCTGATTGGGCTGCCTCTATTGATGATCGTAAGTCTGTGGCTGGTTTTGCTGTATTTTTGGGTTCGAATTTAATTTCTTGGCAGTCTAAGAAACAGCAGGTGGTGGCGAGATCGAGCACTGAATCTGAGTATAGAGCTTTAGCTCATGTGGCTGCTGAAATAAGTTGGCTTCAATCTCTTTTGTCTGAGTTGCAGGTTTCAGTTCCTACTCCTCCTACTGTGTGGTGTGACAACATGGGTGCTGCTGCACTTGCTAAGAACCCGGTTTTTCATTCTCGCACGAAGCATATAGAGCTGGATGTTCACTTTGTCCGTGACAAGGTATTATCTGGTTCGTTGGTTGTTCATCATGTGCCGTCTGTGGATCAGGTAGCTGATATCTTCACCAAACCATTCTCTCAGTCTCGCTTTGTTTACTTAAGGGACAAACTAAGTCTTGTTTCTCTTCCCCTTAGTTTGAGGGGGGATGTTAGAGTAAATCATTAAAAGTGGTGTATGTGTATCTCGAGGATAACTCTGTGGTGTATGTTGTTTTGAGTTGTAAGTGTGTGTTGAGTTGTTGTATTAATCTGACTGTTGTAAACATCACAGATGGACGGTGTGGATGTATTCTTTGATTCATATAAATAACATCACAGAGCATCGGCGATTTTCTTTGAGTTTCTGTTTTGGAAACCCTAATGGGAGATCAAGATTTTCTTGATCTTCTACAAGGTTGTTGTTGATATATATGTTCATATGATTATTCTCACACAACTAACACATTAGAGCAAATCAAAAGGGAGGATTATGATTTTTTGGTAGGAGGAAATCCATAGATATGAAGAAATATTCAATAAGTACATAGGATGCTAAGAGAAGACGCAAAACAAAATTAAGCAAAGCTCAAGAGGGCCAAAACAGCCAAACAAGGAGCAGCTTCAATTATCTCTTTTTTTTTGGCATTTATATGGAATATAAAAAAAATCATCATTAATTACAACAAATCTTTCAATACATTCTAAGTAAAAGCCCTTAATGGATTGGATGCATATAATTCATCTCTTTACTTAAGGCATTGTTTGGTTCATTTTTGCCAACTTACTTGTAAGTTTTCTTACGTAGGAGTTAACTCACGGGGAGTTCGTATTTTCATATTTAATTTAATTTTGAACTTACATGAAAATTGCAAATTTTAAAAACAATAAATTATGTGAATTGATATAAATACTCATCAAACAATAAAACATGTAATCGAGATGTGATTGATAAGGAGTAGTTTTGTCAATTTGTTCTCAGAGAGATAATTTACTTCCTTGGAGGGGGAAGTTATCTCCCCCTTGAGAGTGTGAGTTGAGAGATTAACTTGCAGGGAAGTTGAATTTATAAAATCAACCAAACAAGATTAGTTTCAATTCCTCTGCGAGTTATTTCACTTCCCCCCAACTCCACCCCAAGGGCCCAAGCCAAACAAGTTTTCCTTTCTTGAAATTAAGCAGGTGCTCCGTTGGTACTGGGGATACCCATAATTTAAAGGTTGTGAGCCTTATCCCTCTTCCAAACATATTAAAATGAATTTGTATGCTTATATTTAAGATATTTTTTAAACTAGTTAATTTTGTTTCGATGATGCTGGTTGTTCTAGAAAATATTATTATTTGTTGGCGAGATAGAATCCAAAGAGATAATAAGTTTGAATTGCATTGTTGCCATTTATGCTCGTTGTGCCACCAGAAAGTGTCATGTGTTGTAGATCTTAGGGTTGTTTTTTTTTTTTTTTTTAATCTCATGTAGATCTTAGTTTTTAGTACTTCAATAATTGTAATTTGGCGTTTTAGCCTCCCATTAATTAAAAAAAAAATTGTAATTTCTCGCAACAAAAAAAAAAACAAAAGATTTTGGATAATACCTTAAAACACACGTCTAGACCTAGTCGAAAACTTTCATTGACAAAAAAAAAAAGAAATAATTATAAATTGTCTGGACACATATCTCTAGGTGTATCAAACAGTATTACAAGATAATAAGATATCAACGACTGACGCCTTTTGCTTAAGACCTCAAAGAGGCGTATAGCAAACAACTAGCGGATTTTAATCACTGCATCATTGTGATGGTTGATGGCATCTTCTTGTTGATAAAAGATAATATAGACACCAACAATAGGTTGTTTCAAGTGGTAAGAAACTTAGTCCTTTAAGTGAGATCTCGAGTTTAAGTTTTGAAAATGAAAAAAAAAAAAAAAGTTAGAAGAGTCGCCCTCTATATAAGGCCGATAATGCCCTAACGTGAATTAATAGTAGGTGCGGTTGGTACCAAATATTATGTGGAGACCTAAACAAAGAGAATCTATATAACCGATCTTTTTAGATTGTAATTATTATTGTCGATCTCGTATATATATAAACCCTGACAAAAAAGATTCTAACATTGAACGAAGAAGACACGAGGTTTTTGCGTCTGGATAAGAAGATTTTAAGATGTTACTATAAACGCAACAAGCAACCTTTTCCGTTATATGTTACCATAATTGGGGCAACATTAGTTTTCTGGAGTGACAAGTCCTCGACTCTGCCAACGCATTTTTAATGAGTGAATGAGGCGTCAAACTTACCAAAAGACATGATTTGAAGTAAAAAAAAAAAAAAAAAAAAAAAGTCCTCGACTTTAAAACCTACAGGTTGCGAATTTGAATCCATGTAAATTATTTTGTCGAGGTAGCTCCATGTGATTAAGCTAGTTTAGAGAACAATGGTTCTCAACCCTAAACAAATCCAATAAATAGCATATTAGTGTATCAGAATCGATTTGATACACTTTGACTTTCTTTCTTCAAGATAGTTATAACGTTCCTTTTCATTTTAGTTACAATCCGACAATGCTAAGACACTTCAAACTCTTCTCGAGAACACCAGATTATTCTCAATAACCACATGACCTTCTTAGGATACCCGAAATGAACACTCGATTGTTAGTATCTATTCAATACACATTAATTTCCGAGTATCTTAAAATGGGTAACTAAATCTTTTCCTAAGATATTTAGTGAGAGGGGGGTGAGAGGAGAAAATGTATAACAATAAATCTACTTGGACTCATGAGTCCGGACTCATAGAGAGATTTTTAAAATTTTTGTAAATATTTAAGGGGTATCAAAAGAAATTTACAAGTGATTATAGTTGCTTCATTAATTGCTCGAGCATGTATTTGAAATTAAAAAAAAAAAAATTGAGTCCGGACTCACGAGTCCAAATAAGCACTACCGAGTAGTGATATTTGGACTCATGAGTTTGGACTCAAGTTTTTTTTTAATTTCAAAGTCATCCTCAAGTAATTAATGAAGCAAACACAATCATTTGTAAAATTCTTTTAATACCCTTTAAATATTTGTAAAAATTTTAAAAATACTTATATGAGTCCGGACTCCTGAGTCCAAGTAGATTTATTAATGTATAAATAGTTGGTGTATAGAGAGAGGAAGATAATTGGAGAACATGGTGTTCTGTGCATGAGAGATGTGGGTTCTGCAGCATTTAAAAGAGAGAGGCGCCAAGTCTCACCCCTCTCTTCTCCGACTGGTCAGATGGGTATCCCAAAACCACCACTCCCTCACCATCTGTCACTCTTTCACTCCCCCAATAACCCTCTCTCCACATTAGATAGATGGATAGATAGATAGATAGATGTTCATCACATTACATTGAACACTCACTCCACTACTTCATCAAATTCAATACAACTTCAATAATCTGTGCCTCTTGACGCGTTTCTTTAATCCTCTCAACACCTGGCCTCTACTCCTTGGCTCCCCTTCTCACCTACCCACACCTTCATCATCACTGACCATCATCACTAAAAATCTCAACTAATTGGGCTTCTTTGATTTGTTTTTTCTCTTTCATGGAGTCCAACAATCTCTCCCAACTTGTTATTGATCATGATGATGATGATCATCATCACATCACTAGCAATTTTGAACTAATGGGTGGTGGTGGTGGTGGTGGTGGTGGTGGTGGTGGGGGCTCCCCTGTTTCCCCTGTTTTTTTTGGTACTAATGTTGCTTCATCAGATTCAATAAACTCCCAATCTTATCAGGGATTGATGTACCGCCACCAAAATCAGTACAACCCATTAATGTTTTCATCAACCCATCATGGGTTTCCTCCATTGGAGCCATTGATGTTAGATCATCAGGCCTGCTCTGTTCAGAAACAGAGTGCTCTGTTTCAGCCCCCCTGTTCTTTGATGGGGAGTTTGAATTTCTTTGACCCCAGCAAGCAGATTGTTAGTACTATTAGATCATCAACTTCTTGTCCATCCTCATCAATGGTGTTGCCGCGGTGGGACTCATCGGTGACGCGGGCGGCGAGGACCAAGAGAAGGATGGCTAGGCAGATGAGCACATCAAGCTCTTCAAGACTGCAGAGTGTTTGCTCTTCAAGCTCTTCTTCTTCATCATCTTCAACTTCTTCAGCAAGTTCACCAACTTCTTTGTCTTCTGCAAGATCAGCTATGGCTTCTGAAACCAATGCAGCCCAAAATGGTGTCTATTGCTTCACTGCCTCTGATGGCAATGTGGGTATTTTTTTTATTTCGATTTTGATTTGTTCTTTCTTTTTCTTTCTCGAGAAATCAATCACCCGAACTCACAGAGGTGGAAGCATAAGCAGGCCTTTTTAACTGCGTTACACGCGTTGTTGGCAATTTTGATTTGTTTTTTTTATGAGGATTCAATCACTCTGACCTCCTAAAGGTAGGAGGATGCCTTTTCCGTTGCATTTTCACTGCGCTGCAGACGTGGTTAGCACAATTTTGATTTGTTCTTCTTTTCATAGATAATCAATTTTTTTTAGGACTCGATTACCTGATAACCTTACCTCTCAGAGGTAGTCAGAGGTAGGAATATGCATTTTCTACTGCGCTACAGGCATGGTTGACTGATCAATTGTTTTCAATGAAGTAATTGTGAATAATTTTTTTTGGTCTTTGTTGTTGTTGTTGTTGTTGTTTCAGAGACTGAGATTCATATTGGAGAAGCAACTTAAGAACAGTGATGTCAATACTCTTGGAAGGATTATACTCCCTAAAGTGAGTTCATTTTGGTCACTCTCAACATTCTTTAAAAGAAGAAGAAAAAAAAAAAAAGTGAGAGAGTGAGTGATGATTAAAGTCTTTTAACCTGATTTGCTCATAAGACCCCCTCCATTGCAACATTTTGTGCTTGAGTTGAGATTGCCCAATAAGTAATCAGTCCGGACATTTTGATTTTGCAAAAAGAAGCACCAAATCATTGTTTCCAAGTGAGGCCTCCACTTCCCCCAAATCAACACTAAAAACAAACAAAAGAGAGATAAAGCTAATTTAATCTTATATTTCTTATTATGTATATTTTATTGTTTAATTATTGATTAATTAATCTTGTTTTTTTAATAAAAATTAATTAATCGTGTTTGATTATTAATGAAATGTGTATAGAAACCATCAGAAGCAAATCTGCCATGCCTTGATGTTAAGGAGGGCATCCAAGTTGCAGTCAAAGATTTGAATTCTGAAAAAACATGGTACATGAGATACAGGTGAGTTCATGACTCATAGTACATGACCTTATTAACATTTTGATTTGCCCATTAAAACTGAGCTTGATTTTTCTCTTTATTAGGTTTTGGCCCAACAACAAGAGCAGAATGTATGTGATGGAGAACACAGGTAATCAACCAGTTAATTCAAAAGAAAAAACAATGAAAAAAAAATCTAATTCTTAACAATTAATATGATTTAATGGTGCTCCAAATTCATTAAGTGTTTATGTTGATTTTTTTTGTGGATCATCTCCCCGTAAGATACGGGGTTGAGTTGCAAGACTGACTCTCGTGAAATTAATTGAGTCTAATTAATGAACGTGCTATAGGATATGGAGCTGAGATTCATGACAGACTCCCGTAAAGTAAATTGTAAAATTAATCGAGTCTAATTAAGTGTTTATGGTGATTTTTCATGGGTCATCTCTCGTAGGATACGAGATTGGTTGCAAGTTTAACTCTCGTGAAATTAATTGAGTCTAATTAAAGAATATTCTATAGGATACGGAGTTGGGATTCACACGTGACTCTCACAAAGTTGATCGTAAAATTAATTTAGTCTAAGTAAAAAGCGTTCAAAAAGTCAGACCGCACTCCTGACTCTCATAAAATTAGTTGAGCCTAATTAGGAAGGCAAATAAAAAGTTCGGACATCCACATATACTATATATATTGAAGAGAAATGCTAGGATGACCTGGCGGGGTGATGTGGACAAGAGTTAGGATGTCCACATCACTCGTCAGGTCACTGAGTGCGTTGACTGGGTGTGCATAGCGGGTCATCTTAGCATTTTTGTATATTGAAATAAGAAAATGTAAAAGTAATCGACTTTGGGCACTGATTCAGTCGGATGCCATTGCCTTGAAAATGGGCGTATATTGCACGGCATTCGACTGGGTCAGTGCGCAAAGTCGATGCCCAAAGTTGGTTACTCTAGCAGTAACTTATTAAAATTGTGAAATTTGGGTCTCTGTACTGTCCTTGCAGGGGATTATGTGAGGGTGAATGGGCTGAAAAGTGGAGACTTTGTTATCCTCTATCACGACGAGAAAAAACAGCTTGTAAGTTTTTTTCTTCTGCACACACGGTTTTAAATTACAGTAATACCCTCAAAGTTTTTTAATTAAAAAAGGAAAGCTGAATATATTCCTCTTGAGCTTCGGAGGAAAAAGACAAGAACATTGATGGCAAAAGCGACAAACCACAGAAGTTTTTTGCCACGTGTTCAATGGATTTTCTCAGTGGATTCGCAGTCTATGTAAAAGCAGTTTTTCAAAAGTACGTGCACTGCACGTGCACCCCAGTTGAGCTGGCTTCCACGTCATCATCCACGTGGCATAAAAAGTTGGGCCTTACATGGGCCTGATTTTAGGCCCAACATGAAGTGTACTGGGCTTTTTATTGGGCCTGATTCAAATTTTCTTTGTGTTTGCATGGAATCAGTACATCTCATGCAGGAAAGCTGAGAGGCCAACCTCAGTGGCATCACCGGAGGAAGAATTGAGGGGAGAAGAGACTCGTCGAGACATCGCGGCGGCGCCGTGGCCGCTATGCCAAAATTTTGATGGAGAAACGATGTTGGCGGCACCGCAACCGTTGGATCATGCATCGATCATGAATCCGCCGGAGAAGATTGATGATGATGATGATGATGATCATATGGGCAATATTATTGGGGAGTCCATCTTTAAAAACTACATTGACTATGACTTTAGTGACTTGGAGAACTTGCCTGATTTTGGTGACTGTGATCTCTCTTTATATGATGAGTTGATGAGGAACATCACTGATGGTAAAGACAGTGGTGATGGTGATGGTGATGGTGTGCTCAAATGATGAGATTTCTTTCATTTCTGATTCTTTTGTTGATGGAGAAGCTGAACATTTAGATTCAAATTCTTTTTTTTTTTTTTTTTTTTAAGTGAAAAAAAGGTGTAAAGAAACTTCATAGTTTTCAAATGTGCATATACAAAAAGTGTATGTTTTTGCAAGAGCTCCTTGAAATGTTTCTTGTTTCTCTCTTTATTATTATAGCATATAAAGCAAATGATTTAGACTTTAGTTAGGTTCAATTTTTTGGGGTTTTCCACTCCACTTACCAATCCTCGTGCAGACACTATTGAGCCGGTCCCTCCCAACTTAATTTTTTCATCTACGAGACCTTATTTAAGGGGAATCGTGAGGTTTAATTTAGAGTCTCGCTACAGCACCCCAGCTTGAACTAAGGACAACTCATTTATTGAGCATCCGTCGATTTTGTGAGGGCACCTTAAGATTTTATCAAAATGTTCCTGATGTCAACCGACGTACCCTACCACCCAAAACACATAAAACCGAACTCAAAATCCTCGTTTTCTACTTTCTTGCCCTACTTCTCTCTCGCATAGCAAGCCCTAATTCCTCTCATACCCTTGTTCATTAAAATTTAGTCACTACATGATGGTTTTTTGTGATGTTCGTGTTGTTCGATCACACAATGATGAGGAGTCGTGAAATGGTATCGATCGGTCATGTCTTGCCGAGACTTGTATTAAAGTGTCGATCTATATCAACCGACACCCAACTCGATGGGTGACCATCGAGACTATACAAGTGGTCTCGATGACCTCGTGTCGAAAAAAGTGTGTATATCTCGATTGACACCAACCGACACAAAAAACTTATGTCTCGGTCCTGTGTGCTGAGACCATAGCTTCGATCATTTTCCACTTAGATCTAAAACATAATATTGGTTGATAAGTTACTGATAACCGACACAATAGCCTACGTCCAAAACATAGTGTCGCGCTATAGACACCCAATTTTCTATAAGGGTATGTGCCCCTTATGCAATATGTCATTTCTATTGAGAAACATAAACTAATTCAAAAAATAGGGTGCCCTCGGTCGATGCTGAGTGCCTATAGCGCGACTCTTAAAATTGAAATTTGTCTCTTTAAGACAGTGAGTGACCGAGGTGAAACTCCGACTCACCACCGAGTGGAGGCGCCAACTCTGTTATCTATCCTCAATAGATAAGCCTCTCACTTGTTCAACTCTTCTTCACACACAAACAACAATGGCTTCAGCGACGCCTCTCTCTTCCTTCCCATCCCTCTCACTCCGCCCAAATCCCCCCTCCCAAAGCCCAATTTCGCCCCCTTCCCCAGCCCCGCCCGCCCAAAAAACCCCCTCTCCCTCAAACCCCTCAAAACCAGAGCCTCCAAATCCGACATCGACACCACATTCTTCGACTCCGTGGACCCCGAATCGGACGTCCCATTCAACCCCCCCGCCCCCGGAGGGCTACGTTGCCCCGCCCTACTTCGACGAGGGCCCCCCCGAAACCGAGGAGCAAATCGCCGCCGCGTACGAGGAGCTCTACGGCGTGGCCTACAGCGGCGAGAGCGTTCTGGGGAACGACGTCTACGCCATGGACTCGAAGGTCAGTAAGAAGGTCGGGGGGTTCGGGAAGGTGAAGAAGGAGAAGGTGAGGGACGGGTTGGAGGAGAGGGTGGTGCAGGTGAGGAGAGTCACCAAGGTGGTGAAGGGGGGGAAGCAGATGAGGTTCAGGGCGGTGGTGGTGGTGGGGGACAAGCAGGGGCAGGTCGGGGTTGGCGTTGGGAAGGCGAGGGAGGTTATCGCCGCGGTGCAGAAGTCCGCCGCGGACGCCCGGAGGCACATTGTTAAGGTTCCGTTGAATAAGTACGCCACGTTTCCGCACAGGTATGGTATGGCGTTTCGGTTTGGTGAAACTCGTAAAGATAGAATAAGACGACGACGACAACAATATAGCCTCAGTCCCAAATTAATTGGGGTCGGTTACATGGATTAAACTTTTTCATTGTGCTCGATTAAGTGCAAGTAAAGATAGAATAAGAAATGTGGAATTATTCGAAGAAAAGTAGTAGTAATAGGAATTGGTATGAAAATTATGGAAAGGCGGTTGTGGTGGTTTGGTCATATTTAAAGGTGACCTGCTCGAATGGTCTGGTTAGAAAACTCGACGCAGTAGTAATTGAAGAAGTTTGATAGTGTAGAAGTAGACCTAAGATAGTTTGAGATGCATTGATTAGAAAGGATCTTAAGGATTTATGTCTTTCGTTTTGATAAAACTCGTAAAGATAGAATAAAAAATATGAGAGTTTAAAGAAAAGTAGTGGCAACAATCGATGCAAAAATTGTTGAAGGGAGGTTGTGGTGGTTTGGACATATCTAAAGACGACCTGTAAATGGTCTAGTTAGAAAACTCGTCAGAGTAGAAATTAAGAAACTTGACAGTATAGACTATAGAGGTAGACTTAAGATAACTAGGGATGAATTGATTAGAAACAATTTAAAGGATTTTGGATTGACATTATGAATGGTATAAAAGTTTGATTAGTGTAGTGACCTCAACCATTGGGATTGGGGTTGTGTTGTTGTTTTAAGGTAGAGTGATGTGAGTTGCAAAGTGATATTATTGATTGCTTCTTAGACAACCTTGGGAATGAATTAGTTTACTACTAGTTTGACAAAAAGGAAAAAAAAAATTACTATTATAATCTTGGTAGTGAGTGATTTTAGTTATGATGCCTACTGTCACGGGGCTATTAAGTGAGAGGTTTACCCTAAGGAAATTTTTCTCGCTCAACCCAACCCGTGGTGCCTAAGGGCCACCTTAGTTCAGCACTACCAATACTCAAAGTGAACGAACAACAAACAATGGCATCAAGGAAACGTTTTACTAAGCTCTCAATGGGAATACAACACTGGTACTTTATGCTTCCCCAAGCCTATAGCTCATGGCTTCATAGATCAGCCAACAAGTAGTTACATAACCGTGAAGGACACATGTCCTGATTACATTGATTCGTAGACTAAGTAAAACCCCGCTCCTTGTGGTCAAGGCAGTTACCCAACTGCCTTGTTCCCTTGTTCCACCTGGTTCCACAACCGCCACAACTGCTTGGTCAATTACCACATGCTCCATGTGTTCGGGACATTTTCGAATTTGCCTTGGGCATGCCAGGGGCCATGACCAAGGTAGTTACCCAACCGCCCGGAACCACCTTGACTTGGTCCATCCGTGCCTTAAGGTGACTTGGTCCATGTTTCGCTTAGGGACGGGGACTGCTCGGTGGTGCCTAGCTGAGCCTAGGCACCCTGGGTGCTAGCCGGGGCTTGGTCGAGTCCCACCGGCTCGGGGTGGCTCGAACCATGGGTCCGTGGGTCTTGCCTTGGCATGGTTGCCCAAGGCATGCTCGAGGGTCTTCCTTGCTACTATGCCCATACCGCCCTTTGGAGAGAACATACCTCTCCTTATAGTAGATGTTAAGTCATTTCCCGAACTCCAATAGGAAACATCAAGAAATGAAACCAATCGTACTTTGACTTGGTCAACGCCAAGTCAAGCTTTGTCAACCCTTGCCAAGGCGCGACCTTGCTCGTGCCCAAGGAACCCGCTGTGCGCGCGCCTTGCTCGTCTCAAAAGAATCGGCCAAAGCGCGACCTTGCTCATGCCAAAGGAACCTGCCAAGGCGCGACCTTGCTCATGCTAAAGGAACCTGTCAAGGCGCGGCCTTGCCCGTGCCAAAGGAATCTGCCAAGGCGAGACCTTGCTCATGCCAAAGGAACCTGCCAAGGCGCGGCCTTGCTCGTGCCAAGGGAATCTGCCAAGGCTTGCCCATGCTTGTGCCAAGGAATGCGCCAAGGCACGTGCCAAGGCGCGACCTCGTCCACGCCTGTGCGTTGCCTCATCCATCCCGCATGCAACCAAACCTCATGGAACCATCCGAGTCCTCCAGAACTCGGCTATTTGCTAGGTTTCTCGCTGCCCAGCCCAGCCTACTCGGGTCATGCTATTGAGGATCTGACACCTACCTAGGTGGTGAAGCTGTGATTTTTCAATGCTCTTAGTTCTCGGTGCATATTTTATGCTGAATTACCTTAATGAGGCATGTATTTAGCTAGGCTCGTGAGCTATTTTCCTCGCGAAAAAGAAATGAAAACTATGGTACTTGTTGCCTATATGGTCATTCATGGATGCATGATATATATGTATAAAGGCTTCAGCTTCTCTCCAACGAAACAATAGCTACATGATGTATGCCCCGAGTTTCATAATCCCATTAACGAGGCTCAAGTCTCATTTGTACCATAAGGATGTGCGCATTTGGATTTTGTAAGCTGAATTGTTTTCTTGTAATTATCCATGTTGAGAATGTGAGCCTTTGATCAGAAACATTCTTTCTTCAGAAGTACATTAATTGTGATTTTTTATAGTAGGATGCACACTTAAATTTGGGTTTTATTACATGAATTCCAGATCTGACGGGGATTATGGAGCTGCGAAAGTAATGTTGAGACCAGCTTCACCTGGTACAGGCGTGATTGCTGGAGGTTCTGTGAGAATTGTCCTTGAAATGGCAGGAGTCGAAAATGCTTTGGGAAAGCAAATTGGGAGTAATAATGCTCTCAACAACGCCAGAGCCACAGTTGAGGCAATCCAGAAAATGAGAACCTTCCGTCAAGTTTCTGAAGAGCGCGGAATTCCTATGGAAGAACTATGGAAGTGAGATTGGCATGAGCCAGATTTTCTTGTAGCTTTTATTACTAAGACTTCTTGTTCAAATTGCTCGCCCAGGTAAGGATGTTGTGATTTGTTTTCATTTGTAATCTTTTCTTTGATTAAGCAAAAATATTTCCATGATCCTTTCCATGAAATGCTGGATGGATATGACAATGCTTCACTTTTCATCGGCCACTTTAGATTTTTATGAATGGCATTCGGTAGTTGTTGTATGAAACATTTGAATGTTATTGCTTGTTGCGCTGTAAAATAACCTCGTGCTTCCGTTCTTTAGTAGAAGTTAAATTATGCCTCTTAGGATAAAGCGTATTGAATTATTTTGCCAGAGGCGACCTAATGAGTTGCATATAAAAATTCAACTAGTTTTCCCTGACTGATCCAGTGAACCTTTATACAAAGCCTTAATCCCAAAAAGTGTTGCAAAAATGTAATTAACTTTGCAGTTTGGTCAGATAAGACATTTGTATGTTTGCTATTTGAACTTAAAGTTCCATGAACATCTGAAAATAGATCAGAACCATCACTTCCCAAACATAAATGTCACAAAATTTTAGAAGAAACGACGAGAGCTTTGAACTCTGTTGACTATCCTAATAAAATTGTTAGAGTTGTACAATTTGATGTGACCTAAGGCGTTTGTGATCATAGACACTGGCTTTTCAGGATTTAAAATGATGAAGAGAAAAGAAAAGAGAAAAGGTTGGAGGCAGCATGAAAAAATTATGAAAATGAGAGTCGAACAAGTGTTGTTGGTCGGTCGTATATTGCTATTATCCTTTCTTAGGGGTGTTTGGTGCTTAGTCTTTTCATTGTTCCATTATTCTCTATTTTTTTTTTTTTTTTAATCTCTATGTACTCTCTAAAAAAATATGAGATAACAATATGCATGTGGAGAAAATTAAGGAGAAAAAAAAAGAAAGAAGTGTGTGAAAGAGACAATCCATTTGACAGACCATGACATTTATACAAACTTCAAAATGGGAACTGTAGCAAGCATTCAGAATTTACAGTGTAAGACATGCAGACATGTCAAGCACCGATGTGTAAAACGTCTAAGGATGTGTGGATGGCGAAGGGGAAGGAGATATTGCACCTGCAGGATCACCGCAGTGAAACTCGAAGCAGTCAACAGGGTGTTCGTATGCTGCATCACACTCTTTCTTGCTTCTCTGAAACCGCTTCTCGGGCAAACAGTTCTGACGGTCGTCAAAAGCAATGCTTCTGGATGTCAGATTGCTACAAATGCCCTCTTCTTCGCAGAAGAAATTGTATGATAGTGTGAAATTCGCCAAGTTTGGCAGCTCACAGATGCCTGCAGGGACTGTGCCAGTCAACATGTTATGTGCAACATTGAGCTGCTCTAATTGGAACAATCCGGCGATACTGTAAGGTATGGATCCAACCAACTTATTATTACTTGCATCTAACACCTTCAGCTTGTACAGAAAGCCTACCTCTGGGGGCAGACAGCCAGACAAGTTGGTGTTAATAAGGAGCAGCTCCTCGAGACTGTTCGCTAACTTCGAAATGCTGGGCGGGAGGCAACCCCCTAAATTATTGTTAGCAAACACCACTACAGAGGCTGTGCTCCCTGATATGTTTGCAGGAATCACTGAAGTCAGCCTATTGTTATTGACAAATATAGCATCCAGGTCTTTCGCGAAGAGCTCAGGAGGCAATGGCCCTTCGAACTCATTATAACGAAGATCTAGGAACTTGAGGGAAGGTAGAGAGAGGACCACAGAGGGGAAGCGGCCCACAAACCTGTTATTGCTAAGGTCTAGCTCGAAGAGGAGGGTGAGGTTGGCAAAGGTAGCTGGAAGAATGCCGCAGAAACGGTTGCTGTTGAGGTGGAGGAGAGCAAGGTCAGATAGTAACCCGAACTCGTCAGGGATAAATCCGGCTATATCAGCATGATTGAGGTCTATGCCAGCGACAACTTGGATATGGGGGTCATCGATCGAGGGGGCGCAGTATATACCTTTGTAGTCGCAAACCGAGGGGCCAACCCAGTTGGAGGTCAAGTTGCTGGGATCAGAATAGATGACAACCTTCCATGCTTGGAGAGCAGTGTATGCTTGTTGGAGTCTTGGATTCTCATGTTGGCTGCTGTGGTGTTTCGACTTGGCAAGCAGTGTGTAAAATGAGCAAAACATGCAATGCAATAGCAAGAGCACTAAAGCAGTGTTGGTGATGGAAGAAGAAGAAGAAGAAGAAGAAGAAGAAGCCATTGCAGCGATTTGCGGTCGAACGGGTGCAGGTTCATGGTATTTGTAACCGATCGAGTTCATTCTGCCAGAAGATTGAACAGGAAATGTAAGTCACTTTGCTTAATCATTCTGTTTCAACTACCATAGGAGCTCTCATTTTCATTGAAGGCGACACTCATAGGGTCGCCTACGCATTTTCGCGTAGGCTTAGTTTCTTATCAGCTTAATGAATTGGAATTAAGTTCATTTTAACATCATATGATATAAGATTGCTGTCATGTTGACAATAGGTTCGTGGTGGCGATTGCGGCATTTTTGCCTGGTGAAATGCATTTTGGCAGGTGATCTCGAAAAGGAGGAAATTTCGAAAGGACTGAAAGAAGTGATGCGCAGGATAGGGACATGCCTCCCTCCTTGGGGGGTCTCAATGTTGTTTTCCAAGTTGGTTTGAAGTGGGAGAGGAGAGCTGAGAGAGTGTTTTCTTGGGTTTGAAGGGATGGTATGAGGTGAGAGAGGGTTGAGGACCTTATCTTTTTGAACATAAGAGATTTTTCACATAACAACATACCTACTAAGGCTACTACTATATATGTGGTCAAGCCATGGTGGGTTCTCCTAACTGCAACGTTTCTTTAAACTCACAAAAACTAATCCCAATCTTATTATCATAATCACTTTATTTACTTTTGTTCAACTCATTGTACAACAGTACAAGTGTATGTTTTTGTATGGCAAATACAATACGAGTTTGTGTGCAAGTAAATCTTAGAAAAATACTAGAATGACAACATTAATGTCACACCGCAAGACGCATTGGCTCACGTGAGACGTTCATGCGGCATCAACCCGCATGTTATGCATCGAAATCTTTCTATGTCCGCATTCGAGATGTGCGTGGACGACTCTTGTGTGTCAATGTGTCTTACAATGTAACATGCGGTATTTAATTAGAATTGGAAGATAAGGTTACCAGGTAATACTCATAATGAAAGGTAAGAAAAATCAAATAATTTGGCTTTTGTTGTAAACTAAGTTGTAAGCTAACTAGAACTTAAGTTGGACTTGTTAGAGACTTAAGTATAGAAGGCATAAACGAAGAACTACTAGAACAAGTAGAGAAGATGAGACAAGAGAGAATAGAGCTAGAGTTGAGAAATGTATAGATTTTCATTCCAACATTGGTGTGTTCTTTACAAGTGAAGGACCCCCTTATATAGACCCTTAGTCATGATGAGAATAAGTACTTGCGCAAAGTGTGCAAGTTACACCAAAGTCTCATGTCATACAAGATTAAAAGTTACATGACAATACATAGACAAGTGATTATATATTGGAGTTGAATTAAAGTTATGTAGAGTGTACAAGTTACATTCAATGTAGAAGTCATACTTGATGTTACAATTCAATGTGAGAGTCATGCTTGACAATGTGATCATTCATAAGCTTGGTTAAAGGGTCATCCAATTTACAACAGCTTTGAAGTTATGATTTTTAACCAAGCAATTTTTTAAAGGGAATAAAAGCATCGCCTTGGCCCAACGGTTTGGGACTTTTTAATTGCTCACCTTTGTCATAGACCTTAAGCCATAGATTTAACATTCTAACTTTTCGAAGCGTATCTTTTGTAAAGTTCGGCAACTTTTGTTAAATAGTCAAGTTAGAGCTAATCTTAGACACTACAATATCAAAAAAAAGAGAGTTACAATTTTCAAGCCAAAACTAGTTTGATCGAAACTCAAGTAGCTTTGTTGTGTTGGTAAACCATTATGGCATGTTCGCTTCACCGTCTTAGGTCGGATTAGCCACACTGGACTAGTTAATCCGCTGTTCGCTTGGAGGATTAACTAGGCCACAGGATTAGTTAAGAGGCATGGTAGTGGATTAAACAATACCACCATTTTTTGTGGGATTAGCTAATCCATTGTAACTGAAAGTGGAGATTACCACTTTACCCCTCACATTAACCAAATCACAATTCTCCAACTCTCGCCAAGTCCCTGTTTTTCTCTTCTTCTTCGTTCTCGAAGCCGACCTGGTTTTTTTTTTCTTTCTTGCCCGCACTTCTATCTTCCATTTCATCAGCGTGATGCGTGCACAATGACAAGGGAATGATGAATCGGTCTTGTTGTTAATTGGGATCAAAGGCAGCATTGGATGGTTAATTGGGATCAAATGCAGTTACTCATGCTGGCATTTTCTCTCATCTGATGAATTGGATGGTTAATCAAGTGGTTGATGAATCTAATGGTGTGAAATCCTTGAAACCTGACATGATTCTACATGAATGGCTTCATTGTTGTTTGGATGTGGTTTGGCTACTGGTCGACGAGAATAAATGTGGAATACCATTTTATGAGTTAATTCGTAGTGGCTTGCAGTTCATAAACAAAGCTTTTTATCAGCGGTCTTCATTGGAGGAGATGAGAAATGTGTGAAATGGGGGGATTTTTGGTGTTATTTATCTAAGGGTATTTTGGTAAATGTACATGTACAACCACATTTAATCTCAACCTTAAAACTCTCAACCAAACAAGATACACAAATGAGACTAAACTATCTAAACTCATGTGTTAGTCTCATCACTAATTAATTCCATGTGTTAGGATTCACTAAAATGTGAACCGAACAGGCCATTAGATATTAAATTATGGTTATTGAAGAGGGGATTTGCAGAAACCATGAGCCACAAAAATCTCTCATTTCTAAAGGCAAACATAAGGCAATTTACATGGTTTAGAGTAGAGGTGGAAATTTGTGTCGGTAAGTTGTAAACGTGTCGTGTCATAAACAGGTCATGACTCATATAATGCAAATTCATTACATGACATGTTTATTAATCATGTAAATCGTTTTCATGTCTAAGTGGGTCGTGTTAAACATGTCGTGTATTCGTGTCGCCCATTTATTAAATATTGTATTTAAAAATTTTATTTTATTTAAACTTTTATAATTTGGTTACTACTTTTTAAAATATATCTAATTGATTAAATTCAAACAAACATATTAAAATAATAAAATATAACGTGGTTGTATATAGTCGTTAGTTTTACTTTACTTCTTCATTCAAGTCTTTATTACTCTTAATAATAAAGCAAAAATGACTCGTAATAATAACATAAACAAAATTATAAAAATCATCTAAAAAAAATCTAAATTTTACTTTGGTGAAAAATTTTATTTTTTATTTTTTTCTTAATAAATAATTATTAATAAAATCTAAAACATAAATAATATATTAAAAGTAAAATGAATATTTCATCTCAAATATAAAATAAAATATGATAAAAATGTCTATAAATAAAATAAATAAATCATGCTATTAACACGCATTCAAATGAGTTAATTTTGTATCAATCTATTTATTATACCATATTTATTATTTATACATTATTCTTTAATCGTGTTAAGCGAGTCATAAACGAGTTAAGCAGGTTGACATGTTAATTACTTGTTTATTAACCGTCAAATTGTCAGCCCTCGTTTAAAGTTAAAGCTGCAATTAAGTTAACATCAACAAATAAATTCTAGCATTGACATGAAGCATGTGCAAAATCAGAAAAATTGAAATAATTCATATTTAATTGTATCATATTGAGATGCGTAGTTCATATAGTTTAAAAAAGAAAAATGCCCAAGCAAGAGCACGCAACAACACGCAATTGTCGTTTTGATTTATTTGCCCACTTTTTCAATTACATTGCGACTTCTACACCAATCAATCGACTATCAATGCAGCTGTGGCACACTAATATTCTCCTTTAAAAATTGAACCTGCTACGATTGCTAGAACGGGCACACACTTGTTGATGACTGTATGATATACACATCATGATCAATGGACAAGCAACAGATGCTAACACATGCGTATTCATGCTGGGCACCAAAACATTTTCCTTTAAAAAAATACTAGATAAGCACTCCAATAGCAAAAGAAAACCCTTAACCCTTTTAAAGACGTGCATCATTCACATTTAGGGCAACCTCCAAAATAAGAAATTCTCAACTGTTCAACATTATCAATAGTACCCTTCTTTGCCCCCAAAAATTTAACAAGAAACACTCAAATGAAGTTTACTTCAAATTCATGTTCTGGGTGTTGGAAACTATGACCACAACTAAACCACAATGGATGAAAAGTAGTAATACGTTTTAAAGGTTTGCCGGATAAAAGAGCAACTCAAATTATTGGAAAACCTCCAAGTAGAAATAGTACCAAATTTTCATCGTTATCTTGATCTTCCTGCACTGCAATTGCACCCCCACAACCAGAAATTGTAGCGATATCGAATTAGCCTCCACCGCCAGATCCGTACTTCTTGCCGAAGACAATCACCTGTAGCTTGTCGTAACCTGCCAAGACACCAGCACCTGCTACGGCACGAAGGATGTTCGCTCCGGCACCCTTGAAGAGGGACTTGGCACCTTCGTTCTTCAGGATTTGGTTGAAGGCGTCCAGTGAGCTCTTGTACTTCACAGCTTCTCCAGATGTCATCATCATTCTTCTTCGCACGGTGTCAATCGGGTAGGAGGCAAGACCGGCTCCAATTGTGATTCCCCAGCCGAGCAAGAAACTCGCAAAGAAACTATCCTGCAATGATCAAATAGAAAGCCAGCAATGTACCAGCGACATAATACGGCGGCCAATAGTAATGCATGAAAAGTTGCAACTTACTGAATTACAGCTCTTGCTGTTCATACTAACCTGTAAGTCGCCAACTAGCACAACTGGTTTCAAAGAATCGTACATTCCAAAGTAGAGCCCACGGTACACGATGATACCAACACATGAGATGTTGAAACCACGGTAGAGTCCAGCAATTCCATCAGTCTTCAGTGTTTTTCGGTAAACGTCGACCAGACCATTGAACTGCCTCTCACCACCCTTCTTGGCAGCCTTAGCATCATTTGCCAGCCTTGTTCGGGCATAATCTAAGGAATATACAAAAAGAAGAGATGAAGCACCGGCCGCACCTCCCGATGCCAAGTTACCAGCAAACCACTTCCAATACCCATCTTTATCTTTCTTAAAGTTGAACAGTCTCTTGAAGTAATCTTTAAAAGCAAAGTTCAGAGCCTGGGACACAGAATAAAGGCAAACACCAAGAAATTTCCAATGAAATACGACATTTCATGCATGAGAAATTATTCGAATATACAAGATCGAAACAGTTAGTCTGAAGGAAGTCAGCGCTACAGCACTAGAAATTTAAAAACACAAACCTGTGTGGGAAAATATCTGATAACATTTGCAGTGTTTCCTCTCCAAAGTGCGAGAAAGCCTTCATCCTTGATTGTTCTCCCAAAGCAATCACCAATTCCCTTGTAGGGCTCAGACAGACGGCCAGCTTTGATCATTTCATCTTGATTCTGGATCAAAAGCTTCACTCGCTCGATCGGAGCAGCAGCAGTTTTCGAGACAGCAGCAGATACTCCTCCCATAAGGAAGTCGATCATGAAACCAGTGGCACCTTTCTCTGATGGCGCTTGGACAAACACAGGTGATACAACGGACAAGCCATTGTTTTGCCATGCTGAAAGTGAAGGATTTTGCAGAGCAGCATTCATGTAAGGACCTGAGATACTGTGAACACCGTTGTTCCTTGCTCTCAAGTTGGGAGACAGTGTAGAGAACAAGGAGGATTTTTCATGCAACTTATGAAACATAGACGGACTCCATGATCTATCTGCCATTTTGTAACTTAATGTGGTGACCTGTACAAAAAAAACCATTTCAGACTAAATTCAGACAACCGAATCTGACATTCAATCATCAGTCAACCAACCCCTGACAGGTCCAACTAAGCCCAATCCTTAAATACTAGATAGTTTTACTATAAAACAAATCTTGTGAATCGGAGATGATTACAAAACAAATGTTTTAATGCAAAAGTTTCTACACATTAAATCTGAACTAGATTAGTTCATTTACAAATGTTCTTTGTGATGTGAAGATAATTGTAAAAAGAATAATCACACAAAATTCTCTGTACAAAAAACAGATGAAAACAAATCTATGGATCTCAAACTGTTCATACCACACGTAACTTTTCTTTACATGTCGGGGATTTTCACAACCACAGTTACTACTCATCTTGAATTACTAATTACATTATAACAATTAAACTATAATTGACATCAAAAAAGTAAACTACTGAGTATAACTCTTTCATCAAACCGTGCATAAGAAAACAAATCCAAAATGTTCCCAAAACACAAGAACGTAAGCACATAAAACAAACTGATATAAAAAAAAAAAAAGCAATCGCAAATGAGCAAATCCTAATACAAAACTCCAAAATAACTAAAAAACAATGCCAGACCAAACAAAATCGCGATCCGCATTTGAACACACTCTAACTGAACTGACAACGAACCGCCGCCATACAGTAGAACCATCTCGATCAAAAAACAACAAACAAAACAAACAAGAACATAGCCTCAGTCCCAAATTAATTGGGGTCGGCTATATGGATCAAACTCTTCCGTTGTGCTCGATTAAGTGCTTTTCTTCCCATTCCCTAGAACCATCTCGATCACAAAAAAAGAAGCAAAAACCACGTTGACCAAAAACCAGTCCATAAAAAGCACCAATATCAATGAAATTCACGAAACAACACAATCAATCTCAAAGATCTACAGTATCAACTAACAACTTCACAATCCACTAACTCAGATATGCCAGACAACGATTAAAGGTACAATGAACACCAAGGATCACTCAATCACACTTCAAGTCACCAAAACCAAACCTAAAATCACTATACAGAGCTATTTCAAGCTAGCATCTACAAAGAACACAATTAAGTATCACAAAGAACAAATCTAAGCTAACACATCGATGCAAAGAGGAATTCTAAACAAATAACAACATATTCAACAAGACCAGAACTAGAACTTAAACACGGAGATTAGAACAAAGTGATTCCGTAGCTGAAAAATGCAACAATCAATCTTGAAGACCTCCAGCACCAACTAACAACTTCACAATCTACAAATGCAGATAACTAATAAAGGTACAATGGACAACAACGATCACTCGACCACTTGAAGTAACCAAAACCAAGCCTAGAATCACTATATGAAACTATTTCACGCTACAATCGAAGAACACTACTGAGTATCACCAAGAACAAATCTAAGTTAACTAAACATCGATTCAAAGAGGAATACAACGCAAACAACAACAGATTCAACAAGATCAGAACTAAAGCTTAAACGCAAAGATCTACAGCATCAACTAACAACTTAATAATCCATGAATGCGGGTAACAAATCATGGTACAATGAACACCAAGCAAGTATCACTCAGATCGCACTTTAAGCAAACAAAACCAAACCTAGAATCGCTATATGAAGCCATTTCAAGCTATGATCTATGAAGAACCCCGCTAAGCATCACAAATGACAAATCTAAGTTCACTACACATCGATTTCAAAGAGGAATTCAACACAAACACCAAAGATCAGCCGATCACACTTCAAGGCACCAAAACCAAACCTAGAATCACTAAACGGAGCCATTTCAAGCTACGATCTACTAACAACACTACTAAGCATCGCAAATGACAAAACTAGGATCACAACACATCGATTTCAAAGAGGAATTTAACACAAACACCAAATATCAGTAGATCACACTTCAAGTCACCAAAACCAAACCTAGAATCACTAAACGTAGCCATTCCAAGCTACGATCTACTAACAACACTACCAAGCATCACAAACGACATATTTAAGATCACTATACATCGATTTCAAAGAGGAATTCAACACAAACACCAAAGATCAGTCGATCACACTTCAATTCACCAAAACCAAAACCTAGATTCACTATCAGAAGCCATTTCAAGCTACGATCTACTAACAACACTACTAAGCGTCGCAAATGACAAAACTAGGATCACAACACGTCGATTTCAAAGAGGAATTCAACAGAAACAACGACAGATTCAAAAAAAATCAGAACTAAAACGTAAAGACAGAGAGATTGATAGATCGAAAAACGCGCTAACCTTTGAAGGTCTCCGAGAACTGCTTATGTTCGCTCGCTGTCTGTGAGAGGAGAAGTGAGAGCGACGAGCTTTACTTAAATGGAGAAATTAGGGCAAGTGTAAGATTACGGAAATGCCCCGGTGTAATTCCGGCAATGACAGTCAAGGCTTTGACTTCGGTGGCTGAAGCTCGGGCTGTCTGTGTAGCTGCCACATCGGATTTCTATGTCTGTGTCCTAAGAATGAGACACGTCAGCATGATTAGACGATTAAACGAAAATATTAGTTGGAATATACTATTTTGTTTGAAAAATAAGTATGGGATGATGATCCTTTCGAGATTAGCATGAAAGACTTTACGTTTGAATGCTCAAATAAGAGATATCAGAACACTGACTTTGGGCATCGACCCACTAAATGAAAGTGCGATACCTGCATGTATTTGGAGGTGTATCACTTATTGTCAATAGAGGGAGTCGTTGCCCAAAGTGAATACATTTAGCATCTTCTTAGTCAAATAGTGTTTGCAGGTCTTGGTGAAACTTCTCCAATAGCGCTAGCATGCATGTTGAAATATTGTATATATGAATTGAATCTTCTTCAAACTTCACGAAACATCATAAGAAAATAAATTAATTAAGTAAATACCACATGGGTTGTAACTGAAATTGGATAAGTTTCATGGTGAAAATCATCGTATCTATCTTTGCCATCGACAATGAATCCATGATTGAAGTAATTGTGAACTTAAAGCGAATTATAGCTGATAATGAGAAGATAATTTAGGATACCATAGTGAATTGTGTATAAATGCATAGTTCATTTTATGGTACCATATAACATGACTCATAAAAATGAAAAATGATTGGTCGACCTACTTTTAACGATATAATGAAAGAAAAATTTAGAAGCGTAGAAGGTGAGGAATTGATTGTCACTTTGAAATATCTATTGAGTTTCTAGATCACTGAGTCGAATTGTGAGTTGATCTTATGCAAATTGGATTTGATTAGAAAAAAATTTTAAAAATATTTAAGTTCGATTGGTTGGTACTTTAATTTTGTATAGGATTTGAAAATTTGATCTATAGTTTGAACTATAAATCTTGGGATTCTGAGCTTTGAATCTCAAGATATGAAAGGTAATTACATTGTAATATGGACATGATGATATGGACAAAATATATCACTTTGTCATATATATATCTATTATTATTTATTTGACTTAAAAGTGAGAGTCAAACTTGCAACCACCTCTCCGAACCTTATCTTTTGGCAAATGATGTATCTATCATCTCACAAAAAAATGTTTTGAAGTTTTGAAAGGCTATATTTAATTGTTTTTTAACATGAAAAAATTGTTACCTTGGTTGTTTGAACTCCTAAAATTAAGCAGTCTGTACCATAAAAGGCTATTTTTTTTTAGAAATACCATAAACGGCTATTGTTTGAACCTAGGGGTGACAATTTAATGTCCAGATCCGCTGGCTCGATTTTATCCGGCCTGAAATAAAAAGAGTTTGGACTATGTCTTAACAAATCCGAGTTGGGCATCGATAAAGATTGGTTGTCTGAATTTAAAACCGAGCATGGTGTGGACCAGGCTCTGGAACTTCAGACCCGATGTGGATCCGATTCAAATTTTTAAATAATCTTAAAATATCTTTGATAAAAAGGTATATTGGACGCTTAATACTTACTAAATAGATTAACAAACATCAATCTATTCTAATACACTTTGAAATTAACGTAATAAAGATATATTTGATTTTAAAATGAATTAGATTTTATTTATTTTTTATACTAGAACATTTGTTATTTGACATTAAATGTTTAATTACATGAATTAATTGCAGTAATGTTACAATGGTTTATAGTTTGCTATATTTGTTGAGACTTTGAAGTTACTTTCTTAAATTACATCATATGAGATTATAATATATGCAAATATATTTTAACATTTGAAGAGACATTTAAAATAAGAAGTTGGTTTTCAAGATTGCGACAAATTCGGACAATCAGACAATCCAAATTTTAATTAAAACGGATATAAACAAGCTAGTTTTGTTCGAATTTAAAATCAGGTCGAGTCCGAACAATGAATATACTTCTTTATAGTAGGGCTGTCCAAACCCAAGACTCGAATTTTCGCCACCCCTATGCATAATGATAGTGGATCATGAAGTGCATGTTTGGAGAAAAATACAAATTAAGCAAAATTAAATAGCACAATAAAACAGTGTTTTCTTGGACAAAGTGGTTGAGAAAATTCTTTGGTTGCATAGATTAATTAAAGTCTGCTAAGTTAGTTTAGGTCTAAGCCAACCAATTAATGAATACAATAGCCTTTTTAAGGTATAGGCTGCTTAATTTAGCAGTTTATTAAACCAAACAACGTTGCATCAATGACCAAAATATAAGTTAGCAGTTCCTATAAGCAAACAACGTTACATCAAAATATAAGTTGCTTTGGAAGCACATTTTACTTGGCATTGACATCTCAACTAAGAGATTCACTCCTAATCTCTTGCTACTAATCTCACTAAACCAAAAGTTATATACTATAACCTACATGCATTAGTAATAAGTAATTAATGAAAATATGCTCCATTTTTTTGTTTGAAAACACAATTTAATTCCAATAATATCACATTATTCCAATATTACTGTCACAGTTCTTCAAAGCCAATAGCGGTTAGTGTTTTTTTGAACACTTAGGACATGTGAATCAATTAATTAGGATACATAAATAATTAATTTTTAAATTTTTATGTTTAAGATTTGGTTCAGTTTATCGATTTATTGATACAACATTTAAAAACTGTCCCCGACACTAGCAACAATACTAACAACACTACAACATTATTTGAATTAGAACTCGTAGAACTTATCTTCAACAAGCGTATGTAATAGTAATTGTAACCCACATCACCACAACAAAATTAACTAATTTGCAAACACCTCAATTAAACTAACTACCAAACTTCTTATCAAAAAAAAAACTTACTACCAAACTAAACTACCTTCCAACCATCAAGATTCATGATGATCATAAAAAATCTAGATGTATGCAACAACTTTATCTAAACTGACATAATCCTAACAAAGATGATCCAAATTATCCATACAACGATGTGGTGAGTCAACTCACAAAATATTAACCAACACAAATACTCTAATAAATCGCAAATTAAATATAAGTAACCAAGCACTAATTAAACAAGATTAGCCTCCAAAATATAACTTGTCCAAAAGTCAAGGTCTTGCCACTTTAATTAATCATAAAATACAAGTTGTTGTTGTTGTTGTTGTTAAGGACCTGTTTGGTTGTGGTTTGTAAATTGTAATTATATGATTTGCAGTTCGAAGGTCTCCTCTTCTCGTCGTTCACCAGTCGACCTCATCACTCGCTTCGACTCAAACTTCAATCCAAAGCCTCCCCAGATTAAATCCCCAAATGGGGTTTCGATTTCGTCTCTCAATTCGTGGTTGATCACGCCCATTTCCTTCCGATATGAGGATTGCTAATTGGGATTGTTGTGGTGGGTGTTCTTGGATTTTGCGAAATGGGGTTTTGTTTTTGGTCTTTGTGATCGCGTTGGGTCCGGTGGTTAAGGGCTTGAGGCCCCTCAGAGAGAGCAGTCAGTCTTGGGGGGATGAGGTCAGTTTGGTTTTGGTTTTCATTTCTGTGTTTGTTGAAGAATTTAGAGCCTAAGTTGTGGTTTATGTAGTTAATTGAGTCATTTGGGGGAACCCCTTTTGTTGGTTTATGTTTTTGAAGCTTAAAAATGTGATTTTGATTAAGTAGAGACTCTCAGACCGTGTAGGTTTGTTGTGTGAATTGTGGGTTAGCTCAATGAAGGGCTTTCATGGCGGCGAAGTTAAGTTTTCGGTGTGATCGGAGTTGATAATTAGCTAATTTTAGTTTTGGTTTAATGGGTGTGTAGCAAAGTTCAAGCTTTGTTGAATAGTTGAGTGGAATGCTTGTTGGAATGGAGGGGGATTGTCGATGTCGATGGTAGTTAAAAGAAGTAGAAAAATAGTTCATGGCGCGGTCGTAGAGGGTCTAGGTGTGGAATGCAAAGAGCTTGCTTTCCTTTTCGAGATATCTTGATTTCTTTGTGATCCTCGAAAAAATGTGGATGGAGGCGTCGATTCTCCTCTTTTTTTGCCTTCTTTGAAGATTGTAAGTTGGGGAAACCAGTTTTATCCGGGCCTCTGAAACCTCATGTTGGTTTTCCTATTGCACATGTACTAAAGTATTATCTACTTTAATCAGTGTTGCGAAAAATCATTTGACGAAGCAATTGTTTTCGACTTCTGCGTTTCGATACATGGCTGATGAATAGGGGCAGTTTTAGGAATCTGATGATTCTTTTTAGGCATGATTGAATATGTTGCCAAATAATCTTAGAGAAATGATGCATTGTGTGATCTACAACCGAATTGTGATTTTGGTATATGATGTTTTGGTCAAGCGTGTGTATAAAATGTTTCGTAAACCTCATGCTTGATACAATATAAATGGATCCTTGGATGACGAACTATTCCATAATGTGGGAATTTGAGTTCCGAGGTGCGAAATGCTATTGTATTTGTCAGCTTTTCTTTTTCGGTTGTGGGCTGGTGAGATGAAAAGGGGTACAAATGCTTCTTGAATATCAGTTCCTTCATATATATCCACAACATGCTAGGAAAGCTACTCCGCTTTTGAAGGTATTCGAGTCACATGCTTTATGCTCATTTTGTTTTGACATTGGTTGTTGCAGTGGTTATTTAATAGAAGAGACGATGATTTGAGCCTAAATACTGCTTGGAACATAACAGGAATATATAGAGGTTTGTCTGATCTCTTATTGACACCTTAGTTGTTTGCCTGCTGCTTCTTGTGTTGAATTACAATGCACCACCTCGTCACATATAGCCATTCCATCAGTTTCTATTGACTATCTCCGTATCACATCTTTGTTCTTATTGCACTTGTGTTGTTTTGTGAGGTGCAGGAACATGGGGCATTCGGGATTCCAATAACAACTCGTCTTGCTTACTACAGTTTGAAAAACCAAATGGCATAGCTATTCTTGAGTTGGCAAGTAGTCCAACAAAGATAACTGAAGTGCATTATGTTCAGGTACTGATGCTCTTCTATTTTAATGTGCGGCTCAATTTGGACCTGGACAGGTCTGGCATTTAGTAATGAGCACTGTTCTTGCATTTGTTTGCTCTATTTAATTGACACAATTGGTGAAGCTATACATGTCATAATACAAGCAAACATCACTTCTACTTTTTATAGTGTTCCATTGGATGTCGTTAGAATGGATAAGGTACTAAAGTACATGCTAGTTTTTCTTATATGTGCTCCATGAGTTATGCGCATACCTATATACTGGCTGCTTGTTAATATGTTGGAATGTTCAAATTAGATCTCTGACCAGAAATTCTTCCACATAAACCAGGGAGTAATTAGTTTTCACGATGCATTTGACAACAATGACAGTGGAGCTTCTCAACTAAGAGTAGAAGGTGTGTACATGTGGACATTCAAACAACTTCGGATGGTTGTAAACAGGTGAATATCTTACTGTTTGCTCATAAAAGCGTGTTTCTACCAATACTTACTGCTAGTACTATTATGAGAACTGCTGCTATACTTGTAAATTGTAACAGTGCTACTGTCAACAATTTCATCTTCATCAGCCTGTATATCTCTTTTGCTTCACAGAATCCTTATGCAAGTATCAATCCAATAACAAAAAACATTTGAAAAAAATTTCTGCATGAAAAGGCTTTACTAGTTAAATCTGACTTGTGCACTACACTCGGCTTAACATATTTCGAGGTGAAGTGAACCATTTAGTTATACTTGTTTGGTTTGACTTAGATCTAAGGATTTGTCTAAAATAATGGCTGGGCCGATTAAAATATCTTTTCATTTCTCTTGGAAGAAAATAGCTGCTTTAGATGACATGGGCCTGTGACGATAGACATTTATAGCGATGCTCCTTTCTTCACCTTTGATGTAAGATTTGAATAATCCAATTATAATTTTCTATTTTAACAATAACACACTGACAATTACCACTGTGAAATCCTATTCTCTCGTATGTCTTACTGCAAATGTGTGTAATTTTATCACTCATTAATATATTTTTCACTTACCACAAATGTGTGATCGAAATGTTCCTACTAAGTTAAAAGGAAAATTTTATAGGACCGCAATTAGGCTAGCTATGCTCTATGGAAGTGAATGTTGGGCGCTAAAGCAACAACAATTACATAAAATGAACGTATCAGAAACGAGGATGCTTAGGTGGATGTGTGGTAAAACTCATAAAGATAGAATAAGAAATGTAGAAATTCAAAGACAAGTAGGAGTAGCACCAATTGATACAAAGATTAGGGAAGGGCGGTTGCGGTGGTTTGATCACCTGCAAAGATGGCCTACAAATGCCCCCACTAGAAAACTTGACTCAATAAAAACCGTAGAAATTCGACGAGGTAGGGGTAGACCAAAGTTAATATGGGATGCATTAATTAGGAGGGATTTGAATGGTCTAGAAAGCTCACCATCAATTGCACTTAGTCGAGCACAATGGAAAAGTTTGATCCATGTAGCCGACTCCAATTTGTTGTTGTTGTTGTTGTAATCTGATTGGCCATGGAAGGCTAGATTGTAACTATTCTGTTTTATTTTGTAGTAGAAAAGATGGGGAGCTGACGCGAGAAGATGATTATGTTTTATCAAATCCGTATCACTTGGTACTTGTCATTTGAGGTCCCTAACTCTATTTTTCTTTCACGATGAATCGATGATTATTAAATGAATAAATTGAAAGAGTCTCTCGTTCGTTATTTGGGGGTCGATTAAATATTTCTCCAACATCAGAGCTATCAATTGGATGTTTGGCAAAATTCTTTCATCACAAAGTCTGTCTTGGTTATTGTTTTCTAGCTTTTGATTTGAAAAGTCTTAAGCCAACATTTTCTTTGGTGGAAGTCTATGCTAAGGCAGGTTTCATAAAGCATGTTTCTATTTGGACGTGGCTTATCGTTACTTTTATCGTCTTGAACTTTCATTGATGATATGATGAATGTTCAGCTCTTTCCAATGCATTTAAATTTAGTAATTCCGACATAATTTCTCGATAATAGTGAATTTTGAGACTGATGCATAGTATATTTTCCTCAACAGCTTGGGATTTTTTCATCTCAAGTGTTTCAAGATTCAGCACGAGAAAAGATCAGGAGAAGAAAGAGATGTAATTTCTTGTCTTTTACTTTGCTTTGAAATTGTAAAAAATCTATCTTTTAGTATTTTTCTAATTGATTCTTTTTTTTTTTTTCCTGGGGGTTTCTCATTGCAGCATCTTCCTTTGACATAGAGAAACGCTGCAATTTGGAAATTGCAGCTCAAATTTCTCGCATCTCAACTGGTCAATATGGTAATGGCTTAGATCATCTATCATATTTTCCCTTAATTTGAGAAGGGATTTCTATAATTTTTATTTTGATTGTGTAAATTTTTTGTATTAGGGTGTTATTTCACAGAGCAACTTTTCCATTTATTAGACAAATATCGTTTATTATCTAGCGCGGTGAACAGAGATCTGTTTGGGGCTGCGGCATTAACAAATTGTTTTGGGCAGGGACTGTAGTATCCTCGCAGATGCTATTTGACAGAGATCACAATCTTGTGATCACTTTGAAACATTTTTATATGGAACTTTAGATATTGGTGCCGGAAATAGAAAATCGCCTGTTTACACATGCAGACATGGACCTACCATGAGTTTATTACATGCCAAATCTGTGATTTTGCCTTCTCTAAACTTGAAGCTAGGTGCATTATTTTGCATTTTGCTTGTCCACCATATGTAAGCTCATTTAGCAAATGAATGTTTTGAAAGTTCTTATTGATGTTCATGAATGATTGGGGATCACAAACTTGATTGAGAAATTTTTAAATATGAAGGGTCAATTTTGTAGTTCTTGGGTTATACATGTGGCATGCACCTCCTATTCATGGAAAGGAATTAACAAAAATATAGCAATTTATTATGTATAAATATCATTTTTTCCTATTTTCACTTTTTTTTACAAGAATTAAAGTGTTCAAAGCACCGTTTCCTAGTGCTGTAATAGCATCATTTCACCTCAACAATGATGCCGCACTAATTGGCTATTGTCAAAGCCTAGTAACTCTTCATTTGAAAATTTTAGATTCAAATTTGATTGTCTTTTTGAGTTGTGACCATTTTTAGAGCTCTGGCATTATGTTCAATAAGTGGCAAAGCAGGTTTGGAATTTCTGTGAATAGTGATAGCAGATATTTGTGTTTCATGTATCATGTACTTTGCAAATTATTCAATAAATTCTTATGTGACGTATTGTACTTTTTTTGTAGACGGGGATCATGAGCGTTACCAACTGGTAGGATCAATGGAAGGTCCATCTGTGGACGATGATGATCGAGTTTGCTTCTCACCTATGTTGCTCAATGCTACTTCAGTCAACATTGAGGTTTACTACAAAAAAGCAGTTAATTACACCTTGATGGTGACCTTCGTATCCTTCATGATCGTGATTACTTCTACTTGTAATTAATGTACATGTGTGTATCTTGGAAGTAACTGGTTCCGTTCATGAAGAGAGAAGGTGAAAAGGTATAGAAGGTCTGAGAGATGCGGAAAAAGATTGCAGTTATTTGTTTGGTTATACAACTATATAATAGGAACAATCTAGGAATTTGGAAAAGAGAAGCATGAGAGAAATGTCATTTGTGCAAGCTTAAAAGAACAAAGAGAACTATTCAGTCGGAGTGCATTGGTTTATTGTTGCCTTCTTAATGTGGGAATTATCTTTTATCAGGGTTGGCTTCTTATCCTTAACATATTTGGTCATCAGATTTCCTTCATGCAGGTTCTTCTTTTAATACGGCAAATGGAACATAGCAATACACAGTCTGTAAGTTTTCGTTTTCAATTTCGATCATTTTTGCTTTTCAGATATTAATACTTAGTACATGTACATTTTTTGAACTTGATGGCAATATGATTTATGTAGGCTGGCTCACGTTTGCACAGCTAATTTCCCTTAAGAAACATTCACAATGTTCAAGAGAAATAATCCCCTATTTTATTGCCTCAATACCACCTAGATATTCCCGTACCAGCTTACCACATACTGTTTGGGACTAATGGATTTGCACAAGTTTAACCCATGTTTATTCACAGTATTAAACAAATACTATATGCTTTGTAATAAATCATTGCTTTCTTTGATGTTCTTTTCCTTGTTGTCATGGCAGCTATAAAACATTTATAAATTAGCCGATTCCTAATTTCTGACCTAATGAGTTGCTATTTTAACTGTTCAATTCTTATGAACCTACCTTTCTTCTTTTTCCTGTTTTGCTGCTTGCAAGACACCTGGAATTCCTGTTTCTTTCCCAGATTGACGTCCCATATTTTCTTTTTAGTTGTTGTTAGATGACTTGGGATGCATTGATTAGAAAGGATTTTAGGGAACTTGAAAGTACGCCATCAAGGGCATTGAAGCGAAAAGGAGTGGAAGAGGTTGATCCATGTTGCTAACCCCAACTGATTTGGGATTGACATCTTATACGATTGTGAACATGCATGAAAAATCTTTTTTGTGGCAAGAAAGAAACCAACTTATCAACTCGAACCCTCAACCTCTCACATATGTAACCACATACTAAACCATTGAGTTACCACTTGGTTTGTAACATCCATGTAAATACTATTGTGTGATTAATATCGACATCCTTGTCGAAAATCAGCACATGCTGATCTTGTGATTAAGCCCAAAGACGTTTTGTCATATGAGATTTCCTTGGCATCTAATCCATTTTTCATTAGGAAGGTGGTTCTTTGATACTTTTGCTGTTCGCAACTTGCATGATGCGTTACAGCAGGGCCGTAAACTTTGGCACTGAGATTCATTTGGTTTTTGCGCCCACAGTGTACTATCTATGATGTTTTTTAGCTAGGATTATGGATATAACTAGGAGAAATAGTAGCCATTGATTTATTGTTTGCCTAATAATGGTTCAGTAATTGTTGGATATTATTATGAATCTTTGGTGTGATTATTAACGAATTTTCAAATGATTTTATTCTGGTGGGAACCTCCAACATGATTTCGTCCTTTCCATATTCTTCTACCCATTATTTGGCGTGTTCAAATAATACTAGCTTCAAGTGTGAGAATGTAGAAGGGATTCATTTTCTAAATTTATTCTTATTAAGTATGGATTTTAGGTTTGTATGTTTAGTGGAAGGACTTGTGAGTTGTGAATTGGATAATGGTAACCATGGCTGGATTCTGATTTCTCAGCAGTTTTCTGATTACAACACTGCTATCAATTGTTCTCAGGGAGCTGCAAAAGTTTCAATATTAGTGATTGGGCAGCAAGCGATCATGGATGCTTACCTTTGTCTCTTACATCTAACTGCAGGAATATTAGTTGGTGAGTTTATTTTTTCCCTAGCTTGAAAACGCCTCCTAGTCATAGATGGTATTTTATTATTTTGACGTCTTCAATCTTTGAATAATTGTCTATCAAAAGGAAAACTTAATGAGGCAAAGGAAATTTTGGACCTGAGAGAAACAAATCCTGCTATTTCAACTCATTCATTGCAAAGATGTATGTTTATATGCCATGGACCATTCTGCCTCATGTTCCTAGTTGCTGTTACTTGTGGAAGGCATGTTTCTGTTTTGGATTTGATTGCAACATGATGTAATTGTCTACTGCGTGTTTGTTTGTCTGCTTTTATTTTTATTTTATATTTTTTGGTTCTACCCGAGTTGTAAGACTAGTCCTGTTGCAGTTATTCTTTGTAGTACTGTTCTCTTCACAAATATTACTTTTTATTCTAGAATTCTGTCAATTGTCTTTAAAATTGATCACTCATAGTATCTCTCGTTGACATACAGAATCGCTTTTCAATGCTTTTGCAACTGCTGCCTTTTTCAAGTTTGTTGTCTTCTCAATTTTCGAAATGAGATATCTGCTGGCAATTTGGAAGGCAAATAGGCCTATGAATAATGGAGAGGGTTGGGAGACCTTGAGGCGTGAGCTATCTGTGTTGTATAGCCGTTTTTGTAAGTGAACTTGGTGTTTTAATGATATAGAGTTCTGCTTAACTTTATGTTCCTAGGAATAAAGATTACAGGTTTTTTCTAAGTTGTTTCTCATGCTGAGACCTTAAATAAAGGAGATGCACATGCAGATGGGATTCTTCTAGGGGGCATTCTGATCATGTATGAGCTTCATAACTTCATCAAGCCGATTCTTCTGATCTTATTCTCCTTTTGGATCCCTCAAATAGTCACTAATGTTGTGCGTGATTCAAGAAAGCCACTACATCCCCATTACATCATAGGCATGACAATCACTCGACTTGCAATTCCGTTATATGTATTTGGATGTCCAAACAATTTTATGCGTATTGAGAATGACAAATATTGGTGCATCTGTCTGGGGATATTTATGGGGCTCCAAGCATCAATTCTTCTCCTTCAACACTATCTTGGATCTCGATGGTTCATTCCTCGTCAGGTTTGAGTTTATTTTATTTCTTAAATTTGCTTTTCTGACTTATTTAAAACGCAACATAGACAAATAGCTATATATGGTGTGGATGTTGCAAGTATAGTTTTCTTAATGCGTTAAATTGAGTGAGGTTTCCTCAAAAAAAAAATAAAAAAATAAAAAATTGACTGGGGTGGACAAGTTTGATCCATATAGCCAATCCCAACTATTTTAGGATTGAGGCTTTGTTGTTGTTGTTTATGGATCCTGGATCTAGTTTATGAATTATTAATTTGCATGTGAAATGCATGGGCCTCCGGTGCACGCAACCCAACTGCCTCAAGAAGCAAGCCTTGGTCACCCACTTCCCTTCTCTCTTTTCCGACAGACCATATTGACGGAAAAAGGTTTTACAACTACAAAATGCTGGGAAAAAAAATCTTAAACTATCAAATCAAATACATCCTCGACATGAAGATAGGAAATATACGTCCAACTCAGTTACATTGGTGCAATATTGCGCTTTACCCTCTAAGAAGGCAGCCCTATTGTTTTTGAGTGCCAGTTTAAGTCATTCCGTCCTGAATGCTCACTCCCAGTTTTCGGTAGTATGTCCAATGTGTTTGTACTGCTTTAGAATAAGGTACAATCAACTATAGGATTACTGTCCAAGCTATGGATTTTTTTTCCTGAGCAAAAAGCTTTATTACATTAATCCTTTTGTATAAGATCAAGTCAACATAAAGTTATATAGAATATGGACATGTTAGACGAACTTACTCAGAATCAAGATATAATGAGGCTGATGGCAGTCATATCAATGATTTAGCTCCAAGACCTCTTGAATAGATCTTTTCCCAATCATTACAGTTGGTTGAGTTCTAGATTTCGTGTCGAGTTATAAATGTGAGAGTCCACTTTGTTTCACAGGTAACATATTGCAGCAGCTCTTTCGTCCTCGTTTGATATTCTTTTTTTTTTCAACGGTTAGGATTGATAATTCATGATCTAAATTTGAGATGCCAATCAACCTTTCCATGGAATACACTCAATGGAGCATTGGGTGTGACATTTTGATTTCTTTGTTAGAACTGTTTGGTCATGATAAGTTGCCTTTTTAAGTCTTACTTAACATGTTCTTCATGTTATTTTGACGAAAATGCGTCTTATTGCTTCTTGGAATTGAAATTACTATGTTCATATCCTGTTTGACAGATTCTTCCAGAGAAATATAGCTACTATCGAAGAATTGACCATGACACGAATAATGGAACAGACTGCGTCATATGTATGACATCCATTGATCATCGATCAAATGACTGCATGGTACTTTACAATGACTCTCTCCAGACATCTTTGTGACCCTCGTTCTGTGAAATTTACGTATCACCTTAACATGAAGCTGAACAGTCACAATCTAACGATGCCATTTCTCTCACAGGTCACGCCATGCGATCACTTTTTCCACTCAGGCTGCTTGCAAAGATGGATGGACATAAAAATGGAATGCCCTACATGTCGCCGTGCACTACCGCCAGCCTGAACTCGATTTTCTCTGCATGCATATTATTTAGCAATCCATTAATGCTACCTGGTCCTTAAGTTTTTGGTAATGGACATAGATATCAAACCACCTTTTTCGTTTTTCCAATTCCCATTTCTCCATAATTAACTATGAAAAGTTGTTTCGCAAAAAAAAAAAAAAAAAAAAAAAAAAAAAGTTGCTGCAATGCCATTGGTTCCGTCAAAAGATTTTGATCTTAATAACTTCATCTTTGTTTACTTTTCAGGTGGCTTGAGAAATGAGAACCCTCTCTCCTGCATTAATTTGGATGGCTGGGTGGTATATCTTGTTGTATAATTTGTACAATCAATGTGCTGGCTAGACTTTTTTTTTTTGGTCATAATGGGGGCAATTCCCTTGTTTTCTATAGAGAGATCATACCAGGTCAGAACAGTCTTTAACAACAATGCTCATAGTGTATGTTAATTAACAAGTCCATCTTTTCCCCTCTTTTATAGAAACTGACAAAATTGCATACAATTTTTTTATTTTATTTTTTCCTTTTAAGACTGAGTCTATGAGAGATCATAACATATAAAGCTTCATCATATTTGTATCATATACATATCTGAAGAGTAACAAGGCCTGGAAACGATTAGCTGATCTGCTGTCCTTCAGATCACCCATAATTGAGTTTTGAAGGCTTGAGCCTATAAATGGAGTAGGAGATCCAAGAAGGGCTGTTGATGAATTAAAGCCTGAAAGAAGAGAATTTGAAGCAATCACATCTTCTACTTGGGAAGTCATGGGTACTGAAGAAGAACCAATGCAGATCAAAGGCTGCAGTGCTCTTGATGTTGTGAAATCTAGGAAATGTGAGATGATTCACATCAGATGTGCCATAAAACAAAGGAGTAATACTACTTGAGTGGTGGTTCCCCATAGAATTAATGGCCATTGATGATGTAGTAGTACTAGTAGTTGTTGTTGTTCTTATTAAAGCCTTAAAGGGGTGTTAGTGAGAGGAGTACTAGAATGATTGATAGGGAGAGATAATGACACAAGTACTCAGGGCCGGCCCTGAAGGGAGGCGAGTGGGGCGACCGCCCGGGCTTCCACCCCCTCAGGGCCCCTTATTTTTTAAAAAACTATAAATTAATATATAAAAATTTTTTATTTTTTTATAATTAATGAATTACTACTTATCAAATAATAAATAACGCTTAGCAAATTATTCACGTATTTTTAATTAAATTTTAACTTTATGCTTGTAGAAGTAGCTCTTTCAGTTTATTCTTTCCTTCTTAGTGACATTATCGTCTAATTTGCATATGTGTATTACACTATTGTTTTTTAAGTATGATTGACATTATCTTCTTAATGTGAAAATTTTGAAGATGTTTTGATAGACTTTCACCATGATATTGTGCATCAATTGAGCAAGTTTTTTTTTTTTTTATGAGATTTGCTTCGTCTAACGTGTATAAAAATTCATTTTTTTTTTCTCTATATAGATCTATAATTGAAAGGCCGCCCAAATTGTATTTCGCCCAAAGGCCCTAAATACTTTGGACCGGCCATGCAAGTACTAGTAGTATGTTAATATAGAATGAAACCTCTCAATGTCCAAGACCAGCAGGACATTAAGACAACAAACCCACTTTGCTTATTTTATTGCCACATAGAGAAGGATGTACGTGTCACTTTTCTAAAATCTATTAGTTTAAGCTAGTGTTTGTGGACATTTAATAATGTAGACACTGTTCATAAAAAGATAAACAATGTAGATACTATTTCGAACATTTAATAATGTTAAAAAGTACAGCAAAAACCAAAACATAAATATAAGAAAATCAATCCTTTATATGCATGCAGACAATACTTTAAACTCTATGTAAATGCTTGTATAGATCTACAATGAAGAGGACGTGAGAGAAGGGAAGGCAAAATGGAATTATACCAAATTACCAATAAGTATCGCCTTTCCAGATTAGACTTTATGACAATTAACCTTGCAATAGAATTTCTCGTACATTAGGTGTAACTTGTCTTTTTTTTTTTTTTTTTTTTTTATCAGCTTGAATTGTCTCCTCTTCTTTTCTTTGATCAGTGTGGCCTGTCTCCTCTTTCGAATTTAAGAATAATACTGTTAATTTTGATAGTGCCGGTGTTTTTTGTATCCCTTTCTCCTTCGTCAACTTGAGACTCGCTACATCATCCAATCTTCCACATTTGGAAAGTACATAATATAAAATTAGATAGTTTCTCGAATTCCTTTTGATGAGATGAGAGTTGTTGCTCAAGACTCAAAGTATTTTTCAAAAGCAGGAGTCTCTTGCATCAAACAGTCTTTAAGCATCTTCCACAAGTCTACATTTTGTATAGATGTATAAACATATTCAGCTTAACCACATAGCTAGTCTCAGGGGTGAAAGTAGGATTTCAAGTTCCCGAACTAGACTAATGGAAACTTAAACATTACTTTCACTACAAGAAATGTTCTTTTACAATACTTAACCATGTTGTTAGACAATATGTTAAAAATTATTAAATTTTAAATTAACATATAACTTAATATTCTTATGACAAAAAATAATGATAGGATTAATTAAATATTATAAAATAAAAGAATTTCACTAAATTTATAAATCATTACATATTAACTTCTTAATTATAGATAATTCTATCGCACATTAATTACATGTCAAATAAGTTTTAAAAACGTAGAAAATAAAAATATTTTTAGATGTAAAAAACACTTTTCTTATAATGTATAGACATTTTTATTTTTTTTTATTAATGTATTATGTATATAAGGAGGTTACATTTAACGTCTCCCAGAGCTACAGTTTAGAGCAACCTACTATGTAGATACGCCTCTAATATGCTCCAATTTAACATCTGAAACTAAATATGCACACAATACCATCCCTCGTTAACTAATTCCTTACTGAAATACATGTCCACATTAACCAACCAATTTTAAATATAATCTTAATGAACTTGGATATAATATTAATTAAATTGGAGGACAAAGTTATCAATGTCTTCCCATTAACACCCACACATATATATATCACGCATCACTTGTGGAGATATTATATTACGCATCGCTGTGGAGAGATGGTTAGCTGATCGCCATGCATATATTTAAAAGGGAATAGCGAGAATGACAACAATTAGACACAACACAATATTTCACAACTGATGTATAAGTAGTGTTAGCATAGTTAAAATTTGACTTAAGTTTAAGATTGGTGTTTGATTCGGTGTTAGCTAGCACTTGATTTTATTTAAACACTCAAACTAGAGATGACAATTGGACCCATGGGTATAGGTACCCAAGGGTATTCGACTCTAATGGATAGGGTAATACCCTATTTGATATATATTAGGTAAGAGTATGGATTTATGAATGAGATACCCATGTGGGTATGGGTAAGGTATGAGTATTAACATCTACCCGCTCCATTTAACCAATTACCCACCCCATACACTTATTTATATTATATTTTTTTATTTATATATATTATCTTGATTCTAGTATTAAGATATGTTTATTGTCGAAGATTGAAGGTACATTCTTAGAATTTTCGAAAATTGAAGACTTTTTTTTTGGCTTAAATAAAGACTTTAATATTTTAAATTTTAAAATAATCATTAGAGACATCGTACATTTATATATATTTTTTGTAATAATTATAGAAATAATAGAGTGTGTAGATTTTATTAATATTTTATACTCAAATATTTTATGTTACTCCTTTTAAATTTTAATTTTTTTATATCATATTAATTAATAATGGGTATGGATACCCATGGTTACCCTGCTACCTAAACAGATAATACTCATACACGCTCCATCAAAAATATGGTAAAAGGGTAAAGTATGTATGGGTATGGCGTACCCGCCCCATACCCTACTCATTGACATCCCTAACTCAAACTCCTTCTTACCAAAAGACACACACCCCTATCTTTAGGTAAGCCTAACTTAAAAAAAAAAAAAGTAAAAAGTACAATTTTACCCTCTCCCTATCAAAAGAAGACAAAGATGGAGATTATGTGGAAGGGGCATAACAGTCCAACAAAAAATCTAACTTAACAAAATTTTGTATAGAAGTAAACATAGGATTAGTTAAGATATATGACTTAAGTTAAGCATGCAAATATGAAAGGATTCACTAATTCTTGAACCAAACAGACCCTTAACACTCCCTCGTATTTCAACACAACACATTGCACACCGGTGATTGGTATTGTCATTTCTAGCATTTCCCTATTTAAAATGGGGATGGTCTTGATTCTTGATTCTTGAACTCTGCAAGTGATTCTTGTTAATTTGTGGGACGGTATATTGGTTCACTCATGTACTCATGCGTGCTGTAACTGCTGTTCTATGACTATTTCTCCAGACCTTCCATGCACGTGGGGTCCATCAACAGTGGTAGGTGAGAGGGTCCACATCGTCCAATTAGGTGGGCCCACTTTATCTAACATGACTTTACCCACGTGGTCTCTTAACATATACCCTATTTATTAAGCCATAGTTATGATTGTAACTCTTTTATAAGGAGATGTATTGATTTCTTTGTGCACAATTTTGACTGCATAGACTAAATCATTGAGCTATGGTCAGTTATCCTTTTAATTGGTGACCTTTAAAGAATTTTTTGAAGGAAAATATTAGAATGAAAAGTATGTCGCACTAGAAGACATATCAACCCACAAGAGTCGTCCGTGTGGCCTCGACGCGCATTTTATGCATTGAGATTTGTGTATATCTGCATTCAAAGACGCGTACAGATGGCTCAAAGGTCCGATGTAACTTTCGATGTGGCATACTCGTTGTCATTCTAGCGTATACTTTTCTTTCTTTTTTTTTATTTTGAAATGGAACTTTAGATTAATTAGTGTTGGATAATAAATAACTGAGGGTTTAGAGCTTATCTAATGGAATGTGGATTGGATGTCAACGCGTGTCACTAATGTGGATTGGAAAGCACTTTTAAACTTCAATATCTATTCAAGCCACATTGCTGACGTGACATCAATCGACGCTTACAATCCACATTTACCATTGAAGATGCTCTTAACAAATATGAAGATGCTACAATAACATCTCAAAGTCATACCCAAAGTCACACCTTGGTGATGACTAGTGTGGGCCCCATGTATCTTGAGGCGCCCCATACAACATCAAGAGGTATGTGCGTGCGACTTTAAAGTGTCATTGTAGCATTTTTCCTAATAGATGATACTAATAATAATAGATAATAAACCCCAACATTGCTAAGGCAACATTTTTGGGACATCCGTTTGTTGTTGGTATCTTCTATTCAATATACATCAATTCGTGGGCACACAAAGCCATGAAAGCCATGAAAGCAAAGAAGAGCGCCCCACTCCCCCAATGCCCATGTCGCCCTTTCTCCTCTTCCACCACAACCACCACCACCACCCACCAAGCCCACAAATCCCTCACTATTCCTATGAATGGCTATTACTACGTCTCGATCCCCTCCTATCTTGCAATCCATGATAATTTGCTATTGCAGATTGGGAGAATTGGATAAATCCACCAACTTTGCGGATCGCTTGCTAGCTGGAGTCCGGGCATTACCTTTGCAGGACTGGTTACAATGCCTTAAGCTTTTATCTACATTTAAGATCTTAGATGAAATAAATGAGAGAGAGGACTGAAGCCCATTGTTGCTATTTACAACTCAACTATTGAAGTTTTTTGCTAAGGAGAGAAGGTTTGTTGAAGCAGAATACATGTTTAGGAAGACGAAAGAGGATGGTTTAATTTGGCTCATGAGGAATTCATCTTTGCTACGCTTATCATTGGAAGAACTATTGATACTTGTTGTTTTGATGAGATAGGAGCATGTGGGATCCAACCTAGCTTGTATGCATACATGGCACTAATCAGTAGACTAGTTCACTAAGAAGGCACGTCTGTATCTTGGCAGGATGTTGGAAGATGTTATTATGCTAAACGTGATTGATCAGTTATGTAGGATTGGGGACATTGTATGGCCATTAGTTTAGTCAATCTGATTCCATATTTGAAAGTGATAGAAGAATTTCTTTCATGTCTTCTGAGGAAATGATCCATGTTGCATTGAAGTTAATTAATGATATCAAGGATACGGGTATTGTTTTGTATTTGCATCATTATAATGCGGTTATCGATGGATATTTTAAGGCAAATCGAATGCATGATGCGTATAATTAATTAAGCATCTTAGAATGATGCACAAGGATGGTTTAGTTCCCAATCAAGAGACATACACTATTCTCATTGATGGAAATGTAAGAATACATGATGAATAAAAGGGGTCTATTCCCTGCCTAGCAAGCTCTCATATGAAAGACTACTCAGATCCCTCTGTTTAAGCAATTCAAGTGACCTTGCCTGCATAGTATTCAAGGAGATGCATTTCCTCGGATATGTGCTTTACAATCATAATTAATAGTCAGTGCAAAGGGAATACATTTGGTAAGGCTTATATAAGTTCATTGCTTTTCACTTTTCGTAATTTCGGATCTCTTTTTCTTCTTATTTTTTATGTTAAATGGTTTTTTGAAGTTTTGATGGTATTGTATATGCTGATGTCTGTTGAGAGTTTTCATGCATACAAAGTCCAATTACATTCATTGTTGAATGTTGTCATCATGTATCTCTCAGTCTAGACACATTATTTAATGTGATTTTGATTTTCGGAAGCTGAATTTTACTATTGAGGTTCCCAATCCTCATATAACTGATCATTGTCTGTTACATGCGCAGGTCATGTTCTATATGTCTATGGATTTTACGCTATAAGTTCGGCGCCAACATTAATTCATTCACAGGTATTTGTGATTAGGGTTGAAACTATTTATACAAACTGGTTTCCTATATATATATATAAAAAAGAAGCTGTATCCTATATAGCATTTACATAGACTTTTATATATATATATCATGTAAGTTGTCTTGGTGAAACTAGGCTCCTGCGACAGTGCACCGCGTCGTGCCATCGCAAGTCGCGATAAGGTCGAGTATTAAGAACCTCAACAACTGCATTGGTGATCAACCTTCTACATTCAACAAAGTTGTAAAAAGCTAACTTATCACCACCACCACCATTATCATCCAAAGAGACTAAAACTATGTTGTCTTCTACCATGACCTTTAGTACTGCTCTCACTTTTGGATCTCCTTCTGATGACAAACAACATACTTCACTCCAATAACCATAAAACTCTTTCTCCTTATTCATCAACACATGCACATACGTGCAATAGTCTACGTCGAAGACGTCGCTGCAGTGACGATACTTAGTGTAGTGGACATAAAGCTTCCCTCTCCTTGTCATACCAAGCTCTGGCTCTAGTTCTAATTCATACTCATCATCATCTCCTTCTTCCAAATTCATTGCAAATGGAATCTCCCTCCACTTCTCACTCTTAATGTCGAAATAAATCATAAATCTTTTCCCGTCTTCCCAAAAGTTAAGAAGCTTTTCTTCGTCTTGTCGTCGGCCTAGCCAATGGACAGCTCCATTCACAAATGTCCATTTCCTCGGAAATCTATATCTCGAGGGACTTGAGGGATCTTTCTCCATGTTTTAGTTCTCGTCGCGTAAATTATACCTTCCTTGGTAGTACTCTTCGAATTAATGATAATCACCTTGTAGTCATCTGTGGTGGAGTCATGACCAAACCCGACTGCTACTTCATAAGAATGATACTCGCCGAGACTAGTGTAAATCCGCGGCGGCAATGTTAAGTAGTCGTCTTTCCTACAAGGGTTCCATATGTAAAGTCTAAGGTATTTCGGTGGATCTCCGGCGTCGTTAATGTCGTAGATCTGCACCAACAATAGTCCATTACAAGAACCTAAAATATAAGCATAGGTGCAGGGGGACTTGAAAGGGTAGTCCATCTCGACCGGGTTGTTAAGACCGTTGTTAGGCAACGAGAAGAGCCTCTGATCTCTCAATGTAACTAGAGCGATGAGATCGTCCTCAGTTAATGTGGACGAGTTTTGGTTGAGAAGTTGAAGTTTGGCGAATTGAGGACTAGTGATCCAAGCACACCATAATTTATTAACACAACTGAATCTTGAAAGAGATTTGGTGGGTAGCTTTGTGAGTATACCATAAAAGATCACATCGTCTGTAAGGTTTTCCATTAATGATGAATTGATCATGATTGAAGACAAAAACAATTAAAGAAGAAATATAATCCTGGTTTAGTATTGTCAAGTCGATCACTAATGTTTTAACGGTTGAAAAAGTTGGTAATTATTAATTAATGTTGGAGCCAAAGTTCGGAGGCTATGTTGTTGTTGGAGCCAAAGTTCTCTTGGATTTCTAGTTTGATTAGGAATCGTATTATAAACTTACTAATTTTTTAATAAAAATTAAGCTATTAAGCTTTTCAATATACAATTACAAACGTCATGCAAGAAAATTATCTTTTTAAATATCTACACATGCTCTATATTTAATTATGAGCCTGGCTAAGCGCACCCCACCGTTTACTTAGTGCATCCCGCAAAAAAGTCATACTTAAAAAAAGTTCAATTCTACTGCAAAATGACATTTATGCCCCTCACTGTGATTAGCGTCCCCCCATCGCCTTTTTCTCTCATTTTGTGCACTTCACTATCATCCTTCCACACACTATCTTCTTATGATTTGTAGGGCGTCATCAAGTTGTTCGGCCTCACAGGTCGGAATCTCCGGTTGGAGAGTCGGTTAAAGCCCACCGAACCTCTAGTTGGAGAGTCGATCAAAGCCCACTGAACCTTTAGGTTGGCAGTTGTCAACCGAATTTCATGAAAGAGGTTTGGTTTGACAACACTGAACTTAGAAGATAAGTCTCAACCACATATCGCCGAACCTAAAATGGATTTCTCGGCCAAGGTTTTGTAGTTGGGTGCTTCGATTTGGATGAAGGGGTATTTTGGTAAAAATGTTGGCGTGCCTTCATAAATTGAAATTCAAATTGGGGTGCACTAAGTAAAAATTAGGGTGCGCTTAGCCGGATTCTTACTTATTTAGCTCTGAAATTAATTTGTTTAGGTTGTAGCTATGTAGCTAGGTAGCTAGGTTCTAGTTTTATAAATGTAATTTTGCATCTAGTTAGGTCTTCAATACTTTTACAATGATGTAAATATTGTTAAACTTTGGAGTTCAAATTTTGTATTGCAAAGTAACTAAACCTTTAGTCCCACATAGGAGAGAAATGTTTGGTTTCTCACTTAATATATGATCCAACACACTTCACTATTGTGTAAGTGAGAAATGGGCTGGAGTGAGTGGACCATGGGGTGTCACTTGGTAATCACCTGATTAAGTAATCTTTGACAATGGCCTTTGGGCCTTTTTGCTAAGTTCGAATTAAGAAGTTAATTAACTATCAATTAGTGGCACACTAATTAAGACCACTAATTAGATAATTATTGAAAAACTGTCCACGAATTAGATATTGACTTAGGAAATTATATAAGTTTTTTCGAAATCAAATTTTTTTATGTGATTTTGTGTTTTTGAGAGAGAGTCGATTTTGCAGTTTGAAGGTTCTTTGATTGATGCTTTGATCAAATAGCAAACCAGTTGTATCCTGGGGACAACTCCTAGTTGAATTCAACACCGAGTTGGAGGAAATTTTCTGTCTTAGGTCATTGAACTGCAAGCCTCTGGTACACTTTGTTTATTATCTTCTTAATTGTTTAATCAGCATGTTTAGTTGCTTGCGATAACAATGTCATGTTCAGATTTATGCTTAAAATAGATTGCTTGGTCTAACAAATATCACATTCACCCTTTCTAGCGGTTAGAAAGGCCAAAGCACACATCTCAGGGGAGATGGACGATGCATCGCTTGCCAAAAATCAAAGTTTGGAGAACATGAATAGAAAGGCCAAAGCGTGGGTTCGACTCTTGATGAAGCCGAAAAAAAAAACTTTACTCCTAATTTCTACCAATCAGTCACTTTTTTTTTTTAGTTATTGATAAAGCCAAGTTTAACCTCATACTTTTTTTTTTTAGTTATTGATAAAGCCAAGTTTAACCTCATACTTTTATACTTAAATACTTGTAATTATCTAGAGTAAAGGAGTGGAAAACGTGTGCTCTCACCTTGGTAAAGTCGATTACGCTATGGATTCATCAAAAAAGTAACAAAATAAATTAAACTAGCTTATAAATTAAGACTTTTTTAATTGTATCATATTGACAAGATCAGCATTTCTATTGTTCATGTCAAAAACTTTGAGATGTACCTCCTAAATACAAGTGATCAGGATCGTAATCCCCAAGTATTTAAAATGGAAAACATTTATATCAGATAAAAAAAACTAAATTATAGTTATTACATAAGAGACATGCATAGCAAAAAAACAAGAGTGAATATTAACTACTGATGCGTTAGAGTGGTTCGGCACACTAGCGGCTTAAGAAGGTATTTTGAATTTGAGACTCCGCAAACGCGAAAATCACTGGTGGGAGAGCTTTATTCCTTAGTCAATATATATAATATGTCGCCCTTTATGGGGGCTTTGGAAATGCTTCTCCATGTGTTGATTCTTGCCATGTATACATATATATTAGAATTGGTTTAATGGTACAGTTATGTTTTATGGTTGGAGGTCTTGAATTCCATTTCATATAATTACATAAGGTTTAAGTAAGAAATTACATCATTTTTTTTGTAAAATCTTAAAAAATGGGAGATTTTATGCGTGGAGCGGAGCGAGAGGCGAGGATTCCGCGTAGGGATCCTCTCGTGAGGCACGGGCAGGGAACCTCGTGGGGCGAGAGCAACCCCCATCGCCTTGCCCCACGTGTCAGGGTGTCAATTTTTTGGGTTTGGATGGGTCCGGGTCTGGACAACCCTTGATATAAAGGGGCATTTGCATTGTCTAGACTCAGCCTGGTTTTAAATTCGGACAAGTGTGCTTTGCCCAGACCCAGTTTACTTTAAATTCGGGTTGTCCAAATATCTGCATTTGTTGAATTTTGTAAAATTTTATTTTATGTTTAAAAGTTTTTTTAATTAAAAATATCATTGTAAATTTCTCGTAATATAATATTTTTGACATAATTTTAAAAAGTAATGTCCAAGTTGTATATACTCTTTTAAATTACAAGGCATAATAAAGTTTTTTTAGTAAAAGATAAAACGCATAATGTTGTCTTGAACTATGTAGCTAAGTTTCGAAACTAAAATAGTACATTTCTATATAATCTATATATGTACTTGTTTTTTTTTAAAAAAAAAACTATAAATATAGTTTCCTTATTTCTATAATTATTTTTGTACATAATCATATAATGTATAAAAGTATATTTTCAAAAAAGGGGACATCTTTTGAAATCCGGGCTAGGTATGGGCTTAAAGGGACTTGTCTAGACCGACCCCGATTTAAAAAATTATTGTCCAAACTTTCTTTTTTTTTTTGGACAAAATCGGGCGCTTCTGGACAAAAACTTGACACCCCTACCCGCGTGAATCATCATACATATACGTGAAACAACCCATATCAAGAAGAGCATGAACACCCGAGTGAACCTAAGAGCATATCCGATCCACCTATGGCACAAACACAATGTACTGCAACATCATCATTTTTTGTTATAAAAATAAAAATAAAAATAAAAATAAAAATAAAATAAAAGTCTCATTCTATATTTAAAAAAACCAAATAAAGTCTCAATCCACATAAACCAACCATTTCAGACGCTCTAATTAATGAACCCGACCCCTATATCAAGAATGCATAAACTCCTAGGTGAACGTAATAGACCAACGAACTTGCATAACTATTAAAATTTATAGTTCATGACCTCAATTAATGCTAAACATCAAGAAATTGTTGTGCATGTCTGAAATCAACGTAGTTTAGACTTTTCAACACAGCGGACTTCCTCACAAAGTTGTCTAGGAGAAACTAGGGTCCTACGATAGTTCACCCCTTGCATCCAACTCAATGAATAGTTCCCATAACGTTTGATGCTCTTTTTTTCAACTCTCAAAAGTGCACTTCTTGTAAATGACCAACCAGAATTAACATCTGATCGTCCCTCATTGTTCTTCTTCTTCTTCACCACAAGTACATCAATGCAAAGCCAAACTTCATTAAACCACCGGAAGTTTTCGTAGGTCAAGTAGATAGCAAGTCCCCCCTCCTCCGACGGCGCCAAACCCATCTTTACCGCAATAAATCGCTCTTCAAAATCCGGCAACCGCACCTCTCCCCACTCTTCACTCTCTATGTGCAAGTAATACAGTACCTTTGGCCGCATTGGATCGAAATTGTTGGCGTCGTTGCAATAACCTAGCCAGTGAATGGTTCCATTCGCGAAAAACCCGATTCCATTGTCCACGAATATCCTAATTCCTAAAGGTATAAAACTCAGAAAAGGGACGACGACAACTACTTCGCTCCAGGTATTGCTCTTCACCTTGTATATGGTAATAACTTTCTTGAATGATAAATTAGAAAGGACAGTAATCACCTTGTATTCGTCTGTACTAGAATCATAACCAATCCCAGATCCTAGCTCATGAAAATATTCACGAGACTGCTTTGGTACTCTAGGCAATATTATGTACTCCATCGTGCATGGATTCCATATGCACGTCTCCGCCGGTCGGAATCCTCGGTATAATGGATTCCATATGCCTGTCTCCGGCGGTAGGAATTCGAATACCGGGTGTAATGGAATTTCCTTGATCTTCAGTAACACGAGGCCATTGCATGAACCCAAGACTTTTACAGTGTGGTGGGGAGACTTGAATGGATATTCCATCTCGACGGGGTCATCGACATTAGAAGCGGCGGCGGCCAAGCTCCCTTGCGTAGGCATGGAGAAGAGTGTCTCTCTCCTTGTGAGAATGACGTGATCGTCGTCGGTATGGATTGATTTCAATGAACTTTGATTGAGAAGATGAAGCCTCACGAACTCAGAACTAGTGATCCAATGCTTCCATGATTTGTTAACAGACTTGAATCTTAAAAGGGACTTGGTGGGTAGCTTGGGGAGGATAACATTAACGATTATATCCTCTGGAACCTCCCGCCGCGGGCGCGGCGGCGACTGCTCCCTCTTCATCACATGCATTGCCTTCTAGTAATGGTTGATGCTGTTGAGAATAAGTTTTGATGTACGTTTTGAAGAATAGGAGTTCTAATTGTGTGTAACCAAGACTTATAGTAACACCAGAGCATTCTACTTGGATTAGGACTCTACTTGGTTGCCACTCTAATTGTATGTAACCAAGACTTTCTATTTTCGTTTTTATATTTTTTTTGTGTATGTAATAACCGATTGTAAGGAGTTTCTATTTTTGTTTTTGTTTTTTCTTTTTTTTTTTCGGACTATATATTAACTTATTATAAAACTAATACAATTAGTTGAATAAAAATCAATTTTCCTTTCAAAAAAAAAAAAGGAAACTATATATTTTAGGAACTTATTTTGGCTATTAACTATTTTTTAGGATTTTATTGCAAAACTATGTTTTAGGTATATTATCTATTGTAACAAGGACTTTTTATCAATTGATTTTTTAATCGGTTAATATAAACACCGATTAATGAAATTGTTGGGTTTTCTCAAAAGAAAAAAAAATAAAAATAGAAACCGACATCGGTTGTGCTTTTGATTTTTTTTAAATACTTTTTCTATATATATTTATAATAACACATGGATATTAACATCTTAGCCAAAGAGCAAGTTAAAAGGGAGTGAGTGTGATAGTTGGGCTCAAGTTTGGGAGAGAAGATACATGCATTAACCAAATTGGGAACAGGTCCTAGCCAACTCCATGAGACTTGGACACCTAATGCGAGACAATTTTTTTAACTGCAACACTGGTCACGGGTTCGATTCTTGACAACAACATAACATTATATTTCTTTGTTTTTTCAGCTCGGGTTATGAAGTTGGGGCAATACCCGACTAAATCCCGTGAGATTAGTCAAACCAAAGTAAGAAAGGACTGAAAAAGATTCAAACACCCATGATTATAATAAAAAAAATGTGAGACAAAATCCGGACCGGTGTGGCCTAGTGGTAAGGGCGAGGACGAGGTTGTGTGAATTAAGCGCACGACCTCGGGTTCGATTCCCCACGACAGCCAAACATCGGACCACTAGTGGTCTCTTTCCACAATTACAGGACTCGTGGGACTAGTCAGACAAAGTGATTGAATACTCACGATTACTCAAAAAAAAAAATGTGAGACAATTTTTCATAACACGCTTTCACAGCAAGTTGATGAGCTACCATATTCCTATTTCAACTAATGAACTTGAAATGAATTGGTCCTTCTCTATTCTTGATCCACTGTCTCACATAATGTATAATCGGTGCTATGTCGCTAATCTCAGGTGATGTTAGCTGAAAGCCTTGAATAACCATTTTCGCATTTGCAGTAGTATTTGTTTTGTTCAATTAATGTAAGGTATTCAGAGTTTTGCGATAGCTAATTCCAAACTCTCTCTCACGGATAAGACCTCCATTGTTTTTCTTTTTTTCTTAGATTAATTAATGTAGGGTATCAACTTCGTTTGATTAATACAATCGGGTTTAGGATGTAGGCGTGGTTATCAGTATCATAAACAGGTACGAGTAGGCTTCAATTATTTATATGCACATTATAGTCAAGTTTGGGAAGGATACAAGTAGGGAAGATCTTGCTGGTACCCACCAATTTACATCCCTAAAAAAAACTTGGTAATTCTATATTCACATACATGGGTAGGGAGGATTTCACGAGTACCTTACCAGTTTATATCGCTAGAAGAGTTTGGTAGTACATGCGTCCGTATGCATATTATAATCGGGTTTTAAATAGGTATATGTACTAATATCATAAAACTAGTACGTGTAAAGGAGTTTTACAAATACCCTAACTATTTACGTCCCTAAAAGAGTTAAAAATTTCTTTAAGGTTAAGGATGGTTACAGGGTGTTCACATGCGCATTATATTCAAGTTTGCAATAAATATGTGTATTAGTTTCATAAATCAGGTACGGGCAAGGAACATCTCGCGGTACCCTATCGGTTTTACATTCTTAGAAGACTTTGAGTAACAATTATTTCTTCATAAAAAATTTACAAAAGAAATTAGTTAGATTGTTTTTAACTTCGATCGGGATCCCTTTTTTTTTCAAAAAAAATCATTTTCATTTAATATTTTGATGTTCAATCGTGGCCACGTGCAAAGCGCGGGATACCGATTAGTTTTTATTAAAGCTTAATCAAATTTATTACTTCCTTCTCCCATCTAAGCTAATGAGCCAGACCAATACATGAAGTAGCGCTCATAACAAATTAAATGATCAAGTAAACCTTCTTTTAAGTTTGATAGTCTCTTTTTATTTTTGGTTTAAAGTTTGCAGAATATATTCGACTTCTATAGTGGCAATGAGAACAATGAATGAAAAGCAAAACAGGGATGGCAAAAAATATCCAAGTCACTAAACATAGAAAACATTGTAATTCACATCATAACTGTATTCTTTTTAACTTCATAACTTCCACTTTGATGATAGTTTTTACCAACCAAGTTGTTCCAATAATTGAAACGCATAAAAGGTGAGCATTTCTTGGCTTCAAGGTCAAGGAGACAGAAGAATTGGTTGGTTCATAGTCATGTCATCACGTGAAGGCAATTAATATTTTAACATATAGATACAATTTTGCTTCCAAAAGACTCAAAATTAATCTAAAAAAAAATCTCTTCTACCATCCCTAAAGAAATTGCACTTAATCGAGCACAATGGAAAAGTTTGATCCATGTAGCCGACCCCAGTTAATTTAGGACTGAGGCTATGTTGTTGTTGTTGTTGTACCATCCCTAAAGACAAGCAATTTGGGTAACATCAAATTGGTATTTACTTCAATGGTATCTCTTTTAAATGAGTTGAATGTCTACTGTCTGTTCTAGACCTACCAAAGACGCCAATAATTTATATATAGCAACCAAGACTTAAACTAAGTTTCAGTTAAGACCCTTCCAGTACCTTACCATCTACTTCGACGTCTTATGGAAAATATCATTGTCATACTAATTGGCCGGGTTAGGATGAAGGCCATAAAAATTCTTGGCTTTTCACCAAATGCATGAATCATTTTTGCTATGAAGTAATTGGAAAAGAAACAAAGTAAGCTAAAGTCTAGAGATCTTATCTTTTCATGACTAATATGACAAAGAAAAGCATACTTGAAAAATATTCGAAGGCCCTTTTATGAGACAACACCTCCCTTTGAAGAGCTGGAGTCCACTGGCATATCCTTTACTTGAAAGAGACTGAAAAGGAACCCAAGAGTAAGGAAACACTAATTAGAAAAGCCTCCTCTTCTCTATACATTCTTGAGTTTTGCAAAGTGAAGGACTGAAGAGAAAAACAGAAGAGATGAAGTTTTTGTTTCAGTTTCCATGTTGTTCCTGCTTCTGCTTCATGAAGGGCAGCAAAGGTAAGGCTAAGGAGGCCAAGGCGGCCGCAAAGGAGACAAAAGGAGACTGAGAAATGGAGTTGATCCACTCGCACGAAAACAATGGAGTAATTGTCTTTCAAAGTTTTTGTAACTACTGTTGCGTATATAAATATGTATACCTCTTTTTCTCCTTCAGAGCTTCTCTTCTAGATTGTATGCATAAGCAAAATTGTATGTGCATTTTCAAATCAATCGAATAATAACAATGGCCTCTCCAGATCTTCTGTGAACATCACTTCTCTAGATGTTGTTCATTCTCTCTTATTTTGTTTATCTTGATCATTTGGTGCCAAGCCCATCTCCTGCATTTGTTGTTCAACTGATACCAGACCGGTCTCCGCAAGGAAACTGCAGAAGAAATATTATGAAGTGAGACCAAAATGCAAAGAGATTCTGATAATCTTGCCTATAAGAAAGGTCATATACAGCATGCCACATGTCGCAAACAAAAGCATTTATATTTCAGTAAAACTGGGAGTAAAAGCAACAATGTAGATCTTCCTCGTACGAAAGTGTAGACTTTACAAAATGCTATGCTTAAAAGTACAACATGAAAAATCAAGTAACGATGGCAGAAGAAGAACGGAGTAATCAAGTGAAAGATGTCTACTGCCAAAATCTTTAGATGTTTAATATTTAGAAAGCACTAAAGATATATAATGGAAAAAAAAAAGTAAAAAAACTAAATATATTTAATAAGGAGGTTTTTCCATTTGAAATTTATCAAGAATGAAGTCTATGTTGATTTTTTGCTCAAGCACAAGACAAAAGTAGAATTTTCAGTACCGCTTATAAATGTGAAGGCGGTAAGAAGAAAACTCAAATGCTAGGAAAAGCGATCTTCAATAAGTTTTGAGCAAGTCCCACGACCATGAATTCTACTTTAACAGTCAATACCCAGAACTGCTCCTATAAATTCATGGTTCACATTGACCAATGTGACAATTCTGGATGATTCAAAGAAGAAGAAGAAAGACCCTACTACTTCATGCACGGAAAACTGGAAAAGGAGTCAACATGCCCATATGTGTTTTTGCATGTGCGGCAACTAGAAACAAACCATCGTTTTGCTTCCATGTGACCGCAAAGTTAAGTCATATTTCCCAGACAATCAGCGACAAATGAATTGATCAGGCCTTCCAACGTGATGAAAGCCCAATGATAACAAAAGCAAGTTCCATAAAATCTATGTACTTGAAATTAAGCAAGTTCAAACAAGAAGTGCCTCATCACAAAAGATACAGCCGTATAAGCATAAAACTACGATTGTACTAGCACTACACCATTACAACACCATAATGTTTTAAAGGAACCAATGCGTACATTCTGCAATACATATAAGAACAGTAATTAAGATGCATAAATTCAAGTTCACATCATAAGTACGCTGCCTCTCTTAGTAACGTTAGCACACACTCGTAGGGTAAAAGAAAATCCAACTTATTTTCTTCAATTTGTTTAAAAGTAGTACTTTCTACTTTCTGATGTGCGTCGCTGCTCATCATACATAACTAGAAACTGTAAAGTTCGACAGTGTCTTCTACATCATGTAAATACTAACATGATAACATTCTCATTTTATACAGATCAGAGCTTGTGTGCACTTACTTGAATTTAGCGACAGATATCACTAACGAATATCTCAATGCATCAAGTGAGACCATCCAAATGTAAATCAAGGTGATTCTACTAAGAAGCGCCCTTCTAATAAAATGTTGCGCGGCCATTCTAATGTGCTCATCTTGACCGAACACGCACCTCGTTCTAGTCGGGCGCCTAACCTAGAGCGACAAAACTAGGTAGAACCAATAAGCACTAAATTATTCACTTGTAGCGTCAAGTCCATCGACAAAAACTTGCTTAAGCTAATAAAATCATAGCCCTAACCCTAACTCAATAACCAGCTTGACTTGATCATACAACATAGCCTCAGTTCCAAATTAATCGGGGTCGGCTACATGCATCAAACTCTTCCATTGTGCTCGATCTATTGCAATTGATGGTGAGTTTTTAAAACCATTCAAACCCCTCCTTAATAATGCGTCTCAAGGTAACTTTGGTCTACCCCTACCTCGTCGAATTTCTTCAGTTTCTACTTTCTATTGAGTCGAGTTTTCTAGTGGAGGCATATGTAGGCAAACACATCCAAATTTGCATAAACGCAATGCGCGATCCGCCGCTCATCTCAAAACAACAATTTTGATTCCTTATACAATCAAATCACACTCATTGACACATGAATTGAATTGAATTTCATAAAAAAAAAAAAAAACAATATCTAATCTAATAAGAGAAAGAATACCGATTTAGGAGGAAAAACAGTGCTGCGGATATCGCGACGAGAGCGAAAACGTGAAGAGCCATGGCGAGGTCCTTGGAGAGGAAGGCCAAGCACGACATTGCAGCTAGAGACAATGCGAGAGCGAAGAACGCGGCCTTGATCACGGACCACGTCGGGCCCTGTAATGGAACCAGATTGAATACAGAATCAGATTTTGAAATCAAAATTAGGTCAAGTCGATCGAATGAAGGCGAAGAAGAGCTTACGTTGACGCCGGAGGCCAGAGCGCCCACCAACACTGCTGTGGCTGAAGAGACTTGTTGTGAATTGGGGTTTCGTTCTTCCATTGTTGGAACAACGATCTCAGACTACTGATTTGCTGGGTTTTCGTCGTTGAAGATTGAAGAATTTTGGGGCTTTTAGGGCTTCGCTTGAATGCGCAATTTGGAGAGACGATTTTTGTTGACCCGCGAAGTATCACCGAGTCAACTCACGTAGCTTAGCTTAGCTAGAATGACAACTGGGCGTTACACGCCAATACACATGTGGGACCGCGCGGGTCGAGGTCGCAGCTCTTGTGAGTCGATGTGTTTTGTGGCGTGATATTATTATTATTATTTTAGTATTTTCCTAGTTACATATGCTTCTCAATGAGTTGGTTTTTTTTTCTTTTTTTGAATAATAACATTATTTTAAAATATTTTTTTATTTTTTTATTTCAATTAGGGTCGAATTCTCAGATGAGTTGATTTTTTTTTTTGAATAATAGCATTATTTTAAAATGTTTTTTTGTTTTTTGAATCGAATTTACAGTGATTCCTTGTCCATCTCTCTATATATGGTTTAGCACCACTATTTTTTTTTCTTTACTTATACTTTTTAGAATAATTTTTAAAATATTTATTAGAATTCGTAAAAAATCATTTTATACCAACATTCTAAGAGACATATATTTGCTACACAATAGTGTAGATTTGATTAGGATGTGTGCTTCACAAATTTTAAGAGAATCTACACCATTGTATATCAACTATATGTACCAAAATAATGTTAAAAAATCTCATTTTCTCAAAAAAAGGAATTCCAAAAAGAAAATAGAAGTAACACCGCAAAATTAAGAGTATTACAATAGTCAGGAGACATCAAAAAATGCCCACAAATACTCTAATTAGAAAACAAAACAAAAATCTAATAGTAAAAATTGAAAAAAATACAATTAAGTAGGCCTGAAATAACTTGAGACGTATTTATTAAAATGAAAAGGATTAGTTATGAATGCTCGTTATATACATCTAGAACCCACCACCTCTACCACACTCAGCGATATGGTACTCATCTCATTGCCACTGCACCACATCCTTTCGCTCATCAATCCCACTCCTTTTTAGCCCCTTAAAAAAAAAAAAAAAAAAAAAAAAAAAAAAACGCAAATTGGCACTTGCAGGAACAATTTGATACAAGAAAGCAAGTTCTCAATCCTTCAATGAATAATACCTTATTGAATCAAATAGACTAAAATAGTGAGAAGGCCAAATGACCTGTAAAAGATGAGTAAAGGCCAGCACACTGAATGCAGATATTGCAGTAGGAAATTTATGTTTGAAATCAGATACAAGAATGAAGTGAACTGAAGGATGAAAAGCAATGCTAAGAAAACTTTATACAATTTGAAAAGCAATAGAATATAGCAGACATGATGGATAATCTGTGGTGATGAGGGAAAATGTGGGCAATTAGATACAAGAACACAACTATATCTCATACAAAATCATTCGGCGAACAAGATCAGATTAATAAAATGGTGGAAAGACTTGCAGATGATTTTACGCTATAACAAATGCATTTGCAGTCATCCGACAACATCGCTTCTCAAAGGGGTACCTGCATGCTCATGTATATCCATCTGCACAAATTTATGCCTTCATTTGTATGCAACTGATTGTAAAAGACGAGAAATATACCAGTTCAGTACCTTATTCTGCTTCAGACGTTAATCATAGTGCTCGACTTTCTCTTCTAAGGACCGCCCAGTTGAGCCTCCTGCGCACGCCATTCCTTCTCCTTGAGATACCGTAGGAGCCCCTGACGCTCAGACATCAGCTCTTGCAATGCACCAAAACCGTGAGCGGTTGGCTTTTGGAATTCATGATGGAAAAGTTTATCCCTCATCTGCTCATTGGCGCCAGGAGTTACATGCCAACCTGGGCGCAACGACGAGCCCTCTACATGATGAAGAGGATATGTATCAGAAGGATTTATCGCTAATCTATCAGGTGCAAAGCCAGAAACATTGTTATCATGGAGACTTCCAAGATAAGTCAATGTGTATGGATGAAATGGTAGGCCACCGTTATGTGTCCGATTGATGTTGAGGTTTCCATTGTACTGAGTAGACCATTGTGGAGAACTTGTTCTGCCAGGAATGGGTGAACATGCATCAGTGAACCTAGGACTCCAGAGATCGTAGTTGGATGAATCCTGATTCCTGGATAAAATCGACAAATATACTTGCGAAAAATCGGCCTTTCCTTCAAAACCTTCGGAGTTGCTGCCTCCATCATAACTGTATGTACCACCATTATACCAGGAAGCATTCTCAGGCAACAATGGAGCCGAAGGAACCGGGGTTGTATAAGGAGCTACAGAATGATGCATAGTGTCAGATGAATACTGAGGATGAATTAAGGAATCCTCGACAGATGACGAACCACATGGCAATTGAGGCGCCGGAATGGAAGGTGCAATGCCCACATCTTGCTGGCCAACTGTAGTTTCACCAATTGAAAGATCGGTGAGGGGTAAAGAAGCAACGCCAACATCGTTCCCCGCATGACACTTGTTTGATTCCTTTAGAACTTCTCCTTTTCTGAATCCTGAATTTTCTCTGTTTAGGACCCAAGCATTAAGGGATGGAGGCCCAGCTACAGATGGCAGCACATCTGTTTTAGTGTCCTCGGCTTCAAAGTCTGTAGGATGATCAGGAAAGGAATCGATTTCTGAATCCTCTGGTATCGGCTCCTGCCAGAAGGCCTTGCTACTGCTAGAAGAAGTCGCATTTGAAAGAAAACTTGAGGAATCGAAGCAAAACTGATTTTCCGGAAATGAAGAACCACGATTCAGGCGTTCTTCCTGGGGTGCCTTGAACTCCCATATGCTTGAAGAAGGTTCGTCATTAGCTGTAGTGGCAGGCATGTAGATTGGCGCAGAATTGTATCGGGTGATTGGTTTGAACAGAATAACTTCTTCCTCTTCAGCAGGGGAAGAACTTCCATTTTTGTCAACTTTGTTTGGTTCATCCTTGGCAACTTCCACTTCATTCTGCTCTTCAGCCTCTTGATGTGCTATACAATCGGCGATTTCAGTTTCAGCTTGCCCTGTTAGTTTTTCGGACTCTGGGAAGTGAAACTTTCTTCTCACTTTATCATAAGATATCCATTTATGAAATTCATTTGATCGGTCGACAACTTTGATTGCAGCAGCAACAATGCGGGAAATACGCAGTTGCTGTTCATTTTTGTCTTCCAATCTATTTCTGAGCTCATCACAGTTTGAAAAACTTAACATCTGATGGGACTGAGCAATGGGTGAGAATCCCCTCAGTTCATTATCTTCCCACAGAGCAATGAAATGTTGAGCTTCATCCACGGCGAAGGTGAAGTGGTTCAGTAGGTCAACAAAAGCTGAAAAGAAGTAACTGATCGCATTTGCACATTTTTCATCAGTTGTGTAAGTTTCTGCTCTATCTAATGCGTCCACCAAAAATTCCATAAAAACCAATATGGAGGGCAGAAGTGGACTACTTTCGACTGGATTTGTTTTCAAGCATCTATCGACAAAGCATCTCATACAGATAAATGCTGAGGCAACCGCAAGCTTTATCAATTCAGGCTGCTGCGTGTATCTCATATTCTTCCGCTTCTGCAGTTTTGACTTATCACCTAGAGTATGAATTGTATAAATGAGTATAGCAACAAGCTGAATAATTCGAAAAGGACCCGTTCTAGCTATGCCCATCTGCTGATACGACTCTAAAGTACCCTTCAGCGTTGCATCATCAGTTGACAACATTGCTTCCAGCTCTCTAATGACTGAGCCAAATATGATTGGGAACTCTTCCAAACTGCATGAAATCAAAAGTTTTTTTTCTAAATTTAGCCATGCAATGAATAGATGGATACACCAGATAAGATAAAACTAACAGTCCATATGTACATAGTTATACACCCTTCCAGTCTTTCATATATTACGAAATGCTGGATATTGGGAAAAAACACAGTTGTACTCCATGGGACGCTTATGAATGAAGCAAATCATAAAGGGAAACATACTTGGAATCGTGGATAATATCATGTAATATGATAGCTTCAAACTTTCAATAAATGTTAAGAAGGTCCAAGTAAATATATCTTGTTCACAAAGCCAACAACATAAGGATTCACTTGTTGAGTGGTTTGCCAACAAAACTGTAACTTATCAGGTATAAGAACCTACAACGGAGTTTGATAGGAGTAATTTAAAAAGTATGTGACATACAGACCATATGAGTAGACAAAACATTAAATCATTGGGGAAACTTGTGTATCAAACAATAGAAAAAAACTAACTCTTTAAGAAAGAAATAAACATCAACAGTAGATTATATGAATTAAAGCCAAATTGTCTACTTGCTCCAATAATTACCTGGAATTTATATAAAAGAAGCCAATCATCCGAACAATGAGGGACCACAACCCAGCTTTGTCGGATAAAGCGCCGTCCGAGTCTTTCCTCATCTGGACCATAGAACCATTTGATTCTGCTTTAAATTGCACAATGCTTCTTTCAGATGGCTTCAAGAAATTGAAAGTGGCCTCATTCAAAATAGTATGCAAATGAGATGCCCCATTCTGTGAGATCATGGAGGATATCATAGTAACCAAATTTGAGCCGGAAATTGGGGGAAAATAGAATAGAAAAGAAAAGAAGCAAAAATAGAAACTTCGACAAGAAACACTTTAGTGGAGACTTGATACCTTCTCGAAAAGCAGAATAAGGTTATCCCAAGCATCGGGAAAAGGTTCTTTAACAGCTAAGCTTCTTAGACAATGGTATAATGCAAGGAGCTCATCACCAACATACGTCGCCAATACAGCTAACTGCAGATTAAATGACCAAAAGACAGATATAATAAACATCTATATCATAGTAGAAAATGAACATGGGCCAAGATCACTAAATTCTAAGGATCGCAATCAGTGAAGAATGAAAAAGCTGCATAGAAACCTGATTGTGTGGGTTTCCACTATCTGGCCAAATGATAGATGCATTGAGGTAATGAGTAGCCGCAATTGACCAGTTGCGCTTTTGAGGATAAGGATTTCCATATAGTTCTCTATACCGAGCAAGATCTCCGAGGGAAACTAAGCAACGGTGACAAGAGAATTGTATTCTATACAGTTTTGATGAATCATTGTAACTAACGAAGCCGTCTTCATCTAAAGAGCGAATTTCCTCTGGAAGCCCATTAATTCTTCTGATTTTTATTATCAAACCTTGATAGAATTCAGAGGCCTCTGACAAGAAAGACTTAAATCCATCCAAAAGGTCATTTCTACCTTGGTCCACCGTACCTGAGTTTTTTGGTGCAACCGAGCTCATAGTTTCTCTAAGCCTATTACGGTATTCATCAATGTGCTTATAGTGAAGCTTCCAGAGAGAATATTCAATATCTTGAAGTTCTGCCAACTCATGATCATGCAAGATGATTTTCTCATAGTTAGAACAGGCTTTTACGTATAATTGACGAACTCCAGCATGCAATAGACCCTTCGAATAGACTAGTCTCCATAATTGTTTCTCGGCATCCAGAGCCTAAGAAAATCCGACAATTTCAAAAATGAAGAATTTCGGGAAGTCATTTTGTTTTCAGAAAAAAAAAGGGATTAATAATAATAATAGTATTAACTATTAAGCATGAAAATTTTCTTTTTAGTTTACTTCAGAAATTACCTCAACAATAAGATTTTTTGGAAGTTTCTTCTCACTGAGCTGGCCAACAATTTTATTGTCCATTGATGGAGTGAATAGAACTTGATCAACACTAGCTCGTGAATCTGACATGGATTCTGGAAACACTTCTATGCCAGAGTTGGGTCGACACAGATTATCTCAATCCACAGTAAGAAATAGCCATACAAGTAGCTTAAACATCCATGTACAGAATGGAATCAAACTTGCTCAATTCCACCATGCAGAGACAAGAAGTTCGGCAAAGATTTCCATAGAATTGGCCTCAAGGAAAATTCAATCTGCAGCAAAAACAGATTTGCATTCAGTTTCCATGCAATGAGTCCAGAAAGGAAAAAGAGACTATTGATACGGAAAGAAATGCGAAACGCCCAGACTCAAGTTCAAATATAAAAAAAAAAAAAAAAAGAAAAATAGAAAAGGAGATAAAAGGATAAATTGGAGTGCCACGAAAAAGGATGTTTGATAAGCTCGTTGAAAAGATCGCCACAAGCGATGAATTACTAGATAAGATCACAAACGCCACAAATTGACATGGAACTTGATAAGTTCAAACACACAAAGATGCAAAACCTAACTCACAGAGAAAACTCAAAACTCAACTCAACTCTTCCTTTTTATTGAATGATATAAGTTCCTTTACATAAGCTGACATCAAGACTCAAAAATAGAAACTAAACAAAGAGTAAACTTCTAATTCCTAATAGCTTTCTAATTCCTAAAAATAGAAGCAAATAACTTAAAGAAATTTCTAATTACCTAGAGACATCATAAAATAGAAATAAAGACACTAAAGAAACTTCTTAAATTCATGCTAGACTTATAGAGTAACAAACCAAAAATCAAAACTTGCTAAATATCGAACTTTGATAAAATAGGAATTTCTTCTTTGTGACTTCAAACCGGATCACATCATCTATGTTGGCAGATATTTTCTGAATAAAAGATTTGATTCACTGCGCATGGTTACTTACTTTTCATATCAAAATAATAGGTTCCAATATGCTTGCAAATAAGCCCAAGAGAATTTGTGTATACAGCCGACGGTTGCATACGGATTGGATCCGATCCAATTAGGGTCAATCCATAATCCAATCCAATTATTGCGGATTGAGGAATCGCAGTCCAGTCCGGTCCATTTATTTTGCTAATCCGACTTGATCCAATTTACTAAATGCGGACAATAACGGATCAAGTTATGCGGACTGACAATTATAAAATCAATATTCATAAGACTATAAAACTAATATTTTAAATTAAAACTTACATAAATCCTTAAAAGTAAAAAAAAATTATGATTGTCAAAGCATATCTAGTGAGATGGGTAAGGTATCACTTGCCAAAAGATAATTTAGAGAGGTCGTTGGTTCGACTCATACTAAAGCAAAAATAAATAAATTATGATTCATAAGAAAAATGTTGTTAATTAATTCAAACATATTAGTTTTAACATTTTCTATATTAATTTAATTAGATAGCTTAAAATGTGTACTTGAACATAAGAAGAATTAACTTAAGAATGGATCAGTAAAATATGTGTCATTCCATAATCCGATCCAATTAACTTTTATATATTTTACATTATACATATACATATACTCTTAAAAAATCTTGAACTATATTTAGATGGTGTTAGTGTTTCTATACCACTAATTCATCTACTATTTATTCATATACAATTCAAAATCCTGATATAGAAAATATGTGTAAAACTTGAACTATATTTATTCATATATTTTGAAGTGTATATGAATAAATAGTAGATGAATTAGAGCATCTCCAATGGGACCGTGGATTGGGGTGGAAATGGATCCACCTAGGATACAATCCACATCCAACCCAAAAAATGCTCTCCAATGGGACCATGGATTCATAATGTCCATCCTATGTGGCATGGAACCAAAGTGGAGGGTGTCTACTACAATGTCTACTTCTAGACATTGTGGTAGACTTCCACGTCAACATTATTAATTTTTTTAAAGTTTTTATTTTTTTTAAGCTTTTATTAATGTTATGAAAATTGAAAATAAAAGTGTCAACTCATCAATCCATGGTCTAAATCCACATTATCATTGGAGATCATTTTAAGAGATGAATGTTTATCTAGTGCCACATAGAATAGACATCCTCTCCACATCCATGATGTTGCACCAATCCATGGTCTAAATCCATGTTATCATTGGAGATGCTTTTAGAGGTATAGAAACGCCAACACCATCTAAATATAGTTCAAATTTTTTTAAGAGTATATGTGTATGTATAATATAAAACATATAAAAGTTAATTGGATCGGATTGCAGATTGAATTCGCAGATTGAAGTGTGCAATCCGCAATCCATTCCAATCTATGCGGATTGCAACTTTTGTAATTCAATTCAATTTAACAAACTCAAATTATGAACCCATTAAAGCTAAACGGACTGGATCGAATTGGATCCACGGATTTCATGAACACACAATACAGGCGCATAAATGAAATAGCGGCAACCTAAGAGTCATGTTGAAGTTCACATACGATTTTTAATGAGGATTGCACAATTATGATGAAAGAATAAACTAACCATCTTGTTCAAAAAGCCACTCCCACAAGGGTTTTTTTTGGGTAGGATCCCACAAGCTTTTCAAGTAATAGACTATGCACCAGTAATGTGTTTACATATTATCCAACTGTAGGTTTTAAAAAAACAAAAAAATAATAATCCTACATTTTTTTATCTCCTCGCTAACAATTCTTTCTTTCAATTTTGCACTAAATCGAGCGCAATGGAAGCGTTTGATCCATGTAGCCGACCCTAACTAATTTGGGATTGAGGCGATGTTGTTGTTGTTGTAACAATTCTTTCTTTAATTTCCCCCCTCTTTTATTGCTCAAATATATTGAGGTGATTGATCAATGCTCTAGGTACAATTGGAAGGTGCAAAATGTGAGTTGCAACCAACTCTTGCACAGCAAGCTAGTTTCCAAGAATGACTCAGGTTCGTGGATTGTATCATAGTATCTTCGGATACATCATCCGACTTAGCGGCAAACCTCTAATCAATCTCTCTAAAAGGACCCTATAAGTTCAATAATACCTTGAACTCAAATTAGAGGACTTGATATATAAATATATATTCTAGAACACTCTCGACTACTCCGAGCAGCTATCCCCCACGTTCGATTTAATGCACTTGAATGTAAAGTAGGTAACAAAAAAGAAAAAAGAATGACTACGACATGTATAAAGTTATACAAATAAAATTGCATTAGAAAGCATTAGAAAATGTCTGGATTCCCCATGACAGCCAAGCGTCGGGCTACTGGTGGACTCTTTCCGCAATCCCAGGGCCCGTAGAACTACTCAGACAAAGTGTCTGGATACCCATGGTTGCTCAAGAAAAAATTGCATCAGAAAGCATATGCAACTATGCAAGTACAACTAATACAAAGAAGAGCAGAAAACCCACATATAAGGAAAAGCAAATTAAAATACATAGAAACCAAAACTAATGTTAAAAACATGCTACAAGAACTACTTCACATAACACAATCAAGAGAAAGACATTCACTAAGAATTAATCCCAACTCTAAACCTTGACTAACCTTTAAAAATCAAATCAGATGAGACAGAACCCACTTCCAAAAAACAAAAACAAAAAAAAAAAAAAAAAAAAAAAAAAAATCTTCCTGCCTAGCTTAGATTATCATAGAAGGTGCCAACAACTGATTCAGAGAAAACCCATTTCACCCAAAACCCAAAAACCACCAAAAAAACTGAAAAAAACACAAACCCCTCAAAACCCACAACAAATTAAGCCACACAGACCAAACCCAACAACAGCTGAGCACAAAAAAATCAAGTGAAGTGGACAAGAACTTACACAATCTAATCATCCATGAAAAGGGTCTCTAGAACACACTACAGGGGTGCAAATTCAACTCTGGAAACGCCCAATTTTCCACTCAAACTTCACAAATCAAAACAACACATATAGAGAGAGAAAGTAGAAAGAGAGAGTGATAAATACAAGGGGGGGGGGCCACGGGTGCTGTGCTTCATGTAAAAGGGACAAATTTGGAGATGGCGGATGAGAAGAAGACCCCGAATCGACTTGGGTTTGTCGGGGGAAAATTAAACGCAGCAGTGGCAATGCCCAGAAAAAGCCGGTTTTTGCATGTTTCGAGGAGCATCTGATGGTTGATGAGTAGGGACGACGTGCTCCTTTTTTTTAAGTGAAGAAATGTTAATGAAGTACCTTAATGAAGTACCTTAAGGGATACGCTAACTAATGTCCATTAAACTTGGACTTTTCAGGTTTTCTTACCCTTGTTTATTTGGAAAGCTTAGTTGCTCTATGCTCCAAGGGTCTAAAAGTTAACCAACTCTAACTAATGGTTGGTTAGCAAAATTGGAAGCGAGTTGTTGTTTCTTAACTAGTGACTAAAGCTGCAGACTTGGGAATGAAAACACCAACATTAAAAGCTCCTCTTATGCACGACTTAGGGTGAACCTAAAGTAGTTGGATAGTTCGGATACCAGATAGTTTATAGACCAAAAAAAAAAAATTAACCTATTCCAAGAGATTAAAATTTGAAAACTTTTTCTTTAGGAAATGCTATAAATTTTGGAATTTTTTTTTATATGGATTCATTTAATGAGGGACGAACCAATTTGGTTTCATGCACAGGAGGTCAACTATGGAGGCGATTTTCCTTGTAAGACGATTGTTAGAAAAGTATAGAGAAAAGAAAAAGATCTTCATATGGTATTCGTAGATTTAGAAAAAGCATATGATAGGGTCCCTAGAGATGTTCTTTGGTGGATTCTAGAAAGAAAAAAAGTGCATGCTAGATACATAGACACTTATTAAAGATATGTATGATGGAGTAGTAACGAGTATAAAGACATTTGGAGGAGCTACAAAAGAATTTCCCATTACGATAGGACTACATCAAGGATCGGCTTTAAGCCCATATCTATTTACTTTAGTTATAGATGAACTAACTAGACATATTCAAGAGGATATACCATGGTGTATGCTATTTGCAGATGATATTGTCTTAGTGGATGAAACTAAAGATGGAGTGAATAGGAAATTAGAACTCGGAGGAATACATTAGAATCTAAAGGCTTTAAGTTGAGTAGGACAAAAACCGAATACATGTTCGACGAGAGGGGCCTCAAAGTTAACATGGGATGCATTAATTATGAGAGATTTGAATGGTTTGGAAAGCTCACCATCAATTGCACTTTTTGGAAAAGTTTGATCCATCAGCCGTTAATTTGGGGCTTGTTGTTGATGGCAAATTTTAGAAACTTGTTAAAACTAAGTTTTTTTATGGAATTAATTGCATGTCTTAACTTGTCCAAATCGACTTTTTACAAGATTTATAAAAAAGTTAGCGAGTTTTTTTATATTTAGTGTTAACTGCCTCGATTAGTCTAAAACTACCTTACTACGAGATTTGTAAGACGGTTAACAAGTTTTTTTCGAGTAATTTTCTTTAACCTTGAATGTGAAAACATTAAAACTCATCACCTTATTGTGTTTTAGGATGAAAATTGTGGACCCTTTTGGACGTTGTACTCGTATGGAATACATTTGGATAAGATAGGAAGTATGACCTAAATTGAAAACTCGAGCACCTTGAAAGCAAGTACCAACCATGGCATTAAACATCACCTACCGCTTCTTCAATGAACGATTATAGCTAATGCATTTACAAATCCCCACAATTTCAAAAGGTATTATTAATTGCTTTCAACTCTTTTTGAGATATTTAAGCCTAAACATGATATTTTTTGAGATAGTTCAAGGCAATTTAATCACATGCGCGGGCCACACCGAACTCCATCTCTATTGACTGCTCCATATATATTAGTAATACCATGAGAGCTTCTTTGTGCATTTCATAATTAATCTTAGCTCGGGATATATAAAATGATGATAGTTGAGATAGCTTAACAATCATCATAAAAATATGTCACTTTTTTGTTGGTGAGTACAAGGCCGTAAAAAGAGCTAAGGAAATTAGGTTATTTTATTGGTGTTATTTCCGTCAGCAACGATAATGTCTCCAACTTAACTACTTTAATTTTAATTGATATTTACAAACTTTTCCGTAGATATTCATTAGTAGCGATATTGTCTCAACTTGACCACACTCATTGGTGTGGAGTTTTGCTTCTGGCATGCACTAATTTAGAGCTAATCACTAATTTATATACTTCTTAAAGAAGTTACACTCAATCGATATGGGACTAACTTCAATCCAGTGGCAGATCCAAGGGGGCCAGGGGAGGCCATCACCTCCTCTAACCTCTGAGACCCTTTATAGTACCCTTACGATAGACACACGCTCCCTATACAATTTTGTCATTTTTGCCCCCATGATCGACACACGCTCATCGGAACAAGTGTAGCATTATAAAAAAGAAAATTATGCTTAATTTTTCATAATAATATATTTTTTGTTTGGAAAAAAAAATGATTAAGGTTAAAGTTCGGCCTCTAACAAGATTTTTTTAGTTCCGCAAATGCTTCAATCCACATAACAAGTCAATTTTGTTTAGAAGTTCTTGGGACTACAAGATCATTGAAAAAACTAAATAACTAATATAAGATTATGATCAAATCATGTTTGAAGTTTGAGCCATTTGTTTTATCATTTCACTTTGGTGAGTGGCTTGGCGTGATAACGGAAGTTTTTTTCTGCTTTTCAAACACGCAATGATGCAAAACAAAAAACGGCGCGTGTTCTTCTTCCATTTGTTTTTTTGTCCTTTTGTTTTGCTGTTCAACTCATCTATCGAGTAGGTGGTGAATGCACCAATGATAGGCCCCACAGCTTCACCTAATCCAGCCACGTGTTTCATGGTCAAAGTTTGGGAAGGAATTTTGACTTGAATGACTTGGGTCCTATTCCTTTGTGGGTCCCACAAAGACCTCATCCAATCACGTGTGGCGTTTTATCCACGTCTACACTATGACTCAACATTTGGGCCCACAATACATTTTTTTTGGTCAATACACATTTATTGATGCATTTAACTTCTAGAAAAAAAAAATATCTATGCTATTTTTTTTATTTTTTTTTCCAATTTCTTTGACTTGTTTGTAGGCCCCTCCCTATTAAGATATTCTTTTATAAAAAGGAAAAGAATTATTTGCAAGACAATTGAGCCTTTGGATCAGTGGGACCAGGGGTATTGCAATAAGTTATGAGCTTAATTGTTCTTCATAATTAATTCCATCATATTATATAAAGGGATTTTGTGTGTCTAGCTCACCAACAATTGTACTTAATGGAGCGCACAAGAAGAGTTTGGTCAATGTTGGTGTTGTTGCTGTGTGTCTAGCTTAGGGCGTGCTTGCCAGACTAATTGACATTGTTGCAATATTATCGTCTTATACGTCTGGTGATTATTATAATTGATTAATTAATTGTCGTTGTCAAATACGAGTTTCAGTCTTTTAGAAGATCTAATTTGAATTGCGTTTTTAATTATTAACTCATGTTCCATGTACCTCAAAGTTATGATTGTTAGCATGAAGTTACATGTAGTTGAAGTTAAAGATCTTGTCAAGGCGTAATCGGTGGTGGTGGCTCAGATACTCTCTATCTATCAAAAAAAAAATTCGTCAGGTGCAGCAGTGAACTATAGAAAATTTCGTTAATCAATAACTAAATATTAGAGAGTAGAATCCTGTATACCCCGAGTGCAGTTAGGGAAATATCTCCATAAATGAAGTGTACAGAGTCCACACTTTAAATTACGCACTATTGGATAAACACCGAGATTCGCAACACAAATCAAAATCTATTCATTAAAAATTATTCATGTATTATTTGTTTCTTTTCTAAATACAGAAAATTATTATTTTTTTGTCAAAAGAAAATTAATATTTGAATATCATGAAAAAAAGGGTACCAAAAAAGCAGGAAAGATCAATGGTCACAATTAAAATTTAACACAGGCCTTTAAATTTAAATTAATCTCTCTCTTCCTAATAATATCATGCATGCATGCTCTTTCTCTCCCTAAACATTTTTACAATTTAAATTTAGTTTCTCTCTCTTGGCCAATCTTTTCTCTTCTCTTCTATGTTCTTTGCATTGATATAATGAATAACATTGAAATCATGATTTATAGACATAGAAGATCATCAAATTGAATTCAACATACATACATATATAATACATATATGTAACAATATTAACAATGATGTATGAGATGGATGTGAGAGGTACAAGTACATGTCATGGTGCAAAATTACAAATGGTGCAGGAGAGGAGAGATCAGGGGAGTGCTGGAGGAAGGTGATGGCGGTCGACGTAGAGGAGGCGAAGGCGCAAGTGATGTTTGCCTTGCCGATGATAGCCACCAACGTCTCGCATTTCTTCATAACTTTGATCTCGGTTATGGTCGCCGGCCACATTGGTGACCTTGAGCTTGCTTCCTCCAATCTAGCCAACTCTTGGGGTACTGTCACCGGATTTGCTCTCATGGTATATATATATATGCATCTATTCTTGTTCATCATGACTAGTCCTTTTCGACAATTCTCTCTCGAATTCACACCATTTTAATTTGCTCTATATCTTGCATTGATTCTACATAGGAGACCACATCAATGCCTATTAATTATTAGCTTCAATATAACAATCTTTTGTATAGCTTAAGGTGCAGTAACCGAATATTATTGTATTACTTGCGTATATGGTAATGTTTCGGCGAGGTTTAAGGTTAATCATGGACGTCAATCGAGGTTATTTGGTAGTATGAAACAATGAATTAAGTTGATGGTACTAACATAAACATAGAAAAAACAGAAGCAATATATAACTAGCTAGATAGGAATTAATATTACATGGAAGAAATTAAATTAAAGGTGTCCTTGATCGGTCGAAAGTAAATCGAATCCTAATTATTAATCAATTAGCAATCCTGAAATGTATGATTGATTCGAGTGATCGGTTTCTTCGTGTCTTGTTTCAGACTGGTTTGAGTGGAGCACTTGAAACTCTATGTGGACAAGGATATGGTGCAAAGTTGTACAAGATGTTAGGAGTTTATTTACAGGCCTCATTCATCTCAGCATTTGTGGTCTCCATCTTAATTTCAGTTCTGTGGTTTTACACCGAGCCGGTACTGATCTCGCTCGGACAAGAACCTAAAACGTCGGAAATGGCGGGTGTATTTTTGAAGTATCAAATCCCAGGACTCTTTGCTTATGGATTCCTGCAGTGCATTCTAAGATTTCTTCAAACACAAACTATTGTGATGCCACTGCTCATATGCTCAGTGATCCCTCTAGTCATCCACGTCGGTTTAGCATACCTATTGGTGTACCGCACGCCGCTTGGTTTCAAGGGGGCGCCGATATCTGCAGCAGTATCATTGTGGATAGCATTCATCCTTTTGGCATTGTATGTGGTGTATTCAGAAAGATTCAAGTACACTTGGGAAGGACTTACTATGGAATCACTCTATCATGTCATCCCATATATGAAGTTAGCAATTCCGTCGGCATTTATGGTGTGGTATGTGACCTCTGGTAATCAGAATAAATTGCCCTTCTTACCTTACAACTGTTGCACTCGTTGATTTGCGCTTTCTTTCTTCGATTTTCATGTAAATGCAGTTTGGAGTACTGGGCATTTGAAATTCTAGTTTTACTAGCAGGATTAATGCCAAACCCCGAAAGGAGTACTTCATTGATTGCTATTTGGTAAGCTCTTGCATTCGCTCACACGATCGTTTCGGTTGTTTTCTCATATGTTATAAAGTCCTAGTTATCGTCATACTTGAGCTTATACTAGTGCTCGCTATATCCTGCAGCGTGAACACCGAGACTGTCGCGTATATGACTACTTATGGTTTCAGTGCAGCTGTAAGGTATGCTTGAAGATCCTGATATCGATAAATCTAACTTCTCAAACTGATTTTTTTAATTTCATATTTTCCTCTTCAAAGCATTCATTTGATGCTAATAGGAGGCTTTGTAAGGCAGCACAAGAGTGTCGAACGAGTTGGGCGCCGGATTTGTAGATAGCGCTAAGAATGCAGTCTCAGTGACACTAAAGCTTTCTTTCATTCTTGCTCTTGCCATAGTTCTACTACTACTATTTGGTCATGACATCTGGGCCAGATTATTCAGTGACAGCGACGTAATAATAAAGGATTTCGCATCCTTCAACGCCTTAGTTGCCATCTCCATTGTCTTCGATTCAACACAAAGCGTATTATCAGGTGAGATCTGCATATGAAACCTGTGGTTTTTCATTTTTGATCCATAAATCCTTGCTAATGCATTTGAATTTGATTTTTGCAGGGGTGGCCAGAGGATGTGGTTGGCAACATTTGGCGGCGTGGTCTAACTTGGCCGCCTTTTACATCTTCGGCATTCCATTCGCAGTTTTTCTTGGATTTTACATGCAAATGTTCACTAAGGTAAGATGAAATGCATTTTTTATAGAAGATAATACAGTACAATCTTTCATTTGTAAAACTAGTATTTCAGTTTATTAACAATGTAACATTTGAATGATGAAGGGATTGTGGATAGGTTTGGTCTGTGGTATATTCTGCCAGGCTTCCCTTCTCCTAATAATTGTGTTGCGCACAAAATGGACATCGATGGAGCTACCCGTGAACGATAAGGAAATTCAATGTTTATAAAGCTACAAGATAGAATGGGGAGCTGGAATTCAATTGTGTTCGTCGCGTTATTATTGCTTGATTCTTGGAAGAATTTCAAGCTTAGAATTGTGCAGAATGTTGAGCTATCCTTCTTTCTTTTTCCACTAGTTTCTTGTTATAGATCTAGAGAAGAATTACATCTAGACCTCTTGTTTAGTTAGTGATTTAAGAAAAAGATTCACAACCTTTTTTTTTTTTTTTCAAAGTTTTGTTTTGCACACGTACATTTGGGAGAGTTTTTAAAGCAATTGCTTTTGCAACATTTTTCCATTCCAAGAGTTTGATATAGAAATGAATGCCTGCAAGCGACGAAATCGTTAATATCGTTAGAGATCAGATCGAACCTGTAAACATATTGAAATAAATATAGTAGAGAAGTGAAGAGTGTAATTAAACGCTGGCAATCACAGCTCAAGTAGGCGAGGCCGCGAGAGCTATGCTCCAGTTCAGTCTTGACGAAGACCTAAAAAGAAAATCAAGTACAACAGCTAAAAGAAGCTTTGGAACACATAATGAGAGATTTTCAATTGAGCTTGTATTGAAATACATGAATAACTTGTTATTTACATTTTTAAGAGAGAAGAGAATGGCAAAATTGCCATTTAGCGTCTATTGTACAACAGTAAGACAACACAAGAATGAAATTTCTCAATTTACAATGTGTATACACAAGAGATCCAACTTGATTAGGTTAATCATCTTCAGCTTTCAGCATATTCTTATCACACTTTGCGAACTGCTGATGCAGTCGGTCGTGAAGTGATGCGGAACTTAGATCTCGGCGTGCCCAAAAGATGTAACATGATTTACACTACTGCATGTTTGTAATATGTGCATAGAAAAGGATCAGGTTTAAATTAGATAACTTCACACCAACCATTCTGCTATTTCTCCTTTTCCTTTTTATAGTCGCGAAGCACCTTTTCTCGTTCTACTTGTGATGCAGATAGCAGCCACTTGCTGAACTCGATCTCTTCCATGCCCATAAATTGAGCGAGGAGGGTGTATTGGGTTTTCTTTTGTTTTTTGATTGAAGAGACTTCTTTAACACCAGTTCTCGACGCTTCATCTGCTTTTCTCTTTCCTGAGGAGGGGCGAGACTGAGGCTTCACGATATCAGTCTCGGATGCAGTTATATGTCTCTTCTGCTGAAGTTTAGGTCCGTAGTTCAAAATATCTTCATTACGATGAGCATATACAATGCCTGCATATCAAAATAATAGGTCGAAAGTGACGTTAGAACTCGATAACTGAGGCTAAAGATTTTGAAATTCCTGATCTATATCTGACTAAGTTTCAACCATTGACAAATAACTGTAGAAAGCACAGCACCAAATGCTTTAAAAATAAATTATGATGATAATCATGATATTATTATTGTCTTGGTCGAAAGAGGTTCGGTGTTGCCTCAATAGTAGTCATAGGCATGCATTCAAATCATTCAAGCTGCTCAGCATTGCTACAGCCAACAGTATCCAACACGATTTTTACTTTTGAGGACTGATCCTACAATTAAGAAAAAAGAACTAGGACCCATGTGTTTGCAGAAAAAAAACTAATATCCCCAGTGACTAAGTCTTTTAGAACATGAAGGTAAAAAAAATAATTCTTTTCAAACACCAATTATCAAGCCAAAAAAAAACAGATATTCAACTCCCCTCCCCAAGAACTAACAATATACCCAAAGCGAAAGATATGAAAACAAACTCACTGGCACTAGAAGTCTAGAACCATGAATAAAGAACTTAATATACTACACACTATTCGCCAAGGAAATACATATAATACTCCATACTAAATGAGCGATAAATGATATACAATAATAAAGACTAATAATCACTGAAAAAAAAAAAAAAAACTAATAATTGAAAGAACAAGAAAAGAGACTAATATTCGTCTCCAAGTCGAGAGCATCTTGTAGCCTGCACATTCCAAGAAGCCCTAGAGTTGAAAAATTCATATGAACTGAATGAATTTTGCTAATAAAAGTTAGAAAAGTGGGTAACTTACCCAAATCTTGAAGCAACGGATTGTTTTTGTGACTGATATCCATGTCGTCAGTTTCTACAATTTCAGACTTTGACAAAATAGTTTTCCCTATAATACTTCGATCTTCTCTTTTATCAACACCATGGCCAGATTGGCGATCACGTTTTTCATTCAATTCAATAATCTCGCTGGTGAAAAGCTTATCAGATAGATCCCGAAATAGATTGCAGATTCCAAAGAGCTCACCTTGATATTCTTTACAATCCTAAAATATATTTGAAATCGTTATGATCATGAATGCATAAATTATCATGTAATAATTCAGGCTATCAAGAGATGTCAAAAACAGAATTCCAATAAAAAAAGAGATGTTGAAAAAGAAAAGAAAAGAAAGAGATGCACTTGTACCTGAACACCTTCAAAATACCGTTTTTCCATTTTTCCCGATACAGCGATGTTTGACAACTGCTGTTTATATACTTGACGGGAATATACAAGCTCCTCTAGAGATCCAGCTGCCAAAAGACGAAAGACTATAACATGTCGTTTCTGTCCATAACGGAATGACCTATCCTGTGCCTGCAAGTCTTGGGCTGGATTCCAATTTGGATCAAATATAACAACCCGATTTGCACTGATGAGATTGAGGCCGAGTCCACCAGCTCGAGTTGATATGAGGAAAACCTAAGACAGAAAAACAAAAAGGAACTTCGTTCATTGTTTGCAATTCAATTGATTCTAGAATTTATGCGCGAGAGGCACCTGTTTGCTTGGACTTGAATTAAAATCATCAACCAAGGGCTGCCGAGAGCTGGAAGGTGTCGAACCATCAAGTCTCGAGAAGCTATAACCTTTGCGTATCAGGAACTTTTCCAGTATGTCTAGCATCCTGTTGACAAAACACAAAAATAAAACTTGAAGCCAATAAAAAGAATGGATATTTGTTGAGAGGGAAAAGGAGAGAGAAAGGGCTACATATGCACACATAAGTTCATGCTGACACATATTTTAGCAAGGCCAGATTTAGGTAAATAAGTCAATGTAGGTAATGAAGTAATTTAAGCCTTTCCAATGAAGGATGACAATAGAACACTTGAATGCAAAATCCACGCAGTAAAACTTGTAATAAGTTATCTTTATCCCAGGTTATCGTGGAAGTTCAGCCTGAAAACATTTTCATGCACATAAACTCAAGATAAAAAAATTCAATAACAAAAAAACTGTAGGTTCCTCGGGCAAAAGGTTGTACTAACAAGTATTCATTGCAGAACGTACTCCCTCTAGTTAATGTAATTACCATCTATCTCACATTACATAAAATGAAATTCAAAAAAATTTTGTGAAGTTTCAGAACAATCCTATTTCAATTCAAGACTAATAATAGTGAGAACAAAGCACAGCTACATCCAACAAAAAAAAAAAAATCAATTGATGCTAACTATCTTTAACTACCGTAGAGATCAATGATTGTACACAACTAACGTTATTGGCTAATTTGCATTTATTACATATACTTATATAACCAATGATCGTCTCTTTCAATGTATTGAAATTCTTGGTTTAAAAATTAATCACCAATCACTTATAATCTATTCTTCATTTATTTACCCATATTTGTGAAGGATATAAAGATGGCCAATGTTTGCACATAGAAAAAATGACAAAATAATAGGGGTTAAAGGACTGACGTACACAGTAACACATGTCAAGAACACAAAGTATCAGTTTCCCAACCACAGTTCAACCTACAAGCAATTTGCAGCCAAAAAGGAAACACTTTCACCAGGTCAACAACACCTGCACTTAAATGAGAAGATCAAGTCTATGAAGGCAGATCACCTGACAGAGTAGCTGAAAAGAAGAACTTTGTCACCATATGAGACCCAAGATAATAATAACCTTTCCAAGGCCCGCATTTTTCCACAATGCTCTACTTCACTAAGGCCCATGAAACTTTCGTTCTGAGAGTTGCCTCCAACTAATCCGATATCAGATCCAAAGACAGCAGAAGCAAATTCAGCATCCTTTCTTTGTTTCTCTAAATCATCTTTTGGATTAGGCTTGATGAGCTCCAGGTGATTGCTAATCTAAAGAAGCATCCTTTTGATATGAATGATAATAATGGAAAAACTAAAACCAACAAAAATGATGGAAACAGTAGCAAAATAGCAATGCAAATAGTACCTGTTGAAGCTTGACAAGACATGGAAGAACTAGGCAAAAAGGGCATGAATCACATCCATCAGGATTATCCCTGTGAAGGTATCGCCAGATGACTCCATCCGGAACAGTCCTTTTGCAACATTCTACCTGAGTTAAAGGACTTCCACAACTGCAGGGCAGGTCCTTATTTATAAGGCACTGGATATCAGGTAGCTGCAACATCCTTCCGTACACCCGCTTTTGCAACTCGCTCATTGCACAAAATACTACATTATCTTCCTTTCCCATCATAAGATGCCCAATGGTCTCCTCTTTGGTCCTTCTTAACAAATACCTTTCAAGAACTGATACCAAATGCAGCTTGCGCTTTTCTGCGACCTGGACAAATCTTTCAGGAGCACTAGATCTTTGACCATGCTTGAGTGGTTCATCATAGAATTCTCGAAAATGTTCTCGAGTTCCAAGAGAACCTGGTGCAACCCAATCAAAGAGGTTGAACAATTCCATTATCTTGTTCTGCATTATCGTTCCAGTTAAGCCAAAACGTTTTCGGGTTTTAATTTCGACACAAGCTTGATACAATTTTGACTTCTCATTTTTCAGACGATGAGCTTCATCAACTATCACAATCTCCCAGTTAACCCCTGAAAGAATAGAACCATGAATTCTGAATGTGTCAAAACTGGTAATAAGTACTTGAATACCATGCACTCCTAGTCTCTCTAGTACTAGGTCCCGGTTTGATCCATGATAAACAGCGACACTTAAATTTCCCCATTTTGAAAATTCATCTTCCCAGTTGTGAATGACAGAAGTTGGACAAACAACCAATACAGGGCCCTTCTTATTCAAATCATCCGCTTTTGACATCTTGAAGGCACTAGTTTCAACATCATTTCCAATAACGGCTGCTAGGAAGGCAATTGTTTGTATTGTTTTTCCTAATCCCCTGTCCAAGGTTGAAAAAAGAATGGTATAGATATACACATCATTAGGGTTTAAGGTAGGCACAAGTTGATAACAATGAATAACATTGCAATTGAACAACACATAAGGTAAAAAAGAGGTACGGACACCCTTAATAGAAATAATTGCATGATCAAGTTCGCCTTTTACCTGCTATCGTGAAAGGGAAAAAAATTACGAAACCTTCCCTTGAAGCAATTTTGTACAATACCATTTAGAGACTACAAACTTATTTTCATCTCTATAACTCATTTTTTCTGAGACAGTATAACAGTGACATGGAACCATTGATCAGTGATACTTCTAATTGATAGAAACCGATTGCAATCCTGGTCTGTGGCCAATTCTTGTGAAATGGATTTACAAAAATATAAATCAATGATCTTCCATTTGAAATGATAGATCAATCCGACTGGAAAATGTTCATTCTCATTATTTGTCCAACGAATAAAGATTCAGGAAAATAATAATAAGAATAAAGATTACCAAGAAAATATCTCACATATCATCTCCGAGTACTCCTCCGTGGTTGTCCTTGTAGAGATCATATAGAAATCTGACTCCTTTCCTTTGATGCTCAAGCAGCCTACAATTGATTGATGCAGGAACCTAAAAAGAGAATGCCAGCATTAGCTTGTTCATTGCTGAGATTTTTCAACGTAATAATAGGCAAAATAACACGAGCAATATTGGGTGAGTTAGCACGGAAACCATAAACTTCGCAAAAACTGACATACCAAAGAAAAGGAACACGTTCGTTCATCATGTTCAATATCATATTATACCAGTTAAAGTTGACATAGGAGTACGAGAATAAAATCCGATATGCATTCTCAATATGACAATTATTAAATAATCTTATTGAATCTGTAACTAATCAAATAACTTAAAAGAAAATGATAGAATGAAAAATGTGAGTACAACAGGCAGGCACCTTGTAGACCAAGTTCAGGCTTAAGCCTCTTCGCAAGAATCGCAACTCAATCCAACAAACTTTTTTTAATCTATCATATACAACTAGCTGTCAACTTGACACAAGATGCAATATTATCAACATTACTTCCACAATTGGAGAATCAAGTTTTACATCAAAAACATGTACTTAATCAATTAAAGTAACACTCAAATCACTTAGTTAATAATTAACTAGTCGCGGCCAATCTATATCCATCATTCTCGCGCATTTCGACATATTCAAGCTAAATCAGTCTCACACACTCTAATCACCATTCACCAAACAAGAATACACAGTAGGAGCTCAAGTTGCACACAACCACCAATCCATCAATTTAAACAACATAACAACAGTAACTCAAATTCAACCAAACTCACCTGCACAACTGGAGCCTCCCCTGGTGAAGACAGAATCAACGGCTCAAATGGTCCCGTGGCGTCAAAATGCGAACTTGACGACACGGGCTCGCGGCGATCGCGAAAGCGGAAAATGGGCATACCCCCATCACCATCACCACCATCATCTTCTCCTTTCTTCCCCACTTCATCTTTCACAACCACTTCCTCTAAAGTTTCAATCTTTTCACATTGGCGACCAATTGGCAGAAGAAGAGGGTCTTGGAGGCGCTGAATCTGCTGAGACAGTGAGGATTTTGGGGGTTTTCTCTGAATGGGCACCAATGGCGATGAATCTTCAGAAATTAGGGTTCGTGAGAGAGATGAGGAGAAATTGGGGGTCGTGCAGGGCTTGAGAGTCTCTTTGAGAGTGTTCAGAGACATTAGATGATCTGCAGAGATTGCAGAGATTGTGGAATTGAAATTCGATTGGGACGGATTAGGGCACGCGATCGGTGATTTTGATCCCAATTTTCAGTTTCGGTTCCAGTTTTTTTGAAAGGTATGATGAACCGCCTTTTCTGGAACCTAAAATTGCATGAATCGGAACTGTGGTATCCTCCCCAAGGATTAGAATATATTGGAAAGGGAACCGCTAGAGTAATCCACTTCGACTTTGGACACTGATCATGTCGGATGTCATGCAATACAAAACAGAGATGTGTATCTTTAGGCAAAATGCACGACATTTGATTAAGTCGATGCTCAAAGTGGATTACTTTGCATTTTCATATTGAAAAGGAAAATATTAAGAGTAAACTCACTTTGACACCAACCCAATTGAATGTCGTGCGATATACATTGAAATGTGCGCATACGTATCTCGAGGCAATTTGCGCTGGTACATGTTAATTGTTAAAGTAAACAAACTTCTTACAATGAATGTATTAATTTTTTTAGGCATATCTCTTATAGCACAAGTGTGTTTATCAATATATTGATTCGATTAGAGGCACGTAATCGAACGCAAAAGTAACGCCAGCGACCACAGTTGTGAACATGTGAGTATTCATGATGTCACTACTAGTTAAGTAGCTAGCAACCATAGCTTGGCAACGCTACAATAAAATTAACCAGTGATATATCCTAATCAAATAAAAATCCCCCAATATATTAAGAGGAATCATCACGCCCAAGATAACTAATAATTTATTTAAACACTGCGTCAATTGTCCGAGCTACTGGAGTACGCTCAAGCCGATTACATCAGGGTCTCGTGAGAATAGTCTTCTTGCTGAATGCCCACATAATAATAATAATAATAATAATAATAATAATAATAATAATAATAATAATAATAATAATTTATCCAAACAAGTTATTTCTTTGGGTTGTCTCTTCTCATCAAAGTTCTTCCAAATCAACCTTTAGCCTGGATGGACACTTCTTAGCTAGCCATCTATGTTCAATTTTTTTTTCAAGTGTATTGACGCCAAACCAACCGTGATTTCTAGTCGCTCAGGATCTGTTTGGCAACACTAACTAATAATCTAGTGATAATAATGGGTAATCTAAATGAAAGTTGATAGTTTAAGGCTCTGTTTGGCAACACTAGTTGATAATCTAGTGATAGTGATAATTTAGTTGAAAGTTGATAATCTAATCTAAATTTGAAAAAAAACTCGTAATTGATAAAAAGTTGATAATCTAATTGATGAACCGAACTGTTTGGAAAAAAATAACTGATTGAGTAGCTGATCATAGTTAAATGACATAAAAGGACATATTATTTGTTAATATTTTTTTAAAAATATATGTGTACTCACATAAGTAATATATTTAATATTATATTACATGTATAAACATATTAATTAAAGACTAATATTTGACCAACAACCAATTTGTTTGAGTGATAAATGACTCATTCTCTTAAGCAAAGTCTCAAGTGAAATCTAGATTGATCGTCCCTCAAATATGGGCTCAGTAGTGCCTGGACATGAATTAATCGATATGATTGGTGTCGAACACCACTTGAAAACCAAAAAAAAAAAAAAAAATTGAGGTAGCATGTACAAATATATATACACCAAAGTTAAGTTTACACAAAATATTTGAGGAAAAAAAAAGTGTACACAAAATGGGCCCAAATACATAAAAAAAGCCCAATTAGTTTTAAAGCAACGCAAAGTGTGCAAACTTTTAATGCAACGCAAAGTTTGCAAAACTTTTAATTCGGCGCAAAATAAAAGGGGTAAAAGTGGGACAAAAAATGTAATTTGACGTTTTGGAAGTAAACGCTACTTCGACTAGCGTTTAAAATTTTAGAGTTTCATTGAGCTTATTTTGAAAATAAGCTACTAACTAAACACAGCTTATTTATCAAAATAGCTTATAATCTAGCTTATCAGCTGCCTGATAAGCCAGTTTGTGCGTGCCAAACAGAGCCTAACTGATAGATGAAAAACTAGAAACTGATAGATGATAGTTGATAATATAGCAAATCAATTAAAATTATTTGAAAGAAATAGTTGATCAAGTAGCCGATAAATGCAAAATGACGTAAAAGAACTTTCTTTTTAGTTCTTAAAAGAAGACATATTTATATAAATTATTATTTACATTACATATACAAATAAATTTATTATTATAAATAATCTATAATATTTAACATCTTATTACTTTGGAGTATATATTTACATATATATATATATCAAAATTAGTCATAATAGCCTCAAAAAAATTAGTAATGGTAAGTGATAAAAGAATTAGTAATATTAATACTCTTTTTCCATACGTAAGTAGAATAGCGTAATATTAATGTTTTTAGATAGTAATCATAACATGTCATGTCCCATATATTTATATTAAATAACATGTTTTTTTTAATAATAATGTTTCAAATTTCATATGTAGTAAATTAGTAATATTAAGTGATATTACTTGAACAAATAAATATATATTATTTTGGTCAATAAAATATCAATTACTAATAATATTGTAAACCATAATAATGTTAAGTGATGTTAATCGTGTAAATATATTTATCATGTTACGTTGCATATAGGGTATTTATCGTTGTTTTGTTATCATCATTAATTGCACCGTCGCACTTGCACATTACACGAGTTTTTTTTATTATATATTCGCTATTTTGTTTCTGAAAGAATAAATGAACATATGTTATTTTTAGTCAAAAATTGGCTATTTACATGAGCAAAAGGAAAAAAAAAATAGGACAAAATTGGAACCAAAATGTAATGACTAGAATTTCATTCGTCGTTATTAATGACGTGGTTACAGACATGGCTGATAGCTCAGACGCTCGTGGGACCCGCAAGTAGGCTTGTGCGCGTTTGGAGCTAGGTAAATGGTTTATTTTTGTGTGCTGACTTGCTTAAATTGTGATGTTTATATTGAAATAGTATACATAGCATCGTAATGTGTGTTATTATAGTACATTTGACGTGCGAACCGTGTGTTAAGTAGTATCCTCGATATGCGTGTCAACGTGGGTACCGAGTAGTCTAACCGACTTAACACTAGGCCGAGAGAAATAACACACACATAAAATGAATAAAATTGGTTAAATAATGAATAGGGAATGTATATGTGATGGTTAGGGACATGGTGGTACGAGTATGTCGCGGTTCGGGACGCGAAACCAGGCGTCGAACACCCGAAATGCCACTTTTTGAGTTAAATACAAGGGTGAGTGTGCCAAAGGTGTCCCAATTGGAGTCATAAGAGGTTGTAAATGTAGCAAATAAGGTCCATTTGATTGCCTTGAGATGTGTAAGTGAGTGGTGATGCAAAGTCACCTATATAGGTCAAATTTGACTTCAAAACCACCACCTTTTCTCTTTCCTCATTTTCTTATCCGAGAAATTTCAGTGAAGGAACAAGGGTTTGGGGATTTCTCTTGGAGATTCAAGGAGCTTGGAGGGGTGAAACACCAAAAGCAATGTGAGAATCACATAAACCTCCACTTCCTCTATCTTTTAATCATAATTTGAGAGATGTTAGTGAAGATTTGGTGGATGTTGAGTTGTTGTTATGATGGGTTTCTAGTGTTTTAAAGTTGTGTTGTTGGTGTTGTGGTTGTTGTTGGGTTGTTTAAAAAACTCGAAATTTGCGCTGTTGTTTCTTCTCAACGTAACGCAATTAGCGCTAATGACAGCATCTAACGCGCTAGATTACAATTAGCGCGCTAGGCCAGAAATTAGCGCGCTAATGTTCTGTTGGGCGAAGAACGTATAACTGTCTGGGAATCTAGCGCGCTAATTCCCAGACCTAGCGCGCTAGATTCGACTGTTTTGACATAATTTGTGTTAAGTGACTTAAAACACATCCAAATGACTAAATATCCACTATAAATGGAACTAGGTCATTACGTGCTGAAATTTGGGATATTGGGGACTAGGCGTAGTCGGACCGGGGGTTAGTGACTGTAACGGCCCAAATTTTAATTACGCCGTTATTATTGATTATTTTCATACTTGGACGCCAGCTCAGATCCGCGTGGATGCTGCAGATAGGTCAGGGCACGCCTGCCTAGGTAAATAGTAATTTTGCGTGATTGTTTGCCTATTTGCGATGTCGTATATCAAATTATTTACCTAGCATCGCATGTGTGTATTTATATCATTGAATCGAACGAGATAGTGTAACGGGTGTTCGCCTCGAGAAACATGTCAATACGAGTACTGAGCGAGCGAACTGTGGGTACACTAGATCGGGAAAATAAATTGGATAATCAAATTAATTAAATGTGATAAATATTAATGATAAACACAGTCCAGGCCAATTGATCGAAATTGGCGACTATGACGCGCCTCGTTATGCGTGCCGAGGTGCGGGACACCGGGTAACCGAAGGTAATTGAACAAGGCTAAAAAAAATTGGTGTCTAATGAGGAGCAAATGGAAACATGGCACCTATACACCTAACACCCAAAATGAGGGTTGCCACTCATTTCTTCACTCTCCTCCACGTTTTCTCTATTTCCCTCTCTTCAACACAAAACAAGAAAAAAAAGTGTAATTCCTTGAAAAATTGATAACAACCATTGAGAGTGTGAGATTTTATGAGATCTTTGGAGTCTGGGAAGTGATTTGATCAGGAAGCAAGTGATCAATGTGAGCATCTCCACTTTCTTTTAATTTCTCCATTAAAATGAAGCTTGAATGGGTTTTAATGGTGGAAGTTGATTGTTGGTTAAATGTTGGAGAAAATTTGATATTAATGGTGTTGGTTGTTGTTGAAGTTGTTATTGTTGTTAGTTAATTTGTTTTTTTTTTTTTAAAAAAAACAGTGGTGTTGTTGCTTTTGATGTTGGAAGAATGGGGAGGGGAGGACACACGCACGCGTATGCTGCGCGTCGTCCCCTGGACCGGACCGGACCGACCGACCCGGTGGACCCGAACCGGTTGGACCGGGTCAAACATGGTCTAGGACTTACCCATTTATTTAAATAATATAATATTAAAAATTAATTTAAATTTAATAAATTACGAAAAAATAAGAAAAATAGATAGAAAATTATGGAAAAATCCAGAAAATCAGGAAAAATAAAAAAGAGAAAAAATAGAAAAATAGTATTCGAGAATTTTTCGGGCGTTCGACACCCCGTATAACTCGAAAAGTATGTCAAACCAAACTTTTTGGAATAAAATTTCCATATTTTTGGCCACACATTGTAAATTCATTTAATTTGACTATAAACTAGTTAAAATGGTTTAATTGGACACCAGGAACTTATGAGACCATAGTCGGGAGTCGAGCACGTATCTCGAGGCGTAAGTGAGACTTCGGAGTGCGTTTTTGAGGTACGTAAGAATCCATTTGAAAGTCACTGAGGGTTTACTTTTCCATCGTTGATTTCATATTCCTTGTTATTGTATTATATTCCGTGATACATTTGGGTTGGTGGTCGAGTTACTCCCACCTGATATTCGTAGTGTTCTTATGGCACACTAGGCTGTAGCACGTGTGATCAGGCACTCGGTGAATTGCAACCCGAGTTGCATTAAGGGTACACGTGTCGGACACGCACCGCGAGGAAGCGGTGAAAAGAAGTGGGGCACCCACCGAAAGGATCTGGGTGTAACGGCCCGCTCGCCCGAAGGCCCGCTAAGGCGGAAGGCTGAACACATCGCCGCATTTTCGGCGAAACCGTGTCCATTCCCCCTCCACACAACTCGAACCCGAGCCAAGTACTCGCGCTCATCGAGTTGTAGCTCGGTTGGTACACGGCTCCATGAGCCTACGCCGTTATCCTCGACGGCGCGGGTTCGAACCGTGGGGGTGAGGGAATGTATGACGAGGTCCGTTGGGCGCTTTCTCATACACGGGGTCTCGGGCGGGTCCATTGGGCGGGTCCGTGTGCCCAATATAAAGGACCCAGGTGTATGAGAAATCGCCCAACGGACCTCGTCATACATTCCCTCACCCCCACGGCTCGAACCCGCGTCGAGGGATAACATCGTAGGCTCATGGAGCCGTGTACCAGCTGAGCCCGAGCTCGGTTGGTACACGGCTCCATGAGCCTACTGCTGTTATCCTCGACGGCGCGCGGTTCGAACCGTGGGGGTGAGGGAATGTATGACGAGGTCCGTTGGGCGATTTCTCACGGGGTCTCGGGCCGGGTCCATTGGGCGGGTCACAGTGTGCCCATATAAAGGAGCACCTTTATATCGGGCACACGGACCCGCCCAATGGACCAAATTTGACCCCAGTTCATGATGAAACGCCCGCCGGACTGTCGATCGTCACACATTCCTCACCCCCCCGCCGGTTCGAACCTCGCCTCGAGGGATAAAGGCGTAGGCTCGTGGAGCCGTGTACCAACTTGAGCTCGGGCTCAGCTACACGGCTCCATGAGCCTACGCCTTTATCCCTCGAGGCGTAGGTTCGAACCGTGGGGGGTGAGGGAATGTATGACGAGGTCCTATGGGCGAGTTTCTCATACAGGGGTCTCGAATGCGGTCCATTGGGCGGGTCCGTGTGCCCAATATAAAGGTGCTCCTTTATATTGGGCACACGGACCCGCCCAATGGACCACCCGAGACCCCAAGTGTATGTATGAGAAACTTAGATGGGCACACGGACCCGCCCAATGGACCACCGAGACCCGGTGTATGAGAAACGCCCAACGGACCTCGTCATACATCCCTCACCCCCACGGTTCGAACCCGCGCGTCGAGGATAACGAGCGTAGGCTCATGGAGCCGTGTACCAGTGAGCCCGGTTTATTGGGCACACGGACCCGCCCAATGGACCGGCCAGAGACCCCAGGTGTATGAAATCGCCCGACGGACCTCGTCATACATTCCTCACCCCCGCGGTTCGAACCTACGCCTCGGGGATAAAGGCGTAGGCTCGGGGCCGTGTACCAACCGAGCTCACGGGCTCACTGGTACACGGCTCCTACGCCTTGAGCCTACGCCTTTATCCTCGAGTGGCGTAGGAGTTCGAACCGTGGGGGTGAGGGAATGTATGACGAGGTCTGCCTTCGAACCGCGGGGGGTGAGGGATGTATGACGAGGTCCGTTGGGCGCTCATACACCGGTCTCGAGTCCTTCGGGCGAGTCGTGTAGCCCAACAAAAAGGTGCTCCTTTTTGTAACGCCCGCTCGCCCGAAGGCCCGCTAAGGCGGAAGAGCGAACACATCGCTGCATTTTCGGCGAGAAACCGTGTCCATTCCCCCTCCCACACTCGAACCGAGCCACAGGGACACAAGTACTCGCGCTCATCGAGTTGTGTACCACCGAGCCAAGACAACTCGGTGGTACACAACTCGACGAGCGCGAGTAACTGTGTCCCGAGGCTCGGTTCGAGTGCGATATAAAGGTGTTCTTTTTGTAACGACCCGCTCGCAGAAGCCGCTAAAGGCCGGAAAGTGGTCTGAACACATCGTTGCATTTTCGAGGGAAACCCGTGTCCATTCCCCACTCCCACAACTCGAACCCCAGAGCCCAGGGACACAGTACTCGCGCTCATCAAGTTGTGTACCACCGAGCGTGTCTTGGCTCGGTGGTACACAACTTGACTGTTGTCTGTGTGTCCCTAGCTCGGGTTCGAGTTGTGGGAGGGGGAATGGACACGGTTTCGAAAATGCTTGTGTGTACGCTTTAGTCGATCGACGGATGAGTACACACTTTGTTTCTCTCGTGTTATTTATTCATGTGATGATCGTAGCACAATTGCATGTTTAGTTTCGCATGATTATTTAACATGATTATTGGTATCTATTTATTTTCTTATAAATGATCGGTGTACTTCGTTTGGAATCTTACTAACCGTACTCTCCATCTAGCTTTTTGTGATGGTCGAGTGCGATCCCATTACTAGTAGGGGCAAGGGGATTCTTAGCGACTTCATCTCGATTGTCCGATCGATGACCCATTAGTACGTGTTATTTTGATATTTTGCTTTACTTTTGGGTATTGGATACTAGATAGACACTGTACTTGTATATATTATCGCTTAGTATTGTCGCATATATACGAGTACTTTCTCGGGTTTTCAACAATAAGAGTTGCTCTTATAAACGATGCTTTAAATGATGATGAATTTAATTGTTTTACTTGCTTTAAATTTAAGACTTTCGTTGTTTTAATGCTAAAATTGATTCAACTGTCTAATTAAACCGATTAAAGAAATGAGTTAACACACATATCGAGTAGTCGTGATGTAGCAAAGGATGTTAGTGGCGCATGGGACCCAACACGCGACCCAAATCCCAAGGTCGCCACGTGGGGAGGCGCCGGCCCAGCGGTTCCGTCCAATCCTCGACCCACTGGGTCCCACGCGCCACCGACGCCATTTTCCGCAACACGACTCCTCGATATGCGTGTTAACACCATTCGTTAAGCAATTAGTTCGACAATGATCTGACAGGACTGCGGGTCAATGATCTCGTTAAGCAACACGACTCCTCGATATACGTCTTCCAGAAAGTGGGTCCCATGACCCTAAAATGACACGTGGCACGAGTCGAATTTTCGGGCCGTTACACAGATGGGTCAATGATCCGACAGATCTGGGGCCACGACACGTGGCGACACTGGGATTTGGGGCGCGCCACGTGACGAGACACGAGTGCGGTGTGAGGTGTGTAGTATCCCAACCGAAATTTCTTGAGCAATACTTTATTTTGCTTTTGAATCTATATTATGTCTTTCATTACTCTATTCCTGGTGTATGGTAATGGACGGACTTCGAGGCTCTCCTCCGTGCCATTTCTATGTATATGTTCACTAGGTCATAGTACGTGTGTCATCTTGGTGAATATGGCTACCCGAGAGTTGTGATGGACACGTGTGGGTACGTCGTAGATTCCACGCCAACCACCTAGCGGATCCAGATACTGGCCTTACTTGAGTGCTACTCTCCGACAGTAGTCTGTTGGGAGTCCGAAGTATGACGTTAGTCTGACCCTAGGGGCTAGGAACACACACTTTGAACTTTCACTATTACATATGCATGCGACGAGCACAAATTGCATGTTTTCATTTCCACATGTTTGTTTAATAGTTTTGTTTTAAATTTCAGTAATTACTTTCCATATTGCTCACTTAATTTCATTAGGAATGCTCACTCTGGACTCGTCATCCGTCTTTTTGTGATGGCTTGAGTGTAGATCTTAATAGAGCCGGGGCAAAGGCAAGCTACCGGAATATAGAGACGTTTAGCCAAGCTTGTACGTTTGTATTACATATATTTTGTTTTATTTTGGGATTTGGGATTGTGAGCGATATACGAGGACTCTATACTGTTGATATTGTGTTACATTAAGGTACATTTTTGCTCTATAATGATATATGAGTTTTCCACACTAAGTATCAGAGTTAAATGCATGACTTAATTATTTTGTATTTTAATGGTAATGATAAAAGCCTTCCGCTGTGGTTTATTTGGGATTAACTCGAGCTTATAGGCAGATGATGTGAGTTTAGTAACAATTTAACCAGTAACAATTGTTGTAATATGAGGTTAATAATGAGTAAATGGTGAATGAGTTGGCATGTGAGTGTGAATGCCCAAAGCACCGGAGAACGAGTTTGCCCGACCCAATGAGCTCTATCGGCCCAATGGTACCAGGGACTCCATGAATTCGCTCTTTATCCCCTAGAGCGCGGGTTCGAGTCCCGGGGAGGCGAAAAACCACGCCTCACGTGAGGCCTTAGAAAGCTCACGTGAGGGGGGACGTGGATGGTGGGAGGCCTTAGAAAGCTCCCACTGCCTTGGGGGTGCCAAAAGCTCTGTGGGTCGGGCAAACTCGTTCTCCGGGGTGCCTTGGGCCTTCACAAAAAAAAAAGGCAATGGCCCAATGGTACCAGGACTCCATGAATTCGCTCTTTATCCCTGTGAGCGCGGGTTCGAGTCCTGGGGGTGAAAAACCACGCCTCACGTGAGGCCTTAGAAAGCTCACGTGAGGGGGACGTGGATGGTGGGAGGCCTTAGAAAGCTCCCACCGCCTCGGGGGTGCCAAGGGCTCTGTTGGCCTGGCAAACTCGTTCTCCGGGTGCCTTGGGCCTTCACGGTGAGACACAAATGGCGCTAGTAGGCCAGGTTGTGGGCCCGCGTCGGCCCCCGTGGCGGTCCATTTGAAAAATTGGTCGTTACACAAAAACTAAAATGACGTCTTAAAAATGAAACGCTAGTGGGGATAGCGTTTATGATTGTAGCTGATCATGTAGCTTATTTTGAAAATAAGTTGTTAACCAAACACAACTTATTTATCTAAGTAGATTATAATCTAGTTGATAAGCTAGTTTGTGCGTGTCAAATAGAGCATCAAGCTAAACAACAACTACAACACCAACAACGTTTATATTAGTTTTTCTACTTGTCTACTATAAGTATCTAAGACTCGAACTCTTGACCTCTTATTCAAATACCGACCATACCAAACCAATGAATTATTCACTTGTGTGACGGCCCCAACTACTAAACAGGGCACCGCCCGGCCTAATCCAGTAATCAAGCCTTAATCCAACTCACTTAAGACTTAATTACGTATTAGTCAGCCTTTCGTTACTATATTCCTTTAAATTCATGTCTTGATCTATATTATCATTTTAATATAGTTTACAAATTATGCGAAAGCCATGATAATTCAAAATTCCTAAGTGTGGAAAACCAAGAAAAGACAACATCACATATATATAGGACACTATGCACTCAACCCAATGTACAACCCAAAATGACGTAAACAATAATAATACATCAAAAGTCAAGACATACAAATGAGTGATGAGAGTCGCAAACCGCTCGAGGAAGTCGTCGATCTTCTCCTTCCCGGTCTGCTGTTGCTCGACGGACCTACACCCACAAACTAGACGGTGAGTATAATGATATTTAAGTATTAACTCGGAGAATTTCGTGCCACATTTCCAAAATAAACGAATGGTATTTAAAAGCATAAATGAGCCAAATAAAGTGCTGAAACAATAAATGCAAGTAAATATCGTAGTTAAAGATGTAGAAACAGACACATGCTAAGTCGAGATGATCTACGTCCTGGTCGGCGGTGAGACCTATCACCTACCATTTCCCACTACCATATGGAGCTGCGCTCAAATTATCTCACATACATAGCGGAGCTACGCTCTACGCTTTCCAACATAAATCTCATGCTTTCCGACCACCCCGAGTCACATACGTCGTGTGCCGCGCAAGTGTAGTGGTGAGTGCCGGAACTCCGGTAGACCCATGTCCCCGTGAACCACGCATCTCTTGTGCAATGGACACTAGATAATCCATACTTTAATTTCAAAGACAAATAATTCCAAAATTCTAGAGATAAGTTAAGCTGCAAAGCCCAAAGAAAATCGAAGACAAGTCCAAGTAAATCCACATTATTCCATGAGCATGCTTTTTATCAATTGTGTTCAAGAATGACATCAAGTGTAGGAATAAGAGGCAACGAACAATTCACAAGGCATCATGTCACAATATTCATCCATGAATAGATACAAGAATAACATGATGCGCGAGTTCAAATAGCAATGTCTACCAATAGACCAACAAAGCAATAAGAGAATGAAATGAAATATATAATTCTCACAAATGTACTTACAAGTCACACGTTTGTCCTAATCTATCCGATCCCTCGACAAATTCGTAATGCGTGCCCAAACGCCTTTGAGTTCTCCCTTTAATTCTCTAACATTCAATAATGTCTCACTTAGGCCAAATCGAAGTCTAGACAAATTTCTAAAAACCTTTTTTATTTATTTTTGGTCATTCGGCCCATTTCACGTTTTTTGAGGTAAACCCCCCAAAAATGCTCGTCCGAAATTTCAAATCGTGTATTATTCATAGAAATTTATCACTTTCTAGTTATTTTGTCGAAATATAATTTTTTTCGGAATTTTTCTAATTTTTATGGAATTTTCTCAATTTTCCTTTCTTTTTTCTCCTTTTTTCTTTTTTTTTTTTTTTAATTTGGGTTTGGGTTAAATCGGGCCGAACCTTTCGAACTGGCCCGGTTCACCCCCTTTTCCTCTTTCTTTTCTTTTTTTTTTTTTTTTTTTGGGCCTGAACCCATCTTCTTCCTCGCGCGAATAGAGCACACAAAGGTGCTCTGTTTTTTTTTTTTTTTTTTTTTTTTTTTTTTTCTTTCTTTCGAGGGGTTGGGCTTCCATCCCCAACCCCAGTGCAGTTCGTATGCGGGAGACTACTCCCTTGCCTTCCTCGAGCTCGGACGTCCGAGTTCGTCACCTCGAACCACCACAACGACAACAAACGACACAACAATAAGGGAAATTCACTTGCCTTGCATTCCACTTCGGTTCTCCTCGGTTGCTCTCTCTCTCTCTCTCTTCTCTCTCTCTTTCCCGCTCTCTCTTTCTTCTTCTTCCTTTCTCTCTAGTTTGCCACTGTTTTTTTTTTTGAATGAGATAAGGTTTGATTTTGGGGTCATTTGACCAACTTTATATATATGTTGGGGTGGCTTGAATGTGAGCCACACATCTCAAAACAAACACGTATCTCGAGGCGTATCGTGTGGTTTTCAACACCATACTTGTCCTCCAAGTCACTTGTGAGTGACTCAAATATGAGATACTCTTTCTCGAGATGTGGGAGTGACTTTCCATGCCTATCTAGTGGTGTATATTTTAATTTCTTAACTTATGACCATTTATTTTTTTTTATGCTACGTGGTGTTTAGGTGGCCACATTAACAACCACACATTTCCACAAATTTCACATTTGATGTAAATAATTAAAGCTTACCCCAATGGGCCGCTACCTCTGGTCCCACGTCGACACGAGACTCGAGGCGCGTCTCCCGCTTATCTCGATATTTACATACCCGTAAATGACTTAGTAGTCTACACATGTACAATACATTAGGCATACATCACACAAATATAAAATGTACCTCGACCCTTGCCTCGGTAAACGGACATATTACGGTTTGCGTCCCACAGTACGGGTCGTTAAGCCTGTGTAAAGACAATAACACAGTTTAAAATTTTGGGCCGTGACAACTTGGTTGGTAACATTTATATTTGTTTGATTAATTTCGTGAAAAGCTACAAAAGTTTTACGTTGTCTGACAACTTATCACAACCTTCCTTTATTTTTTGAAAATGGTTAATGGGATTAAGATCTCCCTCTCTCATATTTTGGATACAGAAAAATGAGTTTGAGACCCTCCCTCATTTTTTTCAAGTATGAATAATGGGTTTCTGAAAGCACTCCCCCTGTATACGATGAACTTGAGACTAACTATATATCGTGCGTCTACATCAATGGAGTTGGTCGAGCCAAATAAACTCAACAATAATAAAATATCAATTTTTCGATGCATGTTTAAGCCGTGTTTTCCATTTTGTTGTGTCCATTGATGCTTAGTTGGCAATCTAATCAATGAGCTCCATTTCAATCCAAATCAATTTTTCCTTTTATAAAACCTTCTTGTTCGTTGTCACGGGTCTAGGAAGGTTTCCTGTTATAGATTGACTTCATATCCATAATACCGACATGGTTTGGGGCCACTAGTTTGTACATTATAGATTGATATTTTAAACTTTAATATATCTTTTTGTAGGGTAAGATTTCAATATATTTTGTGTACTTATATTTTTTTTGAAGTAAAAAATAAATTTATATATATTTGGTACTTAATTATATATTAGAGATTATCTTTTATTTTGTTTTTTAATTATATATTTAACTAGAGTAGAAACTACGAACACCACAAGTCTTGCTTTTTAATAAGTGATGTCTCATCCATCTCATCAAAGATGTCTTGGTTATACTTTAGATATTAAGTTACTTTTATTGACCTATGTAGTCTTTGTTTTCGATATTGTCGTATGAATTGACAAATGCGTCTAAGACGTTGGACAACTCTATGAGAATCAGCTACATAAATCAAACTAATTAAGTTTTTTTATAAGAAAGAAATAACTTTGCCTCATCGGGGTTCGAACTAATAACTTATTACGTTCAAATCTCATACCAAATCATTAGGCCACCCAAATGGTGGGTAAAATTGAGACAATGAGAATAAAATGTAATTAGATCACACTCTCAAGGGTTCCTCAAACTTCTCACACACTGGTTCAAATCATTAGTGAGAAGTGAAATTAAGGCCTCTTGGGTTATTTTTGATAACTTACAGTGTTTGTTAGGAGTTAACTTTGGAGTTAATATTTTCATGTTTGGTTCAACTTTAAACTTGAGGGAAGTTTCAAGTTCTTAAACAATAAAAAATATGAATTGACAAAAATAGCCTTCAAACGAGAGAGAAATGAGTAATAAAAGGGTCATTAATGAGGGTAATTTTGTCCACAACTCTTGAGAGATAACTCCCTAGGGTACGTAAATTAGGAGATAACTTGCAGGCAAGTTAGGCAACCAAACAAGATTAGTTCTCAACTCCCTGTGAGTTATCTCCTTTGAGATATCTCCACGTCACCGAACAAGGCCTAAGGGTTCAGTGCCCTTAACATCCATTGGAGTATAGAGAAAAGAACCCCACTAGTACATGCACTGCCCATAAAAACGTATAAAGTGTAATCTAATGGACCCTGAGAAAGGCATATTCAAGACTTGTATTCCTGATTTCCATGATATTGTTTTAACTTTATTTTTGGTCCTCCATAGATTTTTTTTTTTTCCTTTTCATTTTTTGCTTTGGTTCTTTCTAGTGGTGGTCACTATTGAAATTTCAAATAATTCTCCTATTGGCGGATTTTAGATATGAACCAAGCTATAAATTAGTTAAAAAAAATAAGTAGATAATAGTGAATAAAACACCTTAATTTAAGTTTTTTTTTACAAAACTTTAATTTAATTGTTACATTAACAAAATAACACAAGTGAATTAACTCAAACTGATTGGCTTAGTGATAAGGGCGAAAATTGGACTGTATGGGCTAGACGCATAGTCTTAAATTTGATTTTTCACGACAGTCAAACGTTGGGTCACTGATGATCTCTTTCCGCAATCTTATTGCCTATGAAACTAATCAGACAAGCTTCGCAATATCGATAATTGATAAAAAAAAAAAAAACAAAAAAAAACAAAAACAAAAGTGAATTATACTTATCGGGTCATGTCTTTTTAATGCGGAGACACTTTCCCCTCGCTTTATTGTCAATTGACTCAATTTTAGCCACGAGAAGTAAGAGACTAGGAGGTGTAACTTTGTAAGTTAATTAATTTTTCACTTGAGAAATTAATTTTAAATCTTTCTAAAATGCATATGGTACAAATCACAATAATTGAAGTAAAAAAAAAGAGAGAGAAATCATACCTCATAAAAATCACAAAAAGTTGCTCAAAGTAACTAAACAATTAGTATTACTATATTAAGTATTTTACTTTCCAAAACATACGGATATCCTTACTGTCAAGTTTCTTAATTAAACAGAAACTCAAAATCCCACTTTCTATTCTTTGTAGGCAATCAAAATACATAAATAAAGTCTTATATATATTGTATATATTTGGTTATAGTTAAATAAAGTCTTGTTGCTATAAAAAAAAAAAAAGAATATGCTAGCATGGCACGCAACAAAGAGAATTGACTCTGCACCGATGAGTGACTATCAGTGCTGAAAGTCAATTGACTAAAGCTGACAACTACACCAAAACAAAAAAACTAAAAAAAAAAAATTGACAAACAAACAAAAAAAGTATCTTTTTGGTGGGCCCATGGCAGTTGACTCAGTTGCGTATATTCGTTGCGTGCCCTTGCTGGGGCACGCTAACATTTTGTAGGTTTTGTGCTTGGCACTGAGCCTGGCGTTGTGATGCCAATCTCTATGCCAGAGCCAGAATAGCCACTATTTTGGGCACCGAACTCGGCGCCCGAACAAAAAGTTGCGAGTTTTAGGATTTATTTTGTCCGTTTCTTTACACCAATTCGCACCAAAACTCACCTCTTGGTAGATAGACACTAAGTCCCTTAATTTTCTATAAATTAAAGGACTCTCGTACGTACTAAATACATTGAGACATATTGTGAACACACAAAATGTTTTGAATCAAAGTGTATTTTTGAGTTTATAGCATCATTCCCTCAAAATTCTTCAAAGAGTGTTCTTAATTGGAGTTGTGTTACACACATAACATCCAACAACCATTAGAGACTTAATTGTATCTTGAAGACAAGTTTCGATTTTTTCATTGTGTATACACGGTTTCGACCGAAAGAAAAAAAACTTATTTAAAAAAGAACGATTATGCGTCTTAAGTCTTTGTTTGGTTCCTCTATCATCATCTTGCGTTGTCCGTCTGAAGTTAATTTGCACCAACACATTTTCCAAAAAAAATACACAAAAATCATCGCATATAATGAAAATTTCCTTATTGTTTTTATTTTATTTTATTTAGTTTTTTTCTCATTCAATGAAAAATAGCCGTTGTAGCTACTAGTTAATAATGCTACGTAGTGTAACCATAAAGAAGAAACTATTATTATTATTATTATTATTATTATTGCGCTCCATGTACACCAAAAAAAACAGAGCTTTTGCTCTGCCTCACAAACGGTCCTCTCTCTCTTTTGGAAACTCTTGCCTTATAAATCCCACTCGCCCAGCTCAACTTTCCATTCCTCCTTCTCCACCAAAATCTTCCTTGATTTCAACTTTCCACTATTTAATCCCCCAAAAAATCTCCACACAAATCTCTCTCTCTTGCTCTCTATATATACACACAATCCCATCACCTCCAACTTTGTGCTATATACTAGTTTTCATTATTGTCCACCATGGAAGCTCAAAACCACAGCACTAGATTCATGGGTCTCGTGATTTTGAGTCTTCTTGGTCTCTTCTGCTCAGTCTCTTATGGGTACGATTTTTATGTCAATTGGGTCCCTAACCCTTCTCAACCCTACAATGTTTGGGCTTCCAAGAACAGGTTTTCAGTCAATGACAATATATGTAAGTTTTAAGTTTGATTGATTGAACATATAATCTTGGGTGGTTATTACTTTTTTTTTTCTTGATTTTTATAGTTGTGCATGGCGCTAATTAACTGCATTGATTAATCCATGCTCAAACAATGTTAGACCTTATATTGTTTTTTTTTTGTTTTGGATGTTTGTGATTTTTGGCAGATTTTAAGTATAACAATGGAGAGGACTCGGTTTTGGTGGTGTCAAAGGAGGACTTCGAGAAGTGCAACACAAAGAGTCCTATAGTGAAGTTGGATGATGGGAACTCTGCATTCAATTTCGATAAATCTGGGCCGTTCTTTTTCATCAGTGGTGATCAAGATCATTGTCAGAAGGGTCAGAAGTTGAATGTTGTTGTGTTGTCTCCGAGGGGCGTAGGGAAGCCTGGCACGCCTCCGCCAAACGGCAGCACTTCTCCAACTCCTGGTTCATCACCAGCCGTTGGTTCTGGCCCATCAGGGTCTCCAGTGGGCCAGCCACCTAAATCATCACCATCGGGTAAAGCTCCATCGCCAGCCGTTGGATCAGGTCCATCAGGGTCTAAATCTCCATCTCCACCTGTCGGATCAGGCCCATCAAACTCTCCTGTGGGCCAGCCTCCCAAATCATCACCGCCCGTTGGATCAGGTCCATCAGGATCTAAATCCCCATCTCCAGGCACTGGATCAGGTCCAGCTAGCTCTCCAGTGGGCCATGCACCCAAATCATCACCATCAGCAAAAGCCCCATCACCAGCCGTTGGATCAGGCCCATCAGGGTCCAAATCCCCATCTCCAGGCACTGGATCAGGCCCATCAAGCTCTCCAGTGGGCCAGCCACCCAAATCATCACCATCAGCACAAGGCCCATCACCAGCCGTCGGATCAGGCCCATCAGGCTCCAAATCTCCATCACCAGCCGTTGGATTGAGCCCATCAATCTCTCCAGTGGGCCAGCCCCCAAAGGCCCAGACCCCAAGTGGGGCCACAACTCCCACCACCGCACCATCCTCATTAGTGGCCCCAGCTATATCCCCGGCCACCGCAATGCCACCATCATCCGCCGCAACTCCTTCCGGCGCCGTGTCGCCTGCGGCGGGGCCTAATTCAGTCGGCAATGCCACTCCGGTGGTGGCGGCGCCACCAAAGTCTTCTTCTCATAATGTTGTAGCGGCTAGTTCGTTTGTGAGCTTGGTGTTTGGGGTGTGCTCTCTATTGGTTGCTTTGGTTTAATTTCTGAACATAATCTGATTGATTAGTTATTAGAGTTTGTTTGAGATTTGATATTTGTTTCATTTACGAGGCCTCACTCACACCTCTGTTTCTGATTATTGTTATGATTCTCAATTTTTTTAGTTGTTGCTACATTTTTTTTTCTTAGTGTGGCTTCTTATATAAAAATTTGGTTTGGTTTATTGTATGGCATGGTTTTTTTTTTTTTTTTTTTTTGGTGGTCACATGGTATAGTTTAAAATTTGCATAAGTTCTTTTTCAATTATTATTTATTTTTTATTTTTTCTCAAATAATTTTTTTTCTTTGTCTCTTTCAAATAATTCTTTTCTTTGTTCGCTCGTGCGATTAGTTGATCTTAAGTAGAGAGAGAGGTTAAAGTTCTGTGATAGAGCTTTAACCGAACAAATAATGTTTGATTGAATGTCTAAAAGATTATTAAGTTCTTTCAGAAAAGAATTTAAGTCATCACTTCTGCATGAATATATGCAAAGAAGGAAAAAAAAAGTATCTCTAATGAGAATGATGAATTACTTGCTAAAAGACAAGAAGACGTTTTATATGAAATAGGAACTTATGATTGTTCAATTTTCATTTAAAATTATTCTTGACTCATTCTAATTTGCAAGAATTATGGACAATATTAAGTTAACTTCAATACAAACATAAATTAATGAAAGATGCTGCAATGACATCTAATGTCACATTCACGGTACGGATGACGCATAACTATCCGCCACATTACTTGGTTTGACTTTGGACGTGTCATTATAAATTTTTTTAAATTAATATGTACTTAATTACTTTCTTAATTGAGTTTTTTTTTTTAAAATACTTAATTGAGTTTTCAACAAACAAACAAATCAAACAATAATAAGAACACGTGGCTCGATTAAAGAAGAGAGAGAAGTGAAGGGATTGAATTTGTCGGCAATGCTTGAATGGTCGTTATCATTTTTTTTTCATCTTTTGTGTGGAGAATCCACACCTTGATCTGACGTACCACAACATGCCAACTTTGATGTTGACATAGATTCGCGTAGTCGACACGTGTCCCTCTTTGGCAAGTCATTGTCTCACAACCCATTCATCACGTGACCATGATCAGGATCAGGACTAACTAGTACCACCATTTAACTCTCATGGCCTGTTCAGTGCACAGTAATTAATTTTTCAAGACTTATGAATGAGGGGCATATTTTTTTTTATTTTTTATTTTTTGTATGGAGGCTCCGAAAGCTACTTTGGACACCGACTTTGAGGATCGATTCAGTCGGGCACCGTGCAGCACATCTTACAAAGTTGCAATGTGCGAGTGTGTTTTGGAGTGTTTTGCTCAATCTCTGATTAGGTCGGTGCCTAAAGTGAGCTATCCGATTTTTTTTGTTTTGTTATTTGATTTATATATTTCCATTAAATTCGCGACAACTTAATGTTTTTTATTAAATAATTAAATTAACTAATCATTGTATTTTCTTGAAACAATTACTTCTATATCTAATTGTTTTATTCAATATATTTCTTTTAAAATTCATCGCCCGACTTCACATAAGTGGGATCGTGCCTTTTTCATTGTGCTACAAACGTTATTAACATGGTATAAATGTATTAAGCCATAATATGTGTAGTAGGATAAATTAATTAGCATTTTAAATTGTACGCACAAACAGATGATGACTTTTAAGTGCAATTTGACTTTAATGATTTTATTCATCACTTTATTGATGCATTTCTTTTCTCATTAGAATAAAGGCCATATTCTAATCTTCACTGTCCCTAACCTTTAGCTTTATCATAAAGCTAAGATTCTTTTTCCTTTCAATTTTTGGGTTAAGAAATCTATGATCCTTTATCTTACTTTAATGATTTTTCCTTTCATTTATTGTTTATTTAATTAATAGTTGAAAGTATATAATAATTTGAAGATACATTTATTTGAAAACTCAAAACAATAACAAAGCTTAAGATTGAGTGCTTGGAGTTGATTATAGACTTAAAGTTTCAAAATGAATGTTACTTCTCAATAATCATGGGTGTTGAATTTTTATTTTTTTTCGACTCTCCTTACTTAAGCTCGACTATTCCAACAAGAGTAAGACATGGACGCTCTAACCCTGTGACTTGAGAGAAACCAAAATATTTTATAATGAAGTTTCGAAATGAATGTTGTTGTCAACTGTATTTTAAATGGTCTTACCAAAACGCCATTGTTGAATAAATTAATAAAACCTCCACAGCTACTCTCTTTAAGAATATGTCCTTGCTTCCACCAGAAAGTCCCCAAGGTGTTAAAGCATATGGAACAATCCATCCGGCTAGGAATTATTTGTAGGTATTCTTTGTGTTCTGTGGAATGCTATACATCCTTTTTACTCTTTAGCATACTTTAGTTTGGAATGATAGGTGAGATGTATCAATCAATATTCTTGTACAACTTTACAAACTCAATTTATTTATTTCTAAACTATGTAGTTTGAATCATGCTACTATGATATCATCTTATTCTTTCTCCTTTTTAATTAATATACATACACACAAGCTGCTGATTGCATCATTTTAGTATGGTCATTTTAGTATGGTGACTGCCTCTGATAGAGAGACTAATTAAATACACTCATCTCTATGGCAGTACAAAAATAAAAATAAAAAAGGAGAATGCAAGCGTGCCCCAGCAAGGGCACACAACAACCTCTCACAACTGACTCGGGTCAATTGGTTGTCAGTTGGTTGTTAGGTACAACCGCACAAAAAAAAAAAAAAAAAAAAAAAAAAGTCAAAAAAAAAAGCTTACAAACAAGCAAAACAAAAGCTATTTTGGTGAGCCCACAACAACTGAGTCAGCTGCGTGTTATTGTTGGGTGCCTTTGTTGGCACGGTAGCATTTTCCAAACCTTCAACCCTAAACCCTGATCCCTAAATCGACTGTAGCAAGCCGACGTCGGCTCACCTAATTTTTGCATCACTAAAAATGAAACGTACAAACCCTAAGTGGTTATAAATCAAGATCAACTTTGCTGACCGGTTCAATTTGTATATCATTAATGTTGAAACTTGAAACCTAAATGTCATACAAAACACTCTCCTCATGTGAGCTCAAGAAAGTAAAACAAGGCATCCCCATCAGTTTTCATTCCTTGTGCCATGTGGCTAAGGTGATAAGTTAGCTTTCAAGTCAGTCCTCTCCATCACAATATTTTCCTTCTCTAGTGGCAGTACAAGATGCCACGTTAGGCAGGCTTCACATCAATGTGTACGCTACATAAAAACCCATCATAGACAAGTTCATCAAATTAAGACTAGACCACGTAATACATTTTCTCTAAGGAAAGTGATTGTGTGATGTACTCCCAATGCAAGGTTGCGTATAGATACAATATTTTGAGTCCCCCTGAATTCCCGACAAGCGATGTGCCTTGAAAAGTTAGAAAATTCGAATATGTAACCTCAAAGATGCAATGGTGAACGAACAACTAATTAATTACCTCCTTTACACACATCAACGTTACAATTGGTTACAATTGATATACGTGCATCTAATGTTCGTAAAGACTACTGTATAGTTTCGAGCTCGGAGTAATTGGTTAAGCCCGGATATTGGGTGGTCTAGACCGAAAAGAAAAAAAAGACTATTATATAGTCGGCAATACAACTGAATATGACAAATGATGCATACCCTATCTTGCAGTTTCTTTTTCCTTACATTTCTCAATCTTATCTATTAGCATATTCTCCTTTATAATTTAAATATACATTCTCCTTTTCTCTCTGATACATGTATATACATGTATAGACCTACTTTAAAAAAATAAAAAAATAAAAAATGAACACAACTAATGAGGAATTTTTTGTGGTCATTTGTAGATTATTTGAAGTGGAGCCCCAAATCCTAAGTCTTTATATAACCAGTATGCATTCTTCTTATACATGCATTATGATGATGTATGTGTGCAATTACAACTGCTAATCTATTAGGATTCCAGTCGAAATCTCAATGTAACAATGATACAAAACTAGCAAAGTAAGAATACAATTAAGATTTCATACCCTACATAGCTGGTGATTTTGACGAAGTCCTTCCGCGTTGCTGAAGACATAAAAGCTTTCCGCACACATGCTACTGCGCCTGAACAATACCACAGCTAATCCCTGGAAATGACGACGAACCTCTGAATAACAGGTTTCTTCATGGTGAGTTAAAGGGCGATTTCTCACAAAAAATTGCATTGCCAAAAGTAAGGAGATGTTAAACGATGAAAATTACGAATGTAGGAGGCAACCGAGCCTAAAGTTATTTCCATAAAGCAACTACAGTACCAAATCACATAAATTGCAGAAAATTGAGTTGAGTGGAAACGTTGATCTGACCCAACCCCGATTAATTTGGGGTTGAAGCTTTGTTGTCGTCTTAAAAGCAACTACCACCATCATCATGGACAATAGAAATGAAGAAAAAGTTCGATATGAGAAATTCAGTCCATTTAAAAACAAGAACCAGACAATAAAAGAACTCACCCGATTCTCAAATAGTAACTATCTCAGCGTAAATCACTTCATCAAAATAACCACCATCTTTTCTGCCTTCTGCTTTTCTGCGGCATTCGAAAATAATGTCAAAGATCTTGAAGGGTACTCATGCTTCCTATTACCTTTAACATTTAATTAATAAAAAGGTGAATGGGCAAACGACAAAAAAAAAAAAAGGTTGAAACAACAGAAAATAAGTATGTGGAGTTGAAAAGATTTTTTTTTTTTTTCATCATGAAACTAAAACCGCTTGAACTACACAAATTACTTGGGATATATAAAAATGCCAGGCGTAATAAGAGTCATAACCTAGCAATAAGATAAGCATCATTGCATTAGGTGATTTTGGCAATTTATTCTATTAGAACACATAGCAAGCAAACCAAAAGAGATGCAAGAAAGATAAATACCTTATGTTCCTGATTATGCGATTGAATTATGATAGGTTGAGGAAGAACACCATTATCGATGCTCTGGATATAAGGCCGCACCTTCTCTTCTAACAGTTCATTCAACTGAAATTTAAAACAAAGCTCACACTTGGTAAAATCTGATCTAGAACAAGCAAAACTTGACAAAAAATATATAAAGTAAACTAACAAACAAATTCGGCCAAGCACATGGTACAAAATAGACTAAGTGTATAGGTCTAACTCAATTTTGAAAACAGGTTTACAAGGGAGCGTGCCCCAACTCATACCTTATACATTATGATCGTTGGACTATTTTTAGCTCAAAAAAAATATATAGACATAATAAATTATGAGTTGATAGGGATCCCATATTCCCAGCCAAAGGAGCAAAGCAAACTAAGGAGAAGATCCATATTCCCAGCCGAAAGGGGCAAAGCAAACTAAGGAGAAGTTCTTCTTATGATATCAATTACCAAGGAGTGAAAACATTAAGCAACTAGGCTCAACTTTTTTCAGGAAGGAGAAACATTATGGCAAGAACCTCAAAATTAAAGCAGGCAGAAGTGCTTCTAAACATTATGAAATCAACTTTTTTTTGAATAATGTAAATGGAAAGTGCAAAGGATAAGAGGCTAGGTTCCATTTTTCAACAAAGATTGAACTAAGAAGTTGTAACCACAAAATGAAAGCAAGTAAACGAGTAGAAAACTGTATCCATAATACGTTATGATTGATACATCCCAATGACTTAATAAAATTATGCATCTGTTATAATGCTACTCATGCACCAGCATAGTAAGATACTAAGATATGTGCTTCTCATGAACATAATGTTTCGCTTTAAAACAACAAAATTGAAATAAAAGTTTAAGGGGAAGTTCACAATTAACCTTGTCTTGTCGCCATTTTGTTTCCCACTGAGAATCCAATATTTTATCTGCCATCTCTCTTTGAGCATTGAGAAGAACTGTCATCTCAAGCTGTTTCTTTGGATCTTTAAGCTCCTCCTTACTCCACAATGATGCATTCAGTGGAAGATTCAGATCCTTCCAGACATAGCACCACCATTAATTGGATAATCAACACTTAGTATGACCATGCAAATATACACACCAGATCACTTGCTCTTGTGCTTATTTATGAATTAGATAAATCAGTCCGTTGTTGAAACTTGAAAATTCAGTGTCACTCACTGTAGGACTTTTGGTCATAAAGAAAAGGTCTGTCAAGATTCAATACCTCTCATAAGTAAGATTCCATTACAATGTATGCCCCAGTAGTAGATCCATATGAAGAAAAGGTATTTTAAAGCACCTTCATGTTTGCAAACAAAAAACAATTCCATTTTGTACACTCTTAATTTACATTGCAGTTGGTGATTTAGCTTATTAAGTTGCACAGGAAACATCTTCACAGAGATTGGCTCAATCATATTTTGTATAATGAATTTCTACAATCAATAAATATTTCCACATACTATTTTCAACAAAAATTACCAATGCTCTTTAGATTTAGATACCCGGCAAAGCTCATGTCACATTAGAGAGCTTAAGGCTAATTTGAAGCCTAGTAAGAAAACTTGACAAAATAGAAAATTGAAGGAATTCGATGGTATAGGGTAGACTTAAATAACTTGGGATGCATTAATTAGGAATGATTCAAATAATAATGAAAGCACACCATCAATTGCATTGAATCGAGCTGAGTGAAAGCGTTTGATCTATGTAACCGGCTTCAACTAACATGTAATTGAGGCTTTGTTGTTGTCGAAGGCCGGTTTAAAGCCAGAACAAGCAAACTTAAGGAAGTTGCCATAATATGACAAGATCAAGATACTTACACCCCACTCTTGGGGTCGAGGTGGGACACTAAGTTTCATAACTTCAGCCACCAATGCTTTCTTAGCCTTGTAGAAGGGTATATTCTTGACAATAACCGGATCATCCCTTGCACGAAGGGGATCTAAGGAGATGAGCGCCTGCAAATGAAATAGAAAAAAAAAAATAGTTGGGCGCAGATATAGTACCAAAGGTTACAAGCTAGGCCCAACAGGATTAGCTGCATGAAGCTTAGTAAACATACACGCATTCATACTCGGAAGTTAATTGACATAATGGCTATAAAATATTAGAAATGTTACAGAAAATTTTGCACAGGCTAATGTATAATATCATTGATATAATTTTATTAAAAGCAGAGAGAGTATGGCATGGACAGTACTCACTTCTTGCAAGTGTTCCCAACCTGGTTTTCTCTTTGCCACAACATCTCGAAGTTGGTCATACCGCATGGATTCCTAAATCAACACAGAAAACAATTCTTAAGCCTGCAAATTGTCTTACAGCGGTCATTCCAAATTAGTTGTTGCAAAATAAGAGGCAAAAAGAACTTTTCCACAAACACCGAATTACAAACCCGAGTCACCCGACAAATTACTCCTAAATTATTTTTTATATTCACTTCCTCATTAAATATTCACACGTGCTTTTTCACGTCCCAATATCGAAAAAGGAACCTAAAAAACCACAGCTTAGGTCAAAACCTGAGTAATCCATCTAAGGATGAAGACACCAGTATAAATTCTTTTTTAAACAACAAAACCAAGAATTATAAACTAAAGTAAAACATGCCAAAAGAGACCCAGACAATCTACTCACCGGTCAAGATAAAGAAAAGGGCTAATGACAAATTTCCCACAATCCATTGACCATGAATTCTCCAAGACACAAATGAGAAAAAGTTTTCTTAACTAATTTTTATCAAAGAAGAAAGAATTAAAGAAAAAGACAAAACAGTCTGTATGCTAAGAAGCCGCCAGAGGCTAACCACTGTATATATATAACTAGCTTCCATATTAAAATTGCCTTCAAATTCAAGTACCGCAGACAATGTCACAAGTGCTGAAGTGCAGTCCATGGGAAGGTTATATTCTTCACCATGTCTCACACTTCAAGTGTATCAAATAGAGAGGCTAATCACCGTATATAACTTGCTTCCTAATGTTGTGTCTCATACTACATAGAATTAGGAAAATAATACTCAACTGCATTCTCCACTACGGCATCTCATAATCTAATAAATCATAACAGTGCCTAATTAAAAAGTTAAATGCACTATGGTACGTAATTTGACAAGTAGTGAGTTAAACTCATTAAATCAAGTATATACAGAGAAAAAATTCAAAGCACGAGGATAGTTATACCTTGTATTGCCACCAAATTTTCTGCTTGACATCATCATCGTAGTTGAATCCCCCCAAAATTTGAGGCATTGTCATAAGCCAAAATGCAGCAATACTAGGATCCTTCATGCTATGAACAATATGCTGAAAATACAGAAGGGAAAAGAAACAGAAATGTCAGAGAAAGAAATAATCGTGGAAGCTTTACTGCGTGATAACCTAGTCCATTTCTTTCCCCAACAAATGGAACAAAGAAGATAATATTCTCACACCTTTCTCACGTGTCTTTTCTTTAGAATAAGAGGAGCATTTACGTGCGACTCGGTGGACTTAATGCAACTTCAAGAAAGAAAACAGAACAATGGTGCAACTGAAATTAACTTGTGCACGAATAGACTACTGAATTTCTAAGCTCAATTGGAAATAAAACTAATATTTTAAAGACTTTTTAACAAATCATTCGGATTGCAACTTACACCAACTTAGGGTGAAAAGTGGCAAAGACCCAATCAGTTTGATGTGTTCATGTGAATAAAAAAACTATAAGCAAACTCTCAAATAGCTCATGTGTTTAATAACCTTAAAGATGTGTATAAGCTGGATTAACTTTTAATGATTCTTATCACAATCAAGAAAATGATATACCGAGACCAAGAACTAGAGCCCATACTATTAGCTCATCATGCTCTAACTATAGCCGTCCATCAATTAAACAAAAAAATATGCAAAGAGGATAGCACTAGTCAATGCAGTAATGCACTAAAGCTACATTAACATTATTTAGATCATTGAAGCATTTCAAGTAGCTATTATTTAAAGAGTCACTAAAGGAGCAATCAAATCTATAATGGAGATATCATGAAAAAGATGAATTAGCACCATACAAAAAGAACATACTCCCAGAAAAAAGAAAAAGAAAAAAAACTCTTATCCTACAAAAATCATAAACGCAATGAGTTAAGACACTAGCCTCATAGGGGTAGTCCATTTTTCTCATGACATTGTATGCTTTCCAAGGTGGCTCCATAATCTGAAGAAAAGAAAAAGAAGGCAATAATATTTGATTAAGTGTCACATCGAAAATCATCTCCCTCGTAGGTTTCAAACCAAAATCATGCAATTGAATCTTAAAATCAGTGCTTCCTGACTCAGGAAAAATATCGTATTTCACAGAGAAGCAATGCAAAAGAGGTCATAAAGTATGCCAACTTGGTTTCAAGTTGCAATTGGACCAATGGTAAACCACAGTGAAGTCACTGAACTTAATAGAAATCTAAACCTGAAAATCACCACGTTATATTTCTCCAGGGCAAAGGCTTCATACTTGAAAGTAGATATGCCATTCCACTATAATGAAAAATAACACTTGACCAAAAAAAATAAAAATAACAAAGCCTTTGCGCTGAATATAAAAGGCAAATTCATATTGCCAACTCCAATAAGTTGGAAAAAAAAGCCTTTGTTAAATTGAGTCAAAGCCTTTATGTAGAAAATTGACGGTGACGCAACAAAAATAGGAGCACTAAGAAATAAAGTACAGGTACAACTTGAATGTAGAAAGCAAGTTTACCAGTACAACTATAAAAATAACATAGGGAAATTCAGGTTACACTAGAATATATAAGAGAAGGTTTACACTAATCCCTTTGATAACTTCTCAGATACTTTGGTACGTTTACCCTCTAGAAGGATCATATAGAATTGTCATCCAAACCTCCTACAAGGCCACAAGCAATTAACCATAAAATCATTTCCAACAAATTTCAATTTTATGAACAATAACAAATCAAAAGAGCACGAAAATATTCTATTTCTGCTCCTTTAAATTTCTCAAAAATCACAGTTTCTAACGATATAAGATTTACAATGTAATAACAACATACTGCATCTGCATGCAATGTTACAAATGTACCCAACTCACACCCAAATAAAACAAGAAAAAGTAAAAGAAAAGCATCTACTATTGATGAATATGGAAAGAAACTAACATCATCTGCGGATATTCTGACTGGTATTTTGTGTTTGCATTCAGTACAGTACATCACACCCTGCAAAATCAGAAGAAATAACAGAAGAAAAGAAATCAAAGAAAAATCCCATTAAGTTCCATGCAGAAAAAGCCAAGAAGAAAGTAATAACCAAGGGTGACATTCCTTTTGTCAAGCAAAAGTATTACAGCGAACTAGCCAAAGTTAAGCATCCATCAATCACTCACCAACCTATTTAGCTACACTTAAATTCTAGTCAGTAAAGACAAAATTTGGTTCATTAACCGAAAGTATAATTTATTGTTTAACGTTTTTATACCCTAATTTTAGGCAAAAACACATTGACAGAAATAAATTTACGTCAGAAACGCGCTCCACAGTTTAGCACTGAATTTTTTTTACATATTACATAGTATAAACATCATAAAATGGATAAATTAGCTGCTAAGAAGACTTAGGATTTAGGAATCAATCAAATTGAGGGTAAAAGCATTTCATAGGAGAACAATCACAAAATGCCTAGGATACTAGAGAAAGTTAGATGACTTAAATTTTTTATCTTCATGTTCACGAGGCATTCCATTACGCATTAGCATTGACAATGACTTAAGCTACATGACTCCTCATCAAATACAGGACTTTTAGGAAGTTGACATCCTGGATGTGCATGAACATGATTATGCTGAATTGCTGATTAAGAGTACTCTATCAAATCCTGTTGTGTATGTGATGCACATATTCCCAATCCTAGAAGTACTCAAATAACTATGGGAAAACCCCATTAGGAACTTTTCCTGAAATAAGAAAGATATTTATATGTTTATTACATTTGAGAGGGAGCAAAAAAACATTGCCGTGTCCCTAAATGGAATGGAAGATGTTTCATAGTCAATTAGACACTATATAACTTACTGTTCCCTCGCATGTTGGGCACTCTTTTGAAGGCAAAGGCACATTCAAATCAATAGCAGAAGGAAGGTGAATCAACTCAGCACGGTTGTCAGCGATAGCACCTGCAACAGACTCAGCTGTTGCCTTCTCTGTGCTACAAGCCAACAACAAATTCAAAAAGCTTTAATTAATTACTGCTTCACAAATACTTTCAACATTAAACCAACTGCAACAGAATAAATTTCATCCAATTCATCGTCTCAAAAGCAGCTTTTACCATAAAAAAGTAAATGCAGCTCATAAATCTTAGGCACTGATGAAAAAATGATACCATTAAATTAAACCACCATTAATTATAGGTGCATCCAGAGGAGTGGATTGAAAAAACAAACAAATGCATCCAATGCCATATAGTTTGGGAAAAAAAAAGCTTGTGTTAAGTTAAAATTACGTTGAACCATTATTATTTCTAAGAAGAGACTGATAATTCCTGATAACAACTAATCTATCCACATTCCACATTATGGCAACAACCAGGCACTTAGCTATTAACAGGTTTTGTGACAAAACAACGATCCATGTCAACAACAATAAAATTCACTGATGAAACTAATGAACTTTGTTCATCCATGATGCTATTAGAAAAGAAAAACAGAACAACTAGGCAATGTTACCTTTTCAAATTGCAGTTTTTTACTTGGTAGTGAACCTTCCCTGCACCTTTGCACATTGTACATCGCAATGCCTGCCATCCATTACATGTCCGACAATTCCTATAGTAGAAGCATAGAAGCAAGTAAGAAACAAAACAACAGATAAAGCAAGGTAATATAGCTGAATCTTGAATGATGGATAAATATAATTACCTCTGACAAATAACTTTCTTTCCTAGTTCCAAGGCAATATCATAAGTACCCAGAGTTGCAACGGCCTACAATTGAGTAAAAAAATAATGAAACATCACGTGGAAACAAACAAGGCACAAAATGGGTCAATTATTTAAGATATAATGAAAAGACATTCAATTTCCCAGCCAGCATGAATCGCTAAAACTTAGAAAATTCTTATACACAGTTCATCATGAGATAATGAGATTGCTTGTCAAAACGTCAATGAAGCATAAGTGCAACACTTTACACAATTTCTAAACAAATAAACACACAAACAGATAAAAGAAAGTATAAAGATAAGGTGACCAACTAGACCAAGCTATAAAAATACCCACAATTCAACAGACAAAGCAGCAAATCACCAATAAATCTTTGCTTACATTCTCACGAAAAATGCGAACAACACCACCTCAATCCCAAGTTAGTAGGCGTCCGCTACAAGGATCAAACTCTTTCACTCCACTTGATTCAACACACTCGATGGCTTGCTATCTAAATCATTTAAACCTTTCCTAAACAACGTGTCACAAGTCATCTCGCGCCCACCCTGTATCGTCGAATTTCTTCAGTTTTTATTGAATTATTAGTTTTCTAACTGGAGCATTTACACGCCTTTTTTAATGCACACACATTAACCACCCAAACCCCCAAAACCCAATTCCACCACCAATTCAAAAATTCTTCAAAACCTTGACAACCAAATCAACAAAAACCCACCAAACCCCATCTCTCCACACTCGCAAACCCTAATCACAAACGCCCAAAACCACATACACGATAACAATAAATAAAAAAGCAATCTTTATCAACTCAAATGGTCATTCAAGCAATTCAACATGCGGAATCGGGCGAACCCAGAAACTCACGAAGATTGCGGAGAAGGAGAGATGGGAGACGAACTCGGGGACGCCGAAGCCGCGATGGGCAGAGCCAGCGATGTCGTAAGCGAGAGTGAAGGGCGAGAGGACCACCTTGATTGGGAACTCCAGCACGTCCATGATTTGATGGCCGTACCGAGCAGTGAAGATCTTGTAGTAGACATCGTAGTACTGCTTCGCGACCTTCAACATTCGACCTGGACCTCTCGACATTGTTGGAGATTGAACAGCACGAGAGAGAGAGAGAGAGAGAGAGAGAGAGCTCAGTGGATGAACTGGTGAAGAGATAAGAGAGGTAGTGAAGAGTGTTTGGGTCACGCTGGGTACGGTCAGGTCGTTTGCAACAGGTCTCGTGAGAATAGTGGGGCTCGGCTGATATCCACGGTTGATGTATGATGTCCGCGACAAAAGCTTATACCCACCAACAAGCATTCCGAGTGGTGAGAAGGGACTCGGTTCTTCGGCCTTGTGGGAATAGTGGGGCTCGTCTAATATTCATGGTTGATGGACATTGTCGGCAATAGAAGCTTGCATGCACTGACACGCATTTCGAGTGGGAATGGACTCAGTTCTTCGGCCTCGTAGGAATAGTGAGGCTCACCTAATATCCACGATTATTGGACAGTGTCCGCGACAAAAGCCTATATCCACCGACAAGCATTCCGAGTGAGAAGGGACTCGATTCTTCGGCCTCGTGGGAATGTTGGGGCTCGTCTAATATCCATGGCTAATGGACATTGTCGGCGATAAAAGCCTACATCCACTATACATCCACTAACACGCATTTCGAGTGGGAAGGGACTCGGTTCTTCAACTATTGGGAATAGTGGGGCTCGCCTAACATCCACGGTTAATGGATAATGTCGACGACAAAACCTAAATCCACTGACAAGCATTTTGAATAGGAAGGGACTCGATTATTCTTAAGCAAGGTTTTAGTTTGGAATATCGTGGATGTAGAAAATTGTTAGATGCTTTCTCGTATGGGTCTTGAAAATGTCTGAGCTTAGATTAGTCGGATACAATTGACATCATATATTACGTGGAAACTCCAAAAATAAAATGGGCAAATAGTCACAATAATCCCCCGACTGAAGGCTGTGTTAAAATAATCTTAAACTATTAATTGTATCTCAATAATCCCAAACTTTATGTTTCATGTCAATTTTATCGCAATTATTTTTTAAAACAAATTGATCCTAAACTATTAATTTCATATGCTACATCTCAATTTGACTGAAAAAAAGGATCAAAATTAACACAAAATACAAAGTTTGAGATTATATACATACAATTATTACTTTAAAATTATTTTGATAAAGTTTGAAATTATTATAACTATTTACCCAATTAGTCGAGGTGGGATTTTTTGTACTTTTTATCTCCACCATGTTATCCATATTTAACCCCCTAGATGAGCAAGTAACTTCAAACTTGCAAGGAAAGGACTCTAGTATGTTTCACACAAGCCTTTCCAACCATATGTGTACATAAAAAATTGACAAATTGAAAAATAGCAATTTAAAAAAAAAAAAAAATGAAACAAAAGGAAAGAAGAAAAACTTTTAAGATGGCCTATAAAGGGGTTGGATTAGTGTATATTTCATTCTACAAGAGTAGTGATTTTACTTTCTTAGAATTGTTTGTTTTTGTTTTTAGTTTTTTCAAAATTGGTTATAGTTTATGGAATTCAAAGTCGACATACTGATTAGACCTCCACCTAAATTTTTAAACATAATTCATTCTACAATTCATGACCTTCTAATTAATAAAAATATTACACAACATTTACAGTTTCTCTATTATCAAGTAACTATGCATAGAAAACAAGAGAGGCTTCAATTAACAAAGACTTGGATAGGCTGCAAACTCAACCTAAAATTGAAACTTTGTGACCATCATAGCAAACCTTGGCCATTGAATTTGTGTTACTAGTCAGACAACTCTTAGAAGTGGAATCAGTGCCCCCAGGAAGACGCACGGAAGCTAGCCAGGGGCACCTTGATTATTAATACACATACGCGCCCGCATTAGCTTGTAGTTGTATACAAACTAAGATATCAGTCCATGTCTAGAAATTCTTTACAGGGCTTGAGGATGGCGTAAGAGACCTTTAGAATTCTAGAAATCTTAAAATCTCCATCTGCTACTCAGCAACATTGGATCTCATCTCTTTTGGAAGTTAAGGATCCTGATAGAAATACCATAGACAGTGAAAAATAAGACGGAAAAGGCAATGAGGACCACTGCGCTGACACCGACCATCCCAGATTTGTAGCCGAGATTTTCCTCAATGTACTCCTTTATAGTGCCATTAAAATCAGGTCCTACAATGTGATCTTCCAAGTCGCCTAGCTGAGAGGTGATGATGCCGCGGAGAGACCAGGACAACGGGCAAAGGTAATAAAACCAAATCCACCATCCAGGGATTTTCTGAAGAGAATTAATAGAAAGAACTTTTAGTGTCAATAGATGTGTAGCAAGTAAGCATAGAAATCTAATTTACACTAAAATAAAATCAACTTACTGGTATTGGAATAAAAAAGCCAGACAGAAGATTCCATATAGAATAGAATGCAGAAGAGACAATGGCCGCAACGTGAACGTTAGGTGTCAAACCGACAGCCATAATACCGTAAAACGTAAAGTAGCTAAAACTGAGGAACATGAACAAAAGGTAGAGTAGAAATTTTTCTGCAAAAAGAAATCATCCAAGTTAATCTCAAAACTTTAAATGGTCCACCTGAATGTACAAAGCATTGCAGAATAGTAGCATCAATAGCAAATAAACCAAATACTTAATTCAACTTCGTAATCGGGAAAAAAAAATATGAATATTGATACCTATTGTTCTCTCATAGTCCATCATGAAGAATGTGACGACACAATATAATATTGACTGCAATGCAATGTATGGTATCTCTATAAGACCCTGTTCACGAAATGCGAAAATGATCAATACCAAGGAATGCTAGAGTCTCAACTCTACTTATTTTAACAAGACTTCGATAGGATATTTCTTACTTGAGCTGCCGCATAAGAAAATGAAGAATACATTCCAGCTGCTTTCTCTCGATAATAAACAGTCCTCTCGATAGAAATTACTGGCTGCACTGAAGCAGCATTACTTACACCAAGAAACAAGCAGGAAGCAAAAAGAGCTCCCATGATTGCTGATAGGTCTTGTGGTGTGTCCCTAAGCAGTATATCGAACATTTAATTAAGTTCGCATCTAGAGAAGAATTGGTAAAAATACTGAAGAAGAAAATGACTTAATTTACATAAATATCGCGAATGTTGATAGCTCGTGAGTAATACCAAAGATGATTACCTTTTCGAACCAATATTCCAAAATACTGAGCCGATTACCACTGCACTGAACACGGAAAATAAAAACCTCACAGAATTATATTGAGGGTTTCTCCAGTAAACAAGGTTTTGCTTCCACAAGCATAATCTTAATTGAGACAGACTATCTTGAGCAAAAGTTGAAGAGAATTTCAAGGGGCCGAAATCAGCAGGTGGAACACTTAACTGCTTTATCTGAGCTTCTATTTCCCTGGTTCACATATTTAAATTACAACATAAATACAAAATTTACATGACTAAATATGGATCCCACATGAAAAAAATGTGTTAAGTGTGAATTTTACCTGAACTGGTTTGAATTTCTATAAATGTCTGCAAAGTCTTGACCAACCCTCTCTTCGAAAGCTTTTGAAGTGACCTCAAGCACCCATGCAGCAGGATTGTAACCATCGGCAATAGGTGGAATTCCATCGATCATCTAGATCAATAAAATTAATCACATAAACTAAACAATCTAAAAACCAAATTCTTGACATTCACTTGCTCAAAAATTTGGCTCATATTAATACAATAAAACTCCAAGCATAAGAAAGTCATGTTGTGTCTTTACTGTAAAATGTTTTAATTCCTTTCAACACCTTGAAATGAAGGCTTCCTTTCAACAACATAAAATTTTGATTATTTCTAAGTGATCTCTACTTGCTTTTTTTGCCCTTTATTTTATGAAACACCATATCTATACACAAGGGTTAGAGAGAAGAAGAAATTTGAGGAAGCCAATGTCACCTGAAAATAGTCAATCATAATTTGTGAGTGCAATCCAAGCTTTCCTCCATAAATAAGTTGACCTCCTAGCTTCATCAGAAGTAGCTGCATACAACCGAATACGAATATGAAAACTTAAAGCATAGTTATACCAGAGGAAGTACTCTTATCATCATTATAAATTATCTGACCTCATCAAATGCTTCAAATATGTCAATGCTTGGTTGATGAATGGTACAAACCACAGTCCTTCCTGTGTCGACAGTGTTACGAACAGTACGCATCACAATGGCAGCTGCCCGCGCATCTAATCCTGAAGTGGGTTCATCCATAAATATTATAGAAGGATTTGCGACTAGTTCTACAGCAATTGTAAGGCGCTTTCTTTGTTCCGTCGATAAGCCACTACTCCCTGGCAATCCAACCAAAGCATTTCTGAGTGTATCAAGCTCTACTAGCCTCATAACTTCTTCAACAAATTCCTGCAGTAGTAAGTTTTAACCATTACGATCACCAAAGATCATCAACTGCACTAAATGTTAAATGAACTGTTTATGTTATTAAGATCGCTAAGGAAACGAAAATTAGAAGAGAAAAAAAAAAAATAAAAAAACACTCAAGGAGACCCTACATTTTTGCTTGCGGTGTCGATATCCTTTGGAAGACGAAGCCTTGAAGAGAATAATAGGGACTCCTCGACTGTTAGTTGCGGTGAATGGATATCATTTTGTTCAACATATCCTGAGATTCTAGCAAATGTTTTTTGCTCTTTAGGGTGCCCAGATATCCTGATGTCCCCTTCTATATATCCTCCTGTCTTCCGACCCGCAAGAACATCCATAAGTGTAGTTTTCCCTGCTCCACTTGTTCCAACCAATGCAGTAAGAACTCCAGGTGAGAACACTCCACTAACATTTGACAAGAGTTGCAATCTCTTTCCCGAGCTATCTACCATTTCCTGATTCACTCAAAAGACAAACAAAAGCAAATTAAAGATATACACCCAAGCTTCTTTAGTAAGAAAAAAAAAAAAAAAAAAAGAAGATGAAAATCCAAAGTGGAGTACACAACTTTTATTCTACCTTTGGCATGTCAACAAAGTAATTGACATTATGGAACGTCATTGATAACGGTTCAAATGAAAGAATCATCCCCTTCTGGGAAACCTCAGTTTTAACAGATTCAGGTGGTTTATCTCCAACTGCACTTGCCAATTCATCCCAAAAGTAAGACGCAGAAGTCATATTTGTTGGAGACAAAAAAAAAAAAAAAACAAAACAAAACAAATGATCCCATATCAACAAATTAAGAAGAAAGACGAGGGCTTATACGTTTAGAGTGGAAACTCCAAATTGCCTTGGCAATGTTGGCATTTTGGAGAACTTACCCATTCTCAAGCTAAAGTCCACGCATTACAAACTTACTAGTCTCTCCATACTCCTAACGCTAGGACTTCGCCCACACACACAAATATTAACAATATTTTCAGTAATATAATAGCACGCCTAAGAAAGCAGAAAAGAACCTTGTCACTCTGCACATAATGCAAAAAAAAAAAAAAGCCAATACGTAATTGATCAAAGACGTTATGCTTACCTGCAATACCATCATCTTCTTCCATATCAAGAGGAACCACTGGTTGGGCCTTTTTAAGAGCTGCAATGGACATTGAGCCAAAGGATTGTCAAAAAGCAAGCATCAATCAAAGATAGTGGCTAGCGAAATAACAATAATGTTAAGACTTACGGTTCAGGTAGGCCAAGGCAAGAGTCACCAAACTGTTGAAAAGTATAGCGTAAGCAATTAGCACAGCTACCCCAAGCCAATACCAGTGATTTCTAGTGGGAAAACTATGGGAACGAAGAATGCTATGTCCAAGAGTATCTCCTCCAAGCACAAATTTCTGTCAAATAACATGGAAATGAAGTCTTAGTGGATAGTACCAGAATACTACCGCAACATTAGCACCCTAAACATTTTCCAACTATTAGGATTTAGTTTTAATGCTAAGAAACTAAAATGAGGAATGGATCAATCATGAATCAGAAAAGAATTAACCAAGTGCTAAGAAAAAGCACCTTCATCCATCTATTAGAGGAGAATTCATTGACAGATAGTGCAATCTGTGCATATGTAAAAGGAGACGCCCAATAAGCCCAAATCCACCATGGCTCTACCATTGCTGCGTATGGAAATTACAAAGAAATCAGTACTTAAGGCCTCCTCGGAAGAGGTACAATTAAGTTACAAAATGAAAAATGAAACCCAACCTTTTGGCAGTACAAAACCACCCATTAAGAACAGAATCAGCAAACATGCGGAGCAAACTGTATTTGCAATTACCATATCTTGTACGATAGCAGCCATCAACTGGAATAGACTCAATGCCATCAAATGCATTGTAAAGAGTAAGAACATGAAACGAAAAAACCTATAATGTTGGAAATAAGTTAGCAATTCAGATTACCAAGAAATCACAAGATTAGAAACAATTTAACTCAGTAAAACTAAATTGCCAAACAAATGATACCTCCCAGTTTCGGGGGCAAAGCCGACTGTGTAATATACAACACATGACCAGACTATGGCTTCAAGGGCGGAGTAAGGGACACGCATTATCCAATTCGGAATCGACCAAGCCCACGCAGGATGAAAGTGATTGTCTCTTTGCTTATAGAAAACTGGAAGTCGATAGATCATGATAGAGAGCTCAGAATATCCATTGAATGTTATGTGCATCAGCCCAAGAAACAAACAAGCAAGATCGAGGTTCCCATTTGCCACATCTGTATGATTGAATCTAGTATGTAGAAACATGGTGCAGGTCACAAATGCAACTGCAGCAACCTGCAAGATAACCCAACATATTTAAAGTCAGTTTTGCAAGTTTCATCAAAGTCAGTTGTCAAAAAAATTCAAGCTTAAGTTAGGAGCCAATACTCAACTTCAAAACATGACCAGTCATTGGCAAAACACAATAGCTCTTATAAAGTTCCATAATTAGCTAAATAAATAAACGCTTGAAACATCGCAAATTTGAAGCACAACCAAGGAATGAAAATTCGATAAAATTAGCCGAAGTTTAGGCGAAGTTGAAGGGATTGAAACGAAGTTCACGGGTACTTTAAAAATTACAAAACTTCTCCGAAGTTTATGTTCAAAATCGACAACATTGATATAAATTGATATGGATTCCTAAAAACAAGGAGAAATTGCAAACATTCGGTAAAAAAAATCAAATAAGTATGTAGGAGACGAAAGGGTTGAGGATTGTAATAGATGGTGGCATTTAGGGGTTATTGAGAATTTGAGAGTGGCTAACTTTTGTACACACATCTCTACACCAATCATGTGATCCCTTAACTTTGCGTTAGGATTCAATGTATGCATCAAAATTCACTTTTGCACACACTTCTCTACTACGCTTTGTAGTTTTTTCAATTGATGCATAATGTCAAAAGTGAATATTTTCTTTTGCTTTAAATACTGACCCCTATAAAAAAAGCATGTTTCATAATTTTAATTTTATTTATGAGAATGTGCAATTAATAAATGGTTAGAGAATCAAATTAAGTGTAATTATTATCACTAAAAAGTGATTTACCATACACAGTATGCATGACTAGTGCCAATAAAATTGACTTAAAACCATTAAATTGTAAATTTTTTTAGGTATAAATGCATAATTGTGCTTGTTTTGACATCCCATAAAATGAGTTTTAGTTTATTGATCATTTAATAAAAATTTCTTAAACTTGTCTAAATTAGCAAATTTTTACCAAAATTCTCCACATCGAATTAAACTTCTCCGAACTAATTCCGATTATCAAGAGGGCGAATTATAAGGCGAAACCGAAGTTTCGATCCTTGAGCACAACCAGGACCCTTGGAGTTCATTCTTTGGTTGTTTTGTCAGCTAAACTCATAATAGATCCTTTATATCATTCATAAACACGTTTTACATATAAGTATAAATACATGTGTAACAAAAATTTTTTTTGAATATGTTGCAGTTCCAACAGAATGTAAATATACATCAACAACAGAGCCTCTATCTCAAATGAGTTGCATTAAACTCTTCCGATTCGCTCAATTTAATGCACTTAAAGAATGTCTACATATACCCAATGAAAATAACCAAGCAGCAATAGGCATAAAAAAAGTTTTGAAGGATGTTGATTGTTATTATAACATGCACTTGTTCGAATAAGTTGCTCTGTCCAGTTAAGTTCTTGGAAAATGGAAAAAAATTCATTCTTTCAAAACTCAAAATGTTTAATAGATCCATTTAGAATTGACAAATCATATCAGAAGACAATCTAGTTACTTCATCAGATTCCACAATCAAAAAATATTTTTTAGTGCTTATGCTTAAAGAAAGCCTTTACATGAGCTGAAATTCCAATAAAGTTTCTGTCTGCCAACTACTCCATCTCAATGCAAGCATAGAGTACAAAGGAATGCAGGTAAGCATACCTGGCATGCTCTGAACGCATAAACGAAAGAATTCCTTTTCATTAGCAGAGCTTCTCGAGCGAAGCACGTCTTGAAAAGCTCCCATTTTGACACAGCAAACTTATCCTTTGAAAGACTTGAAGGATGACTCTTTGTTTTATCATAAGGAACAGAAAGGTTTGATATCACATGATTTCCATAATTCGAGTTTTTGAAGGCATCACTGATCTCTTGAACAGAAAGGAACTCATATGGTCTTGAATTATCAACCCAGTATTGAGCTTGATCTTTTTTGGAGGTAACCTACCAATACAATTATTTAAATTTAAGCAAGGATGAATTTGACAGTAAGAAAGAGTTCAACCATTAAAAACTCAAGCGACAATACTACAAAAGCGGTGATGTCTACTTGAACCATACCTCTTGGAGAAAATCTGCAATACCCTTGCGAGGTGGCAATTTGAAGCCTAATGATTCAAAGAACTCCACCACATTTTCTCGAGGACCTTGATAAACCATGTGTCCTTCTGATAGCAGAATTATATCATCAAAAAGATCAAATGTCTCTGGTGCAGGTTGAAGAAGAGCCATCAACACTGTACCCTCCATAAGATGGACAAAATTCCTCATGCATTTCACAATTTGGTACGTCGTAGAACTATCTAGTCCAGTTGATATTTCATCCATGAAGAGGGTCTTCCTAGGACCAACAATCATTTCTCCTGGTAAGGAAACAAGAAAGGAAAAATCAGTCATTAATAATAAATCATGCAAAGCAAGGCCACCAAGAAAGATTAATTAGGTAGTGGAAGAAATTAAAATAGGTTGGCAATTTTGCAAAAACACAAACTCACTTATGTATAAAGCAAGCACGCCGATGGATGTTGACTGGGGTGTAGAAATGAAGTTCAAGAAAAAAAAAAAAAAAAAAACATATAATCCCACCAAAAAATAGAATTCAAAGAGAAAGATTTTATCGTCAATGATGATTGATTAGTCATAGAAGTTTGCAAACCAACTGAAAAAATGTTTTGAATTCAAAATTAGAACAAAGAAAAACAATAATACCATAAACATGTTGGGGAAACTAATGACATAGGTTTATATTGAAGTACTTGAGCACATATAGTCTTAAGGAAATCTATTTAGGAAAATGAAGCTGAAGCAAAAAAAAATTCATTTCTTTGGAAATCGATGGTCTTGGTGACAAGACAGGAATTCCAAATCCATAATCACTAATGCTGTAATGCATATGCCATAAACATAATTTCAGTTGTCTTCAGCATAGCCTGGCCGAAAGGACAATGAATGCACCAAAAAGTTCAAAGATTTTGGCACCCGATGGGTGTGGAGGAGTGGCAATGAGGCGGGTGCTAAGGCATTGACTGAGGTCAAGGTCGTCTAGTGTTTGAGTCGTGGTAGCTTCATCATTTTCTTGAGTTGTCTCCCGAGCTCTAAGGTTGTGTGCCCGACTAACCAACATGGAATTAGTCAAATCAAAGGTTTGGATACCCAAGGTTCTAAAAAAAATTTAAATACTTTTAAAGATTTTGAAGATGTAGAGCCTGACAAAATAAGTACTTAATGGTGCCAAATAAAATGCCTCAGTTAAAAAAACTCACTACGATAGAAGTTGAAGGAATTCAATGGGGTAGGGAACTTAAGATAACTTGAGATGATGCATTAATTCTGAAGGATTTAAATTTTAAACAATCATCAAAGCATATCATCAATTGCGTTAAATCAATCTTAGTGAAAGTACGTTATCCATGTAGCCGACGCCAACTGATTTTGGAACTGAGGTTTCGTTGTTGTGAGAAACAGAAGTCCTATAGCAAGTGCTAATAAGCAACTGACCACATATGAGACACAATTATTATTACTATGAAACTAGATTTGGATACTCATTGACTTAACTATCATGTATGTTAGTACATTACTAACCGATGTCAATTGCGAAAAACTCCCTTCAATTCAATTAGGCTCTAGAGGATACAAACAATGAAAACTTACCTGTTGTAAGCCTCTTCCTTTGACCCCCTGATACACCTCTTATCATGTCATTACCAACTATAGTGTCGGAACACGCTTCTAGACCAAGCACCATCAAAATGTACTCAGTTGCAAGGCTGTGCTCCGCACCACCAACTGAATATGCCTGAGAACTTATCTTCTATTAGTATAAAAAAACACAACAACAATGAATAATGCAAATACTCAAATGTAATCTAGATTGAAGAAACCTTCATGAAAGCATCAATTTCGGGACTCGGGCGTATCCCCTTTTCCTTCTCAAGTCTTGCCAAATCTTCCATAAATCCTAAGATTGTACAAAACAAACACTCAACAAGAGTTGTGTACAAGCTTAAAACCAAAAAATAGGGGGCACCTGACTGACTCTCATGAAAATAGTTGCGCCTAAGTAGGGGCCGAAAAAAGGCTCCAACACCCAACAACAACAATAACAACAACATAGCCTCAATTCCAGAATTAATTTGGGTCAGTTACATGGATCAAACTCTTCGCTATTATAAAAATAAAATAAAAATAAAATCACAAAACAAAATTAGGTCCTCAAATTTGGACTGTAAGAGTTACATAACACTCATAACAGGCCCTTTGGAATGCCCAACAAAGTATAGCTATAATACTGCATTGAGAGATGACATTGTTGAAAGAAAAAAGAAAACACATAACAAAGAGATGAGTAGTGGTGACAAACCTGCAAAGCCATCACTTGCACCTTGAAATTGTGCAGCATAGTCTAAAGTTTCTCTCACAGTGAGCTCTGCAATGTGGTCATCAGTCTGGCTTATGTATGCTGAGCTTGTTTGGACACAAAACTCATCAAGAGTGTGCCCATTGTATGTAACGTCCCCACTTTTCTGAGAGAAAAAGAGTGTCAATAACAAAAATCACAAAAATGTGTCCAACCCCCCAAATGGCCGACAATGTCTGAGCATGGATTAGTAGACCTCAAATGGACTCGATAATGTCTAAATGTAGATTAATTGTTGCAGTTGGCGTCAGATACTACACGAAAAAACCCAAAAATATAAAAATAAAAATGGCTCACTAGAAAACCGTTTTAGTACCTTTAAGTTGGATTCAAGTTTCCCAGCAAGAGCTTTTAGCAATGTGGATTTACCAGAACTTGGAGGCCCTAGAAGTAAAGTCATCCTATTCATGACCCCAATGAGACAGTAATTGTTAGAGATGCAATTTTGACAGGCTGTAAAATTAGGATTGATCTACAATGACAATCTAAATGCACAATAAAACATACAATGATTTACAAGAACTGTTGGATTCACCTCGAGCCGCATGAAAAACGCATCTAGAGGTAGTAGTCAATAAGCGAAGTGCATCATTTGTATTGTGTTTCTAGTAGTTTCAATAGTAGCTATTTCTATCTTACTCTTTTTTTATTTTTCTAAGAGGAATTGCGGGAAAGAAACTTATGTCTATGTTTTTCGATGTTATAGAAAATTATGTTTATGGGCCACAACATATCTGGTGAGATGGTAAAGACATCGGTAGCAAAAAAAAAAAAAAAAAAAAGTTTAGTACATGTAAGTTGTATTTTTAATAGTATTAATAATAACCGACATGTGATAGTCTATGTCCGAAACGTAGTATCGCACTATACGCACCCAAACCTTGCGTAAGGGCACCTCATAATTTGAGAGGGAGAAATATGTCATTTCCATTAAGAACAAAAATTAATTCAAAAAAAGTGAGTGCTCATCCTCAATGTTGGTGTCTATAGCTCGACTCTCGACTTATCCCTCATGCGATGCTCTCCACCAATGGAATACAATATTATTTGCCACACCGGGATTAATTAATTTAATTAAACTACACCCCAAACCCGAACACACCATAGTCTAATTTCATCAACTTGGGTAATGATCATAATTTCCCTTTTCATCAACTTGCAAGGTCGGTCCAAAATATTTAGGGGTCTTGGACGAAATTATAATTTGGAGCCCCTAAATTATAGATGTATAGGTTAAAATATACATTCTTATTTCTACGTACGTAAAACAACGTAAATCTCACAAAAAAATTTGTTCAATCAATGCACAATAGCATGATCAAAGCCTCTCAAAACCTCTTCAAAATATTTCACATTAAGTAAGAGTCAATCGTGCTTAAAAAAAATATATAATAAAACATACATAATGTAAAAGAGAAGAAAATGTCACTAACATAGAGAGAATAAGCTGAAAAAACTACTTAAACAAGTAAAAAATTAACACTTAATTTAAGAAAAAATAAACGGACAATTTGCTAACCAACATTATATTATCACTTAACATGCAAGCAATAATTCTTTATTAATGAAATATAATTTTTTTGTATATTTATACAATTTAAAAAAAATAAAAAGTGAGGCCCCGATGGGGTAGGGTCCGGGGCGGTCGCTCCACTCGTCTCCTTTCAGGACCGGCCCTATAAACTTAGGTTATGACTTGAAATCACCAATTATTTAACAAACGTACAATCTGCTTAGAGAATAAATTAATGGAAAATAATTTTTTTGACATTCTTTTATTAAGTGGCGTTGGTCAGATCGATAATGTACTTTAGATTTGCTTAATAATTCTTTGCACGTAAACTTTACTTCTCGAAGCATATAAAGAAAACATTTGCCACTTTTGTTTGTTTGTTGCAACTTCGTCCACCTGGCTGGTAGGCACATAAATATACAACACAAAATTTATAACTACACGCCTCCAAGACTTTTGTATATTCGGCACACAATTGGCACAATCTTTTTGTCAACAATATCAGTACTGTTAGCACAATTTCGACCTCATATAAAAAGGCAAAACATTGGGGTTTGAGTTTTTTATGTTTTTGGTTCCTTAACTTTCATTATTGTATATTTGATTCTTTACCTTTCATTGTTGTACATTTAGTCTCTAAATTTTTGGGTTTTTTATGTTTTAAGTCCATGAACTTTGAGTTTTGTATGTTTTGGGAGAAATTAATTTTTTTTTTTTTTGTTTACTTTTGTTGGTCGATGTGAGTCGTTTTGTTCAATAATATAAACCACTATTTGCTCTTCTTAAATAGTCATGCGACACTCTTGCTACCCACATCATTGGAATTTAACACTTTAAATGGCGAAATGACTAAATGTAGATCTTTGTGAAAGTTCAAAGATCAAATATGTAGTAATAAAAGTTCATAGATCAAAAGCATAAAAACACACAAAGTTCAGGACTAAATGAGGGTTTTTAATCAACTCAAAAGGTCTCACTATTAAAAAAAAAAAAACTTTGTAATTGAATACTAAACACAAATTCAGACTTAACATTCGAGGTCCTAATTAAAGGCCTAAAATAAGTCTTTGATTCATAGGTGTAGAGTTTTTAATCAACTCAAAAGGTCTCAGTATTAATTAAGGAGTCGTCCACACTTATTATATACTTAATCATGAAGTCTTATTACTAAATCAATATAAGACTTATTTCGATCCACGTATCTCCAACACACACATATATGCGTATATTTAACTAAGTTAATTGAGTTGTAGCTACAAAAAAAAAAAAGGGAGTTGGATATTACCTTTTGGGTCTCACAAGACCGCTGACGTCTTTAAGGATGGTGAGAGTGCTTCTGCGTGGCTTAAATATCTTCAAGTTTCTTAAGATGAGCTGCATACGAAATCAATAAAGAGTCAGTAATGTATTTTTAGATATATACTTTTATATATATATATATATTTAAAAGCCATTAATGTACTATTTATGACTATTTTATAAGAGACATACCTCGATTGCATCTCGATAATAATTTATAAGTGTAGGTAAAGCTCGAGTTCCAATTTGAACCTTTGCTTTGATTGTCAAGTTCTCGAACCGCACTTCAACTTTTGGAATATCCAATCCTACTCTATTTTAATTAATTACCATCAATAACAACAACAGAAAAAAAAAATCAAATCAATAAACTGTATATAAACTCGATCAACTAATTACTATGCATAGTACTCCGACATCATTAACAAAAATAAAAAATAAAAAGCTAGAATGCATGACATCCTCGAGTGAGTCCTCGACACATATAATCGTCACAGTCCTTTCGCACATATATACATCGAGACATGCTGACAATAAACTATATTGTAAAAACGTATCGAATCCAAAATCAAAAATAAAAATAAAAATAAAAATCATGGATAAATTAATCATTTGATGATAAGAAATTGTTTTATTAACTAGACTAACTATAATTTGGGGATAAAAATGATTTTAATATGGTAAACTAATTAGTTTTACTACGTAAAAAAAAAGGCTGTTCGCTTGCAAAAAAGTTAAAAAAACAAAGCGGTATAAAATTCGATCTAAAAGCATGCATTTAGTGCCTAAGTACACAAAAAATGGCACTGCTAGCTAGGGGGTACATCACAACGCACCTCAGAAGGCATATCGCATTTTGATTTGCGTGTGATGTACCTCGGGGCATAAATCATGCACATCCCGAGGTACATCACACGCACATGTGCATTCTGTGATGCGCGCCTAGTATTTTCCAAAAAGGTAGTGCTATTTGAACTCGTGAGTCCGGACTCAAAATTTTTTTAATTTCAAATATATCCTCGAGCAATTAATGAAGCAATCATAATCACTTGTAAAATTCCTTTGATACCCTTTAAATATTTACAAAAATTTTAAGAACCTCCCTATGAGTCCTGACTCATGAGTCCAAGTACATTTATTGTTTCCAAAAATGAATACCAATCAAAATAAAGACGAAGAGATCATATATTTTCCGTTTTCCCGCCAAAATCAACAAAAAAAAAATGAATACCTATCAAGTCGTTGTTTGATGGCGGAGAGGATCTCATAATTGTCTTGCTCGTTGGTCGCGGAGGCGATCTTCAAAATCAGCTCTCTACGAGATCGACTAAGCTTTCGAACATCGACGACTTTCCCTATGTTCTTCTCAATATGATCATCAACACCGTCCACGTGATCAGAAGCAGCAACGACGTTATGGTTGAAGAGAGCGAAGTAGGGACGATTGCGAGAAGGCAATCTCTCGATCTCAAACCACACCAAATCCTCCTCAACCATTGCTGAATTCGCATTCGAAGAATGATCTCTTCGTGTTCCATCGATTGTCATGATATCGTACTAGCTAGTTAGTGCGGTTGCTATGGCTGCATGTGTTGTGCTTGTGAAAAACAGGTGTTTATATAGATTTTGATTTTTTCGATGATCCTTGGTTACGTACAGTTCTTTACTTTCTTTTCTTTTCTCATGTTACGTCACGCACTTGTTTGAAAATTGTGCGATGCATTTCAAGATGTATAAATACATGACATGTTTCTTAAACAAACATGACATGAGGGAGGATGTGACTCTTGCATTGCTCAATTTGATAGTCTCCTCTTGAAAGAAGCAAAAACGTACCTACTTATGCCAATGCATGGAGTTGTGTCAAATTCTCAAATAATTTCCCTCATATGTGTTTTTTAGAAAGAGAGAGTGTCTCATTGCGTCAATTTTCGTATTTCTCACTAAAACGACGTAATTTTGACTTGTGCGAAAGACTTAAAGACATTAAATTACACTTATTAATTAAGCTCTAAGCCTACTAAACTTATATATTTTTAGGGACTAGCTAGAGCATGGGAGTTCGCGACTCATGTTGATGTTAAAGTAGTTGTCAATTTGTCATAAAAAAAATATTGTTTATGTTGGGATGCGGGGACCAAATTATAATCCCATATCAATTAAATACGTACTATGATTTAATAAAGAAGTGGATTTCTCCCTAAGTAGTAATGAGACTTTTTAAAGTAAAACCTCACACCTGCGAGTTGAAGGTGGTTAAGATGTGGACAATATTTGTGCTAGTGAGATTCACAGTCCCGCGGATAAATGCGCGGGCGAGCTCAATAAGTGGTATCGGAGCCGATAGTTTGGTTGGGACAAGCCATGTCTGTTAGTAGTCGCAGGTTCTTCGAGTCGCCTCTCCTCAAGATGTAGTGACGACAGATCATGGGATGTGACACTTTAGATGAATTTCGATCCAAGGTGGAAATTATTGAAATGTGTGGACCGAAATATAGTCTCACATCGGTTAATTAACTAGTGTGACTTCACAGATAATACTTAAGTATGGATCTATCCCTGTGTAGTACTTAATCATTTTGAAGTAAAACTTTACGTCAATAAGTTGAAGGTGGCTAAGATGGAAACAATATCAATGATAGTAAGATCCACATACTTGTAGACAAAGGCACGTGGAGGATAACCGCTAGTTCAAGGATTTAGCATATGTAGTCACTTGTGCACGAGAGTTGAGGGTGCAATGAATATTGATGTATATACGTCCTAATAGAAGGATTATAATCATAACTACGGCTTAATAATTCTTTTAAATTGGGCTGAAATCAAATTAAATAAATTTTGACACTACGTGGCTAATGAATACCACAAGTTTCAAGCAAATACGTACAAATCCTGGGATATGTAGTTTGACTAAAGTGAACAATCTTTCAAGGTCAAGAGACCACGTGGGTAAAGTCTTCTAGATACAGTGGGCCTACCTACTACCAACTTAATTAGATGACGTGGACCCTCACCCACCACCTTCACACGCTGTTGATGAATCCCACGTGCATGGAAGGTCTAGAGAGACAGAACATCACACATGACTCATGAGTGAACCAATAATTGAAATTAAATGACTAAACCAATACTAGCTAATTTTTCTTTTTGAAGTAAACAAAAATAATATTAATCATCCATGGTTTGATATAGGACCAGACGTAGAATCAATTATCAAAATACATTGACTCGCTAATCTTATTCATCAAAAAAGTCGTAATGAATTTGGTTATGATTACGACTGTCACTGCAAGGATTAGATTCTTTAGCTGTAGAATTATTTGTAGCTAAAACTTAACTTTTCATAGCCAAAGATTTTTAGTTACAAAAAAAATTTGTAGCAAGCTCGTAGCCTAAGGCCTGACACTAAATGTATAATGCGACGATTTAAGCAGGCGCAGCTAATTTTTAGCTACAATTTTTTTTTTCGCGGTTGAAAATGTCAATTAGCCACAATTTTCTTTCGTAGCTAAATCTAATATTTGGTTACAAAGTTCTTTTTGTGGGTGAACTTAAAAATTAGTAACAAATTATTCGTAGCAGAATGATATATTTTACAACGAACTTCTCCGTTGCAAAATGATATGATTAGCTATAGATGTGTTCGCTGCCAAATACTAGTTTTGGTTATGAAACTTTTGTTGTAAAATCTTTAAATTCGCTATAAAAATAATTTTTCGTAGCCAATACTACATTTAGTTACAAAATAGGAATTGTCTTGTTGTACTTTGGGCTACAACATATTTTTGCAGCTGATCGATATATTCTGCAACAGAACATTTTTTTTTAGCTAAAAAGACATTTTTAGCTGCAAACATTTTGTAGCTAATTCTTATTTGCTATAACCAGATTAATACCTATTACATTTCATTTTCATAACTGCAAACCATTTGCAAATTCCTTGACAAATATTTTTTTTTGGACAAATAGGATATGCATTAACCAAATAACTTGAATAACTTGAATTTCATCACTAAAACCAATGATCATTGTCGTTGATTTCGCATTCGACTTCGACGGATTTGATCTTTTCTTCTTTCTTCCCGTTCACATGACTTTGAATTTAGTGAAGATGACTTGCATGTGATCACACGACGTTCGAGGATATCGGATGATAGGAGGAACAACAACTCATCAAGCAATCAATTACACCATTTATGCGTACGATTGCTCTTCATACCTTCATATCCTTTGCATTTTGCCATTAGATTATTCTCGACTTGCGTACTTCCTATTTCACTTAATAGAAGTGGGCCATTCTTGTGGTGTGACATTCGAGAATCATCCAAGGGTGCCTATTTTGTCTTCTATTCTTCCGTGCATTGTGGTTGTTCTTGTTGTTCTCACAAAGACTACCTTCTTGTTTGAAGAAATTTTCGATGGTCTGCGATTCCTACACTATTTCATAAGGCTTTCGAGCATGCGATGGTTGTGGTGACACATTTTTGTGTGATGCTTTTGGTTGCTGGTATATGGAGTTGGTGTTCTCAACGAGGTACCCTTGCTCCATTTCACAAGTTGGACTTGGCATACATTGTCATATGTAATGCCAATCTCTTAGTTATTGCACCTATGAAGCTTGTTTGCATATATGCTGAAGCTCATGGGAAGGGGATCGTTATATGCTTTGTGATGCCTAGGCAATGGATGGCAGTTCAACTGTCAACTCATTATTTACTAGTTTGCTCCCACGATGAGTTGCTTGCTATGGCATCGCATTTCTCTTTGGATTGACTCGGTGCACTTTGAAGCTCAGTCCATCCCCTTTGCCTTCATGATTGATTGTATTTGGATTTACTATCACTTTACTTATCCACTTGCCTACATTACAAACTTGCGGTTTCCCTCACATTGTGGGTGTTCTTCAAAGCATGTTGGTGCAATATGCTTATCTGTTGGTTGCATATGAAGTGGTGTTTGTAATGTCCTTGAACAATTGGGGCTATGGAGCACTTTGCTCATTGGTTGTTCGGTGTACTTGTCCTTTTTCCGGAGGGTCAATCATCTATCAACTTTTGTTTCGCGGTAGGCCGTGAGCTGCTGCTTTAGTTTACGTCGTACCCGAGGGCAATGGTGTATATATTGATGTTGTATTCCAAGTGTTTGATGATATGTTGCTGAGAGTTTTTGGGTGCCTCACTGCATTAGGTTTGCTTACAACGATGAAATTTTGGATAGAGCTCGCTCGTTGTTTGGCTCTCATGGGCACAATGCAATTTGAGGCAACTTTTGGTAACACAGTGTGGCTGATGCACTTGGCGCTTTCTTGCACAATTGCCTCAATGGGCGCATCGTTGGCTTTTGGCTCTTTACTGTTGCTCACATGCAAAATTATGAGATGGATTTGGATTCTTGCGTGGTCTCCTGCTTTCGTCTTCCCTCACATATTTCTCTTTTGCTTCATGACTGGCATCACAAATTTTGTCTCATTTTCTATGGCCACCTTGAGGACAAGGTGGATTTTTAAAGTGTCATAAACTATTGTCTTTCATATATAAATAGCCACATTCGAATATTTGACAAAGTAAAAATTAATTATTGTTTCATAAATTTAACACCATGAATAAGTTTTCATCCACATGCACTTTCTCCACCTCAAGTCTTCTCAAGATAAATTTCAACTGAAAACATCATCTTCAGTTAATTCGCCATGAATAAGCTTCTTGACTTAAGAGTTAAGATCATTATTGCTAGCTTGATCTTGGTCTTTTCTATGTGCCTACAATAAAACAAACCAAGATAATGATCAATTGTTAAAAAAATATAAGATAAGACACTTTGTATTCATGTTCATAAACCACACATATCTAATTCATAAAGGTCATCATTGTTTATGAAGTTCAAAGTAACATGCTTCCTAGATGTCCAAAACTCAAAAGAAAATTTTCTTGAACTTAAATTATAAATAACCACTAATTATGATCCAATGAAGATAAATGAATGATTATGATCTAATTCAAATTAGAAATAACCACTTATTCACAACATTTCAAAAATAAGTAGCAACATACTTCCCTACAAAATTACAAATTGTTAAGCTAAAAATCTCAATAATCACAGCTAACATTATCATAAAAAAATATAAAATTTGACTTGACTATTACAAAAAGTTGTGTCTTAAATATGTGCAAGGCAAACACCTCATTACTTCTATACAGACGAAGAAAACATATTTATTACAGAAAGATAATGGTCTACTATGTCTACCAAGTGTGAATGATTGCAAGATACACTTTTTAGTTCTATAAACAAACAACTCGAAAAAATAATGTAAGAAAATGATATTAAAAAAACTTACCATTAAGATGAATGAAGACTTGATTAGTTTTTTCGATGTTGATTGAGTGATCTTAAACATCTCAAATCCTTTTTCCTGTGTGAATACATTAAACTCAACATGTTCATAATTGTAAAAACAAGTAAGTACACTCTCAAAACTTCATAAATATCTAAAATAAAGATAACTTTGATACCATATAAATGATAAACATTGTTAACATGTCTAACTTACAACCACTAATAAGAAAACATCAAAGAATAATAATAATAATAAGTTACACTGCATTTAGGCAAAGGAAACTTGAATTTTTATTTTTATTTTTTTTTAAATCGAGTTAGGATGCTCTTTTTTTTTTCCAACGAAAGAAACAAGCATGACAAGATAACCACAAAATCTAACGATTTTTCAATGTGCTACTAGCGACCATTTGTTTTTACCATAATCACTCATGCTATCCAAAGTGAAGATGAACATATCACAAGCATTTCAACCGAACATAGTATCACAAAATACGGTGCAAGTTGACATACTAAACATCAATTCCCTACAAGTAAATATAAATCCATCACTATTACGGGATAATGCTTACAATAAAAATTGATAAATAAAATGTACAATTATGAAAATTATTTATTTTTTCATATCTGTAGGTGAAGCAAAATGAGAGATTATATAGATATTGATCCGCTTAACAAAAGGGAGGCAAGAGATCATGTTGATAATCATGGACAAAAAGGACAAAAAGTTTCATCACCGTTCTTTAATGCTCAAAAAGAATCGGGTGGCTGAGTCTCATCAATCAAATGTTGACCCGGCCTATTAAGTAAAGATTTTTTCAAATTTGTCATAATCCTCTCAAACTCTACTTGACGACTTGCTAAAGATTCAATCGTGACTTTTTGCTCGTCCATTTGCTTTCATTGATCACTTATCATTATTTGTTGTTCACTCAACTTTTGTTGCTGCTCATCTATTTTAAGTTGTTGCTCTTCCATTTGCTTTTTCAACATAACTGTCTCTTCAAGATGCCTTGATGAAGATGCCGATTTGGATGAATTAGGCTTTGGGCCATATCCTAAACCTTTTATGTAACCAGATTTCTTACCTAGTACCTTTAATAGCATAATAGAAAACACATATTAAAAAAAATTATGGCATAAGGATACATTTGATAAAAGAAAATAATATTCTAAGAGATTAGTATACCTTTTCACATATTTCATCTTCAGTCATAGGCACGTAAGTATCATCGATTCACAATGCATTTGTTCTCGTTGTAGATACTCTTGCATCCGCATCTTAATATATAATTACTACTTTTATGAGATACAATATAAATAATATATATTGCAATTGCAAGATAATATGAGAAAGATAATAAAATGCATAACCAATCAGCCTTAGCTTCAAGATGAACCCAACCACTTATAGGTCTACAATATGTGAGACAAAACAAGACAATTCTAGAAAGCTCTTTGCCAGTCTCAGTATTTTTCTGCATGTTTTGAGAACTTATTAAATTAATAAATGGAAAGAATTGGTAGTGTATTTTAAATATCACAAGTTGTGTATATTGTTCACCTTTTCCAATCGATGACTTATGAATGGTTTTGATCCCCCAACATGATTATATCGTTTGGCACTACGATTTTTTGCATTGATTGCACATATTCTCTAAAGTATTGCAAAAATCTTGTCATAACAATGCAAGTAAATCCAAAAAAATTAAAAATAAAAAATCAACGCTACTAAATGATGCACACATTTCGATTTTAGTATTAAATACCTTATATTCTTCAGTATCGAATAAGTTGCACAACTAGTGCCAATCATCCTCACGTATCACCCAAGGTCGATTTTCTTTTGCCTCTTGTAATGTTGAAAACTTATTGAAATGTTTGACACATCGACTTCGAAAACCTCTAAATCGAGATCCTCCAACATTATATTCACATCATCTATTACACCGGATCAATTTATTTTATCATTGGCAATCTCAACATCTTCATATTGTTCACCGTGATTAATCCATTATGTGTAGGATTGTGATATCCCACGTAATTGTAAATGTCTTTCAACATCAGTTATACACAATATTTCAGTATTTAGATAATCTAGACATGGACATCGAATCATGTCTCCTTCAATATTAGCCTTTGCAAAGTCAATGAATGATTTAACTCCGTCTACATATTCCTTACTAAGTACAGTAGAAATCTACATCCAACTTTTATCCATGTATTTCCTACATAGACAACCAACTATTAATTAAGATATATTCATTTATGACTCCCAAAATATAATATTATAATTATATTTTAAAGACATTTTTTATTATTTGGATATCATTGATATAATGAAATGAATGTGTGTGCGTGTGGTGAGTGTTTTGCTATTTAGCTATCATAAGTCATGAGAATGTTGAAGAATAGAAGGAAAGTATGTAAAAACAAAATAATAAAGGACAATAAATAAATCGTGTGTCATTAAACTTACCAAAAGAAAACTATTATTTCATCTGAAGTAAAAATCTCATGCAAATTTATAAAGTCACATATGTAGATTTACAACAAAAAATAATATAAAAAATAGGTTTCTTACATTGTGGAAGAAATTTTCGTGATTTTTCAATTGATGAGTACATGTAAGGATGCAACAATTTCAAGTTGATCTTTAGATTGATTTTGAATTTGAAAAATCGCTAAAAAATTAATTCCATAACCCTTATAACCAAAAAAATGAAGATAGAGTAGCTAATAATTGTTGTAAACAAGTTGGAACTTGTTAAGAACTAAAAAAATAGCAACCAAAAAAACTGAAGATAGTTGGAATGTAGCTAATTAATGGGGTTTTGTTGTATAATATTGTTGATTGCCTCATTAAAAACCTTGCTAGGAAAACCCAGTGGGATAAAACCATAGCTAAGGAAAAGAGTGCAACACATTGATATACTTTGAAGAATATATATACGCCTCATTAAAACCTTTACTAGAAAAACCCTGTAGGGAAAAAAATCTAGTATAGGAAAAAAGTACATTGCTCTCATAAATCTTTTTATACGGAGCATAATAATGTTAGGATTGCCTCATTAAAAACCTTGCTAGGAAAACCCAGTGGGATAAAACCATAGCGAAAGGAAAAGAGTGCAATACACTAATCAATCTAGATAAAGAGTTTTAATATTGTTAGAATTGCCTCATTAAAAACCTTTGCAAAGAAAACCCAGTGGGATAAAATCATAGCAAAGGGAAAAAGAGTGCAATATACTAACCAATAACTCATTTTGATTCTCCCCCTCATATTCACATGGGTGAGACATCTTGTGCATTTTGTTGCACATGGACATCGTTTTCTATATGAACCATTTAATGCTGAAGCATATGATTGTCACTCTTTTGTGTATAATACTTGCATCAAGTAATTGATTCATAACTTGTTGCTACTGAATGATCCTTTGAACTTTGAGTTCATATTAATTTATACATGGATCATAATACAACAAATTTAATGCAATTTGATGTGTTTCAAGCAATTTCACGTCATTCCTTTTGAATTGGCTTATATCTCCCCCTAATGGTGGGAAAATTGCTTCATCAAAGTGACAATTAGCAAAACTTGCTATAAATAATTTCCCTATTAGGGATCCAAGGCATCTTATAATATAATTAATGGAGAGTTAAATCAATATACGTCTCCTATTGATTTGCCTTGAGATAATCTCCAGCTGAAAAAAATCCAGTTCGATAAAGGATGTCCGTGCGAATTTATGATATTTTCGCATTATCGATGATTATGGATAATCAAATAGATCTTTCCATATTATGAATGTCATTTGATTTATGACGACATTCGTTTTAATGTGTCTTATATATTCCAGAAGTTAAAGCCGATAATATTATACTCAGATTAAATCATATTCATATAGATAAATTTTCTATTATTCTGAGTAGACTTCTTCCGAACATGACATTAACAATAAAATTGTTGTCTCAGATATTGCCTGAACATTAACCTCCGCTAAGTTCGAATTCGAGAAATATTCACTTTTATATTATCATGTACATGCATGTAGCATGATACACAAGACATAAACTCATCGCCCATATTTAGGTCACGATTTAAACACATCTCGATGTGCATGTTTTATCGAGCCATTTTCAATGATAAAATTCATAATATTTTGCCTTTGATTTTGAAGGCATGGTAAAGGTCACAAAAATATTCGGGCATATATATGACAATATTTAGGCAAAATAGCCTTTCATATATGACCAAAAAAATGTCACAATTATGAGCGCTCATTGTCAATAATTATTTGCCCTTTGTAGTGGTGCACCACTTTTGTTCCAATTTTGTGGAATTGTCAATATGACCTTTACTCATATTTTCACCTTTTCCACGTCCATAAATTTGTTATTGCGATCATGATCATTATATGCAACATATGCTTCTTAATTTGAAGCTGAACTAATAATTGGACGGGAGCGATATTATATTTATAATATCTCATTCTTTTACTCAGCTACCATGAGACAAGAAATCAATCCTTAATATTTATTGGATTGACGTGCGCACTCGATATTTGTTGCAGCAATAAATCGAGGCGGGTCACGTGACCTTATTTTTATTGTCTCATCAGTCATATTTCCACATAGCCTCAACATAGAGGTAATTAAAATTGTGGAATTATAATTAATATTTGACTGATTAAATTTTGTAGCTTGAGACTCAACCGCTCATTTTTGAGCTTTTGGAGCATTACCCTTTTGGTATATATATAACTCCATAAAGTGAAAAAGATATATAAAGTGAAATATTCACTTTTCAGATCTCTAAAGAGAAATTGGCGAATGATTGTGTATAACACACAGTTTTGCATATATGCTTTATTCACAAATTGTAGTATCTAATTGTCATGACAAGTAATTCTTGTCGGTAATATAATAAGGCAACAAATTTAACTATGGTCGAATAATATTTTGAAAATAAATTTAATATAAAATAGTTTTCCCTTTTTTATGTAAAAACATAACATATGATTAAGTATATGTTCACAACTTGATTCATTAATAATCAAATGTACTATTCGTATGAGTTGGTGGGACAACCTCCAGGTTGGGTGGCGAGACAAAGTCTGCTTAATACCATGCCTCCTCGAACGGGATAACCCGTCTCCCTTTCAATGTTTAGCTTTACCGGGGACAAGGCTTACCCACTATCAACTCAAACTTATAGCATTATTTGTATTATAAAATCAAGAATAGAACAATAACTAATCGTTTGTAGTTTTAAGAGAAAACTAGTTATGTCACATATTGACTTTTGATTTCTGATGTAGAAGATCGTACAAGACCACATATTCTTTTTTTTTAATGCTTTGACAATTTTATTTTATCTCCAAGTGAACTAGTGAATTAGAATGAAACAACTTCTTTCTACACTAACAATTATACACTCTATTCTAGCTTATTTATCCCAACACCATGAAAAAAAGAGGATTACCTATAAAAAGGTACTATACAAGAAAATATATCATTTACAATATTTATTACAACATCTCCTAGTTAACTAGTGAATTAAATTTCTTTCTATCTTTTCTATTCTAGTTATTTGAATAAAAAAAAACCTATCAAAAATATACAAGAAAATATATCATTTACAATATTTATTACAACCGTTAAGAATTAAATCTATCTTTTCAAGTTCGTTGAATAAACAATAAACACATAACTACTATGTCTAAAATATAGTCAAATACTAAAAAAAATCATGTAATAATAAGTTAAATAATTACTCTATATTGTCCATTTTGAATTTTAAATGAAAAGCAATTTCATAACAGTGAAGTTTAATTTAACATCTCATTTATTTTATTTTTTAAATAACAACTTATCCATCGACAAATAAGTAAACAGTCTCCAAAAGAACTTGATTTTTTTTATAACACGTGTACAACTCACACACATAATTAATATCCAAATTTATAAATTCGAATAATAAAGCACCCAATTTTTTTATTTTATTTCAATTATCCCTCAATAGACTTGAATCCTTAACCCTTTTTTTCATACTCCTTTTATCTTTCAAAATTGTTATCGTATTATAATAATAAAGTATAGACAACATTTTGGAAACACTCTACTCAACCATATAGAGGGCATGCTTCAAAAACATTTGTGCAAATTACAAAAGTGAGGCTCGAAGTGAATTTGGTAGTGAGAATAGTGTCTACTGTGGGGAACTATGACTATTGTGGGAAATAAGTTGTAGCAAATATTTCATTACTCTTAAATATTGCTAAAGCCACAATTTAATTGATTCGTAGCGAAATCTATCTCTTTTCTGCTGCGACTTATAGTTTTCGTGGCTATTTCTTATATTTAGCTACATAAATAAAATGTTACAAAAAGTCTCACCTTAGTTTTTGGAATTAAGCAACAAACTATTTTCTTTGTAGCTAAAAGTCACATTTAGTAGCAAAAAAACTATTTGCGGCAGAAAAGTTGTGGCTAAATCTTTTTTTTTTTTTTTTTGTAGTGTGTAATATCGAAACAATATAACAATATTGTAATACTTACAACTCTAGCTAACTATCAAACCAAAATGTAAGACTACATGCTATATTAGTAGGTACTAGACTACTACTAGGTATATAAAAGTATAGTTGTGAATATTATTGTTTTTTGTTTTTTGTTTTTTTTTCCAGGAAAGTTGTGAATATTATTGTTAACAATGTACATTAGGCAACAACAAATTAAGGACGTCCCAAATGATTTGGTTTGTGATATTGTTGTAAGAGGATGAAGTTCCAATCCCATAGTTAAGGGCAAGAAAAGTCAATTTTTTTTATACTATAAAAAAAAAGTCGGGCCAAAAACACCTTAGATGTACACAAGGGCACCTAAAAATATGCAGCATATTGGTCCAAGTAATAAGCTGACGACCCAACTATACATTAGCAACTATAGTTTCCACTTCTAAAAAAAAAAAAAAAAAAAAAAAAACTACTACAACTATGGTTTATTCCACTTGAAATTGACTTGAATCCAACTATTTGTCAATACATAAGAACCCTCTTATATATATATATATATATATATGCATGAAAGGGCATTGAATTATAATATATATGTTTGAAGTATATTTGCAAATAAACATCTCTGCATATACCAGGCTCCTTCTTCATGTTACTTGTCATTTAAATCTTCTGTTGAAGTAAAACTGTACACACAAATCTTGAAGAATGTACCTTCCCAATATAAGGGTATCATCCTAAGTACAAGAAAAACACAGTAAGTCCTAAATTTTCATATCCCTTTGTCGTCAAAATGGGCATCAACCTTCATGCGCGTTTTGCAATTTTCGCGACAAAGTTATACCTCTGCATTGCCAAGTTATAGAAACAAAAAAAAAAAATATATACTAGTAGTTAATAAAAATAAAGAATCATTCATGAGACATGACATTGTAATCAATTAATTTTTGTACAAGAGTTATAGGACTATATATACATAGGTAATGAATCAAAAAAGGAAAAAAACAGAAATCTCACTATTTCTTTTCTTCATTATTTTGGTATGATCACCTTTTCTACATCAGCTTATGGCTTTACGCAACAGATCGAGGAAGTATTGTTGTAAAAGAATGATGTCAGTCTACGCCGAGAAATGCTTTGCAGGACTTGACGGGAGCGGGTGCAGCGAGACCTTAGAAATTAGAAACCACCATCTGTTTGTCACCAGCAGCATTGGATATATTTCATCTCTTTTGGAAGTTAAGGACCCTGATGGAAACAGCATAGACAGTGAAGAATAAGACGGCGAAGCCAACTAGCACCACTGCGCTGACACCGATCATCCCAGGTCCATAGCCTAGATTTTTCTCAATGTACTCCTTCACTGTGCCATCGAATCCAGGTCCGACAATGTGATCCTGCAAGTCGCCAAGCTGAGAGGTGATGATGCCGCGAAGAGTCCATGCCACTGGGGAAATGTAGTAGAACCAAATCCACCATCCAGGGATATTCTGAAGAGAAAGTCAAAAATAAATTAGTTTTAAGGGTCAAGTATGGAAAGCTCACTATCAATGACACTTAATCGAGCACAATGGAAGAGTTTGATCCATGTAGCCGACCCCAATTAATTTGGGACTGAGGCTATGTTGTAGTTGATAAGAGTCGAGTTTACTCTCAATTAGACGAAGAAATGGATGCTTACCGGCTTCGGAATGAGAAACCCTGATAGAAGATTCCATAAAGAATAGAATGCAGACGAAACAACAGCAGCAAAGTGGGTGTTCGGCGTCAAACCGACTGCCATAATGCCGTAGCATGTGAAGTAGCTGAAAGTGAGGAACATGAACAAAACGTAGAGAAAAAATTTTCCTGCAAAAGAAGATCATCCAAGTCAATTAAAATACAAAATGGTTACCCTCAAAAACAATTATAGCATCTAACAAAAGATGTGATTCAGTTCTATAATTTAGAAAGATTAAAAATTATTACTTATTGTCCTTTCAAAGTTGATCATGAAAAATGTGATTACTCCATATAATATTGACTGCATTGCGATGTATGGTATCTCTATGAGACCCTGTCCATGAAATGAAAAAAATAAAAAGAATGAACACTAAGACAAGATAGAATTATAACTTTTCTTATTTTAAGTAACAAGAGACTGCAATAAGATCTTACTTGAGCTGCTGCATAAGGAAAAGAAGAATACATCCCAGCTGCTTTTTCGCGGTAGTAAACAGTCCTCTCGACAGCAATTACTGGCTGCACCGAAGAAGCATTACTAACGCCAAGAAACAAGCAGGCAGCGTAAAGAGCTCCCATGACCGCCATTAGGTCTTGTGGTGTGTCCCTGCGAAGCATATAGAATACGTTATTTAGTACGCAACAAGAAGATATATACGTCGAAAATGAGAATAAAACGTAAAAGTCATCATAAATATAATGAAGAATTATGGCTGATTGTTGATTAACAAAGAAGATTAGTCACCTTTTTGAACCAATGTTCCAAAATACTGAGCCAATTATCACGGCACTCATCGTGCAAAAGAATAACCGGACAGAGTTGTAATGAGGGCTTCTCCAGTAAACAAGGTTTTGCTTCCACAAGCACAATTTCAATTGTGACAGTCTATCTTGAGAGTAAGTGGCAGAGAACTTCAAGGGCTCTGAGCCATCTGGGGGAATGCTTAACTGCTTTATCTGAGCTTCTACTTCCCTGGATAACATATTCATTTACATCATCAATAAATTACTTAAAAAAATTACAGTTGACGGCGATAGACAAACATCTGTTTAACTATATGTGTGTGTGTCAATAGTACCTGAACTGGTTAGAGTTTTTGTAAATTTCTGCGAAGTCTTGACCGATCCTTTGTTCAGCGGCTTTTGTAGTGACCTCAAGCATCCAGGTAGCAGGATTGTAACCATCAGGAATACGCGGTATTCCCTCAATTCGCTGTATCAATGCAGTCGATGATATAAAATAAGTAATCTAAAATTCTTGATAATCACTTGTGCGGAATCAGACTTGCATTCTAATAATTTCATCTCTTTCTAAAATGCAGATTATTCTTGCTTCTTAGATGCACTACTTTTTTACCACTTTCTCAATGTCAATTTTTTTTAGAACAACTTGGCATCAGTGAATATCTAAGTTCTTTTGTTTCTTTAAGTAAATAGTTTGATTACATCCAACACCCTACAGAGCCAGTAATACCTGGAAATAATTAATCATGGTTTGCGAGTGCACTCCAAGCTTTCCTCCATAAATGACTTGACCTCCTTGTTTCATCAGAAGCAGCTGCAAACCAACCAAATAAATAGTAAGTATTTAAGGCGAGGTTAAATTAATTATAAGCACTTCTAATCTCAACAAGATAAAAAAGAAAATATATGACCTCATCAAATGCTTCAAAGATGTCGATGCTTGGCTGATGTATGGTGCATACTACTGTCCTTCCAGTATCGACAGTGTTACGAACCGTACGCATCACAATGGCTGCTGCCCGCGCATCTAGTCCAGATGTGGGCTCATCCATAAATATAATGGAAGGATTTGCAACTAGCTCTACCGCAATTGTGAGGCGCTTTCTCTGCTCCGTTGATAAGCCGCTGCTCCCTGGCATTCCGACTAATGCATTCCTCATAGTGTCAAGCTCTACTAGCCTCATAACTTCTTCGACGAATTCCTGCAATAGTGAATCCTGACGATTAAGATCACCGACGAAATGGTATGTTAAAAAGAAAACGATAGGAAAACAAGGTTCTTAGGGAAAAGCTACATTTTTGCTTTCTTTGCCGATGTCCTTTGGAAGACGAAGCCATGAAGAGAATAATAGGGACTCCTCGACTGTTAGTTGCGGAGAATGTATATCGTTTTGCTCAACATATCCACATATTCTAGCAAATGTTTTTTGCTCCTTAGGATATCCAGATATCCTGATGTCCCCTTCTATGTATCCTCCTGTCTTTCGACCAGCAAGTACATCCATAAGGGTTGTTTTTCCTGCTCCGCTGGAGCCAACCAAGGCTGTAAGAACTCCAGGTGAGAACACTCCACTGACATTTGACAAGAGTTGCAATCGCTTTTCTGAGGTATTCTTCATTTCCTGATTTGCGCAAAAGAAAAGATAATAAAATTAAAGATGGATACACAATCAAAAAAAAAAAAAAAAGATCGATGAAAAGAACGAACGTGATCACTAAAGCTAATCATCTATGATCTACCTTTGGCATGTCAACAAAGTAATTGACATTATGGAACGTCATTGATAGCGGTTCAAAGGGGAGAATCATCCCTTTCTTGGAAACTTCAGTTTTAACAGATTCGGACGCCTTATCTCCTGCAACAGTAAATCCATTTTGAATGAAATGCATAAAAGCACCATGTTATTATGAATGAAATACAAAAACAAAATCCAAAACATCATTAATTAAAGACCTCTAACTAACCTTCAATACCATCATGGTTCTGTTCTTCGGTATCAAGAGGAACTACTGGTTGAGCCTTTCTAAGAGCTGTAAGTAATAAACATGAAGATGAAAATGTTATCAGCCAACTATGAAAGAAATACTTTGGCTAGTGAAATCGACTATAAAGTTGAGACTTACGATTCAGGTATGCCAAGGCAAGAGTCACCAAATTGTTGAAAAGAATAGCATAAGCAAATAGCACACCAACCCCAAGCCAATACCAATAATTCCCAGTAGGAAGACTATGCAAATGAAGAACATTATCTCCAACTGTATTTCCGTTTAGTGTAGAGTTCTGCTGAGCAACAAGCGCACAAAGTATCAGTGGAACAGCAACAATAACTTCCGAATACTTTTCCCAACTACTTAAATCCAGATATTGCATGTATTTTCTAAATTCAGTTATGTTTAAAACATGGAAAGTGGTATGAGAAATTAGCAGAACTTGAATCAGTAAGAGTGAAGAAAAATACCACCATCCATCTGCTGGCAGAGAATTCATTAACAGAAATCGCTCGTTGAGCATACGACAAAGGAGACACCCAAAATGCCCAAGCCCACCATGGTTTGATCATTGCTGCACACAAAGACCATAAATTAGGACAAAAGCCTCATTGAGGGTTACAATCAAATTATAAAATAAGAAAAGAAGATCCAACCTTTTGGTAGTATAAAACCACCCATTAACAATGTAATCAATAGAGAAGCGGAGCCAAATGTATTTGCTATTATCATATCTCGTGCGATAGAAGCCATAAACCGAAATAACCCCAATGCCATCTGATGCGTTGCAAAGAGTAAAAGCATGAAACGGAAGAACCTAATATGTTGGAAATAAATTAGTAACATTGGCGTTGACAAGTTGAAAGATAAAAGCATATTCTTAGTGAAAGTAAATCAGCAAACAAGCTATACCTCCCAGCACTCGGCGCAAAGCCAACTGTGTAATATACAACACACGACCAAACAATGGCTTCGATGGCTGAGTAAGGCACCCGCAATATCCAGCTAGGAATTGACCAAGCCCAAGCAGGATGAAAATGATTATCTCTTTGTTTATAGAAGACGGGAAGCCGAGAGATCATGATAGACAGCTCAGAAAATCCATTGAACACCATATGTATCAGGCCAAAAAACAAGCAAGCAAGATCAAGGTTCGCATTTGCTTCGTCTCTTTGACTTGATCTAGTTCGTAGAAACATGGTACATGTCACGAATCCAACAAAAGCAACCTGAGTGAAACCCAACAAATTAGTTAGTTTTATGAGTTCCTTTCAGTGTTCAAATAACTTTAAGCTTCATGTTTAAAAAAAAAATGAAAAGAACTCCTGAATATGTAAACATAAACCAAGCTTGGGGTTGGGGGAAGTTATGAGCAAGAAACAAATACTATACAACCCAAGAAAGCATAGTATGTAGTTCATATAAGTCTATGACTATATAACTAAATAAAAATTTAAACATCACATATTCAAAAACACGACCAAGATGCTTGAATCATAACTACCACCATTCCTTAAGAAAAGAGTATTAATACAGGAAAAAGATTGGATGGCTTGCGATTAGAATATAAAATCACATCCATTTTGGCCTCCAACAGTCTCATCGGCAAAAATTATTAAACAATCCTAAGCAGCAAGAGGTATGTAAAAATAGTCTTAAGGGAAGTTCATCGCTAATGTACGTCTGCTTTAGGATCCTGGTTAGCTCTTACAAAATGGAGATGGCTTGTTCATTTAGAAACAAGATTTTCTACTTCAACATGACAAGTCTGATTCAACTTACAATGAGAATCTTTCATCAAAATTCATGATTAGTAAATATTTTCTTAATAGCCATTATGTTTAAATGTATGAAAGTCTCTACATGATTTGATCTTCCACTATAATATTTGCAACAACTAGCAATACATAGCTAATACAAGTAAAAAGTGCATAGAAATACAGGTACTAACTAACTTCTTCCAATAACATCTAAAAGGATTTGGTAAAGTGTACCTGGCATGTTCTGAACACGTAAAGGAACCGATTCCTGTTAATTAGTAGAGCTTCTCGAGCAAAGCATGTTTTGAAAAGCTCCCATTTTGACACAGCAAATTCATCCTTCGAAAGAATTGATGGATGGCTCTTTGTTTCATCATAAGGAACAGAAAGACTAGACGCCACGTGATTTCCATATACAGAGTTTTTGAAGGCATCACTGATCTCTTGAACAGATAGAAACTTGTATGGTCTTGAATTGTCTGCCCAGTATTGAGCTTGATCTTTTTTGGAGGTAACCTGACAATGCAATTATTTAAATTAGGCAAAGTTCAAGTTAACATTAAGGGAGAGTACAATGATTAAATTCTCATTATTTATTTCATAAAATTAAGACGAGAAAACTAAAATGCAGGATCGCTCATATAATACCAACTTGAACCGTACCTCTTGCAAAAAATCTGCAATGCCTTTGCGAGGTGGCAATTTAAAGCCCAGTGATTCGAAGAACTCCACCACATTTTCCCGAGGTCCTTGATAAACCATATGTCCTTCTGATAGTAGCATTACATCATCAAAAAGATCAAATGTCTCGGGTGCCGGTTGAAGAAGAGCCATCAACACTGTACCCTCCATAAGATGGACAAAATTCCTTATGCATTTCACAATTTGGTACGTCGTAGAACTATCTAGTCCAGTTGATATTTCATCCATGAAGAGGGTCTTCCTAGGACCAACGATCATTTCTCCTGGTAAGGAAACGAGAAAGGAAAATAAGGTCATTAGTAATAAATCATGCAAAAACAAACTCGATTATGCAAAGCAACAGCACCAATGACCGGTCGGTCATATGAAGGTAAAACAACTGCAACATAATTACTTAATGATCAATTATATGAAGGGAGCCTATAATTAGTAATTTAGTATCATAAGATATACACGTCGCGTTCTTAATAGATTAACAATCTTTTACTGAGGGCTGAGCTTGATTAGTTATAGAAATTACCCTTCAATTAATTCAACTTGGCTCTAGAGAATACCAAAGCAATACTGAAATGCAACATAGTAGAGAGAATAATGTGCATTCCTTAATTACCTGTTGTGACTCTCTTTCTTTGGCCCCCCGACACGCCTCGAATCATTTCACTACCAACTATAGTATCAGCACACACATCAAGACCAAGAACCTTCAAAATGTAGTCTGTGGCGAGGCTGTGCTTCATGCCGCTGACCGAAGATGCCTGAGAACACAACTTGATTCAGTAGAAACTACATATAGAGCAATAGTAAAGAAAACAAGTAAATGAAAGCTTGGTTGAAACAAACCTTCATAAATGCATCTATTTCTGGACTTGGGTGTATATTCTGCTCCTTCTCAAGCCTTGCCAAATCTTCCATAAATCCTAAGTTTTTCATCAACCAATCATCAAAAACCTTCTATGCATCCTAAACATCAAAATAGAAACTCAAAACAGAACTGGGTCCCTCTAATTTATATAGTATCCGACATCAATGACACTGACTAATCACACTTGAGCACTATTGATCCCCACATGGGGCCGGCCTTCTCAACCCAATTTTTTCCGTCCACGAGACTCAGATCTCAGAGACCTCGCTTAAGAGGAATTGAATCCTTTACCACTTGGATGAGTCCCTCTAATTTGGTCCATTGAGATTGAAGCAAGTTTCAAACTTTCAATTCAGAGGTTGGTTTGGTTTCATTTTAGAGTTGTGACACATACCCTTTGAAATTGTAAAAAAAAAAAAAATATTACTATTACTGTGATACTAACTTCTTGAAATTTATTAAAGATATGTGGATTTGAAATAAACAAGTCAATAAAGAAAGCATTAGAATGACAAAACTTTGTATGTCCCACATGAGCACTTAATGGGGCCTCGACCCGCGGGTCATGTACCAAAACTTTGTATGTCCGCATTTTTAGTCATGCATGGATGGCTCAAATGCCGATGTGACTTCAAATGTAACATAAATAAATTAACAAACCTGCAAACCCATCACTAGCACCCTGAAATCTTGCAGCATAGTCCAAGGTCTCTCTCACAGTGAGCTCTGCAATGTGGTTGTCACCCTGGCTTATGTAAGCAGAGTTCCTTTGTACACAAAACTCGTCTAGTGTGTGCCCATTATATGTGATTTTCCCACTTTTCTGAAACCAATGAATTGAGTCAATTGACCACAAACAAACAAGTAACCAAAAAGGTTAGCATTTGATTTTTGCGGAAAGTGATTTAATTGAGAAACTAAAAAAAGTCATTTGAATTGCATAAAAACAGGAAAATAAAAACTAACAGTAGTGGTAAAAAAATGAAGGGTTACCAGGTGAAAATTAAAAGGGCATACTAACCTTTAAGTTGGGTTCAAGAATTCCAGCAAGGGCTTTCAACAAGGTTGATTTACCTGAACTGGGAGGCCCTAGAAGCAATGTCATCCTATCAAACAATAACGGTTAGAAATATTATATATGTTGTAAAAAAGTTACATTAGTACTAGTTTTTTTTTCATAAGAGTATTAATATATATAGTAGTTGTTATTCTTCCAGTCATCACTTTTTTATTATTATTTTTCTTTGATAACTATACGGGTGTCTTAATCTTTTTCAGCCTTCACTTTGATTGGACTAATCTCATGAGATGGAGTTAAACGAATTCCTCTACTCCATTACTCGAGAAAAACCAAAATATATAGCTAAAAATCTATATATCTCTATTTCTTTATTTTCCTTTATTATTTTTTACATTTTTTTGTTAATTTTCTTAAATTGCCTTAGATAGTTGGCAATGCCAAAGTAACAATCTTGAGTGAGATGGATGACATCATTTATTTAAAGCTAAGGTTGAAGGAGGTGATGTGTGCTAGCTACTCGTGTTCGAGTCATTTGTCGAAGACACCAAGAAAGCACCAAAACAAAATTAGCTAGCTCAACGATCATCTCCAAATTAACCACACAAAAAGTCTCTCCTAATATATTTTGACATCACCGAACTCACACCTTCAAGTCATATCAGTCTTAGGGACCGTGAGTGCACGCATATCGAGGCACGAGTTCCATGGCATCAATATATGTTGTAGCATAGAAAATACTACTATAATATGACAACCCTACGTCACACTGCAAGAATACACATTAACTCACATGAGTTACTCATGTGGCCTCGACCCGCGTGTTATTTACCGAGACTTGCGTATGATTGTGATTTCTCATTCACATTTACCTTTTGGGTTTGACTAATCCGCTGACGTCATCAAGGATGGTAAGTGAGCGTCTCTTGGGCTGAAATATCTTCAAGTTTGTTAAGATCCTCTACAATTAATTAAACAAACACAAATCAACAACTCATCCCATTAATTAAAGATCAAATATCTAGGGTTCAAGAAAGTGAGTGATTAATTTTTGTATCAACTATATATATACAATATATACATGTACAATGTACATACCTCAACTATGTCTCTATAGAAGTTCACCAATGTAGGCAACGCTCTTGTCCCAGTCTGGAAATTAGCTCCGATCGCCAACTTCTCAAACCGCACCTCCACCTTCGCCGCGTCCAATCCAACCCTACATTAAGTTTCATCAAATCAAGATCAACGATCAAGATTAATCAAGATTGTTTTCTTTTAATTTTGGAAGTAAAATATATATGTAGAAAAATTTTATTAATATGATCAACTGCCTTAATAAAAGTACGTATATCGCTAACCCAGGACGCACGTGGTGTAATGGCACTTGCACTTCACTTAACGTGGTGGTGAGAGCTGACCCAAAAAAAAAAAAAAAAAAAAAAAAAAAGTACGTATATCGCTTATCATATTTATTCAAAAGAACTGTCGTGAATTTTAGTTGTACCTGTCGAGGCGGTGTTTGATGGCGGACAAGAGCTTGTAATTGTCCTGCTCGTTGGTCGCGAAGGCTCTCTTCACCACGAGCTCTCTTCGCCACCGGTCTAGCTTCCTCACGTCCACCATTGTCGCCGCCTTCTCATCGAGATCCTCGAGATCTTGATTAAAAGAAGCGATTTTATTGTTGTTGTTGTTGTTCAAGAGAGCGAAGTATGGGCGCTTTCTTGAAGGCAACCGCTCGATGGCGGCCCATAGCAGCTCTCTCTCGTCGTCGCCATCATCATCACTATTATTATTATTATTATTATTATTATTATTATCTCTTTGCGTTCCGCCAATCGCAATCATCGCAAAGCTCTCGCTCGCATCGAACGCCGCTGCCATTATTATTACTGTATGTAAATATTGTAATGTACTTAATTGTTTCTTCACTTGAAGAAGGTTGAAGACGAATTGTTAAGAGCTATAGAGTTGTATATTTATGGAGTTCTAGTGAGACAAGGATTCAAATAAGTACTACAAATATGTTTTGAACCGTGCGATGCTCTTTTGATTGGTGGTTTTGAGATTTTCGAGACTACATGTGACATACTGCGTGACGTATAGAAAGTGAGTTATTACGTGACATATTACGTCACTTTTTAATTCTTAGATGTCTGCTTGTAAATATGGCCTTAACAATTGCTAGTTGTCAATGTAACAAAATATAGCAATGATTTTTTTCTATTTTAGGCAAAAGAAATTTGACCAACACACCGCCGAGGAATCAAAAAAAAAAAAAAAAAAAAATTGACACAGTTACACCCAAACCCAAAGTTTTTATAACAAAACAAGTTATAATTGCTTCTTCTTTTAACTTGGATTGAGGTTATATTGTTATTGTTGTTGCAAGTTATTTTATGAAGCACGTCAAACGAGCGTGCGTCAATAAAATATATGCCATAAATCAATTATTCAATGGATAGTGTCATATACATGATCGATCAATTCAGTCCCGCATAGATTGATAATTTTTCTACAGTTAAAAAAAGGTTTCTTAAGCAGTAATTAACTAATTAAAATAACAAGGTAGTAAAACAAGTAAGAGAAATAGTTTTGAAAATAGTTTTACGGAAAACCCTAGATCAAGACATAGAAGCTCGGTTCCGCAAAATATTAGATTTCGTCGTCGGTTCTATAAAATATATTATTAATTTAATTTTAATATGTAACTCTCTTTCTACCAAAAAAATACGTGTAACTCTCAACATGTTTTTTTATTTCTTAGTCCTCCTAGTTTCGACAACCAAAGTTTATTGTTGGTTACTTATTCCTTAATCGACACACAACCCTAGACACGCATCGTATATAAAATTTAATGTGTTGACAACAATGAGTTTCGTGAAAACATTAACCATATATAACCGAGTAACATCGCGCTCTCGATTTAACCTAAATTCCTCTATTACTCGATTCTTTTTGAAAGGGTGTGCAATCAGTGACATTAGTTACCACTTGCGTTAAATCACCTACGCGATCATGAATGTAGGGTCTCTAACTAGCAATAGATCTAAAACTAGAAGTGTACATGTCCAGATCTCTACACAAACCTTGACAAAGGATAAAAAAATAGAAGTCAGGAGAGAGTCCATAGGATAATAAACCTCTAACTATTTATAGAGATAACGGACTTATGACGTCGAATTAATGTGGTTCAACCTGATTTTTCGCTAGATTGTTTCCAGAAGGTGAGGGTGCGATTCAAGAGAAGAGAGTTTGGTTATGAAATGAGTGAGTGCAATGTATGGGTGAGTAAAAGCCTATATTTATATGGAGAACATCAAGGTCATTTTGCGTAGGGGTAAAAATAGAATGCCCAAAAAAATTTACCAAGTAAAATCAGCAAAAAGTACAATCCATTTAGCTGATCCCTATTAATATTCTAGAATCCAATGTTCACTTATAGTGAGATGAATGATGCATCACTTGCTAAAATGCAAAGTTGAGAGAGGTCCCAGGGTTGACGCGTCACGCCCTGTTGGAGTCGTTTATCAAAAAAAAAGAATGCAGCCTATGTGCACCCCGATTGTTTCTCAGGACACCCCGTCAAGTTTCCCAAATTGCCCCTTGTTAAAAAACGAGAACCCCACCTTGATGGGGTTTGGGAAGACATTTTTGACATTTCCTTACAAATCCAATTTTTACCAAATTTTGGCTGAGTGCCCTAATCATTGTGCGGGGTGCACATAGCGGTGCCTTAAAAAAAAAACTTGTTCATGTGCAAAGTAAAATTACTTCTCCAAAAATTCATCCCCAGAACAAAAAGCTTCTTTCTATGGAATTATACGTTCTAACAAACACCTTGAGAAGGCGTTGAAAGAACATCACCAGTTTCAATACATGGCCAACCAACGTACCTAACTCAACGCTGTGCTCTATAAGGCCTCATGTCGGAGCAGAAAACCATCAGTACCTATCATTTGATCTTCCTCCTTATTAATGATGGTGTCATCACGAATCGACGCCGCTGAATTTCATGATCATCTTTTCTGGAAATTGATTAACTTGATGGAAGTGGCGTAGACGGTGAAGAACAAAACCGAGAAGCCAACGAGCACCAGTATGCAGACGCCAATCATCCCAGGACCAAATCCAAGAGTTTCTTTTAAGAACTCTTTCACAGTTCCCTTAAACCCAGGTCCTACAATGATGTCCTCGGCGTCTCCAAGTTGCGAAGTGATGATGCCTCGAAGGGTCCAGGCTACTGGGCAAATGTAGTAGAACCAAATCCACCATCCAGGGATACTCTATCGGTGATTACATAGGAGATTAATTAAAGCATTAGTGTCAAGAAGAGATGTTTAGTTAAATGGTTGAGACACTTTGTTTGGAGAAAAAAAAAAAAAAAAACACTCACCGGTTTTGGAACGAGAAACCCTGACAATAGATTCCATATCGAGTAAAATGCCGAAGAAACGACGGCAGCAAGGTGCGTGTTTGGCGTCAAGGCAACCGCCATCATACCGTAAAATGTGAAGTAGGTGAAAGTGAGGAACATGAAAAGAACGTAGAGGAGAAACTTTCCTGCAAAGGAAACTAGTCTTAGTTCATTGAATTACTCGTAACAAGGAAATCACATGATACAGAACACACCCTATTTTTTGTTATTGTCAAAGAAGATGCCTATGCACATTCACGTCCTTAAATAAACGGAGAAACAAGCGACATACTAAATTGATCACAAACAAGAGAGCAAATGTTCACATTACTGGACGCCTACTTTCTCCAATTTTTTTTTTTCTGATGGGAACAAGGCGATTTTATTTCAAACGAAATGCTAGTTCGTCCAATTTAGTTAATTTAGTAAGAATATAACAAAAGTGCAAGTAAGAACTTCTATGTGCAGGAAAAAAGAAGCCGTTAGGTCATTTCTACAAAACAGAAAGAAAAATTTTCAGTCAATAAAGACACGCAAAAAACTAAAAAAATACTTGCTTCCTAAAGGAGTTTAAAATGCAGTGAATCCAATGAATACAAGTAAAATACATCTAAGAAAATCGGAAATTCATGAGAGTGGGAAATTAATTCGATCAAAAATACAAAACGATAACTTCTGTCATCACACATTTATTTAAGTCTTATTACCTATTTTCCTCACAATCAAATATATAGGTTAAAGGGGAAAAAAAGACAATAGCATCAATTGAAATATCAAATTTTAGGAAATGAAAACATTACCAATTGTTCTTTCAAAGTTGATCATAAAGAATGTGATCACGCCGTACAATATTGACTGTAGTCCAATGTATGGAATCTCTATAAGACCCTATTAAAGAAAGCCAGTTAAGTTCCAATCAACTGCGAAGAATTTGGAAGTAGTTATTCCAGTTCCAGCAAAACCAAAGATTTACTGTGAGTAGTATTTATTACCTGAGCCGCTGCATAAGAAAAGGAAGCGTACATCCCAGCTGCTTTCTCTCTGTAGTAAACGGTCCTCTCGATAGAAACAACCGGCTGCACAGAAGAAGAATTACTTACCCCAAGAAACAAGCAAGCAGCGTAAAGAGAACCCATGACCATCATCAGGTCCATTACGGTATCCCTGCAGAAAATAAGGATATTTTTTTTACTGCTTTAGAGCCACGAAGCAAGATTTTCAAGTGAAATGAGAAGGTTATTTGCGAAACACTCGCTATCAAAGAAAGTTACCTTTTTGAACCAATATTCCAAAATACTGTACCAATTATCACTGCGCTCATTGTGGTGAAGAACAATCTCACAGAATTATATGGAGGGCTTCTCCAGTATACAAGATGTTGCTTCCATAAGCATAGTTTAAATTGAGTTAAACGATCTTGTGAATACGTGGAGGCGAACTTCAAAGGCAGTGAATCAGTAGGTGGAATACTCAGCTGCTCAATCCGAGCTTCTACATCCCTTTAGCAAAGATTTGATTGTATTAATTTATACCCCGACGATAACACACTCACATACATAAAAAAGAGAATATGCTATAGATGTTACCTGAACCGATCAGAGTTTTTGTAAATATTAGCAAAGTCTTCACCAATCCTCTGTTCAGCAGCTGGCGTACTGATCTCAAGCATCCAAGTAGCAGGATTGTAGCCATCAGGAATAGGTGGTATTCCATCAATTTTCTGCATCAGAATAAGCAGAGATATATTGATAAAGAATATGCGATTTAGCCATCATAAGACTGTAACGCTTATATAGAATAATTGATCATGATTACGTAGGTATTCTTAAACCCAGATAAATACAAAGTATCGAGCTATTTGTTTCAATTCTTAGATAGAATAATTGATCATGAACATACAGTTTACGAACTATATGATCTAATAATAAAAAATGTAAAGGTATCACAAAGTAGAAGCCCCCGAAAGGTCTGGTTCAATGGCAAAGATGAGCAGTAAAACTAACTAAGGCAAAGGTTGTGATTTCAACTCTTGGTAGCTACATTATATCCCTTGGTTTCTCTCGAGTTATGGTTTGGGGCATCCGACTAACTCTTGCAGGATTAGTTGAACCAAAATAAGAAGGGGCTGAAAAAGGTTCTGACAGCCATGGATATATATAAAAAAAGGAATAAAAAGGTAGAAGCTTGGGTTTCTGAATGTATGGAATTATGAATTTACACGAATGATAGGACCAAACAGACAATCGTACGAACATTGTCACGAATGCTTTATATATAACCGGTAAACCATATACTGTGCTTTGTATCTCAAAAGAGAGTTCTCCAGTTTAAGAAAGAAGACCTAGAAGAGAAAGGACCGTTAACTGAGACCTATTTAGAAGAAAAGCTAAAGGATAGGTTGTGGTTGTTTTTTTTGTGGCTTATCAGCCTCTGTGTTGCCTTTACATTCTTACTTGGTGTTTACCATTATTGTAATCAAAAGCAAGATCCTGTTAGGTAAAGCGATGAAAAAGAAGTGTTGAATAAATTTCCAATCCATTATAGGATTCACATAACAATGGCAAATGATTTGGACTGCACTAATTATCTTCCTATACAACAACTGCAAAATTTGGGGATATACGATTTTCCTTTTTATTTTGTCACTAATTGAGCAGTAATAAAAAACTCAACTGGAAAAAAGTGTCATACTTAGTTAAGATAGTATGGAAATGACGACAATAACAGCAAATCGGTGGGTGAATTTACAAGCTTACTAGATAGTACTGGATATAGAGTAGTGGTCAACAATGTGTTAACTAACACCGAGCTAATTTTTTGCTAAATACCACGCGTCAAATCACATCTATAAAAATAGGTTTAGTTGAAATACATGGTTTTATGAGGAAATGTTTCATAAATTTGAAATTTTGAAGGTTGTTCCACGAAATTTTGATACCAAACGACTTCTTCTTTCATGGATGTTGGACAATCTAGGTGATCAAACAGCAATTAAACTCTGGTTCGTTGGTCCCCATCAACAATGTAATAGCATGATAGGAAGAGTAACGATTTGATCATATCTGGTGACTAACAGCCCTTTGTTGTGTGAAAATGTACACTTACTGATAAAAAGAAAACAAGAATATTGCCGAAAAACTAGTACCTGAAAATAGTCAATCATAACTTGAGAGTTTACTCCAAGCTTTCCTCCATAAATAACTCGCCCTCCTCGTTTCATAAGAAGCAGCTGCAAACAAACAAGAATGTGGAGAATTAAAGAAATACGATTACATATTATATATGCCATTCCGAGAATCATAAGCAGAAGTAAAATGTTTCAACCTCATCAAATGCTTCAAATATGTCTATGCTTGGTTGATGTATGGTACAAACCACCGTTCTTCCAGTATCAACAGTATTCCGAACAGTACGCATCACAATGGCTGCTGCTCTTGCATCTAATCCAGAAGTGGGTTCGTCCATAAATATTATAGAAGGATTAGCAACAAGCTCCACTGCAATCGTAAGACGTTTTCTTTGCTCCGTTGATAAGCCACTACTTCCAGGCAAACCAACCAAAGCATTTCTCAAGGTATCAAGCTCCACAAGCTTCATAACTTCTTCCACAAACTCCTGTAGCAGTAAATCTCAATATGAAATAAACGAAAACCGAGAAAAACATACACTATGCATTAGGCTGTGAAAGAAGACTACGTTTTTGCTTTCCTTGCTAATAGACTTTGGAAGCCGAAGCCACGATGAGAAAAGCAAAGACTCCTCAACTGTTAATTGTGGAGAATGTATATCGTTTTGCTCAACATATCCTGATATTCTAGCAAAAGTCTTTTGTTCTTTAGGGTATCCAGATATCCTGATATCCCCTTCTATGTATCCGCCAGTCTTCCGACCAGCAAGCACATCCATTAATGTTGTTTTGCCTGCTCCACTTGAACCAACTAATGCCGTAAGAACTCCTGGAGAAAATACTCCACTAACGTCTGACAAGAGCTGCAGTTTCTTTCCTGAATTATCCTTCATTTCCTATACAATCAAAGTCAGGATTAGAAAATGTAGAAAAACTTAAAAGGAAGGCTTAAAAAAAACTTCTAAAATAAGAAGAAAAAAACAAAATAATAAACTATTTATCCACCTTGGGCATATCAACAAAGTAATTGACATTATGAAATGTCATCGATAGTGGTTCAAATGGAAGAATCATTCCTTTCTTTACAACTTTATCTTGAACAGATTCAGAATTAACTCCAGAAATCTTGCCTTCCCCTGCAATTGCCAAAGCAATGAAAAAATTATCTAAATTAGTGAATGAAAAACTTATTATAAACCATATAATTAAGAGGAAAGAATAGTAAATGCAATCATCATATATTTAACGCAATCCTTCACTAAGATTTTAAAGAACACCTTTAGTGTTGTCATGACCATGCTCGTCGATATCAAGTGGAGCCACTGTTTGAGCATTTTTAATAGCTGTCATGAACATCAAACTGTTACGTATGCCAAGAAGAAAACATACATGAAAAAGATGGTTAGTGAAAAGAATCCATTGCTACAAAAGGAAAAGAAGACCTTAAAAAAGACTCACGGTTAAGGTAAGCCAAGGCAAGAGTCAACAAACTGTTGAAAAGGACTGAATAAGCAAGTAAAGCACCGACACCAAGCCAATACCAATAACCTCCACTGGGAAGATCGTGTAAACGAAGAACATTATGTCCAACAGTATCGTCTCCAAGCATAGATTTCTGTAAAGTGAAACATACTGTCTAAGAGAGAGCCACTACTGCAATGTTAATCATGACACGAAAACCTTTAATGATTTCATCAAATAGTTGGATATTCAATCTATTGATGAAGTGCAAATTTATTTTAAAATAGGAGATTGAGATAGAGGGTCTATGAAATCCAATTCAACCAAGGATTGACTGAAATTCAAGTGCTTTAGGTTTAAAGAGAGAACCTCCATCCATCTTGTGGCAGTAAATTCATTAACTGAAATCGCTTTTTGCGCATATGATAGTGGAGAAACCCAAAAAGCCCAAACCCACCAAGGCTTGATCATTGCTGTAAACAAGAATCACCTATCAGACAATCACTACAAAATAGCTTATGTAGAAGGCTTAATTGATTAAAATATCCTAACATTTTACAACTTTTGTTATTATATCTTAACTTTTCTTGATTGTTTAATTTACATCCTGATTCGCTTTTTAACTTAAAATTTGATGAGGTGGCACCTGAATAATGAGTTTAAAAAGCCACCTCATCACCCATACTTATCAAAATAATTATTAATTTTATGATTTAAATGCATTATTTAAGTGTCGCGTCATCAAATTTGGAGTTCAAAAGTGGTTTAAGATACAAATTAAACAATCTAGAAATGTTAGGATATAATAACAAATATCAAAAGGTTGGGATATAATAACAAAAGTTGTAAAAGGTTAAATGAAAAACCGTTCAATAAATTAAATTGGTATGAAATAGCCCAACCTTTTGGTAGTATAAAACCGCCCATTAAGAATATAACGAAGAGAGCTGCAGAGCCAAATGTGTTTGCAATTATCATATCTCTCGCTAAACCAGCCATCAATCTGAAAAGTCCTAATGCCATCTGATGCGTGGCAAATAGCAGAAACATGAATCGAAAAAACCTGTAGTATTTGAAACAATCTAATAAATACAAAGAAAATGCAGGATCAAAATGCATCAAGTCCATGGATTAATTGGTAAAGAGGCAGTACCTCCCCACATCAGGGGCAAATCCAACTGTGTAATATACAACACATGACCACACAACAGATTCAATGACTGAGTAAGGCACTCGAAGTATCCAACTAGGAATTGACCAGGCCCAAGCAGGATGAAAGCAATTATCTCTTTGCTTATAGAAGACTGGTAATCGGGAGATCAAGATAGGAAGCTCCGAAAACCCATTAAACATCATATGCACCAAACCAAAAAATAAGCAAGAAAGATAAAGGTTTCCATTTGCCTCATCAGTGGGATGGATCCTTGTTCGTAAAAACATTGTGCAAGTAATAAATCCGACAAACGCAACCTGTAATAATCCAAAGAATAAGTTCAGGGACCAAAAGTAGGGATATTTAATAAGAAAATGTGATCTAAAAAATGAACACGATAAACAAAATGGTGCAATTTACTTTGAAGAAGGCATGAACTATGTTGTATGGAGAACACGAAACAATCGCAAGTTCTATGCAGCCACACTGAAACATGTAAACTTGAACAATTCGAAGTAGTACACATTTTTCAACACACCCCACAGTTAAGGCCTCAGTAATTTGACAATTTCTTCTCTTCAAAAACCGAATGAGATTTTTTACTAAGAAAGAAAATGCTACCCTTCTCAAATAATTTGATTTGCACAATCAGAAGCTTAATCAATGTCCAACACAGAGTTCAAAATTTTTGAAGGGTAATCGACAAGCTGCCATGTGAGAGATTTTAATCCTTATACCATTAATTTTAACCAAGGAAAACAAAAGAACAAAAAGCCTAACTAGCGCACAACTTCTTGACCATTCATGAAAAAGATATTCAGCGATCGACTTTTACACCAAACGAAAAAACTACCATAATAACTAAACCAGAAATTACACTAAAGGAAAACTACATTATCTCTTATCAATAAATTAGTGTAATTCTCCAAAATCATTTTTTTTGTAGGTTCTCTATGCTTCCATAAGTATCGTTTGACCAAAAATCCAAAACAATGAAACCTAGTAGGAGTTTAGAGGTAAAAGATGGGATATTCTTTTACCATAAATAGGGTGAAAGGTTGAACAAACGCCAGGTACAGATATAATTTTGGATTGGACATACAAGAGATTTCCACTCAGTTGTTGAGATGTTTCATCTATCTCTCTACAGTGAAAGGCACTAAGGAGCCAATCATGGAGGATGGGTTCTAATCTATTTCAACCAATTTAACTCGGGAGAAGCCATTTTCCCAACTTTATGGGATTAGCTAAACTCAGCAAAGCTTCAAGAAGAAAAACCAGTCCACCAAAGTAATCAATTCTCTACCTCAACCGTCATGATCAAAATGAGATTGACAATCAATTTCTTGGTTACAATAGTGCTTCAGAAAAATCTATTATTTCTTGTGAACATTTGCAGCCATGTCTATGCATCAAGTGCAAATAGAAAAGGTAGAATAAAGAGTATATGTAACATTAAATTGATTAAGTAAATTGCAAACATTATAGTAATGCAATGGAGTATCACGTGGTCTTGGGTGCCTGTCAAAGAACAAAGTAAAACCTACTTGGAATGTTCTGAACATGTAAAGGAAACGGTTCCGATCAATCAGTAAAGCCTCTCGAGCAAAGCATGTCGAAAAAAGCTCCCTTTTTGACACAGCAAACTTAGTCTTAGCAAGAGCTGACGGATGACTCTTTGCTCTATCATATGGAACTGAGAGAGCAGACTCCACAGCCTTTCCATGCACTGACTTTTTAAAAGCCTCGCTGATTTCTGAAACTGGAATAAAGACATATGGTTTTGAAGGATCAGCCCAGTATTGAGCTTGATCCTTTTTAGACGTAACCTGGAAAGCACATGGAAACAACTTAAGGCACAGGTAACAATAATGGTAAGAAAATACAAATAACAACAAGAAGGACGACCCAACTGGAAAATATCTGGAAAATGGCATCACTCTTTTTTACCAGGTAATGAAAGGCGGTTGTCATGTAGACAACTACCGTGAATATAATGTATCAGTGTTATATTGCCACTTCAAAGTAAGCAAAAATGGAATAACCTCATGGTTGAACAGTCAGCCTCTAATCCAAAACATGTTCAAACACTTCATATCACATTCATCATTCATGTAATAATATGACAAAGGAGATAGCCATAGGACAGCATCATTTAGATAATGATAGTTAGGCATCATTTAGATAAGGATAGTTAGGCAATACATGATGAACAAAAATGATTGTTAATAAGTCATACCTCTTGGAGAAAATCAGCAACACCCTTGCGGGGTGGCAATCTGAAACCCAGCGATTCAAAAAATTCCACTACATGTTCGCAAGGCCCTTGATAAACAATGTGTCCTTCCGACAAGAGAATTAAGTCATCGAATAAAGCAAATGTCTCTGGAGCAGGCTGAAGAAGAGCCATCAGCACAGAGCCCTCCATTATGTGTACAAAATTTCTTATGCATTTCACAATTTGATACGTCGTGGAGCTATCTAATCCGGTTGATATTTCATCCATAAAGAGGGCTTTCCTTGGCCCGACAATCATTTCCCCTGAACATGAAAACCCACAAATGAGTTCATAATATAAGCCTCGGACCTTACATCAAAGTTATGAATTTTTATTATAGTTGTTGTCGTAGCTAATAGGACCTGTAGTAACTCTCTTTCTTTGACCACCTGAAACACCTCTATGCATCTCATTACCCACTATGGTATCTGCGCATACGTCAAGACCAAGCACTTTCAAAATGTAGTCTGTAGCGAGGTTGTGCTTCGCGTCCCCTACTGAGGATGCCTGACCACTTGTAGTATTTAGTATAAAACAAGATGATACAACGGAAGAAAAAAACCAATAAATAAATATTCAAACAGATATATGGAGTCACAAGCAACCTTCATAAATGCATCAATTTCTGGACTTGGACGTATATTTCGTTCCTTTTCAAGTCTTGCTAAATCTTGAATATATCCTACATTTCCAGCAAAACAAAAAAAAAAAAAGAAGAAAGAATGAAAGATCACATATAAGGGCATCCAAACACATCATCTAGACTAGTGGCGCGCCAGTTCAATAATCAATTAATAAAATGCATGGTTTTTAGCTCTCATTGGATCATTAGCCATTGCAACGAGTCAAAATGGTTTTACTATCTAAAAGCCATTAATGATTTTCGACACATTAAAGCGTGCAATGTAGTTCAATATCCTAATGTTTGAAGTAATATTATCCAAAATTTTTGTCCATTTGACGAACCCTCTCGATCCCATATTAGTTGGGGTCGGTTACATTTATCAAATTCTTCTATCGTACTCGATTCAGATTTTTGTCCATTTGAACAATCACAAAATCATATTTACTAGCTGGGATTTAAAAATCAACTGTAAAAATCAGATAAATAATCTTCACTTTCACATTTGAGAGCCTCTCACAATAACTTTTTTTTTGGATATATGTGGGTGTTCAAGGCGAGCCCATATATGACTATTCCCACGAGCCCCTGATGCAATCACCCTTACTATGACTATGATCATGACTATTCCTACGAGACCCTAATGCAATGACTATTCCCACGAGGTACTAATGCCATCCGCGTGAGCAGGAATCAAAGCTGGGAGTGTGCGCCTAACCCAAACAACAGTTCCAAAATCTAGGGTTTGATAACCATTTCTAATTACCAATTAACAACAGTTCCAAGAATCTAGGGTTTTAGGAGAAGGTCATCAGAATTGACAATTCGGAAAACCTGAAAATGATCGGAGAACGTTTGGGCAGAGTTCCCGATCGTATCAGTGACGAATCGCGATCGAGAATCTTGTCCTCCTCGTCTTGGAAGGGCCGAATACATTTGCAGAGACATTGTTGCATTGATGAGATGATTGAGATTCTTCTTCGTGAAACCTCCATTGAAGGACTGCTTGGGTTGTGTTATTAATCTCGATGCGTATCTAACGGAGCTTAGTCCGTATTACAATCACACTCCAAAATCACATCAAAAGTCACATCAAAAGTCACGACGTTTGGGCTTGCATTTTGTGGAGGGTCTGTGTGCACCTCGAGATACACACCCACGCATTATGCACTTAAAAGTTAGAATTATTTGCGAACACCCATTTTTACGTAGGCCCCAGTCACATTAATGTAACTTTTTGGTGTCATCAGTAGATCTTTTAAGAACAATACTACTACTAGATGGGGTGTCTAAATTTTAAGCCTTTTGTATGAAGCTGCTATTAAATTTTAGGGAGAAGATATATCGCCTACATGATCCTACTCACCTCGAGTTCAGCCCATTTGAAATTAATTGATGTTGTCACATATTGAAGTATACAATCTCACATGAAAAATATAATAAGAGTTAGTGTGATATATAAATGGTGTAGATTGGATCCTAACATAAAGTCAATTGATTTTGTGCAAAATAAGCTCTTATCCTATTTACCCATACAAGCGTGTGTAGCCCAACATTCAAATAAGTGACACTCCAATGCATATGGTCAATATTGAAGGGGGACTCTCCAGTTTTGCCACTGCAAATGTACGCTTAGATGTAGTGGGGCTTCACACCAGGTGGCCCTCCGAGTCTCTTTTTTCTATCTATCAAAGATTCAAAATCAAACTCAATACCGCGATAAAATCGAGTCTCTTATACTCGAACCAATCGGTTGTTGATTTATAATTATATATTAATTTTTCTTTTTTTATATTGTCTATATTTTTCTTAAGACTAAAGATAACAGAAAGAACTGTGCTCAAGTAATTTGTACGAGGACATATTTATGGTAGAATAACATTACCTCCAAAGCCTTGGCTTGCACCTTGGAACCGTGCACCATAGTCCAAAGTTTCCCTAACAGTCAGCTCTGCAATGTGATTGTCTGTTTGACTTATGTAAGCTGAGCTTCTCTGTACACAAAATTCTTTAAGCCTATGGCCGTTGTAAGTTACGCTCCCACTTTTCTGATATCATGCAAGGTTCAAATTTAATTACCATAAGAAGTGAATTTTAGTGGCTGCGATGGACCGTACATTAGCGTACACTAATTAATAGATTTCACTAACCTTTAATCCGGAGTCGAGCTTTCCTGCGAGGGCCTTTAACAATGTAGATTTACCTGAACCGGGAGGTCCTAAAAGTAATGTCATCCTGTAGAAGCAAATGAGATTCAAATTAATGTAGATATACAAAGATGCTTATTGATTATGTTTCGCTTAGGTAGAAAAATATTTAAAAAAAAATTAAAAAGTAATACGAAGATGCTCATGAAAATCACGACTACATTGAAAATTATGAGTAGTGTTGGGTGCACATTGATGGTGTCACGTCAACCATTTTCAAGGAAATACGATACAAATTAATACAAACGACACGAAGGCTCAAATTAATACGCGGCAGTTGCGAGAAAAATTAAAATAGATGTGATTAGGTTTACATTTGAAAGCCTAGGTAAAATTGAGTAACCTAAGCATTTAGAATTTCATCATACAAGTAAATCAATTTAAAAGCGTAATTAAAAATTCAACACTGAATATGATACAGGGCAATACTGCACCAATTAATTCACACTCGGGCATTGTCGGATTCCATACGAGGCGGCCCCTCTAAATAATAATTCAGTTTTAGTTAATTTGCATTTCAAAAGTTAAAAGTAGAAATAAAGCGAAAGTTCTCTCTCAAAGTACATGAGTAATTATTAAAATGACAACCTCGTGTCACACCGCAAGACACATAAGTTCATAGAAGCCATCTAGGTGGCCTCGATTACGTATTACGCATCAAGATCTGTATACTCCCGCATTTCGAGATGCATATGGACGGCTCATTTGAGCTAATATGTCTTGCGATGTGAAGTATCCGTTGTCATAAATATTCATGCTGCACTAAACATTCATTAGCATCGCGAGATGTTGTTCAAACAAACTTCTTCTTAGTCTTACCTTTCGGGTTTCACAAGTCCGTTAACGTTGTCCAAGATGGTTAGTGATCTCCTATTTGGACGAAACACCTTCAAATCTGTCAACACTTGCTGCAACACAAACAAAAAAATTCAACTCAATATATAACCCCTCAAAATAATGCAAATCAAACACACAAAACGAATTCCTTATAAGTTTATATTTGTATATACCTCAATTATGTCTCGAAAGAAGTTCACCAGCGTCGGCAACGCTCTTTCCCCTGTTTGAACATTAGCCGTGATTTTCAAGTTCTCAAATCTCACTTCCACTTTCGGTACCTCCAATTCCACTCTGTAATTTCATCATCAAAGTCACACAAAATTCAAATATAATCCATCAGTAGAGCCTATATGTTGTTATAAGTTTTACAATCGAATTCGAAGTGATCTGAGTTTAGCGCGATTATCCCCAACTTAACTCCCCTCAACTCATATAGTTGTGGGGTTTTAATAATCCGAAAGGCCTCGTACTGTTTGGAGAGGGAAAATATTTGAATGACAACATGTATGTCAGACCAGAAGTCACATCGGCTCACAAAAGCCGTTCATGCGGCCTTGACCCAAGTGTTATGCACTGAGATTTGTGTGTCTGCTCTCCAAAGTGTATATAGAAGGCTCAAAAGCTTGATGTGACTTTCGATGCGCGTGACGTACTCGTCGTCACTTCTCTTTAGAGAGACATTCACACTTGTATTTTTCTTTACGGAGTTATATATACACTTAATCGATGTAAGATTGTATTTCGATCCACACATGACACATTTCGAAAAAGTGCCAGAATGAAAACAATCATCGATCCATGTTTTTCACGCCACAAGACACATTGACTCACAAGAGTCATCTACGTGCGCCTCGAGATGTGAGCATACATAAATCCCGATGCATACACGCAGGTAGAGCTGGTTGCATGGAAGATTATTAGGTCACAATATATTTTGTGGTGTGACATTGTTGTTATCATTTAGTAACCATCGCCCCTCACACGTACGTTTGCGCTAGCTCGTGGATCTCCACCCGAAAAAAAAAAAAAAAAAAAAAAAAAAAAAAAAAACAAATGAAATTAAAAGTAGATGATGATGAAGATAAATCGATCATCACAGAATTACACATTCAAATTTCTCAGATCTCAAGAAAAGTAAGATCATCAGATCATCATCAGATCGATGGATCAACGCACCTCTGGAGGCGGTCTCTAATGGCGGACAAGAGCTTGTAATTGTCCTGGTCGTCGGTCGCGAACGCCTTCTGCACGACAAGCTCTCTCCCAAACCGATCCAGCTTCCGCACATCGACGGTCTCCGCTTTCTCGCCATCACCATCACCACCGCCGCCCCCGCCATCATCATCATCATCTTCTCCTGATCTCCGCCGCCGCAGCACCGCGAAATTGGCCCGCTTCCGCGTCGGCAGCCGCTGCAGCGCCGCCCACAGGAGCTCCTCCTCGTCGCGCTCGACGGCGTCGGAGTTCGACGGGCGAGCGAAGGAGTCGCGCTGCTCGACTCCGATGGCGAAGTACTCACTCCCGTCCGAAGCAGCCATTGCTCGTCTCGGCACAAGATTTCGAATTGAACGAATCGCAATCGCAATTGTGTTGCGTTGGTATTTATACGGCGCGGAATGCGTGATCGCCCGAGCGTTTCGGGCGCGAAATGTTAGAATGTTGGAATGTTGGAATGACGATCGTCTTCCCACGAACAACGCACGACCATTTATCGTTACCGTTTATGTACCTAGAGATGCATGTCAGATGTAAATCGAGGTGAGTCTGACGGTTCTGAAGAGTGTTACTTGCTTTGTTGTTCTGTTGGTAGTCTAGATCGACCTTTACCGACTCACAACTGTCTTGAGTTTAGTAGAATTAGTATTGATCTAGTTTTTTTTGGAAAATGTTTGGCGTACATCACCATTGCATATCAAAATGCACCTCCTATTTTGACAGCCATGCAATTCACCTCGTGATGCGATGGACGCGAATCTTGAGTTGCATCATGGCATTCTGATTTGCAATGGCACTGCCCATTTTTTTTTTTTTTTAAGGGGAGATCCTCTAAAACTATAAATGACTTTTTTTAGAAGATTAAATCTTCTAGAATATAGTTAGTATTCGGCTATGTTTGAAAAGCACAAACTCGTTACATGTTTAGAAGACAATTGTTTTCGGCTATGTTTCAGAAGCACTCCGTTTAAAATCTAGCTACTTTATGACTTAAAAAAAAACTATATAAACTATTATTTTTGAAAAATGTTAACTAGACATTACACACAATTAAGGTATTGTATTTAATTTATAGATTGTAAATTATTAGTATTAGTTTTTCAGTATTCAACTACATTATCAACTAACAATTTTTTTTGAATCAACTAGCTAGTTAGCTTTACAATTAGAAGATTGCCTCATTAAAAACCTTGCTACGAAAACCCAATGGGATAAAACCATAAAGAGAAAAGAGTGCAATACATTAATCAATAACTCCCCTCATGTGAACATGTTGTTCGCTTTCTTTACTTGAATGTCTTTAAGTTTAAAAATACCATATGTAAGCCTTTTAAATGTCGTAGTTGGTAAGGCTTTTGTGAATAGATCAACAAGATTATCACTCGATCGGATTTGCTTGACATCAATTTCACCATTCTTCCTCGAAGCAATTTTATGAATCCTTCACTTAATTGTGCAATACATGTCATGCGTATCTTCATATAATATGGTTGGAGAATCTTTTATTGAAGGCAATCCACATGATTCTTGAATATGTTCAATCATATTTCTCAACCATACACATTCACGACTTGCTTCATGAATTGCAAGTACTTTTGGTTGGAAGAAGTAGCAACCATAGTTTGCTTTACACTTCCATGATACAAAGAGATTACCACATGTGAATACATATCCCGTTTCGAGAACTTGTGATCGATAAAAATCCAAAGATCGCATAACCTCGAGATTCAATTTTACCTCTCGAATAAACCCATGTCACTCATTTGTTCCTCGAAGATATCGGAAAATATGTTTAACACCATTCCAATGTCTTCGAGTTGGTGATGAGTTGTATCTTGCAAGTAGGTTGACAAAGAAAAGCAATGTCAGTCTTGTACAATTTGCAAGATACATAAGTGCACCGATTGCACTTAAATATGGTACCTCCCACCAAGTAGCTCTACATCACTTTCATGAGGTCAAATGGATCCTTATCCACTTCAAGTGATCTCGACAACCATTGGAGAGCTCAATGGATGCGCCTTGTCCATATAAAATCTTTTAATATTTTTTCAATATAATTTGATTGATGGACAAATACTCCACTTGAAAAATGTTCAATTTGCAAACCAAGACAAAGTCTTGTTTTTCCAAGTTCTTTCATCTCGAATTCTTTTCAAGTATTCGGATGTTCTAACTATGTCGTCGTGGTTTCCCACTATATTTAAATCATCAACATATACAGCAATAATCACAAATCCTGTTGATGATCTTTTAATGAAGACACGTAGGCAAAGCGGATTATTTACATATCATTCTTTCAAGAAATAATCATCGAGGCGTTTGTACCACATTATCCGGATTGTTTCAATCCGTACAAAGACCTTTGTAATTTTATAGAATGCATGTTATGAGGTTTTGATTTTATTTCACGTATTACAAATCCATCGATATATCTCACACGTTTAGGATCCGTACAGATATGCGTAACGACATCCATTAAATGCATATCAAGCCTCGCATGAACCGAAATGTGATTGCATCTATAACAGGCCTCATAATCGATGTCAGTCTTTGTGAAAACCTTGAGCAAAGTCTTGCTTTGTAATTCTCTTTCGTACAAATACCCATTTATATCCAACAGTTTTACTTGTGGTGAGTTTAGCTCTCGATTGGATAGCATCTTGCCATTTTTGCCAATCGTTCTTTTTTGACATTCGTCCACCGATCGTGTTCTCGATCATCATCATTTTCACATATTTCAAAGGACACATTGAAAGCAAATATATCATCGTGAACAATTTCATTTCGATCCCAAATCTTACCAGTTTAAATAATTTATTGAGATCTCATTATTTTCATCTTTTCCTCTTTTTCTATAAAGTTGTTCCTCATAACAACTTGTTCTGACAAACCCTTATCAAAGGATTCTTGTGCTTTCTCGGAGTATTTTGATTTGTATTTATTTTTACTCCTGCTTTTCCTCTTTCGAAGAATTGTATCCTTTGAACCAACCTAGTCTTCCACGCTTTAAACGTTTCGATTTTTTTTCCTTTTGAATTGACTTTTATCTCCCCCTAATGGTGGGAAAATTGTTTCATCAAAGTGACAATCAAGCAAAACGTGCGCAAGAAATAAATCCCCCGTTAAGGGCTCAAGGTATCTTATAATGGACAATGAGTTAAATCCAACATAAATCTCAAGTTTTCGTTGTGGACCCATCTTAGTTCTATTGGGAGGTGGTATAGAACATACACCGCACAACCAAAAATTCTCAAGTGTGAAATATTTGGTTGTTGACCTAAAATGAGTTGCATGAGGGAATGTTCATGGTATGCGATAGGGCTATAACGAATGATAGATGCTTGCATGAAGGATCGCATGTCCCCAAACCGAAGTTGATAACTTAGTTCTCATGATTAAAGGTCCGGCAATCATGATTTTTTAGAAAAACTAAAACATTAAAAACTAATTTATAACTTATTATAAGAATAACATATTTTTTGTAGAAAAAAAAAAAAAAAAAAAACTAGATAGTACTATAACTCTGAAATTCTGGTTTTTATGTCACGTACATAAACACTTGCGAATGTGCCCTAATTTAAAAGAGAAGTATGTTACATCATAAGACACATTGGCTCTAAAGAGCTATTCATGTGTGTCTTAGGATGCAAGCATACACTTGTTAAGAACTAGAGAGGAAATAGAAGACTAAGATCCGATGCATAACACGTGAGTCGAGGTCTCATAGAGGGCACTTGTGAACCAATAATGTGTCTTGTGGTGTGACATTGTTGTTGTAATTCTAGTATTTTCCTTATAAAAATAACCTATTAATTCGTTGTGCTTGACAAAAGTCTATGATTTTATTATTTTCGATTGATTCCAACTAGGGGTTCAAATGGGTAGGGGAATACTCACAGGTGATTAGGATTTACCCTAACGAATACGAATATGAGGATTTTAAATGAGGACGGGGGTGGGGATGGATACAAAATCTTATACTCACACGGGTATGGGTAATAAATTATATCCACGGGGATACCCATCTATCCATGCGGGTCACCATATATCAATTTATATACCATATGATATTTATTATTTATATATAGAACATATGATATTTATATATAAATATTACATAATATTACATAGTTTCCACTCCGAAACACTCATAAAAATATAACAAAAAACCTCTTAATGATATTTATAATTTTAATTTATTTGATTTATTAATAACTATATGTTTTGTTTTGAATTGTTTGCAACCATATTTATATTTTAGAATTTTAAGATCAAAAGTATTGAAAAAAGTTGATGACTCGATGGTTAATTAAAGAGATAGTAATTTTAAAGAATATTTTGAATTTGAACTTTTCGTTTTACATATGCCAATGATTTTGTAGAAACTTAATTATAAGTGTTAGCACTTAGTAGTTAGAATTTTTATTGCATGATATGTTGATTTTTTTTATTTTTGTTGGAATTTCAACAATTGTGTTGTTATGTATGTATATTTGACACCTTATTTGTTACAATTCTTTTTTGAGAATCCCTGCGGGGATCCCGATGAAGAATGAAATGGGGAAAAATATTTTCCCGCGAGGATTCTCATCCCCGCAAAAATCCCCATGAAAACCCCATGGGACCCCCCAATGAGGAATGAAATATGGGTAAAATATTTTACCCACGGAGATTCCTCATATCGACATGGATTTGACGGGTATATGGATGAATATGAGAATTTATCCACAAATGAGTATGGGTATGAGTGATAAATTTTTTAATGGGTATGAGTATAAGAATGAGGACCCCATCCTTTACCCTGCCCATTTGCATCCCTAATTCCAACCTATGATTCAAATTACGGACCTACTCATCCACATGGAGTCTCCATCCTTGCCAACTTACAAAAAAGCCAAGAAAATATCGACTAAGTTTTCAAGGAAAAAGAATTTATAGACATACCTTTTTAGTTTTAGCGAACACTCAATATATTGATTATAACACGCACTTGTAATCTTTGGACGTGCTTAGACTATTATAAAACCATTATTTTGTTATTTTTTCCTCTTTTTTACCTCTTTTTTTTCTTTGAATATCCGAGTTTCTTATTTTATTTAAACGAAATTTATTTCACAAACATTAACTTAAACATTAACATCTATATATAATATACTCATTATGCATTTTTTTACAAAGTTTACTATATATTTATTGTTTCTAATTAATTTAGGGAGCCACTATTGGCCCGGTCCCACTATATATATTTTCTCAGCTCCCCATTTATTTGGGGGCCCAAAAAACTTTTATACTAATATAGGAGAAAAAATAATTTCATACAAATCTATGAGAATGTGCAAATATTTTTGGGTTATCTGAGTCATTTATTATTTTTAGCCATCTAAACTCGGAACACGTTACATCGTGTCGTGTTGTGGTGATAACCTAAAAAAGATTAAAACAGCGTATCTTCAAAGGTGAGTATATATATAGGAATGCTTTTTGCTGTCTTTTGGGTTATAAGTTTAGGAGTTATCAAAAAAAAAAAAAAAAAGTTGTATATAAGTTTAGGAGTAAGGCCTTTAATGTTATCTTACGTGGACATCACTTGGAGCCTCAACCAAACTCAAATCACGTATTTGTGATGATACCGATTGTGTCACACCGCAAGACACATTGATTCACATGAGCCGTTCATACGGTCTCGACTCACGTATTATGCATTAAGATCTATGTATATCCGCATTTTGAGGCGCGCATGAACGACTTATGTGAGCTAATATATCTTGTGTTGTCACATGTCCATTGTTATTCTAGCACTGTATAATCATACTCTTAATCTTTTTCTTCTCTTTTGTAAAAGTTTGGATCAGTAGCTTACTTTTAGTCAATTTGGTACAAGTCACTAAGAAAAAGATGTGCAACATCGTTACTATTAGGGAATCAATATTATCTGGCCAAAATTTACTTTTGCTGATAGGAAGGCTTTTTTAACGTCTCATAGTTGGTCATGCTTCCACTTTCATAGACTTCACGTGTAAATTTTAAACATGTGATTAGAATAGGTGAAGAGATGGTGTAGCATGCATGGGGAGGGAGTAGAAGGTGACATTGAAGTGGGAAAGATACCAGTGTCTCATCTTTATTTTCTTTGATTTGATTCAGCCCCTCTATATTTTAAGTTCAACGAATCTGTAGAAGTTAATCGGACGCTCCAACTTCATTAACTAAAGAAACCAATGAAATATGATATTACTGTCAAGAATCGAACTCATGACATTTGACTCAATCGGAGTTAAAGTGTTATTTTTTTACTAGTACACCACACCGCTTACCTAATCTCTCATTTAGTTACTTTTAGGGTAAGTTGAAGGGAAAATGTAATTCTCGAGGATTGCACTTCCGTAAGGGGTGTTTGGTTGGCAAGAAAAATTTAGAAGAATTCAAATCTATGACTTGGAGACACGAGTGAATTATTCATAGATCTCAACCACTGTACTATGTTGACCCGTTCACGCCTTTATCAACAAGTTTGTAGATCTCATTATAATACCGATACTGTCCATACCTTATCCACTTTCAACTCACGTGTATGGGGATTTACTCCAAAATACTGCAATACCACTCGGGGACTATAATTCGATCCACACATCCCAACGCACTAAAAGTAATTGACTAGTCGATGTGGTTAACATCGAATACTACGTAAACCCAAAAAAAAAAAAAAAGCCGAAAAAAAATAATTTCCCCTGAAAACATAAAAAAACTCAAAGTTCGAGGACCAAAAGCATAAAACACTCAAAAGTTCAGGGACCAAATGTACAAAAATGAAAGTTCGGGGACAAAATGTACACTAATAAAAGTTCAGGGACTAAAATCATAAAAATCTCAAAGTTCAAGGACAAAAAAATATGTTTTGCCTTAAAAAGAAAAAAGATGAAAATACCATTATACCCTTGGGCAATGCAAACTATCCACTCCATGAAACAACCAACGGTCTCTTCATCTTCTTCTTCAAGATCAAAAAAACCCAATCGCCATTACATCAATTGGGGCAAAAACAGAGCAACAATGGCTTCCACACTCTCTGTTCTTCCCACCACAATATCACCAAGGCCATTCACAGAGACCAAGCCCATTAAGGACACAAAGGCCTTGGCCTCTGACCTCTGCCGCCACTTCTACTCTCTCGGGTGGGTATCTGGGACTGGTGGGAGTCTCTCCATCAAAGTACATGACGAATCCATTCCCAAGCCTCAACAACTCATTGTCATGGCCCCTTCAGGTACAAATCCTTAATGGGTATCTTTGATTTCATCTCTAAAGCTGGTTCAATTGTTCAAATGTGTGTGTTTTGTTGAAATTTATAGTGGGTTTTTGGGGATTTTGGGGGTTTGATGGGTTTGTGGTTTCAATTCAAATTAGGTGTTCAGAAGGAGAGAATGGTTGCTGAGGATATGTACGTGGTTTCCCCAAATGGGTCTGTTCTATCTGGGCCTAAGTTTAAGGGGTACCCTCATAAGCCTCCCAAATGTAGTGATTGTGCTCCACTTTTCATGAAGGTTTGTCTTTTGTTTATATTGTTTGGAACTTCAATTTTGGATTTGAGCTTGATTGATGATTAGTTAAGGCAAATTGGTTTGTGTTGGTTGCTCTTGTGAGTTCGAATTGTGAGCTATTGTGCTGGACTTGGTAATGTTCTTCATGGATCGCGTGAAAAATGGAGATTGGTATGAGAAATAATAAAAAAGTGTCTTTGATTTTATTCGTTAGAAACCAAATACGCGGATCAAACGCTTCCACTCAACTTGATTTAATTGAGCATTAATGATAAACCAGAATGTTGCATACAGTTTGAGAAAGGAAAGATTTTTTCGTTCGCTTTTTTTTTTTGAACATTTTCTTCTGTTAGTTACCTATAAATCAATTTTCACTTGTCATCCCCACGACACCACACTGGTGTTTGTGGTTGGGGTTCTAGTTTACATAAGACCGAAATGGATGAAGTTAGTATTCCTCGTGATTGGTTTTACAGCCTTATTGTATTGTGACGGGCCTTCAAACGTAGAGACGATGAATAGTCTAATGAAGATGCATTAGAGACTTAGAGTTGGAGTTTGTGTTGATCGTGGAGGTATAGAGTCTTTGTTGATGTTGTTGGTTCCGTTGAAATAGAGTCTGTATTATCTTTTACTTGTTTGTATGAGTTAAGAGCCTATCAACCTATTAATTTCAAGTACTTAGGCGTGATAGTTTTTGTTTTGCCGATATAAAAGGCTAGCAGTGATTAATTAGTTTGTAATTTTTCGCAATTGTCGTTTGTTTCGAGAGTTGACATGGTAAAGAGTGTTAAGTTTCCTTTCTTTATTTCATTGAATTTGTGTGTTATAGCTTATGTTCGAATCCTGCCATATATCGGTTTCTATAGAGTATGTTGTGGAGTTTAGATTGTAATCTGATGTATTTTACATATGTCTTGGATGGCAATTAGTGTTTAGTGCCATTCATCAGACACCAGAATCATGAATGGTGTTTGAATCAGAAAATGTTGGCTTTCTTTCAGTGGATCGGATTGTTTGATATGTTTATTTCATGAGTTGGGCTTCTTGATTATCATTGTATTTGCTTTAGTGATTCCACACTGGCAGTGTCATGAGCTGTTCCAATGGTGAAAATGTTCAGTTGATTATTTTTTTTTCCTATGGTAGTCATCGTGTAGGAAGGATTGACACTAACTATCACTGACTAAACTAAAAGGAAAATGAATTACTTGCAAATTTTATCAACCTTATTTTTTATATGTGATTTATGTTTGATCAAAATTTCAGTTATTTATTATTTATGCTTTGTAGGCTTATGAGACACGCAATGCCGGGGTTGTCATTCACAGTCATGGGTTGGAGTCTTGCCTCGTAACAATGATAAACCCTTCCCTAAAGGAGTTTCGAGTAATTTTCATTCTATCAGAGTTCTAAGACTTGAAAATAAAAATCAAATTTGTTGCACACGAAATCTTTAAATCGAGCTGAGTGGAAGTTGTTGTTGTTGACGACGACGACGACAATGGTGTTGCTATCGTATTTAACTTGGATCAATTTGCATCTTGTCAAAAATGTTATTGGATTTATAAAGTTATTTGCTTTTGTGATGCGGAGTCATTTTGAAACGAATGGCTTAGATACTTAGGCAAATTTCTATGTGCACTGTTAGTGTATTATATATAAGCAATAAATTGCCGATTTTACTAAAGACTTTGTGCGTCCCTCTCTTAAATTCTCTCTTTGCTGCATTCTTCGTCCGTTTTTATCTATTATTTTCTAATGATAACAGAAACTCACATGAACATGTTCTCAGAAATTTTGGTTGTCTCAAATTTTCAGATCTCTCATATGGAGATGATAAAAGGAATCCAAGGGCATGGTTATTATGATGAGCTTGTTGTCCCAATCATAGAGAATAGAGCACATGAATTCGAGCTCACTGAATCTCTCACTGAAGCGGTATATTTCAATATGTCAAATATTTTGATGTTTGCTATTCAATTTTTTGTGTTGCATGTCATTGGATAAGCTAAACTCCGGTTCGACATCAAATAGGTTCTACTTGACAAAAGCTGTTCCTAGTATGTAGGTAGTCCCCTCATGCTCAGGGGCAACCTCCTCTTGGCCTTGATAGAGTTGGTTCAGGCTGTTCAGAGGAGTATAGTTCACCCGATAGAATTTGTTTGCGTACCCATTACTTCAAGCTATATTAGCACACATAATTGGAAGAATCTATTAAGGATGCCGCACTTTTATTCCTTTTAAGATCCAATTCTTCCTCGAACAAGCCGTCTACATCTCCTATTTTTAAATCTAATCATTAACTACAACTGCAAGTTGATTTTTGGGATTTATTGTGGCAAACTTCTATGTGTTAGAACTTTGAGCTTTAGAATTCTGGAATAGTTGCAAGTCTGCAACCTTCCTGTGGATTAGCTGTTGATAAAAAAAAATACTGAAAATGGTCACCGCCAATGGAGTTGATACTGTGGTAAAGTTACTGAGGTGTGTTTGATGACTAATACGTTATGAGTACCATCCAACTCCAAATATATTGGTTTCTCCCAGGTCATGGAGTTGGGGTGCCCGACGTACTCTCATGTTAGTAGTCAAACTTAAGGAGGGACGGATAGAAAAAAAGGTTTGTACACCCACAACTATCAGAAATAATAAATAAATAAATAATGAAAATGGTCTGGCTTGGTATTGATGTTGAAATAGTCATTATATTGTCTTCATAAATTTCAGATTGAGGCCTACCCAAAAACAACAGCAGTGCTTGTTTGTAACCATGGGGTTTTTGTATGGGGTGACTCATGGATCAGCGCTAAAACTCAGGTTTTATTTCTCATGGAGAACATTTGAAATGTTTATAACTGGAGCTCTCAACAAGATGCGCGGTTCTGTTTGTACATTACAATGTTTCTTTTGTCATAAAACATCTGAATTGAGCCGGTTTGTTTCTATGTTTCTTCAACTTCAAGAATAGGTGTTTTGGTTTTTCAGGCTGAATGTTATCACTATCTTTTTTATGCTGCCATAAAATTGCATCAACTAGGCTTAGACTGGTCCACTCCAAGTCATGGTTCACTCCGATATGCCAAGGGAGTCCGGGAAAATGATAGGAATATGTACGGGGTCGTTAAGGCAGTGCTTGAGAATGGAAACGGAACACTTGAGCCAGTGCTGGTAACTTGCGTATTTTGTCTTTTTCATCTGCTGGAAAAATATTAAATTTTATCAATTGTTTAAGATGATTAAAGTTTTGTCGTCCCCTTAAATTGTTTCTGGTTCTTGGCAGCGTTGTATTGTTCTAGACATTGAAGGGACAACAACTCCAATATCATTTGTGACAGATGTTCTATTCCCATATGCTCGTGACAATGTAAGTAAGCATTTGACTGAAACATACGACTCCAAGGAAACTAAAGATGATATAAAGCTACTGCGAGCTCAAGTAAGATTCTTTTTGCTCTTTATTTGCTCGAGGTGCAGGTGGTGTTAGTATTCTTGTAATGCAGCATCTTTAGACAAGCTATAAAATTGTTGTGGCACGTCATGATTCTCGCTTTCCTGGCTTATTTTTTTGGCATGTTTAGGCGAGTTTTAATTTTGATAACCTGTTCTCCGAGGCAATGACAAATGGCATTGGCGGAATATGTTATAGTTAAAATTGGAGATATTGTTCTTGGGATTTCGAGAAGTGCTGATAAACAGAAAACATTTTGTACAGGTCGACTATGACTTGAAACAAGGCGTTCCTGGTGCCATTCCTATTCCTCCTGATGATGCTGAGAAAGAAAAGGTTATTGCTGCACTGGTAGCTAATGTGGAATCAATGATTAGGGCCGACAGAAAAGTTACTGCCCTGAAAGAACTACAGGTGAAAACCATTCCTTCAGCAGAATGCATTATCCGGTGCTCTTTCCTCATAGCGCGGCTTGTAGTTCAATGAAGTTTCGCCATGCAGGGACATATATGGCGCACTGGATTCCAAGGCAACGAGTTGGAAGCAGTAGTATTTGACGACGTGGTTGAAGCTCTCAAAACGTGGCATGCTTCAGGCATAAAGGTTTTCCCTTTCTTGTTTATTATGATTAAGCTTGGCTACTCCATTTTGGAAAAGATTATGAGAATACTTTTCTTGTAAATTATGTACAATTTACTATAACTTTTCTGCGGCCTAACATTTGTGCTTACCTCGCTGCAGGTGTACATATATTCTAGCGGTAGCAGGGAGGCTCAACGTCTTATATTCGGTAACACAAATTTTGGAGACTTGAGAAAATACTTGTGTGGATTTTTTGACACCACAATAGGGTAAGTCATTATTCCATCAAGTTGAACTCATACTATGTTCTTTACTTCTTTGTGTGTCCAAGTTATTGAATCTTATCTTTTTGTTTCTACATGAAGAAATAAAAGAGAAGCACGCAGTTACTTCGAAATCTCACAATCGCTTGGAGTAGATAAGCCGTCGGATATCTTATTCTTGACAGATGTTGTTCCTGAAGCTGCAGCTGCTAAAGCAGCAGGTAAACAATTTTTTGCCATGAGCAATACACATACAAAAGAGGCAATTACTATTTTAGAAAAATGATGAAGCCGTTGTACATTTACTTAGTTATCCAACCTACACAATCTATACATTAGAAAACTATGATATATTCACTTCAGTTGTGGAGGTCGAATTGATATTGTTTGAGCTACAACTCGCATTATTGTCGATCTCTTGCTAAGAGATTTCTTTTTTTCAGGTTTGAAAGTGATAATTTCCATCAGGCAAGGGAACGCACCGCTCCCCGAAAATCACGGGTTCAAAACCATCAATTCCTTTCTAGAAATCTGAATATCGGAGAACAAATCCAGCTTCTGTAAATGATGACAAATCAATGTAAGTTAATCTACTTTTCTTTTAAAACATACATTGTTTCTAATGAAAGATAGCAAGTTTCTATGTCAATCTCCTTGTTTAGGCATGGGCATAGTGGTTATTAACTTTGTCGAAAAACACTAATTTGAAGTAAAAACAGTAAAATTGAAATAGGCCTTTCTTTCCATGTTGTTAATTTTTGTTCCCCCTCCACATTGGTTGGTATTTTATTTTTATTTTTATTAATTAGCCCACGAGGGTTAGTTGGGTGCCCTAACCCCATGACCTGGGAGAAACCGAGTGAATTTGGTATGGATGCCACAAATTGAACTCATTCTGTTAATGCTCTCTTCGTTTTAACTGCCCGACACACCTTTGGGGCTTCCTTGGGTCTGTATCAACTTCTTTTTCAGGTAGAACATACATTTCATGGCTAACTTCTCTGCTTGAATCTTTATTTTGTTGATTACTACTGAAAAGTACTTTCTATCTGATTGTGTATACTTAACCTTTGCATATTAAAGGTGTGATTCATTTTTCAAGTATGAATTGAATAATTTGCACCAGTTGTTGCTTAACTAAAGGTACTATCTGAGAAATAAAAATATGATCATAAGGTTGAAAATGCTGAAAAAGTGAGCTGCTCACAAGTCACAACCATCAGGGCAGAAGAGGACACAAAGCTCAGAACTGACTTTGCATGTAGTGCATGGCAAGAAGTGCAAACATATAACATCAATGTAAGAAAACTATGACAAACCTTCAATGGGTCCCAAACACTGCACTAGTACTTTTCTTTGTTGGTTCATTCTAATCATATAATCAAAGTTGCACACCAAAAATTTGGTTAACTTGATTGAAAAGGTTGTGATTTTATTATCCGCCGTAGCGAAGAAAGAGACTTTGCAGATGCGGAAATTCGAGAAAAAAAGGAGTGCATATAATGGTGTACTCCATGGCTAAAAGATTGAAAACCAACGGAAACGCCGTAAAGATCAATTGTTGAGGTTTTAGGGTTGATGGAATAAAAACTACTTTCTTTCTTTGTCAAGAAGAAATTGTTGCTTGTGTCCTGAGTTTTGGTGAGATTTGTTACTTGGTGAAAAGAGGCATCTCTTGGTGGTGATGGTGGTGGTTCCCAAATTAGACAATAATAGAAATGAAGGTTTTCAAGGAATTTGTAGAAAAGCTATCAACACACAAAGCTAAGCTCTTTTGTCCTGCTTTGCTATTTTCAGGGATTTGTCTTTGCTTATCCATTTGTGGGCTTTTCTTATGTCAATAGATAGTCTAATTTTGCTAAAGAATAAGTCAGCATAACAAAATCAATGCAAACCCTTTTTGTAGAATTGCTTTAAAAATTACATGGAGTTGTTAGTTCTCAAAACCATTCCCAAATTTGCATATACTATATAAATCAAAGTCTACATGATGAAAAGAAAAACATAAATAAGTAAAAATTATTCAAATAAAATGAAGAATCTAGGGAGTCTGCATCACATATTTATTCTCTATTTTGAAATTGCGCCACCTCATATATGAGCCCACTAGGACCAGATTGATTCAAACTCAAGTCAGTTTAGTTCACAGAGGGTGAAAGCTCTCCCAACGGAAGCAACTCTATTGTTGACTTCTTGTAAGATTCGAAATGAGACTACTAGTTAAGGGATCCATGCGTCGAACCACTCAGACTAGCTTCCGTTGGTTATGTTAAATCAATTGGACTGAATTTTTGTTCTTTTCATTTATTTATTTTTCTTAAGTGGAGAGTTTGATTGAAGAAGAGACATTTAATCATTCTTGAAAAGGAGGAGGGAACAGAGATGGGCCCATGACTTTGTCTTCTTCTACAAATTTCACCAACTCTCCCTAGTTTGAACTTTGAACTTAAAAGAGCTGCATTTACTGCAAGAGGGAATCTAGGGAAGCAAAGAAGGACCACAACTCATATAGAATTCTCAACACATACATTTAAGAAAAAATACTGCACAAATTAATTGATTTTTACTCTTTCATTAAGTGAAGAAAGCTCCACATCCCAACAATTCATTTATTTAAAGAGGAAAATCTAAGGCTGCCCAATTTGTTGACCATTTGTGTAACTGGTCCTTGGCATAGGACTGGACCCCCATAAGCATTAATGAACCAATCCATATTACTATTTACATCAAGAGTAGTTGCATGGAAAATCTAATCACATTAAACATTCATCATAGCAATAGTAAGAGACTAAAGTTTTGAAGGTATAACTAATGTACTTGTTATTGCAGAACTATTGAAGTATGCATAAAAATGGAAGGCATTTAAAGGAAACTGACTCAACTTTTTTTGTTGGATAGGAAGACTCAACCAAGTGATTAGATATGTGGGTGAAAACTGAAGATGTTGACCACTTGGTTTTTACATGAAAAAAGAAAGAAAGAACTTATGGTCACCATCAAGCTCTAGTTCTCTACCATACAAATCAACAAGCAGAGAAAAGAAAGAGATCCACAAACTGTTTCTACTGATGTTTAAGACCAAGGATAAAAATAATTAAAAAAAAAAAAAAAAGTTTGATAGTCACTTCCTATGTGGGGTCAGATGTTGTTCGCTGCTAGACTCTGGACTGGTCGACAGTGGCTGAACCAAAAAATCAATCTTGTTACTGGGGGCGAACTTTAACCTTTTAACTTTTTTTTTCCAAACAAAACAAATATATTAGTATGAAAAACTAATCATGACCAAAAAAAAAAAAAATTTGACAATACGTAGAGGTATTATAAGGGTCTCAAGGTTTAGGGGAGGCGATCGTATGAAAAACAAAGCATAACAAAAAAAAAGTTTTTGACAATACGTAGGGATACTATATAGGGTCCTTCTAGATCCGCTACTACTAGTCGAGGCCCCCAAGTGAGTACTATAGCAATGAAGCTTCAATCTCAAATTAGTTGAAGCTAACTAGTAACTACATGAATCAAATTTTTCTCCTCTGCTTGATTTAATGCACCTGATGACGCTCTATCAAAACCCTTTAAATTTTTCCTAACCAATTAATACGTCTCAAGTTCTCTTAAGTCAAACCCTTATATCATCAAATTTCGTCGATTTTTATTTAAGTCTCGATGCCCTCTATGTGTACCCTCAAAAACATAAAGATTTGATTAGCATTGATTAAGGTTGGCCATTGATCAACAATGTGGATGCAGGATTGGCCCTTCTTTTGTTTTTTTTAGGAGAAGAAGACTTGACAGATTGAAGAATGTGACCTTCAACTACAAGATTTGGTATTCTCCTTACCCCTACCTAGCCAAAGCAGTAACTGACCAGGGCATGTACTTGTGCATCTAAAGGTCAGTGGTAGTAGTAGAGACAGACAATACAAGGGACAACAAGTTGGTTTGATAAGAATCACAAGATCAGATGGTCATGATTATCTGATCATTTGAAAAAAACTTTGACAATGGTGAGCTCCTACATGTGTTACATGGGACCCCTTGAATTGACAGGTCCCTTTCCTCATTAGTCCAGTAGTTAATAACTCCACCACCTCCCTTTGACATGGTCAAGATTCCTTGCCCTCCTCTTCAATGCCCCCTCTCTATGACTTGGCCATTTTTACAGTCTCTTCTCCAAAACTGTAAAACAATTCTATCATTCTATATGGTTTTTGATATGAAATTCATGTAGAAGTGTTTGTTCAGTGAACCAAGTCATGGTGGGCATGTAATGGTAGGGACCAAAGTGGTCAAAAAAGCTCTACTCCACCAAACAAACAAAAGATTTTCAACAATACACAAAAGGGGTTTCAGTTTTATCATCTCTTCTTCAAACTTGGATGAGAAATAGCCATTAAAACAGTACTAACAATAACAACAACAACAAAAGCTCAATCCCAAATTAGCCCGGCTACATGGATCAGACTCTTCGATTGCGCTCGATTTAGTCTCAATTTAGTGCAATTGATGGTCTAACGAAGCAGAGTCCTAAGAAATCAACTAAAAAAAAAATGTAGTAATTGTAAACAAAATGAGAAATCTGAAACTACCCATTTTGAGATCTGGCATCTATTGACCATGTTTGATTGGATCTTGATCAAATTTTACAATTGAACCTAAAAAGATCTCATCTTTACCCATCATTCTCTCTGCCTCACAACTCATAATCAGAATCCCAATTCATAGACTTACACAACAGCAACAACAACGACACCAATTTCATCATCATCATCAATTCATCATCATCATCAACAACAACAACAATAGTAAGAATAACAACAAAAACAGCAGCAACAGGGTTTTGAAAATCAAGAAGAAGAACCTGAAGAGACTCTAGGAGATGTGAGAGGGAAGAGAGGCAACAGCCTTGGCTCTGCATCTCTGGGAGTTGAAATTGGTGAAGGGTGCAAGTAAAACCCCTTCTCAGCAATTGCTCTCTCTTCTTCAATCTTTGTGTTATGAAGAATCAAATTGTTGGGTGGAGACCTGTTGAAGGGGTCTGGGATGAGAGGAGTCACAGGGCTCAAAACAAGCGATGGGAAATCGAGAACACTTGGAGACAACATCTCTGGTTTTCTAGGAGAAAACCCTGGATTCTGAACAAAACCAGGCATTAAAGGACTGATTTTGAGGTTCTTCAAGCTGTTCCTGCGCTCATAGAGCTTGAATCCTTGTTTCTTGGGGCCTGATTTGATGGGGGGAATGAACCCCTTGTTCGAACACTGATCTGAAACAGAGGAAACAGAGGAGTTTGGTTTTGATGATGATGAGGAGGCTTGTTTGGCTGTCTCTGTTGATCCGGTGAGCATTTGAACCACTTGTTTGAATGATGAAGTGTCTGCTTGGATGAACGTTGTTGGGTAGGCGTTTGAGTCAGATCTGGAGATGGGTTTTGGTGTTAAAGGTGTTAATGGTGTCAATGGTGTTTGGACTCCATTGTTGGAGTTTGAGCTACTGCTTGTGCTGCTGTTGCTGCCATTGCTCTTTGGGGAGCTCTGCAGTGATGGGTTGTTGTTCTCTTGTGATCTTGGTGAGGTTTCCATTGATGGGTCTCCTCCTCTCCCCCTCGAAAACCAAAACAAACGAAAAAGCTGAGATTTTTCTTAGCTTTTGAAACAAAAACAGAGGAAAACAGGGGAGCAAAACAGGGGAAAACAGAGAAGTGTGAAGAGTAAGGGTTAATAAGAGATGGGGATTGCTTTTTGGGCTTAAGTTTGTTTCTTTGAGTAGTGTGGTTGGGTTTGATTGGGAGTTGAGAAAATGCCCTGATTTTTTAAGACAAAATACAATGAGACCACCACCACCATTGGATGCTCTCTGTTTTTTCAAAGTTGGGGAATTTTTTTTCACACTAAGCAGCAGTAGTGGTGGAAGAAGTCATCAAAAGTTTCAATTCTTGGCATTGACTTCAGAGCCATGACAGAGACTATTGTGGGCTGGGCCCACACCTTCTAATTTTTACTGATTTGATCACAACACTACATCTTATAAATTAGATTATATCTTGTGCAAGATTAGATGCTCACCAGATCCAACCTCACTTTGAAGTTATCAATCTTTGCATCATTTGTAGTACTATTCTTTAACTTTTCTAAAGTTTGTTTACTCTTTATATGTTGAAATACAATAACCCCTGTAACCTTTGGTGGAGTTATAAGTTCATTTTCTAATACGCTGATTAAGGCATATATATATATATATATATATTATGAAATTTACTCGCTTTTTTTTTTTTTTTTTTTTGATGAGAGCAATTAAGGACTCTTTAGAAATTAATCGAGTTCATCATTAATTCGAAGTCAATGGCAATGGCTTAGATATCTTTGGCTATCAAAAAAAAATGTGGGCATACGCCAACAAAAACAACGACAAAGCATCAATTTCAAATTAATTAGAGTCCATTAAATGCAATTGATATAGTGTGCATCAAAATTATTAAATCGTCTTAGGTAATACATCTTAAATATGGTTGAGTTTTTTTTAAAAAAATTTATTTTATCAATCTTCCAACCGAGTAATTTGCAGGTCGTGTTTAAATATGTTGTATTTAAAAATATATTAACTATGAATGGATTGAGTGATTAAGACTCTATTTTTTAATCTTAGATTTTGATTTTGAATTTAGGTAGGGGATAAAATCATGTTGAGAATTAAATATCTACTATTTACTAGCCATTAGCTTTGTATACAAAGAAAGGGAGCACTCGAAGAAAATAGTGAAGGATTTATCATCTCTTAGATTCAATTGATTTGTTGACTTACACTTAAACTTTAGTCGGATAATAGATGGACCAAAAATTCTTTCTTGGATGGCACATCATCTTCAATTATGGTTTCTAAATTTCAACGTGAAAGGAACTACTATTTCATTATTTCACAATGTCAAAACCCTAATTCATTGATCCGATTAAGACTTGAATACTGGATATGGTTAATCATCAAATGGAATATTAATCCTTGTATTTGTTTCAAACTCCATTCAACTGTATGATACATGTATGAAAGAGTATAAATGATTTTAATAAGCGCTGCAAATACGTACTACCCTTTATTTATTTGTAGATGCTCATCAAATCAAACATCTTACGAGTGAAATATATTCGAATATAACAAAAGGGCGTTTATGTTATGATTTTAAAATCTGCAACATTCGATGGTGGAGATATACATTTCATTTTGTTAGTGACAATTCCCCTAAGTAGGTAGGTTGATTTCTTTATCAAGTGATTCTAAAATTAGGAGAATAGAGGCTACCAAGATTTTTTTAAATAGTGGTTTGTGACGTGTAGAGAAAAAGAGAGGAAAGAAAGAGAGTGAGCATCGAATTCCCATTTATATATAAGTAGGAAAGAAAGGTAGAATAAGGGGTCCACTCCTCCATACACCACTACTCCTCCAAAGAGAGGACTTCTCATCTAGAAAAAGTTGATATAAGATTTAAAATATGTAAGCTCTATATATTTCCTATGAAGCACCGTCCATGCTTGAGTAATAGTTGAACAAGATCGATTTTTTTTTTTTTTTTTTTTTTTTTTTGGCACGCCTTGGCTTTAGCATACTATTCTTACGTGCTCGAACTTGAGAACTCTGATTAGTAGACATTCCGAGTGATGGAAATACTATACATCACTTTCAACGTGGTTAAGATTTTAAGTTACTCTTTTAAGGTATGAAGTATTATTTCATCTTTGAACTTTCAAGGTTTTATTGATTTGGTCATCAAACTTTCATCAGTTCACTTTTGATCCCCAAACTTTCATTTTTCTCTACTTTTAGTCATTTTCTTAAGTTTAGAGAACAACGATCGCTAACAAAGTGTTTCACGAGCAATTAACGACGCAATTCACAACTGATTCATCAACTTAAAAAAATCAATTGTCAATCGTTTCGTTAGTATCCGTTACTTTCCAAACTTAAGAAAATGACCAAAAGTAGAGAGAAATAAAAGCGCTAGACTAAAACCGAAGTGATGAAAGTTTGAGAACCAAATCAACAAAAACGCAAAAATTCAAGGACCAAATGATATTGGTTGTCCTCTTTTGAATGAGTGCGGATAGGGATGCAAATGGACAGGGGAATACCCACGGGTGATGGGGATTTACTCTAACGGGTACGGGTATGAAGATTTTAAATGGGGATGAGGATGAGGATGGGTACAAAATTTCATACCCACACGGGTATGGATAATAAAATATACCTACGGGGATATCCACGAGTAATACCTACAGGGATACTCATCTACCTATGGGGATCCTCATATATCAATTTATATAACATATGATATTTGTTATATATACTATATGATATTTATATATAAATATTACATAGTCTCTACTCACTAAAACATTAACCTCTTAATGAAATTTATAATTTTGATTTATTTTGGTAATTAATAACTATATATTTTTTTTTGAATTGTTTGCAACTGTATTTATATTTTAAAATTTTAGGATCAAAAGTACTGAAAAAAGTTGATGACTTGGTGGTTTAAAGAGATGTTGACTTTAAGGAATATTTTGAATTTGAGCTTTTAGTTTTGCATATGCCAATGATATTGTATAAACTTAATTATAAGTGTTAAAACTTAGTAGTTAGAATTTTTTTTTTTGCATGATATGTTGATTTTTTTTGTTGGAATTTTATCAATTATGTTGTTATGTATGTATATTTGACACCTTATTTGTTACAATTTTTTTTTTGAGAATCCACGTGGGGATTCCCAATAGAGAATGAAATCGGGAAAAAAAATTTCCTACGAAAATTCCCTATCCCCACAAAAATACTCATAAAAATCCTCACGAAAATCTTTAATGGGGAATGAAACGGGTAAAACATTTTACCCATCTCCTACCCTACCCATCAGTAGGGTATGAAAACTCATCCGTAGATGGGTATAAGTATGGGTATGGGTGATAAATTTTTTAGTGGGCATAGATATGAGAATGAGATCCCCATCCCCTACCCTACCCATTTGCATCCCTAAGTGCGGATGCATGTATTGCGTGATTTCTTAAAATTGAGTTTAGTGTGTACAGTTCACACAATTTAATATAAATACAAGCTCATTTTTACAACTAAACCCAATCTAATCATCATTAATTGTGCTCAATGACACTTCGATTTTTGAAGTGATCACGCAAACTCCATCATCCCCTTAGCCATGCCACTAAACATATATATAGTCAAGATTGATTAGATTGATTAGCGGTCACTACTAATTGGATGCGTTGTTCGAATCAAAGCTTAACAAACAAGAAATTTAGTCTAGTCTAATAAACTCAATTAATTCAAACAACTTCATAATTTAGCCCACCTGGCAAAATTTGTTACCTGTGAGTAGCAAGTCTTTGGCATATATAACGTGCCAACACGAGAAAATAAAAGTATCTAACCAATCGGATGACTCAAGGATTTGGTATGAGATTTGAAAGGTAAAAGTTTATAGGTTTAAACTTTGATAAGTGTAAAAATTATTTATTTCCTATTAAAAATATAAAAAATAAAAAAATCTTAGAAAAATGATTTAATAACGTAGTAAAAACACGCACAAACTACGCGCATCTGTCTAAACGCGCCCTTGTTTTTCGGTGCATGTACCTTGGAGGTGCATCGAACGAACACCTACAAGTGCATATGGTTTTGAGTTATAGATGCACGATCTAGCATCTTATGGATTGAAAGTCATATAAATTATCGAGACGTATAGACCGAAGTTATAGCCCTATATTGGATAAGTGAAACTTCATATTGAAGTATATAAATGATGATCTCCACAAAACTAATGTGTCATTTCAATTAAAATCTCACACCAATGAGTTGAAAGTTGTTAAATTAGAGACAATATCGATATTTGCAGAAATTTATGAGCTTGCGCTCAGCTTGTGCGGGTGGCCCAACATGAAAGTTGCCGGCAAAAAAAAAAAAAAAAAAAAAAAACTTTGTATGAACTTTCTCCCTTCTTTGTCACTTTCTTTCCTTGGTTCTTCCTCTCTTCAATTGTAATCCCAATCATCAAATTGACTTTAGACCAATAGTCTCTAAATATAGTATAAAAACAGTCATTAATCAAGTGATATAATGCGAAGTTTAGTTTGGTTATATTCAGGTTTGACCACATACACCCAATTCATCAAATTCATCAATGATTTTATAAAAAAAAAAAGCAAAAAACATATAACGTACAAAACAATGGTATGTCAAGCTTAATTGCATGACTTTTTTTAATGTGAATTGCACAACTTTTTCGATGCTCCATTTTTATTTATCAAAAAACAATTAAAGGCTCTATATGTAAAGATATATTATTTACATTGATGTAGAGGCTAGTCCGCCCAAGTTGAAAATCTAACCATCAAGGCTTGGTCAATGATGTTAGGCAGACGTTACATCTCATTTAAAAAAAAAAAAAAAAAAAAAACTAGACTACAAGACTACAACTGTAAGTTTTAAAATGCATTCAAAAGGTTTACACACAGCTCACGCATTAGACATAGTAATAATCACGAATAACCAATTTTTCAACAACCACATAAATTTAAAACGATCCTACCCTTAATGAAGGCATTATAAATCTTTCAACTTATTTAAATTTATTATTTTATCATTAATTAAATCTTTCAACATTCACTTAAATTTATTAATCTACCATTAATTAAAAACTTTTTCGCTATTAAATATAAATAGTTAAGAATATAATTAATTATCAAAGAGTTAAAATATAAATTAAATTTTCGCTCGCTTCTCTCGCGGGTTTAATAGTGAATGAAAAACATTTGGCCGACATACTTTAGGCACCAACTAAGGTCCGCCAATTTATGAGTGTTGTTCGATACGAGTGCGAGTTGCATCTTAAGGTGCATCGTGCAGTCCCACCCAAGAGGTGCACGGTGAAAGTGGTGTCTAGCAGTAGGGCTGGCAAAAAAAGGGACCGGACATAAATGGGACCGGACACCCCCCACTTATAATGATTAAAATTAGTGTCCGGACTCGTTCCGTTTTTTAAACGGGCACTTTTTTTTGTCCAGACCCGTATTTTTGTAAAACATACAACTCCTGTTTTGTTCGATTTTTATTTTTAAATATGATTAAATATTTTATTTATCAATTATTAAAAAAAAAAAACCTCAACTACATGTCACCTAACATTCAATTACCAAAAAATAAATACATAACATCACAATTTTTAAATTTTCAATATAAACATCATAGATAAAAAATCTTCAATGAATACAAGGCAAAACATCACATCACTATTGTCTAAGTTTTTAAATTACATGCCCACATCACATCAATATTCCAAATTAATCACTAAACGGGTACCCGTTTTTTTGAAATTATTGTCCGAACTCGGTCCTGTATTTTTAAATGAGTATAAAAAATTGTCAAGACCCGTATATTTCTTACAAAAATATTACTCGAACTTATTTATAGCGGTTCCGGATAAAACCGGACAAACGGGTCTGGACAACTTTTGTCGGCCCCATCGAGCAGCAACTCCCTATGTGAATTGGGTAGAGGGGTACAATGGTAAATTGAGGGGGATTGAAGGATGGTGAGTTTGGTGGACATGGTGGACATATGTTCTTTGTACTTTTGTGGACAATTTGAGGGGGGTCTTAGAAAGCGAAAGTGTTCTGCTCTATGCCCACATAATCATGATGATGAAGAACATGATCCATGGTCATGATGTTCATGATGATGATGAGTCACACTAAGTCAAAGTCATGATGCTTGTGCTTTGTTATCAATGGCCATGATGATTTTTCATCTTCTTCTTTTCTCCTTTGTTTTGAACTTTTAAGTTGTTGAATATTAAAGAGATGTAATTCAAGGAAAATGATTGGCTGATTTTTTTTAAGTAAAGCATTCGAAGATTAATTGGAGACCAATTAAGATATAATATAAGAAAAAGAAATGAGTGGATTAATATAAATCATGAAACACATATTGGACTAAGCCATATATGACTTTTGATTTTCTCATTTTCTCTTGCTCAAAGAGATAATATTAAATACTAAATAAAAATTGAAAAGTGCTATAATCACTACACCATGATATATCATAAGATAAATTGGTCCACAAAAATTATTTATTTGCGTCTCGAGATGCGGACATATTCAAATTTCGAAACATAACACCCGAGTTTAGATTACATGAAAGGCTTTTATGAGTGTATTTTGTGATGTGATATTGTTGTTGTCATTTTAATATTTTTTATAAAAATTAATCCTTCCTTCTTATTTTTCCACATTAATACATGGTAAGTGGCCGGTAGAGAAATCTCCTCATCACATTTAATGAAGAAAAGGAAAAAAGTGTTTCAAATTGTTCATTACTTAAATAGTTAAATAGCATGTTCATGACTTGGTCAAATTCATCATAAATTTTAAAAAATAGAGGAAGAAACTTGTATTGTGACGATGGTCAAGAAGAAAAGTGGTGGTGGTGTGGAGAAACTCAAGTTCTTCAAGAGAGAAATTATAATATTTTGTATGGATGAGACGAACCAAAAAACTAAGGAATGGCAAATAAATGGGAAGAGGAGGCCCCTAGGTCTTGACTTTGTGTCCTTTTGCTTGTGCAAGAGGTGGCCCTCAGCTTTGGGCCTTCCTTCCATCTTTCCAGTCCTTCAAGTTGTAATTCAAGCCAAGTGATTGGAGTAAATGAAGGGACTCGATTCTTTTTAAATAATTTCGAGCCTTGTGGACGAAATAAATTAAGTTAGGAGCACTTGATACTTTGCGCTTGAAAGTCAGCTTTGCGCTGGTCTTATAGAGATATCATTGTCGTCGAAATCCTGCATGATCACCCATGCTTGTGATATATGACCACTTAGCAAATTAGTTAGAGTCGGCTATATTTAACGTTTTAATTTGGAACTAATTAGTTATATACAAACAGGGACGAAGCCCCCCCCTCTACACTTCATATATACTACTACTATATATCAATAAATATGTTGCACTACATAGCTAGCTAACGTGCCCCCTTACTTAATACTCTTTTAAAAAATATATGTTAAATTTACACTTACACAAGCATGAGTATTAATAGCTTCAAATGTTAAATAAACACATTATGATTAAAGTTTTCTTTTAAAAGTTTGACACCATATAATTATAAATTTAAGGTTAACCAATAATCCAAACTACATTTCAATTTCACCCTAAAATAATAATAATAATTAACAAAGATAACAATTCAAATAAGCTCATCAGGCAAGCCTACAATTTCCATTGTTATTTGATATTAATATAAAATAAGTGCATGTCAAAAGTCAAGTTATTTTAACATCGTTTTCGTCTTTAATATTATTTGCATTGGTTTTAAATTTTGACAATACATATATAAAGGTTGGCCACCCTAAACCTTGAGGAAGACTTCATCCCTGTATATGAATATAATTAACATCTATCATTTAATGAATAAAATTGATCAGGTATATAATTTGATAATGATTTGTGTCTTTCATAATTACTATATTCAAAAATAATTCTTTTTTTTTTTCATATTTTTCAGACGGGCACTGTCGGTCCCTTGAGGTGGCCTTTAGAGCATCTCCAATGGTAAATGTGAAGGCAAGTCTCGAACCTGCGTCCTGGAGGTTAACCTTAAATTTGTGGGTACCCTCTACCCACACCATCCATGTAGTTTCGAGACTTAGAGGTACCCACCCTTGAGGCATCTCACATGATAAATGTAGATTTAGGATGTGGATTGTTGCCACATCATCACTGTGGAGGGATTGTAGAGGGGTTGTGGTATAAATCCACATTCAACATTATCAAAAAAAAAAAAAAAAAAAAAACACGTTGAACACTAAAAATCATCTCCAATAAAGAAAGTGAAGTACGTTCAAGAAACCCACATTTTTCTTTATTTTTAAGCGTTTTCTATTTTGTTTCGTACTTTATAGGCGTTTTTCAATTTGTTTCCCTTTCTATTAAGCATTTTTCTTTCTTTTTTTTTTCTTTTTTTTTAAACGATGCGGCTTTTTTTGATTTTTTGTTTTATTTCATTTTTAGATGATGTGACATCGTAGATATTGTCTATCTCACTCTCCAAAAGTATAGGGTGCGGTAGATAGTGTGTCCACCACGTTATCCGCATAGAACAAATCTATAATCTCATCGAAGACGTATTTTTTAATCTAACATGACACACATCCACCCCACAGCCCCAATTGAAAATGCTCTTGCAACCTTATTTTTTCATCCCCGACACTCTCGAAACATATTTTTTTCGAGTCTCTATCTCAATCGACAAACAGTAAGAAAAAAATAAGAGAGAAATGAGGTCAAGTGTCTCTCTCTCTCTCTCTAAATACGTGAAATATGAGTCTTCGTGACACTTGTTTTGGGCTTGACTTTAGTGGGCGTGGGCCCATGTCTTTGGGACCCAGAACTCCGACCACTTTTAGGCTTATATGGCATTAGTGGGCCACCATTCTCTGGTATGGCCCACTGGTCCTACTTCTATTTGGGATCATGCGTGAGTACGAATGAGATTAATGGTGTCCCTTCGTCCCTGCCACTGCTCTCTTTTGCTAATTATATTGTGTTGAATGAATCTGTTATTGCATTCCTGATTGAGAGAGTGATTTTAGAGATTGGCCATTGTCATAGAAATAGTTTGTCTTCAATTTCTATTTATATTGTTGGACTGGCTCATAGAACGACAACCTTATGTCATACCACAAAATACATTTTGAGGTGTGTATGAACGGCTCCAATGAGCAAATGTGTCTTACGGTGTGACATGCATGTTGTCATTCTAACACTTCTCTCGTTGTTGTTGTTGTAATGATTGTACGTCCGTACGTGTTGTCATTCTAACACTTCTCTCGTTGTTGTTGTTGTAATTGTGGGCTTGTCGACGTCCTCCTACGTACAAGAGTACTTAACTATATATTCAGCTTAGTTTAACTCGAAGAAGCCATTGGTACTATTTGGGATCCACATTTATATTCTTCTTTACAAAATCATTTTTAACTGACGTAGAATTATATTTTAGTCAACATATTCCTTACACGTATGTATACAAAAATATAGTATTTTAGTATCTATTATTTTGTTGCGTTATTAGTTACCGATAAAAAAGCTCCAAAGGAATGTGATGAAGTGGCTACCAACAAAGCCGTAATGCACTCTGACAGTCTGAATAAAACGTAGGTGATAGGTTCAATTCGTGGCAACTACTTCGACAGTCGAATTAGTGACAGGAGCATCCATTCTAGCCCCGTGGGATTAGTTAGGCCTTGATCAGAGGGGTTGAGACAATTCTAACACCCACGATCATAAAAAAGACAAATGAAAGAGCTGCAATCAAAAGAAAAAATAGTGCTAATATGTCAATTGATTCTACGTTATGTCTGATCCTGTATCGAGTTATTTACGATTAATGAAATTTCTATTTTTCTTAAAAAAAGAAAAAATAACGACAAAGCTTATTGGGCTTCGATTTCGGCCCAAGCTTAGATGCCAAGCTTAAAGCGGCCCTTTTACTTTTGGCCCATATGTTCGAGGCCCATGAGAGCCGATCACTCAGATAGATTGCTTCCTATTGCTTTGAATCACGCGTCAAGCACGATTTGAGGTTCTCTTGATATAACCCCAAAAGATGTTGAATAAAAAATCATAGAATTTATGACACCAATATGTATATACTGTTAATTAATTCAATTATGCTTACATGCATGAACAACCTAAATCATAATGCATATCTTATGCACCCCAATATTTGAAATAGGAGCCTGCTAGCTATGTAATCAACTAACTTAACCGAGAAACAACGTATACATATCTGCACAGGGCTTACCCCATGTGTTTGGAGGCCTGGACGAGTTTTAATTTTTTTTGTATGTGCTTCACACGTAGTTCTACTAAATTAATTGAAAATCTAACAAAATACAAAGAATCATTAATTAAGGTTAATTAAATAATTAGTACTGGAAGTTTTTCAGTTTACTTGTTTAAAAGTAATAAAAAATGATACATTCAAAAAAAAAAAATCAAGATTGGATGCGAAGAAATTCGCTAATCTTCAAATAAATTAGCCTAGTTTCATAAAAAAAAAAAAAAAGTTGGAGAGATCAATGATATAGCTTAAATGTAAAGTCTGAAACTTTATATAAATTTATATTCTATTATATATATGTATATAACTAGATAAATAAAGTTCTTAATGGTAATTATTTTAAACATATAGGTAAGGTATTTTTCAAGGTCTCAAAACGGTAACTTTCAATATTTTTTTGAATTACTACCTAAAAAAACACAAACTATTGAATTTTTTGCAAATCTAGAACAAACTTTGATATTTTTCAAATATATAATAAATACCATTTTTTTTTTCTTTGCAAGTCTATCACAAACCCTATATTTACTTCAATCTTACAATCCACTTTACCATATTTTGGTGCTTTTATTTCATCTCATTTTAACCAATATTGTCTTATATCATCATATATAACTAAGGATATAACTCAAAAAAGGGATATTATGCTTTCATCCACTTAATTTTGACTATAGAGAAAGACATTTTTGAACCACGATGTGCTTCATGGTTTTAAAATTAAAAAAAGTCCGGCTTGGTCAAACAGTGCGACTATGGATCCAATGAATTACAAACAAAAAGTGATGTTTGTTGTCAAAATTTGAAAAAATTGAGCTCACATATATACACATAGTTATATCTCTAAGCAATTAAAAAATAAGAGAACAATCCATGACATGATATGATGAACATAATATGCAATTGGTTGGAACATTTTTCTTGCGAGTTTTCATATTTCATGAGAGAGAATTCCAGACCCATCTAACAAATACTCAAATATAGACACATAATTATATCCCAAAATATAGGGTTTGTGATATATTTGCAAAGAAAAGTAAAGTTTGTGATATATTTAAAAAATATTAAAGTTTGTTCTAAATTTGTAAAAAAATTGGATAGTTCATGTTTTTTTTAGGTATTAACTCTATTTTTTTTGTTATAGAATACTTATATAGTTATATATATATATAAAACAAATTCCTCTCATGTATATGAAAGCGTATAGCAAAGTAGGGCCCCACCAAAAGGGCGCTGGGGCAATAGTCTCCCATTGGCTCTGGGTCGGCCCAGTCTACACACCGTACATTTCGGCGTCAACGCATATCGAGCGCTATACCACAATGCTCACCGTCTCCATAAACGCCCTTCAACCACCTCCTTTGCTCTTATTTCCTCAACCCCTTCTCCACTACCATTTCTTTAATTTTTTTTGTGTTGGAGTTGTCGTGGTCTCCGGCGTGGTCGTCGCCTGTGACAGCCCCAGTTCCCACAAACTGGGCCCCGCTCAGCCTAAACCTATGTGGACCCCAGTCAAATCTCGCAAGGTCGACGCAAGCCTAGTCAGCCTTCGCATACCATTTCATTGTTAGAGTTGTGTTTTAATATTGAGTTATTGATTTTACGAGGTTTAAATTAGTAAGCAGCAAAAGGAAAATAAATGAAGCAATTTAAATAACTCTAAAACACTTAAAATCGAACAACCTATGTGTGGAACCCTGTAATATATACTATGCATGAGTACAGTGGCAAAAATGAGCATATACATGCATCAAAGTGTCGCTCAACCCCAATATCTCAAAAGTTTACAAAACATCAAAATAGATGAATATGATACAAAACCTATAGTATCGCAAAAGTATGAATCGATACAAGAGTCTTCAGAGGTAGTCGCCAATCACTGGCTCTTTGCCCTTGCTAGACGAGTGGCCTGTAATTGTCACCACGAAAAGAGACAATTCCAGTGAGTAAATCCAGATGAGTCTTAATAGTTACTTCAAGAATTAAACAAATAGTCGATAAATCATGCGAAAATATAAAAGAACATGAAATAAAGTAAGTGCATGATAATAGAAATAAAAAATAGTGAAAGGAGTGTATCGTGGACCAAGTGGTCTCAAATCCATCGAGTTGCGGCTATACAGCCTCAAGCTCGACTTCATAGAATCACGGTAGCGCCAACATATTCAAAATTGTCGTGAACGTAAGGGTATCAACGGCGCTCCGAATACCTCACCTCCCGTCCACGACTCAAATCCAGTAACTCAGGGTATAGTTCCAGCTGCTAGTCGGTCGCCGTACCCAGGAGATTACTTTCCTGACTCACTCAGCCCTCTGACACTCTAACTAGGAGTGGAATTCCATAAATAGACACAATTAAAGAAATTAAATCCAAGAAGTAGAAGAGAACTATTGATAATGATCCTACTGGTTTATTTACCAATAATCATGTAAATTGCCTAGTCATGCAAACAACTCGACGTACTCGAAGTCTCCACTATCGTCTCGTGTTCAGCGCGTCCGAGTTTCCTAAATTATTTCATAATCTTTATTAGACTCAATTCTTTATCTTATTCATACTTATTCAAATTATGCACGCATTACAAGGTCGCGAATCACCTTAGAAGCACTTTTCAATCATTGTATGCATCTCAAGAAAAATCTCAATTATGATATATATATAGTTGGACCCTAACACCGATTCAACGAGAGTCTCATCGATATTTTAGGTCTGCAATTCTTTTTGATCCAAAATCTAATTTAAATAATAATTTATTTGGTTATATTTTCTCTCAATTTACCTTGGTTTCCAAACATATTAGATTTTTCTGTTTTCGGCCACATTCGTCGCGTCTCGGGCCGACTCGACCATCTTTCCCTAATTTGATCTTTATTATTTTTCTTCCTAACAAATTGGTTATTATTGTTTTTTTAAAGATCCTATTATTATTATTATTATTATTATTATTATTATATATACATATATTATTTATTTTACAAATCCCGAAATCTTTGCACACATCTCGAGGCAACTTTTCCTATTATTATGCACACACACCATAAACCCGCATAACAATGGCGCTTAGCTCGGGCAAAGAGGTCGCAGTCGAGTAGGGGTGGTAAGAGGAGTCGAGAGTGGTGGAGGGGAGTCGTCGGCGGCGGTCAAGGAGGCCGAGAGGGTGGTGGTGAGGCCGAGGGATCGTGAGCGAGAGAGAGATGGGAGGGACCGAATGAGAGGGGGGATTCTCGGGCAGAGAGAGAGAGAGAGGGAGAGATTTGTTTGGGAGGAAACTAAGAGTGACAGTGAGGGGACGGGGTTAAGGTGGGTGGGAATTAAGTGTCGCAAAATGGGTGGATAAGTATTGTATTTTTATTTTTTTTTGTTTTTTTTTACTCTTTTTTAAAATTAATCAATTTATCAAAACAATACGACACATTTAAACTTAATCAAAACTATATATTAACACCTATAGTGTACATTAATAACATTCTTACTATAAAATGGGGGTATGCAGCTATTTTAATGTGTTACTTTAATATACATACAATACGACCGATAGACATACATCAACGAAAATTAATTATCTCAGCCTTAATTGATGCTTATGGTTTGACCGAGTATTCTACGTGGGGATTAGATTAATGGTCAAAACTTCAAATTAAAGTGTAATTAGGATTTTAATTTTTCGGGTCGCTACACTGCCGCCGACCCTTTTTTGCCCTAGAACTTGGTCTAGAAGAATGAGGCAACGAGGTGCGGTTTGGGTCATCCGCATCTGATGAAAGGAGAATCAACAAAGACAAATAGTTAACGCCAGTGACGGCGAGCCGTTTCGTGGTGGGGAGCAGTTTAATTAGTGGTGGCGACACTTAACGGTGGAGCCTTTCTTGGAGCGGCACATATGGTCAATCGTCTGGTTCTTCTCTCCTTTAGGTCATAATTTTAGTGTTTTCACTGTTTAGTTTATGTTTAGTTTTCGCATACGTGCAGATGTTGTAGGTTAATCTCCGCATATATAAGCGGTTGTTGTCCTCGGTATAGAGGTGGTTTTCTCAATTATTAGGGTGGTTGTCCCTGCCTTAGGGTTAGGGTTGGGGTTGCATTATAGTGTGCTCGTTTTTTGGAATTTGTTCCGTGCTTAATTGTTGTTAAACGCATCCTTGTAGCCTGGAAATAAAGTTGAAACCGACATTACCTGCAATACATACATTGTAACATTAGGACTCAACACCAATACACAACAAATACACAAAAAAACCCAAAAAATCACATTCTCGGTAGTACAGGTCCGCGACTTGAAACCAACTTTCGTTCACTGGGAATCGAGAGTTATGGAAGAGTCTCGGTGTGAAAAAACTGAGACTCTTCCATGTGTCTCGGTCACAACATGACCGTGACTTACGGATAAGTCTCGTTGTCTTTTTACCGACACTTATCTATAAGTCTCGGTACTGCGAGGCCGAAACAATCGAGCCCGTGCAACTTCGACTGAAAACATGAAAAACCAGAAAAAAAAAACACAATAAATATCAACAAATACCTCTTCTTGTACCTCCTCTTGCACCATCGCAGTACATTCGCCAATTTTAAGCTGAAAACGACTTCGGAATGGTCGAATATACCAAACCCTACAATAAAAAATCAAATCATCAATGTCACTATTTTGAACAAAAAAACGGTTCATTCGAATCTTGATATGGTTGTAAAATAGTGTTACCTCGCTATCGGATGATGTGAAAATGCAAGAATCGATACACGTCCGACAAACAAATACGTGGCTTCAGGTTAGAGATGAGAGACCAATGTAGTGGGGTGCCCCAAAATTTGTTTGAAAATTAGTTGTGACATTGGAGAGAGTTTATATGAAGGGGGCAATAGTGTCATTTACATCAAAGTGTAATTTAGATGGGAGAATGACAAAAAATGGGTGCCTTCATTTATTGATGGGGTGCCCATAGCGGTGCTAAAAAAAAAGTCACGCGTCCAACACCAATTGAACTGGCAATATTGGTTTGTCGACATAGGTGATGCGCAAATTAAGTCCAAGTGGTTGGCATGAAAGAATGTCGAACAAGGAAGGACCACTCTTTACTCTTTAGCATGTGCATGTTCATGTGTTGTCCATTGAAACATTTTACAGTTGTCCTCGTATTTGTTTTTATCTTATCATTGTTATGTATATGTACAAGAAAAATGAAAAACTAGCTTCTATGAGGCAACATATCAATCCCTTGTCTTAAGATGCGTGCGCACATAATTTTGAGTGCATAGGTACACAAGGGCAACTTCCAAAACCGATGTGACTTTGGTGATGTCAAAATATCATTTCCCTAAAACTTTATGTATAGGGCTTCAATTGGCGTGGGATAAATGCTTGAGGATGGTTATCTTGGAAATGGATAATAAGGGCGTGGAACTGTACGTGGAGATATTGTCTGGCGTACACATCCGATTAATTGGTGTCTTTTTTTTTTTTTTTTTTACAACTTCTACAATAATGTTGGTCTGTCCGGATAGTTCACATACACCGCGAGGCAATCAAACAATGGATTGATTAGCAAGCTTAGATATTCGATGGGATCTAATGTATTAACATCATGATAAAAAAAAAAAGACCTTGCTAGCGACACCCCAATAGAACCTCTGGACAGGACACGCACTTATAAGCGTCCCTCCGATGTGCTTCAAGATGGGCATCAAGATGGGCATTGCTATGTGTCCTATGAAATTTAAGCTAAAATAAAAGAAAACCCATCAAGCAAGAACTTTTCTTTTAACCAGCTAATTTTAATTACCAATTATGGTCCCAAACCTTATATATGATCTGCTCCTTGAACCACAAGGCACAAATAAATTTGAACTACCTATTTGTCTCCTTTGAGAAAACAAAATATTTACACCCCCAAAAAGAAGAGTTCCTATCAAGCCGGTTAGTGCAAAAGCTAGCTTGCAAGCACTAGCTACTTGTTTTTTCCAACAATGCTAAGTTTTTTTTTATATATATATTAGCTAGGCATATAATAATAAAAGTTTGGTTAAAATCCGAAAAAAAAAATGGCGTGTTCTATAGTGCATGTGTGCGTCTTAATATGCATGTCCCTTTTTTTTTTTTTTTCTTTTTTTTCTTTGCCAGGAAATACAGTGATGTAGCTAGGAATAATACAGTTGGTTGGATTCTTAGGTACGTCAAATGAATGCTTTAATTACGTTTGTTTGTTTGATTATTTTTTTTCTCAGTGGTTTTAATTACTCCAATTAAGGTGACATTAATTATGAGTTTGTTTTTCATTCGGGTTATGCTATTGGGACTCATTAGTCCGAAGTCCGGACGAAAAAAAAAAAAAATTTGTGTTTCAAAGTCATCTTCAAATTGGGTACGTTGGGTGTTAAAATAGCAAAACAGACTTATAATCTTGAAAACTAAACAAAAACGACGTTATATAAATGGATAAAGAGTGTATGTCTTATTTTGATTCTCAAAATTCCTCAAAGGGCAATGTGAAAACAAGTGTGAGTGCTTTTAATTAAATGAAAAGTCAATTTAAAACCTTAAATTCTGAAGTTTAAACATTTACTAGAATCATATTGATTCAACATCTTTTGATCCACGCAATCGAGAGAAATTTGTTTTCTCAAATCTTATTTTAATATATAGGCATTTGGTTTTTTCTCGATCTGAGTGAAAGAGTTTGATCCAAGTGGCTAACTAATCCTACTTTGAAGAATATCTCTAGAATTATCAAATGCCAGTTTTTCTACAAAGTTACTTTTGCACTTCCAAATTTGATTTATATATATATATATATATATTATTACTTTGGGAGTCCGAATAGTCTCAACTCCTCCCGATTAAGGCCCAACTAATCCCACATGCACATGAGTTAGAAGGGTGCCCCTACCACTAATCTAGAGGCCGAAAGAAAATTAATGGTGCAGTTGTTGCGAATCAGACTCATCACCTCTGCTGTAGAATTAAATTTACCCACTCATGTTTGGTAAATTTGAATTTGATTACCTTAGAATTAAATTTTACCCCCTCATGTTTTGTAAAATTTGAGTACTCGTACATTCAATAATTACATATGCAGTTGACTTGTTCAGCAGGTCTCATCACACAAATCCCTCATGAATTTTGACTGAAAGAACTACTCCTATATTCATGAAGTTGTGGTTGGGCGAACCAATCCCAACCACCACTCTTCAATAACTTATAAAAGCTAATAATTCCCAAAATTTAGGAACATCAAACAAAATCAAAAAGTTAAGAAGCCTAATATTAGAGGCCCAAATTCCACAAGTACGTACATATACAACAAACAACATGTTGCGTTTGATTTGATTACATAAGTATATGTTTATACTAAATATAACAAACATTCATGCATTCCCTTTTTTTTTTTTTTTTTTTTTTTTAAGCCATGCGTTCCCATATTTAATGCTACCAGTAACATTAACTTATAAACTACATACCAGTGTACTGCTACTTATATATATATATATTTATGTGTGTGTGTGTGTAGTAACAAAAGAAGGGCACTTATATTATATTAGCTCTGTTGAAGCAGTAGAGAGAGTAGTAGAGAAGTTGTGAGAATGGATTCCATAGGTTGTAGAGATGAGGCATTTATAGGAGAAGAAGAAGAAGAAGAGGAAATAGGAATGGCACCCATGACACCAACTGGGAAGTACTTCAGTAGTTCTTCACTAAATGTGTCAGTTCTTGGAGTTATAGAGACTGAGACTCCAATTGTTGACACTAGCACTGCAATTCCATTGTTGCATGAAACATTTCTTCCTGTCAATCCACGTTTCTCTTCTATAATGGTTAATCTACTCTCTCTCTCTCTCTAGATCTCTTAATTTACAGTGAATAATATTATATAATGTATGTTTTTAAAAATATTCTTGTTTTTTTAGTATTATTTTTTGATTTTCTTTTGGGTGATGGGGAGTTTACATATGATTATATTATACATTATAGTTGTTTTTTTTTTTTTTTGACTAAATCGAGCACAACGGAAGAATTTGATCCATGTAGCCGACCTCAACTAATTTGAGTATCGAGGCTTTGTTGTTGTTTTGTTACTTTTTTTAGAAATTTTTTTTTTTTTATCTTTATGGGTTCTAAGCTATTTTAGTGTGAAAGAGGAAAATCTTTTCAAGAAGATAATTTTTTTTTTTTTTAATGTATTGAGTTTCACAAGATTTCCTACATATGATCGAGCGAAACCAAAGAATTTGATACATGTAGCCAACTCCAAGTAATTTTGGATCAAGGTTTTTTTGTTGACACATTATTGTGCCTAAAGTACATGGTAAAAAATTAATGGCTTTGGAGACATAAATTAAAAGCTTCACACTTTATATAATTAAAGCTAGCAAAGTAGTCTTTTCATCCAATCTAGGAAACTTGCTAAGAAAAGTCATTTAAGCAATTTTTTTAGAGTAGATTTTGTGTACCAAATTGAGCTAAGTAAAAAAGTTTGATCCGTATAGCCCGACTCCAACTAATTTGTGATTGAGGATTTGTTGCGGATAGTAAAATCAAAGAAGCAAATTTACTGGTAGCATAACAAGTGTATGATGAAATGCTTCAAAGAGAAACTAATATTGATAAGCTATTGGTTTTCAGTTCACTGATAAGCATGGAAGAAGGCATTGGAAGAGGGTTCATGTCAAGCTCGAAGAGCACGTTTACATTCCGGTGTTTCCGGGAGGATTATCGCCGGAAGCTTACGACGTGTACTTTCAGGAGTACTTGACAAAGATGGCAATGGAGAGACTTCCATTGAACAGGCCAATGTGGGAGCTTCACATTATCAAGTATCCAACTAGTAATGCAGCTGGAACTGTGATATTCAAGCTTCATCATGCTCTTGGCGACGGGTACTCTCTCGTCGGAGCTCTTCTTACTTGTTTAAAAAGTTTCGATGACCCTTCAAAGCCTTTGAGCTTTCCTGAATATCGACAAGCAGTACCAAAAGCGAGTCGTAGATGCGAGAAAGTGCCTCGTTTTTTTTCGATGTTGCGAAACACGGTTTCAGATTTGGTCTCTGTGTTGCTTAGAACTAGTATGGTGATAGATGATGTAACACCAATCAGGACAGCAGAGCCTGGGTTGGAACACCGGCCAATTGCGATTTCTACCATTTCTTTCTCTATTGATCAGATCAAACATATCAAACTCAAGCTCAACGCGGTAAAACTCGCAACTATATCTTTCTAGCTTAATGTCATTAGAGATCTGTTTTGAAACAAACATGAATTGAGCCTTATTGTGAGTATTGACAGTCATTAATCATAATGAGTATATGATGGAAACAAAGTCTATCTGTTAATGCATTGTTCAATTCAATGAGTCCGTTGAATCATCGACTAACATTTGCATTTTCCACTATGCTTTGTTGTGCTACTTGAGTATCTTTTTCCTTTTAGAATTGATAAGAATTTTTGTCTCGACAGACCGTAAACGATGTGATCACCGGGATTGTATTCTATGGAAGTCGTCTATACATGGAAAGTGAAAGAAAAGGTTCAAGCAACGCTCGCTCAACTGCATTGGTGTTGCTAAACACGAGAGCGATCAGCGGGTATCGTGGACTACAGGACATGGTTAAATCAGATTCAAAGTCTCCATGGGGGAACAACTTTGCTCTGTTACCTGTACCAATTCCAAAATCGAAGGATGCAACTAGTCCACTTGAATATGTTTTGAAGACAAAGAAGTTGGTAGATAGGAAGAAAAACTCAATAGGTGTTCATCTTAATGGTTTGTTACTAGAGTTGATCAGAAAATTGAGGGGTCATGAGGTATATCGATCTGACTTTCATGCATATACATTGCTGGTCTTACTAGTGAATTCTCAAACATATTTCTTTGGTGATGCAGGCAGTTGCTCGTATCATTTATAAAATGGTGATGAACACTTCTGTTGCTGTGTCTAACGTTTATGGTCCAACTGAAAAAGTAGCTCTGTCGAATCTTCCTTGTAAACGCATGTACTTCATGGTGGTCAATAGTCCTCAGGTAAAGCCGTGGCATCTCCAAAATGCATGCTTCATGGCTAATACCATACTCAATATGATGATAGTCTTAACTATTTAACTGCATAGACTTCTTTAATTTACCAATCTCATGTTTTTCACTGTGGCAGAATATGTTCATATCAATTATGAGTTACGTGGGAAAGGTTACAGTGGCGGTGGGATCACAGAAAAGCTCCATCGATAATCAATTATTCATGTCGTCCCTGGAGAAGGCATTCGAGAAAATATTGAAAGCGGCAGATGGCGTCCATTAAATGCTTAGTTCATTTGAATTCCATTTGAACGGAATGAATAAGATCAAGTCAGTCTTATCTTCCTTGTATGCGTAAAACTAGCATTATAAGAGTACTATTAAAATTCTCTACATATTGCTATATATATATCTATATTATTTTCGATTATTGTCTTCTGAATTGAATTGCCATAAATTTGAGCTCTCCATCAGTAATGTATTGCTATGAATTATTGGTCCACGGGCCTCTTCTATTGGATACAAGCTTTTAAAATTCTTATCTTTTATTTAAGAGCTTGAGACAGTAATTTCGAATGAAGTAATTGATTAATTGAAGAGGGAACATGGAAGATAGTAGAAGATATAGCAATATTAATGAAAAAACTTGTTACTGATTCTATAATTAATGCTCGATCGTGTTGCAGATTATTCCTATTAGTCTATCATGCACTGCTAGAGTTCAAATATGTTTCATGATCCATTTTTTGTATATCCTTTTGTACGAAATTTATATAAATATACATGGAGTTTCGCCTGCTTTTCATAAAAAAAAATGTTTCATGATTGCAATTTTTCTGTAACTATCAAATGTTTAGCTGTTTCATTTGTACAAGTAAACTCAACCATTAATGTTTGCATTTGTGGAATAAGTTAGACCACATAAGCGCAACCGGGGTCGCTAACACTCACAGGAAGTAATTTGATGTTGTTGAATTTTCCATCTTTGATGCTTGTTAGCTTTTCTCCCTCTCCTGTGCTATTTTTCTATAGATGTAATTTTCCAACTGTGTATTCATGATATCTAAAACTCCACCTATGTTGTTTACTATGTGCGCTACATAGCCGGTCCCAAGTCCGGATAAAGGAGGAAGACTCTGACACCCATTTTTTCATACCGAAAAATGGGTAAGGGAGGTCTCAAACTCACTTTTAATACCCGAAAAGTGGGGGAGGGAGGCCTCAAGCTCATTTTCCATTCTTGAAAAATGGAGGAGGGTTGCGATAGGTTGACAGCTAGCGTAAAACTTTTGTCACTTTTCATGAAATGGATCAAACATATATAAAACGTAGCAGAAATGAGGATGCTTAGGTGGATGTGTGGTAAAACTCGTAAAGATATAATAAGAAATATAGAAATTCAAAGACAAGTAGGAGTAGCACCAATTGATACAAAGATTAGGGAAGGGCGGTTGCGATGGTTTGGTCACCTGCAAAGACGGCCTACAAATGCCCCAACTAGAAAACTTGACTTGATAGAAACTGTAGAAATTCGACGAGGTAGGGGCAGACCAAAGTTAACATGAGATGCATTAATTAGGAGAGATTTGAATGGTTTGCAAAGCTCACCATCAATTGCACTTATTTGAGCACAATGGAAAAGCTTGATCCATGTAGCCGACCCAGGTTAATTTGGGACTGAGGCTATGTTGTTGTTGTTGTTGTTGTATTCATGATATCTAACATTGACTGAAAGTCTCCCATCCTTTACTATATCTGTAATTTGAAGTTAGCCACAATGGTGGAATATAGAGCAGAAAAAAAGATTGATTGGGTGTGGCTTCAGTGTTTGAACATTTCAATAAAAACGTTATCTTTGGCATTTATTGTGTTTTGACTCCAATGCATTTAACAGTTGGTAGATTTGATATGATTTTCAATCTAGACCAACCTGCTACATGCATGGATCCATAATCTCTTTGTCACTTATCTTATACTAGTCATTGCTGTCATGGGGTCCATGCATTGTTGTCTTCTATTTTGATGGTTTCAGTGCAGAAATTCTATATAAGAATGTTTTGTTATGCAACTTGGAGCATAAACTGAATTGGGAATCGGTAACGATGGATTCTAAACATGAAAGTGAAGTTCATTTTAATGAAGAAGTTGGAGATGTGCCAGTGAGCCCAACTGCTCATTATTTCAACAGCACTGCACTTTCTGTTTGCATAATTTCAGTTTTAGAATCAGAGGTCCCCATCGATGATTCGATAACATTAGAGGTGCTTAAGAATTCGTTTCTCCCCGTTAATCCTCGCTTCTCATCAATCATGGTACTTAGTCTCATCTACTTGTTTAATCTCTTATTTTCTCCATGAACTGCTTTTTTATGTATTACATGTACTTGTACTTGTACTTGATCATTTGTGAAAATAACTATACACTTTGGTTTTAGATAACAGATTCGAATGGAGTGAAACGATGGAAGAAAATCAATCCGAGGCTTGAAGACCATGTCAAGAAACCCAAGTTCCCCGATGGATTGTCAGTTGAACGCTACGACGCCTACTTCCAAGAGTACTTAACCGAGGTTGCAACAGGGCAGCTTCCACAAGGGAGGCCATTGTGGGAGCTTCACATATTCACTTACCCTACGAGCAGTGCCGCGGGTGCTGTTATATTCAAGCTTCACCACTCACTCGGCGATGGATACTCTCTCATGGGCGCGCTATTCTCGTGTTTCAGAAAACTCGACGATCCCTCTCTTCCTCCAACACTTCCATCTCTAGGATTCAACTTCCGATCCACCCTCGACGAAAAAAGCTTAACCAGGAAGGTGCCTCGCTTGTTTTCCATGTTATTCAACACTTTCTCTGATTTCACTTGGAGCCTCTTTAAGAGTAGTGTACTCAAAGATGATAAATCACCGATAAGGTCGGGTGCTGAAGGCGTCGAGTTTCTGCCAATCACTATTTCTACTGTTTCATTCTCTCTTGATGTCATCAAACAGATTAAAACCAACCTTGGAGCAGTAAGCATTCACATGACCAAATTTTTGTTCAACATATCATATACAAGATCATTTCATCAGCTAACTAGTTCAAATTTTATGCTTTGCAGACAGTGAACGATGTCATCACGGGGATGGTATTTTACGGGACTCGAATGTACATGGAAGCGATGAGCAAAGGTTCGAGCAAAGCGGATTCGACAGCACTAGTCCTTCTCAACACAAGGGCAATCAGTAGTTATCAGATAGCTGATCAGGACAAAGCTGATGCCAGTTCTTCTAAATCTCTTTGGGGGAATCAGTTTGCTTTCCTACATGTACCGGTTCCGGCATCCGAGGATGTCGAAGCTGTCAATCCTCTCCGATTTGTCTCCACGGCAAAGAATATAATCAAAAGGCAGAGAAGCTCACTGGGGTTTATTCTCACTGCTAGGCTACTAGAGATGATCAGAAAATACAGAGGTCCTGAGGTACATCTTAATTTATTCTTTGATTGCTTGTTTCAAGTGCATTAAATCGAGCGGAGTAAAAAAAAAGTTAAAAGTTTTTACCATGGAAGCTTGTTGTTGTTGTTGTTGTTGTTGTATTATTAATTATTTGATGGTTGTTGAATGAGGAACAAATTGTGAAAGCTATATTTGTCTTTGTGTTTTTGGTGCAATAGGTAGCAGCTCAATATGTTCATGGTACTCTAAAGAGCACAAGCATGGCTTTGTCAAATATGATTGGGCCAGTTGAGAAAATTGGTTTGGCAGGGCATCCTTGTAAGGGAATGTACTTTATGATGGCTGGGGGACCTCAGGTAATAGAAGTTTTAAATTGCCCTTTTAGTCTTAATTGTGTAATAGTGACTTTTTGATTGAGAAAATATAGTTTCTAACGTATAAGTTCACGGGTATTTTAATGTAATTCTTTTGAATTTTAAAAATATGATCTTTAGTTCCTATCGGACCTTTTCAATTTGCATACATATACTAAACAAAAAAAAAAAAAAAGAACTAGATCCATCGTCAATACAATCTAATGTAGCTTTTACTTATTGTTACTTCGAAATCTTCAAAAAATATAAACTTCACTCGCATATTAAGGTAAATGTTAAGAGAAAATTTGTAATTGCCCCTTTTTAACTTTCAAAGTCATCAAGAAGAATATAGCCAAAATTAACTTTTGGTCCTACTTGTTAAATGAGAGCGAATTTAATGAAAGAATAGAAAATAATTTAGTTCCTTCTACATAAATTAAGTATAATTAAATGTCATGACTCATAAGGTATTAAATGACAATAAATAGCTGTTCCACTTTCCATCAATATTAGTGTTGTTTATATTTACACGCATAGTTCTCTCGAACACTCCACATCTATATATTATACCACGTGGCTTTTTTTTTTTTTTTTTAAAAAAGGGCTCTTATTTAATTAATTATTTATTTACATCTTTATTTATTTTGCAGAGTTTGACACTAACATTGGTGAGCTACATGGGAAACTTAAGAGTGGCTGTGGGGGCTGAAAAAGGGTTCATTGATCACAAATTATTCATCAAATGCTTGGAGAAGGCCTTTGAAAGAATCCACAAAGCCGCAACGACTACCTAGTTTTTCATAGAGAAACACTTAAGATGTACTATACACAACGCCCTAAATACACAACAAAATGCATTACGTCGCCCATTGAGAATCGTTGTATTAAATAAAAAATAAGAAACTTGTGAAATTAAATAAATGTTGGTGCCTGATGTGTCGTAATTTATCAATCTCTAATTCTTGCTTTGTGGATACTTTAATTAGTTGTGTATTTAAAGTCTAGTTGAGTAGCTAAATGGTATAAGCCAAATAAGGGCCCTTCATGTAATGCTATTAATGACTTGTGTAACTGCATAAAATACATTATGTGGCAGTTCATTATTAGTAGTGTATTTATTGGGTTGGCTTTTTAGGTCATGGGATTGTGAGATCATTGAAAATTTGAAATGTCATATCTATGGTGTGCACGGTTTCGTCTAGATCGTGATTTTAAACTCTAATCGGGTCCTCTATTATAAGTGGGGTGTCAATGTTGGTGGCTCGGATACCCTTGATTTTCAATTCACACCTATTTGGCATCAGTTATATAGAATAAAAAAAAAAAAAAAAAAAAGTTAGGGTGACATCATTTTGCCGTAATGTTGTTGAGGGCAGGGGATGATCTATGGGGGGAGGGGTGTGAGATCTCCCCTCACAGGACCCCTATAGTACTCCTACGTATTTTTCTGATCGTATAGCTCATTCGTCCTTCCCGCTTCTTTATGGTCAACGCACGCTCACGCTCTCTATATAAAAAACGTAGCATTGCCAAAAAAAAAAGATGTATTGAAGTGTTTTCAGTGTAGCATTGTCAAAATAAAAATAAAAATTGTTATGCTTAGTTTTTCATATTAATATATATTTTTTGTTTAGAAAAAAAAAAGTTGTTAAGGTTAAAGTTTGCTCTTAACAAGATTTTTTGGTTCCACCACTGGTTGAGGGATCCTGAATATTGCATTGATGCATGTGCACAAGTATTTTTATGTAAATTTAAGGGACCTCAACAATCTTGTCGCAAAAAGGTTACATAAAAAATGTTGTCGCTACATTTTCAGTTCTGATTAACTTATATGCCACAATTTTGATCTAACCGATAATATAAATTTATAATAATAATAATAATATATAAATGCTAGACCCTTACAATTTAACTCCGTCATAGAAAATAATTTAGGTCTATTATAAATCTTGATAGTTATGCATGTCGGTCAGGTTAATTATAAGCTCTATAAATTTTTCATGATCCATTTAACTTTTATAGGTCTACTATAAAATAATGCTCCCTCCGGTAAAAAAAAAAAAAGTCTTTTTAGCAAAAACATTTTTAGTCAAAATTATAAGTTGTTTTTGAAATTCAAAAGTGTATTTATTATTTTTTTTACTAATTATAATCTATATAATTCAAATATTTACGATTCTTTAATTCTTCAATTTTTCAATTCATTTAATGTCAAATGGTGTATATGTAAATTACACTTGTAATTAATGATGTCTTAATTCTTGTGTTCTTACTTTAAACGACTTATATTTGTGATTGGAATAATTATTTTTTTAATGCAAATTTCATTTCATGAATGGAGATCCCGAATTTACATTGGAAGAGACTGCCTGGGGATGACATCCTTCCATGATTCACATAAAATAAAGTCCAAAGCTAATTGTGCTAGGATATGAGCTACACTATTGCCTTCCCTAGGAACATACATGAATTTATCTCCACTGATACACCTCGAGATCCGCAATGTTGGATATTTTTAGAAAGCATAATAGATATGGAGTTTTCTTCTAAACAATCAGGGTGCCATATGCCTAGCCATTGTATCCCAGGGCAAGATACACAAGCCCATATTTTGGTTGCTAAACACAAAAGCCCATTATTTGAAAAAAAAAAAAAAATACTCTATTAGGTATACAGATTTTTTTTTTTTTTTTTGGGTGAAGACTAAGGTGTCAATTTTTCAGATCTGGATGGATCCGAGTCCGGGTCGCCCTTGATATAAATGAGCATTTATATTGTCCGACTTGACCCGATTGTAAATTCGGATAAGTATGTCTTGCCCTGATCCGGTTTACTTTTAATCCGAGTTGTCCAAATGTCCGTATTTTATCGAATTTCTTAAAAATTATTTTATGTTTAAAAGCTTTTTTAATTATTAAAATCATTGTAAATTTCTCGTAATATAATATTTTCTAATATAATTTTAAAAAGCAATGTTTAAGTTGCATTTAATATTTTAAATTTCAAAACATAATAATGTTTTTTTTTGTCAAAAAGACAAAATGCATAATATTATCTCAAGCATTTAGCTAAGTCTCAAAACTAAAATAGTACATTTTCATACGAGCTATGTAATTTCTTTTATTTCTATTATTATTTTTGTGAATTATGCAATGTATGGAAGTATATTTTCAAAATAAAATAGATATCTTTTGAAATTCGGGTCGGGTTCAGGCTTAGAGGGTTTTGTCCAGACCCGGCCTGAATTTTAATTTGGACATCAAAGCCTTGTCCGGACCCGACCCGTATTTAAAAAAAATATTATCCAAACCTTTTTTTTTTTTTCGAACAAAAGGCGGCGTGAACAAAAAATTGACACCCCTAACATCAGGTATCAAATTAAAATTTTAATAGAAGTAATGAAGTTAATTTTTTAGATATCAAAAGAAAAACTAATTGAGTTCATTACACTTTCAACTTAAAAAATTAAATCTTAATATATAAGCGCAACTCTAATTTATGGAGTCGCTTATCTAAAAAAACAAAACATAACAAAAAAAAAAAAAAACAAAAACAAAAAAAAAAAACAAGAGCACACATCTTAAAACAACTAGTCGACCTAGTTAGGTGCCATCCTAACCCATGAGGAACTAGTCGGGTTGACGCGCGCCTATAATTCATAAACCAATTATTTAGTAGATAGTGGCAAACGGTCGATCCCACAGGTGATTGATATTCTTTCTAAGGTCGAAACAACAAAAAGGGAAAAAGGAAAATCGAGGTTTTAAGAAAGTGAATAAATTAACTAATCTAAATAACAATAAAGCAATGAAAATTAATTAAAAATACCTAAGTCAAGACATACAAGTTCGGTTCGATAAAAGATTGGATTCGGTCTTTGATTTATGTAAAATATGCAAATCAAAAGTATCATATTGTAGCTATATAGACCCGGTAACATACGCGATTCCTCGCACTTCCTAATCTCGATAGCCAAGGTACGACAATTACTACTTCCCAAGCCAAACGTATAACCTTATACTCAAGCACATTGGATTTAACACGATGATCGTAATGAGTTTCGTGAAGGCACTACACCTAAACAACCGAATCACAAGTGTGTCCGATTTAGCCTAGATTCCTAAAGTATTTGACCGGTCCAAAAGAGGCAATCAATTGTTAGGGTCAATTGCTACTAGTGTGGTCTTATTGCATAAGGACGGATGCTTACGACTCACTGACAAAAGAATCAGAGTTTAAATATGTATTTAACTCTAATTATTCAACAATACCAAAGAAAATAAAATATCAATGTAAACCAATAAAATTAATATAAATAAATTTCAAAAATTCATGAATGAGCACAGTCGAACCTCCCTCACAGTCTTGACTAGGTCATGAGTTTAGTCTCTCATGGAAGAAGAACAAATAAAAGAATTCGACTAGAAGGAGGTCAGAAATTAGAACTCAAAAGATTCCTCCATAACATCTAAAGTCTTAGTATAAAAACACTACTAAAAATTAGTCTCTCGAGGTGAGAGAATGTGATTTTCGTTGGTGGAAGAGTGACTTGTGCACCGAGGAGCATCACACGGCTGTTAGGCATTTTCTGCAGGTCTATAGACACGTGGCGGAAGCTGATTGGCCGAATCTGCTTGAGTGATGACGTGGCAGGAGAGGATTGGATGAGGAGGCTGCTGTGGCGTGTAGGTGGGAGACACATTACACTGCATCTCGAGGCATATCCAAGGTCAGCTGAGGCGAGAAGAGAAAATTTGCTGATGACAAGCTGGACCAGTGGAAGGCAGACACGTGGCGCGTGAAGAGGGAGAGGAAACTCGCATAGAAGACCGAATATGTGGGAGACGGTGAATCACGGATCTCGAGGCTGGTCTCCACGGTTCTGGTGCGCAGTGTACTAAAGTGTGTTAAAGTGCTGCGTCACCCGGCTGATGGTCCAATGCCTCACGGAACTCGAGACAAATCCTTTACTCTCTGATCACTGCATGTAAATACATCATTTCACACAGTTTTTCGCCCCGAATTCAACCGCGCACTCCAATATCCCTAAAAATAATAAATAAATGTAATTAAACTAATATTTTGGAGACTTAATAATAAAAAATACATAAATAACCTATTTTTAATTACATAGTTAATGACTCATCACGAGTCTTAGTCAGAAGGAGCTTAGGCAGTTCGACATCAATGATAATAAAATAAAATAAAATAAAATTGGTGACTTGAAGAGGAAACATTTAAATACAGGCCTATCAATTGGTTCCTTTAGCAAAAGTGGATCTATATGTGATAGTAACTTCTATATGGCAAACTAAAATGTGATTCTTTTAATGGCATTGAATAAGTTTATGAAAAATGATTCGTCGACATTTTTGAAAACACAAAACCATCGCACTGCTGACGTGGCCCAATGTACTTTTGGTGGGACCCACATCTAATTTACGTGGCTTATTTACATCAGTCATGTAGTCCTTGAGCAGTAAAAAAGTTTGGTTGGTTGGAAATTCATGACATTGCCCCTTGTCCCTTAAATTCATCATGTACGGATGTGCCCTTATAATTGAATCCAAAGCTAATTAAATAGGAAATGCACACAAGGAGAGAAGAGAGGACATTGTTTTAGTTATACTCTAGTCTTATCACAACAATGGCTACAATGCTTGAAAATAAACAAAAACAAGACCATCTAATGTTTGAAGGAGTTGTTGTTGATGAACCAGTAAGCCCAGCTTCCCAGTACTTGAACAGCTCTGCTCTCTCCGTTTGCATCGTCGCAGTTGTTGAATTTGAGATCCCCATCGAAGATGACTTGCAATTCATCTTCGCTATGGTTAACGACGTCTTCCTACCGATCAACCCCCGCTTTTCCTCCATCATGGTAAGTTACAAATCTACTATTCCATTGAATATAAACATATATATAAAACATATATGTTAGCACCGGACAAGTGTGACGCAATGGCAATAGCGTGAGCGCTAAGGCACTGACTGAGGCAGACGTCTGTCTTGTGTTACATTTTTTTCATTGTAAGTAAGCATTGAAGGGTGTCCCATTTTTTAGGTGACAGATGAAAATGGAGTGAAACAATGGAAGAAGGTGAAATTGAGACTTGAAGATCATGTCAAGGTTCAGACGTACACTACCGGAGCGTCGCTCGAGTTCTACGACGCATACTTTAGAGAGTACTTAACAGAGATCACAACAGGGCAGCTTCCACAGAGTAGGCCAATGTGGGAGATTCACATTTTAACATACCCTACAAGTAGTGCAGCCGGCAATGTCATATTCAAGATTCATCACTCACTTGGGGATGGCTATTCTCTCATGGGAGCTCTCTTTACTTGTTTTAAAAGACTTGACAACCCTTCTCTGCCATTAACATTGCCATCTCTAGGACTTGAATTTCCAACAAATAATCACAAAGACAAGATGCCTAGAATAGTAAAAAATGTGTCAAACATGTTGTCTTTGTTCTTCAACACTGTCTCTAACTTCACTGAGAGCCTTTTGAAGAGCACTGTATTAGAAGATGATCCAACGCCGATCCGGTCAGGGAACGAAGGCGTTGAGTTTCTGCCACTCGATATCTCCACCGTAACGTTCTCTCTTGATCATGTCAAGCAGATTAGAACAGCCATTGGCACGGTAACATTACATTTAATTAATTAATTACTTCATGTTTTGATCTTTTTGTGACTGCCCTTATTTTGTTGTTTGAGAACTTGCATATATTGCACTCTCTTAGTTGGTATACAGCATTGGATGAATTACATAGGCCTACATTGAGATTCGACTTTAAAATCAAAGATAAAGCATGGATATATTAAGAAAGTGACTGTTTTAGAACTTTCATGTTGGTGAACTTTAAGAACATTTAGTATTGTAGGGTTTTGTAATTTCACATGTAGTGGTGGTTGGCACTGCCAGTTAGAAAAGGACTGGAGAGTCATATTAAATGGAGAGCATGACATATGTTATTGAGGTTGCTCTCCTATATATTACTAATTACTATACAAGAAAATTATTTGATTTTTTTTACCTCAAGCGAGAGGTCGACGGGTTGGCCCAGTGGTAAAGGCGAAGACGGGACCGTGCGGGTTAGTTGCCCCACGATAGCCAAACGTCGGGCCACTGATGTTCTCTTTTCGCAATTCGAGGGCTCATGGGACTAGCCAGACAATTGTCTGGATACCCCTGGTTAATGAAAAAAAAAAAAAAACACAACTTTCTTGTAGAAAATTTAAGTAAAGGGTTATCACAGATCATATATATAGTATATATATATATATATATATAGTAGTAGAAAATCAATAATTTCTATAACAGGCTTTATTAACAGCTGAACTAACTTATAAATTTGTGGTCTTCTTCTTGGCAGACATTGAATGATGTGATAGTTGGGACTTTGTTCTATGGAGTTAGAATGTACATGGAGAGTGCCATGAAGGGCTCTAGTAAAGCCAATTCAACAGCACTAGTACTGATGAGTACTAGAGCAATCAAGAGATATCAAACATGTGAGGAGATGGTTAGAAGGGACTCCAAGTCACATTGGGGGAACCAATTTGCATTTCTTCATGTGCCCATAACAAAGGCAAATGATGTTGATGGTGTTGATCCTCTCCAATTTGTTTATGATGCAAGAGAAATAATCAAGAAGAGGAAGAGCTCATTGGGATTTTTTGTTATTGGAAAGTTGATTGACATGATCAGAAGGTTTAGAGGCTCTGAGGTAATTAATTAATTAAACAAGAGTATATTTTAATTTGGGTGTTTGTTTTATAATCATCTTCCAAACATTCAGGTCTTCAAATTTTTTTTTGACCCCTGGTACCCAAATTACTCTGATTACTTGAGTTTCGCCATTTTCAAATACGTATCAATATATTTCATATACAAGTCAATTATATTTAAACCCTGATCGCGCTTAAAGGCATTGAGTTTCTTATCACTGAACCCAACATCCATTACCGACCTAATAACGTGAAGTCTAATTAAAACACAATTATCTTCCTCGTTAAGGCTCATATATACTTGAGACCACTGGTTGAAAGGCATTCAGTTAGCATATATGTTGTGTACAATTACTTCATTTCTGTTTTTTTTCTTTTTTCAATATTGTATATGGTTGTTCTGTTTATGGTTGTTCCCCAGTTAATTTGAGACAGAGGTTATGTTGTTGTTGTTGTATATGGTTGTTCTGTTTATAGGTGGCAAGCCAATATATCCATAGAACTTTAAGGAAAGCAAGCATGACAGTGACAAACATGATTGGACCAATAGAGAAAATTGCATTGGCAAATCATCCATGCAAAGGAATATACTTCATGATGGGTGGTTCACCTCAGGTAATGCATATACCATATACAAGCTTTTTTACATCTCATAATTAAGTCTTAATTATAGGTTTTATTCTTATAAAAAAAAAGGAAAATGTTAGAATGACACCTCAAATAACACCCTAACTGACACCCCTATGACGTTGAGCGTGGGCTCCATGTAAAAATGAATGTGCGCAAAATAGTTCCTGATGCATAACACGTGTGGTATGTATCTTGATACGCATTCGGACGACTCTCATGAATGGGCCCACGTGCCACGTCACAGAGGTGTTACTTGATGTGTCAATTAGGGTATCATTCTAGCATTTTTCAAAAAAAAATAATATGCTCTAGAATATAAGTAAAAAGCTTCGGTAACATACTTTGGCAACAAAATTGGGCACCGACCCACTCTGTTGCCGCTCGATGTGCACGCATATCTCGAGGTGCATCGCGCGACAACTGAGTGGGTCGGTACCTAATCTTGGTGCTCAATGTATGTTACTCTAGCAGCTTCCATCAGTTAATATATCTAGGTTAAATGAACTAGTTAATTATTCAAGTAGTGGTGTAATTAACTGCAGAGTATATCAATAACAATGGTGAGCTACAATGGAAAGATTAGATTGGCTGTGGGAGCAGAGAAAAGCTACATTAACATTCAAGTTTTCATGTCTTGCATTGAGAATGCCTTTGAAAGAATATCCAAAGCTGCTCTTGGGGATCAACTTTGAGTGTTCTTCAGATTTATATGTAATGGTACTTCTTGTATGTCTATAAATGATTAATATTACATCATTACATTGCAATAAGGCATAAATTTGCCAAGTAGATATTTCTTCATAAGTTAGATTTGTTTGCTCATATGAAGCTATTTTGTTCCTATAATGTGTATGTAGATACATTAATTGTCATGTATTTGTATTGCACGATATTCAAGTAAGACTATGAATTGACATTAAGCTTGGCGAATCCAAAACCCATACGAGGTAAGGTAACTATTGTGAAAACAAAGGGTCACAACATTTATCATCCAACAACCACCCCAACTATAAAACGGTTGCTCATAATAATTGTTCATAAATATATTTGGTGATTTTAATAAATTCCATGAGACACAAAAACCACATCCACCAAACTTTGCAACACTTGAATCTTGGAATTATTCTATGATTTATGTACTCATGTGATCGACCTTGTTATCCAGCTAGGAGCTTGGGACAACCTTCGTGAGTTCTTTAGATTTCCACGTGATGTTCGGTATCAACTGCACCAACTAATCTTCGCTCGGGCACTGTTAGGCCTCGTATTAAAGCGACCTCTCATCCCAATTTTTTTCATTCACAAAACTCATGTAGCATGGGAGCTTGGTACAAAGAACACCAAAAAATATAATAATATTATATCAATTACTTATTCTATTACTTTTAATCGAGTTAAATGAAATCATTAAATAATTTCAAGTAAAAATGGGTGCTAATTAATTTGGGACAAGAATTTTTTCTATTTTGTCAAGGTGGTATCTGATCGATCGATGTTAATTGTATTGATTAATCTACACCTAGGCTCACGAATGCATTTACGATCGACGAGATACACGATATATCTCATTCGTTAAAAGACAAGGTTAATTTGAGGAGGTAATGAGTCGGACTCGAGTTGAAGTCGAAAAGAAAAAATAAAATAAAAATAAATCTAAGATTGGGCTCAATTGGGCCCATTTAGGGGGCTTTGTTAATTGTTACTGTGGCTTTAGCAGGCCAATTATGGATCGCACTACACATATATCGAGTCTCAACAATCGGACGGCTAGTAGCAATCTGAAAACGCGATTTCAGATCCAACGGCCAATAACGAGTTAGAAACGTAGGGTTTGAGCTCTCTCCGCTATATAAGTCTAAGTCAATAGTTCAATTCCGGAAGTGACTCTCTTGTTACTACTTTTAGAGTTGGAGTGTTTGATGAAATGTATTGTTTGTAGTTTGAGGAGATGATTGTGATGAAAGAGACGGATATAATTAAGGTGACTAAGGTGTGATCCAATCCAGTCAATCTTGTTATTTCGCTACGTTCTTTCTGAATCAGATCCTATATATTCTTTCTTCACACACTTAATTTGGTGGCTACCTCATTGTTCTTCTCTTGTGTTTTGAGTGGTTTTTGGTCGTTTGTGGTTCCTTAATTAGTTTTATATGTTGATTTGAGATCTAAATATTATGTTAATCACAAGAAGATAATGAAGTGTATGTTTTCGTTAAATAAATTTAATATTCTTTCTAAATATTCCATTTTACGGAATTGTAGTTCGAATTTCAATAACAGAGCAATTCCAACCATACTCTATTTTTTTTTTTTCTATTTTAGAGTTGTGATAATGAAATTATTCATTCAACTCTACAATTGCATTCTTTACTTTTTTTTTTTTTTTTAAAAAATATCAGTAATTGTTTTTTTTTTCAAAAAATATGAATGTGCTTTTTTAATTTTTTATGGATTAAATAATTTATTAAAATTAATCTAAATAAATAACAAAAAAATAAAAATAAGAAATAAAGTTTTGGAATAGAAATAAAGTTTGTGATTGAAGAAAAAATAGAGCTTAATGTGATAAATTGTAAAATAAAGGGAAAAATATAGTATTATGGTTAGACATGGTTTTTAAGCCATTAAAGGGCTTATATAACTAGTAAGATAAGTGTTTGGATATTCGTAGTTAATAAAAAAAAATAACATTTTAAGAAATTGGTGAAAACGTAATAAGTGGTATTAGAGTTGGTGGTTTTTTGTGTAGATATAATCTTGTGAGGTTAGAGTAGGGGTGAGCATTGGTCTTCACAAAACCGCACAAACCGTGCAAACTGCATGGTTTGGTCTGATTTTTTTAACTTGCGGTTTAGGGGCGGTTTAGAAAACTTGAAAACCGCAATTCCACGGTTTGGTGGTGGTTTTCATTTACAAAAAACCGCGGTTTACCAAACCGCAAAAACCACCCATAAACTTGGCATGTATTGAAATAAAGTTGAAACATTTTCTTGTTGTTTTAACTTTCAAAATAATATTAGACTCATAATTTTGATTGAGTTCATGTGTATTATTGTGTTTTTGGTGGATGGTAATGTATGAACATATATTTTGTTGATGGTATTGTATGGAATGTGTGACTTTTTTTGCTGAAAATGTGTTACAAAAAAACCGCAAAACCAAACCGACCAAACTGCGCAAACCGCGGTCAGTTTGGTTGTGGTTTTGAGGTTTCACGGTTCGGTGGTGGTTTGCAAAACGGCCAAACCGCGAACCTTCGGTTTGCTGGCGGTTTGATGATTTTCACCGCCAAACCGCGGTTTGCCCACCCCTATGTTAGAGTGATTTAATTCTTTGTATAAAAGAAATGTTAAAGAAATGTTGCAAGAATTTAGAAGTGACAATGAAGTAGATATTTCAATAAATAGACAAGTGTTGAAGGATAATGATCAATTAACCTACTTTAAGCATTGAGATAGTCACACTTACCAGGTGAGGGCACTTACAAGGTGCAAGCTGATGTAAGTGTGATTCATATCTTGTGGTGTATCCTCGATGCTCAAAGTGGATCAATCTAACACGCCACATTGCTAAATATACATACGGTAAATAAAGTTGTCAATAAACATGAATTGCCCCCTATATTTCACACGTGTTGATAAGGAACCCAAACATATGTTGGATCAAATTCCAAATTTTAGCTTTTTGTAAAAGAAATGTTCATATTGTTGTAAACTAAGTTCTAAGCCAACTAGAATTTAAGTTGGACTTGCTAGAGACTTAAGTATATAAGACATAAACTAAGAACTATTAGAACAAGTAGAGAACATGAGACAAGAGAGAAGAGAGCTAGAGATGAGAATGTAGAAATTTCATTCATACAGGTGTGTGAATTACAATGAGGTTGACACCCTTTATATATGTCATTTGGTGATGAGACAAGAGGGAAGAGAGCTAGAGATGAGAATGTAGAAATTTCATTCATACATTGGTGTGTGAATTACAATGAGGTTGACACCCTTTATATATGTCATTTGGTGATGATGATAATTGTACTTATCCAATGTGTACAAGTTATACATACACCACAAGTCATACAACACATCACAAGCAACATAGACAATACATGGAAGATGTGGTGTACATTAGAGATGATTACAAGTTACATGAAGTGTGAGAGTCATGCTTAATGTTACAATTCAATGTGAGAATCATACTTCACAATGTGGTTACCTACATGCACAAGTATCCATTCATTTCGTAACACATATGACATTATAAGCACATTAATTTCACTGTGATTTAAAAGATGGCGAAATGTCAATTATGCTTGTATATAACGAATTAGAAAAGGTATGCGCTAGTAGATATTGTCAAATGCTAATCACGTTTAGGTATTTAGCACTTAGCGCAGTAGAAAAGATATGCTTAAGTAAATATTGTATTGACGGCAAACAACTTCACATTTTGTGCACTCAACGTGTTCGTACTGTGATGGAGTACACGTCTAAAATATAATGGCCGACTGTAGTTTCATTTTATGCCAACTACGCCTGCAACGCAATGAGAGAAAGACATCCTCTCATGATCGATTCCAAAAAGAAAAAGAAAGAACTATTGCTCGTGGGACTCTTAAGTCTTAATTGCTTTAATTAGTGTTGTATCACCTCAATAAAATTAAACAACACATTGTAATCTCTGTCAAAAAATAACTTATAACCAAAGTCAGGTGTATGTATCTAGACAATGCCATGACCAATCCAAATATATATATGCATATGTATAGACAAGTTGTACATTTCATATATACAACTTGCATCTAAAAACAGTCTAAACATCATTTTGGTCTCTTAATAGAGGTCTACTTATTAATATTTGCTTTCCTTTCACAAACAAGATTGGCATATTCTTTTCACATTTATTTTTTCATGAGACTCAAAAGCTTCTTTTGCTTTGGTCTCACTGTTGTATTTGTACACCACATATTAGTTGTGTTTGAAGCCAAATTAATGTCATTCTTTATGAATTTTGAGGTGCAAACTTATACTATACCTATATGGTTTGTCAAAGTCTATATTGCTTTTTTTAATCCAACCTCTTCAAATTAATTAACCATATATATGCCCTGTATTAATGCATTGATTAATTATATGATTAATATCTGCAGTAAAAAGAGGGTTATGTTACTTGCATAACCCTTTGATTCCTAATATCAGGGATATAATTAAGTCTATAGATCAAGGAGTGGTTTAACACGTAGTATATATGTCTCTTCATCCAATGTATAACAAACTTCAATGTTAATTTTCTTTCACTTTACAAAGAATACAATATATTATACTAAAATTCATAATATACCTGCAATATTTTATAAAGATCTACCATGGATTTGAATTAAATAAATAACCCTTACTGTATATAAATTCATAAGACTTGAACCTTAGTTATGCTATGCATATAGTTAAACCTTGGCTGTTGTATGTATTATATGGTGGTTTTATTTTTTATGCGTTAAAAACACCGCTTTTCTTAGCAAAAATAAATAAAATTAATTATTACTATGTCGATAGGCTCCTCTTTTAAAAACCACATTTTCTAAGAATATATAGGTTCTAATTAAGTAAAGGTTTATATATAAATTAAATTAGACAAAACGGCCTAATTAAATGGCCTCTAATCTTACATAAAATTCTTAATTAAGTTTATGAATTTTTATTTGTTAAAACTCGATCACTGAACTTTTATTTTCTTTAAGAACCTTAAACTTTTGTTTCCACTAATTGAGCCCTTAAACTTTTTTTTTTCCTCCCAATTAAGTCATTCTCTTGTTAAGAAAGGTGACAACTTTCTTCAATTAAACTAATTCATGATTTAAGTTGTGTCTCTCCCTTCAAATATTGCACTTATATAAGTACAGAGATGAGCCATCAAGATTGAGACACGTCAGACCAAAGTAATTTCGGACAAAAACGGTGGGCAAATCAGGAATTTGAGAATTACGCTCGGCGCTGGCGTCAACACGGCGACCCATGTGAGGTCAAGTTAAGATTTTGGGCTTGCATTGAGTCAACCAATAAAGTCTTCACACGTGTCCTCCGTCCCATGAGCTGGCGTTGGGATCTGTGTTCTCCGTCACACACCATAACGCTTTTCCCGCCGGAAAAGAAGATCCCCCCCTCATTTTAGGTCAACAATTAAATTCAAGTACTATTTCTTTTACATAAATATTTTTTTTTTGTTCACAAAAAATGAGTTCTTTTTTCATTATTTTTTAAATATTTCAATTTATTTATTTATTTATTTTCACAATTTAGTGAATTTATTTTGTTACTAATTTTTTAAAAAAAATTGTCGAAAAATTATGTAAAACATACAGTGTTGCTTAAATTAATATGACTATTATCGTAATTAAAATTATTTTAATTTTTTTTTTAAATGTATATGTGAGCGAATATATCTAACAATATTGGATTGTCATCCCTTTGATGAGGATGTTGTCCGCTTCGGCGGCAAATGTGTAACCGATTTACCGCAATGAATGCAATCTATCTTTTTTTTGAAAAAAAAAAATATTGGTTGTGTTGTTATTATTATTATTAGTACTAGTCAACCGACACGTTCTCTGCACATGAGGCATGAAAAAAAATTGCTTTATATATGAGGCATTGAAATGAGAATTGATTGTTTAATTGGATGTATTTTGAATAGACAGTTTTTATTGGAACAATTTGAAACCACGTTTTAATTGGATTGTGAAAAAAGTGGAGTAAAATAAGGAAAAGTAAAATAGACTTCCGTTTTGAAAACTAACTAAAAATAAGTTTTACTTTTTTTTTTTTCCAAAAATGTTCTCATTATTTACTTTTTAAAGTTGTCTTGAGCGAATTAAAAAAATGCAAGAGCATTCTTGAAATTATGATAAGTTTTGGACTAATAAGATGACAAGGAGGATTGACATTATATATAGATTATTCAAAAAGTTTCAAGGACTTAATTTGAATAATTCAGTTTGTATTATGCTATCATTACAAACTATATATTGCATGGAAGAAAAGGATTGAAGTCATGTGCTTAGAACATGCCATTTGCTCATGCTACTATAATTTTTAATTTTTGCATTAAATAGACTAGGCATTAAATTGTATTGAAAAGTTGTGTTGTGTTGTGTTGTTCAATTAATTGGAGGGTCTACTGATTGATTAAATGTGAGAATGAAGGGTCATAATTTGACTTTTGGGTTTCATAGATTAATACTACTAACTAATAAAACTCATATGAAACTAGGACATAGAAGCTAGAATCTAGTGAGTTATTCAAAGTCATTATTAATTAAAGTCTTGATTAAGATGATTAAACTTAATTAATCCAGCCTAAACACTTGAAGTTTTGTTTAATTTTTGCAATACTATAAGAACCTCTCATGTACTGCAAAGTTCAAATGCCACTTCTCCTCTCCCTCTCACACACTTTCATTGTTAATTGTAGGTACCTCACCTACAAAAAAAAATGGCCAACACCAACATCAAACCATCAACCCTTCTATCATTCATCACCTTCATTTTGTTCATACAACACCATTGCGCCGCTTTCTCGATCGACATCAACGACGACGACAACGACGGAGATGACTACTACATTGTAGATACAGATTCATCATTGGGAAATAACAACAATATTAATGTTGCTAGGCCACAAAGACTACTACTACTTCAAAAGCCTAAAAAAATAAAAAAGGGAGCAAAATGTGCCCTCCAAAACAACATATGCAATGGAGTTCCAGTGAACAAAGGGACTGGGATTCTCCATTGTTGCAAGAAGCACTGCCGCAACGTTCTTGGGGATCGCAACAACTGCGGCAGCTGCGGGCATAAGTGTGGCTACGGAGAGCGTTGCTGCAATGGAGTTTGCACCAATGTGTACTTCAATGATAGTAACTGCGGCAAGTGCGGGAAGAAGTGTTCGTCGGGCGATAAATGTGAGTACGGCTATTGCGGGTATGCTTGATTTTGTGCTGTTTAGTGTTCTGCAGAAGATTATATGAGTGACATAGATAGGAGAAGATCATACATAGAAGATATAATGAAGTGCAGCAGATACAGTATATTGATGAATTGATATAATGCTTTCACTAGGAGAATCAAATTTAAGTCATCTATATGAACTACATCAATTTTTTCTTCCTTTTAGTGTGTACAAGCATTGTGTAAACATGGGTGTTTGATCAATAAATAATTACAGATTTGATTCTTCATTATGTTAACTTGCTCTGTGAGTACTGCATCTCAAGCATTTTATTAATTTGGATTCAAACCGTTCCATTCGATAAGATTACAAAGTTCTAACTCAACCTTGCGGTCGGGGTTTTGCGAGGAGAGGATGTCGACAATCATATCTTGCTCGTTCTAATTATACTCGGACGATTCGAGATTGTTCTGACATTTTTCCAAAGCAACAATATTAGGCTACTTAATGGTTGCCATCCTTATAGAGTAGAGCCATGAACTGAACATAATTGTTCAGATGCTATATCAAAGTTCCTACCCTACTTAACCCTTGAAAACAGTTCACATGAACCAGTTGACCTTAGCAGAGATCACTTTAAACCAATACCATCTCCAAAGGCAACAAGCCTTTCAGGGATTTACCACTTATGAAGCCATGAAGGCATTATTAATTAGGCCTGGTACTTAAGCATATCATGCACATTTATGGTCTTTTCTCACATCAACTTCCAAGTTCCAACTGAATAATGGTCACAGTTTCGAGTCATGTGAAGAGAGAAAACTAGGTTGGAAAGGACACCTAATGTAAGGGGACCGACAATGCTCAAGCATGGACTACTCGATGCGGTTGCCGCTGGTTACCAACTGGGAAACCAAAAAAGATGCCACAAAATCCATCATGTTGTCAATATCATCAACAACTAATTGTGATTTATATATTTGCACAACTAGTCTGAAAATGAACTAGCTGCTAAATTTGAAATTGCAACCATCAGATGTTTTTTCTCCATTAATAATAGTTGACAATGCCCAAGTCAAATTTTCATTAACAAAACAATTATCACACAACATTGATTGTAAATTTATAATTCATCCCTCAAACTCAAGAAATTCTCAACCCCCAACCAAAACACCATTTATACAAAGAAGTGATAGATAATCAAATGAAAGGTGCAGCCACACAGTAACTTCTTTCGAGGGAGAATTTGTTTTACAGTTGATATAAATCTAAACAGTATTGAACCTTATAAATATTGGATCAGTTCAACTGCGAACTTTCCCTTTCTCGTAGTGTTGATTTCGCCTATCTGCAACAAACGAAGTTCGTGTCAGAGAAATTCCACAATTAGTTGGAACAATGGTAGACATGATTAGTCTGCCATGAATTAACCAAATCTTATTTGATATCACAAGAAGTAGAATGAGAGAGAGTTATCAGGAAATAATTTATGTCTTCACCTTCAACCTTCCTTTCCCACTAACAGAGACAATATCACCAGTCTTCAATGTTGTTCCATTTTTCGTCACAGGCGCCCAGTTGATACGCACATCACCACTACTGAAAGAGAGAAAACGAAAACTTTCATGCTTCGAGCACCAAAAAGACTTGTACAGTTTGCTTGCCAGACCTTTACAATGTGATTTTTTGTTTCGAACGGTTCTCCATTTTTTTCAGCAAAGAGTCTAGCTAAGAATGGTCAGGAGAGTCATACTCATACCTGATCAAATCAACCAATTTTGAACGAGAAATTTTAAATCCTGCACTTGCCAATGCATCCACCCGCAATGATGCTTCAACAGCCTTTAATGATTTTGTCCTGTAAATGAATGAGAAACCATATTGGTTTGTCAGCTGATGCCTGATAAAACTTCTCAATGTTGACACAACTGAAATATTAGAGATACAAGATAACGAACAATGTTCTCTGACCTTGGCGGTTCATATTCTAAAGCTAGCAAAGGTATTTTTGAGCAAGATACTGTCACGTTCCCGACCTGAAATAAGAAAATAGGTTTTGAGAAGAGAACACAGCAACATATACGCGCATTGCAACATCCAAATGGCTCTATGTAACACAACTCCTAACTCTTCTTGGAGACGAAAACCCTTGACATACGCCTTTGCCTCTAAACCAACAACATATCATTAAAAAGCATTAGGAAAAGCTTTACATTGCAAGAAACCTACCTTATCCAATGATGTTATAAGGAAGTCAACAAGTTCTGGGACAACGAGAATTTGAGCCCCCTTTTCACCCTGGGTATCAATGATCAAAACATTAAAATGGACACTTAGAACAATAGAATATTGGAAAACTTGCTCAAAATGCCGGGATTCGCACTTAAAAATCAATCGCAGAAGCTGGCACATATAAAAGGACTTATTAGTAACTGGTGCTTATTTTAGAGACATGCGAATTAATCGAAGAAGTGATAAAAAAATAATTATAAACACTAAAGAATAAATCTTTAACTGGACAAAGCACCTGTAAGTTAATATCGCCGAGCTTCTCTCTAGTAATTCCCGTGCCAAGAATTGCACCAAGGAAGTCACCATGAGAACATGATTGAAAGCCAAAGTTTCCTGATATACTGAACAGTGTCATCAATTACCCAATGTAAATAAACCGATTGATAGGAGTAGTTTACATTGGGATGTCACTGACTAAACAAACTTCAATGCAGTAAGAAACTAAGAAAATGTAAACCTCATTGCTGCAACTATATCTGGATCAGTTGTCATCACTTCCAAATGCCCAACTGAAAGCCGGCAACGTTCAGCCTAAGAAACCTCAACGCGCATAAAAAGCAGTTGTCAAAAAGAAATTTATAATGCAAAAGAGTAAACAGGTAAATGCTGGTCCAACCTGCGGGTAGCCACCGACGGCTACTACTTTGACATCGGCTAGTTTTTCTAATGCCATCATCGACTCCTTCAATATTGGTGGAGTAAGAAAATCTGTGTGAAGAACTTCTCTTCTTGATGATGCCCGTCTTGCCTAGAAGAATATTGAGCTCAAATTACAAGGGGTTCCTATCTCGCCATCTTATGTAAACAAGATTTCAGATCCTATTTGTATTCAATGGCGCATCAACAGCAGGAATCTATCAACCTCGCCTAAAAACGTGCGCTCCAAATAAAACTTTAACAACGAGCAATGCGCATACCATTTCAAGAATACGCTTTATAGCCTCCACAGCATTTTTGTCACCTACCCCTTTAAGTAAAACATCAGTATCATGCCCCTTCAAAGCATGCACTACATGGCATATCCCTGAAAGATCATCAACCGGCAAACGCAATTTCCATCAATTATCACACAATACCATTTAATCCCTCACATAACACAATAATGCAGATTCCTTCCATTGCACAACAACAACAACAACAATTGATGGTGAGCTTTCCAAACCATTCAAATCCCTCCTAATTAATGTGTCCCAAGTTAACTTTGGTCTACCCCTACCTCGTCGAATTTCTTCAATTTCTATTGAGTCAAGTTTTCTAGTGGGGGCATTTGTAGGTTGTCTTTGCAGGTGACCAAACACCGCAACCGTCCTTCCCTAATCTTTGTCTCCTACTTGTCTTTGAATTTCTATATTTCTTATTCCAGCTTTACAAGTTTTACGACACATCCACCTAAGCATACTCATTTCTGCTACGTTCATTTTATGTAATTGTTGTTGCTTTACCATCCAACATCCCTTCATTGCAGCAACTAAGACAAAACTACCACCTCTTCTATACAACAAAATCTCCCACAATTGGGTAAATAGGTATCATTGAAAACCCGATTCAAGGATTATCGAGTACCTGTTATCCGAACCCTATCTTCTAGGTTTTCTCACATTGTTCTACTTCAACTTTCAATTTCCTTCTAATCAATGGAAACATGTTGTCAATCTACATTCCACATAACAATAACAAATCAAACTAAACTCCAATCAACTACACAATAAGAAATCAATCACAAAAATCACACAAATTAGAACATCTAACACTTGAACCATCACAAGAAGTTGAAAAAATGGCGTCTTGGATTCATTGGACTTCAAAATGGCGACTGCCCACCAACCAAAACACATCAAAACATGATATTTCAGCATGGATTGTATGATAGTTGATGAGATTTATAGAATCAAAGTGACATGAAAAAAGGGTATGAACTTGCCTGAGAGAGGAGTTCGAGAAGTTGGGTGCAGAGCAAATTGGGGAAAAACGGTTTTATGGGTAGTGAAGATGGGAAACTGGGGATGTGTGAGAAGCCCTCCAAGGGTTCCTCTCAGAATCGCAGTTGGAGACGCGAAGGTCGCCATTCGAGCAGCCATTCTCGTCTCTCTGTGACCTCACAATCAAAAGAGCCTTTGTAACTAAGTTTGATTGCGTGTTATCGCGTATATATGTATCGAATCTACATACTCTTGTGACAATGTGTTGCACTCGAGCATTTTTCGAAAAAATAGCTCTCATGAAACAACGCATGTTAAAACTTCCAACAATCATTTTTAATTGTTTCATTTTTAATTTAATATTTTTATTTTTTTAAAAATATTCGATTTAATATAACTAAGAATTTATTAAATAGTATATAATAAAAAATTTACTAAAGTTTATGAGTCATTAGAAATACAAGATGAGAAAACAAGTTTTAGATCTCCCATTACATTTTACTTTTACAATAAGAAATATTTTGTAATTTAATTAAATAATTTAATAAATTTTAACAACATAGTGTTTATTAAAATTATTATACAGGAGATAAAGAAAGTGTTTGACACAAAAAAAAAAATTGTAAGGGAGATAAAAGTGTAATATATTATGTATTTCAGTCGTGTAAAACGACTTATAAATTTAAAATAAGTAACAAAATTTAATATTTAAAGTCAAGACAGGATATCAAATTATCAATCCGAAAACTTTGCAGTATCTTCCACTAGAACATTATTGCATGATAATTAATTTAGTTTTCTTCGCCAATATTCAGTATTGTTACTATCAAAAGAACAAAAACACATTTCTTTTATTTGGAAAGAAACCAACTTTTTTTTGCTACCCACTTGTTGGTAGAAAACAAAACCACATTATTACATGATTAATGGAAACATAAAACTCACAATGAGTGCGTGCATAAAATAGGTCAAAATAGCATGACTCGCCTTAAAAATATGAGAAGTGCTTTAGTCATGACTACTCGGACCAAGAATTAGCACCAAGTTGTGTGCGAGCGATAAACACCCACACGCTTATTGAGGTATATGGTGCTAATTTTTTTTGGGGACGGTCACCCTAACATCGTCCTAAATTGATAGGCTGATAGCATGAAATTCTCCGCTACCTAATCTCCGGTCCCTTCTTAATTAATTTGCACTCGATTTATACAAATTTGGCTCTAAGTAACTATTATAGTTGCATTCTTGTATCATTCCACTTCAAGTATTAGAGAAAGAAAATACTATACATTAAAGTTCAAATAACATATTTATTCTTCAATCAGACAATTCTTTACCACCCAAGAAAGCCATTAACTAATCCATCATATAACTCACCAAGCTAGCAACATAGCACTAATTAATTAATACATTTTATTGCTTTGATCATTATAGCTATTAAAGCAAGCACTACCACAGCTTGAAAAATAAAAAGCACTCAATTAAGGTTGACATGTTGGATCAAAAGCAAAAGGCCCAACTGTGTATAGAGCAAAAGGGAGAGACTTAGGTGAGGTCTTTTGGTACTTCAAAGCAGCTCCATTGATTCCTCCATTGAGATCTGTTCTTGTTTGGCACCAAATCAGTGATGCTGAGTATGCAAAGACCTTGCACTTGTGAACTCCATATGTGGACACTTTCTTAGGTGCTTGGATTAAGAAGTATCCATTCTTGTCAGCCACACCCTCCACTGTTATAGGCTTCCTTGTGTTGTTGCACTCTAGCTTCACCACAGCCCCTACAAGTACAATACAAGTTCAAGAAAAATAAAAATAAAAATGATGAGTGTTGTATATACCCGCGACGACAAAGTCTCATTTCCAAATTAACTGAGTCCAGTGCGTGGATCCAACGTTTCCATTCAGTTCGATTTATTATGCATAAAAGAGTTGTTTAGTTATTATAAGCTAATACCGCACGTTATAGAAATTAGTAGGTTTGTACTACTACTGTCTAATCTACGGCGGGCTTGAGACTCTCGGAGAGAGATTTAGGTAAGAGATTGAACTACCAAGAAGCTATCGTCGTAGAGTAGACAGTGATAGAAAGTCAATAATTTCTAAACGAGTTGGCTATTGTAAAACGAAAAAATGTCGAGTGCGAGTGTATGTCGACAAACCGGGAAGGGGAGAGGCATCCAAAAGAGTGTCATTGCCCTGGTACTTGCAAGACTTGCAGTAGACAACACCTTGGACAGCAACCCTGTCTCTTGAGGGTCTCTTAATAGGTTGGCGAGGGTAAGGGGACATTATCTCTTCAAATGCTTCAACATCAGCCTCACCAGCAACACTAGCAATAGTACTAGTGAGAGACAACAAGAGAAAAGATAGTTGCAAAACAAGCAAAACCTTGAAGAGAAGAGACATAGTGGAGATACACTATACTACAATAACTACTATTTTGGATAACAAGACTTAGAAGTACTATTTGTGCATCTAAAAGGGTCCTCAGTGGAGTGAATTTATAGTGCTCTTCCAACCTGATTATCAGTACTTTTGTTGATCAAAATTGTTTAAAAATGAGAGCTCTCTGGCCTATGTTCTCAATGGCATCTCTCTTAATTAAGTGCCCCCTCTTAAACTAGTGAGGGACATGTTCATGTCGCCTCCGAATTCAGCACAAGATGCGCGTCGAATCATGTGTTTTTTCTAATTCGACGCTTATCCGACGACATAATATATAGGGGGGCATGGACATTATTCAAGTACTAATAGCCAGATTAAAGTGTGGTACCTTACTTTCTCATACAGAATTTAAAAAGAACAAGTGGGTGGTCACCCAGCATGGGAGATCACATGGTACTGAAAGCCAAGAATGCATTGGGAGATTATACAAGGATTTAAATTTTCCAATGTCAGTATTGGCACCTGCACCTTTTGAGTTTAAAAAAAAAACTGATTTCCATGGAGGGAATCTAATTAAGAGCTCACATTAATGTTTCTGAATTCCAAAGAGTACATGTACTTGAGATTAGTTGCACATGACACTTCACTTGACTAGCAAGCAAAGCAAAGCAAAACATGCTCCAACATGTCTTAGTACAAATAAGTCATCCCATCTCCATCAAGAAATCAAATACTCAATCAACTAGATTCAGTAAAGCTACACATATATTATTTGGTACAGCATTTGGCATTAGATCTCTTATTCTGAAAATAAACATTCAGTTCTCTACAAAAAAGAAAAACGAAATGAAGCCGAGGGGACTACGACTGTCTTCAACTATAAACTTCGAAACGCAGAAACAAAACAGTTCTCGTTCGCTACACGGGGCGTAAACTATCGGCAACAACATTATGATTTTGTCGCGTCCCTTCTATAGGACGAAAAGAACGAAAATAATTTAAGTCCATTACCATCACTACTGCCACAAAGATAAAAGCCTAACTCTTCACCACCAACTGTAAAACCAGTCCAAACTTTCATTTACTGATCTAGTTCTATGGTTGATTCAGTATAAGTAGTAGTATCCGGCGACTATTAGTATCAGAACGAAAAGAGCAGCGGGAACAGCATATACCCAGTATGGAGTCGACTTTTTGCGCTTAAGCATGATCTTCTTGGGAAGTGGATCCTGAGTTTTACGACGGTTTATGAACCGAACGTTGCTGCTCTCCTTTAGCTCTTTGTTCTTTGATGGGATTGAAGCTTCGACTTCCTCCTCAGTGTTTTCGGGTTCAACAGGAGTCGAATCTGCTTCAGCTTGCTCCTCGGAGGTAGTTGAGGTTGAGGTTGCAGCAGCCTTCTTCTTCGCTTTCTTCTCACGCTCCTGAAAAATGATGGGTGCCGATGCGTAAGTTCTAACTATTAATAAGTTCAATTTAAACTCCATGATGTTGCGAAGAAAGTATGAAAATTGCAAAACTAAAGCAACACTTACCTTCACTTTTTTCTCGGCTTCCTTCTGAGCTCTTACAGCGGCTTTAGCTGCGGCTTTCTCTGCCAATTTCTTCTTCCTCTCCAAAGCTGACTTAGCTTTGCAATTTCTTCCTCTCTTTTCATTTCCTTCAACTTTGCTTCGTCAATCACATCAGCTGGCGCTGGATCATTCCGTGGTTTCTCAGGCACAGCAGTCTCAGTGTCCTGGGAGTCATTACCCTTTGAACTGACCTTCAATTCAGCAGCAGCCACTTTATTCTTCTCTTCCTTCTGAACCTTCTGGGTAGGTACATTATCATGCTGCGGAGACGGCTTTGGTTCTTCCTTAGGTCGCTTCGTGTTTGGCTTTGCAACTGTTTCTGATGCCACTGGTGCCACTGGTTCAACCAATGGCTTCTCGTCGGGGTTCCGGATCCTCCCATCCTTACTCAACTGACGAATATCAAGCGACTGGATGATTCTTTTCTCATAATCAGCTCTAAAACTCTTACTGCTGCTCCATTGGGACATGAACTTCTCAACCTAACCAAGAAACAGAAGAGAAACAAATAAGACTACGCAAAGGTTTGAAACGGCGCCGCGGAAGAATAACTGGATCAAACAAACCTCTGCATTACATAACTCTTCCAGGGCTGCTACGTCCTTCCTCGCAGCAAGATCTTTAGCATTGTTCAGGAGCGCACGATTCTGATAGAAATGTGCATTCTGAAAAGAAAGAACAAGAACAAGGAAATTATAGCTAACTCGGTGAAAAGGTAAAGTTAAAATAACAGGGATCCTAGTAGAGAATTCACTATGTTTCTTTACAGAAAAAATAAAATAAAATAAAAAAAAATCAAAAGAAAGAGCAGAGAAGAACACTGAGCAAGGTTAAGTTCTCAGACTGTAAGATAATGCAGTAACTGATAATCTTTGATGCCGCTTTGAGAATCCTTCATTATATATTTAAGACTAGAACAATTAGAGTTAAATATTTAGTTAATAACACATGAGTCATCCATAGCATCGAAGACAAGTAATTACTCGAATATGATACAAGATAAGACGACAATGAAATAAAGTGCATCCTTTCCCGCATCAAATTTAAGTCTGCTTTTATAAACTCTCTATTCATTTTCCAGACTGTAGCATGAAAGTAAAGAAATATAATGCAACTACTTTCACTAATCAAATATATTTCATGACTAGATCAAGAGTTTTGCCAACTTTTGCACGGTTTTATGGGAGAAATAACAGCGGACTTTGATGCGACCAACTTTTGCACTGTTATTACGACATACAATTGGCTCTTTACAATGCATTGGCACATTTTGCTTATTGAAACTCATCCTCTAATACACAAAAACACGACCTAGCAATTAAAAATTACATGGGGAAATAGTTGCACGCACTGGAAAGAAAACGAAATTAACAAAACAAACAAGCCGAATGTAAAATTACGATAAATAAAAAGAACAAAAATCAAGGAAAAAAGATAAGCATACCCCTTCATCTCGCTGTTTTCTAAGTTCAACGAACCCTTCATATGCTTTCTCCCTCTTCTGGACAAGAGCTCTCAACTCCTCTTGCAACGATGCAATCTCATTATCAACCACCTTTAGATCTTCTTCCAAAAGTTTGATTTTTGATCTGATTGCTTGTTGCTCTTTTCTTGCTCCATCCATGTCAAGGCCAATGAGCTACGTATATTCAAGAAAATAAAATGTAAAGCTTAAGCCATGGTACTACGAGAAAAGAATAAATCATAACCAATAAAAAATTTATCATCGACACTATAAAGACTGGGTAAATTTTGCAGCGAGAAACAAACTTACTTTGACCTGATCTTCAATAGCTTCCTTCTGACCTAATGACTCCTGGATCTTGGCCTTCATAGCAGCATTCGCAATAACTTTATCCCTTGTTCCTTCAAGCTGTTTAATATCTCTTAGGAACTGTTTTTCTTCAGTCAATGTGTTGCTCTCATGTTGGATCTGATATTGCAAACTTTGAATCTGTTTGGACGTGTGGCATGAAAACACCAGGAAACATTAGATAACTAGGAAGATAAAGAAAGTACTGCAGAAGCAACAACAAAAAAGACAGGACATAGATTTGAGATATTCTTCACTCCATGCTTACTCTTTCATTAAGCTCCTCTTCTGAGGAACACAGGCTAACCCCTCTTTCACGGTTTGCATTGTTCGCGCTACGTAATTTTCCCAAAGCTTGTTGTAACGGTTCCCGTTCCCTTCTCTTCTCATCGAAAATCCCCCTGAATCTCTTATCCTCAAGTGTCAAAGGCTTCAGTTGTGAGATAATCTGAGCTCGTTCCGACTGCTCCAAATATTCAAAGCTTTGTCAGTCGCATCATTTCCATATAATTATTCAAGACTAATAGGCCACTAAATGGCTAATAAGATACACACTCTTGTGAAAGAAAGCATCACGAATAGACAGTTTCAACAAATATTGTATACCTTCTTTGCACTAATCGCCTCGGTAAGCTGGAACCGCTCTTGATTCTTTTTCTGAATCTCCCTATCAGCAAGGTCGATTTTGGCTTTAAGCTTTGGGTCGTCGTAGGACCGGACTTTCACAAAATAGAAAGTATAAATTTGCTTAGGCTCAGGCCATTCATCGACAGCGTCCTTTGGGAAGTGGGCGTCTTTAACCGCCTCCCCCTCTCCTTTAACAGGCCCATCTGCTCCATGAGTACCAAATTTTATAGGCTCATCAACAGAATCCTGGTTCAATTTCCCATTTTCCTTCTCATTCACAGAAGTGCTCTCAACTTCACTTCCATCCTTGACAGGCACTGCGGCGACCTCAGCTCCCAACACCTCGGCACCCATTATTCAACTAAGCTGTTGATATGTAATACAGGATCTGCAATCCTAGAATAAAATATGGTAGCACAACATATTAACCTCAATGCATTATTAGGGCAAGAATGTGAAGAAAAACCAAAACTCAACAAAGGGTTTTTTTGCTAAGTTAGGAAATAAAAAAGGATTCAATGCATGATCCAATAACAACAATGCCTCAATCTCAAATTAGTCGGGATCGGCTACATGGATCAAACTCTTTCATTGCGCTCGATACGGTGCAATTGATAGTTTGCTTTCAAATCCTTTAAATTCCTCCTAATCAATGCGTCCCAAGTTAGCTTCGTCTCCCCTAAATCGTCAAATTTCTTCAGTTTCTATTGAGTTAAGTTTTCTAGCAGAGACATTTGTAAGCCGATTCAATGAAAGAAAGATCAAAACTAATAGAACCTAATGCATGCAATAACAAAATCAGAAACATCAAAAACCTAAAATCATCACAAATTCCTTCCTTCATCAACTCATCCACCAAAACCCTTAAAGCAAGATCAAATCTTTCATCAATGAAGAACAAGAAAAAAATCAAAACTTCTTCAAAATCAAGCCCTAAAACCACCACAAACAACACTCATTCCAACAATCTCTGAAACCCCAATTCACCCATTAAACCCCATAACACAAATCAGATTGATTTGATCTAAACCCCCATAAAAATTCAATCTTTCGATCAAAACTCCACCTCAAATGCCTCAAACAATGAAACCCACATCAGATCTATGAAGAAACCACAGAAAAACACGAAATTGAACACCAGAAGACACAATCCATACCTCGATTTGAAGATCTGGGCAGCGACTTTCAAGGTCAATCCGATCGACCCTTCGAGCAGGGCCGTTGTCCGATCCAAATCGAGGTCAGATCTGGTCGCTTCGATCGATCTATCGAGAGAAAACGAGAGAGAGATTTAATTGCGACAGCTTTGGAAGACCTGTTTCGCCCAAATAAGAAAAGAAAATGCCAGGAACTGTACGTTGTGCGATGCGAGGAGAGATGGAGGGGTGCGATTGAGTGAAGGGGGTGTGTGGGGCCAGATCTGGAAACGATGGTAGTGCAGGAGCGTGCCACGTGGATACGATGATTACGAGGATGGTCGTCCGTGTGGACTGTGGACGCATCCAGGTACTAGATTTTGATGAATATCTACTTTTTCCGTTGGCCTATCTACGGTAAAAAACCAATCATTCTAATTACTAGTTACTATTTCTATCAGAGTTTTTACCATTTTAGAGTCATAAAAAAAAATCCATGAGATTCTGTAACATACTTTAGGCACGGAGCCACTCCTTTAGCATGAGATGGACCTTACGATGTGCGCGCACGTGTCGAAATGTATCGTGCGGCAACCGAGTGGATTAATATCCAGTCTTAGTATCCAAAGTATGTTACTCTAGCATCTTTTTTTTTTTTTGCGTGTTAAATAAAAGACTCAATTATCGATCTCGTTAATAGAAAAAATTAAGTTGGATCGTTTGCTCTATGGATCTCAACAGTGCTCAAAGGTGGATCAATCGGTGCAATTGACGTAGGGAAACACGTAAAAAATTACAAAGAAAAATCATATTTAGACATTGACTCTTATAACTTATTTACTCAATTTGCTCCCTCTACAATAACAATAACTAAAAAGCTTCAATCTCAAATTAATTAAAGTTAGTTAAATGGATTAGACTTTTTATTGCACTCGATTTAATTTTATTTAATGGAGTACTCAATTTGTTATCTCTACTTGAAATCGAAACCTCGTTTGAAGAAAAATTGAATTTGTTGTGTTAATTATTTCATTACCAACTAATCAAATTGACTTGATATTGATAAGGGCGCAACACAACAATTTTGAAGTTGCAACTTGCAAATTAAGACAACTCCTTTTGATTTCAGTGACACTTTGTGCAACAAAAAAAAGACAAAAATGTGACGCATGTTGTGGAACAGAGGGAGTAACAATTTTCAACACGCATGGAAATGTGCACGCAAATCTCAATGTGCATTCAAGTAATTATCATCACCAGCAAAGTAGCAATAGAAAGTTAGAAACGACTCTTTTCTTCATATTCTATATATATATAATCAAGATCAACCATCAAAACAATGAAAAAAACAACCCCAACAAACAATCTGTCCATTGTTAAAGAAGCCCAAAACTGATGTCAAAAACAGGGTGGAATGTGTCCAAATTCTGCAACAGATGAACAAATTCCGAGAGGGGGAGGGGGGGCATAAATTATCAAGTCAGATTGTAAAGCTCAACATAATACAAGAAAATTGATTGTCTGGTATGAGGAAAGAGAAATTCATGAAGCGTCGTGCCCTGCGATAGAGATCCTTGAGCTCTCGAGGCATATCATGGTTCTCCTCCATCTCTCTTGCTTTCCTGAAAATGAATCTCAAAACAAATCAATTAGAGGAAATGGCAGTGATTCAAGTGATGTCAAAAACAAGAACAAATGCGGGCAAAAGTTAAAAGGACCAAATTTCAGTCAAGTGGATTGCATTCAACAATCTCGTGAAGATATACATGAAGACTTACTTGGGTGAAGCGTAACATGAAAATCGCTTCCATGATTATTCATCTTCAAAGAAAAAACGCATCAAAACACACACAATAAGACAGGAGAGAGAGCCCGAGCCCCAATTGTTTAATTAATCACTATCACTTGCTAGTCCCTAATTACTATTGCTTAATTAATTAGGAGCTCTGATACCGATATTAAGAAGCAAATTGGAGTAGAAGAAGAGAAACACAAGGAACAAAAAACACAAAGTAATCTTTCTACGGAACTAAAACTCTTCAAAACAAACTCAAAAGGGCTCCTCCAACTCAAGACAATGACTAGAACGAATCCTCGCATCTTCTCTCTAATCCTATTAATAGTATTTCATTCTAACCCACCACAAAAGAACCCATCGTCAGTCTACGAAAAATTTCCAAAACCATGAACAACCATTTGCGACAACAGAAGACATGTCCAGTAATTATTTCCACATTTTGACAGTTCCAGCAGCAACTATCTCATCTTGTGTATCTTGACCATTAATAAACATGCCTAGTCAACTCAACTAGGCATAAACTTTTCTCGTCTCCGTTGAAGCCCTCTTACCAATTAGAATAAAACAACAATTTTTCCTTTTTTCACAAAAAAGGTAGATGCTCTTTTTCTTGGATGGAAGCTGCTAAATTAACCAAATTGGGCTCTGGGGACCCACAACTATTGCTCCTCCTTCCAGTCAGCCAGTCAACCAAAAAGGGAATTGCTAAAATAACAACCCCAATTTGCACTTCAGGATGTAGGTTTACGTATCTCGCAGTGCAATACATGGTGGGTAGAGGGCTTTGTGCATTTCCTAATTAAAAAATAAATTTTCCCTCCAAAAAGTTGACCTTTTATCTTGCATCCAATTGTCAGTCCACCAGTCGGACTAATCAACAAAAGGCGTGTAGTCAATGACAAGAACATCAAAGTGGGTCTCATGTCAAGCCACATCAGCTAGGTGTCCAAAGTGGGTCAATGAAGCATTTTTAGCTTGCCAAACTTGTTTAAACTTCTGTCTACTCCCTAATGAAATTCAACAATGTAGGGAAATGTATGTCTGAAAGATATTCAGGAAGGAAAATGCTTTGTTGACCCACTGTGGGCACCTAGCTGATGTGGTCTGAGAGAAGCCCTAATTTGTTCCTATCATTGACTGCAAGATGTCAGTTGGTCAGTCCGACTGACTAACTGTTAGGTGCAAGAGAGGACATCAACTTTTTGGAGGAAAATTTGAGTTTTTAATGGGCAATGCACAATATTCCCTACCCACTGTTTATTGCACATCCCGAGATGCAAATTGAGGTTGTTATTTCAGCAATTCCCTTTTTGGTTGACTGGTTGGCTGACTGAAAGGAGAAACAACTTGTGGGTCCTCACTGTCACATCTATTGCTCCTAAATTAACCAAATTGGGCTCTGGGGACCCACAACTATTGCTCCTCCTTCCAGTCAGTCAGTCAACCAAAAAAAGGGAATTGCTAAAATAACAACCCCAATTTGCACTTCAAGATGTAGGTTTACGTATCTCGCAGTGCAATACATGGTGGGTAGAGGGCTTTGTGCATTTCCTAATTAAAAAATAAATTTTCCCTCCAAAAAGTTGACCTTTTCTCTTGCACCCAATTGTCACTCCACCAGTCGGACTAATCAACAAAAGGCGTGTAGTCAATGACAAGAACATCAAAGTGGGTCCCATGTCAAGCCACATCAGCTAGGTGTCCAAAGTGGGTCAATAAAGCATTTTTAGCTTGCCAAACTTGTTTAAACTTCTGGTCTACTCCCTAATGAAATTCAACAATGTAGGGAAATGTATGTCTGAAAGATATTCATGAAGGAAAATGCTTTGTTGACCCACTTTGGGCACCTAGCTGATCTGGTCTGAGAGAAGCCCTAATTTGTTCCTATCATTGACTGCAAGATGTCAGTTGGTCAGTCCGACTGACTAACTGTTAGGTGCAAGAGAGGACATCAACTTTTTGGAGGGAAATTTGAGTTTTTAATGGGCAATGCACAATATTCCCTACCCCACTGTTTATTGCACTACGGGATACGTAAGAAGGTTGTTATTTCAGCAATTCCCTTTTTGGTTGACTGGCTGGCTGACTGAAAGGAGAAACAACAGTTGTGGGTCCTCACTGTCACATCCCCCAGGGTCACATCAGCTAGTTGCTCAATGTAGGTGCCCAAAGTAGTTAATTTAGCAGCTTCCATTATCTTTACCCTATGCTTCTAGCACCTTGAACCAAAACCATATTAGAATGCTATAATTATTTTTTTTGTCCGACACACTCAAGCTCGATGTAATTTAGGGCCTAGGATGAATTAGAGGAATTGGACATAAGTTATTTCCCTTGTGCAATGACACCTTAATCTAGATAATGAGGTTGTCCATGCAAACTAGTCAGGCAGTCACTACAAGAGCAGCTAATCTAATAAACATTTCCTGCACAACACATGAAAACAACGTCACCATATCTATTATCCATTCTCAACAGCACTAACCACTAATAGAAGTGCCCTTCTACCTAGCTAGCACCCAAACATTCATGGTGATTTCATTCCAAACATGGAAGAGCTGTTTCATGCTACAAATTCTATCGAATTCGGAATTTAGTCAAACGAAGATCCAATCCACAACATGGATTCCTAGTGACACCAAACCAAGATCCAATCCACAACCCAACTTAGCCAACTAGATAATTGATGTAGTAGTCATAGAAGGCTAAGTAGAAGAATTATAGGGATTTAAAGGACTTGAAAAGCACACCTTCAATTACACAACATCAGGCGCAATAGAAGAGTTCGATCTATGTAGCTGACCCCAACTAATTTGGGATTGAGGCTTTGTTGTTGTTGTATGGGACATAATGTTTTGATGTATTAGGGTTTTCGAATAAATAGATGAAAACACGCCACAATAGCTAGTTTTTGTAGTGTGCTTACACCTATTTATACAAAGGAAAATATGTAACTCACTTTATACACGCTCTATCTACAAACACGCAACGTGACACCTTATGTCCCATCAGCCCAGATTTTCCCTCCTTTTCGTGAGAAAACAATAAAAAATCACATCACTGCGACAGTCGACTGACGCGACTGATGCATATGATTGTCAGCGTTGTCAAGAACCTATCAACCTTCGAAAAAACTTAATCTCACGCCACCAACAACAAACAAAACTCACTATCCCAAAAAACAAAAGACTCTCAACCCCACTTTCCTCTCTTTCTCTCTCGCTCTTGAGGCAAAACCCTAGCACATCAAGGACGAAGGCACTCAAGGCTACTGGTCTGGTTGAGAAGTTGGATACATGACCTACTTGAGTTTTTGTTTAATAAATCGGGGTCTTTTAGGGTTCATGGTAGTTGCATTTCCTTGTTGAATTTGTTGGGTATAACTTGTTCTTAGGGTTCATGGTAGTTGCGCTATTGTTCAATTTGTTGGGTATAACGTGTTATGATGTGAAATCATTGTTGTAGTCCATTGCTAGTGCTTGTTATATTCAATTTGTTATAGTACATGGGGTTGTGTAGGATACATGTTTTTAGGGTTCAATATTGTTGAAATTGTGGTATGACATACATAAGGGACCAATATTGTTGGAACTCCTAAAACCCTAAGGTAAAGAATGAGTGGATTAATGCTTTAGTCGACTGTAATGGTTGTCCCGTGGTTTTGTTCTTGTGATTCGAAGCACAAAACAGAGAATCAAATCTCTCGAATCTCAAAGAATAACCTCTTTTGCTCTTCGGGAAAGTGGGTTTTTTTGTTGTTAATGGCGCGAGATTCAAATTTTTAGGGGTTGATGGCTCCTGACAGCACTGACGATGGCACGTGTCAAACGCATCAATCGACTATCGTCAGAGCTGCAGTAACTGGATTTTTTTTTTCTCACGAAAATGAGGAGAAATATGGGTTGGTGGGACTCGGGTGCCACGTCGCGTGCGTGTAGATGGAGCGTGCATAAAGTGGGTTATGCTAGCATTTTCCTTATACTAAAACCATAATACATCAAAAACATTGTGACCGATACATATACCAAAATATAATTCTTCTACTTAGTCGGGTATTTTTTTTGACATAAATACTTAGCCTTATATGACTACTACATCAATAAAAAACATTCTTTGCATGTATTGAGGCATTTAACCCAATTAGAGTCCAACAATAAAGATAAATTCAAATCCAAAGGATCGTCCCTTCTACACTCAAAACCCTCTAATCCTCTTTGTCAAACTACCATATAACAATAAAAGACACCAAGCAAAGAGTCAATCTGAATCTTACTTAACCTTTTAGTTTTGGAGTATCCATCTTGAGGTCTAGAATAAATAAAAAAATAAAAATAAAATAACCATTACTATCCACAAATAATTAGAAGAAAGGAATTTTCTCCCCACCAAAGCTTAGCAAATTTCATCAATGATGCATTGATGGGGAGATTTCCATATAACTCTTCGGTCCATAAAATGTTTGCTTACATGAGACGACATCGTTTACTTCTCTTGATTCATGATTAAAATATTTTGTGCTCTACAATCACAACAATAACAAAGCCACAATCCCTAATTAGTTGGGGTCGACGGCATGGTTTAAATGCTTCAACTCAGCTTGAATTAATGCAGCTGAGGTGATTTCATATTCCTATATAAATCTTCTGCTTTACAAGTGAATAATTTTCTCAACAACTGTTCTTCATGTCATTTTAGATTTTTTTTTTTCATTTCTATCTTTATCATGAGGGTCAACAATCGATAGTCCATTATTTTCACTAATTCATGTTTCTATTGGTCCTAAATTCCTAATTACATGTGTGCAAATCACCTTACTCAATTCTTCTTTAATCTCTTAACTGAAGGCCTGAGGCTACTCCCATGACCTAGTAGTCCACCACTTTTATTCATTTAATAACCTTTAATATTTCATCTTATACATAACTGAAGGCCTGAGGGTACGAAAATTTTCTATCAGGCTCTATAATCTAAATGGCAGACAATTGAGAAATGACAATTAGACATTTCAACAGGGATGCATCATCCCTCACACGCAAATATTTGTAACCTGAACAATTGTAAATGCAAAGACAAACATAACAAGTAAGGAATCTAGAACAATTAGAGAGATACTTTAAAAAGAGGCAGCATGACCTAATAAACAAATATGGATTCCAGTAGTTGAGAAAAGGAGGAGACAATACCCTTCACGCTTCAGTAGTTATCTCCTTCTCTTCCTCAGCATCTGCAGTTCCAGTGGCCTGTTCAGCATTGCCATCTTCCTCAGCAGGAGGCTGAACCTGCTCCTCCTCTGGCAATGGTTCCTCAACATAATCATTCTCAAAAGCATCTGCAGGCACCTCGTAAATCCTCACTTGTGGTTTCGACGGATCCTTCATAAGTACATATTTCCCTTCATTCAGTTTCATGCACAAGTCAACAATAGATTTAACGATTCCCCACATATTCGATGTGTTCAGATTAATCTGCGTTGCAAACTCTCTAGGCTTATACCCAACCACGGACAATATCACATGATTAAAGTGATCACGGGGATGAACTCTCGAAACATAACCCAACTTCATCATATCCGCACTCGCCAACAATGCTTGGGCAGTCCACTTAGCCAGCTTGTTAGCATTGTTCTTAAGCTCCGTGGCCAACACCGCCCCCCTCTGCGTCTCCAACTTCTTCCTCCAATCAACCCCCGAGTACTTCGGATCAAACTCATTAAGCGCATTCAATGTCAAGTAAGACCTTTGCCCTTTCGCTTCCGTCACACTATGAACCTCACACCTAGTCACCAAATACATATCATCCTCAAGCTTCCACCTCCTATACCTATAAGCCACCGACGCAACCTCCTCCCCTTCATTCGCAAACGGGTTCGGCTCCTCAAACGTCACCTTATTCCCATCCCTCACCAACACCTGCTGCGAAAAATTCTGATTGATATACGCCGCCTCCACACTCAACGAATACGCCGAATTAATATCCTCCTTCGCCTCCGGCAATGGCTCCATCGACGTCTCATTAACCGATAGCAAATCCAACTGAGACCCATCTCTCTTATCGAAAAACAACTTGTTCCCAACCCTCTGAATCACAATGTCCCACGAATAAACCGACCTCGTCGCGCACATTAGCGTCGACAGTATCGTATCAGTCGCAAAGACCGTAGCTTTATCCTCATTAGCTAGTCTCCTAATGATGGGATCATCAGTAGTAGTAACTTTGAAGAAATTACGATTCTTAAACCTCTCCAATCGCTTCTCATTCTTAGGATTAACCCTATCGTAAGACCTATCGTAGAATTCCAATCCACCACATACCAGTATGTCCTCCGGGTCCGGCACGGTGTAGGAGAGCTTGGAGAAGGAGGAGAAGGGGATCTGATCGAGCATCGTCCACTCCGGCTGGATGTCGACGGAGGATTTGAGAATGGCGGCCTCGCGGCGGGGCATGTTGTTGCCGGAGCGGTTGTTGTTGTAGTGGCGGTCGCGGCGGGCGCGCTCCTTCTCCTGCTCGCGCTTCCGGGCCTCGACCTCCTCGTCGCGGCGCTGGGGGAGCTGGCGCTGCTGCTGGAAGCGCCACTTGGGGCCGAACTTGGGCCGGGGGGCGGGCTTGCCGTCGACGAGGCGGAAGGAGTCGTCGCCGCCGCCGCCGCCATCGAGGGGGTAGTCGAAGGCGGCGGCGGAGGCGGTGGTGTCGAAGGGGTTTCTAGGGTTATGGTTTCGGGATGGGTTTAGGGTTTTGGGGATCCAATCAGCGATGCGGCCGAGCTTGTCGGATCGGTTGAATGGGGCGAAGGGGATGTTGGAGAGGTGGTCGGAGAGGAGCGGCGCGGCCGTATCCGGCGGGCCCCACCCGTCGGAGTTGAAGGGGACGGCGCCAATGTCGAAACCCACCATTGTCGTTGTTGTTGAAGGAGGAGGCTCTGCGGTGGGAATTTTTAGGGTTTTCGATTGAACGAATGAGTTGAGGCTTCGTTACTTACTTATATGTTTGTTGCCGTGGGATATGCATCGAGATGTGTGATTTTAAGCATCTCAACGTATCTGAATGTTTCTTTTCCTTTTTATTTTTTTTTTTTTTTTGTTTGAAGTGTGGATTCATTCTAGGAGAATGATCGGAAACCCACTTTGGACGCCAAATTAGACACACGGCGACTTAGGTTCATCACTCAATACACACCTCCAACGTGTATATTGAAGTGTATTGAACGGCGCACTACTAGACACCCAGGTCGGTAATTCGGTGTGTCTAATTGGCCGGGTGTCCAAAGTGGGTGTGTTTAGTATTTTCCTTAATTAGAACGCAACAATGTGTCAATGACTGGTTGTCACTTTTAATCGAATTTGCGTAAAAAATTAGGAAAATGTTACAATTACACCTTAAAGTCACACTCACGGTCACACAAGGTGATGTGACGTACGGGGCGCGTGAAAATGAATATTGTGATTTTGGGTGTGCGCTCGTGCATATAATTCTTAGTGCATATCACGCGGGTTGATATCAAATCAAGAAGATTGTGAAGTTCATAGACCAAATCAATGTATTTTGCCAACAAAACAAATTAAGAAAAAGGTAGAGTGACCAGTTTTGGACACTCGAAATAAACACCCACTTATTAGTGTCTATTGATTTGTCCATCAATGTTTGTGCACACACAAAACAATGCCTTTTTAAGGGACACCAATAATTGGATGTTGTTAAGGGGATTTGCTAATAATGAGAGTGTGATATTTGTTAATGTCTTTATCCTTAATGTCATTATACTTCGAATCGGTTTGAATCAGTTGAGTATGGATAAGGATAAGGCGGTTGCAACAAGGAGATATGTTGTTGTAACCGGATCTTAGAATCAAACAATTGAGGATATGATCTTATCTACGACAATAGAAGGTGTACTGACAACGAATCGAGCAGATGATCTAAGATACATTAATCACAGGAACATTGTGATGAAAAGTATTTGGTTTTTTTGAAAATGAAGACGTATCAAGGATCAGTTATGATAGTTGAGATTAAGTGTCTTCATTGGTCTATTTATATTCCAAAATTAGTAGAGTACTATGTAACTTGTCTACTTTGTATTTCGGTGAATGTGTTGTTCACTTCATCTTTGAGTTGTAATCACCAAAGAAACTTGGGTATTTGTAACGGCCAAAAATCTCTAACCGTGTTTAATTCCTTAAACAGGATCAACGAACCATACTGTGGGACCCACACCGTGATATGTTCATTTACCGAGGCAATGACTGAGGTATATTTTATATTTGTAGTGATATATGCCTAGTGTATTGTATATGTGTAGACTATTAAGTCAATTTTATACGGGTGTATAGATATCGAGACGAGCTGGGATGTACTTCGAGTCGCGTGTCGACGTGGGACAGAGGTAGCGACATATGGGGTAAGCTTAATTAATTCGAGTTAATGTTGGTTTTGTAAGTGGCTTTAGTGGCTTAATGTGGTCACATTTAATATAAACATTAATGTGCCTAAAGTTGGTGAAATAAAACAATAAGCATTAGATGTGCATCGAGACACGCATTAACTCATCAAGAGACAAGTGAGTCAACATGTGGAGTCACTCAATTTTGACTTGAGGGACAAGTGGGACAAGGTGGTCCATTAGTTGGGTCTCGAGATACGTGTGCACACAATGATCAATGGCTAAGGTTCAAACATATCCAAGTCAAATAAACAACATAAGTCAACAATTTTTCATTTCATTCATCACCAAAATCGTTGCTAGGTAAGGAGGAGAGAAAGAAGAGAGTTGTTGGTGTGAATTTGGAGGAGGAGAAATGTGCAAATCAGTGAAACTTTAGTGAGGAATAAGGAGTTCATCAAATGAGGTAACTTCTCCACTCCATAAACTTTGTGAATTCATGAAAGTTGATGTTGTTGTTGTTGTTTTATGTTGGGGTGGGTGTCAGGGACCTCTTGTAGTGTGTATAAGGGTCCCTAAGGCGATAACAAAGCCTATGTGTAGCAAAAACCCAGAATTCGAAGTGCATAATTTTGGGTTCTGCTGCACATAGCACGCTAATATTAATTAGCGCACTAATGTCGAAAACTAGCGTGCTAATTGCCATTGTTAATAAAAAAATCAGCAAAGTCCAAACATGATTTAAACACTATAAATGAGACCAAACTCACTCTAAAACCTATCAAACAACTCCAAGGAATTAAAGATAGATCTCGGGAGTTTGAGAACGCATTTCGGAGTGTCGAGAGGTGGATATGCTAGGACAAGTGAGTGAATTGTAAGTAAAGCTGTGAGAATTCTATATTTCATTTCATTCACTTTTATTAGATTATGGTCTATTGGTAGACATTGCTACTTACAATCTCACATCATGTTGTTCTTGTGTCTATTCATACTTGAATATTGTTGACATGATGTCTTGTGAAATGTTTCATTGATTCCAATTTCTACTTTTGATGATATTCTTGATTGATAGTTGATGAAAAACATGCTATTGGGATAAATTGAATGAATTAGACTTGTATTATATTTCTTTAGGCTTTGTAACCTAACTAGTTTTGAAATCCTAGAGAATTGGAACTATTGAGAGGGAAAATGAGGTGAGAAGGGATTATAAGTTGGTGGGATTAGAGTTTATCTTTAAGTGCAAGAGAGTGTGTGCCCCACTGCCACGTAAGTGTAAAATTCCCGCCCAACAATTAGCGTCGCTAACCTCATCGCTAAAACAGTTAATTGGTCAACGATGGGCCCTGTCGCCTATTTGGGTCATTTTTTGTAGTGAATATTTATCAATAGTAAAACGTCACATGTACAAAAGAATAAAAGGGTGGGGGTGGGGGCAAAAGTGTAAAAGTAGATCATATATCATACACATCACGAACAAATCCATTACTCGAACCATATCCATACCATACTTTAAAAGTAGTTTATGGATCTAATTTGCAATGCTAAAACACAACAATGCACATACTCATTACTCGATCCACAAAAAAAAAAAAAAAAAAAAAAAGTTAAGACTATATATACATTTATAATGGTAACAAAGTTTTTTGTTTTTGTTTTTTTTTTGGGTACACTAACTAGCTTTCCATATACCTTTGGTCTGATATATGCATTTGACCGATTGGTTCAATGATGCACCAATCAGTCGATCGAATGCAATAATACATATATAGACTAAGAACTTCTACTACTACAAACTACCTCTACAAAGGAGAAGAGAAGAAATGAGATAGTTGGAATGAGAAGTTTTCATTCAACTTGGTGTGCTCTTACAATGAGGTTAGCACCCTTTATATAAGTCATTTGGTATGACGACAATACAAGTTACATGACTACACAATATGTTGGTGTGCATGCATGGTCATCCACACTTCACAACACTAACAAAGTTTTTTTTTTTTTTGGTACACTAACTAGCTTTCCATATACCTTACCTTTGGTCTGATATATGCATTTGACCGATTGGTTTAATAATGCACCAATCAGTCGATCGAATGCAATAATACATATTAGACAAATATTAACAAGCCAAGTCTATATATATCTAGCTATATATGAAGAATATAATTATATACAAACACACGCACACCACAGCCAAGTCTATATATATCTAGCTATATATATATAGTGATCCAATGGCAGACACAAATATTAACAAGCCTTCATCGCCTCCGAAAGCAGCACCGCCGCCCGAACCCTCATCGCTAGCCCAGAAATTTATGCCATCCTCAAAGTCCAATATTCAGACTGTGCCGTCGGATTCCGATGAGGCCTTTCCCGGCCTCCCGCGTATTGATCCTATCAGGATTATTGGAAATGCTTTTGGTCAGGTCCTAGAGCCGACCTTGGCAGTAGAGAAGGGCATGGGAGATGATCTGATCATGCCCAAATACAATAAGTATTGAAGTACATGCATGTGAACCAATTGACTATATATATATAGTACTGTGGTTCAATATCGATCTATATGTAAAATAAAGAACCAGATATGTACCTAATTGTGTTATGTGATGTCATTTGGGATTATATATATAATTATATATTAATTGTTTGATTAAATTATATAGTATATATAATGAGCCCCGAGCCCTCAAGGTGTGTGGTGTAGTAATTTCGAAGAGGGCTTTAGTACTGATTAAGTGAAGGTCGCTAGAACAATTTCGGTATTTAATAGAGGTTTTTAAACCCCTATTAAATAGGTTTGTTATTAAATAACGCCTAATTGATATGAGTTTTAAAAAACATCTATGTAATACATGTATTAAAAATTAAAACATGACACATTTTCACATGACATTTAATAACACTCTATTTAATAGTTGTCTGATGGTTTTATAGATATGGAAGGTTTGAAAATTATACAACAACAACAACAATATAGCCTCAATTCCAAATTAATTGGGGTCATGGATCAATCTCTTTTATTGTGCTCGATTTAATACAATTGATAATGAACTTTCCAAATCATTTAAATCCCCCATAACTAATGCGTCATAAGTTAACTTCAGTTTATCCTTACCTCGTCGAATGACTCAAATTTTATCAAATTCTATTGAATCAACTTTTCTAATATGAGCATTTGTAGATCGTCTTTGCAAGCGTCCAAACCACCGCAACCGTCGTTCCCTAATCTTTAGTGTCAATTAGTGCTACTTATACTTTTCTTTGAATTTATGTGTTTTTACATCTTTACGAGTTTAACCACACATCCACTTAAGCATCTTCATTTTTTGCACACAAAACAAAAATGGAAAATGTTGTGATGCCCCAGTTAAGACTCGCAAGTGTGACACGCGCTCGTCCTGCTACCCCGAATTCTCGGGGCGCACACGCATATCGAGATGTATTGAGGGCAGACGATGAATGTGTGTCCCACCCGCGTGTTCTACCTGGGCTACCTAGCATTTCCCAAACAAAATATTACATAATCATGAAGAGGGTATTATATAATAAAACCATGAGCTAATCAATGCCCATGAGCAAACAAACAAATTATGTGTCCTTATTCTGAAAAAAAAATTAATTATGTGTCCTTAAATTATACTTAACATCTAGTTTAGTGATATAACAATCACAACTTTGTCAACATGCCAATATTTAATTTTAATCTTGGAGAGTGATAGATGCACCAGCTCTTTTGTTGCAAGGCAAAAACATTATAGAGTAGTGTTAAGAGTTTTCCTTCAAAACAAACAAAAAATGGTGCAAAGAAAGCAATTTGTGTAGAAGGCATTCAAAAGATAAGACATTAAGAAATGAATCATGTCACACAACAAAGGCCCAAAATGCTTCAGATACATTAGAAAACGAGTTAAGAAAATTTGGGCATCATCTTAGGCACATATGAATCATCTGCAATTACAGGGCTGCTTAGTTTCTGTATCCAGTGTAGCAGACCCTTCTTGTGGTCATGGCAAATTGAGTTCTGAACCAGGTTCAGCGTTCCGTCTTGTGCACGCGAGGTTTCAAACTGCTCCAACACCTTCACAATTTGCCAAAACTCGGGCCTCTTCTCAGGATGGAGGGACCAACATTGTTCTATCAGAGCCCGAAGCGCAAGTGGACAGTCTTCGGGAAATGTAGGTCTTAAGTTCTGAAATCGCAACATGTTAAGGTTAGAGAACACGGCGATAGAAATTTAACTTAGCTTGCAGAGCAGACTGACAAACTGATAAAATGAAAACCGAATAGGTTCACAACATCTTGGAAAGCTAAAGAATGAAGGCAAAACAATGGTGAGGCGAATTTTATGTTTAAGAACGAAGAACTGAAAATGAGAATGCGTCTACTTTAATTTTGGAAGCTCATTGGTCATACAATATTAGATGCATCATTGATCAAAACGACGGTGGAATTCAAAATAGCCAATTTTAGAGAAATGAAAGAACTAATTGCGACACGAGAAACCGTAAAAGCACACCTTATTTACAACTGCAAATGCAGCTTGGACAGGAGTCATATCTTCGTATGGGATTGCGCCGGCCACCATCTCCCATAAGACTAGTCCAAAGCTATATACATCAACCTTTCGGCCATAGGGTTTGTGCTTTATCATCTCTGGGGCCATCCAACGAAAAGTTCCAGGATCCTCCGCCAAATAATCACGATATGCCTCCTCACAAGCAATTCCAAAGTCTGCAATTTTCAAGTGGAAGTCCTCATCAAAGAGAATGTTCTCTGGTTTAAGGTCCCGGTGTATGACACCTTGTGAGTGTATGTATTCCATTCCTCGAGCAATTTCCAAAGCGAAAGAAATAAGTTTCTGCAGCGGGAGAGACTTGCGCTCAAGTTTGTGCAAGTATGCTCTCAAAGAACCCCCAGAGAGATACTCAGTAATGACGCAAAAGACCGGTGATTTTCTACATGCCCCAACCAACTGCACCAAACATATCCACGAAAGAAATACACGTTCATATAAAAATTCCCCATGGTCGTTCAACGCTAGTCGAATAAGAATACTACGATCAACTTTGGAAGCTGGCAATTTTCATCAATGAATTTTTTTTTTTTAAAAAAAAAAAAACTTAGTCAAATAAAACTAACAAGTTGCCTATGGTAATAGAGATAAATAAAGGAAACTGATCTCAATGTCAAACATGTAAGTTCATGAACAATTTTAAAAATTTCGCCTTTTCAAGAAGACAAGCTCAACAAAGTATGTGCAAAATACATGGAGATTTTAACAAACAAGCAGGAACGTAGGAAAACACGATAAAACAAAAAGAACAATTAAGGATCAAATGAGTTCTATACAGCGGAAACATAACAAAGAAAGAAGAAGAGAAGCATTGTAATTACCTTGAGCACATTGTTATGATGGAGGTGAGCTAAAAGAGAAACTTCCCTATTGAATTGCTTCTCGAGCCTAGCTGCCAACTCTCCATCCTCGTCGTCTTCAGGAAGCCTAATCATCTTGACCGCAACAGGTTTATCGTCATACATCCCATGGTAAAGCCGACTATGCGCACCGGACGCAAATCTAAGCCCAAGAAAAAGTTTGGACAAATCCACTGTCCATTCATCTGCTGCTTCCACGGCTGTTACCCTTCCCCCTCCATGGTCAAAGTACTTAGTCCATGCCGATTCCTTACGACTGCCTTTCGGTATCTCAAAAACTTTCATTGAACTGAAATTCCTCAAGGCAGTAGATGCCTGCGACAAATAAGGATTTTGCGTCTGCACATCACGCGCACCTTTCCTCGGTTTGCTCTCTTTTCTCTGAGGGACTGGCGTAGAGAACCTCCTTTGATCAATTCGAGCCTCCCTAAATGCTTCCGAAAGACCGGTTTGATTGGTAGGCGACAGAGATCTCTGTTGCATTGTTACAGGATTCCTAATAACATCGCCACTATGCGATACAGATTTATCATATCTAGCATTGGATTCAGGCCTAGTCTTCAATCCAGAATAGGGGTCGGATTGTCGACTCGATGGAAATGTCGAGAATCTCGAAAAGGTAACAGCAGGCAATCTAGATGAATCCAATCTATGACAAACTGTGTGAGAGTATTTCACCCTCCTCACCCATGAATGAGCATCTTCATCCATTGATCCTACCACAATCTTATATCCAAAAAAAACTGATCTTTTTTTACAAGAAAACTTCACAATCATTCATTCTCTTCTTATTGCAATCCAAACTCATCATAAATCCAAAACACAGATACAACAAACACAAATCCATCTTCAACAAAACTCTAAAAAAATACCCAAAACCCCCTTCAATCAAAACCATCACAATTCACAAACAACCCTTCAAACTCCATGAAAACCAAAAATCCAAGAAACCCATTTCAATCAAAGGTGAAACTCATCACACCCTCCATGAAAACCAAAAATCCAAGAAACCCATTTCAATCAAAGGTGAAACTCATCACACCCACTTGAAATCTCACCTCTATGACCCTAAATCAGCATACTCATCTCAAGATTTGACCCAATAACACCATTTCTGGCCTAAACATACCTGAAGAGACAAAAAAAAAAAAAAAAAAAAAGGCCAAAATGTGACTCACGAGCCATTAGAATCAAAAACAAAAAACTACCCATATAGCAAAACTCACCCACAAATCCAACAAATCCCACAAATCTCACAAACCCATTAAAGATCATGAAATCTAAACAGTTTGGCAAAAACTAGCCATATTAAACAAAACAATATCCATGGCCGTACCTCAACCGTATAACAAACTCCCCAAATGAGCCAAATCGTTCTCTCTCTCTCTCTCTCTCTGTTGTGAATCTTGTGATAGAATAATAACAGATTAAACAACTGATGAGTTGAATGGAGCGAGAGAGAGAGAGAAAGTTTGGTTATTGGTTTTTTTGGTGAAATACGGTGTGAATACGTGGTGTATACGGTGGGATATACGTATACGGGGAGCGTACGTACGTAGTAGATTCCGTGGGGCCCGCGATGGGGTGGTGTGATGCGTAGGTGGGCGCGTGGTAGTGGGTGGTGGGGCCCACGGTGGTGATAAAGTCAGAATCGGCGGACTTGTTGGAAAGATGACACGTCAGCCAACAACAATTATTCTTTTTATTTAATGAGGAAAAATAAAGCATTTCTTTTGTTTATGCTTTTTTTTTATAATTTATGATAATAAAAGCAAATCCGTACCGTCCGTACAGACATGGCTGGCTGGTGAGCCTATCCACGTGGCTAAAGAATGGACTACCACGTGTATGTACCAATTTGTGTGACTACTTCACGTTGGAGCATTGGTAGACAACAATAATTTGATCATTTTTTTTTTTTCGTTTTGATCATTTCTTTAACCTCGTTTTTACTTAAATTCGATTAATCTCATATATAAAATTAGTTAAATACTTAACCTAACAAGAAATCGAGAGAATATAATACATGAATTTATTATGAATAACTTCTCAATCTTTATTTTCTTGTTGGAGCTATGATTCCATCATTTCAACTAACCCTCTACTTATAACTAGACAATTATCTTATCCATGCGATTAATTAAAATAAATAGTAACGATATACAATATTTTTTTAAAAAGTATTTGTGGGTATCTAGACGAACTTGATTATTTCCACAAAACTTTGATGCATCTTGATACAGTAGAGAATCAAACTTGAGACCGTGCATGTGTCTAACCCACACAATTTCAAACTTACTTTACCATTGGGCCAACCCTTCCGAGTGGTTAGTTTTGGTATTTTGGACTACTATAAGTCCATGACCACTTCAATAGGGGAACTATGTGCATGATATCGTATATATTAATGCATTATATACGTAGGACATGTGTGTGCTTTACGTGTGCATGCATGTATTTATGTATAATTGTATATATCATTCTGTCTTTCTCATGGTGAGTCCACTCTCCACTTAACACTTGGAAAGCGACGTGGTTGTTGGCTATTCAATGGCTTTATCTGTCGAGAATCATTCCGTTGGGCCTGGGCTTCAATGTCATTTGGGCCCAGCCCAAGTTGAATAAGTCTACATGGGCTTAATTAGATGGGCTTAAAGGGAGAGGATGGGTCTATTGCGTCATCTTTAACCAGAGATCTTGACCCCGAAAAAAAAAAAAAAAAAAAAAAAAAAAAAAAAAAAAAGTCTTGAGGTCTGAGTTATGAATAATTGAATATAGAATATGGTCCATTTTAAAACCTTTAAAAGAGAGCTTTGTTGTCATTTGATAGTCTTACTCGACTCGAGCTTGGATTAGTCGGGCCTATTGAACTTTAAATATTTGGTGGCTTAGACTAAAAACAAAATATATATACTATATATATATATTTTTTTTTTTTTTCGTTTCACAAAGTCTTTTTTGACGACTAATTAATTGACTCCAACTAAGTCTAATATGAGACTCCAAAGATTTTGCCTTTTAACAAGAGATGTCTAGTTTATCTCACTAGAGATGTTTTGGCTTCTATTTATCGAAGTCGATACTCCTCTAGTCTACCCAAAATTAAAATATATCATGTATAAATAGTAGTCTATCAAATTAAGGAAATACACATTGAATTAGTATAACTCATATATAGAGCTATCTTATATTTTAAGTAAAACACTAATTAAATAAGGGATCATTAGTTGTCACTCTTAACTAGCTAGGAGTTCTTGATTTCTAGTGTACCACACTCTTACGTCCTTGCTTAATCAAGATATGTATCTTGAAATGTACGTAAAAGAAATCTAATCGCGTGTACACACTAACAAAAGCTTTGATCCTATATTATGTGTGATTGGTTAGATAAATCAATCATTTGAAATTGTTTAATTATTTTAACTGCACATGGATTATCTTAAGCATTAGGAATTCAAGATTGCTTGATGGGTTTCATGAAGTGTCCCACAAACAATGAAATACATGCCAAGTGTATGGTTGCTTTTGTGTGTTATAATAGCTCTTTTAAGGATTCAAGAGTGGACCATGCCATGCCCAATTCAACCTAGAATCAACCTTTTTTAAGTGTTGAAAGAGTTAACACTTATGAGGAATATTCAGCCCAATTATTTGTATGTCAATTCTAAGGAAACAAGAATAGAAACAATGCCTCAAAGTCCTTACATATATTATACAAAGTGTGCCGCCCCAAGTGTGTGCTTAAAGTGTGTTATTTTAATATTTTTCTTTTAATAAAAAAATAATAAAATAAAATATTTGAAGCGCACACTTTATTTTTTAGCTATTTATGGTGTTTTGTCATATGTGAGGCTCGTGCTTTAAGAGACAAAAAAAGAAATATAAATAGTTAAAAAACAAAGTGTGCGCCTAAAGTGTGTTATTTTATTATTCCACTTTTAATAAAAAAAAGGATAAAATAACACACTTTGGCACACGCTTGAGGCGCATAATTTATTTTTTAACTATTTATGGTGTTTTATCATTTGTGGATACCAAGCCTTAAGAGACAAGAAAGAATTATGAATGGCTAAAAAATAAAGTGTGCGCCCCAAGTATATGCGAAAATAGTTTTATTTTAGGTGTTTTTCAAAAAATAGGGCACATTTACATTTTATTTCACAAAATAGGGTGGTGTACTTTTAATTTCTCCAGAATAGGTATTAACGCCTTTTCAAAAGGCGCTATCAAAGTCACGTAGATTTTTTGCTGACGTGGACGGTCCACGCAGGACGGCCTTACACAGATAGCGCATTTTCAAAAGGCGCAATCTGTGTAAGGCCGTCCACGTAGACATCGGCCGACCGAATAGCGCCTATGGGTTGTACGGATTGTCCGCCTCGCAATACGCGCTATCCGTGTAACCCGGTCCACGTGGTCATCCTACGTGGACATCGGCCGACCGAATAGCGCTTATGGGTTGTACGGGTTGTCCGCCTCGCAATACGCGCTATCCGTGTAACCCGGTCCACGTGGTCATCCTACGTGGACATCGGCCGACCGAATAGTGCCTATGGGTTGTACGGGTTGTCCGCCTCGCAATACGCGCTATCCGTGTAACCCGGTATGAGTTGCCACCTCGGGATACGTACATGACGTTTGCATGGATTGCGAGGCGGACAACCCGTACAACCCATAGGAGCTATTCGGTTGGCCGATGTCCACGTAGGATGACCACGTGGACCGTCCACGTCAGCAAAAAATCCACGTGGCTTTGATAGCGCCTTTTGAAAAGACGTTATTGCCTATTCTGGAGAAAAAAAAAACACCACCCTATTTTTCGGATTTAAACTAAAAACATTAGTATTTTTGTAAAAAATTCTTTATTTTATCATTCCCCTTTAATAAACTGTAAGTCAACCAAGTTTTTAAATGTTGACTCACAAAATGAGGCAACAATACAGGAGAAGCAATGTTTCGTCCCTTGTATTCTTTTGAGTTGAAGTGTGGATTTGCTTAAAAATTCAAAGAAAACAAGAATACACAATTAAGAGAAAATCAACTATCACTTGGTGGTCCAAAATAAAATTTCAAGTCAACTTGATTTTTTAAATCAAAGTCATATATGTACACACATGGTAGAAAAAATTTTTGAGACCTGTATATATAATCCGAATGCCACTAGAGATTCACCGTTGAGGCTCAAACACTTAACCTACTACTCAAGTGATCTCGTACCAAGGCTATTCGCTTAATAATTGGTACACCGAAAATCTATATCTATCTATATATCTATATATATATAAAAGTTGGATGAGAGAGAAGGTTTAAAAGTTACCTCATCTCACTATTTTATTTTTCTATTTTTCTTAATTTTCTTATTTTTGTTATTTATTTATTTATTATTTCAAGAGATATAATTATACATTATGTGTACATTTATTAATAATAATTAATAGTGGTTATCTTATCATTAATAGATTAAGTACGTTGAACTTGAAATCATGGGTAAATACAAAGAATTGAGTTATTTTTTGTTATTTATTTATTTATTATTTCAAGAGATATAATTATACATTATGTGTACATTTATTAATAATTAATAGTGGTTATCTTATCATAAATAGATTGAGTACGTTGAACTTGAAATCATGGGTAAATACAAGGAATTGAGTGTAGTGCAAGTTACATTCTCCCTATAAATTTCAACTCTCATCCATTCTTCTTGCAATCGACTTGGTTTTTTTTTTTCCTTCACCATTCAAAAAATCACAAAAAAACCAATTTTATTATACATAACCTTAATTAGATTCCTCCAGTTCTCAACCAATTATCACCCAATAAATTCAAGATAGGATCGATGGATTTCAACATCGCCTGTTCAAAAGTTGTTCTATTTACCCATAGCTTCATGCATCCAGTGATATAACAACCATTCACAACGCTTATAAGCTAAACCACTTTTGATCGCCCTCCTTTAGGTATGTTTGCTCTATATTGGATCTAATCGTTTGGTACATTTTTCATAAGTTCAAGACTGAAGTGAATCATTATATCTATAACACAAATCAATGATCACGTGACCTTTATGTTGCCTTTGTTATGTTGTCTGTTGGTTTAGATTCTTCAATTGGAGTGAACAGACGATATGGAGGAATTTATATTTAACGGTTATAGTGAATCAATATACACTACTGCATGGGATTACCATTGCTTAAAGATGTCGTTCAGTCCATAGAATGCTACAAAAGCTAAAGAAAACAATATAGTGTTTTGCTCTTTCTTATTATTATTGTTCTTTTATGAACCTTTCGTTTGACTCGATGAGAATAACTATGAATATAGTGTTTTATTATTATTATTATTATTATTATTATTATTATTATTATTATTATTATTACACCTGCGCGAAGCACAGGGAAACGACTAGTTTATATATAGATTCAATCGCTATAACTTGAAGCTTCCTTCGCAACTCTGGAAACTTCTCGGTAACGGAGGCTAATACCTAAATGGATCATAAATGCTGTGGAGATAAGAGTCGGTGATGGGTGCATTTCATTTCCTCGGCTGGAGGCTATAATGGTTTGTGTGACCAAAAACCAACCATAGCACGCATTAAATTTTGAAAAATCGTTTTCACACTCTCATTTTGAAATGTTATTCAAAGTCCTACTAATTATTATCTAATCTTAAGTCATTGAAGCCTCTCTTTAATTAATTATATAATAAAGTAGTTGGTCGTTTACATATACTATTATTACCACATTAACCCCCCATCAATTAAGCATCAACATAGTAAGATGGACGAGACATCAGTACAAACTAAAAATTAATATAAGGTTGGGGGACGTCTCGAGTTTGACTCATTCATACAGGTACAGAAACACCGAAAAATCAACACCCATGTACATTACAAGACACTTACTGGTACATACTAAAAATGTTAGGTTGGGAACGTCTCGAGTTTGACTCATTCATACAGCTACATAAACACCGAAAAATCAACACCCACATTATAAGACACTTACTGACATTACCATAATATTTTGTAACAACATAAAACTTGAGCTTTTTTTTACTTTTGAGACTCGATCTTCATAGCAGGTATTAATCTTTCCCTCTTAAACACTCGACAACATCACGACAATATTCATTAATAGCTCCAAACAAAATCAGGTTATTGAAACAAAGTTACCAAATGACACGCGCATATGACAAGCACTTCTCCCTTAACTTTTGCCAACACGAGTGCACGCATGCATTCATAATTTTTACAAAATTATTTCATCACACATCAACATTTGGTAGTTGTTACTATGACAGATATAGGAGACAAAAATAATCAAGTCCATAGTAGGTAAAAAAATGAGACTATTTATAGTAAAATTTCAGTTTTGATTATATCATTCTAGCACATATTAATTAACCATGCACTAATTATTAACAGATAACTATAAATCCCATTTTAATGACCTCCCTAACCAACTCTGTTCAACAGTAACTCCGAAATCATTGCTCCAAGCTTTTCAATTAAACGTTGAAACACAACAAGAACAACGCCCAACACATTAAAAGCATTCACTCTCTCTTCCACACGTAACCAATTCACGCAAAGAAACACAGGTCTCACCTTTCTCTCTCTCTCTTTCAATTCCCATCTTTGCTTTCTCATATATGTTGTGTTCAAGCCTTGATTCATTGTTAAATGTTGTTCATTTGGTTCATTTGGTTGATTTGATTGATTTGATTCATATGGGTATGTTGATTTGTTGTCTGAGTTTGTGTTTTTGATTGGATTTTGTGTTTTTGAGCTACCCTTTTTGTGGATTTGTTTGATTGTGATCATGTTCTTTGGAATTCATGAAATTCAACCTCTTTGGTATCGAGAATCTGTCACTTAGTGTGTGCCCTTTTTGCCCTTTTTTTTTGGATTTTTGTGCTTTTCAGATCAAATCTTGGACTACCCGTTTTGGGTTTCTAGAAATTTTGTGTTTTGTTCATTTGTTGTGTGAAATGATGCTTACTCATATATTTTAGCCCTTTTTGTTACATGGGTTCAGCTTATTTTCGCGATTTCCCCGTTGTGTAATGTACTAATGTAACTAATGTTCATTGTGTTAATCCTTTGATCTTCTATGTTGGAGTGCTTTGAAATTTTAATTGTCGTTTGCGATTGAATCCGATTTTGTAGCTTATGTGTTTGAATAAAGTTTTAGCTTTACTTTGTGGTTTGTAGTTCATGTATTATATATATCTTTGACTGTTTGTTTGTTGGGTGTTTTGGATGTTCAGTTTGTAGGTGAATCGAAACCGTGAAGCTTTTAGAAGTTTTGGTTCTGTTCCTTGTAGTATATATAACTGTTGTGGTGGTTTAGAAGTTTGAAGAACTAGTAGAACTGGAAGATTGAGTGGAATGTCGAAAAATTTAGAGCGATCAATGACGGGTTTGAAGTTAGGAAATTGGAACATGGAGAAGAAATGGGTGTTTCCTGTAGTTGTTGGCACCCTCGTCTGCGCTTTCCTCTTTTTCACCTTCTTAAACATGGGCCTCTTTACATCGTTACATGCTATACATTCGATTTTTTCGGTGTTTCCAACACGGGTATTTAATCAGACCGACCCCATTTTTTTCGAAAAGAAAGTTTTATGGTCTTCGCCGCCTCCACCACCACCACCAGGACCTTCACTTCCTCGATTGGCTTATCTAGTGTCAGGATCAAAAGGTGACTTGGATAAGTTATGGAGAACTTTACGTGCCCTTTATCACCCGCTGAATCAATATGTCGTTCACTTGGACCTTGAATCGCCAGTTGAAGAAAGAGCGGAGCTTGCTTCGCGTATTGAAAAGGATCCTGTGTTTGCTAAAGTTGGTAATGTGCATATGATTAAGAAAGCAAATATGGTCACATACAGGGGTCCTACAATGGTCTCCAATACTCTCCATGCTTGCGCCATTCTTCTCAAGAGAAGCAAAGAATGGGACTGGTTTATAAATCTCAGCGCCTCGGACTACCCTCTCATGACACAAGATGGTTAGTTTAAAACAAAGGCAATCTCTCCATGTATCATATACATCTTATTTGTAGTTTGATTAATTTATCTAAACTGGCTTGTTATCGTGTAGTAATTGGTTTTATTTGGTGTTCAGATATGCTCTTCACCTTATCAAGATTCGACAGGAATCTGAATTTTGTAGACCACACGAGCCGTTTAGGGTGGAAAGAGTAAGTGCATTTCCTGTTAACACTCTCAGTTTCTCTGTCAGTTAAACTGCATAATTTTTTTTTTTTTATCAGACCATGTACATGTGGTGTCCAGGAATCAGAGAGCGAAGCCACTGATGATGGATCCGGGGCTCTATGGATCTAGAAAAGCAGATATTTTCTGGGTTACGGAGAAAAGAGAACTTCCAACAGCATTTAAGTTATTCACTGGTAAGAAATTTATTTCCTTAGTTCTTTCTTCTTTTAATCTTGTAAATGAAGTTATTTTACGAAGGTAGCAACCTTACATGTCTTGTGCTATCTAAATGTTAGACCACACTAAATGGACTATCAGATCAGATTTATCTTTCGTGCCTATGAACAAGTTTTCTATGCCATGAATGTGCTGCATGTGACAAGCATATCTATGAGTTGAGGTCTGCTAAAAAACAATGAAACAGATCATGAATTGTTTTTGTTTAGTGCTTGTGTTCTGCACTTGCATCTTGTCACATGGTGTTTGTCTGTTTAAGCTTGTTGAGACTTTGGGGTGAGTGACCATACTCACTAACTTCTGGTAATTATTCCATTGATATTTTCTCTTGGTTCTTTGAAAAATTTGTTCCGATAAAGAATGTTGCAAGTTTTTACATTTTTCATTCTTCGTTTGAGCCGAAGAGGTGCTATATTCAGATGGTAAAAGATGATATGGTCCTAAACTTGGCAATCCACATCAATATAATGCATTGCCATCTATGTGTTGAATCATACCATCTAATCAGGGCAAACATTTGCAAAACTTGTTACGATAAATATGCCGACGGACTAAGCCACTGCGAAAGGCTATAGTTTGCCGCAACAATCTTACTGGCATAATCCATTTGAATGCTAGAGTTTAGAGGACCTCCAACCTTATTTGCTGCTGAAAATTTATTCGCTTAAGGATTAAACATGATGATTTGCATTATCCTGATAACTGCAATATATCGTTGTTTGTTCAGGTTCGGCATGGATGGTTCTCTCTCGTCCTTTTGTAGAATTTTGCATATGGGGCTGGGATAACCTACCAAGAACCCTCCTCATGTACTACACCAACTTCGTCTCTTCTCCGGAAGGCTACTTCCAGACAGTCATCTGCAACGTGCCTGAGTATGCGAAAACAACTGTGAACCATGATATGCACTACATTGCATGGGACAATCCTCCAAAACAGCATCCTCACTCACTCAACATTAATGACACCGGAAGGATGTTAAGCAGCGATGCTCCTTTCGCTCGAAAATTCAAGCAAGATGACCCCGCGCTAGATTGGATTGATAGAGAACTTCTTAATCGAACAAGCGGGAGCTTCACACCCGGGGGTTGGTGTGCTGGGAACACCTCTTGCTCAGAGGTTGGAGATCCTAATCATCTTAATCCCGGACCAGGAGCAAGTAGGCTTGCTCGCCTTCTGTCTATCATTGTCGCATCTCCGCGGTTTACTCAAACCCAATGTAAATAGAGGAACTACAATAACCATTTCATCGCTTGGCTAGCCGGTAAAGAAAGTCTCTCAACAGCTACAGCAAAGCTTCTTTCTGAAGAGTATTTGAGAGTACTGCACAGATGAGCTTAACAAGCTGGATATCTTCACAAGTCGAAATGTGCGCAGTGATCGTATGCATTTCTAACGACACTCCCGACAAAGTTGCAGAACTCAGATAGAGATCACCATTTCTTGTTCAACATACAGAAGCGCATTCAGCTCGGAGAAGGGCCGAAAATCGAGGTACCTATCTATATGTATTTATAGTAATGGTGCTTTAGTGCTTAGATCTTCAAATAAATCTCCTAAATTTTTCCTTCTTATCCTGGTTGTGCCAGAGATATCTCACATTTATACATATGTGCCCAAAATTCAGTTTGGCACTGATAGATGATACAGATATTCATTACAGCTATAAAATTGTTATTCATAAAGTTCCTTCTTTTTATCAAATTGAAGTTGTGATTCATATCATTTTGGAGTGAATGGAACTGAGAACTGTAAACTCATCGGTTCGAATACTAATTCGGACTACCAAATGATCCTATCAACTTACATTGAATGACCCTCATTGACGTCGAGGAGAAATCTACCTACCACGGTTCAACTTCATTTCGAAGGGGTAACCGTTCGGACTCGGATTGAGCCATCTAGGCTCAACATCACTAATAGGAGGAGATGGAGACTAATCCTTGAAGGTTCAACCACCTTGGTACAATTTCATTGTAATAGGTAGACCTGCTCATTAAAATCAAGCCTCATTGATTTTAGGCCTAACTTTTTCATCTATTTTTTATGTAACAAAGCAGAATAGACTACTCTATACATATTACATACTTCTACACAAACCTCACATTAGTATTTAGCATTTAAGCTTGGTGTGACTTAAGCATCAAAGAAGCCTTGACAAACATTGATCAGGGTACCCAACTATTGCCTATTCTGTCTTTTCATTTTCTTCTTTAGATTCCATTAAAGCTGAGAAAAACAAGAGGTGATGGAGTGTGTTCACTTCAATTCTTGTCTCCCATCTTTAAAATCCTTTAATGAAGAAGCCAAAAGATGAGACTATGATGTTCAATTAAAATATCCCTGGCTATACATACTGTCCACAAATATTCAAATAAATGATGAAAAGAAAGAAAAAATAGTAATAAGGTCAAGAAGAAGAAAATGTGAAACAAACTATCTATAAAATTAGTTTTTCTTTTGAGAGAAGTATAAAATTAGTTTTTTTGTTAGCTTGTTTCTACTAAACTAGTCGGAGACCCGCGCTTTGCGCACAGAAGAGATCAAGTATAAAAAAAATATTGTGTGGTATCTGATGTACTCAAAGCCAATATCTTTGTAGAAAAAATATTGTGTGGTATCCGATCAAGTAAATAAGTAAAAAAATAGCATATAATGAATATTAGAAGAATTGGTATTACTTCTTTATCAATGTTCAATAGCATGTCCAAGCTTATAAATTCGATGAAATATAGATTTAATATGTAGTCTCCAATAGACTAAGACAAAGATAATATCAACTAATTTATAAGAAAAGAGAGAGAACAAATATGCAACTCAAAAGATCATTTCCTTTATATTCCTACAATTTTATTGTTTGGAAAAAAATCTAATTTTCTAATGAAAACCGTCAAATTGTTTCAATGACATATAAACAAATAAAAATAACAATTAATTAATGCCTACAGCCAAATTATCTCTGGTGAGACGAATGAGACATCACTTGTCAAAAGGTAAGATATATGGATGTCTCTTATGCTAAAAAAGGAAAGAAAATCATTTTTGTATGACTATTAATTTTTGTTTTGTAACAAAATTGTGATTTTTGCTTTGAAATACAATTGTGTCACAAACTACTATTTTGTGTTTTGACACGCCTTTTCTTTAAAAAAAATAATGTAATGGTTAAAAAAGTACTTGAAAAAATTAGAAAATAAAATCGTTCCAAAAATAAATCTTTGCTCTAAACCGACTACTATAGGCTCGAGCTGATGGATTATAAAATATGATGAATTGATCACCATATAAACTGATCATTAAATATCGACCATTGATAAACACTTAAATTATAATATATAGATAGACATGAAACTATATACATGTTTCTTTAAAAAAAAAAAAAAAAAAAAAAAAAAAAAAAAAAAAAAAAAAAACTATATGCATAACTCTATATGCATACACTATACTATTTACTACTATCATACTATGTACTATGTTTTCTTCACAAAAAAACTATTATATAAAAATATATCAAAAATGGAAACTCCCACCTAAAGATCCCACATGTCACAACCTTGTTGATTCATTCCAGAACATCACTTTAATTTGATTTTATCATATATTGAATTAAAGAATTAGGGGTTGGAGACAATGATAACTTTGGAACTTTTAAATAGTAAATCTAATAAGGTTTTTTAATTTATTTTATTTTTTCACACATAGCTTACTTATTATTATATTATGTAGAATTAATTTAAAATTTGGATATATTATGAACTTACATTATTTTTCGATGGAAGGTATGTCCTTGACACCTTGTACATCTCTTATTGTATGGATGTTAAAAATTAATATTGAGTTTTCCATTTAATTTAAACTTGTAAACGTCATTAACATGGAAGATATGTTATTGACACGTTGTACATTCTTGGTGTGGATGTTAAAAATTAATATTGAGATTTTTATTTAATTTAAATTTTGAAACGTCATTAACATTTGAAGTCTCTATTGATGCCACGACTTATCATTAGCAAGTGGATGACAGTTACCCTTTTTTTTAGTCAAGTAAATGTTTTTTCTTTAACATTGAAGTGTAATTTAAAATTCCAAATAACACCGAACTATAAAATCTCAATATGCATGTAAGTGTTAATTGTTAATTGTGAACATTTAAGTGTTTCATTGATTTAATTAACTATATATTTTTGCAAAAAAATAAAAACTATATATTTTTGTGATGATTTCGACTAATTTTAGTGTACTTTATATATATCAAATACATAGCCTAAATTGTCCAATACATTAAATTGTCCACTGTGTTAATTGTGAACATTTAATTGTTTCCTTGATTTAATTAACTATATATTTTTACAAAAAACTAAAAACTGTATTAAAATACAAGAAATTCGTTAATAAATATAACATTAATTTTTTTTTATAAAATATGAATATAATTTCTAGATTACACTTATTAACAAAAAAAATTACATCCTTAGTGACCGAGATTACATCTTACTTACCAAAAAAAAAAAAAAGATTACATCTTACAAAAAAAAAAATTACATCTCATTAAATTTTTTTTAAAAAAAATAATCAGACAAGAATTTTCATTCTCTAATAATCTCACAAGCATCCATTAAAGATTGATCAAATCTTGATCACAACAACCATTAAAGATCATCTCCTTTGCTACAACCTGAAAAAAAAAAAAAACATAACACATCAAAATCTGCAAAACCTACTTCATCTCAATCTATCAATAGAAAAAAAAAACAAATTAACAAAACCACAATTTTGTTAAAACGAATTGAAACCTTAACTTCCAATCTATACTAAAATCATACCTGAACATATCCAACAATAAGATTGTAGATCGGGATGAAGATCAACTTCACGAAAAAACCCTACAAATCCCAAAAATCACAACCAAATTGTAAATTACAACATAAAATCTATCAGAACAAAAGTGTAGATATAGTTGAAGGAACGATGTGCTTGGGTGAACATCTATCATTGCTTGGGGGTATATATAGAGAGAATTAATTAGTGTAAACATTAATTCAATCGATTCATTGGTTTTTGAACAGTTTGTATAGTTAGTTGTTTAATTCATTCATATTTTGAAACGTTTTGAAATGATTTGTTTTTTAAACGGCTTGTAATTTATGATTTTATTTATGGTTTTGTAAGTTACATTTTATATGTAGTTATAGATATAGATTATTGGGCACCCTATATGGTATGTTTGAAATGATTTTTTATTACTATATAATTATGGTACATTTTATTATATATAGATAATTATTGGGCATATTTCTTATATACTATATATTTATGGTAGGTTTGAAATGATTTATTATTACTATATATTTATGGTACATTATATATATAGATAATTATTGGGCACGTTTTATATATTTATGGTACGTTATATATATATACTATATATAAATGGTACATTACCCCTACATGGTAAGTTTGAATTGAGTTGATGATGTGGCGCGTCGAGAAGAATGGAAAACGCCACGTGTACACCCAACCCTTTTATGGTATTACAATATATTCATGGTATGTTCTATATTCATGGCATGTTTTATCTATACCATATATTTATGGTATAGATATAAATTATTGGACACCCCTATATGGTATGTTTGAAATGATTTATTATTAATATATAATTATAGTACATTTTATTATATATAGATAATTATTACCCCTTTAGTGTCCGGACCGGCCCGTTTTTAAACGGGCACTTTTTTTTTTTCGTTTTTTTAAACATACGGCTCCCGTTTTGTATATTATACATTTATGGTAGATTTGAAATGATTTATTATTACTATATATTTATGGTACCTTTTATATATAGATAGATAATTATTGGGATCGTTTATATATTATTATGGTACGTTCCGATATATATATACTATATATTTATGTTACGTTTTTTTTATATATAAGATATAGTTTATGTTAGGTTTGAAAACGTTACCAATTTAATTAGTACTTAACTTTTATATATAGATAGATAATTATTGGGCACGTTTTATATATTTATGGTACCTTTTATATATAAGATATAGTTTATGTTAGGTTTGAAAACGTTACCAATTTAATTAGTACTTAACTCTAAATAAATAATAAGACATGAGGCACATACCATATCTAGGTCATCGAAATGTTTTTTTTTTTGGCTCATTGATAATGCTATGACACCACGTGGCTCATATATAATGCTCCACAACACCACGTGTTATACCATATATATATATATATATATATATATATCTTGACAAAACCTACAACTTGAGCATGCCACGTGGCGATACGAGAAGGTTCGAAAAACGCTACGTGGCACATATCATGTATATGGTATGTGTGTTATAATAAGACTTCATCTTGACTATGACACGTGGCGCGTAGAGAATGATACAAAACGTCACGTGTCACATACCATATATAACTTAACAAAATTTAAACCTTGGGTGTGTCATGTGGTGCTACGAGAAGACTCGAAACCGCCACGTGACACGCTTTAAGATGTTTTTACTAAATAAGAAAGCTCGACACTATAAAAATTGAAGAAACTCGATGATGCAATTGTAGCTTAAAATTGTTTAGATGCATTGATTAGGAAAGATTTGAAAGATTTTGAAAGCACACCAATAAGTGCATTAAATTGAGCAGAATAAAAAAGTTTGATTCATGTAGTCGATAGATTTCAACTAATTTAAAATCATGGCTTTGTTTTTGTTTGTTTTTATTAATTCATCAGACAACATAAGAAAGTTTATATCAAATATGATTTCCAGGCAGATAATGTAACAAATTAAAGCAAGTACTTGTCAAAGTGAAAGATCATGCCAAAGAGTAGATAGTATCATAACAATTATCATCACAATTTCTCAAGCTTTCATGCTCATATCAGGGCCCAGATGAATAAAATCTGTCCAGTGTAGTCCACCAGTCACTTGTGGTCACATCTTCTGTTGTGCCTACTGATTTCTTTTCATTCGTTTTGATTGAGACTCTTATCTACTCACTTTTGATCTTCTTCTTCAGCATTCACTTGTCAACTTGGCCCCACTTTCTTCACACTCATACTAGTTCAGATCATGTCCACTCATTCTTTTTATACAACTTAAGTTAAAACCGATTGTCTCGTCAATCAACTGACCGCTCCATTGATTTAACATGTACTATAAAAACAAAGTTGGTTTGAAGAAGAAAAATAAGAAATTCTTTATGAAGCGGTTGATTTTGACTAAACCGCGTAATTTCTTCAAAATCTCTCTTTCTTGTTATTATCTTATTGTTTAATACATGATTTAGCCTCACATGGGTAATAATTGAAGCTAATCTCTCTTGAATATGAACAATTGTTGCAAAGACCATTTCTTTCTTATAGTGTAAACTCTCTTACATACATGGAATTATTCTCTCCACCAAGTATACATAAAGTAGAACTGATAACTCGCAAGCAAAACACTCAAAAATGCTAGCAAGAACCATTATTTATTTCCAATCATGATCACACTACTTCAACTGCTGTGAAATGCTGCATAGCAGGCAATGTGTCTAGTAAATCAATTGTAAGCATGGATGCTCTAGGCTTGTTCGCGGCGCGGTGTTGCGCGGCGAGCCCAGTTGATGAGATTGGCCTAGTAGGCACAGTCCTCTCACAGTTTCCAAACCATTTGGCTTGCATGTACTTGTGCTTCCTCCATGGCCCCATGTGCATCTTCTTCTCTTTCATGCATTTCTTGGCTGCACAACACATTGTCTTTATCACTGTGAGCAGTCTCTCTGATTTCCCTACAAACACTTGAGGGAGTTCATTGACCAACTTGTTGTACTCTTCACTTGCTCTTGCCATCTCAAACTCTCCCTTCAAATTCAACTCTACTATCACTCTAATTTCCCCCTTTTTGTTCCCTGGCTTCTCCACCACATCTACATATGTGTGCTCTCCTGCATAAATCAAGCCAACCGTCACGACTAATCTAAAACTTTCCGCTATTCATCATACCCTCCTGCTAATTTAATGTCAATCGTTCTGACTAGTCCTGACCGACCTACTTTAAAGACTATTAAAGGGTGACTAATCTAAAACTTTATGCTATTCATACCTAAAGCTCGAATATGAGTTCTCTTGCCAATTTAATGTCAATCGTTTTAACTAATCTCGATGACCTCGCAAAGACTATTAAAGGGTAAAGTCCCTAAGTGGATTTTCTCAATACCCAAGACTCGAAATTGAGACAACAACAACAACATAGTCTCAATCCCAAATTAACTGGGATTGGCAGGATCAAACTTTTCCATTGTGCTAAAATTAATGGTGAGCTTTTCAAAAGTGACAAAAGTTTTACTTATCGCAATCCTCCTTCATTTTCCAAGAATGAAAATGACTTTTATGAAAAGTGAGTTTGAGACCTCCCTTATTCATTTTTCTGTATAAAAAAATGGGCGTTAAAGTACTTTATCCGAATAGAATTGAGACATATAATTAAAATTGGAGTTCAAGACTCGAAATTGAGACATCTAATTAAAATTAAAATACATGGAGACAAACCTGATGGGATGTCAGGTGACTTCCTCCATTTGGACTTGCAAATGGCACTGTTGAAGCCAGCATTTTGGAGGCGATTTGAGATCTCTCTCAGCAAACAAACCCGGCACCCGCCGCCGCCGCCGCCGCCGCCGTTCGCCACCGGCCTCTTGCAGACACAGACAGCTTCTCCTCCCAATTGAGATCCCCTCAATGCCTCCTTCGTCGCGCGCCGAATCGCCGACTCCAACGTGGTAGTTCTACACAAAGTTGCCTGCAAAATTCAAAACTCAACATCAACAACAAACGATGAACAACAATGAACAATGAACAATGAACAATGAACAATCCAATCAACATCAACCCATACAGGTCTGGGTTAGCGGTAAGGGCGAAGACGAGGCTGGATGAGTAAGTAAAAAAAAACAATGAACTTACTTGTAAGAGCTGGTGCTTCTCTTCCCAAAAAGCTCTACTCTCCTCAACATCTTCAATTCTCTCCTCCTCATCATCTTGATCAAAACTACAACAACTCCCCAATGACCCATCACCACCACCACCATCCTCAAAAAACTCAAACACCATGTCCACGTCGCCGCCGCCGCCGCCGCCGCCGCCCACCGCCTCCTCGACGAACCCCAGCATCCGGTCCATCCCTCTAAACATTTTTAGATCTAATCTCAGTATTGAATTCTAATATATGATGAAAGTGGATGTGTAATAAAATATATTTATTCTTGTAGTGAAAAGATAACAAGGAAACTGAGTCCTTTTTATAGGGGAGGACAGGGGGAAGGGGGAAATTGGTTGTAGGACCCACCTTGACCCGACGTGGACGAACGGCCCGCCGCGAACGTGAGTTGTTGGGCCCACAGGACACGTGGAGGGTGGGACGGGGGATGATAAATGTGTTTGGATGAGATCGGTGCGTAGTACACCAAGGCTCCACGTTAGTCGAGGCTCAATAATTTGGAGGGCCCAGATTGTTCTGGATATGCTCGAATGTACTAAGTACTAATTTCATTTTTTATTTTTACTTTTTTTTTTTCGTTTTGTTTAGGGTGTTAGGTTATGTGTGTGTAACGTACTAACGTATACTAACATGCATGTTTATATGATTTGTTTTTTAGAGAATGCTTTGCTGTCATGTTAGCGTCCGTTGCTTTTGGCGTGAAGATGTATGTGTGAATGCATCTCGATCAGTAGTGGAATCAACAAATTTAATTAGAGTGGGTGAATTTCATTTAAATTTATATTATTTAGACTACATTTATAATTTATAAAAAGTGTATCGAGCGTAAGGGATGCGAGAGAGGAGTCGCGAGGTAAGAGAAGTGGTCGAGATGGGTATTATAAGAGGTTCTCGAAGCTGAGGGGGCAACCGCCCACCCTGCCCCCTCTAATTTAGTCACTAATATCGATATTTATCGCACAACCACCTACCACCGTAGCGGAACTTTATTTATTTATTTATATATTTATTATTATTATTATTATTATTATTATTATTAGCCGATGAAAGCGTGTATGTACATTTTAACTTTTTTTAAAATGCCAACCATGGCTTATCCTGATCTGGGTTTGTGGGCCTACTTGGTCAATTCAACAGTTGGATGCCTGATCTGCATGCCACGTGGCATCCACATTGGTAATGATAGTTTAAGAGTGTTGGAAAAACAACAACATGTTACACCACAAGACACATTGTCTTACAAAAGTCATTTATGCGTGCCTCAAGATACGAGCATACATAGATCTTGATGCACAACATGCGGGTCAAGGTAGCATGAAAGACTCTTGTGAGTCAATGTGTTTTGTGGTGTGACATTGTTGTTGTCATTCTAGTATTTTCCATAATTTAATGGAAGAGAAGTGCTAGAATGTCAATGAGAAAGTCCTACCGATGTCACGTAGACCTTTGAGCAGTCTGTAGCATCTCGGGATGTGGGCTTACAGATCTCAGTGCATACCACGTAGAACAATTCGGTCGCATGAATGGTTTTTTATGGATCAATGTATTTTGAGGTGTAACTTCCCCGTTGTCAATCTAGTGATATTTCGACGCTATTTAGAGTCATAAAGTTGTAAGCTTATTTGATATCCGTATGATACCAAGGCCAGATCTGGGGCAAGGTGATCGGACGGTCTCCCCTAACCCCTCGGGACCCCCTATAGTACCCTTACATATTCGTTCTTCTCTCTTACGTATTTTCATACTAATATACTTTTTGTTTAGAAAAAAAAAAGTTAAAGTTAAAGTTCATCCCTCTAATAAGATTTTTTTGTTTCCGTCACCATGGGATACCGTGAAGGCCCAAGCCACCCCCCAGCCAGCCGAAACCCCTTGGATATTCCCCCCTCCCCAGACTCGAACTCGAGCCCCTAGGGACACAAGTACTCGAGCTCATCGAGTCTGGTACCACTGAGCTGCTTTTGTGAAGGCCCAAGCCACCCCCAAGCCAGCAGAAGCCCATTGGGGAGCCATTTGGAACCTCCAATGCTATCCAGACAGTAGAAACCCCTCGGATATTCCCCCTCCCCAGGACTCGAACTCGAGCCCTAGGGACACAAGTACTCGAGCTCATCGAGTCGGGTACCACCAACGAGCCGTAGCAACTCGGTGGTACCGGACTCGATGAGCTCGAGTACTTACTTTATCCAAGAGGGTTCGGACTGTTAGCATGTGGAGGTTCCAAATGGCTCCCCAATGAGGTTTGGCCAGGGTGGCTGGGCTTGAGGCCCAACCCCCGGCCAAAGCCATTTGGAACCTCCATGCTATCCAGACAGTAGAAACCCCTTGGATATTCCCCCCCCGTTAAAGTTAAAGTTCATCCGGTGGTACCAGACTCGATGAGCTCGAGTACTTGTGTCCCTAGGGGCTCGAGTTCGAGTCTGGGGAGGGGGGAATATCCAAGGGGTTTCGGCCTGTCTGGATAGCATTGGAGGTTCCAAATGGCTCCCTACTGGCTCGGGTGGGATTCACATACATTTATAATATGAGTATACATTTTGATGTGCATCCAACTATTTTTAAGTAAGCACGTGACTTTACTATAATTTCAATAGAATGCACATAATCAAAACCATGGCCGACATTAGATATTTGATTGATTAAGAACTAATACTCCTTTTTTTTAGAAAAGAAGTTGGATTAATTACTTACCAACTCATATTGTCGTTCAATTAAATATGCTCTAATGTATTCGAGAAAGTCGAATCTAATCAAGATTGTTGTGACGTGTAGAACAGATAAATTTACATTTTTTTTTAAAGAAAAATCAGCAAATAATGCTAATATTTTATGAAGCAAGACAATTATTAATGTTTCTACCATTAAAGGTGTGAATTGCGTGATATATGAAAAAAATTGCTTTTTATAAGGTCGTATATAACAAAGTTGGGGTGACAGCTATGGAAATTGATATTTTCAATTCAAGTTTTCTTTTCCAAATCAAATATATAGGGCAACAAAGCAATTCGTATTTGTAAGGCATCTGGTATGTCTTGTGGAAACAAGGAATTAGGTTTTCATGCCATTGAATGTTTCTTTTTGAGATTTAATTCAAAGTATCCATGTGTAAATGTTTAGTTTTTTCTTAAGCTATATTACCAATTAAACAACAAGGTTGATCTAACATGCATGTGGCATTAATTCGTTAATCCACATATATATATAGTGGATTAGGAATTGGTAGATTTACATAAAGGTTTTGTCTAATTAGCTTAATATATAGGAATATTTTTTTTTGTTTTCTTTCGATAGCTGTGGGGGTGTTTGAGCCTTTTCACAGCCTCTCTTTTCTTAAGTTCGACTATTCTCGTGAAAGTCAGTTATACGCTCCAATTTCATGACCCATGACATACGCTTTAATTAATGAGAAAAATCTTACCTTACACGAAGCAAAGATACCCGAACAATATAATTGGGCAGTTTTACTAATTAATTGTTTGTTTAGTGGATAACAACCAACTTTTTCTACATCAACATTTCGCTTTTCTCTTGTATAGCTATAGATATTTTCATTTGTTTAATTTCAACTTGTAAGTTCTTAGTTTAACAAAATCATAAAGTCAAAAGTGTAGAGAAGCGTTGTCCTAGCTGTATGTGCAAAATGATTTACTTAAACAATGACATTATTTAATGACAATTTGCCTGGATTACATCATAACACATATAATAAAAGTAACTTACCTTTTTTTTGATGAAAATATAGTAATTTAACTTGCGTAAAAGTTAATCAAATAGTAGTTTGTTTTCTTCAAAAAAAATAAAAATAAAATAAAAATACGATAGCTTCAGCCCAAGTCGAAATCTTAACTATGCCCTAAAAGGTTTGGTGTCTCAATATAATTTTTTTCTAGTTAAATTCAAAGTTAATATTGACGACTCATCTCTCAGTAATATTTTTTTTTTTTGCAATTAAAGCTTGAACTACGAATCAACAACTTTTTTTATATTATAATAATATTAATTAATTGAGAATGTCATTGACCGTCAAAAATATTTGAGTTTTAAGAAAGCACAAATTGTATTTATTATGGAACAAGGATATAATATTGGATGAATAGATTTATATTCTTTAAATATTTTTAGTTTATAAGTCTTTTTTGTTCTAATCAAGAGATATAAATCGTTCAAATTTGTACAATTAATGATTACACGTGGGCCAATGTCCGACACTTGGCAAACTAATCGCCGCGCACCATTTTGCAATAATTTTAATTTTTTTAAGAGATGCCCGGAATCCAATCTAGATTAATCTAAATAAATATAACAGTAATATTCGTCAATTCTAATATTTTTTTTAAGCAAAAAAAATATAGTATTTTTTTTTCAATTGACTTAAATAGAAATATTCATAATAACGTGATCAAAGTTTCTCAAGACATCTTCAAAAATCAATAATACTTAAAAAAAAAAGTAAAGAACTATAACACATGTAAAATGCAAAAAAGAAGATAATGTCACAAATAAGGAGAGAATTTGTTGAAAGAGCTACTTATATAAGTAGAAATTTAAAATTTAATTTTAAAAATACATGAACAATTTGCTAAGCAATATTTTATCACTTAATAAGCTGGAATTCTTCTTTAATTAGAAAAAAGAATACATTTTTTATATATTTATGTCATTTTTTTACAAAAGTGGGGGCCCTCGGGGAGGGGGCGGGGCCGGGGCAGTCGCCTCACTCGCCTCCCTTTAAGACCGGCCCTGCATAAAATCAATCGTCCTTAATAAAAATAAATTGATTCACTAATTATATTTGTTCAAAAGAAAATCTAATTACAACAAAATATTGGTTATTAATGAGACCGATATATTAAGACAGTATGACAATTAGCGAGTCATTTCTAATTTTAATGTTATATCCATTTAAAAAAATACAATATTATATTTTTTTTGGAAACCACAATATTATATCTATTAATTATTTTTTTCCTAAAAAAATGTGTGGATTCTGTTTAATTTAAGAATATTGACGGGGATGGCACGTGTCCTTATCCTAAGCTAGATAACATGTGGGACCCACTTTACGAGTCACCTGGTTAACCACAATTAACTAGGGTTGAGTGATGTATTTATTTATTTTATCTTATTTTTGGTAAGAAATGCATTTTTTTTTTTTTTGGGTTATTTGTACATGTATGGTTACCCCATAAAAAAGAATAGTAAAATAAAAGAAAATGCATAGTTACGCACGTAACCTCACGTAACCTCATCAATACTGTCTCATATGGGAATTTTAGTACATTTACTTTATTTTTATTTTTTTTCGAAATGCGTAGGTGTTCAAATCGCCTCGGCCTCTTCCCGATTAGAGTATGACTCATCTCATAAGAGATGATTGGGAGCAATCTCATGCCATGTGATTTTTATATGACTTGTCTATGTTAAAATGGATCAATGTTGACATACTATTTGATACCTATCTCGAAATAAATTCTACATGCGGTACGATTTTGTGAGTCAAAAAAAAGAAAAGAAAATTATTCAATTTTATCGTGGTGATATTGAGTTAAGCTTGAAAGAAAATTGCTACTTTTCCCGTCAAGGATAGAGTCTTATAGTTACATGAAATGATGGAAGCCTATAATGAAATTAATATTGTATAATACATCGCGACAAAAGTAGTTCTGGAGCTAGCACTTGATAATTAACTACAATGTCGATCGAGACATATTTACTCATGAAAGTAAAGAATTTATATTATCAGTACAATATTTTTCTAAATAGAGGTTGTCGTTATAGAAAGGAATTATTTTCCTATATGACCAAATTTGCCATCCATTCTAAAAGGAGATTGAGAAAGTGAAATAAAAAAAAAGAAAAAAATATGTAAAGAAATATGAAGTGCTAAGACTATTGTATTGCTCGAATGTGACAATTACGAAGTCTTTATATATTTACATATATATATATATTCTCAAAATAAATCAAACAATCCAAAAGGCCAGACAAAATTAACCAAAATATAAAATAAAATTGGCATGTTCTATCAGATGATGGATAAGATTAACTTTGTCAATCATGCAAAAGAAACATTATTTATTTACTGTGATGAACGATGAATGAATCCAGATATATAATAAATCAGTCATTAATTTAGTTTTATAAGGGATGTCACAGTACGTAATACTATTGTATGATGGTATTGAATATTTATAATATATGAGCGTAACAATCAAGAGTCACTTTTGATGTTTTTTAATTCCAAAACAATAGTAATAAACATATAAAATTAACTCAGCCTTTAAGTACTTTATCTTTTTAATTTAGTTTATAAATACCCTGATGATATGACATAGTCAATTAATTAATGCCATGGCTTATCTACATATATTTGTTTTCTCTCTTACTCATTAAGTAGAATAATAATGTTGTGAATAAGAAAACTAATTAAGGGTTATTAGATGAAAGTCAATTATTTGGAACAAATTGTAAAGCTAATCTTGGTTAGAAGTGTTAATTATTACCAGGTCTTATCCTAATTCCTAACTGATCAATGAGAAAGTAAAAACAAGAACTTTTTTTTAATTTGATGAGTAGATGAAAAAATTACAAAAGTACTAATGTTTTTAGTTTAAATCCGAAAAATAAGGTTGTGTTTTTTTTTTCTCCAGAATAGGCAATAACGCCTTTTGTAAAGGCGTTATTAGAGTGGATGGATTTTTTGCCGTGGACGGTCCACGTAGGATGACCACGTGGACATCGGCCGACACGTATCTCCTGGTTGACAATCCACGCGTGGACCCAATGTGGGCAATCCATGACACGTCATCTCGTATCCCGAGGAGGCAACTCATGCATTCCACAATCCATAGACCTCATGCAAACGTCATGCTCGTATTGCACGTATCCCCATGTGGGCAATCCATGGTCAAACGTCCGTGCACGTATCCCTTTTGAGGTTGACAATCCATGCAACGTCATGCACGTATCCCAAGGTGGGCAATCCATGCAAACGTCATGCACGTATCCCGAGGGGGCAACTCATGCATATCCACTACAAACCATATACCTCATGTAAACGTTAGCACGTATTGCGAGGCGGACAACCCGTACAACCCATAGGCGCTATTCGGTCGGCCGATGTCCACGTGATCATCCTACGTGGACCGTGTTACACGGATAGCGCCTTTTGACGTATCCCCTGGTTGACAATCCATGCAAACGTCATGCACGTATCCCAAGGTGGGCAATCCATGCAAACGTCATGCACGTATCCCGAGGGGCAACTCATGCATATCCACTACAAACAATAGACCTCATGTAAATGTTAGCACGTATTGCGAGGCGGACAACTCGTACAACCCATAGGCGCTATTCGGTCGGCCGATGTCCACGTGGTCATCCTACGCGTGGACCGTCCACGTCATAAAAAAATCCATCCACTCTAATAACGCCTTTACAAAAGGCGTTAGTGCCTATTTTTGTTAATTAAAAGTACACCACTCTATTTTGTGAAATAAAATGTAAATGTCCCTTACTTTTTGAAAAACATCCATCTAATTAATACTTGTTGAAATATATATATTTGTCAATTTAAACCAAGTTGGAAAAGATGTTGTCTTCATTTGCATTTCCATGCAACTAGGCAATATATATATGTACATTGTTTTCAACCTTCAACTCTCTTTTGTCTAAACTAACTAACATTAACTAACATAACCAACTAAACTAAATAAACTAACTAACTAACTAAGTAACTAACTAACTAACTAACCTTAACCAAACTAAAATAACTAACCTTAACTAACCTAATCAAACTAAACTAACTAACAAACTAAACTAACTAACCTTAACTAACTAAACTAACTAACTAACTAACTAACTAACTAACAAACTAAACTAAACTAAACTAACTAACCTAAACTAACCTAACCAAACCAAACTAAACTAACTAACTAACCTTAACCAAACTAAACGAACTACCTAAACTAACCTAACCAAACCAAACTAAACTAAGTAACTAACTAACTTCAACTAAACTAACTAACTAACTAACTAACATAACCAAACTAAAGTAACTAACAAACTAAACTAACTAACATTAACTAACCAAACCACCTAACAATACAAACTAAGTAAACTAAAATAACTAACTTAACTAGCTTAATTGCAAACATAACCTAACTCAACTAACTTAACTAAACTCACTTCAACAAAATAACTAAACTAAACTTAACTAACTAAAACAAACTAATTAAACTACACTTAACTAACTTAAACAAAGTTCATTACCTCCTCCTTCCACTCCATCTTGGGATTCTCTGCGCATTGCCTCCGCGTCTCCTCCCTCCGCATTGCTGCCGCCGGAGATCCTCCTCCGCGCCATCGGGCCGCTGTTCTTCCTCCACGTACCATCGCCACGAAAATGCCTCCACGTACCGCCGCGCTTCAGCTGTCTGGAAAGCCACGGTCCTTGCTCCGTGAGCCCGCCGCACCTCCTCTCCTCCGTCTCCGCCGCAACGCGTATGCACCGCCGCATTGTCAAAAATCGAACCACGGTCGCCTCCTTCTTCCTCCTCCTCTGGTGTCTCTCTCCACGGATCGCTCCCACCCTCCCCTCCTTAAATAGCCGCCCCACCCAACAATTTTTGAAAAACATCCATCTAATTAATACTTGTTGAAATATATATATTTGTCAATTTAAACCAAGTTGGAAAAGATGTTGTCTTCATTTGCATTTCCATGCAACTAGGCATGTACTGAATGTGACATCAATATTTGTACTTCTAAAGTTAGCATACACACATGGCATGGTCTATATATAATTTAATACAAAGAATTGATCATGTATATAATAATTTAGCATTAATTATTGCATTTCCAATTTTAACTCAATTTTATTTAGTTGATGACAATATTAATCACTTTCTTTTATACAATATCGATCCATAATAAATAAAGTCATATATGAGAGACTCATTTAGTATTGTTATTGAATAATTTTAATGATGAATCAATCATTTTTCTTGATTCTTGTACAAAAGTAAAATTGCGATAAATAATTGAGCACGGAGGGAGTACAATTTTATTATATTATTTTATATCAGTCCTCGTAATTTTTTACATTCAATATTTAAAATTTCTTTCTCTGATAATTAAGGGTTAATTAGTGATGATTTTACATATAGAATCTCAAAAGAGAATCTTCCCTCTAAGTAAAAAGATTCATTAGTATTACAAGTGGCTATAAATTAAATAAATTAATAAGAATGGCGGTTTCCTATGCTGGAGAAATCAAATTAATATCCTTTGCATGTTTTAAGTCAAGTGGTATGTTTATGAAGCTAGAGTTCAAACAAATCATTTTAATTCAAGATGAATGCTGTCTAAACTAATCATGAGAACGACCAATCAAGATCTTTGCTTTACTCAAGCAAGTTGGAAATATTTATGATTATTTTCATGTCTAATTAAGTTGTTCTATTATTAATAGAGTGGTTGAAATTTCGTAATAGGAGATCCTAATTAAACTAGCTAAGTGCATACGTAATCCTAGTTTGTCTGATGCCAAATCTTAGTTTAGATTGCGTAGTTTTGTTTTGTAAACAAGTTATTTATTTATTGCATCAGCCCCTCCTAATTAAGATCCGACTAATTTTATGGAAGTTATGAGAACGCTCTACTACTAACCTAGAAGTCGAATGAGAACGTGCAGTTGTTGCGAATAAAATACGTCACCTCTGCCTTAGTTATAGTACTGAGGAACTTTTCGAAATTACTACATCACACTTTTTGGAGGTAGTTTTTTTATTTATTTTTAAAGCCAATGATTCATCTTTATTTTATTTTATTTTCGACTTAAGTGAGAGACAAACTCATGGCCTCTTCAAACTTTGTCTCTTAGCAAGTGAAACCTCTACCATCTCACCAGAGATGCTTTGGCATCGATAACGTATTATTTTAAGCATATATTAGATTAAGCCAAATTTTTATTGTAATGTGGAAGACACTTAAAAACTGATATATATTTTTTTGTGAACCGTCCGATATTCAAAGAGACCGACGACTCCAAGCTCAAGCCCTATATAGTCGGTTCACGAGGGCTTTTGGCTCTTTCAACAAAGGGGACTTCATATATAGGAGTCAACTCGAGCCCAATTCTAAAAAGGTCCAAGCACCGAGCCACTCGGACCACACTGCCGTTGATAAATTAAATTGGTTCTTCTTCACCAACTAAATACTAGCTCCAATGGTTTAATATGCAGTACTAGACTACTAGTGTGGTACAATAGAGAAAATGTACTACAGTAGTTCGTAATGAAGTCAACAATGGAGTCCTCAAAATTTGTATAATTTGTATCTAACACATGGCAATTGGCATAAACGTGGACGAATTAACGAGCCGCCACGAAGGGGAGGTTGACCCCCCACATGCCACGTGGAGGAATTTTGAGAAAAGATTTCGATTAGATACACAGCAAGGATCCACGTAATTCACACGTGTATTTAGACGGTTCAGATTTTTGTTTGGTGGATTCATTTATAAACTTTTATTTCATGAACATAGTATTAATTTTGAACTCTACAAATAGATAGATCTCACTCTCATCATGAATGGTGAAGAGCTTTACTCTTTTTATGGGTCGATCATTTTGCATCGAAATAAATAATAACCATAAAAATGTAATTTTGAATACTATAATATCGATAAAAAGATTATAATTAATTTAATTTTAAAAGTTTTATTTTCTCATCAATTTTTAAATTTTTATTTTCTTTCAGTTCTATCAAGTCAAAATTACATTACAATTATAAACTTTTATAAAAAGAGTTCAATATAACAAATATGTCTTCTTAGAGAGTTTCGTCAAATTCGAAAAAAAAATAACTCCAGGCCTTGTTTGGTTCATTTTTGTTAACTTACAGTGTTAGTTGGGAGTTATCTCATTTGAGTTAACTCTTTTGAATTAATATTTTCATCTTTGGTTGAACTTTAAATTTGTAAGAAAGTTTCAAATTTTTAAATAATAAAAAATATAAATTGATATAAATAGCCTTTAAACAAGAGAGAGATGAATAATAAATGAGTCATTAATGATGGGTAATTGTGTCCATAACTCCTGTAAGATAACTCATTGGAGATGTGGTGGGAAGATATCTCACACTCTAAAATGTAAGTTGAGAGATAACTTACAATCAAATTGAGCAATCAAATAAGATTAATTTTTAACTCCCAATAAGTTATCTCCGAAGGGATAACTCCACCCCTAATCAAACCAGGCCTAAAATGCACGATGTCATGGACGGTGGGTGTTGCTCCCTGCCACAAAACAATTAAGGGAAGAAATTAATGTAAATATTTGTTTCATAAAATTTATCTTGTTTTGACATTTTTTTTAGGAATTCTCTAATAAAGACAATGAAAATAGAGACATCTTATCTTACCCTCAAAGTTGGAAAAAATACAAAAGTACTAATGTTTTTAGTTTAAATTCGAAAAATAAGGTTGTGTTTTTTTTTTTTTTTCCAGAATAGGCAATAAGTCAATAACGCCTATGCAAAAGGCGTTATTAGAGTGGCTGAAATTTTTTGCTGACGCGGAGGGTCCACGTAGGACAACCTTACGCTGATAGCGCCTTTTGTATGGCTGTCCTACTTGGATTGTGTTACACGGATAACGTCTTTCGAGATAGCGCCTTTTCAAAAGGCGCTATCTGAAAAGGCGCTATCTGTGTAACACATTCCACATAAGATGACCACGTGGACATGTGCCGACCGAATAGCGCTTATGAGTTGCATGGGTTGTAAGGGTTGTCCGCCTCACAATACGTGCGTGACGTTTACATGAGGTCTATGGTCTGTAGTGGATATGCATGGGTTGCCCCTCGAGATACGTGCATGACGTTTGCATGGATTGTCCACCTCGGAATACGTGTCTGGCATTTGCATTACTTATCTACCTCGAGTTACGTGCATGACGTTTGGATGGTTTGCATGGACCGTAACAGGTTGCATGAGTTGTCTACCTCGAAATATGTGCTTCACATTCACATGGTTTGCATGGATTGCACGATGTTGCATGAGTTGTCCACACCTCGAGATATGTTGTCTGACGTTTGAATGGTTTGCACGAAGATGCATGGCTCGCCCACCTCAACATACGTGCTTGGCGTTTACATGTGTTGTCAACCAGGAGATACGTGTGTGACGTTGGCATTGGCTTTACCACCTCAAGACACGTGCGTGACGTTTGCATAAGGTGCATGAGGTTGCATGGGTCGCCCACCTCGACAGACGTGTTTGACATTTGCATGAAATCTCCACATCGGCATACATGGGTGAAGTTTCCATGGGTTGTCCACGTCGATATGCGTGCGCGTTGTTTACATTGGTTGTCTTCCTCGAGATACGCGAGTGACGCGGGTCCACGCGGGTCGTCCATCTCCATATGCACGTGTCGTTCATAGGACAAAAAAATTTGTATAGATAGCTCCTTTTCAAAATGAGCTATTTATACAATTGTCTTCCACCTCACCACCATGCATGCCACCTAGTCGGTGATAACTCCTTTTCAAAAGGAGTTATCACCTACTTTTAGAATTTAAAAGTAAACTTCCATATTTTGGGAATTAAATTGTATCTCCACCCCACTTTTAGAAAAAACCCCATAAGTTATCTCATTTTCGCTAACTTACAGTGTTAGTTGAGAGTTATCTCATTTGAGTTAACTCTTTTGAATTAATATTTTCATGTTTGGTTGAACTTTAAATTTGTAGGAAAGATTTAAATTTTTAAACAATAAAAAATATGAATTGATATAAATAGCTTTTAAACAAGAGATATATATATATGGATAATAAATGAGTAATTAATGAGGGTAATTGTGTCCATAACTCCTGTAAGATAACTCATTGGAGAGGTGGTGGGGAGATATCTCACACCCTAAAATGTAAGTTGAGAGATAACTTACAATCAAATTGATCAACTAAATAAGATTAATTTTTAACTCTCAATAAGTTATATCCGAAGAGATAACTCCACCCCTAATCAAATCAGGCCTAAAATGCACGATGTCATGGACGGTAGGTGTTGCTCCCTGCCACAAAACAAAAAAGAGAAGAAATTAATGTAAATATTTGTTTCATAAAATTTATCTTGTTTTGACATTTTTTTAGGAACTCTCTAATAAAGACAATGAAAATAGAGACATCTTATCTTACCCTCAAAGTTGATGTGTAATCTATATGTAGTAGGGACACCAGCTAGGACAATAGGAATATTTAGTATTTAAGGCACGTGTCTCATTTTAATTAATTGTACTTTTTTGTGTCACCTAACCACAGAACTGCCGATATTCCTTATCTACAAGTTTGATATTTTTTAGGCAACACAACTTTAGTACTTAATGATGTTTAAGGGCTTAATTTTAAATTATCACTAAATAATCATTTTGTTACCTTTTCTAGTCATGGATGAAAAGAAGAAGACAAGTCTAGCTGAGTAGATGTCCACTTAATTAGGTTATAATATTATTTATATAAGACAGCCAGAATGTATTTTTTAATACTTCATCCGGTGATTTATATAAAACGTTTAAAATAAAAACACAAAAATTAAGACAACTTTACTTACGAGTGTAATTTAAATACATATCATTTGACATTAAATAAATTGAAGAATATAAATGTTTGAATTGTATAAAGGTAAAATGAGTAAAAATGTAATAAATAAACTCTTGAATTTTGAAAATGATTTATAATTTTGAACAAAAGTTTTTTTTTAAATAACTTATATAAATGATCGAAGGGAGTATGCTGCAAAAATTAATTATTGACTTCTAACTCATAAAGATCATAACCTTTTCTCACAAATGAACAGGATTATTTGCTCCATAAAACTTTAATTTAAACATTTTTCATTGATGATGTTGTCATATTAGTTACAGCGTGATGAAGCACCATATTTCTCACAAAGTAAGTCTAGCCAGTATAATACAAAAGATGCAATCAAATTCCCTTTCAATATGAAAAATAGCTTGTTAGAAAACTCAACAAAATAAAATTTGAAGAAATCTGAAAATATAGTAGGCCTAAATTAACTTAAGAAGCACATTATCAACTGCGCAACAAATTAATGACACAAAGATATGCTCAAACCATGTTTCATCAGTAATCGAAGACTGTTATGAAATGGATGGACACTTGTGCATGTAGGTGACCACATTGTGAAGCATGGTTCTCACATTGAATTGTAACATCAAGCATGACTCTCACACTTCATGTAACTTGTAATTCTCTCCAATGTACACCAACTCTTTCATGTATTGTCTATGTTGCTTGTGATGTGTTGTATGACTTGTGGTGTATGTATAACTTGTACACATTGTATAAGTATAATTATCGTCATCACCAAATGACCTATATAAAGGGTGCCAACTTCATTGTAATTCACACACCCAAGTTGAATGAAAAACTTCTCATTTCAACTATCTCATTTCTTCTCTTCTCCTTTTGTAGTAGTAGAAGTTCTTAGTCTTCTATTTTCTTTCTCTAGTTCCGAGCAAGTTCCAACTCAATTTACAACACGTTATCAGCACGAAGTTGCTCTACAGGAGGAGGTCTTGAAGATCAAGAAGCTTTTCAAAGATATAAAGCTAAGAAGGTATAATTTTTATTAATTTAAATAAGTTCAATTTATTTCCATGTTGTCATGGTTAATTTCTTTTTTGTTACATGCATATTTAATTATGTAAATGTACTTTATTCATACATTATGCATTGTAACGTCACCGACTACGAAAGTATGCTCTGTAGCTGCGTCTTATACGATTTTCTACATCAGAAATTAAAAGTCAATGTGTGACATATAGTTTTTCTCTTAAAACTACAAACAATTAGTTATTGTTTTATTCTTGATTTTATAATACAAATAATGTTATAAGTTTGAGTTGATAGTGGGTAAGCAGTCACTGGTAAAGCTAAACATTGAAATGGAGACGGGTTATCCCGTTCGAGGAGGCATTGTATTAAGTAGACTATGTCTCGCCACCCAACCTGGAGGTTCTCCCACCAACTCATACGAATAGTACATTTTGTTTAATAATGAATCAAGTTGTGAACATATATTTAATCGTATGTTATGTTTTTACATAAAAATGAGAAAACTATTTTATATTAAATTTATTTTCAAAATATTATTCAACCATAGTTGAACTTGTCGCCTTATTATATTACCGACAAGAATTACTTGTCGTGACAATTAGATACCATAATTTGTGAATAAAACATCTATGCAAGACTATGTTGTGTTATACAAAATTTAAATCATTTGCCAATATCTCTTTAGAGATTTGAAAAGTGAATATTTCACTTTAAATATCTTTTCACCATATGGAGTTATAAATATATAAATACCAAAAAAGGTAATGCTCCAAAAGCTCAAAATAAGCGATTGAGTCTCAAGCTACAAAATTTAATCAGTCAAATATTAATTATAATACCGCAATTTTAATTACCTCTATGTTGAGACTATGTGGAAATATGACTGATGAGACAATAAAAATAAGGTCACGTGGTCCGCCTCGATTTATTACCGCAACAAATATCGAGTGCGCACGTCAATCCAATAAATATTAAGGATTGATTTCTTGTCTCATGGTAGCTGAGTAAAATAATGAGATATTATAAATATAATATTGCTCCCGTCCAATTAGTTCAGCTTCAAACTAAAAAGCATATGTTGCATATAATGATCATGATAGCAATAATAAATTTACAGACGTAGAAAATGTGAAAATATCAGGTAAAAGTCGTATTGACAATTCCACCAAAAATTGAAACAAAAGTGGTGCATTACTATAAAGGGCAAATAATTATTGACAATGAGCGCTAATAATTGTGATATTTTTTGGTCATATATGAAAGACTATTTTGCCTAAATATTGTCATATATATACCCGAATATTTTTGTGACCTTTATCATGCCTTCAAAATCAAAGACAAAATATTATGAATTTTATCATTGAAAATGGCTCGATAAAACAAGCACATTGAGATGTGTTTAAATCGTGACCTAAATATGGGCAATGAGTTTATGTCTTGTGTATCGTGCTACATGCGTATACATTATAATATAAAAATGAATATTTCTCGAATTCGGATTTAGCGGAGGCTAATGTTCAGGCAATATCTGATACAATAATTTTATTGTTAATGTCTTGTTCAGAAGAAGTCTACTCAAAATAATAGAAAATTTATCTATATGAATATGATTTAATCTGAGTATAATATTCTCGGCTTTAACTTCTGGAATATATAAGACACATTAAAACGAATGTCGTCATAAATCAAATGACATTCATAATGTGGAAAGATCTATTTGATTATCCATAATCATCAATAATGCGAAAAATATTGTAAATTCACACGGACATCCTTTATCGAACTGAATTTTTTTGTCAGCTGGAGATTATCTCAAGACAAATCAATATTAGGCTTATATTGATTTAATTCTCCAGTAATCATATTATAAAATGTCTTGGATTCCTAATAGAGAATTTATTTATAACAAGTTTTGCTAATTGTCACTTTGATCAAACAATTTTTCCACCATTAGGGGGAGATATAAGCCAATTCAATGTATAAATTAATATGAACTGGAAGTTCAAAAGATCATTCAGTAGCAACAAGTTATGAATCAATTACTTGATGCAAGTATTATATACAAAAGAGTGACAATCATATGCTTCAACATTAAATTGTTCATATAGAAAACGATGTCCATGTGCAATAAAATGCACAAGATGTCTCACTCATGTGAACATAAGGGGGAAAATCAAAATGAGTTATTGGTTAGTGTATTGCACTCTTTTTCCTTTTGCTATGGTTTTATCCCACTGAGTTTTTCTAGCAAGGTTTTTAATGAGACAATTCTAACAATATTAAAACTCTGTATCTAGATTGATTAGTGTATTGCACTATTTTCCTTTCGCTATGATTTTATCTCTCTGTGTTTTCCTAGCAATGTTTTTAATAAAGCAATCATAACATTATTATACTTCATATAAACAAAATAAAAGAAAAAATAAATTAAGAGATCAATTAATGTACTATTTTTCCTATACTAGATTTTTTCCACGGGGTTTTTCTAGTAGATGTTTTAATGAGACATTTATATTCTCTCTAAGTGTATCAATGTGTTGCACTCTTTTCCTTAACTATGGTTTTGTCCTACTGAGTTTTCCTATCAAGATTTTTAATGAGGCAATCAACAAATATTATACTACAAAGCAATATTGTACTCTTTTTTCTGTACTAGAGTTTTTCCTTAACACCACCTATGTTGCACACTATGTGCGCTACATAGCCGATCCCAAGTCCGGATAAAGGAGGAGGACTCTGACGCCCATTTTTTCATACCGAAAAATGGGCAAGGGAGGTCTCAAACTCACTTTTCATACCCGAAAAGTGGAGGAGGGAGGCCCCGAGCTCATTTTCCATTCTTGGAAAATGGAGGAGGGTTGCGATAGGTTGACAACCAGCGTAAAACTTTTGTCACTTTTCATGAAATTTAATTAGGAGGGATTTGAATGGTTTGGAAAGCTCACCATCAATTGCACTTAATCGAGCACAATGAAAAAGTTTGATCCATGTAGCCGACCCCAGTTAATTTTGGACTGAGGCTATGTTGTTGTTGTTGTTGTATTCTTTCAACAAGTGTCATCCAAGGGGGAGTGTTATGAAATTGATGGACACTTGTGCATGTAGGTGACCACACCTACCACATTGTGAAGCATTGTTCTCACATTGAATTGTAACATCAAGCATGACTCTCACACTTCATGTAACTTGTAATCATCTCCAATGTACACCAACTCTTCCATGTATTGTCTATGTTGCTTGTGATGTGTTGTATGACTTGTGGTGTATGTATAACTTGTACACATTGTATAAGTACAATTATCATTATCACCAAAAGACCTATATAAAGGGTGCCAACCCCATTGTAATTCACACACCAAGTTGAATGAAAAACTTCTCATTTCAACTATCTCATTTCTTTTCTTCTCCTTTGTAGTAGTAGAAGTTCTTAGTCTTCTATTTTCTTTCTCTAGTTCTTAGCAAGTTCCAACTCAATTTACAACAAAGACCACTTTTTTTTTAATCAATGTAAGAGGGCCGCTAAGGGCACCCCACCAATTCATGAAGGCACCCAAATTTTTTCTCATTTTCCCATCTATAATGTAAATGTCTATTTTGCCCCTTCATATATACTCACTCAAACCCCACAAATCATTTTCAATGCAAAACTGGGGCACCCCACCACCTTGGATCACAAGTGAAACCTAAAGCCACCTTGGATAACAATGTTTGACAACCATATAAAGCTTTGAAGGAACTGTTTTTAGATCAAAAACTCGTGAAATTGATGATTTTGTTTGTCAACATAGGGTTTCTCAAATTTTTTAACGTTTTTTCACGGACGCGATTGATTCGGCCTCGCAGGACCGAGAGTTATGCAAACGTCTCGGTCAACATCCACCGAGAAAGGAATAAAAGTTTCGGTAATGGACAACCGAGAGAAATGCTACGTTCTTGGTTGTACATCACCGATAGGACATAAACTATACACTTCGACTTACTCTCGTGATGTGGTGACCGAGACGACAATAAAAGTCTCGGTCATGGACAACCGAGATCTATCTTACACTCTCGGTCATGCTTGGCCGACACCGTAAACAAAATTTCTGGCCTGTGTGGCCGAGAACCACGACTTTCCAATAAATGCACCATTGAATGCACCGCCACACAAACATAACTACTCTACCAAATGCAACTTAATTAGACTATCAACGTACATTCAAACGATCGATTTCAGCACTATCGATGTGTGAACGAAAAACTTGAACCGAGCCCTAATTTGGAGACGAAATCGACCAAAACTCAAAGTCTTCAAACTCGAAAAATGTCCTACAACAGAGGAGAGAGACAGAGAGAAACGAAGACAATTTAGATTCGGGATTGCTAGGTGGTTCGTTGACGAGAAATTAGGAAAGCCAAGCAAGAGGACGGTGGTGGGGTGGTGGGGTGCGAGAGGTTTTGCAGGAGGGGTATTTTGGGTATTTCGGGTCTAATTTTTGGGTGCCCCAGGTAAATTGGTTAGTGCCCACATTAACTGGGTGCCTTCATGAAACGGTGAGGTGCCCTTAGCGGCCCTCTGCTTTCAGTGGTGGGACAAGTTGGCAATCTAATAAGGACTGCTTTACCTTGTCAAGAGAGAGAGAGAGAGAGACATCATGGTTGCTGTACTTGGAGTTGGAAACACAGTAAATCATGGTTTTCAAACTATAGATCCTGATGTCAAGGGAAAATAATCAGACTTCATGCTTGTTTCTCAGTATCTGAACTAGCAAACCACCAATGTCAAAAATTTCATAAACCATATCACGCAAATTAATCCGGCGATTTAAGAAATTCAGCTATTTTGCTAAATGCATGTCAATTGTCATCCGCAGTTGAGTAGTTGGAACTCAATGCGACAATCCCTCTAAACTAGAGGTTTAGTATAGAGAAAATCATGTCGAGGGACCTCAATCCGGTGCCAAAGCGCCTAAAAGTGCTAACTTCATTATGCTCTATTGTTAATTAATTATCTTACCTTGTTAGACAGCATTTGCATTTAATCGAGCACAATGAAAAAATTTGATCCATGTAGCTGACCTCAGCTAATTTGGGACTAAGGCTATGTTGTTGTTGTTGTTATTGTTAGACAGCATTTCCTGCTCATCTCACCTGCTGCAGCTCACAGGAACTGTGCATCACCAAAGTCTGGAGCCTTTTTCCTGCAACAAAGAGTTCTTCCATGCTTGTCGCCTTAAGAAACAGTTGCATTAGGAAAAATGACTGAATCATAACTAAAAAAAAAAAATTGCCTACATTCAATTACATACATTATGAACTCAACTAGCTTTTCAACTCTCTTACTTTCTTTGTTTTTTGTTGTTTGTTCAAACTTTCTTTCTTTCTTTTTTTTTTTTTTTTTTTTTTTTTTTTTTTTCTTTAGACCTCTTTACTTTTTTTCTTTTTCTTATAATACATAGCATCACAAATTTATGGTGCCTCTTTCTAGTGCATCTCTGCCTCCAATAAACAAAATTGCTCAACAGCCTCAACTGCCATCACCCAACAAGTTCTTGTTGCCTCGATCACCTCGGCTCTCTTCTAGGTCACCTAACTTTTTTTAAGTGGCTTTTCATGGAGAGAAAGAGGAAGAGAGCAAACCAAACTCAAACCATCTGCAAGAGTTTTATGTTTCCAGTTGAATTGGCAGCAACCAAGGTTGGGGACTGACCGCGCCAGCACACTGATGAAACAAACTGGGAACCATCATCCAGTTCAAGACCAGAGAGAGGGTCTGTGCTGCTGAATCTGAATGACAGCACTGGCATTGGAAAAGCTTTGTGGTAGACAAACACCTGTTCAAAAATATCAGAATGGAATCAATTACATGGAAAACAAGTGAGAGACGGGTAATATTTTGCTTCTCAAGTCTCTTTCTCTGAGTAACAAATTGTAAAAGAGAGGATAGTCATCATCATTCATGAAGAACTACATTGCATAATTGTGGAATATTTTAGAAAATAAAAAAGAAGCTTCAAAAAGCGACTTGATCGGATGGCTGACACTGATGCTTATGCAGAAGCTTTGCAGGTCACCTATATCAAATGTAGCAGTTTATGGAGAAATACTAATCCACTTCCCTGTTGAGGAATTCTAAGTTTTAAAAAATACACTATGCCTTATAATGATCAACTATGATTCCATAAGGTAGCCAAGTATTAAGAAAAGAAAAACAAGGTGGAAATAAACACGTGAGTTCAATTCACCAATTATTGAACCCTCTTCAAATGATATACTTAGGTCAGTATTGCTTAATTAGTACTTAGCATTATGCCCAGCGATGGCTAATTATTATGCACTCACCTCTTTACCCTGGTAAAGTATTTCTTCACTACTATAAATAGGCGGAGGTCCAATTATGCATGTTAATATATTGCACCGAAAGATGAAACCGGAGATGGAGTAACTCGTACACCAACATTAATATCAAGAATAGCTTCAGGCTCAGGGTATCACAACAACAACAACAACATAGCCTCAGTCCCAAATTAACCGGGGTCGGCTACATGGATCAAACTTTTCCATTGTGCTCGATTAAGTGCAATTGATGGTGAGCTTTTCAAACCATTCAAATCCCTCCTAATTAATGCATCCCATGTTAACTTTGGTCTGCCCCTACCTCGTCGAATTTCTACAGTTTCTATTGAGTCAAGTTTTCTAGTTGGGGCATTTGTAGACCGTCTTTGCAGGTGACCAAACCACCGCAACCGCCCTTCCCTAATCTTAGGCTCAGGGTATCGAATGAAATAAAAAATTGAGATGTATTTTATAAGCGGACCAAACTAAAGACGTAAAGAAACAAAAAGGAGATATGAAATGATGCAACAAGTACATTGTATAGGTAAAAGAGATAAGAAGGCTAAATTTGACTGAAAAAGAGAAAACGCATGTATAGGTTTTTTCATCAAAGAAATGGCTCGGATACTCCTCTTCGAAAAACTTCTTTGGATATCCCACAATTAAAAATAAGTGGACACTCATTTAAATTTATTTAAATAAAGACGAGGCGAATGTAAAAGGAAAGGAAAAAGTGGAAAGAAAACAAGAACAAGTACATTCCTAATATAGAAAACTGAAAGGAGAAAAAAAGAACAACAAAAGAAAGAAAAATGAGAAAGAACTTAAGCTTGAGGTCTAGTGTAGGTGTGTTTTGTATCAATATTGTTGTAATCAACTACATGTATCCAAATTTGTGGACACTCTTAGACAAGTCCCTATATGCTCAAAATTAGAAAATACACAGGTCAGACCTTTAATCACGCACGTGCACCTACAACCCGTACTCGACTCCATTTAACGTAGGTTATCTTTAAAAGAAAATCTCTTCATACTTAAAAAAAAAAAAAAAAAAAAAAAAAAAACTACATTAGCAGTGGTGTCAAGTAAAAACCAGGCGTAATCCAAATTACATCAACAACAACAACAACAACAACAACATAGCCTCAGTCCCAAATTAACTGGGGTCGGCTACATGGATCAAACTTTTCCATTGTGCTCGATTAAGTGCAATTGATGGTGAGCTTTTCAAACCATTCAAATCCCTCATAATTAATGCATCCCATGTTAACTTTGGTTTGCCCCTACCTCGTCGAATTTCTACGGTTTCTATTGAGTCAAGTTTTCTAGTTGGGGCATTTGTAGGTCGTCTTTGCAGGTGACCAAACCACCGCAACCGCCCTTCCCTAATCTTTGTATCAATTAGTGCTACTCCTACTTGTCTTTGAATTTCTATATTTCTTATTCTATCTTTACGAGCTTTACCACACATCCACCTAATTATCCTCATTTCTGCTACGTTCATTTTATGTAATTGTTGTTGCTTTACCGCCCAACATTCACTTCCATAGAGCATAGCTGACCTAATTGCGGTCCTATAAAATTTTCATTTTAACTTAGTAGGAACATTTCGATCACAAATCACCCCTGTTGCACTCCGCCATTTCTTCCATCCAGCTTGAATTCTATGTGTAACATCATTCTCAATGTTACCATCATTTTGTATGATTGATCCTAGGTATCTAAAGTGGTTTACCTTAGGAACTTCTACTTTCCCTAATTTTACCACTCCGCCATCTCGATGTCTAATGTTTCTAAACTCACAGTGCATGTATTCGATTTTCGTCCTACTCAACTTAAAGCCTTTAGATTCTAATGTATTCCTCCAGAGTTTTAATTTCCTATTCACTCCATCTTTAGTTTCATCCACTACGACAATATCATCTGCAAATAGCATACACTATGGTATATCCTCTTGAATATGTCTAGTTAGTTCATCCATAACTAAAGTAAATAGATATGGGCTTAAAGCCGATCCTATTTACTTTAGTTATGGATGAAGTAAATAGTAAATAGATATGTAATCCAAATTACATAACATAACAAAAGTAACTTCTTGTGAAGCCTTTTATATCCCAAATGATTACGACATTGGCATTTGTATATTACATGAGAGAACACCACATAAGAATCCACCTTGTCCTCAAGGTGGAAAGACGGGAAAGAGCGCCTCACATGTTTCACGAGCTCCCAAGTGGCATCGGCCTCAGGCAGTCCGAGCCATCGAACTAACACCATCGGCCCAGTGGGGTCAGCCCGATAAGCCAAAATCTCTTCCGGCTCGGAGGGAAGGATGAGGGAATCCGAAAGAAGAGGCGGTAGAGAAGGAGCAAGAAGTGATTCCCGATGACCTTGCGCAGCTGGGAGACATGGAAAACGGGATGGATGGTCGCTGAAGGAGGGAGGGCCAGTTTATAGGCCACGGGGCCGACAGTAGCTATAATTTCAAAAGGACCAAAAAATTTGGGACTGAGCTTCGCGTTGGAGCGGCGCGCCACTGACTGTTGACGGTAAGGCCTGAGTTTCACGTATACCCAATCGCCCACAGCAAAGGTGACTTCACGGCGACCACTGTCAGCTTGTTGTTTCATCCGGTTCGGGCCGCAAGAGCGCTCACGCAGCCCACCAGGCGACATCACGAGCCGCCAGGAGGGCCTCGAGGTCGGGATTGGAGGAGGGAGCGACAGAGCCCGAACGAATTAAAGGGGGAGGGTCACGCCCATAAACCACGCGAAATGGAGTACACTTCAAGGAAGAATGAAAGGATGTATTGTACCAGTACTCAGCCCAGCTTAGCCACTTAGACCACTCCTTCCTTCGGCCGACCGATGAAACAACGCAAATATGTCTCCAAACAAATGTTCACCACTTCGCTTTGCCGTCCGATTGCGGGTGATAAGCCGAATCCCTGGAGGCGGAAAAGCTCACACCAGAAATGGCTAAGAAATATTTTGTCTCGATCCGAGACGATGCTGAGAGGAAAACCATGAAGACGGACCACCCCATGGAGGAAGGCGTTGGCGACCGTCTTGGCGGAAAAGGGATGCTTCAGCGGAAGAAAGTGGCTATATTTACTGAACCGATCCACCACCACCAGGATGGAATTCCAACCTAAGGACGGAGGCGGACCCTCAATGAAGTCCATGGAAATATGCTCCCAAATGGCGTGGGAACTGGGAGGGGTTGGAGTAAACCAGCGGGAGCCAGCGTCTCGTATTTGTGCCGTTGGCAGACGTCGCAAGAGGCCACAAACGTCTTGATGTCGTTCTTCATGCCCACCCAAAACAACTCAGCCATTATCCTCTTGTAAGTTTTGAGAAAACCGCCATGACCCCCAATCGGGCTAGCATGAAACTCAGTAAGAATTCGTTCTTTCAGGGAAGAAGAAGCCGAGAGAACGACCCGATCATCAAAACGTAGGTGCCCACGGAAAAGGGACCAACCTGGCGGAACCTCGTCGTCTCCGCTCGGCGTAAGGCGGGGCAGAATCGGAGCCAAAAAAGGGTCCAGTAGAACCTCAGAGTGAATCAACTCCATGTCCAGAAATGACGACGTGGTGAAGGACTGTAGCTCCATGCAAGGGAAACGGGAAAGAGGCGTGCAAGGCGATTGGAAGAGCCCGGCTTGTATTGATGTCAAACGGAAACCTAACAACTTCAAGATCCACCTCGATACTCTCGGGCAATCACACGTCGCTCAAATAGATACTTGAGGCTACGTTGGTCACTGCGAACCACAAACTTCGCCCAAGAAGGTAATGACGCCATTTTTGGACGACCGGCAGACAATAGCCATCAATTCGCGCTCGTACGCGGAACGTTGCGAGCGCGGGAGAGAGAGCTTGGTTGAAGAACGCGATCGGCCGATCATTTTGGGAGAGCACAACACCAACCCCTATTCCCGACGACGCATCGGTTTCGATGACAAAAGGGCGTCAAAATCCGCAATCCCGGGATTGGAACGACAACCATGGCTCTCGCTTCAGGCGATCCATCGCAATTCGAGGCCTCCTCGGACCAAGAAAACCCCTCATTACGTAAGAGGCTGGGTCGGTGGCGCCGCAAGTTTGCCATAATCCCGGACAAAGCGCCGGTAGTAGCCCGTGAGCCCCAAGAAACCCCGCAACTCCTTAGGATTCGAGGGAATAGGCCAATCCACCATCGCCTGCACCTTCCCTGGATCGGCCATCACTCCATTGCCGGAGATGATGTGGCCCAAATAATCAAGTTGTGATTGAGCAAAACAACATTTCTTAAGATTGACAAAGAGAGAATGAGTGGAAAGGATCGAGAGGACCTGTGTGAGGTGGTGCACATGCTCGTCCAGAGAGCGACTGAAAACTAAAATGTCATCGAAAAAGACGAGGACGCAACGTCGCAGAAGGCCCTTAAAGATAGAATTCATCAACGCCTGGAAAGTTGCCGGTGCATTTGAGAGACCGAACGGCATCACCAAAAACTCGTAGTGGCCTTCGTGAGTGCGGAAAGCCGTCTTATGGACATCTTGAGGCCGCACCCTAATTTGATGATAGCCGGAACAGAGATCCAACTTAGGAAACACAAAGACTCGTGCAACTCATCCAGCAGCTCGTCGATGTTAGGAATCGGGAACCTGTCCGGCACCGTGACTTTGTTGAGCGCTCTATAGTCGACACAAAAGCGCCAGCTCCCATCCTTCTTCTTGACTAAGAGGACAGGACTGGAGAAAGGACTGCAGCTGGGTTGAATAAGGCCCGCGTTGAGCATTTCCGAAACCATCTTCTCGATCTCCTCCTTTTGTATATGGGGGTATCGGTGACGGCGCACCGGACCGGTCCGTGCTTTCTTTCAACACAATGGCGTGATCAAAAACACGAGTGGGCGGAAGAGCGATGGCGGCTGGAAAAGAGAAGAGAAAGACCGCAATACTGATGGGCTGGATGCACGGGACGACCTGCGGAAAAACCGCTTCGTCCGAACCCGCGATAACCGACACGCTCGATCGAAAAAGCGGCCCATGGCGTCCTCGTAGGTTCGTTGGAAGGAATGGCACGAGATTAGTGCTCGATGGAGGTTGGGGTCCCTAATGACCGAAAATGCTCTCTCGTTGGTCATAATGTAAGTGTGAGATTCGGCCGGTCTGTGGTAGTGACCCCCAACGAGTACAACCATTTCATGCCCAACAAAACATCCGAATTTGGAAGTGACAGGGAAAAAATCATCAATCACCTTGATCCCCCGGAATTGGAGAGCCACCTTCTTACATACCCGGAGCGCTGGACTTGGATGTGGGAGAGACAGCGGACGGAGGAGGTTCACTAACTCATCGGAGATGAAATTGTGCGACGCCCACGATCGATCGGGATGACCACCTCCACGCCTTGCACTTGCACTTGTCCTTTTACTTTTATGGTGCGAGGGCCGGATAACCTTCTATGGCACAGGCGACAATTCAACCAAACCCAAATCGACGCAATCCTCCATCTCCACCGATTCTCGGAGAAGCCACCGCCACTAGGCTCGTCGTCGACGAGCATGACCTGGAGCTCCCGAACCTTGCAACGGTGGCCATTGAAGTATTTCTCATCGCAACCAGTAGCACACGCCCTTTGCTCCGTTGCGCTGGGCCTCGGCCTCGCAAGCCTTTTAAACTTAGGCGGAGGGGTAGTGGAGGAAGCCGCCGAAAAAAAGGTTGGGCTGGAAGAGGATACCGAAGTAACAGGAGTGCCTTTCGTCTGGGCCGGGCCCATACTGGAGTGGGCCTTGGGCTGGCCCGAAGAACTGTCCCTGCTTGAGCCCGTAAGTGTATGAGTTACCCACCCTTTGGGCCTTGGGTCGATCCGCACGACGAGCCCATGGTGTCTTTGGACCTGGCTCTTGGGCCTCCTTTTGTAATGACCCAAGCGTCTCAAGCCCAAGAAGCTTGGCCTCAATCCAAACCGCGCGATCCATCGCCGCCCTCATCGTCTCCGGGTGGTCCGCGAGCAAATCTAACTTGATCCTCTCTTGCAAACCATTGATGAAGACCGCCATCATATGGTGTTCCAAGAGTACCGTTCCAAGGTGCAAGGAGAGCGGCTCAAACCTCTCTGTGGCGGCTACCGTGGTCTCCCGACGGACGGCAAAGAACCGCTGGCACAACTCGGGGATGAGCCCTTTGAACCTCCGCAGAGAGCTCCGCTTTCGGCTCTCACCAAGAAACGAATGTACGCTCCCGCTCCTCCGCCCGGAGCCATATTTGAGCCGCTCCCGCCGACAAATCCGTGTTGCACGAAGCTTGGATGCCTCCGACATCTCATGTAGGGCGAAATAGTGCTCCGCCTGGTTGAGCCACACGATCAGATCCTCCCCATTACACGTAGGCATCTTGATCTTCCGCACCTCCGGCCCCCCACGATATGGTGGTAGATCTCGCGGGAAAGACTCTCGGATCGCGCCGACGACGAACCGGATCCGCCGGATCCGCAATCGAAAACTCGGATCGGACTCCGATCCACCCGGATCCGCCTCGATCCGAGACCCCGCGAACGCTCACCGGATCTCCACTCCTAGAAGACAACGAGCTCTAGCTTGAAGAAAGAAGGTCTCCATCTTCGAGTTAAACCCCGAATCTCGGTCTTCACGTCCCCTATCTCCGATCCGACCTCCGATCGAAAGTTTCCCATCTTCGACGACTTAACCTACCAAGTCAAGCAATTCTACTGGTATGCCCTAATTAATCTTTATATTTCACGCGATGAAACATTTAAAATAAGAAATGGAATCAATGCCAAAGCATCTCTAGTGAGATGGATGAGGCATCACTTACGAAAGGCAAGGTTAGGAGAAGTTGTGAGTTCGATTAATCTTGGAGTCAAGTTGTTAGTTTCTTATCAAAAAAAAAAAAAAAAAAAAAAAAAAAAAAGGAATCAATAGCTATCACAACAACAACAACAACAACAACATAGCCTCAGTCCCAAATTAATTGGGGTCGGCTACATGGATCAAATTTTTCCATTGTGCTCGATTAAGTGCAATTGATGGTGAGCTTTCCAAACCATTCAAATCCCTCCTAATTAATGCATCTCATGTTAACTTTGGTTTACTCCTACCTCATCGAATTTCTACAGTTTCTATCGAGTCAAGTTTTCTAGTGGGGGCATTTGTAGGCCGTCTTTGCAGGTGACCAAACCACCGCAACCGCCCTTCCATAATCTTTGTATCGATTAGTGCTACTCCTACTTGTCTTTGAATTTCTATATTTCTTATTCTACCTTTACGAGTTTTACCACACATCTACCTAAACATCCTCATTTCTGCTACGTTCATTTTATGTAATTGTTGTTGCTTTACCGCCCAACATTCACTTCCATAGAGCATAGCTGACCTAATTGCGGTCCTATAAAATTTTCCTTTTAACTTAGTAGGAACATTTTGATCACAAATCACCCCTGTTGCACTCCGCCATTTCTTCCATCCAGCTTGAATTCTATGTGTGACATTATTCTCAATATTACCATAATTTTGTATGATTGATCATAGGTATCTAAAGTGGTTCACCTTAGGAACTTCTACTTCCCCTAATATTACCACTCCATTATCTCGATGTATAGTGTTTCTAAACTCACAGTGCATGTATTCGATTTTCGTTCTACTCAACTTAAAGCCTTTAGATTCTAATGTATTCCTCCAGAGTTCTAATTTCCTATTCACTCCATCTTTTGTTTCATCCACTAAGACAATATCATCTGCAAATAGCATACACCACGGTATATCCTCTTGAATATGCCTAATTAGTTCATTCATAACTAAAGTAAATAGATATGGGCTTAAAGCCGATCCTTGATGCAGTCCTATCGTAATGAGAAATTCTTTTGTAGCTCCTCCAAATGTCTTTATACTCGTTACTACTCCATTATACATATTCTTAATAGTGTCTATGTATCTAGCATGCACTCATTTTTTTTTTAGAACCCACCAAAGAACATCTCTAGGGACCCTATCATATGCTTTTTCTAAATCTACGAATACAATATGAAGATCTTTTTTTCTTTTCTCTATATTTTTCTAACAATCGTCTTACAAGGAAAATCGCCTCCATAGTTGACCTCCCAGGCATGAAGCTAAATTGGTTGTCTGATATTGTTGTTTCTCTCTTTAGCCTATTGTCAATTATCCTCTCCCAAAGTTTCATAGTGTGACTCATAAGTTTAATTCCCAGGTAGTTTGAGCAACTTTGAATGTTTCCTTTGTTTTTGAAGATTGGCACAAGCGTGCTTCTTCTCCAATCCATTGGCATCCGTTTTGATTTTAGAATTTTATTGAAAAGTTTTGTTAACCAAGTCAATCCAATTTCTCTTGAGCATTTCCAAACCTCTATGGGTATTTCATAATCAATAGCTATCAAACATTTGAATAAATTAATATGAAGTTACCTCATTTGTTTCTGATCCAGTGGCTATGTACCCGTCGTATATTGATAAACCAACAAAATTCTGCAAGCAAGTAAATGACAAAAAAGGTAAACCAAAGCATTCATAAAGAATTACTACGTAGTGCATAATGCAAAAAGGTATACAAGCCACCAGAATACCATATCAGATAATCAACAAAACATTGATATGATCAATAACCAACCTCTTCCCTTCTGTATTTACAATGAAACATAAAGTTATAACCAAATGTGTGTAACCAAAAAAAAAAAAAAAACCAAAGTAACAATGAATGTTGGGGAGCAAACACACACTAAAGATGTGATATAATGACATTCATCATTAGCTAATGACTAACACACATTTGAAAAGGAGGAAATTCTGAAATCAAGCAAAAGTTGTATCAGCAATGAATTGAATATGCTGCTCATAGCTTAACAAAAGTAACAATGAATGTCGAGGAGCAAAAGTAATGCCTGGCAGGTACCTTTAACTGAAGTAGACTACTAAAAACCAAAAGCAGGAAACAATGATTACATAGGAGGATTGCATGGTGTGCAATAGCAGTATTATAAGTTCAGCTCTTTTAGGATCACTTCCATTTTATCTAGTATGTTTTTTTTAAAGCATTCTATCTAGTATTCAATAGAACTGCACAATATTAAATTCTAAACAAGAATATGAAGTATTTAAAACTCTTTTCCTGTGTGAGATGAGGGTTGAGGACTACCAAACAACAACAACATAGCCTTAGTCCCAAATTAATTGGGGTCGGCTACATGGATCAAACTTTTCCATTGTGCTCGATTAAGTGCAAATGATGGTGAGCTTTCCAGACCATTCAAATCCCTCCTAATTAATGCATCATATATTAACTTTGGTCTACCCCTACTTCATCGAATTTCTACAGTTTCTATGAGTCTAGTTTTCTAGTGGGGGCATTTGTAAGCCGTCTTTGCAGGTGACCAAACCACCGCATCCGTCCTTCCCTAATCTTTGTATCAATTGGTGTCACTCCTACTTGTCTTTGAATTTCTACATTTCTTATTCTATCTTTACGAGTTTTAACACATATCCACCTAAGCATCCTCATTTCTGCTACGTTCATTTTATGTAATTGTTGTTGCTTTACCACCCAACATTCACTTCCATATTTAGATGCAAAGCAAAACATTCAATTGTAGTTATTTGTGCATAGAATCCAGTTCATTGTGAAGCAGTTTTTTTATTTTTTTGCCATACGTGATGGGCAAAACAGATTAAACCCATAAACTTGGTGGGCAAAACACTTGGGAATAATATTACTCAATAATCAACAAAATTAAGTCTAAATACATCAAAACATTTGTGCCAAACATAGGTAAAAACGAGTGAACAATAGCAATGATGAACTTCATTTACTTTCTCTTCTTCCGGTCAGTCCTAATTCCTTAACTGAAATAAAGGAGGTCAGGTACCTCATAGCTATGACAAACTTTGCCCCCAGTAGTATTTGAATCATAGTATTAATGACCAAACAATAAGAAAGGATGGCACGACCCAGATAGGAAAGCATTGAACATGTTTTTAGATACTTAAAGAAATTCGCAGTAGTGCCAAATAGGCGCCCAAGCACAGAGATAACAACAACAACAACATAGCCTCAGTCCCAAATTAATTGGGGTCGGCTACATGGATCAAACTCTTCCATTGTGCTCAATTAAGTGCAATCCACACACAGAGATCAAATATAAAATTTCTTATATCATTTAAAATAGGTAAAGCCAATTCATCAAACCACAACTTTTGTAGATTGATACAGGCACCCAATGAATGTCTCAGTGACAGAAGATACATATAGGAGATTGTTATATGTAGCCAAAGATATGGCATTATCATGTAAACTTATAACAGCTAGTTTTTATTTTTTAGAAGAAGATGTGGTAACTAAATAAATGGACCTAAACAAGTCAAATAAATTTTTCTTAACTTTCAAGTTGATGAACCTAGAAAGTTCATTGACCTAACTTGTCACCGAAAACTGGGTTGCGAGGAGAGGGTTCCTTACATTTTTTATCTTACATATAATTTTACTCAAGCAACGTGGGACTGTTCTTACACTCCTCCAAAATGTTAGGGCTTGAGACACTTAACATTATGCACAACATGTACCTCACATATTTTAATTTTGCCCAAGGGATAACAGGGTATTCTAACAGAACTAAAATGTAATCATAGAGGTACTAAGGGAATACATTATCGAACATATTATTTGTATATTAATCCATAGCCGACCCCAACTAATTTGGGATTGAGGTTTTGTTGTTGTTGTCATTATATTGATCGTTACTATATTATATAGCAAACTAAAGAGCATATTAAAGACAGAATAAAGGGAGCGCACAAGATCAATATTTAAGGCCAAATGAGTCACCATGATTATTTTATCATACATCTCTAGCATCATCATGATCTAAAATTGGTTCACCAATTCCAAGTCCACTAGATACTAAATTTATTTTATCTGAGTAAACTGCATCAATTTATTAGCATAACAGAATGTCAAAAAAAAAAAAAAAAACCCGTGCATTATGCAAAAGACAAAAGAACTAATAGCATGAAAATTCAGAATTGATGCATGGTTATTATGCAAAACAGATTCTACATAACAAACGAAGAAGAATTAGTATGAAGAACACCTTTACATTCGTGTGCCCCGTGAATGTTTGGATAGGATTGTCAAGAACTCGTGATGTGCATGTTGAGAGATCCCATAATTTCAGTGAGTTATCCGTAGATGCCGAAACAAGCGTCTTTGAATCTACAAATTTTACATAACTGACAGTTTTTGTATGACCAACTAGCGTGTACAAAGGCATTCTCGAGTTGCGAAGATCATAAAAATAGATCCTATGATCTGCAGATCCAATTGCAAGTGCATGTGCAGAATCTGGGTGGAATTGAACACTACAGACATTAGCCATGGCTTTTATGGTACCGATACTCCTCTCCTGTAATACAAAAACAAATAAGAGATAACTTATTAAACATCCACTTTAAAGATCAAGACTGTACAGGTACTTGGATCACAATAGTACGTTTAGTTTCAAAGCTGACAGCCACCAAGTGCAAAAATAGAATTGCCTGATTGGTATTCCAAAGTTTAACAGCACCATCATCGCTCCCGCTGGCTAACTTTGTAGGATCTGCAAGAGAGAAGTCAACAGACCATACACGCCTTTCGTGTTCCCTCATTTCCGTAATTGCTCGACTTTGGGCAATATCCCATACCTGCACAAAGTTGCATAGAACTACTTGATTATCTTTCAAGTTAAGTTTTGCTAATTGGAATCAAAACAAAGGGAAAATATTTAATCCAACCTGAACAACACCTTCAAAATCACTTGAAGCAATCTGGTTTTTTATGTAACCATTCCAACATATACTGCTTAATTTTGATGCACTAACCATCTCAACAACTGGATAGTGAATGTCACGGTCCTCGTTCAGGATCGTCTGACATTCAAAAATTTTAATTTTTCTATTTACACCAGCTGTAGCAAAGAACTCTCTATCTCGATCAAAACCCAAGGAGCACACCAAGTTGGAAGAGTTTAGAAGATCCCCTTGCTTCAAATCTGCCTTAACTCGCAACTTGCTGAAAGAAAGATATTTGCAGAGACCTTCAAGAAATGGGTTTATCCACTCATTTTTTCTACCACCTGGATGCCCCTGCTTACAGGCCAAGTTATCGACAGAACTTCCGTCAGTCATCACAGCTGATTCTCTGTGATTGCTACTGGTTTGAGACCTTCTATTAGGCAATTTTGTTGACTCAATCAGCCTGGATCTAGTTGAAAAATAAGCTGACTCCAGTTTCTTAAAGTTCTTCATCATTCTTGAACTCTTAGGCAAAACAATTTCCTGAATCTCTGATCGTAAATTCAATTTTTGCACATTCGCTGGATCCTCATCTTGCTCCTCATTCCCATGACTATGAAAGTTTGGCCTTGAACGTTTTCTTGAACTCAAGCCAGAAAGATCCTCATCTTTCACCAGAGTGACTGCAGTTGATTCTGCCTTTTCCGCGGCTGATAGATCATTACCCTTCATGTCTGAACCAGCATCTTCTGCTCTTTTTGTGTTAGATCGCCGTTTCATGACTTCTTCAATGTCTGAAGAAAGAAAATAAATAGTTCCTTGCAGCTTGTCAGCAGCTTCTTGTTTTCTTTGTTGCATCTGCGCAAGGAATTCAAGAAGCAACTCATGCTCATCTATTTCTTCTCTAAGCTTTATTGCAGCTTCACGCTCTTCCAAACTATGGCTTGGACTTTTTAAGAACTCGCTTCCTAACACCTCACTGAAATAGAACATGTCCAAGAAGGATTTAAAAATTTATTCCATAGAACCGCTAGCGATAAAATAACATAAAATGCCTCCACATGCATTCAAAGCCAAGCAAAAGAATAGTGCTTACATGATGCATTACAATACCCTCACAATTTTCACCCAAAATTTCTTTCAAATAAATCTCTCATGCTCAAGGAGAAGCAAACAAGAGAGAAATCACCACTTCAGCCAAGCAGATCTATTAGTAACATTCACTTCAATGGGTTACTACTCATAGAAAGTAGACAAGATCATATGAAATACTGCCATGGCTGCTTACTAAAACTTTTGATATCCATTGGCTGCTTGCTAAAATAGGCAATTCATTGTTTCCTAACTAAAGACACAGGAACAAGGCTTCTGTGTTCATAACTTCGAATTGCAATCTTATATTTCTTCTAAATTTAACTTTTTGCAGTATCGTTTCTACAGGCATTCGGAATCTTTCTCGCAAGAACGGACTCATGCACACGTTTACTACTACATCCATTGACTCTATCAATTTATTTATAAATCACGTGCATCATGTAGGGCTTCCTTTACATTAAGTAAAAGTACATTTTATTGATGACTAAATGATGTAACTACTTGACGAAGGTAATTTCTGAGGTTAATAGAAGGATATGCAGACACAATGTTATATACTATAATGCTAGTGTAGAGATGATGTTGGGTTGAGGGTGAGGGTTTGTACTTTTGATAATCTAGAAGTTTTTTGCTCTTCTCCTCTTTTGTATTGTAAATCCTTTTTACAATTATAAAGAAATAAATGATACATTTAAAAAAAATCAAAAAGGTGTTTAAGTGCAGTGGTAGCACCTGTTGTCCTTGTTACTGCATTACATAGTTTCACGTGCAAATGCATAACTGAAGCTGTCTCAGGGTTAACTGTGGTTTTCAAATTTACATATATTTAATCTGAAATCACTTCACAAGAAAACTCAATCCATATTCATCAAGCCTATGTAGCCTAATGAGAGGGGACAAGGAAGTTTAACACCAAGACACCGTTGATTATCATCAATGCTTTCTAAGACTAATTTAAACCTGTTACAACTCTCAAAATAAAGTATTCCTACTTAAAAGCTTACTTGCCTAAATTGGAATTAGAAAAGAACGAAACAAATCTATATGGATAACAGCATTGATATTCATTATACACTTACTTACACTAAGCCATATATGCATAATCTATAATAAATTGATGTACTTCTCAGTTTCGTGAGGTCTACCGATGATTTAATTACAATCCAGGACTCTCAAAAAGATAGGTCACAGTTCCTCAATTAACAGAAACATACTCGAAGGTCCAAGTTTTCAACAATAATGACAAACAACATGTAAGAAAACTCACTGAAAAAGTAGACAGATCAATTGATATGCATTATGGAATTCCAACAAACAACAATTCTGAAGTTCAACAAAATATAAAACCCAGTAAAAATGGCAGCTTACCTCATCTTTGGACGAGTACTTGGCTGGGGATGTAATAGCCATAGGCAAAATGATGCCTCTTTTGGCCACTTCAACAGCAATTGAGGGGGTAGAACTCGATGCCTCAAATTGGACATATTACTTAGCTTTTCCCCCATTGAATTAAATGGGCAAAATAACTGCTCCCAAGAAAGCATCCAATGCATAAAAATATAGAACACTAGAAATGAAATTCATAAAATCAAAACAACTATCTATAGATTCACAGAGAGAAGTTACATTTGCATACTACAACGAACCTCGAAAAGAAGAATGCCCAGCCGATAAATGTCAGAAGAAAAAGAACTAGACGCTCCTTCAACCTCTTCTGCACTAGTATACCAGCTAGTCTCCAAAATCAAGGTCTGTTTCAATGGGAACTGTTTCTTCATTTCCTCTAACTCATTATTCCGGCAATCTTGTTTTCTTTCTTTTGCCTCTTTTATTGATGATGATACACATGCTGGGAAAATAGAACTCGACTGCAAACAAGTGGTATCAGATGCCCTCTGTGAAGTTCCTGCATGAGATATCTGTAGAGGGCTGCTCTCACTACTAATTCTCTCTCTCCATTTGTGCACCCCATGGGCAGAATGAGATGGGGATTGCTGCCCACCCCCCACTTGGCTGCTCAAGTCATTCTCAAATGAATCAGGATCCGAACCCGAACATGACTCAATAAATGAAACGCGGCTAAAGGATGACATGACAAAGCACGAAGGCCGCACATTATGAACAACAATGCCTTGAGAATGTGCAATGTCAACAATCTCCACAATCTGCTTAAATATGTGCAAGCACTCCAAGTGATCAACTGATCTCTCCTGTCTATCCAACCACTGCCTCAAGCTGACATCGCCCCGGCCCATATCACAATCAACAGACCCTATCCCAACATCATCCCTGCAGACCCCAGAAGAAACACCAGCATTGCCATAATGTGGCAGCACCAGTTCTCCCGCTCTTTCCTCAGCATCATTCACAGCGTCCTCCGAACCACCACCGCCACCACCACCGAGGCTCTTATTCCCTGCGCGCAACCTAAGACCATGGCCCGGTGGTAAGCCATAAGCATTAGCCCCTCTAAAATTACCCGAATTCTTCTGATGACCCGATTCAGATGATCCCTCCATCACTACCAATTATTTTCTCGCTTCCCAAACAAAAACCCACTAACACAAGGAATCATCAGATACCAAATATCACCCAGAGCTCCAACTTGATCTCTCATTTCTACTAGCCCCCACCACTCTCAAACAAAAACCCACTTCCCTATGAACACAGTCTACACAAACCACCCCTCAAACACACAATTCAACACCAAAAATCACCGCCCCAAACCCATCTCAATCAAAGCTTAAAGCATCACAACACAAAACCCACTTCCAGTAAGCACAATCAAATCATAAACACTCAATAGCAGCTGCAGAAGAACCTCAAACACATGGACAAGAGCATAAGAAAGCAATACAGTACCAGTAGATAGAAGGGAAGGAAGATCTATCTTTTGTAGTTGTTGTTGTTGTTGGTGGTGGTGGTGGTGGTGGTGAAGAAGGTGAAGAAGCTGAGAGAAGCCCAAGCCAACCAGAGAAGAAGAGAAGCAGCAGACGTGAAGCTTTAATTATGTTGTTGTTGTTGTGGTGGTTTTCTTTTTCTTTCTTTTTTTTTTTTGGGTTTCCCAAGAAAACTTCTCAGCCTCACAAAATTCCAAGTGTTATACTGGAGAGTGAAAACCCAACACCAATTATGGATTAAAAAATACAGATTTCACACAACACATTGTTATTGCATTGTATATTTTTATTGGAAGTACCCTTTATTTATTGTTTCTTTTGAAGCACACACACACATTCACACAATTGTTTATGCTCTCCCCACTTCGTTATCTCCGCTTCTCCCTTTATTCCCACTTCCCCCATACGTGGCCAAACCTCCACCTTTATCTCCTTCCCCTCCTAAAAACCCAAACTTTCACAACAATTTTCACAGCAACAACAACAAAGCCCCTTCTGTGGCCCATATTTCTCCATTAAAAAACCCTACTTTGGATAAAGAACCACTGTTCATCATCAACAATCCAAAAAGGTACCGCAAAAGTCCTTTTTTTTTAAAGTTTCTAAAGATTTGAAGATTGAAATTGAAATCGAAGTTCCGAAACCCTAACCTGTTCCGGGTTTCTTTGAAAAGTTACCGATCTGATGCGTATCTTGGTTGGCGAAATCGAGATTGATTTCGTTTGAATTGAAAAACGCGAACTTCATCAAAATCTAGACGAGTGAACGAGTGAGCAAACCCTAGTTTTTTGCCCTTCTTTCTCATCTTCTTCTTCGTTTCAGGGTTGTGGCTTCTCGCGATGATGATCCAAAAGAAAAAACCCTAAAAAAACCCTAAATTTTCACATAGTGTATCAAATCTTCAAAACTGGGACGCATATCGATCAATCAGAGAGTGATCCTCGTCGACTGAATTGGGTTTGATTTCGTTTGAATCGAAACCCTAACTTCATCGAAGATCGAAAGAGAGAGTGAATGAATTTTGATTAGGAACAAAGGTTCCTCTTTTTGCTCGCTTAATCAAGATTAGTGATGGGTTTGGCGGCTAAGCATGCTTGCTAATGACGTACGTGGCGGGTAATTAACAAATCAATTGCAACGGTCGGTTTTGTTTTAGTAGAAGTGAAGTTATTTCTTTTAGGGGAGACAAACGTGGCATCTAGATGTGGTCCTATCTCAATGTATAGTGTTCCCGATTACTCCTGTGGGACTAGTAAGACTTTAATCGGAGAGAAGACGAGGCGGTTTGAATACCAATGAACATCAATAAATAAGAAGCTCATGTCATTTGACAAGTTGATAAGTATATAAATACTCTCTTCAATCACATATGCACGTCGTTTAAAATAAAAGTACAAGAATTAATTAAGGAGTCATTTAATTGTAATGTAAAATTAATATATTATTCTTATCTTTATTAGTACACTAGTCGTTTCCCTGCGCTTTGCGCAGGTGTAATAATAATAATAATAATAATAATAATAATAATAATAATAATAATAATAATATTATCATCGATCATCGAAACGAAATGTTCATAAAAGAACAATAATAATAAGAAAGAGCAAAACACTATATTGCCTTCTTTAGCTTTTGTAGCATTCTATGGACTGAACAACATCTTTAAGCAATGATAATCCCATGCAGTAGTATATATTGATCCACTATAACCGTTAAATATAAATTCATCCATATCGTATGTTCACTCCAATTGAAGAATCTAAACCAACAGACAACATAACAAAGGCAGCATAAAGGTCACGTGATCATTGATTTGTGTTATAGATATAATGATTCACTTCAGTCTTGAACTTATGAAAAATGTATCAAACGATTAGATCCAATATAGAGCAAACATACCTAAAGGAGGGCGATCAAAAGTGGTTTAGCTTATAAGCGTTGTGAATGGTTGTTATATCACTTTGGATGCATGAAGCTATGGGTAAGTAGAACGACTTTTGAACAGGCGATGTTGAAATCCATCGATCCTATCTTGAATTTATTGGGTGATAATTGGTTGAGAACTGGAGGAATCTAAGGTTAGGTATAATAAAATTGATTTTTTTGTGATTTTTTTAATGGTGAAGGGAAAAAAATCAAGTCGATTGCAAGAAGAATGGACGAGAGTTGAAATTTATAGGGAGAATGTAACTTGCACGACACTCAATTCCTTGTATTTACCCATGATTTCAAGTTCAACGTACTCAATCTATTAATTATTAATAAATGTACACATAATGTATAATTATATCTCTTGAAATAATAAATAAATAAATAACAAAAAATAACTCAATTCCTTGTATTTACCTATGATTTCAAGTTCAACGTACTTAATCTATTAATGATAAGATAACCACTATTAATTATTATTAATAAATGTACACATAATGTATAATTATATCTCTTGAAATAATAAATAAATAAATAACAAAAAATAAGAAAATTAAGAAAAATAGAAAAATAGAATGGTGAGATAAGGTAACTTTTAAACTTTCTCTCTCCTCCGACTTTTATATATATATAGATTTTTGAGTGGCTTCTCTTCAACTTTTATTTTATTTTATCTTCATTAATGAAAGCAAAATAGATAAATATGCTTGAGAATTGAAGAACGACAGTTAGAATAACTTATATTTGTGACCGGAGAGAGTACAATACTTGCAACACAACACGACCTGAATTGAATCTTTTAAAACTTTTTTTTTTGTAGACAAGTGACAAACCTGACCTAGACAGCTCAACAATAACCACAATAAAATCAAGTTATAGAAAATATAGGAAGCGGCTAAACGAACTTCAGTTTTTGCTTAGAGGACCTTATTTTTTATTTTTTATTTCATCGTACCCCATTTTTTACTTAGTTTACCCAGCTTTTTTTCTCAAAATTCCAAAAATACACATGCTCACCTCATTACCATCACCCCAACACCTTTTAATCCTTTTCATTTCTAGATTTTAGTCATTGTAGAGCACTTGTACTAGGTCATCAAGTATCGTAAGAGTGTTTTTTTTGTTGAACAAGGTCGGGTGTAGTCGCGTCGTGTTCTAGAAGTGAAAAGTGTCGCTCGCGGCTGTTGGACACACAGAGGCGACACCTTTGAAAATGTGTCGAACACACAGGGTTGAACACCTCTAAAGAGGTAATGGCTGACTCCGATCAAGACTGCAAAGAGAACAAGGTCTCAGTGGGTGACGGAGGGATCCAATTGAGACCTCTTTAGAGGTGTTAGCCATGTGCGTCCGACGCAACAAGAACGAACAAAAAATTCAAAACTTCTAAAAAATACATGAAAATTGTTGTAAATTTGATGACCCTTTAACCAAGCTTATAAATGATTACATTGTCAAGCATGGCTCTCACGTTGAATTGTAACATCGAGTATGACTTCTACATTGAATGTAACTTGTGCACTCTACATAACTTGTATTCAACTCCAATATATAATTACTTGTCTATGTATTGTCATGTAACCTGTAATATTGTATGACATGAGACTTTGGTGTAACTTGCACACTTTGTGCAAGTACTTATTTTCATCATGATTAAGGGTCTATATATCTTTCACTTGTAAAGAACACACCAATGTATGAATGAAATTTCTACATTCTCATCTCTAGCTCTCTTCTCTCTTGTCTCATTTTCTCTACTTGTTCTAGTAGTTCTTAGTTTATGTCTTCTATGCTTAAGCCTCTAGCAAGTTCAACTTAAGTTCTAGTTGGTTTACAACTTAGTTTACAACACGTTATCAGCACGAAGTTGCTCTACAAGAGGAGGTATTGAAGATTAATAAGCTTTTCAAAGATATAAAGCTAAGAAGGTATATTTTTTATTAATTTAAATAAGTTCAATTTATTTCCATGTTGTCATGGTTAATTTCTTTTTTGTTACATGCATATTTAATTATATAAATGTACTTTATTCATACATTATGCATTGTAACGTCACCGACTACGAAAGTTTGCTATGTAGCTGCGTCTTGTACGATCTTCTACATCATGAATCAAAAGTCAATGAGTGACATATATTTTTTCTCTTAAAACTACAAACGATTAGTTATTGTTCTATTATTGATTTTATAATACAAATAATGCTATAAGTTTGAGTTGATAGTGGGTAAGCCTTCTCCCCGGTAAAGCTAAACATTGAAAGGGAGACGGGTTATCCCGTTCGAGGATGCATGATATTAAGTAGACTATGTCTCGCCACCCAACTTGGAGGTTGTCCCACCAACTCATACGAATAGTACATTTTGTTTATTAATGAATCAAGTTGTGAACATATATTTAATCATATGTTATGTTTTTACATAAAAAAGGAAAAACTATTTTATATTAAATTTATTTTCAAAATATTATTCAACCATAGTTGAACTTGTTGCCTTATTATATTACTGACAAGAATTATTTGTCATGATAATTAGATACTATAATTTGTGAATAAAACATTTATGCAAGACTATGTTGTGTTATACAAAATTTAAATCATTTGTCAATATCTCTTTAGAGATTTGAAAAGTGAATATTTCACTTTATATATCTTTTCACCATATGGAGTTATAAATATATAAATATCAAAAAAAAAGTAATGCTCCAAAAGCTCAAAATGAGCGGTTGAGTCTCAAGCTACAAAATTTAATCACTCAAATATTAATTATAATTCCGTAATTTTAATTACCTCTATGTTGAAGCTATGTGGAAATATGACTGATGAGACAATAAAAAGAAGGTCACGTGGCCCGCCTCGATTTATTGATGCAACAAATATCGAGTGCGCACGTCAATCCAATAAATATTAAGAATTGATTTCTTGTCTCATGGTAGCTAAGTAAAATAATGAGATATTATAAATATAATATCGCTCTCGTCCAATTAGTTCAGCTTCAAATTAAGAAGCATATGTTGCATATAATGATCATGATCGCAATAACAAATTTACGGACGTGGAAAATGTGAAAATATCAGGTAAAGGTCGTATTGACAATTCCACAAAAAATTGAAACAAAAGTGGTGCACCACTACAAAGGGCAAATAATTATTGACAATGAGCGCTCATAATTGTGATATTTTTTGGTCATATATGAAAGGCTATTTTGCATAAATATTGTCATATATATACCCGAATATTTTTGTGACCTTTACCATGCCTTCAAAATCAAAGGCAAAATATTATGAATTTTATCATTGAAAATGGCTCGATAAAACAGGCACATCGACATGTGTTATGGGCGATGAGTTTATGTCTTGTGTATCGTGCTACATGCATGTACATTATAATATAAAAGTGAATATTTCTCGAATTCGAACTTAGCGAGGCTAATGTTCATGCAATATCCGGTACAACAATTTTATTGTTAATGTCTTGTTCAGAAGAAGTCTACTCATAATAATAGAAAATTTATCTATATGAATATGATTTAATCTGAGTATAATATTCTCGGCTTTAACTTCTGTAATATATAAGGCACATTAAAACGAATGTCGTCATAAATCAAATGACATTCATAATGTGGAAAGATCTATTTGATTATCCATAATCATCAAGAATGCGAAAATATCGTAAATTCGCACGGACATCCTTTATCGAACTGATTTTTTTTTATCAGCTGGAGATTATCTCAAGACAAATCAATAGGAGACTTATATTGATTTAACTCTCCATCAATCATATTATAAGATGCCTTGGATTCCTAATAGGGAATTTATTTATAGCAAGTTTTGCTAATTGTCACTTTGATGAAGCAATTTTCCACCATTAGGGAGAGATATAAACCAATTCAAAAGGAATGACGTAAAATTGCTTGAAACACATCAAATTGCATTAAATTTGTTGTATTATGATCCATGTATAAATTAATATGAACTCAAAGTTCAAAGGATCATTTAGTAGCAACAAGTTATGAATCAATTACTTGATGCAAGTACTATACACAAAATAACGACAATCATATGCTTCAACATTAAATGGTTCATATAAAAAACGATGTCCATGTGCAACAAAATGCACATGATGTCTCACCCATGTGAACATGAGGGGGAGAATCAAAATAAGTTATTGGTTAGTGTATTGCACTTTTTTTCCCTTTGCTATGGTTTTATCCCACTGGGTTTTCCTAGCAAGGTTTTTAATGAAGCAATCCTAACATTATTATACTCCATATAAAAAAAAATTATGAGAGCAATGTACTCTTTTTCCTATACTAGATTTTTTTTCCTACAAGGTTTTTCTAGTAAAGGTTTTAATGAGGCATTTATATATTTTTTCAAAGTGTATCAATGTGTTGCACTCTTTTCCTTAACTATGGTTTTATCCCACTTGGTTTTCATAGCAAGGTTTTTAATTAAGCAATCAACAATATTATACTACAAATCAAGATTGACGAGAACATTGTACTCTTTTTCATATACTAGATTTTTTTCCCACAGGGTTTTTTCTAATACAGGTTTTAACGAGGCATGTTCTCTCGGCAAGTGTCATCCAGGGGGAGTGTTGTAAATTGAATGACCCTTTAACCAAGCTTATGAATGATCACATTGTCAAGCATGACTCTCACATTGAATTGTAACATCAAGTATGACTTCTACATTGAATGTAACTTGTACACTCTACATAACTTGTATTCAACTCCAATATATAATCACTTGTCTATGTATTGTCATGTAACTTGTATTCTTGTATGACACGAGACTTTGGTGTAACTTGCATACCAATGCAAGTACTTATTCTCATCATGATTAAGGACTTATATAAGGGGATTCCTTCACTTGTAAAGAACACACCAATGTATGAATGAAATCTCTACATTCTCATCTCTAGCTCTCTTCTCTCTTGTCTCATTTTCTTTACTTGTTCTAGTAGTTCTTAGTTTATGCCTTCTATGCTTAAGTCTCTAGCAAGTCCAACTTAAGTTCTAGTTGGCTTACAACTTAGTTTACAACAAAATGACCTAGAAAAAGTGGGTTTTACTCGGAATCGCTTAATATTTTTTATTCCATCGAAACTTTGCACCCAAAATAGAAGATTCAACTCCCAAATTGAAGCTTAAACCCAACGACGATCCCACAAACAATATCGACTCAAAAAAGTTAAAAAAAAAAAAACATCGAAATCGACACTAAAAGAAATGAGGAATGCACCCACGACGTCGAAATCAATGTGGTTTTGCTCGAATTTCGTTGGATTTGGGGTTGTTATGAGAATGCGATTTGAGAGAAGGTGAGTGGGGTACAGGTGAGTGGGGTATGGGTGAGTCAAAACCCTTTTATATGAAAGGGTAGTTGGTTCATTTCACTAAGGTGGAGTCCTCTAAACAAAAACTAAGGTCCATTTAGCCGCTCCCAAAATATATTGTAAACTCCATGTTGGGTAACGATATATATTATAGACCAAGCTACTATAACTCGGAAAACACGCACAAACGACACACACCTGTCAACATTTGTTACATTGCACTTCGAGATGCATGCACACTCAAAATCAAGGGCCACCAATCAGGTGCTTGTCATTTGTGCTCGTCTTTCCAGAGTTACGAAAGCATTTTCCATGTATTACTAGGAATATGCTTGATGTAGCTTCCATAGATTAAGCTTCTTTAGGTTTATAACTGATGTATACTTCAATCTATCAATGCTCATAGAACAAGGAAACTAGTATTTCCAATAGCAAAATCTCAATAAGTTTTTTAGTTCCCTTGTAAACATGCATGTAGTATGCACATGAAGAATATAAATCTTTCCCTATAAATTAATGCAGTTTCCCTATAAGCTAATAAAAGTATGTGAATAGAAACAGCATATATAATAACTACTGTAATAAACAAACTCAATGAACTCCTGTCAAGCTTAGAAGGCAAATGCAGAGTTTAATCTTCCATATCTCCCTCATTCATTCAGTGAAAAAAGAATTGATTCAATGGAGCTAGCAATCGATCTTTCATCGTCCTTCTAAAATGACGTCGGAGCTAGAAAGCGACGCGGAATATGAGAGCGACTGTCGAATTTGATCGAAGGTGGGATGCTTAGACCACATTGCTGTTGATTTCATCTTATCAAGCAAAGTTACTTCCATGCCTTCTTCTGGTGATTCATATAAACCATATGTGCCCTCCAACACCTGCACAACTTGCCTCATTGTAGGTCGGGAGCGCGGATCATGGTACACGCACAACAGACCTAATTGAAGCACCTTCTCCACCTCGACGAAGTCTACTCCGCCGCCGCCGCCGCCCTTGGTTCTTAACCTCTCATCCAATGCATTCACCAATTCACCTTTCTCAACTAGTCCCCAAATCCAATCAATCAATGGTGCCTTCCCCTCTTCAATTGGCCTTCTACCACAAACAACCTCGAGAATCAACACTCCGAAACCAAACACATCGCTTTGCGTAGAGGCACGCCCGCTACGTAGAACTTCAGGCGCCATATAACCGACGGTACCCACCACTCGGGTAGTGTTAGCTAACTGACCATGTCCATATATCCGAGCCAACCCGAAATCGCCTAACCGACCGTTCATATCCTTATCGAGCAACACATTGCTTGCCTTAATGTCCCTATGCAAGACTCTAGCTTCCCAACCTTCATGTAAGTATAGCACACCATGAGCCACATCTCTTAAAATCCTAACCCTATCATCCCAACTCAACATCATACTCTCCTCATCGGCGCCCTCGAATTCGAATACTCTTTTATCTAAGCTTCCATTCTCCATGTAATCATAAACCAACATGAAGCTCCCCTTCTCCTTTGTACACCAACCTCTCATGCCCACCAAGTTTCGATGCTTCAATCGACCAATGCTCGAAACCTCGGCCGCGAACTCCTTCATCCCAACCTCACTTTCATTGGAAATGACCTTGATAGCAACCTCATCAACTCCTCCCCCTAAAACCCCTCTATACACCTTTCCATGGCCCCCAACACCAATCACATTTTCACTACCAAATCCATTTGTTGCTTCTTCAATCTCATTAAAACCAATCCTATGAGGCCAATACTCCAACTCCCACCCCTCCAAATCTTCTCCACTACTACCATTCTTTCTATTCTTTCTATTCTTTCTATTAATCAAACAAAACACATAAACTCCAACACAACAACAACACAACAAAAACACAAAGCCCCCCAAAGCAATGCCAACAACAAACCTTTTTGATTGAAAAACATTAGTATCATCATTGACAACAAAAGAGGGCAAATTCAATGTGATTAGGCTCTCACTCAATCTAGGATTTGAATTGCTAAAGCTCCACCCAAGAATCCTATGAGTCTCCACCAACTGCCCAGTTGAGCCACCAAACCCCACATACATTTCATCCAAAACAACACTAGACAAGTCAATCCCCAACTCAATCAAAACCCTCTTCGGCCGCGGCGCCCCGGCCGGCGCCATGCTCACACTAACCACCAAATCAACATAATCCACCCATACCTGGTAATTCCCACCATCATTCAGCTTCAAAGCATCAAAAGGACGAGAATCTCCATCTCCATCTCCATCCCCATCTCGCCAAAACCCTGCAGTATGAGAAGCCATGGAAGTCAGGGAATTCACATTAACACCAACATGGTTGTCATCAATGTCATTGAATTCAGGGTTCTTGAAGACGTCGAATTCTACGGCGAAGACGTGGTTGGTTGGAGACCCATCGTTGGTCCTGTTGAAGAGGCCCAAGTGTTGGGAAGAATTGGTGCCGTTGATGCCTGGAGAGGGTGTGAAGAGGAAGGTGAAGCCGTGGCCGGGGTTGAAGGGCTTGACAGGGGAGATAGAGAAGATGAAGGAGGTGAAGAAAGTTTGGTTTTTTGTGGGGATTTTGTGGGGGTGCAGGGCACGGCCGATGGAGTGAGGGGAGGCGTTTGTGAGGGCGAGAGAGCGGGATTGGAGGGCGGCGGTGCCGAAGAGGAGGAGGTCTGATGGGGTGAAGCCGTTGTGGAGGAATTCAGTGGAGGAGATTTGGTGGGGGAGGAGGAGAAGCACAGAGAGTTGGAGGAGGAGCTTCATTGGGAAACAGAGGAAACAGAGGAGGTGATGAAGAAGAAAACAGAGAGAGATGGTTTTTGTTGTGTGTGTGTGTGTGTCTTAGTCGGCTTAGTAATAGTGACTATTGAGGTGAGGACGCGTGTGCATAGTAAAAACACATGTTCCGTACACAACTCTTGTACTATTTATTTATTTTTTTATTTTTTTTAGGGATTAGGTTCCTTAAAATTTCGAGTTCAAACTTAGGTTGGGTGGTGCGAGTCACATCAATTAAATATGACTTCATAAAAAAGTATATGTAAATCATTATCTTCCACTTAATAATATCGATGCATTTTGAGTTAAAATTCTACGTTTAAGAGTTGAAAGTGGTTAAGTTGAAGACATTATCGGTGTTGGGCGGAGATTCACGAGCTCGCGTGTGCGCGCGCCTAGGAGAATTTTACAGTGTCCGAGTACGGATTTCGATATAGTGGTGTTGAATATCAAGTGGGAAACTAAAGTCTATTTTTTTCACTACAAAAAGCTAATTTATGATGTTGGAGATGCCGGGAATAATCTCATATCAACTAGTTAGAAAGAAAAATAAGATTTAGAAGCATGGAGTGAACACTCTATATTATCTTGGCATTTTGGAGTGAACATCACTTTTTTTAATATATGTGGGTGTCTAAGCGAGCATGTTTGTTCGTACGAGGTTGCGACATAATCAGCATGAACATATCCCAATGTCCCGAGCGAGCATATCACACCAGGAAATCGAAACCGAGATTGTGCACTTAACTCACACAATCCCGCTTTCACCCTTATCGTTGTGACAACCCGATCGGGTTAAGTGAACCTCACTTTTACACTAAAGTAGAAAAAAAAAAAAAAAAAAAAAAAAACTTGAAAAAGGAAATTTTAATTAGGGAGAATCAATAACTTTTTTTTTTTACAAAAATCTGTTGGCGCCCCAATCTTATGATAGAAACCAACATAGATGGTAAAATTATTCGATCCCATAACATTAAAACATATCATATTCCTTGAATAAATATAGAAAATGAGGAAGTGGTTAATTTGATGCAGTTAATCCATGTAATTCTAAACCTGATTAAATGATTTGAATAGACATACTCTTGAAAGTTCTATGCACTTAGAAACACTTGTATGATTGTATCATTTTTCTTGAGGAATCTAATTGCATTTGGAAAATAAGTTTATAGACGACCAATATTTTTTCTTTGTCTAAAAGGATATTTAATTTTTCAACATATATATCATATATGTCTTGAATAATGACTTATCTTTGATTAGGATGTTAATTAAATTGCTCTTATATAAAAAAAAGGACGTTAAATTGCTAATCAATTGATTAAACAACCTTAAGTTGCTTTAAGCAGCCAAGCAATGCACTCTTTCTATAGTTTAGTATGCTAGATCTGCAAAGGATTGAGAGGAGATTTTTAGGAGTGTCGTCGACGTTCCTAATTCCACGGCTCACCATCTATTTCTCTAATAACGAGATCTGTTGGGTGTGAGCATCAATGCAACAAATTTATTCTCATCGATGTAATAGATTATTGTACCCCTCTTGAGTGTTAGGAACATCAATGCAACAAATTTAACCAAAAAAAAAAAAAAAAAACTCTTTCTATAGTGAGGTTTCAATGTATATTGCTATGTTGCAAATTTGCAATGCATATATTATCTAGACTTTTTTTAAAAGTAATACTTTTGAAAAGTCATCGGTTGACATACTTTTAGTAGTTAATAAATTCCCTATGAAGATGATTGAATTCACATGAAGATGTTTTTTTTTTTTTTTTTTTCATGAATTCACATGAAGATGTTGACTCCAAATAAGATAGGCCTTATAATGAATTGATATTCTTAAATCTAATATTCGGTCAAATTTAATTATTTGACCACTATTAACTTATATAATGCTAATATTATGCTAAAGAGTTTGGTTAAATCAATCCCTATTTATATTGTAACAACTCCTACTATAAGGTCACCCCACCTATATATATGTATTTTTAAAAAAAAATATTTGCAAATTTTTTAAATTAATTACCCACCTCCTAATGTCATCCTCATGCACGCCTTGCACTAATAATTTAGAAAGACTGTCTTATTTTTTAGGATGAGTATATCAATTTTTTAAAAAATAAATACGTAGGTGAACTTATCTATATGGGTTGTTACAACATACTAAACATAGACAGATATGTGCTAAAATGTATAGGCTCTGTTTGGTAACAGTAGCTGATAATCTAGCTGATAGCAGATAATCTAACTGAAAGCTGATAGTCTAGCTGATAGCTGAAAAACTAGTAACTGATAGCTGATAGTGATAATCTAGCTGATCAATTAAAATTATTTAAAAGAAAGTAACTGATAAACAAAATGACACAAAAGGACTTTCTTTTTAGTTCTTAAAAAAGACATATTTATATAAACTATTATTTACATTGCATATACAAATAAATTTATTATTATATATGTAGAATAACGTAATATTAACGTTTTTATATAGTAATCATAACATGTCATGTCCCATATGTTTATTTTAAACAATTTTTTGGAATAATAATGTTCCAAATTTCATTTGTAGTAAATTATTAATATTAATTGATGTTACTTGAATGAGTATCTATATATTATTTTGGCCAATAAATACTAATAATATTGTAAACCATAATAATGTTAAGGGATGTTATTGTGTAAATGTAATTACCATATTTTTTAACATAAATGTATTTATCATGTTATGTTCCATATACAATAGGGTATTGTCAATTATTGCATGTCAACTATGGAGGCATTTTCGTAAGACGATTGTTAGAAAAATATAGAGAAAAGAAAAAAGATCTTCATATGGTATTCGTAGATTTAGAAAAAGCGTATGATATGGTCCCTGAGATGTTCTTTGGTGGGTTCTAGAAATAAAAAGAGTGCACGCTAGATACATAGACACTATTAAGGATATGTATGATGGAGTAGTAACGAGTATAAAGACATTTAGAGGAGCTACAAAAGAATTTCCCATTGAAACTAAAGATGGAGTGAATAGGAAATTAGAAATATGGAGGAATACATTAGAATCTAAAGGCTTTAAGTTGAGTAGGACGAAAACCGAATACATGCACTCGTGAGTTTAGAAACACTAGACATCGAGATGACGAGTGGTAAAATTAGGGAAATAGAAGTTCCTAAGGTAAACCACTTTAGGTATCTAGGATCAATCATACAAAATGATGGTAACATTGAGAATGATGTCATAAATAGAATTCAAGTGGATGGAAGAAATGGCGGAGTGCAACAGGGGTGATTTGTGATCGAAATGTTCCTACTAAGTTAAAAGGAAAATTTTATAGGACCGCAATTAGGCCACTATGCTTTATGGAAGTGAATGTTGGGCGGTAAAGCAACAACAATTACATAAAATGAACGTAGCGAGAAAATGAGGATGCTTAGGTGGATGTGTGGTAAAACTCGTAAAGATAGAATAAGAAATATAGAAATTCAAAAACAAGTAGGAGTAGCACCAATGTTTGATCCATGTAGCCGACCCAGCTTAATTTGGGACCGAGGCTTTTTATTATTATATATTCGCTAATTTGTTTCCAAAAGAATAAATGAAAATCCGTTATTATTTAGTCAAGAATTGGCTATTTACATGGGCAGAAAAAAAGGGGCAAAATTGGAACAAAAAACTAAAATGACGTTTTAAAAATGAAACGATAGTGAGAATAGCGTTTATGATTGGAGCTTATCATCTAGCTTATTTTGAAAATAAGCTGCTAACCAAACACAACTTATTTATTTAAGTAGATTATAAGCTAGCTGATAAGCTAGTTTGTGCATGCCAAACAGAGCCATAGAGTTCCTGATGGCCAAGTAATTAAGAATGTGATTAGAGTCCCTGAATTAGGTGAATGGTCTGGTGAGACATTTTGACTTGGTGCATGGTTTCAACTTTCACACTTTTCCATATGGGAAGTGCTAGCGTGGCTCAGAACACTCACGAGGAACATGTACTATTCATCCGCCCTCAATACAGCTCGAGAATCAAGGGCAACCGGCGTGTGGCCTAGCTGGGCATCACAACATTTTCCTTTCCATATCCTCATTTCCAACAAGGCATATGTTCATGTATCTAAAATAAGTTAATCATGTATAGGATGTACAAGTCATCTAGTTATTAATGCATTTGAAAGGTATACATTATTTATTTATCAAGACTTTAGCTAATGAAAGATACTTAGAAAGAGAATTCCTCCTTCATTTAAAAATTTTCCATTCCAAGCTAATTCTTCGACCGATATCAATTCTTATGTAACAACCAAGACTCGACGAACCAACTCCTTGAAAGTTGAAAAGGCACATTAATTAAATGCTCATTGACATGATCGCAATATATGATGAAAAAAACTTAGGAAGATGAAAGACTATTGATGAAAAGTATAGAAAATGACAAGAGCAAAGCATGAGTAAATTACCAAGAAAAATAGTTCATTAATTATCTTCCAGTCTGTATGATGTCTGAAAGTTAATCATGTATAGGATGTACAAGTCATCTAGTTATTAATGCATTTGAAAGGTATACATGCATTATTTATTTATCAAGACTTTAGCTAATGAAAGATACTTAGAAAGAGAATTCCTCCTTCATTTCAAGATTTTCCATTCCAAGCTAATTCTTCGACCGCTGCTGCTGGGCTATATCAATTCTTACGTAACAACCAAGACTCGAAAACTTAGGAAGATGAAAGACTATTGATGAAAAGTATAGAAAATGACAAGAGCAAAGCATGAGTAAATTACCAAGAAAAATAGTTCATTAATTATCTTCCAGTCTGTATGATGTCTGAAAGTTAATCATGTATAGGATGTACAAGTCATCTAGTTATTAATGCATTTGAAAGGTATACATTATTTATTTATCAAGACTTTAGCTAATGAAAGATACTTAGAAAGAGAATTCCTCCTTCATTTAAAAATTTTCCATTCCAAGCTAATTCTTCGACCGATATCAATTCTTATGTAACAACCAAGACTCGACGAACCAACTCCTTGAAACTTGAAAAGACACATTAATTAAATGCTCATTGACATGATTGCAATATATGATGAAAAAAACTTAGGAAGATGAAAGACTATTGATGAAATCTATACAAAATGACAAGAGCAAACCATGAGTAAATTACCAAGAAAAATAGTTCATTATCTTCCAGTCTGTATGATGTCTGAATCCGAAAACGACATGGATGAATGAAGCAGAAGCTGCAACTCTCCAAATGTAGGATGCTCTTTTCGACGAAGAACCTCGAAGACGCGTTTCGACCACATAGGCGTGGAACGCAACTTATCGAAAATCTCCTCCTTTTCTTCAACATCTACCTTGTCTCCCTCCAATATCTTCTCCAAGATCCTCAACACTTGCCTCATCGTCGGGCGGGAACTCGGTTCGGGGTGTGCACACAACAGGCCTAAATGCAGAACCATCTTCAACTCTTCATGTTGAATGTCATGATCATCATCATCATCCTTTATGCTAACTCTCTCATCTAGTGCACTCATCAACTCACCATTGTCATTCAGCTCCCAAGTCCATTCCACCAAGTTAGGCTTTCCATGCTCTATCGGTCTCCGCCCGCTTAACACTTCGAGAACCAAGACGCCGTAACTGAACACATCTGTTTTCGCAGATGCCCGGCCGGTTTGAACCAGTTCAGGAGCTAAGTACCCTGCAGTGCCCATGACATGACTTGTACTGCTTATATTTCCATGTCCATGAATCCTCGCGAGGCCGAAGTCCCCTAACTTCGCGTTCATGTCCTTGTCGAGAAGGACATTGCTTGCCTTTATGTCTCTATGAAGGACTCTTGATTCCCATCCCTCATGTAAGTATAGCACTCCTGAAGCTACATCTTTAAGGGCCTTGATTCTGTCCCTCCAACTCGAAATCATTCTGTCTTCCTCGCATTCGAATACCCGCTTGTCCAAACTTCCATTCTCCATGTAGTCATAAACCAAAATCATTCTATGTTTGTCTTTCTTACACCACCCTCTCAATCCTACTAAGTTCTTATGCTTCAACCGACCGAGGCTTAAAACTTCTGCGGCGAATTGTTTCATGCTCTCATTGCTTACTTGAGAAATGCATTTCACAGCTATCTCAGACCCTCCAAGTATAAACCCCTTGTAAACTTTACCACTGCCTCCAGACCCGATCAAATTTCCCGCCGCAAATCCATTCGTTGCGGCATGAATTTCCTGGTATGTGATTCGATGCGGCCAGTAGTCCTGTTCCCAGGCCTCTGCTGATTCTTCCTCTCTTATTGTTCTAGATCTTTTCAAAAATAAAAGCCAATAGATCCCTACACAGCAACCAATTATGACTAAGATGCAACCTACTGCAATGCCGATAATAAAACGTTTCGATGAAGTACTTTTACGAGGAGGAACAAATGATGGCAAGTTTTTAGTGATCAAAGCTTCACTTATCGAAAAATTTGAATTGCTAAAGCTCCATCCCAAGATTCTATGACTCTCAACTAACTGCCCAGTTGCTGCAGTGAATCCAACATGCATTTCATCCAAAAGAACCTCAGAGAGATCAATAGAAATATTGAGTAATGGCTTCATAGGCCTCTTCATACCTGCTGGTGCCATGGTCACAAGAAGCTGAGGATTCAAGTAATCAATCCACACTTGATAGTTTTCTCCATTAGGCAGCGAAAGTTGCTCGAATGTATCGTCGTTAGGCCAATACCCGGCTGGTTGTGCAGCAATAGAAGTTAGAGAATTCACATCAACACCAACATGATTGACACTCAAGTCATTGAATTCCGGGTTCTGGAACACATCAAACTCGATACCGAACACATGGTTTTTCGGATCGCCATTGTTGGTTCGATTAAAAAGGCCTAGGTGTTGTGATGAGGTAGTGCCATTAGTGCCCGTGGACGGGGCGAAGAGGAAGACAAAGCCATGACCCGGTTCGAAATCCGCAGTAGGAGCAATGGAGAAGATGAAAGAAGTGGAGAAAGGGAGAGGAGAAGAAGAGTTGTGTGGTTTTGTTGGGATTTTGTGAGGGAAGAGAGCTCTGCCTATAGAGAAAATAGACTCATTGGTTAAGGAGAGAATACCGGATTGAACAAAGGCACTGTTGTGGAACAACAGACTAGAAGAATTAAAGCCATTGAAGATGAAATCTACAGCACATGTTGAGTGGAGAAAGAATGTTTTGATTAGAAGAACCAAGAAGAGAATGAAAAGTTTCATTGTTGTTCAAGAGAGAAGATAGAGCCACCTATCTCTCCTTCCCTTTGTTGTACAAAGAAATCTTAAACTTGAGCAAATGAGAAGTCATAAAAGAGGTCTAGATATTTGTGAGATAAGTAGGCCAAGGCACACATGGAGAATAGAAGAAAAGGTCACATCTAATAGTAATCAAGTAGTCAAACAAAAGATGCCTACTTGATAGTTGTGGTGGGTATGGCGCATGTCCCTCCTTCATTCACCAAAATTCTCGAATTTGAGCTCTGAAAATTAAAAAAAAAAACTTTAAGACTCATGGTTAGAAGTTGTCTCTCTTGTAGCCCTTCCCTCGTCGGGTCTGAGATTACTTGGAGTAAAGCTCTAGATACCTGACAATAATAACAAATAATATAAAAGTTGGTCAAAATTGGATGCTAAGAAAGTAGCATTGCTTTTGGTTGACTCACTATATATTGCTTTCAAACTATAAACCAAGGAAGGTAAGTGGAAGGAGAGGTGGCCAGTCCACACAACCTAGTCTTAAGAGAACAATACACTTTCTAAGAAGGGGAGTGAATAAGAAGAGTGGGAGAGATGAAGAATCACTAACTGTAAAATTATCTCAAGTGGAAGCAGGGCTATCAATGATGCACCATTTTCTTCTCTTCAAGTTTTTCGTTACAATACTCAATATACATAAGCCCCAATAATACATCGACTCGCCTGCAGTTTCGCGCGCGAGCAAATCTTACTCATCTTACAATATCGTCGTCCTCCCAGTTTCTCTACCTGCCCGAAGAAATTTTCCCGCCCCGTCAAACCTGCAACTATTATGCAGCTCCGCGGCTGGGGGCATACATTGAATGGACTGGTATTTGGTTCCCTTCAGCCTGAATTTTCCTAATCTTCGCCCTGTCAAGTCGCGCTCTTCTGGAAGCTTCTTGAATCTGGCGATCGTTATTCTTGATCATCTGATCGACGTTGCCTGAAGAAACTACTAGTGGCCCCGAGTAATGGAACTTGTTGCCCTTGGAACCATATCCAGGCTGAAAGGTAATCATTGGCAACCAAATGTAAGTAACAAACACAGATAAGAATTTGCAGGAACTCATTTTTAACTTTCATACTTACCATCATCTGATCCTTGTTGATCCTTCCATCATCTTTTTGATTAGAATTTGCAAGAACTTGCAGCTGATGTTTTCGATCTTGCTTTCTATTAGATTCTGAAACCTCATTAAACGATCCGGGAAACCTGCTATTAACTAGGTTTGCCGCTTCGGGTTGTGATGGACCAGATTTCTCCTTGTAACCATCTGCTAACAAACTTCTAGCTGCAACCAAACTTGACAAGGTCGACAAATCCGCCCCGGTAGACATCTTCGGGGCATCATCTTGATTTCTACCTGACTTTGCCCATGCGGCTCGATGAGACAAAGGCCCAGAATGTGAAGCTCTCTTATGATGATAAGTTCCAGGCTGATCTTTATGCGTTTCTTCCACGGCTTGTGATTGCCTGGGTGGATCGATGGGAAATCCAGAAGCAACTTCCTCTTGATGAGGATTGAACTTCTCGCTCCGGCTCTTGGAATTGGCCTGCGCTTGTCTTTTCTGTAATCAGGAGAGACATACAGCAACTTAGTGTGAAAACTAAAGCTAGGGAGATCATAATGATTCAATAGGTATAAAGCGAGACATCTACATGAATTCGCGTTGCTAGAAAGAAAACAAGAACAAGAATGAACTTGAGAGGTTAAAATATACCTGCATTGAGAGAACTAGCTCAGCATTTGCATCAGGTGCAGGAATGGCCCTAGATTCTCTTGGTCCTTTTCTTTCAGGATCAAATCTTTGCCCCTTGCTTCCGGCGGCTCCTTGTCTGCAAGCCCCGATAATGAGAAGGGCAACAGTTCAATCAGTAATAATCAAAAAAGTCGATAAAAGATGCCTCAATTACATAGCTTAAAAAGTCAAACACAGATGTGGATGAAGAATCATACACTTCCATCACAAAATGATTATTTTTTAATCTGACATCAAAGACTGATAATTGAAAGTAAAACTAGTAATAACTTGCAACAACAAAGCCTCAATCCCAAATTAGCAGTAATATAACTTATGCAATGTTAAAACTCAATAATACATCAACAAATTCAGGTCAAGAAAATGCTATTATGCTACTGTGACACCCTAATGGGCATCTGCGAGCCGCCTTTGGATGTATCCAAACCACCGCAACCGTCCTCTAATTTTTGCATCAATTGGTGCTACTGGTACTTTTCCTCGTTCTGTATTTCAGTATTTCTTATTCTATTTTTACGAGTTTTACCACACATCCACCTAAGAATCCTCATTTCTGCAATATTCATCAACTTCTAATCCTACAAATCATGAAATATGCAGTATAGCAAAACAAAATATCCAGACAACGTGCAAAAGGTGCGAGTAACACTTGTGCATTACCTTCGGGCTTCTTCGTCCCTCACTTTGGCATCAAACTCTTTGCAAGGAGGATACTTCGGCAAGCTCGAAGGGTCACAAGCAAGTGGCTTTGTCGAAAAGAACTGAAAAAAGAAAAGAAAAAAAAAAAGTAAACCATCAATTTTGCGACAAAGACAGCAGATCAAGCAAATCAAACCCTTACAGAAATGAACTATAAAACATTAAAAACAAATAAAGGAAAATATATATGATACAAATGAATACACATTAAAAAAAACAGAAGCGCTAAAGGGAGCAGAATCATAAGGATGAACTATTTTCAGTAAGCAACGATGTCATCGCTTGAATTGTAAATAAACAACAGATCTTCCCCCATGGAAAATTAAGAGATTAATTCTTTTGTGAAACATACCTCACTATTCAGGGCAGACGCTGCACTACCACGATCAGCAGGATCTATAGAAAGCAAAGACTCCATAAGACCTAAAGCAGCTGTAGGGAACTCTTTAAATGTTTCGGCAACCACACGCCTATAAGGTTGTTGAGGCTTGAAAATAGTTGCATGTGGTAATTTAGACTTTCTCCAATATTCCTCTGAAGGGGAGCCACATAGTTTGAAGATCTTGTGCAACTGCTCCACCTGGAAAATTAAAAAATAAAAACAAAAGCCACTTCAAAACCAATAAATAGTGCAAAGACAGAACATGGAAAGAGAGGGAGCGATAAAGAGGAAAAGAAGGACAAGGTAAGAAACTTCATGCAGACGCTGTAATAAAAGTCACAAAACTCAGGCAGCTCAACCCACCCTTGACAAACCAGCAAATCCAAGAATATCATCACCATGAACCAAAATAAAATTATACTTTTGAAAGTGAAACAGACAAGTTAACAAATTATGCACGAGGTGAATGTAAGACTTCTTACCCAACTAGATCAGTCAAAGTCACCAAAAAACTAACAAGTACATAAAAGAATAAAGAGGGAAAAAAAAAACAACATAAACAACAACATAAACAACAATGAAAGCTCATACATTATTTCTATAGTCAAAAGACATTCTATTAATTTTCATCTGTCCATAAAGAAGGGTCATATGATCGATGATAAAGTTTCTCAATGTCTGTCCCTGGCCATTGAATACTTTATTACTTTAAACAACCACCACGCCAACAAGAAATCATGTTCAGAGGACTTCTAAGCTTGACTAATAAGTCCAAGTCTTCCAGTTTCAAATAACTCAAATGGATTAAATATAAAATATCCGCAGCATGTCGAAGACATGTAAAACTATATTCCAATACCTAGGTTTGCCCACTCGCTGTAAACCAAGGAGCTCCACTAAATGTAAGTTCATTGGGATACAACCTCACTAAATAATTTTAACACCAAACAACCTCAGATGTCAACTAATTTGGGCAAGAAACATCACAAACATGTGAAGAATGTATAGTAAAGGGGGAAATCCAGATATAAAACATAAAGGCGTATACAAGCTACCTCTGTTCTCCCTGGCATGATAGGTTTTCCAGCATATAGTTCTGCAAGTATGCAACCAGTGCTCCACAAATCAACAGCAGTTCCATAGTGAGTGGCACCGAGTAAAAGCTCTGGTGGTCGATACCATAGTGTTACGACCCGGCTGGTTAATGGCTGATTTTGACGAGGATCATAAACACTTGCCAAGCCAAAGTCTGCAATCTTCAAGACGCCACTGTTGTCAATAAGTAAATTGGAACCTTTGATATCACGATGTAGAACGCCATTACTGTGACAATGGTCAAGCCCACAAAGAAGTTGCTGCATGTAGCACTTAACCTGACAAAAACAAACAAACACCTATAAATTTGAAATCCTTGCACACCACCAAGGAACGCCATTAAACTTGGCACTAAATAGCCAAAAATTGAAGTTGATAATCACTAATGCTATAACTACTTTCATTAGTAGGAAATACCCTAGACTATAACAAAAAGTTGAACTACAGCTATATTATCAACTTTTTTAGAATAAGCACCTGTGGTTCAGTGAACTTGATGCCAGGAAATGAAGCAAGTCCAGCAAGATCATGCTCCATATACTCGAAAACAAGATACAAGCTACACGACATCCGCGACGTCACAAGCCCTTCCAATTTTATTATATTTGGATGATCAAGCCTACGCAGAATGTTGATTTCCCTTGCCATAAAACGGACACTTTCAGGTTCCAGGTTGTCAAACCTCACTTTTTTCAAAGCAACTATTTTCCCTTGATCAAGATCACGAGCCCTGTAAACATTACTATATGTTCCTTGGCCAATCTGCAAAATACAATTCTCATCTTCATGGAAAGAATACAAGACACAGAGAGTAGAAAAACTATGAAAAAAAAAAGTTCATGACCATATTCTATCGGTTAGATGAAATTTTATCCTAACACCGTCGAAGACGGTGATGTTTCGCAACAAGGTCGACATCCAAGAACGGAAAGTGAACAATTGCGCATGTGCCGCCAATATATCTCATGTTGTTTGATAGAACTGCTAACGATCCTCACGAGTCTATACAATAGAAAACGAAAACCAAAACACATAGTGAAATTTGCGGCCATTACACAATTATTTGCACAAGGACCTTGACGATATAGGAAAACAAGACCTAAATTTCTACAAGAACTCGAGCCTGTGACTGTGTTCGACCGGTTTTGACAAACCGTCTATAACAAACAAATGTAATATGTGAGTTCGGCATGGATTGCGACATTAGGCACACATTTTGTTCAATGGCACTCTCTCTCAAGTCTCAACACCAAACACCAAATCTACATATCAAATTCCCAAACATCACACCAAGCATTCAACAGTTTAAAGCCGGCCATCGACAATGTGGTTCTAAATCCATCAATTCCAAGCTAATTTAAGCTTAACAAACCAAACAATCATCAAATTCACACATTGCAAACAAAAACACAAATCAAATCCAAACAAAACCAATAAACTGATAAACTGAGCAAAGCAAAGCAAAGCAAAGCAAACCAAACCACCTTGTCAAGCTTCTCGAAAGAGTCCGCCCGGCGCGGCACCCACCCTCTTATCGCCTCCCCGGCCACCGAAGCCAGCCAAGGCGGCCACCCCGCCGCGACATGCTCCCCCTCCGCCGCCTTCGGAACCGTAACAATACACTCTCTCTTCCTCTCAAAATTCTCACTTTGCAACCTAGAAGACCCATTATAGTTGTTCCCTTGCTTATCAATCAACGCAACCCTCCCATCTCCACCACTGCCATCTTTCGATCGCGCCCCTTCATCCCTCCTCGAAGACCCCAATCTGTGATGACTCCTGTGATGATGATGAACTCGTGAGTCTCGTGATTCTCGTAAATCTGATGACTTGCTCGACAATCTCTCCCTAGGGCTCTCTCTGCTGTCCTCAATCGCCGATGCTTTGCCGCAAACGCACCCCATTTCGCATCAAACCCCCCTCAAAACCCTCAAAACCCCCAAAACCACCAAAAAGATTCAATCTTTGCACACCCCATCATTACCCTAGACAGACTGATCGAAATCTAGGGTTTCGTAACAACATTGGAACCAAAACAATGAAATTGACGACGGAATTTGTGTTTTTGGTTCGATTTGATTGTAAAGATCGCAACTTTTTTGTGTTCTCTCTCTCTCGAGATTGATCGATCGGTCAATCGATCGATTGATTGATTGATCAGTCAAGATTGTGAAGAGAAGAGAAGATCAACAACAACAGCAACAACAACAACAACTACAACGACAACGACGACGACACTACTCCATCATGTGCATTGTCGAGCATCCGACGCCGTTGGATTACGTTGACGCTTATCTCGAGGAGAGTCTTGCGGGTGGATTACGAGGAGCATGTGTAGCTAGGACGAACCAGAACACAGCTCACCTGCGCTTTCTTAAAGACCGTTAGGTGGACACTGTGAAGGAATATCGGACGGTTGGGAGCGACAGGCCCACTTTTGTGATCTTTGTAAGACTTTGCTTGATCACCGTCTGATCGGGTCGGCTAATGTGAGGGCTTTTGAGGGCCGCTAAGGGCACCCCACCATTTAATGAAGGCACCCAAAGTTTTTGTAAAAATTTCAGCAAAAGTGGAAAAGACTATTTTGCCCTTGTATATATAGTGATTCAAACCTCACAAATCATTTTGACAAAGAAAAAAGGCACCCCACCACAAGGTTGAACCACAAATCCACACCGCGTTTGTCGACTTTTTATCGATTCTTGCGGATTGACATCATCCGACAACGACGAGTAAACAATGTTTGACAACCATATGATAGTTTATTAGAACTGTTTAGTTGTGGAAAACAGTGAAAATGATGATTTGTTTGTCAACGTAGGGTTTGGTAATTTCTTCAAATCCGAAGTTGTTTCCACTATATAATGGAGGATTGTAATGCTTCGGTGCCGATGAAGTCGTCCTTGAGGTAATTTTGCGATTTTTTTGTGTTTTTTATGCGGTTGGGAGAAGTTTTTGTCTGGGTGCGCGATTGTATCGGCCTCGCAGACCGAGATGTATGGTGATGTCTCGGTCCTAAAGGACCGAGAGGTGTACTTAGGTCACGGTATGGTACGCCGTGTACAACCGAGAGTATGAGCACATTCTCGATTGTACACCACCGACACCACATTACCTACCACTAATTGTAGCTCTCGTCATGTCTCGGCGAGAGAACTATAGTATTTTCGGCCATGCGTAATCGCGACACTTTGTGAACTCTTCCGCCTTTGTGGCGAGACTTCGAGTTCCCAAAATCGTAGCTTCGTCTCGGCCATGCGAGCGAGATGTTAGCACGATCTCGGCTCGTGTGGCCGAGAACCGCGAATTCTCATTTCTTTAACTATTCAACCGAACCCTAACTTGGAGACGAAATCGGCTCACACCACGACCCTACGAACCTCAAAAAGCCGTAAACCAAAGGAGAAACACAAGGCGAGACACGGAAAACACGATTTTGGAGATTCCTCTCACCGGGTCGATTCAAACTAAATGGGTTCTTGCACAACAGATTCGGTGAAGGTGGTGGGGTGCTCGGGGTTCGGTGAAGGTGGTGGTGGGGGTGGTCGGGTGCTCGGGGTTCGGTGATGGTGGTGGCGGTGGTGGTGGCGGTAGTGGTGGTAGTGGTGGTGGGGTGTAAGGGTTTTTTGCACTAGGGGTATTTTTGGTATTTTGGGTTTAATTTTCGGGTGCCCCGTAAATCAATTTGTGCCCACATTAACTGGGTGCCTTCATTAATAGGTGGGGTGCCCTTAGCGGCCCTCGGGCTTTTTACGGTGTGGCATTCGTTGGTTAGTGAAGTTACTGCTGGCCCATGAGAGCGCGACACTTGTTAATATTTTTTTTTTTTCATGACGAGTTGTCGACCAATCAGTCGCTCTGTAGCGGCCAAGACAAATTAAACATCTACAGTGGGGCCCACCCCGGCTGAGGACGAACTAAATGGGTGTGGGGCCCACAAGGAAAGCTACGTGTCGTCAAAGGACTCTCTCTCTTTGTAATGCTTTTACGGGGTCTTCATTGTTCAGTAAATCGGCCGTCCTTTGGAAGACAAGGTCTGCAGCGTTTTAGCACCATAAAATATTTCTCGAGATACGTTTAACAGTCTGCAGTCTGCTCGAGGTAGTGACGCGTTACTCCTCCAGATCTCCTTCTTGTGGATCTCAAGGCCTTATAGGTCTTACAAAGTGACCTTTTTTGGGACACTCGAAATGGACATTTTGCTCTAGATCTTGGTTCCTAATGATTAAATCGTTGTATCAATGCAATTGATATGGACCATTATAATATTTATTAAAAAAAAAGGTAGTGCTAAATGGACTCATTGAGTCTAGACTCAAACATCTAAAAAGACTACTATACCCTTTTATTCAAATCTAAAACCTCTTCTTCAATCCACCTCCACTTCGGTGGCTACAACCGTTGTCGCCGCCGCGACCAGCGTTTATCGCGGACTAGGGCTTGGTTGAGGTGGCAGTCGTCGTTGAGGACCTCGACGGCGGTGTAGTTGACGTGATTTTCGAGGCCGATGAGGAGGTCGAGGTTGCGGAGGTCGATGTCGGCGTCGATGGCAACGACTGAGAAGCCGAGACGGGTGAGGGAGAGTCCTACGTTAGCGGTGGTGGTGGTCTTGCCAACTTCGCTTTTGCCCGACGTGATGACCACCACGTGCGGGGTGTCGCCAGAGAGTTGGGGATTTCGGTTCCATTGGAGCACTGCCGAGACTGGTTTGGATGAAGGTTTAGAGGGTTTAGAGGGATTTAGAATTTTGGGTATGATGGAGTTGAGTTGAAGAGAAAAAAGAGAGAGATGAGAGAGAGCAGAGATAAAAGAGAGGGATGAGAGAGATAAGAGAGGAGAGAGGTCGCCGGCGGTGGTGGAATTGGGTGATGGAGGTTAATATGTTGATATATGTTGGGGTTAAAGATGAGGGTAATTATGTCTTTTAATTTAGTAGTATATTTTAAACTACAAGTAAAAAACGTTTTGAAGAGTTGGAATAGATTTTTTGTAAAAAAAAGTTAAGCAAAGAAACTAATTAATCAAAGCAAGAGTATGACCATTGACCGTTCATTATTCGTAGTGCATGTTAAAAATGTAGAATGCAAGGCGTGCGATGCTCATCATAATAAGCGTGAATTACATCTCAAAGTACATCGCACGAGGGATGTGCGTTGTGATGTACGCCTAACAGTGCCCAAACTTCAACCTCGTAACTCTATTATGCGTCAACATTTGTTTGCACACAACTCCATGGGAATATCTTATATGTAAAGTTGTAAGAATTTCAACACTGCAATTTCCAATCTCTAGATTTTTTTAAAAAAAGAAAAAAAGGTAAGGACGTTGAAAAAGTGAGATTGAATATGCTAACAAGGGAGTCGAAAGGAGAAAAATAAAGAGACCTTTTTGTCTTGTTTGTCCGACCGAACAGTAGTTTGTCACTTGTTTGGGACAACTTTTCTCTCTGAAAATTGTCTCTCCAAAGTTATGTTTTACGAGTCCCACATATAGGTTGTTTTCTTTCAATACACAAAACAGACCACATGTGTACTTACAAATATTAAGTGCCCCATGTGTGTTCAACCCTGGCCTAGTACAAAACATTTAGGTGAATCGTCTCATATCCATCTCTTTTTGTTATTGTTTTGACCAGATCTTCTAAGTTTTAACTCATTATAATTGTATTGGTTATAATTATACTCCCTCCAGTCATTTGTATAATTCGTTTAAGGTAATCTTAATTACGAGTGTAATTTACATATATATCATTTGACATTAAGGCCTTGTTTGGTATGTAGGTGAGATATCTCTCAACTTACATGAGAGGAGGTGAGTTATCCCCCTCTCTCCCGATATGGAGATATCTCCCAGGAGTTCAATGGACAAAAATACCCATCACAAATCATATTTTTCTCAAGTCCCTCACAAATCATTTTTTTTTTTATTTTAAAAATATGTTTGAAGGGCATTAATGTCAATTTTCATATTTTACTGTTTTTAAAATTTTGCAACTTTCCTGCAAGTTTAAAGTTCAACCAAACATGAAATATGAACTTACACTGTAAGTTACTCCATGGAGTTATCTCCACTCGCACGGTAAGTTGGCAAAAACGAACAAACGAGGCATAAATGAATTGAAGAATTGAAAAATCATAAATGTTTGAATTGTATATGAGTAAAATGGGTAAAAATGCAATAAATATACTCTTGAATTCCGAAAACGACTTACAATTTTGAACAAGAAGTTTTTGCTAGAACGACTTATATAAATGACCAGATTGAGTATATAATAGTAGATAGTAGATTTTCTTTGCATGCAATGGTATCAGCAGTAATACTCATAAACACCAAATTGTGAGGAGCTTAATTAAGAGGAATCATAAATTTGACTCCCTTGCTCCATGAATAAACTTACATTAATACTTACAAAAAGAGACGAGAAAGAGTACTTTTGTTTGAATCAAATTAGGGATGGCCCAAGAAAATATCAAGCCACCAAAATTATTAAAGAAAAGAAAATGATATGACATGGATGGGCATTGATCAATCGATACACTACAAGAAAATATCTATTGGCTAAGGCTATTCGGACCCATGTTTTGCTCATATTACTCCATTACTTCGCTGCACCCCGTTTTTAAATTTTTTTTACTGTTTTTACCTCATTTTTTGTAAATTATTCTAAAACTACCCCTCACCCTCAACGAATGTTTGCCCCATCTCCTACCTTCATCCAAACACCCCTCAATCATCTCCATTTCTGGTTATAGTCATTGTAGTGCATTTTTACTAAATCACTAAGTGTCTTATGAGTGTTTTTTTAGTTGAACAAGATCGAATGTGGTCGTGTCATGTTTAAGAAGTGAAGAAGTGTCGCTACGGGGTTCACCGACTCTTACCGATACCCCTAAAGAGGTAATGCCCGACTTCGACCGATACCTCTAAACTCCGGTCGATAATGCGAAGTGAACTCGGTTTTAATTGGTAACGGAGGAATCTAATCGAGACTTCTAAATATGTGTCGACCATGTATAGCCGACACCAGCGAGTAACAAGAACGAACAAAAAAATTTCAAAACTCTTAAAAAATACATGATAATGACAAAAAAATAGTGAGTTTTGCTCGGAATCGCTTGATATATTTTATTCCATCGAGACTTTGTACCCAAAATGTAAAATTTAACCTCCAATTGAAGCCCTAAATCCAACGACTAATCACAAATAATACCGACTCAAAAAAGTAAAAAAAAAATCCAAAAAAAAATCTCAAAATTGACACGAAAAGAGATAAGGAACGCACTGTCTAATCAATGTGGTTTTACTCGGATTTCGTCAGATTTGGGTTGGTGGTGGTGAGAATGCGCTTTAAGAGAGAGACGATTGGGGTATGAGTGAGTAAAAACTATTTTATATGGAGGGTAGTTGGGTCATTTCACTAGAAGCTGAAAAAAATTCAAAAACGAAGTAAAATGAGCAAAATGCGGGGTCTGAATAGCCTGGACCTATCTATTTTAGGACACTTTAAATATTATTGAATACCACGTATTTTTTTATTAAAAATAATCTTAACTTGCTCTCGTTGGTACTCGAACCCCTTACCTCTTACACTAGTAACCCCGTATCAAATCATTAAACCACCAATATGATTGGGGAAGTTATATTATGAGTATCAAGTGCATGCATGTTGGAATCGAGTTATTGATTTTTTATTAAGGAAAAAATCACATACTAAAAATAGAATTTCATAAAATTGGATTAGATCACGAGTAATTTGATCTTAACTGGACAATGCCTAAGAGAACATGCACACAAGCCAAAAGGTTAGTTAATCAAAATAACATATTTTTGTAATATGTGATATTTGAAGTGTTAGATTACTCCAAGTCCTTGTTCTTGTTGTCTGGTCTGCTTATTTTCTTTAGTCAATTTTGGGCTTCAACTCTTCTTAAACGGAATCTCGCCCCGTTTTCCGTTTTCCGCGTGTTATTCGATTCCATTTGCTATCCAACTCAAAAAGTTTGTCCATGAAAAAACTGGTTATACGTGTTTCTTCAACTAAAATCAATGGCTGTTTTATATTAAAACAACTCAAGACGTGAATAAAAAGCAAAAAGATCGATGTCTACTTAAGCGGCAACAATATAGACTCAGTCTCAAATTAATTGGATCGGCTACATGGATATATCAAACTCTTTCATTGTACTCGATTTAATGCAAACGCCTCGACGTTTATTTGTATTTGATCCATTTCATGAATAGTACAAAAGTTTTATATTGGATGTCAACCTATCACAACCCTCATCTGAAAAATGGGTTAGGGCCTCCCTCCCTCATTTTTCGAATCATTTTTCGGGTCTAAAAATGAGTTTGAGACTTTCCTTACCTATTTTTCTCGTATGAAAAATGGGCAATCAGAGTCTTCTTCATTTATTCAAACTTGAGACCAACTATGTAGCATGCACATAATGTTCTACATAAATAGAGTTTGATGTGTACATGAGCATACAAAATTAAACAACACGAGTTTTACCAAACTATATATGCTCTAGTTTATAAATCTATGGCCTAAATAATAAAAAAGCAATATTAGAAAGAATAAGTGGAAATAAGATGGGTCAAAGAAAGTTGGTGAACAAACACTACTTTTGTGTTGTTCCCCTTTACATTGACCAACCATTTAATGGCTTGGTAAAGTTTTCAAGAAAAATCAAAGTAGAAAAACTAGATTTGTTTAAATTTTTAAGAATGAAATATGAAAATGTCACAAGACCTAAAATAAACATTGGGTTGGAACAACTAGCACCAAATCTCGAATGCCAAAGTAATGATTGGTGCTTAATTAGACGACAAACTGATGAAGTATTGTTACAAGTGCATGACTAACGATGTGTTTTTCCTTTTCCCTTACTACACTAGTAGAGATTTTTTTCGACTTTATTTTATAGGAAACACATTGTTTCTCGCTTTTTGTAAATGAGTACATATTGTACATATTAGGTTATAATAAATAAAGTCTCGTTCCTATAAAAAAATAAAATAAAATAAGTGCATGACTAACTCCCCTTAGGGCTTGTGTAGTTGTGTAAGAGGTTGGGGTTCGAGTCCGAAAAAGGCAAAAAATTAGAGGGCAATCTAAATATTAAAGAGAAGTGCTAGAATGACAGTAGGGAAGTCACACCACAAGTCATCTCGAGCTTTTGAGTTGTATATGCTCACCTCGTGATGCAGACAGGGGTGAAACCAGCCTTGACTTGAAGAAGAGGCTAAGTATTGTTATATGAACTGTGACGACCCATTCTCCAAATAAAGGCACCGGCCGGCCTAATCCCTAATTAAGCCATAATCTCCCATATATGACCTAACAAGGAACTAGTCAGCCTTATTTAAACACCTAAAAACCTACCAATTATTCAGTATTAAAAACACGATACCACCTACAGTCAACTAGATAGTTCAACTAACTAACAAATCAGAGTTAATTTAAATTTTCAAACTAACAAGTTATTCAAGCGGAAGTCTTCTTAAGTTACTGGTTGAAGTTATAACATAAGGCCTAACCTATTGTGGAAAAACCATGAAATAAAGATCACATGCATATATAAACAAAAGTGGTGATATATATAACATGTGTCTAGTTAGATGTTCCTATCACTCAACCCAAAAGGAAAAATATCATATCCATAGAAAATGTAATACAAAAGAATATAAAACGGACAAAAATATGTCGTAGCAGTCCTTCACTGGCTCAGAGGTAGTCACCAATCTTTTCTTTGCACGTCTGCTACTCGGCTGATCTGCACCCACCGTCACAAACTAGACGGTGAGTACATGAAATTATTTAAGTAATACTGAGAGACATTGATCCACATTCCCAAACATGCAACAAGTATCAAATGACATAATTTAATTAGCAACTATGCTGAAAGAAACATCATGCAAAGAGATACTTGAGTTAACCAAATATGAAACTGACTCAATGCTAAGTAGTAATGGATTAGGGTCGGTCGGCAGTGAACTACGTCACATCAGCCTTTCCACTACAATTTGAGCTCTGCTCTATATCATTTCATTTCAAATTGAGCTCTAGATCATAATTTCAAAAGGTCGTACTTACGATTACGCATTTTCTATTCCAAGTGAATTAGTCGTCACCGGAATGTATACTTGCTAACATACCCGAGTTTTAAAACTCGTCATGCTCACCCAAGTTATTCTTGCGCCAACAAACCCCGAGGTCCGATTACCCCATTCGAGGCACGTTACCCCGTGTGTCATGCAAGGTAGTGGAGAAATTTCCTAACATCCCGAAAAGTCTAGTGACCACCGTATGAAAGCTGAATTTCTATCATCAAATGACCCTAACCACAAGAACCACTTTCACTTTTAATAATGACTCGGTAATAGAATCCAAGAGATGTAACTGTATACTAATGCACAAATGATTAGAGTCAAAATAAACAAACTAACCTAATAACATGCTATATCACTGACTTCCAAACACAACAATCAACATGACAAAGTATAGGAATTTGAATCAATGATAGTATATAAACAACAGAGTATGCTATGAGCAACGCCATAAAATGAGAAATAAACAAGGCATAACATATGGATTTCAAAAGTAAATTCAGTTCGAATAACCGAGAATGAATAAATAAATGGAATGAAATGTAAATAAATGTCTCACTCAGTTTACTTACAGTCCACAACAATTCCTAAGCTATCCGGCTTTTTGTCGCGTCACTGTACGCACTCAACACCCCGTAATATCTCATTTAGGATCATAATATTTGACAATTTATCAATTTAGATTCAAGATGAAGTATTTAAAATTTCTAAATTAGTCGAAATCGAATTGAGAGACCAATTTGTAATTTCGCGCTTTTAAAAACCTCGTAAAAGTCTCGTCCAGAACTTTCAAATATTTTATTTTTCTTAGAAATTTATCAATTTTCTATTTATTTTGTCGAAATATAATTTTTCGAATTTTTTTCTAATTTTTTTGGAATTTTTTTCCAATTTTCCTCTCTTTTTCTTTATATATATATATATATATATATATATATACATATATGAGTTTGGGTTGAACCGGGCCGAACCGGTTTCGAACCGGCCCGGTTCACCCAACGCATCTTCTCCTCTTCTGTTTTTTTTTTTTTTCAACCGACCTTGATGAGAAGAAAATGAGATAAGTTGGACTTTGAGGTTTTTTTGACCAATTTATATGATTTGGGTTGGCTTGAATGTGAGCCACTCAATTCAAAACATGCACGTCTTGTGGTCTTCAACACCACACTTGTCCCTCAAGTCACTTGTGAATGACTCCATTGTGTGACACTTTTGTGTTGAGATGGTGGTTTGTATATCTCCATGCCCATCTAGTGGTGTATGTTTTTCTTCTTTAACTTTGGCCCTTGTACATATATATTGGTAGATGTGTCCAATTGACAACCACTAGTATATATCATAGTTAATGCCATATAATTTAAGTAGTTACGCTTACTTGCACGAGCCGCTACCTCGGGACCACGTCGACACACAACACGAGGTAAGTCCCTCGCTCGTCTCGGTATCTCGCATACCCGTAAATTGACTTTCGAGTGTCTACACATATACAATCACTGGCATACAACACACAAATATAACATTTACCTAACCACCATGCGCTGCTCGATAGTGACACGTATCTCGCTGCGGGTCCCACGTCACGGGTCATTTAGTCATGCTTAAAGAATTAAACGTGTATTAATTATTTGGGCCGTGACATGAACCTTAAAATTTTTGTAATCGATCTTGATTTAGTACGTTGCATTTATTTTAGGGTGCAGGCGTGCATCGGTACTTATATTAGTGTTATTATTGCATCTTATTGGCTATTTTTATAATTGTGTGCAAAAATGTTGTCAAAATATTATTTCCCTATGCATAAAATAGGAAGATATGTCTTCGCCAAAAAAAAATATGTAACATGTATATTTTTTGTGCATCGATGGTTGTGCATACTCAATACAACGTGCATCTAAAAGACGTTATAGCAAATGTATGTATTACAATTAATCTCACAGTAGCATGCTTATGGTACTTAAATGGTGGGTTTTGCATTAATGTGTGAGGGGAGCCAATAGTGAAAGAGCCAAGTATATCGTCAAGATATGAACCATGCCTAGGGGATATACGAGGTACTCAAAAAATTCATGCGGACACAACAAATTTCACAGATTTCGGTGCATAACACGCGGGTGGAAGCCACGTAGACGGCTTGTGCAGGCTAATGTGCGTCTTGAGGTGTGATTTACCCATTGTCATTCTAATATTTTCTAATATTAAGTGTTACCCTCGCTAGCATTCAAAATCTTAAAAATAATATAAATTTTATAAATTTTATGAAGGAGCTGAAAAAAGTTTGAGAAATTAAAAGATTGGGGTTTGAGGTCACGAAGATGAAAAACGGATTTTCTTTAATACATTAGGGAGTTTATTAACAATAAAAAAGGGGTGGTTATAGAACATGAACTAACTTATTGAGAGCTATAAATAAAATTGAATTAAACGGGGGTGCATATGGTAAAAGGAAACTAATAGTCTCAAGTTCTTGTTTTTTTGTTTGTTTAATTTTATTTTATTTTTTTTTTTTGAAGCCCAAGTTTTTGTTCTTTAATTAAGGGGGAGCAAGTTTATGTAATGAAAATTTGTTATCAAATCGCTTTCCGTAATATACTGAGGAGATATTAGTGAGTTTGATTAATTAAATGCAAGTGATCATAATGGAAATTCGGTTGAATACAAACAAGTCAATAAATAAATAGGTATAAATAGATGGGCCTAATGTGCTGGTTTTGCCTTAAAAAAATCAAGGCTCAAACGTTGCATCTCCTTAATGGATTCACACTTAAACGCATTATCAAAAAAATCTTTTACAAGTTTTATTTAATCAATGTAAATCCACATGTTGATTTCCATTACAATGAATCTAACACGAATTTGAACTTTTTTTAACAATTAGTGTGATTATCAATCAAAATCCCACATGGGAGAGATCCCTAAGTGTATCAAATTGAAGATTCTCCTAAACTACAAATAATATTTTTTGTATATGACCCACCTTTGTGAGGTCGAGTGATTATCACGAAGAAAGAACCGAACATAAAATCGAGGCATATCTAACGATCCGCGAGAATGCAATGCATAATCACACCTCCTCATGTTATGGTAGCATTATTGTTAATTTATTGCATAATTAATTAGACGTGCTTTAAAATCCACATATCATTTCATGATCCATGCAATAATTATTCTTCACAATAACTCAAATCCCCCCACCCCACTTTGCACATCGATCCAGTTAGGTGTCGTGTGATGCACCTCGATACACGCACGCAAACATCTCGATGTGTATTGCACTACATCCGATTAGGTCAGTGTCTTAAATGGTTTAAACATTGCAAAATTGTATCGAGTTTCAGCACAACTCACTTGTTCGCTATGCGATAAACTTCAAGACATGCATTCATCAATCTCGAGATGTATCACACGATGATCAAGAAGGTCGACTAAAAAAAACACGTTTTCTACTATGGTCCCTGAGGTCAGTAAACCTAACCACCACCAAGGCCCACTTAAACACAGATGGCAGGCCATCGACACCGTCGGCAGAACCTCCACGTGTCAAAATCCCACGCGCGGGGTCACACCACATCGGTTGCAGACGAGCGTTGTTTAACACAAGCCTCTGCAGATCAAATTTCGTCGACAGAGAGAGAGAGAGAGAGACGAACTGGGCTTCGAATGTCGTTGATCGATCGAGTCTGCAAATTTCAAATTCCCCACCAGATCTGATCCGGGCGACTTCGTAATCGATCACGCAACAATTCCCTTTTTAAATAGAGCAGTTTCTGGCCAGATTCGGTGCAGAATTGGATCGATTTGATCAATTTTGGTGCAGTTCTTGTTGAACGATTTGGGGGGGTGGGAATTGGGGGTTAGGGTTTGAGTGAATGAGAGAGGATGAGAGGGCGGAGTGAGGATTGTTGTTGTTGTTGGAGAAGATGAGTGGTGGTGGGGGCTCATTGGGGCAGCGAACGGGGAGTTATGGATCATTGCTGCAACAGCAGCTCGAGAGCAGTTTTGTGTTCCCAATTCACACGACAGCGACGACGACGACGACGGCGACGCCGCCGCTGCGGAAGCCCTATTCGAAGATGGTCGCGGCGGGGGCGAGAGAGAAGGAGAGGTTGCTGTCAAGGATTTGCAAGTTGTTGTGCCGGAGAAGGGTCGGAATGCTGCTCTTGGTCTCGGTATCTGTAGTAGTTTTCATGTCTGTGCTCTCGGCCGTCTCTAAAGGTTCGATCTTTATTGGGTTTAATGCCACTCATTGTTGTAGAGACTTTGATTTTGTGTTCACTGATGATTTGTGCATTCTGGGTGGATGAACTTTAGTTGAGTTTACGCGGTTTTTCGATGTTTCGGTTACTCCTTTAGTGTCTGATTGATCAGTAGTATAGTCTGTGAGATCTGATTTGAATTGCCCATGCCATTATAATGTGATTGCTGACTTGGGAATGTTGCGGCGGAGAGGTCTCGCGCCGCCCGCTTAACTGCACCGCCTAGTTGTTGCCTTCATTTTATGCCTTCAATGTGGATGGATTGATAGTTTGATCAGTCTCGAAGCCTTTTTTTTTTTTTTCTTGAAACAAGTGTTTTTTGTGTTGTTTTGTTGCTGAAAGCTGTGAATTTAATTTTTAGTAAGATATAGTTTGTGAAACTTGTTGCAGAAGACGAAGCTCGAGAAGTTTCCATAGTTGATTCACACCATAGATCTACTAAACATATTGAAGATAATGTACTTGATGAGAATATCTCCATAAGTTATCCGGAATCCTCTGTGATTATTGAACGATTCGACAAGAAGGATGAGTTTGAGGACAGAAAAGAGGATAACAGTTCAAATTTTGTAACTTTAAAGTCTGAAAATAATGCACTTCCCCTCCTGCCTGTTGTCGTGAAAGGTGCGCTTGCTCCTAGACATCCGTGTGAAAGATTTGCACTCCCTCCACCTCCAGCCGATAAAAAAAGGACGGGTCCTCGTCGTGAGTATGAATTACCTAAAATTTGAAGAATCGTAATTTCTTTTGCAGTGCTTCTTTTGAAGTTATGTTCTCATTAAACAGGTACAAAACACTTGGACTTACGGCGATAGTTCTTAATTTTTCTTCATTGTTTACTCTTTCAGCTTGTCCTGTATGCTATCTTCCTGTTGAGCAGGCCATCGCTAGTATGCCAAGTGCTCCATCCATATCTCCCTTAATTAGAAATTTAACGTACGTTTACGAGGAAAATTCAGTTCGAACTGATGCATTTGGAGGTTCTGAGTTTGGTGGATATCCTACTCTGAAGCAAAGGAACGATTCTTATGACATAAAAGAGACAATGAATGTTCATTGTGGGTACGTCTCTTTTTCCTGACTGTTTTCCTTGTTGCTTTAATGTTAAGAACCTCTCGATGCTCTTAAAAAGATTCCTCTTATTATTTTTTATCTCATCCATCAAGGTCGACAACATGGACCTCATGATACCGTGCATGCATGCTATTGTTCCAGACATTAAGATTTGCCATTTTAATCCTGTTAACACTTTGGTATATGCATATTATATCTATTAGGTTTGTTAAGGGAGCTAAACCAGGTCGTCAAACTGGATTTGATATTGGTGATGCTGACCTTTCAGAGATGGAGCAATGCTATGGCATAGTGGTTGCATCAGCTATATTTGGTATTGCATGCGCCGAAATACTTATCTTTTCTGATTTCAAAAGAAAAGAAAAACCTTATTTTCTCTTGTGAGTAAGCTTCTTGCTGTTTTCCTGATAACAGGGAACTACGATATAATTCAACAGCCCAAAAACATTAGTGAATATGCAAAACAAAATGTCTGTTTTTACATGTTTGTGGACGAGGAAACAGAAGCATATTTTAAGAACTCCAGTGTCCTGGATGAGAAAATGAAGGTTGGGCTCTGGCGAGTTGTTGTTGTCCATAACCTTCCATACACTGATGCAAGACGGAATGGAAAGGTAAGCTGTTGTTATTTTGAGGTCATTAGCTTTCTTTTTCTTTTGTTACTGCGGGAGAGCTGTGGTTTACTAAAGCATGGACCATCTGTGGTCAATATCAGACATATTTCTGAGATACTTAAGCATATATATGGTGTGTTGAAGTATGCATATGGTTCATTTTATGTTTCCTGGGTGTTCTTTATGAATTTCTGGTTTATGCTTGGTCATGTCTCGTGGAGACAGTGCCTGATTAGCTGATTTAATCATTTGATCTATATATCTTTGCAAAGGTGAGGATATAATGTGTCATGTTCCCTTCATGGGTATAAATTATAATTGTGAAAAGTCTAGGGGCCATGTTACATGGTAGATACTGATACTAGTTTAGATGTGTGGTTGAGCATGACAAAGGGATTTTTTACATAGAAAAGATTAGAAGATCAAGAATCGCAAAGCAGTTTATTGACCTGCCTGGTGAAAATGGTTTTCTCTATATTTTTTTGGGTTCAAATAAAATATTACTTCTTTCATCGGCATCGCCAGGATTGTTCAATACAAAATATTCTTACTTACACGGACTTTCTTTGTATTATGTGTAATTGTTGCAAGTTTCAATCTGCAATTTTTAGATAGTTGTAATCTGAAACTTCAATAATCCTTTTCACTCAAGGGTAGTGGCTTTTTGTGAGTTTTTGCTTTTCCACTTAATGTTTCTTTAATTCAATCTTTACCATTTCTTGTTAATACTTGTCTGTAGGTGTTCAATTTAAATTTCATCTATTAAATGAAAGTAACTTTAGCTGCTTTTACGTATTTGAGTCTTGACTAACAGTGATGAGCACTCAAAAGCTAGAAACCAATGTTGACTTTTTTTTTTATTAATAAAACATTACTAAAGACTTTCTTGTCATATATTATAAAGATTGCAAATGTCAACATTTTTCATTGTTTTGAAATTGCAGGAAGAAAGCAAATGAATTTGAAAAAATTATATGTATGTATAAAAGGTCTACTGATATAATACATCATGCTTGGGTCATTTAACCGGCATTATCAATTGACATACTTTTTACATTTGTTTGCTTTTTGGCAGGTCCCTAAGCTTCTGTTACATAGGATATTCCCAAATGCAAGGTATTCGATATGGATTGATGGGAAACTTGAGCTTGTTGTGGATCCATATAGAATTCTTGAGAGGTATTTTTTCAGCTCCTGTTTCAATATGCTTTATCATGTTTTTATGATTCATTGCAATAAAGGTTATGCTGGTATTCCATGGATCAATCTATAAAAATATTTTTCTTAACGGTTTGTGATACCTTGTAAATTTAATTAGAGCTTGGTCTGGGCAGCTTTGAATGCCCCATTAGCAGATTCCGTTCATGGATCTCTCTACTAGTACTTTTCATAACCTGTCTTGTGGTGATGTTATGAAATGAAGTTAGGTTATAGCTTTCTTGCTTTAATGTTCGAAGACAAAAGGTTCAGAAGGCTATCCCTAGGACCATCACACATTTGAATTTGCACCATTTCCAAGAAAACTTTGTTTTGATCTGCAATACTGTCTGCATATTAGGGTTTTTCGGGATCTTTAGTGGTGTGTGGCCTGTAAATCGGCTTAATGACGCTTAGCGTGCCCTAAAACTGACTGATATCATACTGTTTTGATTCCTTTCCTACTTTAATTAACTCGTCTATATACTAGTCAAAGATTTTAAAAAAAGTAAAATAAAATTGCCCTATCTATGTTCAGATTTTTGTGGCGGAATGGTGCCACCTTTGCTATTTCTCGGCACTATAGACGTTTTGATGTCTTCCAAGAGGCAGAGGCTAATAAAGCGGCTGGGAAGTATGAGAATGCCTCCATTGATTTCCAAGTTGACTTTTATAAAATGGAAGGCTTGACTCCATATTCTGAGGCAAAGCTTCCAATCACCAGTGGTGAGTTGATGTTTCTCTTACTCTTCATAATTCTGATACTTTTTGCTCCACTTCACTTCAAACTGAGCACTGTTAACTGACTGCAGATGTTCCTGAAGGGTGTGTTATCATAAGGGAACACATCCCTATAACAAACCTCTTCACCTGTCTTTGGTTCAATGAAGTCGACCGCTTTACCTCTCGGGACCAGCTTAGCTTCGCTATGGTCAGGGACAAAATAATGTCCAAAGTAAGTTGGAGTGTTAACATGTTTCTGGATTGTGAAAGGCGCAACTTTGTGGTTCAGGTAATTATTTTAAACGTCGTAGGATTCCCTTTTCTAGTTCGAAACTTTTCAATGCTATTCGTTTCTTTCAAGTCGCCTTTGGTGCTTCCCCCTCTTTCCCTCAAATCTATGAAATGGCATTCAATGCATTCAACTTCAATGTTGTTGTTGGCAACCTGCAGGCATACCATAGAGATTTGTTAGAGCACATGGCTCCTCCAATCTCGGCCGCAATTCTTGAACAACCGGCGTCGGTTGATGAATTACCAGTAAAGTCATCTGCAGACCCCATCACTGATCAGTCTGCAAGGACTCCAGGGAGGAAGATCCCCACAAAGCGTGGAAGGGAGAGAAGATCAGGTTCCAGGCGACACCGCAAAACTTCCGCTGGTGTTAAGGAACCCAATTCAATTTAAATTTTTTCTGTCCAGCATTTTCATTTTTATCTTATTTTTGGGCTTCTTCTACATCTTTTAAGTTTATTCATCATAGGGAGGAAGTATGAGCAGAGAATGTGTAGCATATCTGTTGTGAATGAGAGAACACTAGTCCCCCCCATTTTTTTGTTTCATCTGGAATTATTGATATCCATTCTTTTTCTTTGTGTGTACATAGTTCAAATCTCAATTCAAAATAATTATTATGATGTTTGTTAGTACATTTCTTTCAACACCTTTTCATCTTGAAAAACACAGCCCCTTCAATTTGATCTTTATTTTTGTTTGTCATTGTGGATTTGGGATCATGTGAGGAATTTCGGATCCCAAGAGGATTGTATCAACATTTATTTCTCTTTCTTTGTGGTTCTCAAGATTTGTATGAAAACTTGGATTCCACTATTAATGCTCCCCACTAAGCATCCCCGGGCCCTGATGTTGTAATTTATTCACACATTTATTCAATTGTTTTTTAGCTCAAAGTGACATCATTCCTACTCTAAAATTAATTGTTCACCAACCACTTGATCTCAGTAAAGGGGTGGGTCTTATGAGATCAAGTGACAATGGACTTAGGTTTTTTAATTATTATTTCAAAGGAGGTTTCAATTTTGAGTATAATGAATAGGGTAAACTGGGTTGGGAGGGCCGCCCTTCATATGGATGATAACAATGCCCAAACGTGAATTAATCGTATTTCTATTTTATCTCATTCTCTACCAATAAAAACAAGAGTAGATAAATTAATCGTATTTCTATTTTATCTCCTTCTCTCTCCCCCCCCCCCCTTCCCTTTTTTTTTACTCTAGCTTCTCCATGTTTTGTTTCTTGCAGTATTCCGGTATAGTACTCGGCTTGTTGTGGGTTTTCAGTATGGTCGCCGCCGACAGCTCTTTTTGTCTTGAGTCTGATCTAAAGGAAGGATGGGGTGAGGTGAAAACCACCAAACCGCGACCAAACCGAGTTGTTCGTTTTTGCAACCGAACCGTGGTTTACGCGGTTTGGTCGGTTTGGTTTCGCGGTTTTTCTTGTTACATGTTTTCCAAAAAAAAAAAAAAAAGCTGTAATGGGAGGCGGCGTGAGAGATCACTTTGGTAGGAGATGGCAATGGCGATCGGTGGGAAGCGGCGGTGACGACGACTAGTGGAAGGCAACAACGAGATGGCTTCAACCGGTGGAGGCGAATATGTTTAGGATCTTGAGATGGAGATGAAAAAATGAAACATTTGTTGTTTATATTGGTTAAGGTTAAGTTGTTTATATTGATTAAAGTTTTAAAATGTGAATTAAATAAATTTACTAAATTACCCTCGGTTTGGTTTGGTAAACCGCGGTTTTTCGAATTGAAAACCACCACCAAAGCGCAATTGTGCGATTTTCAAGTTTTTCAAACCGCCCCCAAACCGCCGAGTTTAAAAATCAAACCAAACCATACGGTTTGAGCGGTTTGGGCGGTTTGGGCGGTTTTAAAAACCGATGCCCACCCCTAGTGTAAGGGTCAATAAAAGAAATCACCAGTGGCTGCGAGACGCACATGACAAGGAGCGGCCAAAGGTAACAACACTCAACGATGGTGACCATTTCCGAGCGGCGCTGCCCAATCTTATGTTCTTTGTTTGGGTCATAATTCTAGTGTTTTTGTTGTTTAATTATGTTTATTTCTCGCGTATATGCGGATGTTGTGGTTTTCCCTATTGTTAGGTGGTTGTTCCTGCCTCTCGTTTAGGGTTGAGGTCGCATTTTAGTGTGGGCGTTTTAAAAATTTGTTTCGTGCTTTATTGTTGTAAGATCTATTTATAATAGATGCTTGTCCGATTAGACTAGAAACAACTTAATACAAAATCACTTTGACAAAAAAAAAATAAAAAATAAAAAATGATGTAAATGACACATGATGGCATGTGGGAGGTGCAAAAGCACACACAAATAGAAATCTTCCTTGATTGTACTTCATAGCTATAAATACTATAAATTCTCCATATCCTTAGTGGCAATAGGGTTCCTTTAGAACAATCAATGACTTCCACTAAGAAACCACTGTTTTTCCTCTAAAGGTCATGACTCATGAGAGCACCTAAAAACACTCATCAATCGGTTGAGCCTTTTTTAGGTTTCTTTCATTGATTAGATTACTACTTCAACAAAAAAATCAACCCCTTCATTTATATTTGTGAGGAAGCACTAATAATTCCAAATATAGAAGCAGTAAAATTTCAACCCATAACTACTCTGGGTCTAGGCACCGTCGGCGTCATACATGGTTGCGAGTTGCGACCCTCCCAACGATAGTCGCCCCATGCACATGCCAGTCAAGTAACTCAACCTCCCTTCATTTTATTTGAACTGAAGGTCTAAAAAAGAATAATCAACCAAAAGTAACTTCTGCTTAATTTGTATGAAAACATGAATCTACATTTTCCAATTGCTGTTTATTCAGTCACTGGCATGCAGCTTTCAGTAGTTCCTCCCACTTTGTTATTTTTTCTCTTGGTTTGTTTTTCAGGCTTCCCATGCTCTTCTCTTCAGCATCTATCTTCTCCCACCCATCGAACGACACAAATCTCACATTTTTGCTATCTAATAACTGTACTAATCCTTCCCTTCCGGGCGTTGGCGCGGTTGGTGTCAATAATCCTTTATCTAGGTCTTCTAAAATGCTGGCAACCTGCATACTCATTGATGAAAAATATCAAACCATGACTACAAATTACAAATCTTTAACATTTCAATTTGAAGGACTAATGAAGAGTAGTAGCCAACTTACTGTTTCTTCGGCGCAATAAAGATTTGTAGCAATGATCCCAGTAGGTCCTCTCTTCAACCACCCAACCACATACAAGCCCTTCTCTATTATGGCTGGGTCTGTCGATGCATTGCCAAGCACCCGACCCCTTATATTCGGAACTACACCTGAAAAAAGCGGCAGCAGACATAAGAGAGTTTTATGCTAACGTGCATCAAAAGACTACTTCAAAAGGCTAAAGAATAAAGCAAATTAAAATGTAAGGGAAGAACAACATATGATTCGATTTTTACCTTTATGGGGATCGAAGGGCAACCCATCTACTGGAACAGATTTGTAGCCAATGCTTTTAAGCACTAGTCTGCACATATAAATCATAAGACATCGTGAAGAGCTTGCTGTTTGAAAGGTCTGTTTCAAACGACGTTATCTAGAAGACAAGTTAGTGCTATAGAGATTTTTTTTCCCCAAACAAAGTTACCCGCATTCAAGGTCTTCGAACTCCCCCGTTCCTATCGCATACTGCTTACCAGATTCTCCATTTGCTGAAAAAAGGACGCAGCAAATTAAAAAAAAAAAAAAACCAAAGTATCGTAGACATAACCATATTTGGATCAATTCAAGATTGTAATGTATAACCTATAGATTGCATGTTCTACCAAATACTTTCAGTTCTAAGAATCGAAGTCGGGATTCATATCAATTATCCATAGAGGAATGAGATTATACACCCAGCAACATCTTTTCTCAATTTAAATGCCTTTCCATTGACCTTCCAACCAAATTATTAAATCTCCACAAGGAGCAGTGTCTATCTTAATGACATTATGTTGAGAAATTCAGCGAAACTTAACGAAAGTGAGAGGAAGGTTGCTTTTATAAATTAGCACTTCAGCTAGAATTTGATATTAATCTTTACAATGTTCATCACCCAGAAATATAGCATTCATTAAGAAGTGATAGATGGATTACTTTTGAGTTTTGAAGCAAAAGTCTAAAAGCAAACAAAGAGCAGTTCAACGTACCTTTCAGAATTGTTTTTTCGCAGCGAACACCAGTGACTTTCCCGTCACTCCTTTCTGAATGCAAAAACATTTCTGGTCTTCGCAAAAATACAAAGTGAAGCTCTCGCTGGCCAGGAGATGGATGGGAATCAGAAGAAGAAGCTGCCTTAGATAGTAATTCATACACCCGCTTTTGAATTCGGCTACTTTTCAACTCTTCCTTGAAATGATGAATCAAAAGACAATGTGAATAGGCTTTAAAAGAAAATATTTGCTCCCTATTTTAAATAGAAGCGACAAGAAGCATTATGTTTGGATTAAAGTTCAGAAATATCCCGCAAGGACTACAAAGCTTACATGCTAACTATAACCTAAGCTATTTATTCAAGTTATGTTAATATGTTATACCTCATCAGCTGGTGATTTTAACAGATCAGCTTCTTGAATTTGAATATAAACATCTTTAAGACCTGAAACAATATCCATTTCCCACTGATTAGAATTGATTAAGAGGAAGAACTACAAATCATTATGACCCGCAAAATACAAAGCAATATCATATAGTCCTTGGATGGAGTTTCTTTCTGTTTTTTTAATTATTTCCTTTTCTTTCCTTGACATCTACACCTAAATTAGTTCTCGATTTTGTGGACTGTATTATTACAAATGCCGTCATCTAGTATTCTAACTTGATGATGAAAAAATTACCAAGAATCTCACGCAGCTCCTTTGCAGTAAAAGCTGCTTGAACTGGACCACGTCGGCCTACCAAATACACTTTCCTGTAACCACATAATTTAACAGTTAAGCCAACTGATTACAGTGAAGCATGTGTAGCTTGATATAAATCACAAGGAACAGAAACCTTATCGAGCTTTCTTGCAAGGACCGTAAAGCATGGTCCGCAATATCTGTTTTTGCCAAGTCAGTAGTTGATCGTAGAAGGATGCGAGCAACGTCAAGTGCAACATTACCCTGAAAGTGATATAGTTCACGAATCTTACGCATAACAAAAATTTATTAAGGGTCACTACTTGTGCACATAAATAAAAATATAATAGATCTCACATTTGAGTGTGAGCTTCAAAATTATGGAAGTTTCTTATGAATGTCAGCTCACTATCCGTTTCAATCATTACAATTACGAAATGATCCAGCTTACAAGTGTATTTCCATACTGTAGTACTTGTTTTTCTTGCTATCATGGCTTGTGTATTATTGAAAATTTGAAAGCATGAAGAGTAGCTTACAAGGCGTTGCGTTAGAAAGTATGTTAATATTAGATTTGAAAGTTAGCATATTTTGAACAAAGCCTTCATAGATACCTGACCAAGAACGACAGCAGTATCAATGCTCTTCAAGTCGGGGTCCAAGTTGCTATAGTCTGGGTGCCCATTATACCACCAAACAAATTCTCTAGCAGAGCGTATCCCATCCAAATCCTGAAAAGGACAAATGAAATGAACAACAAAACTAAGAGAGCAACAGAAACTCCAACCCCATGAAAAAGAAAGGATTGCATGCACATAAAAGTTCAGTATAGTAGAGCAGATAATATGTGCAAAACATGAAATAGAAGTCCACCGTGATACTACTCAACATTTAAGGGAACAAATAGTTGATTCGCAAAGGAAACTTGTAAATAGATTCAAGATACATACTTCTCCAGGGACGCCAAGAACTCTATCACTTTCAGCTCCATAAGCCAGCAGAACCTGCTCAATAAAACTAAGTGGTAGTCAAAACAAAAGACAACAAATATAAACAAGAATTCGATAAATGCTTCCCAAGAATAAGTCATACATATAGTTCAAAAAGAGCTACTCTAGACTCTTAAGTCAGTAATTACCACATGGTACAGCTGACGAAGTTCGGAAAGTGAAATAGATGTTCCAACACGTACATTTCCGAAGAATGAGCACCTCTCATTTGATGCCACTCGAGAAAATTGGTTCACCACAATCTGTTCAGAGTTTTCTGGTAACATAAGCTCAAGTAAGAGGAGCTTCAAGCATATAATTTCCTCAGCTAGATAAATGCATGCATAAACAAAGTCCCCAAATGAATATCTAAACGTGCTCCAGAAATGATTTGATGTAACAAGCATTAATTAAACGAAAAGGAAATTGGCTATTGTCCTAAAATAGCAATGAGAGGTACAAACAAAAATTGATCATTAACAACATGGCAAATTGTTACCTTCGTTTCGGGATGATCAGGTGCTACTCCTGAACGAACTAATCCAAATGGTGTAGGTAAGCGGTCAATTATATCAACTTCGGCTACTTGCTGTGATTTCAACAACTAATAATAGTCCAATGTGAAAAGACCAGAAGATTCTCAATTAGTACAAAAAATAACAATGAAGCTAGTATTTCACACCATAGCGATAAAAAAAGGCGAAGAAGAAGAGATTAAACCTTTTCGGCTGAGTAGAAACCAGCAGGACCGCTTCCCACTACACAAACACGCAGAGGTTGAGAAGATATAGAAGAGAACCCCCTCGAAATCCATCTTCTTCCACTGACAATCCCCAGAGTCTTAATCTTCATCTCGATCGTAATACCTTCAACTCCGAACGCTGATTCTGTAATCCAATCAAATTTCTAATAAACCACAAGCTTTTGAGTAGCCCGCGATGGAGCTCAACAACAAACACATAGAGATTGCAGCAAGTCTTCACCGAACTACTCGAAAAAAGCCATTTGTATTATGTAACTAAGAACAGCTATGATAACATTATCAATCAAGTTCCATTCCAGCTTTATGTTTTCATCTAACTTAGCCAATTATGCAAATACCCTCAACCAATTTATCACATTTTAGCCAAAGTTCTGCAACCTAATCTCCACAACTTAATGGATGACAAAATGAATACAACAAAAGTGACTTCTTAAACCCCAAAACACACCAAAATCTCACAACACCTACCCATATCCCCAAAAAAAAAAAAAAAAAAAGAAAAAAGAATCAAACAAAACCCTAACCCTAATCAGCATCAAAACATGCAATAAATCAGTTATCAGGGCTTCGTGAATCCAACAATCAAATGAACAACTGAGAAGCTTAAAGAAGTAACTCACCTCCAGACCTTCACAGCGAGAGAGAGAGAGAGAGAGAGAGAGAGAGAGAGAGAGAGAGAGAGAGACTTTTGTAGGCACATGAGGGGCAATTTGGTAATTGCACAGTCACCCCCAAAGACTACAAAAACAAACATCTCTCACTCACATTACAACACAGATTGATCGAGCGAGCGAGCTCGACTCCTTCTCCAATTCAGAATAGGAAACAAACAAATTAGGGTTTTTTTAGGGTTTATATTCACAATCATACCTCCCACCACGCCATGGTCATCACCAATCCACCAAATTGATTTAGGGCTTTTGATCTCCACCCCATCACCAACAATGGGCTCCCCCGGATTCCGAGCAATCACACTCCTCTACTCCCTAATCTCCACCACATGCGGAGCCCTAATGATGTTCTACCTCCGCGAGATCTCGGTCTTCGGTCACGGCCTCGAGACCGCCAACAAGCTCTTGGGATCCACGCCGCACGATCAGCTCCTGATCCAGACCTCCGACGCCTTCGCTGGCCTGCTCTTGTGCGTCATTGGGGTTGTCCTGTTCATGGTGTCGTTCGTCAAGGACAGGGAGTTCCAGAGCTTCTTCGCGAAGGGGTGCGTTCTGATCCACGTCGCGACTGCGTTGTGGAGAGTCTACTTCGAGAGGAGGATTGAGGATTTGGCGAGTGATTGGCCGAGGCAGGCCGTTGGGGACATTTTAATGGCGGTTTCTTGGGTTTTCTTTCTTGTATATACGTGGAGGGAGAAGTACGATTAGGGTTTCTGGGTTTCTGGGTTTGGGAACTGGCTTTACTTGGTGAAATATGAATCGGGTTTTTTGGGGAGGTGGAGAAGGTGATTACAGAGTGGAAAGTTTGGATTTTTATGGTTTTTGAGTACAGATTTGAGTGGTTTTTTATGATGATTCTGTATAACGGTTTTTTTTTTTTTTTTCACTGTAAAGATTTCTCTGATAATAAATTGAATCTGAATTATTGTTTTTGGTTTTTTGATAGTCATTGGTTTGATTCAATTTCAAATTTCTGTTAATTTGGTTGTTCTTGAGCTCAATAGAAACCTAAAGAAATTCGACTTGGAGTTAACTTGGGACACGTTTATTTGCTTGTGTTAATGAGAAGGTCTTCTTAATTTTCTGATTAGTCATGTATGAAAAGGGAAGTTGTGTTTCTGATTCATGTTTCAAAATGTTGAAGGAGCTGAAACAATATTGTTTTTGCAATCTGTTTGAGAGTTGATTCTCTCCAACTTCTTTGCTTGTGTTAATGAGAAGGTTTTCTTTTCAAGTGCCATTGTTGCATTGATCTCTTTCACTATGTTTATAACTTCAACACTAATCAAAGAATCAATGTCATTATTGGTTGTCAAACCAGTGGCATGTATTTACTTTAATCCTTTATGATGTATTGTTTCTTAAAGAACAAAAAAATGTGCTTTTATGTCTCCTTTGTTTTATAGTTACATTACAGATGAAGAGGCTTGGAGATAAAAGAGTGTTGCCATTCTTTTGGGCATGAAAAATTAGATTATCCTTGTACTTGTTTGGTCATGGACAGAGTGAAAAGACTGTCCTCAACAGAACTTCACATTATTTGGTCAGTCCATGGTTTTGCTTTCAATAGGTCATAGTTTTACTTTCTTTTGAGCTCTTTTAATATTATAGAGAGGCCACTTGACCAATTCCAATGTTTCTAGCACGATCAAAGTTTTAATCCTGACATAAGCATGAAGCAACTGCTGTTGGAAGGACTACCAAATATACGTGTTCGACAGTTCTTAAACCCAAAGTAGTTGGAATAAATATGTATATTGGGGTCGCAAGACCTAAGAAAAGGTTCTACTCAAGGCAGGTGTTTCAAAAGGAAAAAGCCATGGAAGAACATATGGGTAGAAAGTGGTTCTTGGACTGAAATTCAAACATTTCAGGCACGTCTAACTTGGCTTAATATGAAGAATATTAGGACTAGAACACCTAAATAGAATAAGTGTGGCCAAGTGCATCTTGGGAGGCAATCTTAGGCTATTAGTTTTATTGTGAAATCAAATCTTTTGCAACTAATTGTCTATGGTTTCAACTTTCAATCTTGCATTTTCTTTTGTTCATTATGTATCTTAATATAGAGTTCATATTCAAGTTATGTTACAAATATATAGCATACAACATGTGGGCTACACATGAAAGAAATAACGTTTTGGAGACAAGAAGGGAATCAATAAAGTGAAAAAGATACTTGGAAACATAGCGAAGAAGACCAAAGTACAACAATGGCATCAATTGAGAACGCACACAAAACTACTTTTCTTCATTTGGTGTCTAACAAAAATGAAAGTCTCAAATTGAACTCATATAGAATGGTATATTTCTTATCGATTTACAAGACTCGAACACGATACTTTACTTTAAGATCCTTTCGAATATCTTGTTTAAGAGACTTTAAACTCTTTATACTTGAGTCTTCACGGGAGACATACCCCACCCTTTAGAAACATGCATTTCAGAATTTTACCAATTCAGTTGAATGCTCTTATCTTCATTTCTTATTTTCTTTTACGAAATGAATGCCCTTCGCCTTTTTTTTTTTTCCTTCGACCTTACAGATATGAGAGCATGTCTTTTTCATTGTGCTACATACATGGTTGACACGAATGCGTTTCTTAAAAACACGTGCAAGAAGATTAGTTCCGATTTAGATAATAGAGACATCGCTTGTCAAGAAATAAAGTTTGAGGAGGTAACGAGCACTTAAATAAAGAAAAAAATAAAATAAAAGATTAGTTCTGATTGAAGTTGTGACAAAATGGAGACGTGCCTAACGGTTGCCCCCCAAACCTGAAGTCCAAAGATTCCTACACCCAACTTTTCTCCAAAACAAAACCTTACAAATCCAAACATGCTCATAAACAAACAAGTCCCAAAAGTCATGCAAGTACATCTCTACAACCACAACAAATCTCTAGAACTTAAAGATGAGTCCAATACTTCGATTTGTGCACCAAGTACTCAACTATTGACTATTCCTTCTCTCTCACTCACTGTAATTTGGTGAAAAAAACAAGGGCTTGTTTGGGTTAACAATCTGATTGATTCCCCCTCTCCACACCCAAAACTGCAAAACCAGGTTCAAAGCTGCCACCTTTACTGATCTACCATGTCAATGGCAGATGGGTTTCCAGAGCAAGTCCCAAACAACAATGAAAACCCATCATTGGTGAGGAGGATTCTGAGCAAAAGAAGGACTTGGGTATGCTTATTTGTGTTGGTGTATGGTCTTCTCTTATCATTTTCATGGAATCTACTGCACCAAATCCTAGATTGGTACCATAAAACCACTAGTTCAAGTTCTAATTTTTATGGGTGGCCTGCAATCTATGCATCTGTGGTGTTTGGTGGTGTGTTTGGTCTCCTCTCAATGGCTGCTGCCCTGGCTGTTGCCATCCCTGCAACTGTGCTCACTTGGATCACTGTCCTTGTGTTGCTTGCCTTTGCAGGGAAGCCTAGGAGAGCACTTGTGCTTGAAGGGAGGAAAATCACTACTGATATTGTGGGGTTTGTGGTCAAGGTTTTGGTTAGGGAGGGGAATATTGTGGTTGCTGTTTGTGCTATTGCTGGCTACTTTGCACTTGTTGGCTCAGATGGGGAGGATCAGTGATGGGTGCATGTTCTTTTTTCTTTTCTTTTTTTCAGAAGTACAAGTTTTTGTAGAAATTTATGTGTCTGTGATGACTTTTTGTAGGGTCTGATTATCTGTGTAGTTCTTAACTTCTTGTATTGCATTATAGATGAAGTAATGAAAATTGGGTATAAGCCAAGTTATTGGAATCTCATGAAATTTTTTTTGGGGAATGAAGAAACTATGTTGTACATGTTGAAGATTATACTGATTTGGTAACTGTTAAGGATTTTCAAGTGATTGTTGTTGGTACTCTCTTTAAGGCCATGTTGTCTGAACTCTATCATTATGTGTGCTCAGTTTTGGTTGAATATTTGTTTGATCATCTCTTTTGTGGATAGGCTCATGATTTTGGGAAAACAGTGAATACTGCTTTTTTTTCTTTTTTTTTTATTTTTTTCAGATTGGATTGACAGCTTGAGTTTCTTGTTCATTAGATTGGATGCAGTCTTATCTAAAACATGGTTTTTAGGGAATTTTAAGAGACTTGGATTACAAATAATGGTTGATTCTGAGAATGACTTTTGTGTTGTGTAGCCCCAACATATCAAATTCAAACCTTCTTGAGTGATGAGAAAAAGAAATTGGCTTTCTTACGACGGAAAATCTCGATCAAAGTCAATAAGAAAATTAACAATATAGAGGTAATACAGAAGATACCTTGGCATCCATTGATTACGAAGGATTTAAAGAATTATGGAAGGACGACCTCAACTAATTTAAGATTAAGGTTGTGTTGTTGTATTGTATCTAATATATGCAACGGTTTAGAATACGTCGAGATAGTTCCTTATCCCTTATTATGAGCTTTGCTTGTGGTAAGAAAAGTAATTTTTGGCAGTAAATCTACATCGGACTCGGTTCGCAGTGAGAGAGTTGTTCTCTTACTGCAGCCTAAGTTCGTGGTAGATTAAACAGTGATAGAAAGCAAACAATTTCTACTACGAAAACATCCACATTGAGTCACTGACTGAGGAGACTTGAAAATGTTTTCATCTGGAAAACATCTCACAATGTCAATATAGAACATTGATGACCAGTTAACCACCACAACAATGACACACCCTCATTAGAGTGAACTGAGAAAAGAAAAGGAAAACAAAATGGTCTTATTTGTTAGCTTAAAAAATATACATACAGATTCTTATAAAAAAAAATATATGTATTATCTTCTCTTCTTTGAAAGGAACTTCAAGTTGACCTTAAGAAGAGGTTGCTGATTTTAGGTATGCAATGAGATCAGCCCTCTCTTGAGGCTTCTTAAGGCCTGGAAAAACCATCTTTGTTCCAGGAATGTACTGCATACATTATATAAAAAAAAAAAGACACATAAATTTACTGCCAAAACTTTAACAACCATGTTAATGTTGCAGCTATTAATAGTAAATGATTTACCTTCTTTGGATTGAGGAGATAATCATACAATGTTGTTTCTTCCCATGTAACAGCCATGTTCTTGTTTGCAGCTGAGTATGCATAACCGGCAGTTGTACCAGATTGCCTTCCAAATAGACCATTTAAGTTTGGCCCTGCAATCCATACGCTATATCAATGCCCTTTAATTAAAGGTCGCAAGTTTGAGTTCTATATACGAAGAAAATTATGTTATGGGCGAGTTCGAGCCTCAACACAAACAAGTTTTTACAGATTAAGGCATGTAATGAAAACATGTATGTAATCAAAGAAACCTTGTTTGTGAGCTGCGCCCTTTTCAACAGTGTGGCATTGGGCGCATTTGGTTTTGAAGATCTTCTCTCCCGACTTCTCGTCTCCTACCGGAGCATCTGCGAAGCTCGCCATTAATAAACAAGCAAATAATCAATCTAAATTAACAAAAGCCTACAACACAAAATTGAAGATTTCAGACAAGAAGATGAAATAGAAACAACAAAGAATGAACGGATGTACCTGAATTAGAGAAACTCTCATTGGCTCTCCTCTGCCTTCCATTTTTGGCAAGTGCCTGTTGTGTGTTTTTGTCCATCCATTCTGGTTACAATCATAAAGTCATGTAATTCCATTTTAAGAAACTTAATTACCCAATAATGATTTCTTGTTCATCACATCCTCAGACATGATGGATACCAAAAAAAGAAAAAAAAAATTCATCTATATATGAATGAAACAATCAAGTACTAGTTCATATTGTACATACGTTCATGGTGCCTTGGCAACAAAAAAAAAAGAAAAAAAAAAAAAAAAAAAAAAAAAAAAAAAAAAAAAAAGACTGCACAGCTTAAGATACATTTCCTTTGTTTAAATTGTTTTGCTGTCTGTAGAAATAGTTGCAATAGTTGAGACTCGATGCTTCTTCGCCTCAGGCACGGAAAAATCATGATGGAAGACCTCGCCACCTTCAGCCTTTCAGATCTATATAAATTGGTTTTGTAAAAAAACATGCACAAATTGTTGGCAACTTCTGAATCTCTCTGATACCTGGTCAAATTGTTGAGCAGTATCATGGGATGACAGTTGATCTGCACTGCTTTGGAGGAAAATTCTCAAATTGAGTTCTCCACATTGCAGTTGAATTTGACTTTTGCAATCAACAAAGGCATGAACTTGACCAGGACTTGCAGAAGAGGAAGCATGAGGCCTGAATCATGATTGACTAGGATTGCTCCCTAGTATCCTTTTGCCCAGACAGGTACTGAGTATATCAAGGTGCCCAAAATGAAGGATGGAATTATTGTGATTGCGGCGTATGTAAATGCTCTTAGAGGGTGCTTGCTCGAACACATTGCATGAAACTCGGCGATAAATGTAGAAACAGTACTTAGACATCCTAATGTTCCAAGCTGAATGCCCGTAACGATGATATCGCATTTCTTGGTATCAACCTGCATCAAATTAATGAACTTCACTGTAAGCTAAATATCAATGATGCAACAAGCTTTGCAAATGCTTTTTGGTTGATCAATGTAACAGTGACATAATGCACTGAATCAATCTATGCCTCTCAGTTGTCATATAATCATAGTAAATTATTAGCATGAATGAAACATCAAGAAGAATATGTACTTGGTAAAATGTCGGCGTCAATGAAGATAGCTCAGGTAATGGTTGTTTCAGCTACTTACCGCCTTTCTCACTGTGGATAGCGCCGCCATCAATGCCGCTGCGAGAACATTAGCAGCAAGAGTTCCAAATGGAATCCACTTAAATGAGCCCTTCTTTCCTAGCCCTCTTCCATTGAGCCTCGCCAAGAACCACCTAACCCACACGCCTGGAGGTCCAACAATGCAAGCTAACCAGAGTTCAGCACTGGTGTCCTCATCATCAAGTCGGTACTTTAGCAGTGCCCCGCTAAAACCCCACAGCAGCACCAGCATTATCACTAAAACAATTATGACGGCCAAATGTCGCTTCATGCTGTCAACTCTGAAATTTTTCCTCGGCGTAGGTGCACCATTCTCCGAGCCAGAGCTTCGTCGCTCAAGATACCACTTCAAGCCCTCTGCTGTCTCAACTCCTAACCAGATGGACCAATGAGCAATCGCTAGGCCTACCAAGAATTATATTTAGATGAGATCATAAAAAAAATTTCATGTAGAGGTCAGTAGGAATGCAATCTAAAGAAAAATCTGCAAGAGTCAAGGTATGGTGACAAGATAATGTATTCAGGCTCAGCACAAAAATAAAGAGATTCCCGCGGCGACGGGCACTAGAAAACCATGTGAGCAACCCTTATGAACTTGCAGATGCCTCTTCAATAAGAAACACCAGTGCAAGTATGATACATTTTGAGTTACTAGGAAGAGATGGTTGACTTGTAATCTTAACAATGGCATAGACTGGTATGAAACTATGCTCATGCGTGCTAAAAAATAATACAAGTTTTCAAGAACTCGAATGCCACAGATAAAAAGCAGATGATGTTGATGACTATTACCAAAACTAAAATATCATTCAACAAATTGAAACATTACCAAGGAAAATGCCAACTGCAGCAGTAACCCACTGGCCTTCGACGCTGAGATCAAGCATTTTCTGATTCCAGCCGCTGAAAGTTGTCAGGCTTCCAAGGTACCCTGTGGTCAATGCAATAGCGAGGAGATCCGACACGGAGCAGATGTCTCCTTTAAACACAACGCCCAGCCAACCCATCAAAAACGAGCCTACCTGACGTAAATATGCAACGGTTAACAGTAAATTTTGGTAATTAATGGAAAAATGTCCAATGTCAATGGTGCAAGCCTCCAATAAACATCTAATAGTTATCATTGCATGCTCGGAAAAAAGGCTGAGAATACGACGAGCAACACATATCATAAGTAAATGCATTTGATAATTAATGGAAAAGTTCACGGTGAATGCTCCGATCAACATCTAGTATCAACATGCATTGCAAAGAAGCCAGAATAAGAGAAAATGAACGTTATAAGTAAAGTGACTCTTCTTCTTCTTTTTTTTCTTTTCTACTTTGTTTTTAACATGATGTCTGCATGTTGTGTGCGTTTCAGTGAGAGAGAGGGAGAGAGATGTACCACATTCGAAGGAAGATCTAAGTAGAGAGCGCTGTGGTCGCTTGTAACATGGGAAACTGAAGGACCAAACAGCTTTTGCAATAAATATCTTGTAATCACCTGAAAATATAAGATTTGGAATAGATTTACACTACAAGCTGGATGAAAATATCAATCCCAATCTTTTTGAAGAACATTCATCACAAAAAGAATGCAAAGACAATCCTAATGCCAGTTGACAAGCACGTTCCAGGGCGAAAAGCATGATTTATCTTAATGTGAATGTTTTGCTACTAGAGCGTGTATGCTTCAACCAAGCAAAAAGGAGAGTCTAAAGTCTCACCCCAAGAATTCCAAAAACTGCAAGATGAATTAAGCATGATAAGTATTCGAATGATATTGGCAATTGCTTCCCGGCATCCTGAAAACACGTGGACAAACTTGTCGATATTATTAAACAAGAAATTCATGATAAATATTTAAATAGGCTATCTGAAAAAATCAAGCAAATGTATAAGATTTTAGGATATGCGCTGGAAGTAGCATAATATTTTCTTTTGTAGATGACATTGTTTTGACTAATCACACACACAGTAAGTACATAACAGGTCAATCCACAAAACACCGGAATCATAACTACACCCAGCAGACTGAACGAGTGCTAATCTAAAGCAGGTTTGTCCATCCTCTTACCTACTCCAAATGGCTATGTCTAAATGCAAGTATGATCAAGTAGAACTTAAATAATGGGAAAAGATTGAGATAATTTAATCTACTGCAATCATTCAGAATGCAGTTTTAATTCAAAGTGAGGAAGAATAAAGAGCATACTCATAATTTCATCGCGGTCATTTTCTACAATTCAAATCCGTGATGTATAATGGGAAGAGAAACGCTGCAGAAGTTGTTGCTCACATTTTTTTCTATAATTCCTCCTCGCTATGAAAATTAGGCAGGATTGTTATGAAGAGAAACAAATTTTGATAGTTATAGATGTGATGCGGAAAACAACTCAAATTGCCTATATGCCAGTCAAGTCTAAATGGTATATTCACCAAAAGAGTGGTTAGAGATAGATTTAACAAACAACAACAACAACAACATAGCCTCAGTCCCAAATTAATTGGGGTCGGCTACATGGATCAAACTTTTCCATTGTGTTCGATTAAGTGAGATAGATTTAACAAACAAATGAAGATATATAAATGACTTCTATGAAATAATAAGATGTGAATTAACTTGGACCTTAGAAGGTTGGGTTGATGGTGGCCCCGGATTTTCATTTTTCAAATTCAGGATTGCATCAGTGGACAGAGGTGATATGGTCTCTGCTTGCAAAGGCGACAGCCGCGACACTGGTGACTGCCATTGCAGCTCCTCAGGAACTGGCAGGATTTCAATAGACCTTAAACTATCTATAGATGAACGAAGCCCGCCACTCTCACTTCTTTTGTAGATATTTAATTCTCGGTCACCTATATCTCCAGCTTGCGACACAACTTCATCTTCAGTATCATCATCGGCGTAGAACTCAGAAGAACCTTGACGACGAAAGCTCAAAGAATGCCTTCTCCAAGAACTACCTGCACTGCTTGTACGACGAATAGATCTAGATGCAATAAAACGAGAAGCATCTACATTAGTTGTTTCGGTACTTTCATAGGTGCTGCTGCTTTCCATTGTCTGCAGGATGGAAAGCTAAAACCTGAAATTGCAAGAAGGATGGCTAATTAATAACTAATGATACTGAAATGATGACAACAAAGATAGGAACATTGTAAATAATATGTGGTCTCACATAACTAGTATAATCTAGACAAGAAAACAAATAAAATCATGTGAACCTTTCAACTACTACACAAATAACTCCAAAAAACATACAGAATCAAAAACTTTGAAAGAAGCCAAAAACATGTATATCAGAACAGTATTCATTAAAAATAAACTTTTTGAACCATCAGTTATATATGAACAAAAAATAACCAAAGATCTAGGAATGAACCAGCATAAGCATATAATAGTTATAACTTATGTGATGCATACTCAAACATAATATATGTTCAACCTCCCTAAAGTTTACAACATAAGACGCGTTCATGATTCATCAACCCAACTGCAACCAATAAATTAAATTATCCTACAAAATGTGCAAGCCACAAGTCCCTCCCTCTTTGTTTCGAAAATCACCTTTTACATGCGTTTTAATAACCTCTACAATGTTAATGAACAACTTTCACCACGATAATAATGCTAAGCTACTTCATCAACAACATCTCAACTTAGTTGGAGTCGGTTACACGGATCAAACTCTTCCATTGCACAAGATTTAGTGCAACTGATGACGTGCTTTCCAAATCATTTCTACTAAACTACGTCATCAAGGAAAAAATAGTTAACTGATAGATTAGAGCTCATGATCACTTACAGAAACTTTATATGGATTAATTTGCAAGTACCAACAGTGGACAAAGGATCTCAAAAAGTAATAGTTTTAATTATATACTATTTTTTGGTATAAAACCTTCAAGCTATAAAGAAAGCTTGAAAAAGAAAAGCAATTGAACACCACCAATCCTTCAACAAAGCATTAGTGGTTGAGAACCCAACTGTACTTAACCATGTAGGTCCCAATCAAAAGGCACTTACTTGTTGTGCTACTTTGCAACACTTTGGAGTTCTAACCGAACATGTTCAACCCACCTTTTCTTACAAGCGACAACAACCCAAACAAATGGCATCTCTGCAGCAACCAAAGACCAAACTGCATTCACATAAAACCCCATTGGCCCCATACTTCACTTTCCAAGATTTTCCTCTCAATGCCCTTTTAATCAAACAAAGAGTGAAAATCAACTCATAAAACCAAACAATCATTTGGTCCGAGTGGTAAGGAATTTTTTTAAGTAAGGTATTGAGTTCGAGTGAAAAAAAATTGGATTGGGAGGACCACCCCCATGTAGGGCTCGACAGACCTGACAGTGCCCTAGTGTGGATTAATAGGCGCGCCCTCCCAATCCAATTTTTCACTCGAACTCGAAACCTTACTTAAAAAGGATTCCTTACCACTCCCAACAAGTCTGAGAATGCCCTCCAAAAAAAAAAAAAAAAACACCCACACACACACACAAACAACAACAATAAGCCCTATTTGAATCATTGAAAAATAAAGGCCCAAAAATCTTCTATATCACAATCAAAATCACATAATAACAACCAATCAGAGATACCCAGAACCCCAATTAGAAACAAAACACAAAAAAACCAAATCTTTACAATTGAAATGAAGAAACAAACGTACCATGAATCATCAGAAACAGGAAATGCAAAGTTGCGATCTTTGAAGAAACCCAGAAAGGAAATCACAAATAGTGAAGTTTAATGGGTGTTCCTCGATGCATTGGTCGAAGTTTTTAGGTCAATAGGATCGAAAAGCTATGTGGGAATTGGCGAAATCAAAGGCTGGAGATTGTTTGACCACAAATTGGGCGGTAACCCAAAAGCGGGTCCTGCAAATTTAATGGTTCTTAACTGTTTTTTGATTCAATGAACGAGGAATACAAACAGTTTACAGCATTTGAGTGCAAGAATTCAAGCAAAAATGGTGGTTTCTGAAACAGTTTTGATCTGTTAATTGGAAATTTTGGCGATTTAATATTTTTTTAGTATTTTTTTTTTTACTAGGATGATCGGAGATGGGACACCCGTAATGATGTCCATCTAACACGCATCGATATATGTGTGCATATATCCCGATGTGCGAATGGATCTCTATCCCGGGTCACCCTAGCATCTTCCTTTTTTGTCTAAACTATTATGTATTCGAGTATCCAATTATTCCGAGTTAACCCCAAGTCGTGCACCATATAAATGGGGCCTCAAACCCACACCCACCCCCTATATATCCATATGCTTGTATGAGTCTAAACATTCATCTAAGAGCATATCCAATGGTAAATGTAGATTGTAAGCTTGGATTAATGTCACGTCAACAATGTGAAGAAAATGTGGCTCGAATAGACGTTGATATTCAAAAGTGCTCTCCAATGGTGAATGTGGATTGTACTTTTTATTTTAAAATTTTATTATTTTTTATATATTTTGGAGAGAATTGTTGACGTGACTATAGATTGCACGGTCTAGAAGTAGTAATTCAAAATAGATAATATTTATCTACGGCAGCTCGGCATTCAAAATGCGCATTCCATTAGAGAGATTTTTTTCATCCTAATGTTTATTTAGTCTTATGTGATGTATATTGACATCAAATTCACGTTCCATTGGAGATCTCTAAGCCCCCGTATTACACTCCATTAGTATGAGTTTTTAATTTCACAAAAAAATTTGCTAATAAATATGATCAATAGTTCATGTATCCCTTTGAGAGTTTAGACATACAAGAGTTATTTGATAAAATAGCCACTCGAGGGAGCAACATCTAGTCTAAAGAGCCAATATAAGTAATAGATTGACTCACTTCAAGTGATTTTATTAACATATCACGGCAGGTTTTTAAAGTTTTGCGATATAAAAAACTTAAGGGAGTATATGAAAAATTTCATTTAGAGCCTTTTATAACCATCCCCTTCTACCTTGGGGCTAGTTCCGCCCCTGGGGAGCTCCCAAGGTTAGTAACAAACTTAAACCGATGATCTGACATGGTAAAATAATCCAGATCCACTATGAAACGAGGTGGTTATACGAGCTATTGAGTCAACTGTAGATTACTCTCCTAACTTTATGGATTCATTATAACCTGTTTAAGTTATGAATGTAGATTAACCAGATAGTTATGTCAATAGACCATCATTAAACTTGAAATTACTTTTCGCGAGCTCGTAATTGAGATAAAATTATCTGGGTAGGAGTTGTTGGTAATGAGTAATTAGGAAAAATTAAGAAAAACAACTGACCCACTGTTACTATTAATTCCAACTTGTGTCTTATAATTCACTTTTTTTGTTTTTTCTTTTCTTGAACAACTAATATAGATTATTGTATAGATTGTTATATGAGGTCATTGAGGTGGCATTACAATCATATTCTCTCATGGGCTAAGCCCAACTAACAATAAGCCCGTGTTAACAATGGGCCATAAATTCTCTTGTGGGCTAAGCCAAATTAACAATGGACCCAATCTCGGTTCATCTGTGTGCTCAGTAATTTCGAGGTGTAAAAAAAAAGCAAAAATAATGTCAATATAGTAAGTATTTCACATCTTCTCCTTGTTGTTCTAGGTAAACTTACTACTTAATATAATTATTAAAGACCTAATAAACCTACGGCGGTTAGGTTAGTGATAATGGATTGGATGCTCCTTAAATACGACCAAAATTCTAATTCTAGTATTTGCATGCAAAGCAACTGTTTTTTGAAAGGTCGCTAATTATATGTGTTTGACAATGTACGCATTTAAAGTAATATGAATTCAAAGGTTGCAAGCCAAACAAAAATCTTAAAATGCCGTGAAAAAAGGAATCAAGGTTTGAACTTGGTTTGTTGCATCATTTCGATGAGAGAAATTGCTTGATAGTTTTTGACAATAACAAAAAGGAAAAGCTTTACTACGATCCATCTAGAGAAAACTGTACCAAATTTTAACATGGCCTAAAAGAAAACTTAGTCCTTAATTTTTTGACCAAACCTTGACGAAAACTCCCCAATTGCTCTGTTCAAAAAAGTGAAAAAAGAAAAAGAAAAAAAAGATGACAGTTACCTCACATCCATATATATTGACCCTATAAGAAACTTGGCATAAAAATGTTAATAGATCTTAGAGTAACAAAATATTGATGTCATTATTGTTATCCTTCACAGTTCACATGTTGTTTGATCCTTGTTCAAATGTCACTAATAGTACTGTGATAGAGAGGTGTAGGGTCACATTCTAATTAAGGTTATACCAAATTATGATTAAACAATTGAACATTATTCGAAGTCCTTATCTTACAATATTAAAGAACTCTCAAATAAATTAGATGGCTATAGGTAGGGCAGTCCATGCAATTATACATGTTAATACAAGATCAAATCTCACTGGCCAATAATTGTGGGGTTTCTCTCTTTGAACTGACACATCTCTAGCCCAAGTAGAGCAATTGTAGTTGTCGCCAAAGCATCGATTTAGTTAGATGGACGAGACATCACTTGCACAAAGACAAAATTTTGAAAGGTCTCAGTTTAGACTCATGCTTGGAGTCACTTATAAAAAAAAAAAGAGCAACTATAGTTATTTTTATTAACATCATAAATCTTTGTTAATAAACTAGCTAGAGATTGAAAGTTGGAGCTATGGTTAAGGAGCGAATCATGTTGGGAGACTTCGCCTCCTTATCGTGTAGAGATTAGTTCATGTAAGTTCGAATATTTGAATTAGATACGAAGTGAGAAATACCCAAAGAAAATAAATTTGTCTAGCAATAAAGTTGTCGAAATGCAATCAATCAGTAAAAGGTCATAACGATCCATATATTACTGTTTAACTCAAAATATGTTAATTTTTCTTGAATCATGAAGCTACGACGTCTTAGTTTTTCCCCGGATTAATCGAGTATGAGTGAGAAGAACACGAACACGACATCTGAACCTATAATTACTCGAACAAAAAGTAGTCAAATAGTCAAGCCCAAATGTAAAGTGAATTTACAAAGTAACGCTTGTATTCAAGTCTCATAATTTTAATCAAAATTTTCTAATCATAGCTTCCTTTTATGGTAATTGAGGCTTGGAGAGAGATCATTGAAAATTTGAAACAAACTTTATTTAGAGAGAGAATCTTAACAGCTGCACTTGTCCTGAAACAAGCCAAAGTTGTTTGAATAAAAAATTATGTAATCCAAGAAAAAACTGGCAAAATCTGTGGTATGCAACCAGCAGCACCCACATGGGCAACGCCAAATCATTGTATTTTGTTGGTATAATTGCTTCAAAAATGGGAAGAAGAACAGGTGAATCAGAGTATTTTAAAGTTGAAGAAAGCTTGCTTTTGAGCTGCTATGCTGCTAACACATGGTCCAGTGAAAACCAACCCTGATTGATTGATACCAACATTGCACCACACCCCACCTTCTCTAACTCTCACCACCCTTTTTTCTTCCTAACTCAAACCTACTCTAAATCTCCCCTTATTAAGTCCCCAAATCACAAACAAAGGCACCCAACATTGTGTTTTGAGTTTCTTACATAGCAGATCTTGAGTTTTCTGATGCTTCAAAGCTCACTCTTGTGGAGGGTCTGTGAGAGAATCATCATTAGAGGTGTTCTTAAAGTCATCAAGTCATCACCCACTTTTTTTGGAGCCAAAACTTGATCTGGGCACCCCATGATTTTGAGAGTTTTTTGGTCTAGACATCACAAACATAGATTTCATTGAGACCCCTTTTGTTGTTTTTGTGTGTTTGTTTGATTTTGTTGAAGAACAATGGTTGGAGGGGGGATGAATGGGATGTTCTACCCAGTTGTTGGTTTTGCATCATGTGTTGTGTTCATTTACATGTCATTTTGGGACTTGACACCACATTATGTTAAGGAAATGGAGATGGGGTTTGTAAGGAGGAATGGGAGTCAGTTCATGGTGGATGGGAGGGCTTTGTATGTTAATGGGTGGAACTCATATTGGTTGATGGATCAAGCTGTTGAGGATTATAGTAGGCCTAGAGTGAGAGCAATGCTTCACACTGGTGCAAAGATGGGTCTCACTGTTTGTAGAACTTGGGCTTTCAATGATGGAGCTTACAATGCCCTTCAAATTTCGCCTGGCCACTTCGATGAGCGCGTCTTCAAGGTATTGCTTTGGTTTCATCTTTCTCTCCTGTTAAGAAGTGTATGCAATGTGTTTGATATTGGTTAAATATGTCTAAACCTGCATAACAATTGATAAGCCTCGTGCACTTGCCATTGGTAATGATTTGAGTTCCTAAACTATTAGGTTTTATGACTTGAGTTTGATTGATCGGTTGATCGGTTATCGATTCCTAAATGGAGATGATTGAAATGTATACTATTAAGAGAGAAACATATCCTAGATTATGCCCAAACACACCTTTTCTTTATTGAGAAACTGAGATAAATTTGGATTCCTTTAATGTGTCAAGGATCTTAGTGTGGCTGTAAATAGTATTTGACGTTATCGATAATGGCTTCTATGTTATGTACCCTGATTCCTTAGGTTCTAAGATCAAGCATAGGTATTGGAGATATACCTTTGCTACATTTCATAGTTGGTTTGTGATTTTTATTTTCTTTGTAGATATCAACTAATGTTCAGTTCTATTTCTATTCTTTGATGATCATATTTGGTAGCTTTTGATCTTGATCTTTTGCAATGTTCGTCGCGCGCTCCTTTATTGTTTTTTCGTAGTTTCATGTGAAATATTTGTTGTTGTTCTTGAATGGCATCAGATGGCCAATATTCCCTACATAAGGCTGTCTAAATCGTTTATATTGAATTTAACCTCTCGACGGTTGTGATACTGAATGCTATTTGATATTTGTGTAGTCACTACTTGGAGAAATGATGTCTCAGTTAATTTTATTTGTTCTCTCTGGTACATTTGCGCTTGAATGTTGATGATCGGACCGAATGGCAGGCATTGGATCATGTTATTGTGGAAGCTAAACGGTATGGCGTAAGACTACTTCTCAGCTTAGTCAATAACTTGCAACCATTTGGTGGGAAAACTCAATATGTCAAGTGGGCTTGGGAAGAAGGTGTGGGCATGAGCTCATCTAATGATTCTTTCTTCTACGATCCTTATATTCGCCGTTATTTCAAGAAATACGTCAAGGTATTGCTTCGCCAAAATAGCTTCTGCACACTGCTTTTGGAATTGATTTGATGTAATTATGCTGACATGTGTTGTTGAATGGTCGTTTGTTCTTCGATTTTTCATATCCATGCCTCTCATTGATTTTTCTTCGTTCCCGCAGACATTGTTATCCAGAAAGAACAGTATTACTGGGATCGAATACAGGAATGATCCCACTATTTTCGCTTGGGAGCTAATGAATGAACCGCGCTGCATGTCTGATCCTTCCGGCAAATACCTCCAAGTAAGTAATGCTCATATGCTATCATTGTCGAGAGCCATGATTGTTAGTTGAAGCATTGCTACTGAATCCAAAACTGTTTAGAGATGCTATAAACTATTGTCAAAGAGTTGTGTTGATTGATTTTCTATTTATAGAACAAAGTGCTAAACTTGCAGGCTATAATGATGATAGGATTCTAATTTAAATTAATGGTGAAGAATTGCAGGATTGGATTGAAGAAATGGCAGGTTTTGTGAAGTCGATCGACAGGAATCATCTACTGACCGTGGGACTTGAAGGGTTCTACAGTCCGAAGTCGCCTGGCAAGTTGGATGTGAACCCCGGCGAATGGGCAAGTGTTTTAGGAACTGATTTTATTCAGAACTCCAAGAGCTCAAATATCGATTTCGCTTCAGTTCACATATATCCAGATCAATGGTATGTGCTCAATTTGCCAGATTCTCTTAAACATGACCTCTGCCTTCTCATTTCTTTTTCTTTCCATTGCTTCTGACATTCATAAAACCATCATAAAAATTTGAAGCGATTTCATCTTTCGCAGGTTAGTAGGCCAACCACTTGAAACCAAACTAAAATTCGTCGAAAAATGGGTGGTTTCTCACGTCGATGATGGCGACAAAGTTCTCAAGAAACCCGTAATGTTCACTGAGTTTGGGCTTTCAAACATGAACAAGGACTTCGAACTGTCTCAACGAGACAAACTCTATAAAACAATTTTCGACATCGTCTATCGGTCTGCAAGGAAGAACGGCGCGGGGGCAGGAACATTCATTTGGCAATTCATGGTCGGAGGCATGGAAGAGTACAACGATGATTTCGGGATTGTCCCTTGGGAGAGGCCAAGCACATACAGGCTAATTACTGAGCAGTCATGCAAGCTAGCTCTAATTCATCGAAGGGACCGGCTAACGAGATTTGAAAGAGAATTATGTGAGAAAATCTAGTGAACCATAATTCTTAAAACTCCATGAAATATATATATGATTCCTCTTCATGCTTCATATCGATTTTCAATATAGGAAAATGTTTTTACTGTCTATATATAAAAATGTAATTGATCACACATGGTTCTTGAATGATCATTTCTTTGGTTCCATTGTGAAATTTTGCTTGCACAGTTGAGATAAAGGAATGGTTTCTTGGCCCCTCATTATGCATGCCTTGTTCATCACTATATCTTGTGTTGTCACTATTGCTGATTCTATTGCCTATTATTAATACCATATGATATGAAACAGTTTTGGTTTTTAGTAATAGAAGTGCATTAATCAACAAAGATAGAAAAGTTTATTACATATCTAAGAAAGCCAGCCATGTCTGGCTGGCCCTGACCTTCATCACCACTTATTTAGCACAACCACACTACTACTCCATTACTACATCTCATGCTTCTTATGCATGTTAATTTCTTCATTCTTCATATATGTGCTTTATGGACCACAGGTGCAATCCACACAGCTGCAGCTGTCGCCGCACTTGCAGTTGCCGTTGTGCTCAGCCGCCGGAGCCTCATTCACCGGGTTGTCGTAGTAACTGCAAACACGAGAAACAATAAATCACCCGTATAGTTCCCGGTACAACCTCAATTCCTACAATCTAACACGCTTGTACTAGTCCATCTGCGAGTTCATAATTTGCGAAAAATAGCAACAAAAATACTTAGTAGTAGGAAATGAACTTATGAAGGCATATAGTTGTCTTGAAGCTAGTTGAACATCATGTTTTAAATTTATGTAACATTAGAAGTACCTCTTCTGAGTCTCAACAATTTCGACGGCATATCCATTGCCCTTCTTCCTGCAAACATAAATCGATCAATTAACCATTAATTCATTGATGAAGATCAATAACATGAATCTATTTAGTATACTTTGAATTTCATATATATGAAGCACTACTTACACACACTGGCTCTTGTCAGCACAGTCACAGTTGCCACAGCTAGACATGTTGGAAGACTAAATAAGAGATTGGTAGTGAAAAAAAAAGGATGATTAGCTCAAAAGAGATATAAGAGTAAGTAGTTTTCCTTGTACACCTTGAACAACATCTTTGGTGGTATTTATAGAGTGAATTGTGAGAAGGGGCACAAGCACACACCTCTATGAGAAAAAAATAAATAAATAAAAAATACAAAGGAATCTCCATTATTGAGAGTCAAGACCCTAAAACTCACTCTAGTCCTCTCATGTCAATTTCATTGCATGCCCTTTGATGTAAATCTCTCTCTTTGATTTTTTTTTTTTTTTTTTTTTCCACAAACATTTCAACAAGAGAAGTGATAGCAACACTATAAGTAACAAAATTTATGTGTAGTCTAGTTCATGCATTGGAACTGTTGATATACATACATGGGCGAATCCAAAAAATCTTGTTAGGGGCGGACTTAATTTCACCTAATTTTTTTAAACAAATTATTATACTAGCTAGTAAAAAAGTAGTATAATAAACTTATAATCAAAATAATTTGTAATGTAAATTAAAAATACCGCTAAATTCTGTGTGAAGGGTCGTAGTATCGGAAATCTCTATGCATTCGATCCGACGGTTTTTAATGCGCTTGTTACAAAATTTGTTGCTTCTTCTTGTCAACAGAACATTTTTCTTTCAACAAAGGTGATAGAATTTTGTTGAAAGAAAAAGTGTGCACTCAACCATTTTTGTGATTTTGCTTTCCCTTGTTAACAAGTACAGTAAATGCTTGTTGTCAATCAAAATCATTCAAGCATTTGCTTTTTTCTCAAAAATGCTTGAATGATTTTGATTGATGGGAATGAATAAGAGAATTTTGAATTGGTGATGTTGCAATTGGGGTTTGGTAGGGTCATTGGCTCCTATTTGTCAAAACTTGTAGGACCCCTTAGGCCCTTACTTTGATACTCAGCAGGAAATTATTTATTGCTTGTCTCTACATATCAATTTAACCAGTACTAGTTATTCTTTGATAGACCTTTTCAAGAAGTAGAACTTGAAAGAGGTCTATACAATGTCACCTACCTGTTGAATAATATAAACCATAGATTGAAGATGAGAAAAGAATATCATGTCAATATAGGCACAAATGCTTTTGGTTATATATGAGTAGACAATTTATTATTCCATAGGAATGGTGAAGTGACCATGCAATAGTTTCATATTAATGTGAACCATCCAAAGTGTTAGGTTCTTAGTTTTTTCTTGCCCAAGTGCACAATTTTGACAATAGCACCAATAAACATTCCAACATGTAAAAATTTCTCAATTGGAATTAAAAAAGACCCCATGAGATTCGATATCAACCCCCTTACTTCTTTTTATATCTAAGGCTCGAACTTGAAATCACTGATACGAACGCACTAATTAAGTATCTAATAAGTAATATAATTAAGAGAGGTTTAATTTAATCAATTTGTTGATCTACTTATTTTCAATGGAGGAGATCAAAGTGGGAGGCTAGGATGAAGTTTTGTTTTCAATTCTCCTTCCATGCACCTTCCCTATCAAATCTTTGTCAACAAAAGAAGCCCCTTTTGTCATGACTCTTTTAACTTTTGTAAATCCTCACAAGGCACAAGCAACAAGAAAGTGTGATGGGGCTGAGCCCTCTTCATTTTCTTTCTGTCAAAATCAAACCAGCCAATTATGAAGGGAACTATAAGTGTTTGTTTCTTGTAATTTTACTATGCCTAGCTTGACTTATAGGTACTTGTCTTTAGCAATAACACTATTCAATTTTAGTTTTGTTTCTTCAATTTTGATAGAGAATGTTTTAGATGTTGCAATTGAAAGTACAAGTATGCCCACAAGAATTTAAGTTATTCGAAATGTTTGGCATATGATTCTGTGTTAAAAAAACCCACAACAATAAAAAGAAATTATGTATTTGAGAGAGAAAAAAGTCCTAAAAAAGATGTGGTGGACAAAGTTAACCTAGTTGAAAAAAGAAATAACATTGATATCCTTATTGCTGTAAACTAAGTTGTAAGTCAACTAGAACTTAAGTTGGACTTGCTAGAGACTTAAGCATAGAAGACATAAACTAAGAACTACTAGAACAAATAGAGAATATGAGACAAGAGAGAAGAAAACTAGAGATGATAATGTAGATATTTCATTCATACATTGGTGTATTCTTTACAAGTGAATGAACTCCTTTATATAAGCCCTTAGTCATGATGAGAATAAGTACACCAAAGTCTCATGTCATACAAGATTACAAGTTACATGACAATACATAGACAAGTGATTATATATTGAAGTTGAATACAAGTTATGTAGAGTGTACAAGTTACATTCAATGTAGAAGTCGTACTTGATGTTAAAATTCAATGTGAGAGTCATGATTGACAATGTGATCATTCATAAGCTTGGTTAAAGGGTCATCCAGTTTACAACACTCCACATTCGATGACACTTGTTGAGAGAATATGCCTCGTTAAAACCTGTACTAGAAAAACCCTGTGGGAAAAAAAATCTAGTATAGGAAAAAAAGTACAATGTTCTCGTCAATCTTGATTTGTAGTATAATATTGTTGATTGCCTCATTAAAAACTTTGCTAGAAAAATTCAGTGGGATAAAACCATAACTAAGTAAAAGAGTGCAACACATTGATACACTTTGAGAGAATATATATATGCCTCATTAAAACCTTTACTAGAAAAACCTCGTGGGAAAAATCTAGTATTACGAAAAAGAGTACATTAATTGCTCTCATAATTTATTTTTTCTTTTATTTTTTTTATATGAAGTATAATAATGTTAGGATTGCTTCATTAAAAATCTTGCTAGGAAAACCCAGTGGGATAAAACCATAGCGAAAAGAAAAGAGTGCAATACACTAATCAATCTAGATACATATTTTTAATATTGTTAGAATTGCCTCATTAAAAACCTTGCAAATAAAACTCAATGGGATAAAACCATAACAAAGGGAAAAAGAGTGCAATATACTAACCAATAACTCATTTTGATTCTCCCCCTCATGTTCACATGGGTGAGACATCTTGTGCATTTTGTTGCACATGGACATTGTTTTCTATATGAGTCATTTAATGCTGAAGCATATGATTGTCACTCTTTTGTATATAATATTTGCATCAAGTAACTGATTCATAACTTGTTGCTACTGAATGATCTTTTGAACTTCGAGTTTATATTAATTTATACATGGATCATAATACAACAAATTTAATGCAATTTGATGTGTTTCAAGCAATTTCGCGTCATTCCTTTTGAATTGGCTTATATCTCCCCCTGATGGTGGGAAAATTGCTTCATCAAAGTGACAATTAACAAAACTTGCTATAAATAAATTCCATATTAGGGATTCAAGGCATCTTATAATATGATTGATGGAGAGTTAAATCAATATAAGTCTCCTATTGATCTAAACCCGTTTTAATTCCTTAATCAGGATCGCCGACCTTTGACGTGGGACCTACACTGTGATACGTGCACCGACCGAGGCACGTGGTCGAGGTATATCATATTTTTGTATTGATGTGTGTCTAGTGTTATGTATTGTGTAGACTTACTAAGTTGGTTTGTACAGTTGTAGGCGTCGAGACGAGAGCGGGGACATGCCTCGATATGCGTGTCGACGCGGGTACCGAGTAGTTGACGGGACCGAATATTAGGTCGGGGAAATGAAAACACACAAATTGAATAAAAAAATTTGTCAAGTAAATAATATGGAATAGATATTGGGTGACTAGCGACGCGACGGTACGCGGATGTCACGGTTCGGACGCGAAACCGGGTGTCGAAACGCCCGAAAACACGGGCGAGTGTCTTAGTTGTGTCACAATCAAGTGTCAAGAGACCTAACAACACACTTGTCCAAACTACACAACACTTGGCCCAAACTCACACCACGTGTTCACCACCCCACCTACACCTACACACCACACACACACACAAAACACACACACACACACAACCGATCGGGCCGAAAGAGGAAGAAAACCGAGAGGAAGGAGATAAAGAAGAAGAAGAGACCGGCAGAGAAAGAGAGAGAAAGAGAGCGGGAGAAAGAAACTGAGAGCTCGACGACGGTGAACACCAAGTGAGTTGTGTCGTTTGTTGTTGCTGTCGGTCATGGTCGTGGGTTCGAATTGACGAACTCGAACGAACTGCCATGGCAGTTCGTCCAAGCTCGAAGAAGGCAGGGGAGTAGCCTCCCCTGCATGCGAATTCCACTTGGGGTTGGGGATGGAAGCCCAACCCCGGCAAAAAAAAAAAAAAAAAAAAAAATGTTCTTGCTCGGTTCGATCGGGAGGAAGAAGCGCGTGTGCACCCCCTTACTGGGCCCGGCCGGGTTGGGTCCGACCCGTTTGGGTCGACCCGACCCAAACAGAAATTTAAAAAAAAAAAAAAAAAAAAAAAAGGAAAAAAAATGAAGGAAAAGTTTGGAAAAATTGGGGAAAATTATATTTCGATAAAATAAATAGAGATTTATAAAGTTCTATGAAAAGAACATATGTGGGAATGTCGGACGCGACTTTTTGCGGGGTTTTGCCTCGAAAAGCGCGAAATGGGCAATTTGGCCTAAAAATTTCAGAAAGTTGTTGTAAATTGTCATGCTAACTTAAATTGAACTAATGAGACACCAAACTCAGGAACCTAGGAAAATGGTACGGGAGAGCGAATACAAGATTTGGAGTATCGGGAGGCCAGTAAAGCTAGGATTTTACTTTGTTGTTGTGAGTATACCCAATGGCAACTTTACTTGACATTTCATTCCTATTAATTGTTGTCATTGTATAGTCATTTTGACTATTTTGCCTTTGTACTCTTATATCATGTGTTCTTTGTGTCTATGCTCACTTGATGAGTCTAGTTTGCATGATATCCATTCATTTGATTTGATTCATTGATTCTATCCCATGCTATGTCTATTCTTGTTGTTTTAAATGTGAATTGAATGATAAATAGCATGCTATTAGGCTAGTTAATATCTTATAAATATTTAAGAGGACTTGTATTCCTTATTTGTTTAGGTGTGTAGATGTGCCTATGCCTTGAAAATTCATACTTGGTATTTCTTGAAATTTAAAAAGTAGTTTTTGCATTTAGGTCCCGTACTCGATCGAGGTGTGCGCGAATCACGGGGTTAGAGTCCCTGGGGATGTCGACACATGTTACTTGACACTGTATGACACTCGGGGTTAGAGTCCCTGAGGTGGTCTACACACCGGGGTTATAGTCCCTGGTAACACTTGGGTTAGAGTCCCTTGTGCTATATGATTATTGAGTCGGAGTGACACGTTTCACTGCCGACCGGACCTAAATCACCACTACTTAGCCTAGTGTCAGTATCACTTGTTTAACTCTGGTATTTACTCGCATATGGTTTATTTTCCGGTTTTCCCATTTATATGCTTTTAAATACCATTTGAATATTTGGAAATGCAAATTAAACTTGTCATCGGGGATTACTGTTTTATTCTTGTACTCACCGTCCTCTTTATGACGGTGAGTGCCGAGCCGTCTACCAGCAGGCCGGGCAAAGAGAAGATCGTCGATTATCCCTGAGCCCGCAGCGCGTCACTGCATCGATTGTAGGTCTTCTTTTGATATTTTGATTGTATATGTTATATACGTCTTTGAGATACTATTTGGGGTTGTCTATTGGGTTGAACGTTAGTTCCCCGACTTGACTTAGACTATTTTGCTGTTTCACTGCATTTCGAGGACTTTATATATGTGATATCATTTCCTGGTTTTCCACACTTAGGATTTTATAAATGGCTTTTGCATAAGTTACTCATTGATTTGTCTTGAGATAATCTCCAGAGTTGATAAAAAAATCAAGTTCGATAAAGGATGTCCGTGCGAATTTACGATATTTTCGCATTATCGATGATTATGGATAATCAAATAGACCTTTCCACAAAATGAATGTCATTTGATTTATGACGACATTCGTTTTAATGTGTCTTATATATTCCAGAAGTTAAAGCCAATAATATTATACTCAGATTAAATCATATTCATATAGATAAATTTTCTATTATTCGAGTAGACTTCTTCCGAACAAGACATTAACAATAAAATTGTTGTACGGATATTGTTCGAACATTAGCATCCGCTAAGTTCGAATTCGAGAAATACTCACTTTTATATTATAATGTACATGCATGTAGCACGATACACAAGACATAAACTCATCGTCCATATTTAGGTCATGATTTAAACACATCTCGATGTGCCTGTTTTATCGAGCCATTTTCAATGATAAAATTCATAATATTTTGCCTTTGATTTTGAAGGCATGGTAAAGGTCACAAAAATATTCGGGTATATATATGACAATATTTAGGCAAAATAGCCTTTCATATATGACCAAAAAATGTCACAATTATGAGCGCTCATTGTCAATAATTATTTGCCATTTGAAGTGGTGCACCACTTTTGTTCCAATTTTTTGTGGAATTGTCAATACGACCTTTACCTGATATTTTCACATTTTCCACGTCCATAAATTTGTTATTGCGATCATGATCATTATATGCAACATATGCTTCTTAATTTGAAGCTGAACTAATTGGACGGGAGCGATATTATATTTATAATATCTAATTATTTTACTCAGCTACCATGAGACAAATTATTTTACTCAGCTACCATGAGACAAGAAATCAATCCTTAATATTTATTGGATTGACGTGCGCACTCGATATTTGTTGCACCAATAAATCGAGGCGGGCCACGTGACCTTCTTTTTATTGTCTCATCACTCATATTTTCACATAGCCTTAACATAGAGGTAATTAAAATTGCGAAATTATAATTAATATTTTACTGATTAAATTTTGTAGCTTAAGACTCAACCGCTTATTTTGAGCTTTTGGAGCATTACATTTTTTTGGTATTTATATATTTATAACTCCATAGGGTGAAAATATATATAAAGTGAAATATTCACTTTTCAAATCTCTAAAGAGATATTGGCAAATGATTTAAATTTTGTATAACACAACATAATCTTGCACATATGTTTTACTCATAAATTATAGTATCTAATTGTCATGACAAGTAATTCTTGTCGGTAATATAATAAGGCAACAAGTTCAACTATGGTTGAATAATATTTTGAAAATAAATTTAATATAAAATAGTTTTTCCCTTTTTATGTAAAAACATAACATATGATTAAATATATGTTCACAACTTGATTCATTAATAAACAAAATGTACTATTCGTATGAGTTGGTGGGACAACCTCCAGGTTGAGTGGCGAGACATAGTCTACTTAATATCATGTCTCCCGTCTCCCTTTCAATGTTTAGCTTTACCGGGGACAAGGCTTACCCACTATCAACTCAAACTTATAACATTATTTGTATTATAAAATCAAGAATAGAACAATAACTTATCGTTTGTAGTTTTAAGAGGAAAACTACATGTCACACATTGACTTTTGATTTCTGATGTAGAATATCGTACAAGACGCAACTACAGAGCATACTTTCGTAGTCGGTGACGTTACAATGCATAATGTATGAATAAATTACATTTATATAATTAAATATGCATGTAACAAAAAAGAAATTAACCATGACAACATGGAAATAAATTGAACTTATTTAAATTAATAAAATTATACCTTCTTAGCTTTATATCTTTGAAAAGTTTCTTGATCTTCAAGACCTCCTCTTGTAGAGCAACTTCGTGCTGATAACGTGTTGTAAACTAAGTTGTAAGCCAATTAAAACTTAAGTTGGACTTGCTAGAGACTTAAGCATAGAAGACATAAACTAAGAACTACTAGAACAAGTAGAGAAGATGATACAAGAGAGAAGAGAGCTAGAGATGAGAATGTAGGGATTTCATTCATACATTGGTGTGTTATTTACAAGTGAAGGAACCCCCTTATATAAGCCCTTAGTCATGACGAGAATAAGTACTTGCACAAAGTGTGCAAGTTACACCAAAGTCTCATGTCATACAAGATTACAAGTTACATGACAATACATATACAAATGATTATATATTGGAGTTGAATACAAGTTATGTAGAGTGTACAAGTTACATTCAATGTAGAAGTCATACTTGATGTTACAATTCAATGTGAGAGCAATGCTTGACAATGTGATCATTCATAAGCTTGGTTAAAGGGTCATCCAATTTACAACACTTACCATCAATTCTAGAATGCAATATCAAAGTGCAACATACATAAGTTCTAAAATGTTAATTGTTGAACTTTAAAGGTGTTGAACTTTAAAGGTTTTTTGAGTTTGTATTGTATCCAATTTTTAGTCTCACATGGGGAGGAAACTTTTTTGTTTCTTTCCTTATAAGAGATCTTTCACTTGAAGTAAGTTGTTAAGTGAATGTGGGGTTGGAGGAAAAGACCATGGGTATTCTCCATTGATTAATACACATTAAATATCAAAATATGTCTTTGATAGGGCGTTGGACCTTGGGGCCTTTGACGCTAATGATTAAATAACTTAGCCAATTCACAATACAAATTTTATTTTATTTTTTTTATTTTTATTTAATTTCGTATTTGTTTTTAGTGGTGAACAGTTACAACCTTTAGCTTTTAAAAAGTTGTTTAATTAGTGGGATAATTGGTGGTTAATGAACCACACCACTAATAACCTCGTTTTAAACAATTGTAACCGTTCAAGAGATGCAGCTTTTGGTTTATAAATGAAAATGGTTTTAACTTCATTTGAGTACTAAGAAAAAATTTCGAAATTGAGATTGTTTTCTCTGCTTTTTGAGAGAGATTTTCGCTGTTGCAGAAGAAAAGGATTTTTAGTTGGTGTGTAATCAAAGATCAATCCAGTTGTATCCTGGAGACGAACCTCTTGCAGCATTCATACACCGAATTGGAGGAAATTTCGTCTTAGGACATTGCCATTAAGTGCAAGCCTCTGGTATTATTTTATCTAGTTCTTTGTAATTGAATTCAAGCATGATATATTATAGTTCAGTAATATGCATGTTTTTGTGTATGTACTAACATTAATTTGCCTAGATAGTCAAAAGATGACAACTCAAAGTTGCCTACTCGCACTCTTTTCCCTCTATTTTCAACTGCGACAAAGGAGAAAGCTACACATTTTTCTCACTTTGCTCTGAGGAGAAGATTGGACATCTCTTCCTCGTCACTTTCTCCCTTCTTTCCATAGAAGTAAAGCTCGCGTGACCTCTGATGAATTTGAGAGCATTCTTTCTTAAGATTAACTTATTTTTTCGTACTACTAGCAAGGTCGATGGAACAAAATCTATCGTAGCTAGATTAAACAGTTGTTGAAAGTCAATAATTTCTACCACATAAAAAAAAAAACAAAGAAACTTTGAAGATTTTATTTGTAAAAATTTAAATGGGCCTGCTCTCCTTTGTAGTATAGCCCAGTCAGTCAATCACATGGGCCAAAGTCCGAGAAGCCCAAGCCCACACAATGTATGATCTCTCCACAAGTCAAAGCCAGTCAAACTTCGATTTCTATTGTCAAGGGAGGTCCAAACAAATTCAAACACAATTACTCCAACCCAAATTCTTAAGCCCTAACAAAACCCTCACTTGACGAACTTCATTTCCACAGAAAGTAAAAATCGAAGCTTTGGCAATGGCGAATCGAAGATTCCTCCAATCCACAATCCGCCATTGCTGCCCGTCACTCCTCTACTCTTCTACAACGCCAATTCGATCTCTCACGACATCTCTGCCTTCAATCGAGACGGTCACTCTCGAAAACCCTAGCCCGGTCCCATGTAAAATCCCCAATTGTTTCGCCCAATTCAATCCGCCGATGCGGTTCTCGTCGCGGGCGAGGAGCTCCGATGGCGATAATGGGGAGGAGGATTATGAAGATGATGGAAGTGATGATGGTGATGATGATGGTGAAGAAGAGGAGGATGAGCTGAGTGGGAGTGAAGGGGAAGAGGAGGTGGATGAGGAGGGAGTGGCGGCGAAAGCAGTGGAGAATAGGACGTATTCGCTTGAGGAGAAGGAGGCGGAAGCGGCTGCGATCGGGTATAAGGTGATCGCGCCGCTTGATCCTAGCGAACGGGCTTTCAAGCCGTGGGAACCGGTTTTCGCGGTTATACAGGTGTTTACTGATCTTGGTTTGTTAATTTGATTGTTGTGGAATTGTTAATGTTGATTAGTTTGGGTTTTGTTTAATGGGTGTTTGATGAATTCGTTTTTGTGGACAATTCAATGACTTGGAGTGAATTTGCATTTTAATGAGAATAATTGAGACACGGTGGAGCGTATTTGTGGCATCGATTCGGGTCTGGATAATGTTCATTACCATTATCCGGGGTCGGGATTCGAATTCATATTTACTACTTTGGTCAGTTTCATGAGTATCGTTCGGATACGCGCACTTATGTACCGACACTACAACATTGCCGCCTAGGTCATTACCACCACTATTTCAAATCATTCTGTGCCAAAGCCATGTCTTAGCAGCCAATATCAATGACACATTGAGAAACAACATATGAAAATTGCCACTTTGCAAGTACCAATGCTAAAATGACCCTAAGCATTGCCTTTAGGCGTGAGCAACTTTTCTTAACTTGACTTTACCTATGTGTTCAAGCCTCAATAATCATATTTTGTTTTATGGAATAAGTAATACACTTGTCTATGCAGGCCTATGTTTAGTTCTCATACATTAAGAAGTTTATTGAAGAACAAAGATTTATGGCTGTACCAGATGTTATTAACAAAGTCTTATTGAATTATTCTTTGTTATCCTTTTCCAGATTGGCTCTCATCAGTTTAAGGTCAGCAATGGTGATGTGATTTATGCTGAAAGATTGAAGTTCTGTGAAGTCAACGATAAGGTATGTGGCGCTGTGAATTTTTTTTGCAATTTTGGTTATTAGAGGTATGAGCTGCTGTTGCTATTTGTGTTGAGAAAATAGGACTATCCATTTCATAGGCCACTTGATCATTTCAGTTGCTGACTGAATCGTTGTCCGTTGGTCTTCATAGATGTACCTGGATTTTAGATATTGTTTTCAAGAGTTGATTGGTTTACTTCTTTGAGCCTTTCAATGTCAAACCATATGAAAAAAAGCTTTTTGTTGAACCAGGTCAATTTCTGGCTGTTATGCATCTTAATATTTGAGATAGCGTTGAAGAACTCATTGTTACAAGTTACACTATTTCTTCTAAAAAAGTAGTACTCTCGAAGAATGTTTATTAAAATATATAATATATTAATGAAGCCTTACTTTCTGTGTTGCATTTCAGTTGCTCTTGAGCAAGGTTCTTATGCTTGGCTCCCGGAGCCAGACCATCATTGGCAGGCCCACATTGCCAGAAGCTGCTGTATTTGCAGTTGTTGAGGAACATGTAAGAGATTTTTTTGTTACTTCTTGCTCATACCCATTCTGACTTGGTTGAATGTGTAACATTTTTGTCATATATATTATGTATGTATGATACCCTCGTGCATGATATTTCCTTTCTGATTATGGTTTTTGTTGGGTATATGATCTCGACAATGCTGTTTCATGTTTGCTTGTTGTGTGGCTACTTTCTGTTTGTATCTGGGCCCTATGGTGGGTGGAATAGGAGATATGCTTATGCCATAAAGGTCAATGAGAATATAAATCTTGAATTCTTTGTTTCTATTATCTCATAATCATAGTGCTTTCAATTCATTCATTTATTTCATCTATTCAATTAAAGTGCCTATTCTTCGTTAGCTTTATCATAATTTTATAGGTTTATTGTTATCAATTCTTTTACTTGTTTGTTTCAGGCATTGGATGCCAAAGTTATAATATTTAAGAAGAAGAGAAGGAAGAATTACCGCAGAACCAAGGGGCATCGCCAGGTAAGAATAGCATTTTCTTTAGAATTAAGTGGTGTCTTTAATTTTAGTTTTTTCGGGAAACTATTATGCATGGTAAGGACCTCTAAGATATTGGCCGGACCATACTGCGTGCCATATGATTTGGCTATCAAAACTGCTCTCGAATAGTTATTAACTATTAGATGTAAGTCATTGCATCCATAGCAATTACTAGTAACTCCTAAGCTTTCAAATATTCATATATTGGAGCCCGAGTATGTATTGGACTAAGGCTCATGATTTTGCATGGACTCTTGGATTATTTCACCTGGTTTTGGCACGCCCTTTCTATATTACGACTAAAGTCTTGTAGGTTTGTTAAGGAAGCATGACCAATTTTTAGGAAATTTATTCATCTTTAGATCAAGTTGAAAATTGAAGGATGATGCATGCAAAGTAAGAGTCTACAAGGGTTGAACTCTTCCACTACTATCTATATTTGGCCTGATTCAAACTCTTACAATCAGTTTGTTTTTCTTCTGCTGTTTACCTCATATTCTTCATGCTTTTGATTGGAGAGATATCATGTTTAAGGCTATTGGTTGCTCTGTTCTTCATGAATTACCTTGCATTTTTGTTCCAGGAACTAACTAGGTTAAGAATTACCGATATTCAAGGAGTCATGAAAGAAGAAAAGGCCGCTATTGCTGCTTAGGACCGTCCTTTCTCCAATCATATGCAAAAATTACTGGACACCTCCGTAATTATGCCATCTTTGCTTCTTGCTGCAAGATTATGAACCAATCACCATTTCATATGATCACCAATCCAATTTCCTACACGTGGAAGGTATGAGCAGCAGCTTTGAACAAATTGGAGCCTGCGGCTTGTACTGTGCTTATGAAATGGTCCAAGCCACTGAAAAGTGCTACTTTTTGTATTTTATTTTCAGGATATGGAATGTTTAAGAACATTCTTTCATTTCTTTTTTTCTTTTTTTCGTGGGTAGTTTAGAGAAATGTTTTGACTCCCTAACTCTGGAGCATTGTTGAACCAATATTCCAGTACAAGGCTGAAAAGTAGTTTTTCTTAACATTGAGTTTGAAGAACTACTTGTAGGATCTTATCAATCTGTCCTTCACAAATGTTTGTGACATCACCAGTTCATTGTACATGGGCTAATTTTTTCCATTCTAATAAATGTTTGTTGTATGAAAATGTTGGAAAACTCTTTTTGCGTGCTTACAGATGATATGAGTGTAGTTTATCTTTAAATTAGCATCCGTTAATGATCTTGTGGTTTTTATTATCATATGGCTTATACCTAAAGCATTTTTGCAATTTTTGCCTTGATGCTAACTTCTTGAACGTCGTAATTATATATGAAGCTCACAGCATTAGAAGTGAGAACGTACCAAACGAGTGGTGCAACCACTTGATTGGTTATTGCTCTTTCATTTTTCGTTTTGCAATAATTAGACACCATGCTAAAGAGTTACAGATACCGATTGAGAATTGTTTAAGATTTTATCGAGTAATGGATATTTAACATTTTATCTCTATAATACTCCCTTTTTTGTTGTTGCAATATTGATCTTGCATCGAGAGTTTTGTGTATTTGTTAGGTTTTCAATCTTTATTTAATGTATGCATTTCTAGTTGCTATCTGATTTCTAATAGTTGAAAATGGTTACCTGACAATGTATGTTCAAGTCTCATCCTAAATTGAATATTTGAAGCTAGATGATGTTCTCATAGAATGGTTTGGAAATCTCACCATCAATTGCACTTAATCGAGCACAATGGAAAAGTTTGATCCATGTAGCCGACCCCAATTAATTTGGGACTGAGGCTATGTTGTTGTTGTTGTTGTTGTAGATGATGTTCTCATAGTTGCATCCATTGCATGTAATGAAAATATTGAGTTAATATGGTCCAGAAGTCAAGGATTTAATGCTTAGAAGTTCAGGTGCCCTACCAAAAGCATTTGTAGATTTTGTTTCTATGGCATAGTTAATGTAAATATCTCTAGCTATTGTAACCTTAGAAGTTCAGGTGCCCTACCACCATGAACCATTCAAGTAATTGACTTCCAAATGCTTAGATAGAGACTTCTCAACCTCCAATCCACCTATCTCTTGTGCAAAATTTAGTCACCGTTTTGTGCAGCACTTCTGATAGTGAAAGAACGGGCACTAGTAACAGCACACCAATTTCTGATGTTGTGTTATGAACACTTTGGCTAGCTTAGTCAATTGGATTAGGATGTGTCTTGCAACTTTCAATTGTCACATGTACCATGTTTTCTTTTCATTCCTGGAGGACCCTCAGTTGTAGCTATCAAGGATATTCTTTCGTGGAGGGTTGCGATAGGTTGACAACCAGTATAAAACTTTTGTCACTCTTCATGAAATGGATCGAACATATTAATTGGGGACCGAGGCTATGTTGTCGTTGTTGTTACTAGTTTCTAGGGACTTCCCACATCCTACTTAACAAGTTAAGAGGAAGTTAAGTCTGGATATAAACCATGAACCATGATTTGCAAAGTATAAGTGAAAATAATCAAGAGACCACTTATCAATGCCTTTCTCCTTTAAAAGTTATTCATGAATTGTTAATAGTCTCAATTTATTTATTTTATATTTCTGTTGAAAGTGATAGAAAAACACTGTATTGGCTCTGACTTTGACATGGAGATTGGTTCAGATTAGGCATCTTGGAATCAAACCATTTACCATACAATACTTCTTCATCTATTCTCCTACTTAAGATGAAATTAGATCTTAGTCCCTACATTAGTCAATAATGGAGTGATGATGCTATCAGACACTTTGTCACTTTGTATCATATTTTTCTTTTTTTCTACTTGTCTTGTCTCTTATTCTTAAGGATGAGTTTTAAAGAGTTTAATTAGTTGTGGCCTCTTTTGGATTCTCAATATGATTCATTATTTTCTTGAGTCCCAGCTGTTCTTACAATGAGCTAGCTCTTAAGAGGCATTTGAATGTTTTAGTTGGAGAATACGTATCTAAAGAAAGTGGTTGTGACTTTACTTTCTGTGCCAAGGCCCTCCTAGAAAAGTTTGAATTTGCTATTGCTGTGCAAGTGCTCCCACTTTTGATTTAATTATGTTTATGCTAATGGAAATCAGAGTCACAATAATTTCCCACTTGACTCTTGATTATGCATGAGCCCCTCCTTTAGTTCTCTAATTCCTGAACAGTGAATACTGATTGTTCCCTTATATTATAGCACCAATGCTAGTCTGCAACTTTGACAATATTAACTATCTAATAACTTGAATTCCTTTCATTCTAATGAGTTAAGTAGTGATTATTGTTTTTAGATGTTGTCATACCACTCAGTAATTACTGTGCTTCTTCTCGAGTATTTGTGGTTCGCATGAACTCAGTCGATTTTGTATTCACGCGTTGTGAAACTTGAAGTTCATGGAATTATGCATGCTATAATAAGTATATAACTTCATTTCATCATTCTTATAAGTTGGTAGATTGTGTTGTGTCTCCATTTTTATTTTTATTTTTGGTATTCTGCACATTGTTCTCTCTATACATGATCTTTTATAGTACTTTTCTGAAAAGTATGATGTTTGTCCATCACACAATGTGGTCGACGAAAGCAATACAAAAACAAACAAATGAATAAATTAGATGCCTGTGTAGATTACTACTATGTGGTTTTACTGATTGACTCAACTAAATATGAGTCATTTTTTTGTTCTTGGGCCCTATGATCTATCATTATTGCTGTGTTACTTGTGTTTATATTTTTAGTCCCCTATGATTTTCATGTATTAAAGATTGGTGAATTGTTGTCAAATGTGAAATTGATGGACATTTGTTTTTCAACAGTTGTAACATGTAACCTTATGTTGCAGGCTACAGTTACTGAAACATTCATATTTTGTCCTTAGACAATTAACTCTTCTTGCAAATGCAAATGCTTGTTTCAGTTGGAAAACTATAGATAATAGAAATTGAAGAAATTTCGCAGCATAGAAGTAGACTAGGATTATAAAAGCACTCCATCAACTGTATTAAATCGAGCAGAGTGAAAAAAATTTGATTCATATTGTTGATTTCAATTAATTTGGAATCAAAGGTTTATTGTTGTTGAATGAACAAAAGTGCTTAGCGTCAAAGGTATTCTTGAAATATAGTCAATGTCTTAAATCTAGAGGTCTAAAGTTTGAGTATTATTAGACTTGAGAAAATCTTGTTCGAAGCCCTTGCTCTCTTGTGACCTTATAGAAAGTTGAGTCGAACTAGTCACGATGGTTGTCTACCGAGCAGATTGCGCTCAAAACAACTATCTATATATGTATTACAAAATTAAGTAGCTTTCAATTAAACTTCGAATTTGTGATTTTTTTTTTTTTTTTTTTTTTGGTCAAATCTTCGAATTTGTGATACCCTGTTGAGATAGGACTAAAGTATTGAAAAAAAAAAAGAAAGAAAGATATACATTGAACATGTCAAGATCTCTAAATTTCAACCAAACAAATTGGGGTACATGTGGGGGGATTTTGTTCTTATAAAAAAAAAAATTTAATAAAAATCTTGAAACAAAAAATCCTTAAGGCCTTCCATCGTTGAAGTGCACCAATAGAAATCCAATTTTAGTGTTGTGTGCCTTTTCTCATGCACTATCTAAACCATGTTAGGTTTATAATGTGCCACTACATTGGGTGCCTTATTATATATTTTTAAAAATAGTTTTTAGAAACTTTTGCCCTAACAAACAATGAAATAAGTCCATGTGTGCTTTGGTGGGACATGTTTCCTCACCTTTATTTTGAAGAAATCCCACTTTGAAATTCACTTTTCACTGTTGTGCCCACTTCATAGGCCCCAGCTCTCAAAATCTAAGTCTAATTCATTGATGCATATGCTTATAGCTAGAGCTCTTGGACATGAAAAATTAATGTCAAAAAACTAGAGTGAGTGGCACATCAATGCCATCAAATAAATCAAAATTTGAAGAGTGACTTGTTTTCTTCTTCTTTTTATTAGTTAAAGGATAATATATAAGAGCCATATCTTCTTCTTCTTTTTTTCTCGTGGCCCAATATTTAGATTTATCCGACTACTCCATATTTGAGCACTATCGACCATTTGGTGAGTTGGAGGTACACACGAAATTTATAACCCCGATTGTTCTAAAGGGGCATCAAAGTTTTTTTAGAATTGATCCCAACATTGGTTGGTTACCACTTCTAATTTCATGTTTTGATCTCTTGGAAATATCATCTTATATTATGTGCACTCAACTCATCAAGACTTTATTCCATAAACCTAATTTACATAATATCATCTCATTGGACTTTCTAAATCTGTTTTTCAAAGGCAAAACATATTTTTTGGTCCTTGAACTTTTATTAGTGTACATTTGGTCCCTGAACTTTTGAGTTTTTTATGATTTTGGCCCCTGAACTTTGAGTTTTTTATGTTTTGGGGGAAAATTAATTTTTTTTTTCAACTTTTGTTGGTCGATTTGAGTCGTTCGGTTCAATAATATAAACCACTTTACTCTTCTTGACTAGTCATACGTCAGTTTTGTTATTCACGTTGGTGAAATTTAACATTTTAAATTGCGGAAGGACTAAATGTAGAATCATTGTGAAAGTTCAAGGACCAAATGTGTAGTAATAAAAATTCAGGGACCAAAAGCATAAAAAACACAAAGTTCAAGGACCAAATAATTAGTTTCGCCTTTTTCAAAAGAAAGAAATATTCTAGGATCCACATTTCATGGTTGAGGTACAACTTTGGAATATCTTTTTATTCCAATCCCAAAAGGGAGCGAGTAAGGTCTCTTTGTTACTTATGATGAGGACTTGAGTTTGTACTCACCACTAGTATCACATATTTTAAGTTCACTAAGCTACTGTTGTGTCATCTTCTACAGCTTTAATTCAAGTACAAAAAGGGTATACTAAAAAGGGTGGCATATATTCCTAGAACATTCCATGCAACTTATTTGCACCAAGAGTACCTAAACCATCCAATCAAGTTTTAACAGTAGAAATTTTTTTACAAAAAATAAAATAAAAAGTCTTTTGTTAATTATAATCATGTTCTTATTGGTCGGTTTCGTTCATAAAACTGAATTTTTCACTGAAACAGTAAGTGCGCCTCTTTAGAGAAGAGTTGCTTCTTTGGAGCGTGTAAGGAAAAATACCTCATCAACTGCACTAAATCGAATAAAATGAAAGAGTTTGATCCATGCAGTTAATTCTAACTAATTTGAAACGAAAGCTTTGTTGTTGTTATCGTTGTAAAATTAATATAAAATGCATTCCAATTAAAGCAAAATAGGGCTCAATCAAATAAAACCTTCTGGTGATGGGAAACTTTTGGAGCGTATAAGGAAAAATACATCATCAACTTACATTTTTAAACTAAAGAAAACAAAGGTGTCACTATAATTTACACATTAGTTTAAAAATGTAAGTTGTGAGATTTGATGTCAAGGAAAGCTGTATATACTATAACTTTAGTGACTTGTAACGTGTGGAGTTGAATATTTTAGAGAAAGTGAGTGAGAGGAGGAAGACATCATCTTTACTTTCCATGATAAAAGTAGGAAAAGGTGGCTTGGAATGCTTACTATCAATATCATCTTTTGTTAGCTCAAATTTAGGTATTAAGCAAACCTTGCAGCCCTCCTAGCTAGTGTTCCATGATGATAATAGTTTTTAATCCCTTTTTTTATAGCTAAATATCACAATATATATTTAGAAGATTAACAACAAAAAGTTTAGATTATGAACTATTCAACTAGAGATTTCAAGTTCAAGATTTAAGTATCGAGAAAATTACGATGAAAGATTTTTACTCTCTCAAAAAACAAATCATACCTACTCGAGTGAAGACTTACACTAATTTTTTTTTAGTGAGGAGTAGAAATTCTTATGTAACTTAAGATTTTCAAAACTAAAAATACGCTATAGTGTCGACTATTTCATATTTGAGCATTGTTGAGATTCACAAAGAGATCTCATTTAAGGGAACAAAGTTCCTTCCTACTCGGACCAATAGACTAAAAATTCAAAAGGAAAATAATGTCGTGCTCCAGCTAGGGACACGTACAATTGACACGGACGTTTGTCGCAAATCTATATGCGAGTGCACGTATCCCGATGTGCATCGAAGTGGCGAGGCACAATAACGTGTTCCATTCAAAAACCCTAAAATGTCGGAAATGCCCCCATCTCGCACCTATATTATTAGTCTCAAAAAAGCCCTCCTTTAGAGAGAGAAACTCCAATAATCGTTTGAAGTTTAAACACCTCTCTTTCTCTCTCTAGCTCTGCCTCGCTCTCTCTCTCTCTCTCGCGCTCTCCACAACTGCTTCAGCGATGCTCGCGAGCTTCTTCAACAATGGCGTAAACCATGGAACAGGCTGAATCGAGAGACGCAAAGGTCTTCCATAGACTTCGCCTCTACACCCTTCTCTTCCTCTCCCGCTCTGTCCGTCTCTCCGAGAGTTGAAGACGATGTTTTTGTGGTTCGAATCGGCGAAGGAACGGCTCAGAACCCATCGATTGTGCCACTGGTTCGAGTTATCCTGATTAGGGTTTCTCCAATTCGCGTTGAAGATTAGTGGGTCTCGCTCGATTACAGGTTTGTGACTCTCTCTGTTCGGTTCAGGATTTGTTCTGATTGGGCTTTCTAAGGTTTTAAAGATACGATTTTGATGTTTGTTTTTTTTGTTAATTTGGTTTTGCTTTGTGGGTTTTCCTGGGTTTGGTTTGAATTTGTGTTGGTTGGTTTCTTTTCCGGTTTTGGTTGATTGACTTGGAAAGTCAATTCTTGATGGGTAGTGGTAGAGTTGGTTGTTTTTTTCCCTTTTTTGACCTAACTTTTGTGATTTTTGTGATGTAGTTTGTGTGATTTGGTTCTGAATTGAATTATTTTGGGGGATAGAATGATTGGGAGACCTAATTTTAATGTCTGGTGAGCTTAATTTTGATGTGAATATCGAATTTTAGTGCATAGAAATGTATTGGTTGGAACACGAAGTGATGAATAACTGTTTTGTGTTGCTGAAAGATTGTTTTTTTGATCCATCTTTTTGGGGAAGTATGTGTTTGTGTTGTAGAGTTTGTTTGTACTGCGAGTTTGCGCAAGGCTTGTATATACTTTCAATGATTTTACTGTTGTTGTATCGTTTATTGATATAACTGATTTGTTTCGGCGTCAATTCAGATCAAGTTTTAACAAATTAGGTTGGAGTGGAAGAATTATGGTTATAATTTTGTTCATCTCGCATTGGAATAGTAAAAAAAATTATGATGTTGCTGTTCTTGGAATCTCGATTGTTCGGTTTCTTATCTTTTGAATTCAATGGTTTCCAGTGTTCGTTTTCGCAGAACTGTGGAATTGATGAAACATGTGCTGCTTTAATTAGTTAAGTGAAAGCCCTTCTGAAGAGATAGCCAATAGAAAACTTGAACTGCATCAAAAATCAATCTGTTTATCCTGTTCTTTAGCGAAAGGGCGACATCAATTTGCTTGTTCTTGGATCAGCCCAAAATTTAAATCTCCTGGTTGAATGAAGGCTTCTTTAGGAAGCTCCACTTTTTAAGCTGCTAATTGAATCTCGCACCAAAATCTGGCATTGTGGTAGGCAGATATACTTCATAGTCCATAATAGGAGCTTCATGAAATCTCTCATCATCGGAGAAGACTGGCGTTATTGGCTTTTTACATCTGGTTTGTGCGGGTAAATGAAAGTTCTCTGGTGGAATCGATTTTGAGAGATGACTGAAGTTCCTTCTGATCCGTGATTTGTCTCAGAGTGGCTGAATTTTCTTGAAAGAACTTTCAAAATTGGTGTTCCTCGGAACTTCTGGTTTGCTGTGGGATAGATCTTGTTTGGTTCTGAGTTTGGTTGAAAGTTTGATCTAGTAATTGTACTTGATGAATATTCTTCAACAGCTACTTTTTATAGAGACTTCATTTTGGCTGTTGGTTAGATATTCTTCGGCGTGATCCCATATTGGGAAAAGAGACTACTCTAACAGGTTTTCTGTGGGGCAAATCTCCTTTGGCATCAGTCTTCGTCGACATCCACGCTGACATTTGGCATATTCCTCTTGTCAGTTTGTCCTCGTAGACATTTAACCCATCAATTGGGCAAATCTCCTTTGGCAATTAGTCCTTTTTGGACATATCACTCTAGCAGTTGTGAAAATCTTCTCTGGAACTAGTTCTAGTGGAAGTTCTATTCTGGCTGTTGGGGCAAATCTCCTTTGGCAATTATATCATATAGTTTATGTTTTCTGTTTGAAGAGCCGTAGCTTCTGCTGGGCATCTCTCCTTTGGCATCAAACCTCTCCGATAGTTCTAAACGAAATACAAGTTCAGAGGTTTCTTTTATCATTTTCCAGTCCTTGCTGCTGAAGATTAATCTGGGATTACAGTTTAACTGTTGCACTTGGATTATTAGCTGTTTCAGCGAAGGAGTTTTACGGTACTCTCTCTGCCTCAATCCTTAGTTTTTCCTGTTATATCTTATTTATTGAATGTGCTTTAAAGACGATTTTTAATTACTTAACATTGGCGGAAGATGCAATAGATTGATATACCTACATGTTTTGCAACCCGTCTTTTCTTCTGCCCACCAACCTTCTCTCTTTGGATTTCGCAGGTTTTACTAATTATCTTTATTCATATATCTTAAGGGGCATATTTAGAGAACTATCGTCTTCTGTTTCTATTGCTTGAGTGAAGATTGGCAGTGGTTTCGTTTTGAGTTTGACATTACCAAGAAAGAAAAAAGAAAAAAAGAAGAAGAAAAAAAACAAATTGATTGTTAGAATTGCTTGGTTCGATTGCCGATTTCATCCTGTTAGTCTGTGAAGGCGCTAGGTGCTGAACATTGAAATCACCTTTAAAAGAACCTTTCGGAAATGGAGCTGCTAAGTGAGTCAGATTGTGACAGTTTCAGTGACAGCAGTGACAGTGAATTTCTAGATGATATTGATTCCATGTATGATGGAAAAGCTCAAACCCTCCTATCCAACTTAGAAAGAAGCATCGGGAAGATTGATGATTTTCTCTCATTTGAAAGAGGGTTAATTCATGGGGACATTGTTTGCTCGGTGAATGATCCATCTGGACAGCTGGGTCAAGTTGTGGATGTGGATATGGTCGTGGACCTAGAAACTGTTAATGGCGAAACCTTAAAGGAAATAAACAGCAAGAAGCTTCTAAAGATTCGCTCCTTGGTGGTGGGTGACTATGTAGTTTGTGGTCCATGGCTTGGAAGAGTGGAGAGAATTGTTGATCGGGTCACCATCCTGTTTGATGATGGGGCCAAATGTGAGGTTACTGCAGTTAATCCAGACACTGTCGTGCCAATATATCCTAGTATAATTGACGATTCACAATTTCCGTATCATCCAGGGCAGCGTGTTAAGGTGAGACTATCAAGTGTTTTTAAGTCAGTAAGATGGTTGTGTGGGGCATGGAATGAACATCGAAATGAAGGTTCTGTATGTCATGTGGAAGCAGGACTAGTATATGTCGAATGGGTTGCCTCTGCCATGGTTGGTGACGTTCCTGGAGTGCCTGCTCCTCCTCATTGGCAGGAGTTTAAAAACTTAACATTGCTGTCCTGTTTTGCACATGCTAATTGGCAGCTTGGTGACTGGTGCATACTCTCAGCTGGCGGTCAGATGGTTGCTCGTGATTGCATCTTCGAAGGTGCTTCAAAAGAGAATGTTAATAGACGCAGCAAGCTAGAAAGAGAACTTGGAAAAAGGAACCATAATTCCAACTATGAAGAGATTTGTGTTATTGTAAAGAAAAGGATCACTGTTAATGTCCTCTGGCAGGATGGAACCTGTTCAGTTGGTTTGGGTTCAGCATTTCTGCTCCTTGTAAACATTGTTGGTGATCATGAGTTTTGGCCGGAGCAGTTTGTGTTAGAGAAGGGAACCAATCCTGATACACATGTCGCGGGCAGTCAACGGTTGGGAATTGTGAAAAGTGTTGATGCCAAGGAACGTACTGTGAAACTAAAATGGAAGGTTTCTGAAGAAGACGAAACAAACAACTCGGTCAACATTCAAAATGACGAGATTATGAGTGCGTATGAACTGATTGAACACCCGAGTTTCTCCTTTTGTCTTGGTGATATTGTTTTCAGGCTGCCAAGTACAGTACACTGTCAAAATGACGGACAGTTGGAGCACGAAACTGATGAAACGGACAAATCCTTTGAACAATGTGGAGGGGATGCTGTTGCACTAAAGCATAATAGTGATGACAATTATCTTGGCCTTATTGGAAATGTTTTTGGTTTGAAAGATGAGCATGTTGAGGTCAAATGGGCTAGTGGTCTCACATCAAAGGTATGCTAAGTCTTGTTATTGACATTTTAATTTCTGTTTATGCACATTTTTATTGGGATATGTCCAAGGTTATATCTTTCTTGATCCTTCCAATCTTAGATCATGTGTAAATTGGATAGATCATTGTTTTAAATTTTTATTGCGCAAATAGTTTGAGAAGAGTCTTCGATTTGAACACTCATTCAGTCATTCTCATGCTTGGAGAGTTTTTAAAAGAACTTTTGGTTTTCTGAGGATGGGGAGGACTGAGGAGGTACCTTGTATCAAACTTCTCTGCATTCATGATTTGTGTTGTTGAATAATTATTGGAGCTTTCTTGCTCTGAATTATTTAATCTTTCTACACATTGAACAAAAACTGGAATTTTGCCAAGTTCAATAAGGTGCATTAACGTTTAATACCTTTATATATCCGCGAGCTTTCTCTGAAAGTAATTCATATTTTATATATGCTTTCTTTGATAAATTACGAAAGCATACAGGAAATTGAAAAGTTAATTGTCACTAGCTATATTACATGCTGAGTATCACTTTAAGGCTATATAGTATATACTGCAATAGACCTTTAGGACATTTCATGGGTTACAATCATTTTATTTCAACTATTTGTACAACGGTGACTCACTTTACAACTTTTTCTCAGGTTGGACCTCATGAAATTGTTGGAATTGCTAACTATGAAGATCCTTCTGCAGCTTCTGTACTTGAAGAAGAAGATTTTCTGGAAAATCCCGCTCAAGAAATGCCTGTTTATGAGAAACAGTTTTCTTCTTATAAAGAAAAGGTAAGTAAGTTTCAGATGTCCCCTCTCAGTCAAATTGAGTCAAATTGTTTTATTCATTAGCTAGACAAAAACCTCTGATTTAGCTGGTTTCTGGTTTGGTTGTCTTTTCACAAAATATCGCCCGGATAAGATTTATGCCTTAGTGAGATATGGTGTCCTCCTTTTAAGTTGCACTTGCATACTATTTTATTTTTGTTATAGAAGGAAGTTACCAGGTGATGGCCATTTCATCATCTTTGTGTAAAGTAACGCAATTCAAACTTTATCACTAGGATTTAAATTTGTACAAGAAATTCTGAATTTATTGATGTTGAATTGCGCAATATGTTTATGATTCACACAAGATCCTGTATGCGCATAATCAAACTATTTTTTCAGGATTTACTAGAGGATGCTGGCTACAAATCTAGTAAAGATGACAAGAAAAGTTTGGGGGAGGGTAGCATGTTCTCCCTTCCTCGAGAAGCTCTGGGTTTCTTCACAAAGATAGCATGGAGCTTATTTGGTTCCAGTGGTTCTACTTCACAGCCAGACTCGATAGAGAGTAGTCAGTTTGGTGGCTGCAGTGACAATAACACCATGGATTTGAATGGATCACCTTCTAAAGTAGCAGATGCAATTGGATCTGTCCCTCCAAAAGAGCAAGCTTGTTGCATTCTGAGTAGTGACAAGCCGACTCTTACGGATCCTTTACTGAAAAACTTGGAACAGCAATTTGTGACAACTCCAAAGAATAAAGATCAGACATCTTCTTCCAACTTGGGGAGAACTATAAAGTTTGACATGGCCGGGGACTATTCAGACCACCATTTTGTTTGTGGTGCTAATAAAGGGTTAAGTTTACCACAGGTATGGAAATTTGAATCCTTATCTCTATGGTCATACAATTGACTTGGGAATTTTCTTAAATATTTTAGGCTTTTCCTTTACAGTCGAAAAGAAGCTGGTTGCGAAAAGTACATCAGGAGTGGAGCATTCTTGAGGAAAACCTCCCAGGTTGGCACCAGCGTTCTTGAGGCTTTTTCTTTACAGTTACAGTTACTCAGTGTTTGGTATAACATGCTCAACTATATATAAGATTTGACCAAAAAAAAAAAAAAAAAAGAAAATGGTTTTGAATCCTATACCACACATCGTTTAATATCTTTCATTTTCAATATCGAAGGGAAATGCAAAATCCCATATGTCGATATTTGCTATCTAAATAAAGCATCACAGTTTTAAATGACAGGTACTGCTTGATGTGTGCAGTTTTACAATTACTTGCAAAAGAAGGGGAAATCATTAACTGTATATACATTGGATTGTGGAAATTTTGCTCGTCCATTGTCATGAATTGCATCATTTGGAAAGCTCACCATCAATTGCACTTAATCGAGCACAATGAAAAATTTTGATCCATGTAGCCGACCCCAATTAATTTGGGACTGAGGCTATTTTCTTGTTGTTGTTGTATGTATCCCCTAGGCATTTGTGATGATTCGTAATTCGTTAGAAAAGTTATGGATCGATGCAAGTCTAGGTTCAGAAAGAGAAGTTCTAGGAAAGATTTCCGACAAAAATTGCCTTCCAAGATATAAAGAGTATCAGCTTAACTATTTGAGTTCTAATTAGCATAGACGTCGGCATATGACTTTGATTTCTAACATTTTCTTTCGTGACATTGTATAGATTTTCTTTCATGATATTGTATAGATTTTCGATGGAGTATAAATATGGTTTTGTTTTATTTTTTTCTTTCTCAGTTTTGCACATCAAGAATTTTCCTTTCTTTTCATCATTTTGTCTAGATATCGACATATAAAGGCATCTGACTTTGTATTTACAATTTATTCAAATAATTTTGTGACTTGTCTAATGCATTGCTGAAATGCGAACAGATACCATCTTTGTTCGAGCTTATGAGGAAAGGATTGATCTGTTGAGGGCAGCCATAGTTGGAGCACCTGGAACACCTTACCATGACGGCCTCTTCTTTTTTGACATTTTCCTTCCTCCAGATTATCCTCAAGAACCACCTGTAAGTTTGTTAGATCTAACATTCCTAAATGATATTCCTGAATCCTGATGCATACTCTATGTATTAGTATGCACACTTCTATAGAATCTATATCATGCCCAATTATGTCGCTATCCGGGTATGCAATTACACACTGAACTCATGTTGGTATAAGCATTATCTATTCATAGATAGTTGTAGAAAGCGTGTTAAGACGCTATGCATCCAAACACTTTCCTCCATCCGAATGACTCGTGAAGAAAAAATATTATACGAAACATTAATTTGTGAAAGTTTTATGCAGTCGGTGCACTATCACTCTGGCGGGCTTTGTCTCAATCCAAACTTGTACGAGTCCGGGAGGGTCTGTCTCAGCCTCCTTAATACATGGACAGGCACCAGCACCGAAACATGGAATCCTGGAAGCTCCACGATTCTTCAAGTTCTTGTGTCTCTCCAGGCGCTTGTGCTAAATGCAAAACCATACTTCAATGAGGCTGGTTTTGATAGTCAAATGGGAAGAGCTGATGCAGAAAAGAACTCCACGACTTACAACGAGAACGCTTTTATTCTTTCGTGCCAGACCATGCTCTACCATCTTCGCAAACCACCCAAGGTATGATACACAAATCTCTTCCTCGACATCCTTGCAAGACTTTGAGATTATTATGCGGCAAATCACCTCAGTTTGTCGTAACTTGTTTTTTTGTGTGGGTGTTGCTATAATTTGTGCAGCACTTTGAGGGAATCGTTGAAGAGCACTTCCATCGTCGCGCCCAATCCATTCTATTGTCGTGCAAAGCATATATGGACGGTGCACCCGTTGGCTCTGCTTTCGATAGTGAAATGAATGCTCAAGAAACTAAAAAGAACAGTTCCATGGGCTTCAAGATCACGCTTTCTAAGCTCTTCCCCAAGCTTGTCGCGGGGTTTACTGAGAAGGGAATTGATTGCAGCCAATTTCTTGAGCTAAAGAATGAATCCATTGTTAACTAAGTAGACAACCTTCAATATGGTGAACCTAATTAAACTGCAAAGTTTCATGCTAGACATAAGTATTGTGGCTTGTGTTCTTTGTGGTGATTGTTGTAAATGTTGCTGGTTTAGCAAGTAATTGCACACAGCTGTGGTGGTATTTGTTTGCCTTGTTCAATGTCTTTGTAAATAGCTTGTAGTATTTGGTTTCTTAAGCTTGATTTAAAGTCTCTGATGACATTGGATTTTGTGAGTGATGTCAATGTAATAAAACTTATTATTGTTGTACATGTTGTCTAGTCCTTTTCTTTTTGGCTAATGTCTTATATTGATAAACTTACGGATTTGTAACTCAACAACACCAACAAGACAAAGCCTCACTTTCAAATTAATTCCGGTTGACTATATAAATCGAACTTTTCCACTTTGCTCGATCAAATACATCTACACTCGATTATTATAATCTCAGCCATTGCAACATATATATATATATATATATATATATATATATATATATGTATAGTAATTTTTGTTATTAAAGTTCACCTATCGAATCCAAACGTTCCGACTAATCTAAATTTGATTTAAAATCGTCCACAGAGGGTGCGGTGGAATGGTTTCGAAGAGAGTTTTAGTACTCTGACTAAGGCAGAGGTGATAGTTTCGATTAGCAACGACCATACTATTTCTCTTTCGACCTCTGGGTTAGTAGTAGGAGCACGCTTCTAACCTTCGAGGGATTAATCAGGTCCATCATCAGTTCGTTGTCAGCGGCGGTGGCTCATATACCCTTGACTATCAAAAAAATAAAAAATAAAAATAAAAATCAAAACTATAAAACCCAAAACCTCCATAAGTCTTTAAGCTCTTGCCCTTCATATTTTGTTGATTCCACCATTTCTAACTCCTCAAATCTTCATGTGTTTAACACAATATGCTTCAATTTGCAAACCCATTAACGCTTGTGATGGGTAGTTTCCAATTTGTGATCCATTTTTGACAGAGATTTGGAGGAATGAGAGGATTCCCAATTGTGGGTCGTTGGAGGATCTTCATGGGCACACGTTTCACCCAACAAAGTAGACTCCTCTGTACTGAAACTACCAAAAACAGCTCTAATAAGGGCAATGGAGTTGAAGGATCAACAAATGGTGTAGATGTGTATAAGCAACTGGAGAATCTTGATTTCATTACTGCAACTAAGATTCTGTTCACTGAACCTCCCAAGAAGAAGAAATTTGGGTAATGCAAATTTGGTATTACAGTTTGGTTGGTGTTTTTTTTAGTCTTGATTTGGGGTTTGAGTTTGTGTTCTTAATGTGTTTGACAAAATGGCTAAGAGACAACATTGTGGAAATTAGTGCTAGAAGACCCTGATAGCTGATGAGCTGAATGTGATGAGGGAATGATCAGATTGATAGAGTAGTCCCATGTTGCTTAGGCTTGATTAATTGCGAGATATGGAACGCGGATATTATAAGAAATATAGAAATTCAAAGACAAGTAGGAGTAGTACCAATTGACACAAAGATTAGGGAAGGGCGACTACGGCGGTTTGGTCACCTACAAAGACGGCCTACAAATACCCCCACTAAAAAACTTGACTCAATAGAAACTGTAGAAATTTGACGAGCTAGGGTAGATCAAAGTTAACTTGGGACGCATTAATTTGGAGGGATTTGAATGATTTGTAAAGCTCACCATCAATTGGACTTAATCGAGCACAATGAAAGAGTTTGATTCATGTAGCTGTCCCCAATAATTGTTGTTGTTGTTGTTGTTAATCCTCCCTGCGAGCCTGGTTTCGAGGGTGAATTGTTAAGTTAATTAACCAACTAAACTTTTTGCAACATTTGGATTTTAGTACAATGACTGACTTGGATTGTTGGATGAGTTGTTAAGCTAATTAACCAATTGAGATTTTTTTGCAAAATTTGGATTTTAGTACAATGACTGACCTGACAGTTATGCAACAAAACCTGTGTTGATTTACTTTCATTTGATGTCCTAATCCATGGTGATGCAAGAGTTTTTGGAGAGCAGACTAAAGCAGCATTTCTCTACTATTGTACTTTTCAGTTTTTTGCTTTTATGTGTTAGTGCTTGAGACATGCTTGTAAGCATCTCTAGCAATAAACTTGGTTTGGTCAGGAGAAGAAACGCGTTGAAATGCATTCTACAGATGTAACTATCGAGGGAAATTCATTAGTGAGTAATGTGAATACATCTTCAGTATCCAAGATAATCATCAAGAAATCTTCAACATTTCCTCTTGTAGTGCCAAGTTATTTTCTTAAATTTATGATGTTGCAGTAGTTAGTGATCAGTAATAAGTTTTGCTGGGTTTAAGCACGGCAACTAGAGTCGGTTGTATTTTTGCCGTACGATTGTTGTTTTTTTTGGTGATATTTCTTATTGTTGTTTTCTTCATTACCAGGCTTGATTTCCATCTGGTGCAGCTGTTCTTTGCTTGCATGCCTTCACTGGGTATCTAAACTGTCTGGCTTAAATTTCCCACTTTTACTTCTTTGAATAAGTTTGGGTTTGGTGTCTCTCAACTGAGGACTTTCTGTTTCAGCCGTATATTTGGTGGCGCAATATGCTCGCTATGAAATACGAAAAATGGAGGCGGTAATTATACTTCCCTATTTCTGGTAATCATTTCGTAATCAGTTAGCTAATGTGCGCCACTTCGGCTATTTTTCTTGCATTCGTCCATTGTGAAGTATGCACAGGGCGATCTCAATCCTGTCTCTATCTTCTTAATACTACATATCTTGAGCAGTTTAGATAATGCTTATGTTTGATTATTCAAGGACACTGCTAACTTCCAAAAGCATTCAACAACCATTTTGGTGCATCAGTCGCCATTTTTTCCCATCTATCACCAACATAGATAGCATTTGATAACTCTCTAACTTTACTTGCAACCTCTTCAAAATAGAGGTTTATGAGATTTTCATCCTTGGCAAATAAATCGATCACTTGTAACTCGTGTTTATAATATATTTGATGTAATTTTTTATAAGTTAAACGACACATCTTTTTCTCATGAATGCCGATTCCGGGGAGATTACATCTCTCTCTTGCTCATGTTTGTTATCCTGCCGTGGTTTCTTTGATCGAACAATCTTCCCGTCTTCTTGATTTTGTGTGGTGGCTTGGCTGGCGCCGCGATTGACAATTGACATGATGTTGCTATTCATGTTCTCTAACAGGAAGAAGAGATAAAGAAGAAGAAAGCCGAGGAAGAGGAGAGAGCTAAAGAGGCCGAAGAAAGTGCGTTGGCGGAAATAGAGGAATTGGAGGCTAATCCAGAACTATTAGATGTAAAGATTAGACTGGACGCGTTGGAGGAGACGGTAAAACAGATTGCAACTGAAACAAAGAAATTGTCCAGTGGCAGCAACTTAACCAGAGACCAAGATAAAACCAAGAAGGAACAGCAGAATGGTAATCCAAGCCCAGCAAGTAAACATGAGGGAAGAAGAAGTTCTGCACCAACCATGGAAGAACCCAATGCCAGCCATGAAACTACATCAAGTGCCTCAGCTTCACCTCCAACTCCACCTGCTAACGCCACGCAGTCCGACTGAGGTCGAAAAAGCTGATAATGAGAGGCTTCCCTATGATTCATTTTATGTGACAGTTACACCATGTTAGCAACTTAGCATCATGGATTGGATGCATGAGTGTGGTTTTTTTTTTTTTATAGATAGATGAATCCATAATGCTTGAACATAATGGATTTTGGTTCTCTTAATTCTTTTTGTTCCCAGAGTTTAATGTGTTGCAAGAAAAATTTAAAAAAAAAAAAATACATGAAATTATGTTATACAACAACAACAACATAGCCTCAGTCCCAACTTAATTAGGGTCGGCTACATGGATCAAACTTTTTCATTGTGCTTGATTAAGTGCAATTGATGGTGAGCTTTCGAGGCCATTCAAATTCCTCCTAATTAAATTATGCTATAGAGTATATGAAATTTTGATCCAATGTAAGTGCGCCAAACCAAGCACAATATAGGAGTTTGATCTATATAGCCGATTCTAACTAATTTGTTATAGAGTTTATGAAATTTTTTCCTCAAAGAAAAAAGCATAGGCATAGCAATAACATAGCGATACAAGTGAGGCTGTTGCTAAGATTGCTTTAAAGAACGAGACTCAAAAATCTCAGTTTAGGTTGTGTTGTCGTTGTCGTCGCAATTAGCTCGTGCTGATATGTGAAGTTACCCAGTATTAGTTTGGTCTCGAGTGACTTAAAGTTATATCAAAAAAAAAAAAAAAAAAAAGAAGAAGCATATAGCATCAAGAGAGCACCATTAATGCTCAAGATTCTAATCTCCACCCACTCAATAAATCACACTTAAATAAAACTTACCAGTTCTAGAGATCTAACCATATATTTGTCTCCAAACTCAGATACTAATCACACAATAATAAAGTCTTTTAAACACCTACCAAACAAAACCCAAAACAATTTGACCACATTCAAATCTCAACCTACGTCAACCCGCCATTGACCGAGTCAACACTCCCGGTGGCACTCCCGTAAATAAACCCATATCCAATGGCAAACAAATGTGCGGATAGTTCCTAATTTTCTGTCCCGCTCGCGAAGCGTAAACGATTTCAGTTTCTTGGCTTCTTCTTCATCTTCTCCGAAATCGATTTCGCAAATCGAAACCCTAAAATGAACGATTTCGTCTCTGCAATCAAACCGATCTTCATCGAAACCCTAATTTCGAGGCACTGATCGCCGAAAAGTTCGGTTTTTGATCTTCGATTGGAGCTCTAATGGGGCACAGGTACTCTCTCTCTCTCTCTCTCTCTGTATGTGAGTCTGCGTGTTTTGGTGGTTGAATCTGTGTGTTTCGGTTGTGGTTTTGTGTGATCAGGGGAGGAGAGTCGTCGTTTGGCGATTTCGAGGTGATGGAGATATCGGAGATTGGGTTCGTGAATTCGGGCCCTAAGAAGCGGAAGCGAGCGCAGGTACTGTGTGAAAAGATTTGATTTTTAGGTTTTGTTTTGAAGAAGATTGTGGTTTTGCTGATTGAGTGAGTCTTGGTTTTGTGATACAAATGTGGGGTTTTGAGCTCACAAGGTCCTTGTAATGTTGTAGATTAAACAACTACTAAAATATTGTGGGTTTTTTTTTTTTTTTTATTAACTAGCTATATTGATCGAAACTAGGCGTAATGGCGGAGAATGGACTCTCTTTAGTTGTTGGAGGTTGAGAAGGCAAAAGCTGTAGATGGTCTCATTTGGTTTGTCATTAGAGCATCTACTATAGTGGGACGGATGAGGCATCACTTGCCGAAAGCAAGGTTGTGGTGGTTGTAGATTCGACTCATGTTGGAGTCAAGTGTTGGTTTTCTTTTACTTAAGTGGGAGTCGAACTCACGACCTCCCCAAACCTTGCATTTTGGCAAATGATGCCTCTACCATCTCACCAGATATGTTTCGGCGGAGTCAAGATGTTGGTTTGTTATAAAACAAAGGGTAAACCATCATTAAGGTTGTTAATCCTTGGAAGATTGAATAATGGATCATTAGGGGACGACAAGAAATCAACTTCTATTAGTTTTCATATCAAATGTTATACTGCATTTATGTTAATGAAAATACGATTAGTACAATCTTTTCTCTCTCATTGTCTCTATTTTTGCTGAAGTGATGCTATGTTTTCAAATTCGTTTTAATTTTTAGTATGTGAGCTTTGACACTAAAATCAAAGAATGTCCTTCCTAGTGGCTTTGGAATCATGTGTGAGTGTGTGTGTCTTTATATGTGTGTATGCATATTATTTTCCTTTGTGATTCCTCCTTGTACCGTATCAACTACTTCTGAGAGGCCAAGCCTCTCATCCTAATTCTTGGAACTCTGCTTATGCTAGTCCTTGGGGAGGCAGGTCCGCCTTGAACTAAAGGCATGCCTCAAGCGCATGTGTGGACAGGCATTGACGACTTGCTTTCTCCAGCTTACTTTTCAGATTTCATCTTCTTGTCCTTATATTTTCTAAAGTTTTTTTCACCTATGAAATCTCAATGTCATTTTATTTCTCTATTTCTTTGTTGATCAACCTAATACTGTATATCTCAGTAAGCGTTTCTGTTACTTAGGTTGTTCCTGTTGACATAATTGATGTTGATGAAGACAAGGGGCCTCGTGGAGCTGGGACCTTTGGCAAAAATGCTAATGCACATAACAAAGGAAAGGAAGCTTTCAACGGGCAGTATCAGAAGGCAAGGAATCCAACATTATTTATGAGCTTATTTTATTGAAATTGAAAATTGCGACTAATATATTTTGGAAACTTATATTTCTTGCATTATTTTTGACAAATAACTCATAGAAAGACCAGCTTGTGGAAGTAATAAAATAGAAATAACTTGAGAAATTTGATATCTCGATTATAAAATCTTCTATCTTGTTTTTACTAGTTTTCTTGTATACTATTAGAAATTTATCTCCATTGTTCAACGTTCATTTGCATCCCTTTTCTCTTTCTCCGACGGTGTATTTTCTTCTTTTTCCTCCTTCCCCAACTGATTATGTAGCTAATGAGTTTGGTGGGGAAAGGAAACAATTTTTAAACTATCTACAAGGCGAATAGAAAACCATATACCTCAATGGCCAATTTTCGTGTAAGAAATTATGTCTATTTGAGGTTATTTCAAGAAACATTACAGAATGGAACATTTAATTTTATTTTTATTTTTAAAAAAAATGAACACGCAGTAAGAGTTCTTGGTAGTATAATGATTGCATTGTTATTTGGAATTTATTTATGAGGGAGACTCATGGAAGAGTTTAATCTATGTAGCCGACACCAACTTATTTGGGATTGAGGCTATGTTGTTGTCGTATGTATGAGGGAGACTCATGGACATGATTCTTGTAACAACTTTCTTTGTTTGTTTGTTTGTTTTTTTTTTTTTTCAGCAGGCTTTTGCTCAAGAGGTGAATGTTTATTCTAGTGTACCAGGCGTGAATGTTTATTCTAGTGCACCAGATGTGAATGTTTATTCTAGTGCGACAGAGTTTGGGTCTATGAATGGGATTCCAACGTTTCTTCCAGAACACACAATGCAGGGATTCATGCATACGAATAACCTCGTTAATGGATTTCCCTACGATGTCTCCTCTCAAAATTATGACTACGGTTTTAATGCATTTGGTCTACAAGATCAGTTCAGTAGCATGGAGCTTGATGTGCCAATGGCTTCGCCTCTTTCTTTCCCTGAGCAGTCTGTGAAACTTCAAGCTAATTCGGCCTTTGCTCCCATCTCCACAAACACCAGCTATTTGAACTATAACTATTACAATGAACACAAAGGTGCAGTTAATATTTGCTCTCAGCAGCCTGCTGAAAGTTCAAAAGGGATGACTACTGTAAGCAACTCAGCTATTATTCACAAGTCAAGTTCTAAAAGGACGCGAAAAGTTGAACTTCTAAAGAATCAAAGACTATTTAAGCAATTCGATACTGTCCAAGACTATTCAGACCATTTTTACATCAAACAAAACAGCTCCTATGCTAAGCAGGTGCGCAGTAGTCCACGATGCATTTGCGTTATTCGCTTTATTTGTTTGCAATTATTGTATTACAGTCCTTGTTCTTGTTCCAAATGACAGCCATCAAAGAACTGGGCAAAGACTATTCAGCAAGAGTGGAGACTCCTGGAGAAAGATTTGCCTGGTAATTTTGTGATGGGATTTTTGATATTGCTAATAGGGTTGAGGACTCTCAATTATTATAGGGAGCACATATTGTAGAAGCTACTGTTAGGTCACATCTAGTTTGATCCATGAAATCTTTACAGTTCTTACTAATTTTCCTATATGACAGATTCAATATTTGTCAGAGTGTATGAAGAGAGAATGGATATTCTCAGAGCTGTCATTGTAGGAGCAGCAGGCACTCCTTACCATGACGGCCTCTTCTTTTTCGATTTTTACTTTCGCCATGACTATCCTCGTCAACCACCGGTATGTGTCTTTTTAGTTTGATGCTTTAATTGATTCTTTCGGCTTTATGAGAAAACTTGGACTCAATGAATATGAATATTCTGCGTTCAGCTAGTGTATTACCATTCAGGCGGGCTTCGTTTGAACCCTAACCTGTACGGTTGTGGCAAGGTCTGTCTCAGCCTCTTGAACACTTGGCAAGGCCAAAAGGATGAGAAATGGACGCCAGGGAAGTCAACTGTGTTACAAGTTTTGCTCTCCATTCAAGCTTTGGTGCTGAATGCAAAGCCCTTCTTTAATGAGCCTGGTTATGAACGAATGGCAGGCAAAGAGGAAGGCGAAAGGAGGGCCCGGGATTATAATGAAAATACATTTATTCTTTCATGCAAGACTATGATGTACACTCTAAGAAGGCCACCTAAGGTATGGTTGTTTTTCGCGTTCCCATCTTTTTAACAGTATTTTGCTCCGCTCTTTAGTTGAGTCATTTGCACCGCCCTTATTTTCGAGTAGAAAATCTTGGTTCTTCAAAAGGAAAAGTCTCCTCATTTTTACCGAATTTTAAGCTCTACTTTGCTTTATGAATGTGTGAATCTTCGCTAAACTTGATTCAATATTTTTCTACAGAACTTCGAAGTCTTGGTCGCCGAGCACTTTCGTGAACAAGCACATGCCATTCTAATATCTTGCAAAGCATACATGGAGGGTGCTCAGGTTGGTTGTCTCGTCGGGGGAGTGCAGGACTTGGAGGAAGGCGACAAAAGCTGCTCGAAAGGCTTCAAGACGCAGGTGTCGGAGATTGTGAGAACCCTCATCCCTGAGCTAACCAGAATTGGAGCCGAGGACTGCGAGCAATTCCTCCCTCAAGGGCCTCAACAGGTCCATAACCAAGATAGGGCGCACAACACACTAAGGCTCTTCTGAGATGCAAAGGTACACAACAGTTATGAAGGTTGACATGGAGGTTAACCAGAACGAATTGGCTGGCTGGTCGTCGGCGCCGTAAGGTTTATTCGTAAATTTCTTTTAACATTATTCTCTACAAATTTTGTAGATCCATTGTAGATCTGATAGAACCTTGATTCTCACATGAACTCGGCATGGATTTTGTTGAAATCACTTCACACCTCAAAAATATATTTCATTTCATACTCTTTTTGTCAATTCTTTTTCATTTCATACTTACAGAAGTACTTCAGGGGCCGTGTTGAAAACTAGTTGGAACTTCAGGTGGTCCAGAGCAATAACAAAAACTTGAGGGGTGTCTAAGCAAATACTTGCTTCCTAGACGAGAAAAATGAGGCCCCTCTTTGTCCTCACTTCATAGAAAATTTTTGTTTAGTCAGGCCTTCGTTGACTTAAAATTTGACATGTATACCCCTGATCTAGTCATAAATTACATCTCACCGGACAATCCTATGCACCTTGTTGCACAATACTTACACAACTCTATACTCCATTACATTTGTTCTTTTCTTTTGTTTCCCTGAAATATCTAGCGCTAATTTCACTGACTAATTTATGTTTTCATGCTCAGATATATGGGAGCTTTTTCTGTCTAATTTTTCTATCTCCTCATATCTTCCCATTCTAATTTTTTTTTTTTTACGTAGGAGACTTGAATTTTTTGTTGAAAATGACTATTTCTTTCAAGTATGCCATTTTTTTTAAAATGAAGTTTGGATAATCGTGAATATATTACTATTTTGATTTATATATTCAATGTTGTTGTTTCGAAATGTCTGCTTCCACCGCGGTTTCACCTCCCGATGAGTGCTGCACTAATTAATTCACGTTCAAGTATTTGTTAGGCCTTGTACGGTGTAAGCCTTCTCAATCAAATTTTTTTATATACAAGTCTCAAATTTGTGACCTCACTGAAGAGGAATTGAGTCTCTTGCCACTCCATCAATCAGTTGTTACTCACACCGAAAGTCACATCAACTCATAAGAGTCGTCCGTGCAGTTTTGACTTACGTGTTATGCATATATACTAAGATCAGATGGGACCTCGACCTCGACGTGGCTTCAGGTGTGATGTGACTTCTTCATTCTAATACTTCTCATGCATCAAATCAGCTAACTAGCTCCCTCCCCACTGAACACATTCTCCATTGACTGAGAGTGAGAAAAACAAAGTCTTCGCCGGCATCGAATCTCTAGAGAGAGAGAGAGAGAGAGTGTGAAACTACAAAAATGTAGAAGAACAGAACAGAAACAGAGCCTCTCTCTCAGAAACAGAGCACCCTCAACAATGGAAGAAGCTCAAGCTCCCCAATTGATCAAACCATATAGGTTTAGGGTTAGGGTTCCAAACCCAATTCTCCTCTCACTCTTTCTCTCAATCATCCTCAATACCCCCCAATTTCATCATCACCATTGATTTCCTATCACGATCACTGCAACTCAGTCGTCCCAGAACCCAACCTCACCTCCGAAGAGATCTCCTCCTACGACTTCCTCTCCCTCTACAACTCCTACTATCTGGGCGGCGACCCAATCCTCTCCCAACCCTCCCAAGACCCCCAAATCTACTCTTCATTCTTCCCCAAATCACTCCGCTTCCGCACCAATCGCCTCGCCAAGACCACCCAAACCGGGGTCCTCCAAGTCGAGGGAACCCTAATTTTCCGCACCACAGGCCTCTTCTCCGGTTTGATTGGCAATTCCTCTTTCAGGGAGGCGAAGAGGAGTCGATTTCGAACCCGAAAGCCGCGGTTCGCGGCGCGGCGGGGGCGAACGAGCTTTGAATTGAAGGGGTTCTGGTCTGGATTGGATGGGAAGCTGTGTATGGTTGGATCGGCAATTGGGTACTCTAAAGGAGGTAACTTGCTTGATCTTTCTGCTGTTTTTAGGGCTAATTATGTGAATACTTCGAATTTGTTGAGTAGTTTGGTTACTGGGAGTTTGGAGAGCTTGGATTCTGCTGATAAGGAGAGTTACTTTAGTCCCGTTTCGATGATGGCGTTTTCGCAGCGAAATTATAACTATAGTTTGATTGAGAGTGAGAGGAAGAGTGGTGGTTGTGATAGATTGAATGGTGGTAATGGTGATGATGATGATGAAGTAGGTTTGAGTATTGGTAATGGTGGTAGTGGTGGTAGGAATGGTAAGAGTGTTTGTTCTGCATTTTATGAAATGTTGTATGGTGAGTTAGAGTTGGAATACAAGAATGGAAGTCAGTGTGATTCTTCTAGTAAGGATTGTAAGAGTCCATTGGGGGAGAAATTTTTTGGGGGGAAGCCTGGATTCATGTCTTTTGGCGGGGTTCAGTGTTCGGAAACGGATAACCCAAAGATGAGGTTGTTTTTGGGGTTTTCGAATAGTAGTGGTGGGTACTACGGTCAGATGGATCCGAACACGGCGATGGTAGGGGAGGGGGTGTGGGATGGGAGAAGAATCGGGTTTGTATCGTTGCGTGCCATGTTTTAAACTATGAGAAGTCTTTGCCGGATGCCATTGTTGGAGATTGCTCTGTGAGGATGAGGTTGAGGTTTCCTGCAGTGTTATCGATCAAAAGCAGGAGTAGCGTTGTTGGACAGATATGGAGTAACAAAACCGCGAAGGAATCTGATCATTTTGGTGGAATTAAGTTCCGAAGCTCCGTGGAAAGGAATGTGGGTGCTCCAGGTCTGAAGTACCAGTATACTGAGCTTGAGAGAGTGAACAAGTTGTGCCCGAAAAAGGCGGTTGTTGGAATCAAGAGAAAGGTGTATCCTGATGCGTATTCATTCGACATGAGATTCGACATGAATGTTAAGAACAGCAAAGGGGAGCGTACGTGGGGCTATTTTACTCCACTGTCTATAGGCGACGAATTCTTTGAACAATCAGTGCATTTTGTAGGAGTTGCAATGGCTCCTGAATCTTCTGTTGTTTACAGGAGGCAAAATTACAGCACTGTCATGAATGTCAGCTATGCAATAAGTTTTTCGAACCCAGTTCATTTTAACTTTGATGGCAGGCATTCATCAACTAATTCAACGTCTACGTTCAAAATTCGGGCTGAAGGTGTGTATGACAGTGGAAGCGGAAGCCTCTGCATGATAGGCTGTAGAGATTTGGCTTCCAACCTTCAAGGATCAAAGCAGAATGAGTCTTTGGATTGCGAGATTCTTATAAACGCCCAATTTCCTGCATTGCATGCTAAGAAGAAGGCTAACGTCGAGGGAACAATTGAGAGCACTCGGAAGAAATCAGATCTCCTTCATTTCGAGCGTTTGGAGTTTTCTGCCATTGCGATGTCCACAACAGACGCCGTGGAGTCTGTCTGGCGGATGGATCTCGAGATAACTATGGTTCTTATATCGAACACTTTGCTTTGCATATTCGTGTGCTTACAACTCTTTTATGTGAAGAAACATCCGGACGTGCTCCCCTCCATCTCGCTTTTGATGCTTGTTATTCTTACTCTTGGAAGTATGATCCCACTGGTGCTGAACTTCGAAGCCTTGTTTCTCTCAAACCGTACCCGACAAAACGTTTTGAGTGGTGGCGGCGGATGGCTTGAGGTGAATGAAGTGATAGTGAGGGTGGTGACGATGGTGGCGTTTCTGTTACAGGTTCGACTTCTACAGTTGACATGGTCTTCGAGGACGGGTGAGGGAAACTCGAAGGGCATATGGACTGCTGAGAAGAAGGCCCTCTATGTGTTGTTACCTTTGTATCTCTTAGGGGGATTAATTGCTTGGTTTGTGCTCCGATGGGATAACTATTCAGAGCTCACTGACTTCTCTAATGGAAGTGTTGTCCTTGATGAGAATCATTCACTGCTAGGGGACCTCAGATCTTATGCAGGGTTGCTCCTCGACGGTTTCCTGCTCCCTCAGATACTCCTCAACATTTTCTTTCGCTCGAAAGACAAGATCCTCTCTCACGCATTTTACCTCGGAGTCACAGCCGTCCGCTTGCTCCCACATGCGTATGATCTGTACCGGGCTAATAGCTACTCCGCATATAACAATGCGTCGTACTTTTACGCTAATCCCCATGGAGACTACTTCTCTACTGCTTGGGATGTCATCATACTATGTGGAGGATCCATCTTGGCTGTCCTCGTATATGTACAGCAGCGTCTCGGTGGTAGATGCATCCTTCCTCGTTCTTATAGAGATTTCGATTTGTATGAGAAGGTACCGGTATCTACCGGCGAGTAATTGCTGAAGAAATCTCCTTATTATGATCTGGATTTATCCATGTCGTCGAAGGCATTGGAAGAGAGGAGGTATGGATTTATTCTGATCTTGTTATAGAACTTTTGCAGCACTGTCTTTGTTAGTCCTTAGTACTTATGCCTATTACTCAAAGATCATCAAATGCACTGTCTAGAAGTTTAGTTATATCATATATTGATTTGAATCTTGTCACATAATACTGTATTAGCATGTAAGAATGGATACATCAATCTCCCGAAAATGGTGCCGAGAGCCCTCGTGTTTGTGTTCGTTGCTGAACAAGTCGGGAAACGGATGAAGCGTGATCAATACTAGGTCGCTTTCGCTTGCTTAATCGCCATTTTCCTGCCAATGCTAGTAAATAGTAATAGGTTTAACTTATTTATAGCAAGGATATAGCATGAGAAAGATTGGATGAATGAGCTGAAATCTTCTGCTTCTTTTGTATGCTGTGCAGGTAAGTCGAAGAATCCGCATCGATGTCTTGCTCGTTTACACGTTTAACTTTTATTACGCGCAACGAACTTCAAACTAGTGTTTGATTTTATGTGTGTTTATGATTTTCTAATGTAGGAGATGTTGTGGGAGCTAGGTCTTTCTTCCAAGCTAGATAACTGAGGAAGATGTGTATTAGTAATTTATTTGTTCTGTTGTGCAATTACTGATACCAGAGATTTTGTGAAAAAAATAAACTTTTTTTTCTTCAGTTTTTGTGGGGTTTTATCTTTAAGTTTCCCTCTATACTTCTTTGATTTTTTTTTTTTTTTTTTTTTTTTTTTTTTTGAGGACTATAGTTCTTTGATTTTACTTCACAGATAACTCACATTTGCTGATCTTCAGTTCTAAATTTCAAATCAGTGACTGAATGAGGTCTCATTAAATTCATAATGTCAAGGTGACCCAATTGGGCTGCCTACTTGATAAATAATAGTTGTTCCTAATGTTTATGGGCTTTTGTTGATTGAATAGATAGAAATTGTACCAACAATCGGCAAGGAAGTGGGGTCTCAATTTCAACTCTCAAGAATGAAAAGACTGGGTTGAGAGCTTGAGAGGGTCTTCCCTCGTATGGACTTGACATTGTTCGAACGTGAATTTTTTGGTCCGATTGGTGCCGACTAGGGGTGGGCAAACCGCGGTTTAGTGGTACCAAATCGAGGGTCTACGGTTTAGTGATTTTTCAAACCACCACCAAACCGCGAACCACCAAAATCGCAACCAAACCGAACCGCGGTTTGCGCGGTTTGATCGGTTTGGTTGCGGTTTTGGTGCGAGGCAGCGGTGCGAGGTGGCGGTGGACGTTTGCGCGGTGGAAGGCGACGACGATGGCGATGGATTCGGCGGCGGCGGTGAGAGACGGGGAGTGAGAGGAGAGAGAGACTATGACGACGCGGGCTGTGAGAGAGAGAGAGGAGACGGGAGTGACGGGAGTGAGAGGAGAGAGAGAGCGAGCGGGAGTGAGAGGAGATAGGAGACGGTGGTGAGAGGAGAGAGAGGAGCCGGCGGGAGTGAGAGGAGAGAGGAGCCGGCGGGAGTGAGAGGAGCGGCGGTGAGAGGAGAGAGGAGCCGGTGGGGAGAGAGGAGATGGCGATGAGAGGAGGAGGAGTCGGCGGGGAGAGAGTGACTGGAGTGAGGAGCGGCTGTAGTGAGAGGAGAGAGGTGACGTGAGTGAAGGAGATGATTTTTTTTTGGTTATGTTTAAGCTTTTTAGGGTTTTTGGTTTGTATTTACCAAAATGTCATCGGTTTGGTTAAACCGCGGTTTTCCCGCGACCAAACCGCGATTCTGCGGTTTTTACGTTTTTTAAACCGCGATCAAACCGCGAGTTTTAAAAACCAGACCAAACCGTGCGGTTTGTGCGGTTTGGTCGGTTTGGGCGGTTTTTTGAAACCGCTGCCCACCCCTAGTGCCGACACTATACGAAAAGAAAAAAAGAAAAAAAAAAATAAAAAATGTATCTTGGTGTGTTGTGGCAAAGAGAGAATCATCATTACTCATATTGATACGGTTATAAGTTTAATTTTTAGTAATTAAAATATATTCTCTTAGGCCCTCTTTGATTACAAAGAAAATGATTTTTTTTTATCTTTTTTTATGAAAAATTGACAATTGTGAGAAAATGTTCCGCGTGAAAATTTTGGCTATCAAACGCATAAAAATGTTATTTTTTCACATAATTTATCATTTTTCTTTGAACCATTATTCTTTTCCATCCAATCATGAAGGGCTTTAGTTTCTCTCGCTCTATATGAATAGTCGAATCAAATAAAAAGTTTGAAAAAAATCCGAACTATCCAGTTCAGATCTCAGACGAGGGAACCTTAGAAGAGCCGCCGACTCCAACTACTGTCCATGTACAATCCATTCTAGATCTGACCAACTACCCATCCTACCTCCTCTACGTTCATGACAACCCATCTTTGTCTCAGTAGAGTCTTTCAGTGGCATGTTTCGGTTTTCTTTTTCATTACTTAGAAAAAGTGAGCCACCGGTTCAGGTACAAGATATTATCATTACCGCCTGGACAATTAGACATCCAACTCGTAATCGCAACGACTCAATTGCAAGAGTGACTCGCATCTCGAAGCGCATCGTACGGTTCCCCCATGAGAGTTCGCCTCTAGTAGCTTCAGATGGGGGGAAGACACGCGTCAACATTCCCTTCACCATCTCTCTCTTCTCTCTGTTACTATAAATAAAGCGTAAACCCTAAACCCTACTTGCCTTTTCAATCCCAATTGAGAGAGAGAGAGAGAGAGAGAGAGCAATGTCGAGATCGTCTGCGATGACGATGGCGGCGAGGGCGATGAGGCTCCTCGGAGCTTCATCGCAGCCGTCGATCCTCCGCCAATGTCTACAGTCTCCGGCCGCCGACCTCCGCCGCCACCTCTTCTCGAATCCATCGTCCCCGCCGCATCGGATCCCCGCAGCAATCCAGAGTCGTAGCTTTCGGACCGCGCGCCGTGACCATCCCTTCCTTCGAGGCTCCGACTCCGACTCCGACTCCGAAGATAGTGACTACTTTAGTTCCGACGACGACGACGCCGCCTTCGAGGATGGCAATAACGATGAAGATGTTGATAGCGATGACTTGGACGACTATTTCGATGAGGAAATATACGATAGGAGGAGTAAGACGATGGAGAATAAGAAGTCACCGAAGAATTGATGATGATTCTCGAAGCAGCGTAAACTGTTTGATCGATTGATTGTTCTTGTCATCTCGTTAACGATGTGATTTGCTCTAAAGTTGTTTCATTTCACTATTACCGTATCAGATCGGAGTAAACCCCCAAATCGGAACACCAATTAGGGTTTCAAATTGTTAAAAGTAGCTTCATTTCACAATTAGGGTTTTTGCTTTCGCAAAACAACACACGCGCACACACACACACACACAGAGCATAGAAAGGTAGGTAGGTAGGTGGTTTGGAGTTACATGATTAGGCTAGTAGTTGTGGAAGCAGTTGAGGAAGGCGAGGGCGGCGTCGCGGGCCTTGTGAGGCGGAGGAGTGGCCGGTGAGACAGGGTCGTACTCGGCCTTCCATTCGGCGAGGCAGGCATCGTGGCGGTGGTGGTGGTGGTGGTGGTGGAAGGAGAAAGTGACTCTGTAAGGGCGGTACATGTCGGTGAGGTCGCCTCCTATAACAGAGTAGGTGACTGAGCGTTTGGCTTCATCGACCTTCTCTATCTTCTCTGTTGATTCTCTCACGTACCCTTGCACTGCTGCACATACCATATCCATCTTCACTGTTCAATTGCTCATAAGAAGTGCTAGAATGACAATAGCAAGTCACAAAAAAAAACATTGGCTCACAATTAGGGGTGGGCAAATCGGATTCGCGGTTTGACCGTTTTGTAAACCGCGCGGTTTGGTCGATTTGGTTTTGCGTTTTTTTGCGACACATTTTCAGCAAAAAAAGTCACATTCTATACAATTTCATCAACAAAATATATGTTTATACATGATCATCCATCAAAAACACGAATTCAATCAAAATTTTGAGTATAAAATCATTTTGAAAGTTAAACCAACAATAAAAGGCTTCAACTTTATTTCAATACATTTCAAGTTTAGGGGTGGTTTTGCGGTTTGGTGAAAATGAAAATCACCATCAAATCGTGAAATTGCGGTTTTCAAGTTTTCTAAATCGCTTTCAAATCGCAAGTTAAAAAAATCAGATCAAATCATGCGGTTTGAGCGATTTCGTAGATACCGAATGCTCACTCCTACTCACAATAGCTATTTAAAATTTGCACAATTATCAATCGCAACAATGGTGTGAAAAATCATTTTCCTTTTTTTAGAAGTAAATTAGTAATAACAAAGTTAATAAATTTTTTTTATTTTCTTCATCAAATGAATACTTTGCCGTGTTGTTATATTGGTAATTGTGTAAATCTTACAGTTTGTAATTGCATAAAAATGCGTAAATTACATGAATCAAATGCTTCCACTCGGTTGGATTTAAAATTGGCATAGGTTAGCAAAGCTAACAATGTTCTTACCACATGGAATGGATGATAAGTGGTACTAACAATCTTAGTTTACTCAAATAGATGGAAGTGTGATTTGATTTCCTTCATCAATCTTTAAACTTTGCGGATCATTAGAAACAACTTCAAGAAAGTTACCAATTATTATAATAAATAAACACACAAGCATCATTCAATTTTGGTGATCTCAAGTTCAGGGAAATCCGCATGTGTGAAGATATGAAGCACTACTCGGCATGAAATTAAGACAAGGCAACTGATGATGGATGACGCATGCAATAAACATGGACAAAATCAAAGCATACGTTTGTGAGTTGATGGATGAAAGTTATTATAAAGATGGCACTTGTTAGACATGCATGCCAAGTAAGATAAACTTGTTAAGCTATAGATCAATGAAAGTTTGCTTAGATTCATGATCAACTTAAAAATATTTGTATCATCACTTAATCATGTCTCATAACTCCACCTAAATAGAGCATAAGAGCTACGTGACCGATTTCAAGTCTGGATAAAGAAAACGAGTTGGGATAAGTTGACAACGTTTATGAAATGGCAAAATTCATTATTTGGTCTCTAAACTTTATGTTTTTTATATTTTTGGTTCCTAAACTTTTATTACTACATATTTGGTCCTTCAACTTTCACAAAAATCTACATTTAGTCCTTCCACCATTTAAAGTGTTAAATTCTACCAACATAGGTAATATAAGTGCGCGTGACAAGTCAAGAAGAATAAAGAACGACTCACATCGACCAACAAAAGTCGAAAAAAATATTAATTACCCTCAAAAACAAAAAAAAAACTCAAAATTCAGAGATCAAGAGCTTAAAAAACTCAAAAGTTCAAGGACTAAATGTACATTAATGAAAGTTTAAGGACCAAAAGCATAAAAGACTCAAAGTTAAACGACCAAAAAATACGTTTTGCCTTATGAAATGGATCAAACACAATCAAATGATTTTGTGTGAAAGAGAGACATACTAACCAGGGCCAAGCCTGAAGCGCCTGAGACTTCCAGGGCTACCATCTCCCTGAATATACTCTGCACATGCCAACATATCAGGATTTATTTTGCTGATTATGTTGTCATCTCTGTACATTTCCCATGCTTTCTGAGCAGGAATGTTCAGCACAACTTCACCTCTCATGCACTGCATCCTCCTCTCCTCACTAATCAAATTTCTCACTATGGCCTTGTGGGATTAACAGCCACTATATATAGATAGAAATCACACCATGCAAAAAGAGAGAGAACAGATACCCAACACTCTAATCAATAAACAAAACCAATAGATGATGAGAAAGGCACACCACTTTTCTTGTCACTCAAATTAAATAGACTACAACACCCCCTAAAGAAACCCTATAAAATCTAGATTGCTAGATGCCATGCAGTCATAGAGACCAGTGGCACTTGTGATGGAGGCTCTCTTGTAATGAGAGAGTAATCTGTTGAGGTCACAAGCCATATCTGAATCACCTGAAAGTAGATGCCAAAACACTCTTTTATTGTCTTCTTTGTTTATCAACACTAGTGGACAAAGAAGCCATCTCCTCTGTGACATGAGGCAGCACACCATTTATTTACTATCAGACAACACTGAAATCAGTCTGAAGCTAAAATTTGTTTTGCATGCATACCCATCAGAACCATTGAAAAACAATCAACTCAATCAGCAGTGCAAATAATTCTAATTAAGGGACTTCATAGAAATTGAAACTAGTACAATATGAACTTAAAAAAATATATATTTTGAATGTTCTGCTTCAGTGTGCAATTCTTAAGGATCTAAAACCAATCACTAAATCACATAAATAGTTTTCCAAACTCAATTATTAAGGAGGTTTGGTTCAAAATATGGAACTATTTGGTTCAAGTATGAATAATAGTCTAAATGCTTTTGGGTATCTATGCCATCAATATATAAATTTAAACACTAGTAATGCCTTTGTCCTGTATGATTAATTACTCAGCATGATTAACTCGCATCATAAGAGAATACCACTAATATATTCATGCACATGAAATCACACATTGATAACAAAGAAAAAAAAAATCAATAAACTGAGTCTTTGATGGGAAGTTTTCTGGAACATAGTACCCAAGATTCTTCAACAATGCTAAAGCCAAGAGACATAATCAGTTTAATATAATTGAGCATCAGTAGGAATTCCATCATGTGTTTTAAGGGAAATAAAGAATTATTTCGTTTCGATTCTTCGAAAAAAAAAAAAGTATTCAAGACTGTTTTTCAATGAAATCCACAGTAAGCAAGCTCCAATTTCATAGCAAAACAAGAAGAAAACCCTGCAAATCAACTTGAGCAGATATGAACCTTCAAGCATCACTGACCAATCTGCATAATGAGTTCATGCGACAAGCACACTTGAAAAACATAATTTGTAGAAACCCTGATTGATACTAACACTTAAGAACTCAGATGATACAATCTAAGAAAGACAAGAGACCGGCAATTAAGGATCTTTTTATGGTACACATGCACTTGAACTTGACAAATGGTTTCACAGAATCTAGTGCACTTAAGATCAAAGATGACACCAATCCAAGTCAGAAAAGAGTAGCAATGAAGTACCACATAATAGTAATATTGTATCATAAAATTTTGTGGTTCATGAGCAGCTGAACTCGAGTCAATTGTGCTTTATATAGGTCAGATCAATGATACCAACCAATAAAAAAAAAAGAAAAGAAAAAGATAATCGATAAAGGATCGCATCCAATGCTGATTTTCTACTCTCATTGAGATTAAATCAACATTACGAACAAAGAACAATCACATGAATTTTGCAAATTATTGAAGGCCTTCCTGGATTCATCATTTAATACTAGTATTTGATATTGACTTGGTGACTAGCAAATAATGCCATGCGCATTCCCCTTGCATTAAGGGTATGAGCTGATATTTTCATAAACAAATATTGAACCCCTTCCCAAGACAATTATCACAAACCCCAAAACTTATCAACATCAGTTCACTGCTTTAAGCAGATGAGACTTGTTAAACATGGGTCATACTATGAGATCAGTTGAACTCAATAACAATTGCAATTAATAGAACCCTAATGAATAAGTAACAAAACATCAGAGTAGCTCATGAGCTAGGCCAAATGCCAATCGACAGGTTCTTGCTAGTTGTATATCCTAAAAATATAGAAGTTAAAATTGCCACATACTTGGAAAAGGAGACTACAAAGAAATACTTGTACGGCATCCTCAAGTCTACAAAGTTTTTCTACCCAAAAAAAAAAATCTACAAAGTTCAAACTAGTTGTATCACGACAAATCTTTAATCCTAGCAAGCATAGCAAACTAGTATAGCTGGTCGGACAGTTGCGGAAGGAGGCACCATTAGACTAATAGATATTACAATATCACATGAATGTTGATTTCATTTTGAAGTAATATACATATTGTAATTCACATGGGCGAATCTCAATGTGCAATTAAAGGGAAACCGACAATTAAGTAGCAAATGTACGTATCAAAAATATGTCAACCAATCATTTTCCGCTACACAAATAGAATGCAAGGTAAACAGGGACAACTTACAGACTCATACAAGGGTGGACGAAGAAATACAAAAGAAAACATTGTCGTCGTAAAGATTTTAAACAATAGAATGGCAAGGAGAAACAGGGATAATTATCAGACTCGTACGAGTGTGAGTTCATTACGAACCATTGAGTATCTTCTACAACCGAAACATTAGTTGGAAATATAAATGAATGGAGAGCAGAGAGGAGATTCTATTAAATGTCAATGCCAACAAGAATAGCTAAGAAACTTACAAACTGAGCTACACCAAGACAAAAAGCATTACAAGCATCGTGAATATGACCATACCTTGTACACTGAAGGATGATGTGCACAGCTAAGCAAAAGACGCCTCTCATTATGGATAATTAATTACAGCGCTAACAACAATAATCTCAATCAAATGTAAAGAGTGAAAATCAACTAATTACAACATAAACGGGGGATGGATCTGAAGAAAATGATCAAACAGGGAGATACTTATCCGGAATGAGGTTGCAAACACACAAAAACTGTAGCCATCATCATGTGATTAGAAGATATCTTCACGAACGGAAAGCCAAGGAAATGATGGTCTCCAGCAAAATCTAGTTTGTCCACGCACCTGGAAAACATAATGTAAGTAACTATATTGACAGTAACAAAGATGACGGGATTAATGATCAAACAAATATGTTGTGTTAGACTGATAAAGCCGTAAACAAATTTTCTTAGTTGAAAACATCTTACATCATTAAGCACAAGGAGTGTATCCCTCCGCATCACACCACAGAGAGAACAAAAGAACACTTATATTTTTCACCTTTCCCATTTTAAGTTTGCATTTTGCAAGGGTTACACAACAAGAAGAAGGAAGCCCCAATCCCAAATTAGAAGGGGCAGGCAATTAAGGGTTACCCAATAAAAACGAAAGTAACCGGTCCCTCCTTTTCTTTTAACATAAAAAAGAACATGTCTAGATGTACGTAAATGCAGCAAAGAATATTGGCTACAAAAGAAATGATAAACATCAAGTCAAACACTGGACACCCCACCACAATGCACGACCAAAATCAGGAACAAGTGAAGTAGCTAATCGATTCCCCTTCCGATGAACAGCCAAAATGCAGTGCCCTCTCAAATGCTTTGCACATAGCTGCAACAATCCTAGGCTCCTAGCAAACACCTCCTTTGCCTCCCCAAAAACAATTTCAAATATCTAGACATTTCACTTTCCAAATAAAAAAAATGCATATGCAATTAAAGTTATTAAACTATTTTTTTTCGAATCCCCTTTTGAGCATTCTTTTGAACTCTTCCTGTTCTCTCCTGGATATGCCACTAGAAAGGTAGTTTTGCTTCTATAAGAATTTTTGCTAACTCTGCCTTGATTTTGATAGCCTCAATGGCTCAATATATTCCAAATACTTATCTTTCTATCTCAATTCACATCATATCTTTACACATTGGATTAGATTGAAGCCAAGCAGACTTATCTGTCTTGCAATCAACAAAATTTTCTACAAAAAAAAAAAAAAAAAAAAAAAAAAAAAAAAAAAAACTCATAGTTCAATCGTAAGACAACGAAACACGCTTCAATTTCATTATCCTTGCAGAATATTGAAGGACCATTATTCCATCAGAATACCTCAAGTCAAGACTTTAAATAAACAGTATTAAGACATAAAGGTTGCAATAGTAGTCTATATTGCAAATAGATACTATATGTATCCGTTATACAATTTTTTCAATCATAATTGTCTCGGCCATTTGGGATTGAGGCTTTGTAATTGTCCCAGCCACACTTAAGCATTTCTTGCCTAAGTACAGAAAGCACCCAACACAGATTCAGATGCATCTTAATCAATCAACATTCACTTTAGCATTCATGTCAATTACTACCATCTAGAATCATAATTCAATTTTGAAACATTTCACCAAAATGGTGGATATTTCACCTCAGGAATGCAGCTCTAAATCAGTGGAACCACTAAAATAATAAAAAGGGGAGAAATACAATCAAAAGTGGTTGGTCTTTAACTATTATAAAGAAACAACAATTCCTTTCTTCAAATACTTCTTCAAAGCATCCAGAGTTTCACAAGTTGTATCATAAACAAATGGCAGAATATTTAAAACAAATGGAAGCAAATTCAATCGAGTCTAAAATTTACCTTTGAAGAGATTCATCTTCAACAAGAAGCACACCAACTCTAGCTGCACATCGGCTCAGATAACTAAGACACTATGTCAACCTGGTCGGATGAGACAAACAAAGTTCAGCAGCTAAAATACTGGATCTATAAATAAATAAAAACAATGTCAATGAACTTTTTTGAAGCCTTACAAATATTTCAATTCACATGCTTGAGAGCTTACCTGAACAACTAGTCGTAGTTAGATTTTTTGCCTGTCAAAATACGAGATATCTGAAGGCCTCTGCTAAATGCCTCGTTGAAAAGGATCCTTGTCTGCATAGACTGGAAACCAGGCAACCAAGAAAGGAGAGCCACAGGAGCCATAATGATAACCCCAAATAGAATATCGTACAGCCTGGCTAATGAAACAACAGTTTCCCACACCACAGTGGACTGTAGGAAGGGTCTGAGAACCTGAGCAATGCATATGAAGCCCCAGCCTGTAGGGATTACTGCCAACTGGATTGTTAGGAGATCAATAATTTTGAGATGTGTGAACTTCAGCAAGATAACTATGACTAGTATTGGAAGCACAATCACAATGCACTGAATCAACCTGTAGTAAATATGCTCTGTGGCAGCATACTTGTCCCGAGCATACGACATTACTACATATATTGCAACAGCAGCAACCACATATATCCAAGAGAGTAAATATACCGCGATGCTGGTGTTTCCATTAGCAATTCCTAGCTGGTAAACAACTCCATACTGGAAAAAGAAAAACCGGACGTCCAGGATTATTTCCAGTAACTTTCCCCATAGACCGGTCGTTCTAAAATGGTCCTGTTCTTCATACCACCATGTTTCCCAACTCTGATCTGCTTTGGTGAAAACTCCACCACGATACCATATCCAATTCATAAAGTCATCAAAATCATACACTGTTTTTAACCAATCAAATCCAGAAGGATTGAAAACAAAGGGTGCCATGATCCAAGACACGACCAAAAACCAACTCGAAATTGACATGGCAATGTAGACAAAAGTATCCTTGGCAATAGGACTGTGTGCAGCATAGACTGTCAATATCACTCCAAGCTCAATAGCCTTAACAAAATGACTACGAGCGTAAAGCCTATAGTTCTCAGCAAAACTCTTGTGCTGGACAACAAAACCACGTCCAGTTGCCCGGTATTTAGCACCACCATGAAGAATAGTTCGGCCAAAGTAATGTGTCTTCGTTCCCATTGAGAATGTGTAGAAGACAGACGCAAGCTGAAGCTGCATGGTCAAGAAATCCCAGACTGCTTGGAGGAAACCATGCTCAAGAGAGTTTTCAACAATCATAGGAAGTGCAGTGAACAAACCAAGTTGGATGATGAACTGCTGGTTAAGGATTGCACCAAAAGCTTTATTGTTGTTAGAATTCCTCATGGAATCCTCGAAACCACTGAGAGCCAAATAAAGGCGGCCCCACAGAAACGTATACACAGTAAGGACTACCATCATCGTGTTAAAATAGAATCCCACAGTGGTATAGAAGAATGAGAGCATTCGGAAGAAATCAAGTCTGTGCCCCAGCCTGTAGACATCCCTGCTTAATATCTGTTCGCCATTGCCACTGGAAACCTTGGCCTCAAACATAGACACCTGATTCAAACCAACATCCCTTCCCTTGCCAACCTGAATGTATTCATGATGCGTCACATTCCCTCCTCGTAACGTGCAATTGAAACCAGCAAATATATCCTCACTGATGTTGATCACCCTGGAGGCCTTGCTAATCCCACCACGGGTCAAGAACCAAAACCTATCAAACACATCAGGATGACCATAATGCATTCTCACCTTCAGAGGGTTGGCCAAAACACGCTGTCCTAGAGTTACAAAGCTTGTCTCCTGGGCAGACATGAACCAAGCAAGCGAAGAAACAGAACCAGTGAAGACATGCTCACGAACCCCCAAAATTGTAGGTTTCCTGATACCATAATAGCTCTTGTATTCCTCCAATAGATTCCTCATCTTAAGAGCCTCCTCAAAATAGTTGTCTTGGTTCATGTCGATGGTCTGGACTGCGTCGCCGCGAGTGAAGATGAGGGCATGATTCTGATTTTCTGGTTTGCCTTCGCCCAGCTTCAGTGGACCAGGCAATCTAACCCTATAGATCTCAACCTCCTTCTGCGACTGCGGATCAACTTTCACAAGAACAGAATAGTACTCAACACCATCCCTCCCGGTGTGAACTTCATCAACATAAGCAACTCGAAGAGCTTCATTGTCTTTCATTAGATTAAAGATATCATCAGCACGTGGGTCCTTCTTCGCTTTCTGTTGCCCATAAATCTGGCACGCGACTACATAGGTGAATTTCATTAAGGCAGTCCCATACTCGTGACCTTTAAAGAACAAGCTCACACTACTACTTGCCCGGCTCAGACTTCCTCTTCGCATCGATGGTGACCTACTAGAACCATTTCCATCCTCCACGAGGCCATCTCTCCTCAATGATGTGAAAGAAGCAAGTTCCAGTGATCCTTCCCTGAAATCCACCTCTGACGCAGAATCAAGATAGGCCAGCATCATAAGAGCCTTGTAGTAATACATCATTCCCCTGACAGTGCGAGATAGCGTCTGGCCTCGGTAAGATGCCCAAAGACGGAGATGCCGCAGCTTGCCCGACCAAATTTCTTTTTCATCCTTCATGCCCTCTCTGCGCATCCTCTCCAAGAAGTTCAACCATTCATCATCATAGATCTTTTGCAAATAAAACAAAGTAGAAATGCCATCCTCATTCTCAGTTCTCAGCTGTTCTTTGGTGTACAGAACTTCTTCATTGTAATATGGGGTCAATACACTGAAAGCCATCATTTTCTCAACTTGGGGAGCGCGTTGCATGTTCATAAACAAGGAATTGCTGAAGAATGCAATGCGCCGCCTCGCCTCTAAGTTGGCAGGAACATTATGCATAGAGTCCCTAGAAGTGAGAATCGTATGCAAACGACGCACCTGACGGTAGAACGTAGTATTCTCCTCATCAGGCAATTCAATGGCATTCTCAAAGAGCAAACTACTGTCCGATGTTGCTCCCCGGGAAGGCGCCAAACCTTCCTGCCTCAGCTGGTTCATGCTCTTCTTCACCCTTGGGAAATCTTTGATCATAATCTCATACAGTGCCTGCAACACATTCACCAATTTAGTCATATCTTTCTTTGGCTTGTTTAGGAGCTCAAGCAAGACAATCAACTTGGCATGAATCTGTGGCAGTGCAGTCATCTTGTACATCTGTGTCAACTTATCAAACTGAATGCAATCATCAATGTCACGAAACAAGCTCTCGATAATGGAATGCTCTTCCGTGCCTTGCTTGATGATCTGATGTAGCAAATTCTTAACACCATCATACGCTTCAAGAACAGCGCAGCGCCTGTACTCATTTTTACAGATCTTCCTCCAAAGAAACTTGTCCGTTGCACCACCCAACTCTTTTGCTTGGCTGAGAGCTAAGAGAAGCTCATTGCACAGCAGTAAACAAGGCCATCGAATGACTCTAATGTTCAAGGTATTCGGTGGCAGCTCAAGTAACTCCACCTCCCGGTCGCTCACAATGTCTTCCTCCCTGAACATTAGAATTATCTCATTCCATATGAAAGCAAACTTAATTGCCTCAAACTGGTTCAATTCAAGCTTCTTATAAGGCCGGCCAAGCCCATAACGCAGCTTCAGACGATGTATAGCATTATTCAACTTGTTCCTCAGTGTGCCCTTCTCCTTGAACAGCGAATCATCAGGCATCAGATTAAACTGCATTGCACTGGCAAAAAACTGAAACCTGAGCTTGAAATGCTGGGTGTTTCGAATCTCTCCCAAATGCGAAAACAACCCGACCAAAGCCCCCACGAACGACGAGTAAATCGAGTACCATATCTGCAGATCCATCAGGTATATCAGCACCACAGGAAGCCACAACAACCCCACTGCCAACCTATTGGTATGGTTAAAGAACTCGTGCCATTTGTGATCAACATTCTCCAGCCTCAAAACCAACTTGGTCGGGTTCACCAAAGGCTTAATCTGTAGGAAATAACTAAAGGTGAGTTTCGAAGCTAGAACCGCCACCCAGAACAATGTATACTTGATGTTATCCACAAGGCCTTCTCTCAGCCCGCGACCGACGAAAGTCCTGGTCTGAAACCACCATGTCAAAGCATAAAAGATCCTCCAATTGGTCTCCTCGAGAAAGTTCCGAATCCAGGGTAGCACAAACAACACCAATGCCAGAACCTCTGGAAGAACATAGACGCCAGCAGCCTCAAGAAAAGTGATGACCCTCCTATTAGCCTCAGCAGACCACCTCCTATCACCATTCCTCTGCAACCAAATCCTGGCATACAAGACGCTAAACGCGATAATCCACCCGATGGCAGCAATGCTCTTCAAAAACATTCTCACCCCAAGCCAAAGAGTCTCCCTAGACACTAAACTGTATTGGGTACCGGCGTCGAGCACCGACTGAAGCAACCTCAGCCCTGCCCACGTCAAGAACACAGTCAAAACCCTAACTTGCACGTCCCTACTCTCCAATGCCTGCCAGGGATACTGCTTCCCCTCCCAAGCCACAATGATGGAAGCTTGAAGAAACAAAATCAACAAAACCCACAACCTGTCAAAGCTCCTAAACACATTCCAAAACGACCTCTGCTCCACAAACCCAGTCTTCCCCACACTCCTCCCCTTCCCCTTCTCCACAAAGAAACTACTCCCCAAATCGAACGGCCACTTGAGCCTACGAATGCACCTCCTGCTCCAAAAGTACTCATTGATGTCGTCGTAGTTCCGCCACGCCGAGTGCGGCGCAGTCCCGTTCCGACTGCTCCCCACCTCCCTCTTCACCAAATCATAAACGGGCATCACCACCAGATTCAAAAACCCGTTTTCCCGGCACGTCGAGGGGATCACCGGGCCCCCCGTGTTCTCGTCGATGTAGTCCTCCAAAATGCGGTTCAATTCGGAGACCATGTGATGGTAAATGTAGCAAATGCATTCGGGCATGAAGCGGAGGTTCGCGGACTCCCCCCAGATGAGGAGGTAGAGGGCGGCGTAGAGGAGCTCGCGGCGGAGGTCCGAGGGGCGTGGGGGTTCGGGGAGCCAGATCTTGGATTTCTGGCCGAGGTAGGAGCACCAGGAGGAGTAGTTGGAGAGGAGGCCGCGGCGGAAGCGGCGGAGGACGGAGGGGTTGAGGGAGTCGATGGGGTCGGGAGGGATCTGGAGGCGCATCTGGGCGTTGGCGAGGTGGAGGACGAGGTGCTCCCGCTGGTTGCGGACGTTGTCGCGCTGGAAGCCGAAGAAGATGCCCAGCCAGTCCAGGAGGTCCATGGACTCGTCGTTCCACCGCACGTACGGTGGCTTCCGGAGGTCTCCGACGGACCGGAGGGCGCCGGCCACCGCCCGGACTTCCGGGTACCGGAGGGCCGGGTGGTCCGCGAGGAGGTCGTGGACGGGGATGATGTTGAAGGGCTCGTCTTCCTCCTCATCTTCTGCGAAGGCGGCGCCGCCGCGGTGCGGCGGAGGGCGCTGGCGGAGGCTCATCGCATCTGCTGCTGCTGCTGCTGCTGCACAAATGAAGATGGGATGTGATGTTGTTGTTGTTGTTGTTGTTGTTGTTATGGTATTAGAGTGCGTGATTGATGGAATAAGGATCGTTGGATGAGCGGGGATTGTTGGATCGGACGGTGGAGCGAGACATGGGCGTTACTTTTTATGAAGTGGCGTGGGGGTGAAGGGTGGGCCTAAGTCATAGATGCTGTTTGTTTGTGGGCTCAAATGTGCAGGCAAATATTCCAACTTCCAAGAGGGGGGTGATCTGGTTTGCTAAGATGAGTAAGGGTTATGGGGGGGCTTGAAGAGGTCTTGTGTCATCTGTGTGTGCCTATTAGGATGCCATTTGTGATGATGTTGTGGAGTTTTGGTGTCATTAATGTAACCAAGTTTGATAAATATATATATATATATATACTTATCCATATTTTTTTTTACTCCACAAACTTTGTCTTTTCACAAGTGAAGGTATTAATATTCGTGTATAGTGATCATGAACAATAAGCCGATACACTAACAATCAAAGTAGAGATCATAAACAAAAGCAATCTTTACCAACAATCTGTTGGTCTAAATGGTGAAATACTCGATTCTCCTTGAGCAAGATTTCAAAATCGAATATCGTGAATAGAAAAAGCTTCATTGAAAAGGTCACCCATTGGATGAAGCTCAACAATGTCCGAGCTGGACTGATCGGTGCAATTGGCACAAGACACCACATAGAAATCCAAAAAAAAAAAAAAAAAAAATCTTTACAAATAGCCATCTAAGCCAAGTCATCTACAATTTTGGTTGAGTTTGCACGTTATAAAGCAAAGTTGGTCTAAAAAAAAAAAAAAGAATATTCAAGCTTTAATAAAGAGTAAAGCATATGATTTAATCAACAAAATGAATTGTAGAATATTCAACTTTACTTAACTCAAAAGATTTCATATTTTATTGTAATCTCTCAAGACAATAAACTAGTTTAATTAAAAAAAAAAAAAAAAAAAAAAAAAAAAAAACAAACAATTAGACCAACCAAAGTTACAAAACAGACCACATGAGTGGTCAACTTTAAGACCATCACAAAACAGTTAACAAACACGTGGCGCCCAGACGGTTGAGGCACAGATAATGAACCGAAGCTCCAAAACCACAGTATCAAAACACCAGAGGAAACGAAAACAGATCAAAAAAAGACGAAGAAGATCTGACCTCACATAGAGAAGGAGAGATTGAACAGCACGTCGGATCTCGAGATTCGGAACCCTAGCGAGGCGAGGCGAGGCGTGCGATGCTCGATCGATCGATCGATCGATCGCCCTGTCAAAGAGAAGCCATTAGAGAGTAGTAATAGTAGTAGTAGAGAAGAGAAACGGAAGAGTAGGGAATCGAACCTGGCGATTCTTCGTGTGAACGTGAAATGGAGAGATGGTTTGAATTTGGGGATCTGGGAGTGTGGGAGACGCGAGGGTTTGAGAGGCGGAGAGTGGAAATTTGAAACCTTGGCCGTTCGTCAATTGATTAAGAATTTTTGTCTTGTGGGCCCAAGGCTCTTTTTTTTGATAAGCGAGCCATTGTTTTTTGTTTTTTTAAAGTGTAGATTGATGTCAGGTCAGCAACGTGAGAGATACACATTCAATTTTAAAAATATTCTTTAATGGTAAATGTGAATTGCACTTTCGATTTAAAAAATTTAATATTTTTTTCATATATTTTAGAGAGAATGGTTGACGTGACTATGAATTACACTTTAAAAATGGACATTCGAAATCACGTCATCTCGACATTCAAAACGCATATTTCATTAAAAAGATTTTTTCACTCTCATGGCTTGTTCGCTTCACATTTTAGGGAGACCTAAGATCATGAGATTAGTTTGTGATGGGACTAACACGTGGGTTTATGTATTAGTCTCATTTATGGGACTTGTTCTGTTGAGAGTTTGAAGGCTGGGAGTAAATGTGGTTGTAATGGTACATTGACAAAATTACCCTTTCATTTAATTTCATCACCAACAAATTTTGGAACTCCACTTCCTTCTTCACCTCTTGTTCTCTCGCCTCTCCATCCCTATTCTGCTTTCTTCACTTCTCTTCTCTCTCGTCCTGGTCTCCATCGTCGTCAACGTTTCCTTCTTCACATCGCGTTCTCCTTGTCCAGTCTCCATCTCTGGTGAGCAGCGGTGTTCTTCACTTCGCCTTCTCTTTGTCCGGTCTCCATCTCTCTGTTCGATGGTGAGCAATCGGTTCAGGGTAGATCGATTCTTGTGGACGATCAGTTGTTTGAGGGTTGATCGGTTGTTGAGGACGATCGGTTGTTGTGATTAGGGTAGATCGATTTTGTTGTATAGTTTGTAAAGATGAGGGGTAAATTAGTAATCTGTGATAACCAACCATTGGGATTAGTTAATCCCACCAAAATTGATGATTTTGTTTAGTCCCCTATACTGCCCATTAGTTAATCCCGTGGCCTAGTTAATCCGCGAAGCGAACACCGGCTTAGCCAGTCCAATGGGGTTAATCCACCCTACGACTGTGAAGCGAACAGGCCATCAATATTTATTTAGTCATGTGACAAGCATTGACATCCAATCCACATTTCATTGAAAATGTTCTAATGTAGCTACCAAGAATCAAACTCATGACCTCCGTCTTAATCAGAGTTTTTCTTTTTAACCTCGGAGTCGAACTCGCGAGTCACGCTCAGTGAATCTTGTTTTTTCAACAAAAGATGTCTCATCCATCTCACCAACAATTCTTTCGCACAACGCTTTCGTTATTTCAAGTTGTGAGTTAGATTTCTATTGAAACAAAAAACAATACAAAAACAAACAAACTATGGTCCACTTGTGAAAAAAACAAAATTTTGAGTTTTTACAAGCAAATTAATTTTTATTAAATATAAGAAAATGATGAATTTATGAAAATTAATCTTATACAAAGAAAATAACCTTTTTATTTGAGCAACAAGATGAAAAGTTTTGTTACACGACTTAATAAATGGCTAAAGGAAAGAGTAGAAAAAAATAGGAAAGGCATTCCCCAACCATTCGACACTTTTCTATAATATTCATATATAATTATGTAAACTGCATAAATTAGAAATGATATCCATCATAAGATAGTCGGACATTGGCAATCCAATTTTTTTTTTTTCTAATTTTCATGTGATGATAGGATGAATAAAAGAAGGGAGTTCTATCTTGACAACCAAAAAAAAAAAAAAAAAAAAAAAAAAAAAGTTTTAGAGGGAAAAGTACAACTTGATCTATGATGATGTCAATCAGCTGCCACCAAATATCTCACAGTTGAACAAACAAAAGAACAAATAATAAATTACATTAAATTGGGTTTTAGTTTTGCTTCTCTCTCCATCATCTCTGTCATTTGTCTAATTATCAAAGCAAAACTTGTAGTAGAGTCTTCAGTCTTTTATGAAATTGGCAAGTCCACTCATGAGTCATGAGTCAGCAGGACCCGTTGGCTTAAACTAGATTCACAACTCTGTATTTTTCTATTTGTTCATTGAGATCTGAGTCCATTACCACTTAGATTACCACTCGGACCAACCGGTTTATGTATGAAACCATATTACATTGATAATTTGACACACCAACAAAAAGGTGATTTTTTCCAATGGAGGCAAATCCATTTATAGGGTTCAATTAATTTGAATTCCAACCATGTCGGCTCACAAAGGGGTAAAACACTTTCAAAGGAAGCAACTCCATTAGTAGGGTTCGAAACAAAGACCTCTACTAAAGCAAACCGATGATCATACCACTCCTTACTACCATTGAAATTATAACTGAACACAAGGCCCAGTAAAAACATGGTGGTATACGTAAACACTCAAGGACATCAAGCCTATGCAACCAAATCTTATGATTGTGCAAGAAGAGTGTAAAATGCATACAAAAATCACAAATATAGCAAAGGATGATAGATGGTGCACAATAAGTCTGAATATGTACACTGGAAGCATTTTTGTATTGATAAGAAAGCACAGTGGCATAAAAGACAGACATCACTAACAAGAATAGACGAGTGGACTGTCTCACAAAAGTAGAACTAAAGTTGCACATCCTAAAAAATATATAGATATGCAGCTTGGGAGTACCTCAAATTATTTGGAATGCAGGAAGGGTGACATATGCGATGGAAGCTGTACTTGTAGCTGATGATGATGATGGTGGTGCGGGTCGGACTAACCAGACCATGCTCTCTGCGGTCCTCCTGATGAATGCCCGTTCAACCTGTCGAGTACAGAATTGAAATCCATAGGTTGCCCAGTTTCCTCCATCCTGTGAACTACACTTGCAACGAAATCCCTAGGATACCCCATGCTCACAGCTTTTTCAATCAAATCAGCATACTGATGGCCACGCATCATTGGAGACGGGCTTGGATGTCGCATTGTCTGGGGGTTTGGTAAGGCTGGGATATGAGTTGGCGGATAGAGACCCTGCTGGAAGTGCGAAGGAAGTTGCTGAGGCACTCGCCCTCCCTCCGAATCATACATCATGTACCCTTGTTGAGGAGCCTGAGTACTGTGTTGCCCAGATACCGGGTAAGCATTCTCGTTACGAGGTGCTCCATAAGTGTTATGAAGTGTCTGAAGTTGTGGTTGCTGCTGCACATTGTGTTGTGAAGGCTGCTGTTGAACTGTTGGTCTGTTGGGTGCATTATAACCGTAACCAACCGATTCTGGCCTGATCCCTCCGGGTGGAGGAGGAACTACAGAATAATTGACCTGCATCGGCATGCTGCCTTGGACTTGCATAGGTGCGCTGTTTGGCACTTGTATTGGCATGTTACCCTGAAATGTTTCAGATGGGGGGTTCGTGGGTTGGGCGGGCAAGTACGGAGAGTAAGCAGGCGGTGCTTGAGAGCTTACAGGAGCCTGGTGAGATGGTTGTTGCAGTTGTGCTTGTTGAGGTAATTGCCGAGTCCACTGCTGTTGGTATTGTGGAAGTTGATGCACTTGCTGCGGCAAGCTTACTTGGATCTGCGGGGGTGGGGGCGCCTGTTGAGAAACTTGGACCTGCGGCCTTTGGTACTTGGTATCTGCATGCAAGTATTGGTCCTGAGAGGTAGGTTGAGTCTGCAATGTTGAGCTGGGTAACTGGCTTTGTTGGGTATAATAGGAATGAGGAGGGTTCTGGGCATGGACACTTTGAGGTAAGCTTTTAGAGGGAGGTGCTGGCTGCTGCTCAATGGGCCTTGTCGGAAGTGCGACTGCTGGACTTACTTGATGGGGCAAAGCAAGAGCTAATTGATGGTTGTGCAAAGGTGGCGGACTGTCATGTCTTTTGGGATCAGAGCCAGATGATAAAGCTCCATCTTCCTTCTTCTCAGAACTGTTCGCACTTGTGTCTTTCTGAATGAGCTGCAGTTTAGCAAGTTCTTTCTGAGCATCTGCAAGTTCTTGCTTATCTCTCAGAATTTGTACAGATCTGTGGACCTGTAATCATAACAAGAGATGCACATGACTACCATCCATATAGCTTTTGTGAAAGAGAGAATCTGATTTTTGCGGCAAATAACTCGATTGTTCAACTAACGAACAGGTTCAACAAAGAACAAGGCATTTGAATCTTTTCCACATCTTTAAAGAAGGCGATAAGGGCACCCTGGAAACAACCATATCAAGCACAAAATATGAAATGCAAACTGCATCCTATTCCATAAATATCTATCCTGAACAAAACCTCTCCAATCATAATATGTGAGTTTATGTCAATGGTCATATCCCATGCATCGTGCACGCTAACAAAAAAGGGTTTATGAAGATCACGAGAGCAGACTAGCAATTTTATGTTAAGAATAGGTCATAGAAAAATAAAAATCATTCATAATTGAAGAACATGCAACCGTACATGTAAGTTAATTGACACAAAAAAGGAATTCCACAACAGCCAAGGTAAAATATTTTACTCTAAAAAAACTACTAAAAATAGCAAATTTGCAATGGTACCTCTTGAAGATGCTTCTCAAGAGACCTAAGCTTTGCATCAGCTTCACCATTCTCACGAACTAAGTCAGATTTCATTTCATTAATAGATCTCTCCAGATTAAAGTAATAAAGTTCCAACTGAGACAAACGTGCACTAATTCCCTCAAGAAAGCGCATAAGATTGTCAGCATATTTTTTCATGGTCTTCTCAATGGTACAAATCAGATCCTGGTATATGGAATCATCCTGCTGATTGTATAGAGAAACCAGTGCTGATCTCCCCATCCTGTTATCACGAAAATCCTGCGCAGCCAAGAAGAAAGACAAATTAACTACGAACGTCCACAACGACAGAATTAACGGAAACATAGTTTCTCATCATCAAACGATGACAAGAAGACAAAAGGGAAAAAAGTGCGATCTCAAAATTAAAGTAAAAAGGGGATTCATGGTCAAGAATCATGGATTTATACTAAGCCATTTAATTGAACTCAAATCTTTTCAAAGAAAACATAGAAGGTAGGGAGAAAAAAACCATTGGTCCTTGATCTCGGTCACATTGGCATTCATAAATTTTGCATAAACGTGCAAACTATACAACCCAAAGCAATGTACTTTTATCCATCGCAATACAACTTTCTCAAAGTTTAAGAAGTTGCGAGTTACGAGCTATTCACCGACTTACATGTCATGGGTCGAGTCGAGCCACACATTGAGTTAAAGACTCAAAAACTTTTACGATTATACAAAACCAATAGCCATTTCCCAAAAACCCACAAAGGAAATTCATAAAATGCAGGTTTCATCAATACCTTACATACAAAGATGGCATATCCGTAGGCTTCAATCTACCCATAGTTAATGATCAAACATGGGCAAAAATGCACGTAAAGCACTGAAGTTAAACGGGACAGTTATATGGACAAAATTTTAGACGTGATTCACTTTTTTCTCCACAAACAGGACGAGAGATCAACAACAACAACAACAAAGCCTCAGTTCCAAATTAATTGCGGTTGGCTACATAGATCAAACTCTTCCATTGTGCTCGATTAAGTGCAATTGATGGAGAACTTTTCAAACCATTCAAAGTCCTCGAAATCTAAAAAAACCATTTTTTAAATATTCGTGGATATCTAGGCGAGTCTGACTATTCTCACTATTCCCACGAGCCCCTAGAGTAATTGGCAATCGGCCTGAGCTTACCCCAGTGGCCCAGCCCGGACAATCTTGACGCAGTGAGGAATCGAACCTGGGACCGTGCGCCTAACCCACACAATCTCAAGCTCGCCCTTAGCGTAGGGCCAACCCGACTGGGTTATTCTTAAAAATCCATTAAAACCCAAATTAATATACAAGAACAAGAACAAGAACAAGAACAAGAACAAAGCCTCAATCCCAAATTAATTGGGGTCGCCTATTCTATTGTGCTCGATTAAGTGCAATTGATGGTCTAACAAACAATTTATGCTCATATTTCACACCCATAATTCAAATCATCACTCAATCCAACTAAACTTTCCAAACTTTTCATCACCAATCCCAAAACCCCAATATTTCAACCCTAACCAACTCTCCTAAACCCCATTAAAACACATCACGACATCAAAATCTCCAAAGTTTACATTTTTCCAGAGCAAAACCTAGAATCGAAGAACACTCACAAGTCACAAGTCACAACGCAATCTCACCTTCGCAGAATCGCTAATCTTCCCGTTCGAGACCTCGTGGTTCCCGAACTCGTCGTACGAGCAGAGAACATCGTCGGTCCCGAAATCGAACCCCTTCGACCCAGAGCCAGGTCGCCCAGACGAAGATCCTGAAGCCATGACACCGAATTCGATCGATCAAACGAATTGGGGATTCGGAAAACTAGGGTTTTGAAGAGTCTGTGAATCGAAGAGAGAGTGCAAAGAAAGTAATCGAAATTGAGTTTGCTTCGTCGAAAGTTCTTCTTCAGCCAAACGGGGCTCTATTTTTTTAACACATTGACTAGTGGTTTATCACCGTCCATTTGGATACGGTGCTCTCGGGGGGTGTTTAGTTAAGTCGCACATTGTGTGTTGGGTGAGTAATTGTTGTTGGTTTGACACGTTGTGGTTTGGTAGTGGTGGACAGGGGGTTTGAAGTTGGAGAGGGACAGAGGATCTGAGTTGCTGATAAGGATGAAGAATCTGACGTGTCTGCCTCGTGTGGGGAGTAGATGTGCATAGAGATGCGTGGGTTACAGATCTGGATGACAAGTGGATACATAACAGCTAAAGGCAGACGAATGGCCTTCAAATTTTGTTAGTTTTCATTAACTATTAAATACCACAAGTAAATAAAATAAAATAAAAAATAATAACAACAAAACCTCAATTCGCTACATGGATCAAAATTCAAGTCATTCCACTCTACTCAATTTAATGCAACACATACAAAGAAAAAAAAAAAGATATCTAGTAGTTTATATGAGAACTAAAGAGTATATTTGGTACAACGATCGCTTGTATTTAACAATGATGTGCGAGAACTACGAAGTAATGTAAGCTCCTACAACTAGCTTCATTAAGGAAGTTAACTTGAGCACAATTAAGGAAGCTCAAGTGGAAGAACCAAGTTCAAACTTATTCGGTACAATAATTACTTATGTTTATCGTTGACGTGCCATTAAAAAAAATAATTTTTTGTTGCTTGTGTAATATGGCACCTAAAGCTACTAATTACTTCCAAACTAGCTTTGATCTTCATAGGCATTTCCCTACCTGTATTTTTAATTCTTACAATACTCGTTAGGGTAGAAGTTCAAAGGTAAACAACTTTAGATACCTATGCAATAAGCAAACAAGAATGATGTCACAATAGTATAGAAGAAATGATATATATACAAACCACCCAAACTCAAATTACATTAACTTAGGTGGATGTGTGGTAAAAAAAGATTAAGAAATATAGAAATTCAAAGCAAGTTACGCCCCTAGTATGCAAAAGTGGGGGGGTCAAGTTCAAGGTGTCCCCAGCCCTTGCTTGAATTGATAGATTCAAGTAGGTGCAAGGATCAGTGTGTTGCTTCATGACAAATAAGCCACTCTATTTTTCAGACTAATATTATTACCTTGAATTGATAGTGTCAAAGATCAGAACCCACTCTCTAATATTATTACCTTGCTCTTAGCTCCAGATTAAGGCCACTCAAATAAGAAAGTATATTAATCTTAAATAATGTTTAAATAAGAAAGTATATTAATCTTAAATAATATTTAAACCATTTTCACCTGTAGTTACAAGGGGGATAACTTCACATTAATGTATAATTACAGACTACAAGGATACAATTTAAATGATCCAAAGCATTGAAATTCTTGAGAGATCCCTGGAAGCCTGGAACAACAGTGTTGACATGATCAAGCATTCTAATACCATAGATTCATCACCAAACTCTTCTTTCATCTTAACTTCTGAAACTTAGAACATAAAGAGTAAGCCATAAATGGTAAAAGCCACTGTTAAATTGCTCTCATATTGGATGCCTAACTGCCTGAGAGTCCATCTCTCCTTAATCTTCAACTGGGAAGCCAGCAATGCAGTATTAGGGACTACTGGTTGATCTGATAGCAGGCAGGTTTTGTTTCGAAAGACGGGCGCCAATGCTTTAGCAATTCGCACTATCAACTTCGAAGACGTGATTCAGTAATGGTAAACATGATCACTGTACATATGGGCAGTCATGTTCAAGGATTGAAGCATTGCTTCTCCCTGCTTGTTGAAGACAATCACAGAGATTCCTCCATTGTTTATGTCGACTGAACGGAACCTACAGCATCAGAAATCAATGTCAGTAAAACTGGAAAGCTATCACACTACTGGATTCTTGATCTCGAGAGTCCTATTCAAGCTTAATCGGATAGAGTTATGTTCATCCACACAAATGGTTGCCTATTAGCATATATAATGTTTACATCAGTTCACCTCTCCGGGGCAAGTCCAAGAGCGGTGCAGATCAAAGCTCTCAAGATCGACTTGTGCGTGACAACCAAAATGTTTTCTCCCTGCAAAGAAGTATGACTTATGAGGCGCCTAATTAAGAACGATCATGGAGTCTCCAATGTATGTTTATGGCAAATGGAAATAAAGAAGGATGAAGAGCTTACAGGTGCAGACAAGATTTCCCTCCATGCTTCTTTACCAGTCAACCACAGATTTCTAATAGGGTAAATTCCATTTACCGTGAACCTAGCCGGATCTTCTCTCCATGTTGTGTACTCGTTCGGATATATCCTTTTAGCATCCACTGGCTCCAAATTCTAGTGTGATTAAGCACATAGTATAGAGAAAGCGACTGAAGAAAATTGAAAACGTATGACTAGCACGACGCATACCATTTTTCATCCCCTCTAGAAAGAATAGGTGCGCCTCTTTCAGCGAGTCCATATACACCAGAGGTTCTTCCCTTCCTTGCCACATCACTTCTGCAGTAGACTGCATCAAGTTGTTCTTCAGAATGAGCAAAAACAAATTAGAGAATATAGCAAACTTATACCAGCTCGATCGTAAAATAAAAACCTTGGCTCGAGATATGGGGCTGGAGAAACATTGATCAAAGGATATATCGGCAAGGGCTTTCCTACATTTCTCCGCTTGCTGTACTCCGGTGTCTGTTAGTATGGACAAGTCTGAGCTTCCCTGTTTGAGGTGAAGAAAATTCATTAGCAGTTCGGTATCGTAAAATGTTGCGAAAATGAAATATTGATCTTAAGCTATCTTCACATTCAGTCGACGTGAGAAGAGGAAAAAATAAAAAGAGAAGAGATCTGTAAGGAAAAAGGATTGCTACTACAGCTGATAAGAAGAAGGCTATCACAAGAAATGATAAAAACTCACAAGTGAACTAGCATTTGTACCTCATGCCATGACTTTTTATCGTCACTAAAGCAGAAATTACAAACCTGAATTCTACTTTCGTCGTTCCATGAGCTTAGCCCGTGTCGCACAATAGTAATCTTCTTTGAAGAAGACAACAATTCATAAGTAAGAGAAGTTGTCGCCCCTTTGAAATCATATGCACCACCAGTCATAGAGGCATTGTTTTCGAGTTTTTCTGCAGATGACAATACCTAAATCAAAATCCCTGCTACTGATCTATAACATTATGTAATGACACAATGGCGAATAACTTAAAAGTCTCATTTTATTTTACTTTTTGATTGAAAGACATACACGTTAGCAGTCCTTCGAGGTGTGCGAGAACTTCTCTATATAGACTATAAATGGATAACCAACCCCAACTAATTTGGGATTGAGGTTTTGTTGTTCTTCTTGTTGTGTAATGCGTCTATCTGATCTTCGATAATTTTGATTACCCTTCTCTCCATTTAACCAAGAATAATCCATTGCCTATTGGATCACAAGCATTTCTATAACTATAATATTCATTGCTGCGGATCCTATCAAAAATATTCATAGCTGCAGCCTCGATCCCAAAATTAGTAGGGTCGGCTACATGGATCAAACTCTTCCATTGCGCTCGATTTAGCGCAATTGATGGTGTGTTTTCCAAATCATTTAGACCCCTCCTAATCAATTCGTCCCAAGTTAGCTTCGTTCTACTCCTACCCCATCTCAATTAACCTTAGTTTTACACTAAATTCCATATGAGAGAAGTTTTTTTTTTTTTTTTTTTTTTTTGATAATCATGGGTGTAGAGGTTACTCTCACTATTCCCACGAGGCCCTGGCTCTATCGACCGGTAGTAAGAACCCAGTGACCCAAACGATCTTACAATATGAGAGAAGTATCTAAATTCCATCTCAATTAACCTTAGTTTTACTATGCTTCAAAGTACACAACTTCCAAACACTAAATTCCATCTCCCCACTTAACCAACAATCCATTCAGCCAGCGCAACGAAATCGCTCTACAATTAACCATGAACAAACCTATTCACATCTATCTTTCATTCACTAAAATTTCCCAATAACACACCAAAATCCCATACACACACACACAAAACATCAAAACTCAACATCTTAAACAATTTTTCCACTAACTTATAAGATTCAGACAAAAATCTCAAATGGGTATTCAGAGATTACCATCATTGCTCAGTGAAACATCAAAATTTGAAGATAGACATCGAATCTGAACACGGGTCTTTACAGAATGATGAACACTGCGAGGGCGTTCAATAGTAGAGGCTGAAGTGAAGGGGAGAGTTGTTGTGACAAGAACTGCAAACCCCATTTTTGAGATTGGGAAGCTCTAGTGCTTCTTCTTTCTTGATTGATTGATTGGTGTTTCAGATTTTCAGTATCCACCACAACACGATCAACAACACATAAGGATATTGGATAATGAAACACAGAGATATGAAAATGAGGTTTGGTTTTGCCTCCCTTTTTTATTGTGTAAATTATTTTGGCCTCCTTTGTATTCTCAAAATCAGTCCCTTGACCCATGACTTCAACTGAATTTATGGTTGCCATTAAATGGTTATTTTTTGGCTTGATTTATTTTACTTATCGGAATGATAACAAGTTTTAATCATGTTCAAATAATGTCATTACTTGGTAATAAGAAACTTTGGTGTACAACAACGACAAGAAAACCTCGATCTAAAATTAGTTGGAATCGAAATGTATGAATGGAGAAAAGACAAACTTTTTTAAAGAGCCAAGTCGTGTAAACAGAGAAAATCGATACAAATTTCAGTTCCTTTGTACAAAATATAGTTTTCAACTAGTTAAAATTCGTTACATGTATTCGTGGTTTATTTTTTTATTTTTGACTTGCTATCTAGTGCTAATTACACTAATCAATCAACACGCAAACACTGTAAGACCCAAAATAGGTGACATTCCCAACTTAATTTACCGAAAGACAAAAATGCAGAGTTTAAGTACGGAGCGGCCGAAAAATAAAAAACTTACACTCATAATTATCACAAATATAAATAAAAACATTCAAATCCTCATTTTTATTCATCACACAACAACAACAACAACAACAACAACAACCATAGAGCCTCAAAGGGTCGACTACACAAAACAAACTCTTCCATTGTGCTCGATGAAGTGCAATTGAATGTGATCTTTCCAAACTATGCAAAACTCATCACACTACCCAACATTAAATTTTTATTACTTGAAATGAAACCAACATCAAAATTACAAACAAAAAAAAAAAAAAAATCACCTCCCCTTAAACATAAGGAAAATACTAGAATAACAATTGATAATTAAGTCACGTCCCACGTCCCGCGACACATTAGCTCACACGAGAGTTGTCAACACGCCTCAACCCGAATGTTATGCATCAAAATTTACGTATAAATGCGTAAAAGTGCCCATTGTCATTCTAACACTTCTCCAAACAAAAACCAAAACTCAAGCAGAATTCTTAAAATCACCACCAACCCCTCCTCCACCCCTCTGCAGAATCCTCTCCACATACTTCCCCAAAACATCCACTTCCAAATTGACCTTCTCCCCCACACCCTTGGAAGCAACCACAACTTTCTGCTGAGTATAAGCCACCAACATGAAATCAAAGCAATCTTCTTCATCATAAACTTTGACAACAGTCAAGCTAGTCCCATCAACACAAATATACCCTTTCGGCACAACGAACCTCATCAACTCCCCTCCATCGCTCACTCTCACCTTCACCCACAAAGAGTCCCCCTCCACTCTCTTCTCCACAATCTCCCCAGTCCCGTCGACGTGGCCCTGGACAAAATGGCCCCCCAAACGGGTGGAGGGCAAAAGTGCCCTCTCGAGATTCACGAGGGACCCGGGCTTGAGGTCGTTCAGGGAGGTCCTTCGGAGGGTCTCGGGGCGAGATTGACCGTGAAGGAATTGGGGGTGAATTCGGTCACTGTGAGGCACGTGCCGTTGACGGCGATGCTGTCGCCGAGGTGGACGTCGGAGAGGACGGTGGTGGCGGAGATGGTGATGTGGAAGCCGCCGCCGCCGGAGGAGGAGGAGGAGGAGGAGAAGCCGAGGTGCTTGATTTCGCCCATCTCTTCTACGATGCCTGTGAAGAGGGATTTGATTGGGGAGGGGCGGATTTGGTGGAGGGGTTTTTTGGATTTGGAGGATTTGAGGAGGAGATTGGTGAGGGGGGGATTTGGAGGTGGTGAATGTGAGGTGGGTTTTGGGGGGTTTGTTTAGGGTTTTGGGGTGGAGGAAAGTTAGGGTTTTGGATGTGCAGAATTGGGGGCAAGAGAGCGCCATGAGAGAGATTTTCTTGCTTTCAGAGAGGAAATGAAAAGAGTGTGGTACGTTGCACTATTAAGTTCTTGGAAAAAACCCTGTGCGAGTGTGGTGCAAATAGTAGTAGGCGAAGACGAGATTTGTGGTTAGACGTACGACTTCGATTCGATTCCCCACGACAGTCAAACATCGAGCCATTATTGGTCTCTTTCCGCAATCTCAGAGCTCGTGGGACTAATCAAACAAAGTGTCTAGATACTCATGGTTAATCAAAAAAAAAGTTCTTGAAAAAAGACAAGTCGATTCACTTTGAGCATTGAGATAAGCGCATTTATTAGGTGGATGTCGTTTGATGCAAGCGTGATGCGCATCTTGAGATAAGTTATGTGGTGCCTACTTAGTAGGTTAGCCTATCTCGATGCCCGAAGCGGGTTAACCTAGCATTTATCTACAACAACAACAATAATAACGTCAGAGTCCACCTCCTTTAACAAGACTCGAGATTGACTATGTAGCGCATAGTGTTTTATATAAGTAGAGTTTAACCTGACATTTTCTCTAAAATTTGGAAAATGTTTGGCACTGACTTTGGGCACCAACCCAATTTGCTACCGTGTGATGCACTTTATGACGAGCTCGCACATCTCAAAGTATATTGCATGTTATCTTACTGGGATGGTGCTCGAAGTCGGTGTTCTAATTTGATTACCACAGCAAGTTCCATTTATAAAATGTCACGCTTGGAATTGTATCCCACGTGAGATCACATCATCACATGTAGGTGGTTGTTTTTTATTAGTAAGATAAGAAAAAGAAATTGTAATTAGTCAAACTAGCTAGTGATGTTGCTACGTTGGTTTATACTTTACACACACTAAATCAAACACACATTTACCGAATGTTCTCAAAGAACTAAATCTCGAACTTTTTTTTTTCAGGGATTGTAATAGTTAGTATCAGAATTAGAAAATCAAGCTATCTATCTATGCCAATTTTTTTACCTTATATTTTACTTCTCAATTAAGGATTCCAAGGATTAGTCGCGGTGCCAAAAAATTAAGTAAAGGAGTTTCAAGGATTTGATTATGTTGCTCGTAATGTTTCAGTTATAAAAATAAAAAATAAAAAATGAATCATTGATCTCTAACCCATAATCTGCCTAAAAACTAATGCATCAAAGATACATAAAACTATTTAAAAAAAAAAACCATAAAACTCAAAATCCACACAAAAAATTAACATAAATGGCTAGACCAAAACTTTGCCTAGGCCGGCTTAAAATTTGACACCGACCCACTCGATGCCTGTACGAATATCTCGAGTCGTGCCTCAAACTCGGTGCCCAAAATTATGTCACGGCTGACTAAAATTGGACTATTTGGGTCGGTTAGTTTAGTTTGAGTTAGTTGGTAAAAAAATACAAATACGAAAAGGTGCGTTGTGTCATTCACTGCGTTTCACAAATGAAAGGGTTGAATTCGCGCTAATCTCTGTTAATTTGTTTCTCACAATGCCAAAAAAGTTTCACTTGATCAGAGAGAGAGAGAGAGATCGATGATGGAAGTTGATGAGAATTTAATTTCAGATCTCCAATCCTTGAAACAACTCTACACTCTCCTTCGCTTATCATCCCCATCCCCATCCCCCCAACATGTAACCAAATTAATTTCTTGATCAATCAATTTAATTTGTTTTTCTTTGATTCGGGTTTTATCAAACAAGTTTTGATTTTGATGGTTTGATTGTCATTCGTTGCTATTCTTCTTTGATGGGCAGTTTTTGTTGGGCGAAAAGGCCAGGCTTTTGTTGAAGAGACTGTTAGATGGCGCCGCTGAACAGGCTTTTCAACGACACGCCAAGGTACATTATATACATATTCATTCAAGTTCATCAATTCATAATGCTTTTTAATTCCCTCTTTTGATTTTGAATGCCCAATATGATGTCGTAGATCATAGCGGCGCAATCTGCAATTGTTAATGCTAATTGGAGTAAGCATTCTTCATTGCAACATCATCCACAACATCCCAACAACAACGACGACAACAATAGATCAAAGTTGGAGGGCTCAAATGATGAGGATTCGAAGCAGAAATCGAACAATACTACGAATACTAGTACCGCGATTCTTGCGAACAGCGGTTCGATGAATTCTCGAAGCAAGAAGAGGTGTAAGATTTGTGGGAAGAGCACTTTGAAGAGATTGAATTCTAGTAAAGAACAGGACAACAACGACAAGACTGAGAGCGTTGTGATTGGTGGAGATGCCCGCGAACCGTCGGATCGTAATAAATTGATGAGTCGAACGGTTGTGATTGGACCAATCGAAGAGTTGCCGAGTGAAGTCCCGATTCATAAGGCTAATAAAACCGATGAGTCGACTCAGTCACAACAACATGAGTTCCCCACAAAGAGAAACCATCAGTTCAATTTCGGTGAAATGACTCAAATGGGCAGTACTACTGCACAACTACTGAGATCGACTCGTCCGAACCGTGTTGAACCGACGGGCGAGTTGGCGGGCCGATTAGCGAGTCGAGTCCCGACTCCAAAGCCTCCCATTCCGAGTATTAATGAGTTCAGTTTTGGTCAAAAGAACAGTGCTAGTACTCCTGCACAAGCACTGAGTTTGACTCGTCTGAGCCGCGTCGAACCGACGAGCGACTTTATGAGTCGAATGGCGAGTCAGAAGATTAGTAACTCAGTGGGAGTGAGTCATGCCGGAAGTGGCTTTACGGGCCCAAGGACTCAGGTTAAGATGGGCCGAAATGCTTCTCACATGAAGAAGCCCAAGTCCAAGTCCAAGCCCAAGCCAAAGCCAAAGCCCATGCCACGTAATAACATAGGTGGACCCACATTCGCATCAACGAGTGAGACAGATCAGCAGCCACGTCAGATGGTCGTTCTGCCAACTTTGCTGGATCAACCGCCACGTGAAGCCAAGACGACGGGCCCCACTCGTCAGGACAATCACCAACAGCAGGGACTGAAGATCACGGGCCCACCACGGTTGAAGGACCTGCCACGTCAGCAGGAGTCGGACAGCTCAACAACATCCACGTCGGAGACGGCTTCTCCCAGCTGGACATCTGAGGAGTCCACGAGCAGTGACAGCGAAGTGAATTCGTTGCCACGTAGGATGCCAACTCAGCACCGCGTAGGAGCCACGTCAGAAAGGGTGTTATCGAGTGTGAGTCGCAAACAGAGAAAGGTGATGCCATTACTTGATCATGATAAGAGGAGAGGACGAGCGACATCAGACGACAGTGATGAGGCGAGACACGATCAAGACATCGAGGTGGGTCCGCGGAGATCGGACGGTTGAGGAGGATCAAAGACAAGCTTGGACTCATATTCCACCACCACCACCATCACCATCATCACCAGCACAGTGAGAGTGACAATGATGACGTCGGGAGATCAAATCAAAACCGTTCGATGTGGGGGTACATGAGAAATATGATGCACCGAAGAGAAACCGAAACCGAAGAAAATCCCATCGAAGAAGTGACACATGGCAAGAAGATTAGACCACGTCAGCAGCAACAGCAGCAAGGGCACCTGCACTCCCTTGTAGACGGGCTTTTAAAACACTTGTGGAATTCGAAGAAATCCAAGCCGTCCCCTCGGGAGATCGGACGGCTTGGAAGGAACAAGAAGAAAGTTGTAAGGAAGTGGCACTGGTGGCAAAGTCTTTACAAGAGTGGGAAAAGAGGTGGTAAAGTTGGCAGCAGTGGCCGTCTACGATTCAATGCTAAGAGGCATCACTTACCCGACCCGACCAAAAGGCGTTAACCCCTGCACTCATAATATGTATTGCATAATTTTCAAGTAAGCATCCGGACGACGACGACCTCAAAATGGCATTACATTGCAAAATTATGAGGCATTGTTTTGCAACAATGCAAGTAACAAAGAGAGCTTCATTACATTGAATTTGATATTTTGAATTCCTGGTAAGGAAATCTTATAAGTAAGAACTCAAGGTTGCACAGCAGTAGCACTATGGTTGAAGCCTCAGTGAGGAGTGAAAAGCCAATGCGTCGCGGAGGGCGTGTAGTGTTGTTTTAGTGCGCCGCGTTAGCCTTTGGGGATGCTGGGGGTTGGCCTTGTTGTACTGAGAGAAGGGATCTTCCATTTTGCTCCTGCAGGAAAGGATGTTAGAGAGAAGAAGATGTACCAGAGTAGTAATCCATGGATGAATTTTCGCATGTATTAAACATGAGCAGTTTCGCTCAACCGATTCGTATAATTGTATTTATATCGCCTTTTTCTTGAAATGTATAACTATAAGATTGTTACAAGAGAAAGAGAAAAAAACGACGTCTTACGTTGATTTCTGTCACGAAGTCGCAGCAGGAGCACTTGACCTTTGGAGCTCCATATTGGTACATCAGCAATATTGAACACTTCCCACATTTGACATTGCCAACCTCATGAGCTGCAGAATGAAAAATCAAAATTAATAGGCCCCAAAAAAAAAAAAATAAAATAAAATTGATAGAGACAAATATGTCTTAGTTCATGTCTGGATCCAAAATCATGTTGCCGATTTCAACGTCCTGTGGTACATATCAACCTTCCCAAAAGAACTAGATTGATTAAGCTATTGATTGAGAATACGATTATTTTCAAAAGTTTGGTTAAAACCTAAAGTAAGAGCTCCCACCAGAATTAAGATCAATGAGTGTCCATTAGAGGTCACCTTCAAACGTAACAACGAGAAGGGACAAGGGGCAATGTGTCGATAAACTGTTGGTATATAGAACATATATAATGAATTACGTTTTATAACTTCATACTGAACTGATACAGCGACGCAACATGCCTTGCGGAACTAACTCAGTAGAATGAACAAGTAGGTGCAAAAATAAGAACAAGTATTATAGATTGGCTGATAGCACTAGAATTCCCACACAAAAGAAGCACAGAAGTTACCAACCTTCAAGTATGTAATTGACTGTCTGACAGGAAGGGCACTTGACATGTCTGGCTGGTGTTGAGTAGGAAACTAAACAGCGACAAACACCGCAAACCATTTGACCCGTCTCTGCGTCCAACAAAAATTAGACTTTGCAATTCAAGAAAGCCTCTTTACTAAGAATCAACTCAAGATTTTCTACAACAAAAGGCATTGTAAACAATACAATTTTATTATGACTTATGAGAGAAGGAACAAGGAGACCAGAAGCATTTGCAGCAAATGCACATCACCTTGCATACTCCTTAGCACATACACACACAAACCCCAAACAAACTATGTGGAGAAAAACTAAAGAACATGAAATAAAAAAAATTTGGACATCCACCCTCTCAAGAACTAAATTATCCAACACCAGTGATATAATTAACAATTTCGACCGTCCTCTAAGCTTATTGAACTCTCGGCATTTTCTCATCTATTTTAACAAACTGATGCTAAGACATAATATGAGCACAAACAACACTCTTAAGTCTTAACTCAGATTTCTATTCATAAGATCCTGCAATGCATTTCGAAGTATATCTTTATATCTTCCATGTCGTGAATCATTCCCGTAGAATCCCAAAATGGAAAATGCATTTAAAAACACCAATAGCTAATACAATATATCCTCTCTATTTAACAGCCTCGAGTTTTTCAGATTGAGTCATCTTTCCACAGTTCCACCGCAAAAACTACCTACTCCGGTTACCTCTCAACGATAGACGGTAAAGATAGAACAAAATAAACGATGCCCTCATTGATGAAGCTGAAGTAAATAGCAATTCGAAAGCGTTATGTGGCACCTAAATCAAGGCGTTGTAACCCAAAGAGAAAGGGCGCACTCTCCGCTATAATCAAACAACTAATCAACCATTCCATATAGATTATGACATTTCTAGGTAACATAGCACTATCCGATAAACAGTTTAAACTTGTAACCTAGCAAATCCAACAACAACATAGCCTCAATCCCAAATTAGTTGGGGTCGGCTACATGGATCAAACTCTTCCATTATGCTCGATTTAGTGCAGTTGATGGCGTGCTTTCCAAATCCTTCAAATCTTTCCTAATTAATATGTCCCAAGTTAGCTTTGGTCTATCCCTACGTGGTCGAATTTCTTCATTTTATATTAAGTTTTGTCCCAAGTTAGCTTTTGGTCTAATCCTAAACCGTCAAATTTCTTCAATTTTTATTAAATCGAGTTTTGTCCCAAGTTAATTTTGCTCTATTCCTACATCGTCGAATTTCTCCGATTTCTATTAAATCGAGTTTTCTAACTGGCTCGTTCGCGGGATTTGTAACTTATCTAATCCAACAACAAAAAAAAAAAAAAAAAAACACACCCCTTTTTCCCTTTTCTTCAAATGCAACAAAAAATCAGTACAAACTCAGAAAGTCATGAAATCCCCTGAAATCATGAATCAAAATTGTTCTCTTGAAAAACCCAAAAAGGGGAAAGTCTCAGAACGGAAAACAAAAAGATGGGCAAGTGAGAATCCAACAAAATAGAGTTTGAGAGATGAAAAACAGTGATTAGAAGGATCAAAAGAGCTGACCAGTTGAGGAAGAAATCTGTTGGGATTCGGGCCGACCAACCAAACCTCCATGTTTGCTTTCCAAAGGTGGCTGAGCAGTCGGTGGAGAAATCGATTGAGACTCCATCAAACCCTCTCTGCTTTCCAAACGTTGCTGCTGTTTGCTTGCCAAGTGTAGCAGCTTTTAACTTGTACACTAGTATAGTAAATAAATTCAGTAGTTTCGAGTGATGAGAATGAAAAAAATTTGGCTAGGAGAATGTTTGCCTGAAAGTGGGTTAGTCGGTGCGGTTGACGATGAACACTTCGTGTAATAAAAATAAATAAATTTAACATACTAACCTTGAGTCTTTATAGAGAAATGCTAGAATGACTCGGAAATGACACTCGGTCAACGCAGCATCATCTCATATCAACAGCCAAAAATCAATTATTTTTTAGTGGGACTCAGGGTGTTCATGTCAGCAAGTGTATTGACCGGTTGTCATATCCAGATCATTCTAGCGTTTCTAATCTTTATATATAATTTCAATAGCATAATTAATTGACTCTTAAAGGTCTTTTATATTGTTGCATTGTTAGTTTGTTACTAGTATCCTCACCATTGGTGAATGAGGAGGAAAAAGTAAATACAATAACTTTATAAGAAGGAAATTACCACTTTTTTTAATCACAAGTTATCACTTTTAAGATTAGTAAAGATAAAACAAGAATCATAGTGATTTTGAGAAAATAGGAGTAATTGAAAAAGAAAAAAATAAAAAAATAAAACTAAGAGAAGAGGTGTATGATTGCTTACACGCATCTAAAGACAACTTGCAAATACCTGGATTATTAAACTCGACCTTCAAAATTGAGATGATTCGAAGTGAAGGGACAAGGTTCCCGACTGATTTTGGACTAAAAAATTGTTGTCAATGAATTTAAGCAAAGCATAGAATTAGTAAATGCGTGAATATGTAGCTGAATTCTTCTTCTTTTAATAGAGAAAGGACAATTGCATGGCCTACAAAATTAAGTAGTTGCATAATAATGCTCTAATAATACTATAATAAGGAAAAGAGTTCTTAAATACAAAGTTTAGAGGGTTTAAATCTCCATTAATACATATGGCCCAATTTATTATTTTCTGAAGGGGCTTCAAGTCTTCAACCACCATAAGGTCTATAATTCTAGTTCTAAAGAACATTAGAGTAGCTTATTAGCTTTCTTTCCTAATGAAGGAAAACAAAAGAAATACTAATTGACTTCAATGTATGCCCAGTATTTAAAGTAACCAAATATGGCACTACCAACTCTAGTTAGGCAGGGTGGTGGTGGTGGTCGTTGAGAGATTTCAACTAAAATTCACAATTACACTCCAATTCCCCTACTCCAAGGACCTGCTTAATTAACAATCTCCTTCTCTTCCTATAAATCACATGGTAATTTAATTAACATAATGTTTAGCAAGCACAATTAAACTAGATTACAATTAGCTATATACATATATATTGATCAAACAGTTAATTAACTCTCAAATTTTGTACCCTATATCTATTCACAAATTACGACCTATTAGCTTTTCGGCGGCTTTCAGCTAGATTATTCCGCCGTAGACCTCAAGATCCATTTGGCAGGCGAGAAAAGGAGGAGTTGGGTATGAATATAAGACTAGGGAGCATAGGATCTCCACACAATGTCTAAAAATGTTAAACCAAACTAGTGCACCACCCCCTATCTGCCCTCCTAACATGCACAATGTTCATCTCTTACTTTTAACAAAAAAAAAAGCTCACCAAGTTACAACTTGCAAGAATTTTTTTTTTAAGTGTCCAAATTTTTTTTTTTTCTCTTCAGTTGCAGCACTAGAAGCTCAAAGTACTGATCATGGCCAAGTTCACCAAGAGGGTGTTCACCATTCTTCTGAGGCTCCTCGCATTGGCAGCAACCCTATCGGCCACCATTGTCATGATCACTAGTCATGAAACCTCGAGTCTCTTGAGCTTCTCTTTCGACGTTGAATATAGCGACACGCCCGCCTTCAAGTATGTTCTATATTCATCATTATCGTCGCCGTAATTACTAATAAAATTACTTTTAGTACTTACTAATTACTAACATTTTTCTTGTAGGTATTTCATGATTGTGAATGCAGCTGTGAGTGTGTACAGTCTACTAATCCTCTTCCTTCCTCCAAAGAGCCAGCTTTGGCGATTGATTGTCGCCTTAGACGTGGTGAGTAATTAAGCTTTTGTACATGTACAAAACTAACTTTTATTATCTCATTTTTAAAGATTGTGATGAACTAATGAATGTGTGGACTAATTGGTTTTATGATGGTGGATATGTGCTAGATTATTGCAATGCTGCTGATTTCGGGCATCTCCGCAGCCTCGGCGGTCGCTTATGTTGGGAAGAAAGGGAACTCTTCTGCAGGTTGGCTTCCCATATGTGGCCAATTCCTAAGTTCTGCAACCAAGTCATAGGTGCACTGGTTGCAGGGTTCATTGGTGCTATAGTCTACTTGGTGCTCATTCTCAATTCCATTCATGCTGTCCTCAATCCTCTACTTGTTTAATTAAGTACAATAGTACATATTAAGTACTGATTGTATATGTTGCTTTGCAAGTTTGAGTGATGTTATAGACTTGCTAACTTGCTTGGAGAAAGCATTTTGTAAGGGAGAATTAGTTGAAATTAATTAGGGAGTTTCCTTGGTTAATTAGTATAAGAAATTTACTATCATGTGTGTAATTTGCATTAGTTGAAGTTTTCTCATTGATGCATTAGTCAATTAAACATATTTACATGGGATCACATTAAAATTTACAATCGTGATATATTTATTATGAGAACTCGATCATCAACGGGGCCTTCACTTGATAACTACGGAATTTTTCCCAACAACGGCACGACCTGAACCGTCAACGCTTTAATTTATAAACCGAAAAATGGTTTTTCGACGTATATTTTTTGTTTGGGAATAAATCAAAAACTTTGTGCATGTTTATATTCAAATCCCTTGTCGATGTGGATGAGCTGGTTGCAACAAGGATTCATGTTTCTTGATCTCAATTTCCATATTTGGAGGTACTTTCAAAATCTTTGAGATTTGATTTTTGTAACATTATAGGTACATTTATGAGTACACCCTGTCAAAAAACAAACAAAAAAATGAAAGAATACAAAGTATAGACATATGTAGGTGATCAATCCTTGTGAAAAAACTCACCAAGTAACAAGAAATTTACTTGAAAGGTGATCCCAATATTTGTTGTTTAGTTGCAACAAAGCTCAAAGTCATGGTTAAGATCATCACCAAGACTGTCTTCACTGTTCTCTTAAGACTCCTTGCCTTAGGAGCAAGCCTTGCGGCCACCATCGTCACTGTGACTAACCATCAAACCATATATATCCTCAACTTCAGCTTCGACGCAAAGTATAGCTATGCGCCCGCTTTCGTGTAAGTTTGACATTCATCATCGATCATCTTAGTCATTAGTTTTACTTCTTGTTAATCACTGACAGTACTTTCTTTGTAGGTTCTACATGATTGCGAATGCGATCGTGGCCGGATACAGTTTAGTAGTCCTTTTCATTCCTAAGGGATGCAAACTTTGGAGCTTGATATTGGCTTTAGATGTGGTAACTAATTAAGAATCTATAGATTTACAGTCTTTATTTTTTTTTTTCTCATTTCTTAAGATTTTGATGAAAGGGATTCAACTAGTGATGAAGGTGATTAATTGGTTTTGTGATGGTGGATGTGCAAGGTCATGGCAATGCTATTGTCTTCGAGCATTTCCGCGGCAGGGGCTATCGGTTACGTCGCAAAGAAAGGGAACTCTCATATAGGTTGGGTTGCCATATGTGAGCAATTCTCCAAGTTTTGCAACCATGGCACTGGTGCTATTGCTGCAGGGGTCTTTGGTGCTATAATCTACTTGGTCATTGTACTCAAGTCTATTCATGCTATCATCACCTATGATCCTCAGATTCTGTAGCTTTCCAAGTTTCTTTAATTCTTTTGAGTGATTTAAATGGAGTTGCAACTTGAGAAAATTCCCTGCATTGATTAATAGAAATTTTTCGAATCAAGTCTTAAACTGTTAGCAAGATCAGATTCCAACAATTCACCAAGCAAGTCGATTGCTCAATCGACGTATACTTCGGTACATCGATTAAACGAGCACAAGCTCAAATGCAGCATTTAAATTTCGAAAGCGAGTACTTCAATCCAGAGGAAACAAAATTTACATTGTGATGTTACATCTACAAAAACCAAGAAGTAGAATTGCTTCTAACACTCCATATGCGTACACTAAGCCCGGAGCGGCGGAGCTTGCTCAAACGCCATGAGTTTGGGTCAAGGTATGTCAAAAAGGATTTGATACCTTGAAGAGCCTTTCGCGAGCTCAACCAACCTTTTTGGATCGATAACAGTTATTGCGGGAATGTATTCCTTTGTGGTCATGACAAGTTCGTTGTACAAGAAGAACACTGCTGGGATGAATGCACACAGGCTGATTCTCGACCAAGGTCCGGTAACTCTCCTGCGGATCATTTCTAGCTGCGTAATCGCTTTTCTCATTTCGGTGAAATTCTTCCCAGAACTTACAAGTTACAACATCCAGCTTATATATCTGAAAGATGTCACCCTTCACAAGTTAGATCAGACCAATGAACAGTTACATCTACAAACAAATCAATCAAATCAGAATTCTGGGAAAAAAAAAAGATGAGAATTGCCATGAAAATATTAGTAGCATATTTAGTTTAGGATGAAAAAAGTTTCTGTAACATCGGCAATTCAACTTTCAATGAGAACGAACCAGAACAATAATTATAAGGGAGCATCTGAATGACAGTATATAATGTCGGCAACACTTTCTAACACGCGATAAAGAGAAGGTTTTCTATGATAACAAGTTTTATGATCTAACTATCAGGGTCCTTGTACCCCAAAATATATATATATATATATATCAAAATTTTTACTTATATAGCTGTCTAATTGTTAACAATTGACCCGAGTCATCAGGTTGGTAATAGAAATGCGCAAAGCAAAAAAAAAAAAAACAACGCAAGTAATCATCCATAATTCCATCATGCTGCCTAACAGTTAACAAATAAGCTGGATACAATGTAGTAATAGAATTCAAAATTTTAGGCAGATAAATAGGTACTACTACTGAGTCTGCTGTATATACACAGAAAATATCAAAATAAGTATTCTTCTTCATCAAAATCAAAGAGCCAGAGACCCCTCTCAGAAAAAACTCGACGCTTTTAGGAGTGCAAAGACTGCTACCTTTCTCAAAAAATAAATTTTTAGGAATCTTTTAGCAGATTGAAAAAAAAAATTTATTTAGGAAGGTAAAACTTGAATTTGAAGCTTCGCCAATTCCATAATCAAGGGTGATATGTTCATCTGGTTGCATAGGGATTAATCATTTCATAGTTACCACGCTAATAAGAGAATGCTGACAGGCAAGAAAAATAACACATGACTATCACTATTTGACAGCACATTAGGTCCTTGAAGCATTATCAATTATGAAGAAGTAGATGGGTAGATCATTCTTTGAGGAAAAATGTCAACTCAAGAAGAAATATCAAAAAATAAACATCAAAAAAAGAAATAACTAGGAAGTCTAACATCTAAGTAGTCGACAAGAAATAAAGAAACTATTTTACAATATCAATAGTTAAGAATGGTTTACGATCCAATTTAGTTCATAGCATGTTTTACTCGAGAATTTTTTTTTTTAAAAAAAAAAATAATAATAATAATAATAATAATAACACATAAAAAACTCAAACTGGTTTATGATTTAGCATCTCTTGGCAACATACAGGACAAGAAGAAAAAAGAAAGAAAAAGATGTCACCTCCATTTTTCACTTCTCTTCCAAGCAATCCTAATAAACAATTAACCAATACGTATGATATAATAAATGTACGAAGCTACTCATAGGAACCACTTGTAAGAAGCTATTCATGCTTTAGGAATGCAAACAACTATAGCAATATTTGTCCCACCCTTGTCCCCAACCAAAAAGGTAAAAATAAAGGAAAATGATTTGTTGACACAAATGGGGCACACACATTGGGCGCACAGCCTATGTGACTGAAAAAGCACACAAATGGGGCGCCACATAGACTGTGCGCCCAATGTGTGCGCCCCTTTTGTGTCAACATATCACTCCCCAAAAATAAAAGCTCCGATGCCAATCAAAGACTAGCAGTTTCTCTAGTTTACCAAAATGATACAGATCTGGACCGGAATTAACCAGTTTCTAAGTAGCCAGAGTCATAATTGCGAAGCTTGCTAGTTCGTATTCAGTAAACTTTAATAGCCTGTTCGGTTCACATGTAAAATAATCCCAAGATCATGGGATTATTTTACACTGGGATTATAACATGGGTTTGGGTAGAGGGACTTGTTCGGTTGGGAGTATAGAGTGTGGGATTAAACTTTGATTTCGATAGGTGAAGTTACTAAAGTGTCTTTTAATATCTACAAACTCATTCGTTCAAACCCTAATGAAAACACACACATACATTTTGACATTGTTGCATTTCGATGTCTAAGATGGGTTTTTTATGAGGGCGAGGACTCAGAATCTGTGATTTTAATGTTGTGGGTTTCTGGGTTTTGTTGATTCATGCTTGTTTTGATGATTGGATATGAGATTAGGTATTTTTATTGCTCCACCAACAACATCACTTGCAGAGACGGAGAAATATATAAATATATATATATATATATATATATATATATATATATAGAGAGAGAGAGAGAGAGATTACATGGAGAGAGGGATTGCACACAGAAGGAAGACGCGAGAGGAGGATGCATGGCACAGGCACGATCAAGGCGGACGAGCTTCGGCATATGTACGGCTAGGGTTTTTTTGGTGTTGGAGAGTCGAAAAGATGATGAATGAATGAGTGTTTTGGTGTTTATGATGAGGGTATTTTGGTCATTTGAAAGTCGCCAAGATTGGGATAAAATAATACCTTTGAATTCATGGTTTTAAATTGTCTCAATCGTGTGGGTTAAAATAATCTTATGGACAACTTTATACTCGAACCGAACACCAATATTATTTAGTACCACCACTTATCCCACCCTATCCTATGAACCGAACAGGCCATAAGCAAGCATACAATTACAAATGCATGTATCATTCCTTAAATGCATTTTTTTTGTTAGTTTTTCATCTGGTTGCATATGGATTAATCATTTCAGAATCACCAGGCTAATAAGTAAAGAGGATGCTAAAGATTAGACAGGTCAAGAAATAAACACAAGACTATCACTGGTATACAGCACAGTTTTAGCCTCTGAGGTCTTTGAAGCATTACCAATTATGAAGAAGTATATGGGCAGATCGTTCTTAGATGAAACAATGTCAACTCACAATAACAATAACAATAACAATAACAATAACAATAACAATAACAATAATAATAATAATAATAATAATAATAATAATAATAATAAAGAATGGCTTATGATCGAATTAGTTCATAGTCTGTTTTACTCAAGAGAAAACATTACTCGGACTGGTTTATGATGTAGCATCGCTTGACAAGATACATGACAAAATGAAGAAAGAAAAAGACATCCTTCTCAGGACAAAAAAAATAAAAATAAAAGCTCCAGTGCTAATCAAATCATATTCATTTAACAGCCAGGATGATGAATCTTTTATACAATCATCATATCAACTGAACATGTGCCATAGCAATATAAATAAAACCATACCAAGCACAACTGCAGCATGCATATACTAAAATGAGAAGAGAGGATCGTACCTGTCCATGATAGCAAGGAGTTTCTTCTTTACATCCTGCGCTCTCCTCAAAGACCGAGACTACAAAGTTTTCAAAACACCAAGGGCTAGAAATTTTTTTCCCTTCCATGCCTCATAAACAGCAAGTAAAGTCAGACGGTTCCCTTCAGGCTGGAAAAACTTGAGAAAGTTTTCTCTGCATTGATTAATACAAATAGTTCGATGGAGTCATTAACTGGTAGCAAGATCAGATTCCTACAATTTACCCAGCAAGTTGATAGCTGACTTGCACTTTGTGGTACATCGATAAAAGGAGCACAGCTCGAATACAGCATTTAGATTTTGAAAGCAAAAACTTCAATCTAGAAAGAAAGAACTTACATTAAGATGTTACATTTACAAAAACCAAGAAGTAGAATTGCTTCTAACGCTCCATATAAATATGCTAAGCACGGCGCTTGCTCAAACGCCATGAGTTTGGCTCATGGTATCTGTCATAGAGCGGTTCAATCCTTTCTTGTCGTTTCCGCTTGCTCATTTTTGTAGGATCTGATACCTTGAAGAATCTTGGTGCAAGTTCAACCAACCATTTTGGATCAATAGCAGTTACTTCTCGCATGTACTCCTTTGTGGTCATCACAAGTTCATTGTAAATGACCCAGTCCGGCTGCCTTTGGAAAAGAGCACTACTGGGGTGAATGTACACGGGCTGATTCTCAACCAAGGTCCTGTAACCCTCCTGCGGATCCTTTCTAGCTGCGTGGAAGAAGAATCCAGCAGTAATTGCTTTTCTTATTTTGGTGAAGTTCTTCCCAGCACTAACAACGTCTAGCTTATACCTGAAAGATGTCACCCTTCACAAGTTAGATCAGACCAATAAACAGTTGCATATACAAACAAATCAATCAAATGAGAATTGCCAGGAAAGTGTTAGTTGCATGTATTGTTTAGGATGAAATAAGGTTACTGCAACAATAGCAATACTTTCGATGAGAACCAACCAGAAGAATAATTATAAGAATGACGTCATAGTGTTTTGTAGGAGACTAAAAGAAACGAACAGATCAGTCCAACTATCAGTTATAATGAAGCAGCCGTCATAGAATGTCAGCAAACATTTTTACAACACATGACAAAAAGAGAAGGTTTTCTACAACCACAAAATCCTATGAACTACAGACACTATCAGGATTTTAATCCTTAATAGCTGTCTAATAGTTAAAAATTGATCTGAGTTGATCAGGTTGGTAGCAGAAAATGCACCAAAGAGAAACATTGGTAATCGGCCTTTTAAAGCTGCCTAATTTTGACAATTGACCAGGATACAAACTATACTAATAACGTTCAATCTTTTAGGTTGATAAAAGAGGTAACAAAAGAATACATACACATGGAGAAAATAAATACTGTCCGTGATCAAAATCAAAGAGTCGGAGACCTCTCTCAGAAAAAACTCAACGCTTTTAGTAGTGCAAACAACTGCTATCTTAAGAAATCTTTAGGAAGTCAAAACTCGAATGGTTTAGAACATAAACAAAGTATAAAATAAAAAAATGGGAACTCGGAAATTCTAAAAACCAAGTAAACAAGCAGGATGATGAAACTTTATAGAGTCATATCAACTGAAGTTACATGCTTAATAGCAACATAAATAAAATCATATTCAGCAAAACTGTTGTATGCATTGCAGATATCACAATTTTTTTTGATAAGAAAGAGACTTTATTTATCAATCAAAATGCAGATATCACAATAAGAAGAGGGGATCATACCTGTCCATGATAGTAAGGAGTTGCTTTCTGACATCCTGTGCTCTCCTCAACGACCGAGACTGAACAAAGTTCTCAAAACACCATGGGCCAGAAAAGTTTTTCGCCTTCCATGCCTCATAAACAGCAAGTACAGTCAAATGGTCTCCCTCAGGCTGAAAAAACTTCGCCCGCTTCTGATCCGCTTGGGCCTGTTTCTCTCGAGGCCTATAAAATATATTCCCTGTTTGAATCATTGCAATGATGGTCAAGATTTCATCACTGCATCCAAGGTCCACACCAGCGAGGAGCATCTTAGACAATGGTGGCTCCAATGGAAATTCTGCCATTTTCCGACCCAATTTAGTAAGGAGGCCCTCATCATCTAGTGCTCCAAGACTATACAGCTGCTCCATTGCAGAGATAAGAGCTTGGGGGGAAGGAGGGTCCATAAAATCAAAGGAAAGTAAGTCATTGATTCCCATAGCTTTCATTTGAAGGGTAGTCATTCCAAGATTTATCCTCTGAATTTCTGGAACACTAGTGGGAGACATCTCATTCCGATAAGCACTCTCAGTGTAAAGGCGATAACATTTACCAGGCCCAGTGCGACCAGCACGCCCAGCTCGCTGTTTCGCTGATGCTTGAGAAATTGGAGTAATAACCAATGAGTCAAGTCCTTGCTTTGGATTATATACATTCTGCTTTGCAAAACCAGGGTCAATGACATAGAATATCCCATCGATGGTCAGAGAAGCCTCAGCGATATTAGTTGCCACAACCACTTTCCGTTTCCCAGGAGGAGCAGGCTCAAATATCCTCGACTGCATTTCACTAGGAAGAGCACTGTACACAGGCAAGATAATCAACTCTGGCACATTGCTGCCAAGCCCCTTCATTCTCTCATAAAGAGATTGGCATGCATGATCAATCTCCTCTTGACCCGTTAAAAATAGAAGAATGTCACCTTCAGGTTCTGTCAAGTGAATCTGCAATACAGTAATCAGTGATGCATCTAGATAATCGCTTTCAGGCTCTTTTGTATAGAGAATTTCAACCGGAAATGTTCTACCAGGAATTGTGAAGATGTTACAATTGAAGAAATATCCAGAGAACTTCTCCGCATCCAAAGTAGCAGAAGTAACAATCAGGCGAAGCTCAGGTCTTCGATTAACAAGCTGCTTCAGCAGACCGAATAGCACATCAGTGTGAATTGTTCGCTCATGAGCTTCATCCAACATGATAACTGAGTACTGAGAAAGGTTCTCATCAACCAGAATCTCCCTAAGAAGCATACCATCGGTCATATACTTGATCACAGTATCTGGCCCAGTGCAATCCTCAAATCGAATGGCATACCCAACTTCTTCCCCCAATCGACAACCAAACTCTTCAGCGACCCTCTTTGCCACAGACATTGCAGCAACCCTACGGGGTTGAGTGCATCCAATCTTACCCTTGGTGGTATAACCCGCTTCAGCTAGGTACTGCGTCACTTGAGTTGTCTTACCAGAACCTGTTTCACCGATGACAACCAGCACTTGATTATCATGCACAGCCTGAATCAGCTCTTTCTTCAACTTGTAAATGGGCAAGCTCTGCCTTTGATCCTGTATAGACAACTTTGACCTCTGCCCAAATGTCAGTGCCTTACCATAAGCATCCTTTTTCCATTCGGGAACATCATAGGCCGACAAGCCAACACCCCTCAATTCCTGCGCGAGATGTCTCTCACCAGTCTCAGGCATTGGATCTTCCCATGGACGATTGAGATCCTTAGGAATCGAATCCAACATTGTTCGTTGTTGTTGTTCCCGCACCTCTCTCCTCTCTTTGATGAGAGCAGACTGAAGAGCTGCTGCCCGACTCAAAGACCCCTCAGGATTCTTAAAGATCTTAACTGGTGACATATCAATAGAGTATCGACTCTGCCCGTGTAAAAATGCCGGCTCATCCTCATTTAGCTCAATTTCAAGCTCTTCCTCAGCGCCTTCTTCTTGATACAACATCCCATCCCCATCGTCATCATACATAGGATAGTCCCTAACATCCATAACACCAGAAGCAATCAACTGCTTTGCTTCCCACTTCTCCGGCGAGCTCATACGCTTCAAAGGCCGCCTCGATGGAACAGAATCATCCTCTTCCGCAATCTTGATGCCCGAAAGACCAGTCCTGTAAGTAGGGCCATTACTCGAACTCTGGGGATTCATCCTCAATGACTCATCCTCGGTACTTTTTGTCATCGGAAGAAGATCTCTGCCCGTTTCCTGATCCACATCCCTCATCGACAAACTCATCTTCTGACCCGTCATTGACACCACCTTGACAAAAACCTCCTGGTCCCTCTTCACAAAATCCTTTGCATTAGCAACTCTTCGATTCGCAATCATGGAAATATGCACCAACCCCTCCTTCCCTTTAAAATCACTTAGTTGCACAAAGCATCCACTGTCCATCACTCTCGTAACCCGACCGGCATAAACCTTAAGCAATTCGGGCTCATTCGATTGGTAACGCCCATTTGCCCGACCCCTCTCCTCTCTCCTCTCCTCCCTATCATCTTCCTCCTCCTCCTCCTCCCTCCTATCTCTACCATGTCGGTCCCTATGTCTTCCCTTACTCCTAGACTCATACCTATCATCATTCTCATCCCCCTCCCCCCCCCCCCTACTCCTCGAATCATATCTATCGTCCTCATCGCCGTCCCTCCCCCTCCGCCTCTCGCTCCGCTCCTCCCTCGAATCCTTGTACCTCTCCTTCTCCCTATGCCTATCTCTTCTTCCTTCTCTATAATCATCATATCTATCTCTATCATCTCTCTCTCTATCGCGGTCCCTCCCTTTCGCCGATTCTTCGGCCCTCCGCTTCTCCTCCGCCTCCCTCTCAATCTCCACCTCCAACTCCCTCACCCTCTCCTTCCCATCCTTAATCCCCAACGCCCCATACTTGGAATCCTTCCCATTACCATCACCACCATTCCCCTCCTCGCCAGACTTCGATTTCGGCGGCAAAATCGCGTGAATTATCGTGAACAGCGTTCTCACGAAGTAATCAGGCATCTCCGCGCCGCTCTCCTTCAATTTCGAATCAAAGTCGTCGACTTTCTCAGAATCTCTACCCATCTCAGTAATGAATTCCGCCAAAACCTTGTCCTCAAACCCTAGATGCGATTCGAGCTCGCTCTGCACCTTCGACACCACTGACAAGTAATCGAGCTTCTTCAATATCGATTTCTCCGCATCGGAACCCATCGTTGGTGTTGTTCGACGAATCAAATTGAACAGTGGAAACGAAAGAGATTGAAAGCAATTGAGCGAAATTAGGGTTTCTGAGTTTGAATTTGAGATCTGCGTACCTGGATTTGCAGCGATGAAGATGATTGAAACCCTAAACCCAGTTAGGGTTTGCTATTTCGATGTGGCGTTGGAGTTGAGAACAACAATGGCGGTCGTCCGAACAAAAAAACGATACTCCCGAGTTAACCACAATCAATAAATCGGTCCGAGTTAAGTCCGAGTTACAAAACTTTTTTTTTTTTTTTTTTGTGTTTCTCGTCACATGGTGTCCTGCCTTAACTGCACCGAATAATCAACGTTTCAAGTATAGTAAGGGTTAGGCTTTGTTTGGTAATCACAAACAAGAGCGCGAGGCAAAGAGGATGAGATCTCTCTAGTGTTTTTCGTTTTGAGAGATGATAGAGTAATCCACTTTGACACCGGCCCAGTTGGATATCGTGCAATACACAGTAAAATATATACGTGCGCATCTCGAGATGAAATGCACGGCATCGAATTGGGTTGTGCCCCCAAATGAGTCACTTTTGCATTTTTATTTCGTTTTTATCATATTGATACATGATGGGGGCATTCAAAGTAGTCACGTATCAGTGATTTGAAAAAAAAAATTTTAAAAAAAATGTCACGTTTTACACATTTAATTTTAGATTTTATAGTATTAACTCATAATAGGTAATTAACGACCTACTCTGATTATTGGAAAAAAAAAAGAAAAAAAAAAAAACATGGACTCTGTGGTTGCTGGCGGAGATCAATGGGTTTGTGCATGCGTGTGCAGCGTGAAAAAAATTTAACATGATATTAGAGCCGATGATTCAGTCGGGACTTATCGAGATGACAAAATACATCTTGAATGGATTTCGATCTTAGGTGGAGTGTTGGAGATATATGGAACAAAATGTTTAATCCCACGTCGATTAAATATGGCATGACTTCAAGAAAAAGTACATAAATGATCATCTTTCCTTAACTAGCACCGATGTCTTTTGAGTTAAAACTCAAAAGTAGGAATGCAAGTGGGCGGAGAATCTCCACGAGGGATGAAGATTCCCCGCAACGGAAATGTGGATGAGAAATTTAAATGAGGATGGAGGTGAGGATAGAAATAGAACTTCATAACCACGCGGGTATGGTACGGGGATGAGAAAAAAAAATTTGCGGGGATCCCTGCGATGAATCCCCATTGGTAATATTTGTAGGGATCCTCATGGGTGTCCTTATTGGGGATCCTTGTGGGGATTACCCATAGAGATCCTTGTGAAGATCTTCGTATATATTAAATACATCTATATACAATGCATATATCAATTTTATATAATATTACAAGGCTTTCACTCAAAACACTAGTGATAAACAAACTCTAATATGATTTATAATTTTAACTTGTTTGGTTAATTATATGTTTTTTTTTTAATTGTTTGCAACAATATTTATATGTTATACTTTATTTGGTTGGAATTTTCAACAATTGTGATTCTATGTATGTGTACCATACTTTTTAAAAAAAATTGAAAAACATTAAGTGGGAAAAAGTATTTCCCTGCGGTGATTCTTCGAAAATTCCCCGTAAGAATTCCCGCTGGGATCTTCAATGGGGAAAGATTTTTTCCCACGGGGATTTTCCATCCCGGCGAGGATTAGGCGGGGATGGAGATGGAGATGAAAGTTCATCCCCGTGTGGGAATGTGTATGTGTAACGACCCATTTTAATTAATCTCAATTAACTAGCAAATTACATATTAAGACCATAAGCTCAGACTCACTTGGACGTCGTGGAAAAGTCTAGGGCACGCCTAACGAGGTAAAATTTGTTATTTTTATGTGGCGCGTGTTTATTTATTTTATTATTATTTAATAATTCGCGTCACACTAGTTAAGAATTACATTTGGTCGCGTTGTGCGCGTGTAGTGACGAGAGTCTACGACGTCGTGGTGTGCGCGTAGCGTATGTGTATAAGGTAGTTTGAGGTTTAGATGTCACATCACAATCACATCACATTACCCATCAAATCACAATACTCACATCATACCTCACTTTCTCTCTTCTCTCATTTAAATAAAAAAAAAAGACAAATTTCTCTTCTTCCTCTCTACTCGAACTCCCTATTCTTTTTTCTCTCTCATTTTTCTTCTTCTCTTCCAACTCCCCATCACCAAGCTCGTCATCGCTCTCTCAACTCGATCTTACATCTCTCGTGGTACTCTCTCCTCTCGGTGGCTCGCGACGATCTTCAAATCGAGGATGGTCAGGCCAGGCACTTAGGTTGGGCCAAACCGGACCCGGTTCAACCCAACCCACAGCTAAACTAATTAAATTAATTAAAAATAATTAAAAACTAAATAAAATACAATTTTAAATAAAATAAATTACATAAAAATAGGAAAAATAAGTAAAAATTATGAAAAAATCCAGAAAAATCTGGAAAAACATAATAAAATGAAAAAAAAAATAGAAAAGTAGTTTTCGAGACTCTTTCTGGAGTTCGACACCCCGGCATAACCCGAAAAGTCTGCGAAAAATAAATTTTTCGGAATAAAATTTCTAATTTTTGGTCTCACATTATAAACTCACTTAATGTGACTCTAAAATAATTAAAGTGGCATAGACTATAGTTGTGTGTCGGGTACGCATCTCGAGGCGTGAGTGAGACATTTTGGAAGGATATTTGCAATTGCTTCAAGTGAGTAAACTCACGAGAAGTTAGCTTAGAATTTACTTATTTTTCTTGTGATTCACTTATTTCGCTATTACTTTTCGTCAATTAGGCTTGCATGCTTACTCTATTCTTGCGTGTGTCTGTGTATAGTCGAAGGGGCGGTATGACTCCTTTCCGGCTCTCTTGTAGACGACGATCTGATTGTTGCTATGGGGTTGGTCATACCTTAGACCGCCCGTGAGATTCCTCTCCACAAGTCGATGATCTCGAGAATGGGTTGACATGAGGCTCGCTTCCGTCACAAAGTTCCTCTCATTTGAGGCGTTGGGCGGAAGTCTACCTTCCGACCAACAGAATCCCTCATTTTGACTGTGAAGAGGGGGCGTGGATTTCCTCGCCTCCAGGGCCTTTTCAATTTAGTATTTGCATCCTAGGGCTCGACAGCTATACACCACACTCGCGTTCCATATTTTTTATTATCTCAGCGACTTATATTCATGCTTTGCATTCCCGTTCATTTACTTTATATGCACGAATTGTACCCGTTTTCTTGGATTTCTTGTGAATGCTAACTGAATTTCTCTGTGATTTACTCACTGGAACTTGTCATTATTTTGTGGCAAGTTGCAGATCCTACTACGAGCCGGGGGAAGGCGGTGTTTGACGACTACCTCTGATCTAGGGCGCCTCTACTAGCTTACTCGTAGGTGTTTATATTTATATATATACTATTTTTGGGATTATTTTGGGAGACTCATTACATGATACATGTATATTGACTAGGGGTGGGCAAACCGCGTTCCACCACCAAACGCGACCAAACCGAGGGTTCGCGGTTTGACCGATTTGCAAACCACCACCAAACCGCGAACCATCAAAACCGCACCCAAACCGCCCGCGGTTTGGTCGTTTGGTTTCGCGGTTCTCATCCGACCCATTTTCAAAAAAAAAAAAAAAATCATACATATTACATACCATAAAGTCCATACATGTTTAATGTTCAATTGTTCATCAAAAATTCAACATAAGATACAACAAAACATATATAACCAATCATTCACCAAAAAGAACTCAATCAAAGTTAGAAATCCAAGTTCATGTCAAAAGTTACAACAAAAACAAATAGATTATAACAAATAAATGTTGGGTATTTACTAAAATACCATCGGTTTGGTGAAACCGCGGTTTTTTTAAAATGAAAACCGCGACCAAACCGCGATTATGCGGTTTTTAAGTTTTTTAAACTGCCCCTAAACCGCAAGTTCTAAAAATCAGACCAAACCATGCGGTTTACACGGTTTGGGCGATTTTTCTGAAACCGCTGCCCACCCATAATATTGACACTTGTTATACTTTTTGTTGCCTTTATTAATATACATGGTATCATTTTGCCGAGTTTCCACCTCATAGGTTGTTAATTAATGCAAAACTCGTTTGTATTATTTATTTACATATTATTAAGATTTTCGCTATTAAAAATAACCTAAAAAGAATCAAAATAAACAAATTAAGTTGTAAAACTTCTTAACTTAGTATATTTCGACAGAATAATCTTTTAAAATAGCGAAATTGACTAAGTCGAATTACAAGATGGATAGTTCGCGGCCGTCATGGAATGTGTGTAGGTGACGTAGCATGGCTTGGTGACGTGTCCGTCGACGTGGCGGTGTCCGATTTGCCTCGGAATTTGGGGTCGTCACAGTATGGGGATGGGGGAATGAATTCTTAAGCAGGGATGGGGATGGAGATGGGGTCTACTCCATCCCTTACCCTCCTCATTTGCATCCCTACTCTTAAGAATTTAAGAGACTCTAATCTCATCATTTACAGCTAATAAAAAAATATTTCTTAACAAAAAAAAATTAAGAAAAAATAATTTTATTATTACTATTGCTTGAATTCGATTATAAAAATTATTTTCTCAACCTAAAATGTAATAGGGCATATATATTGTCCTTTGATATGCATTCAAATGCTACGCTAAATTAACTACAACGTCCATATACCGTTTATAAAAAAACAAAACAACATCCATATACCAATGCATCTTTCACAAACGTATATATGTCTAATGTTTGTGATGTTTGGACTTATGAAGTTTGAACGCATCCATTATAAAGCAAGAAAGAAAAGAAAAAGGTGGGTAAAGGCACATTAGTGGTACCGAACAAGATAGGATTCTATTTACATCTTTGTCGGTGCATGGTGGGAAAAAGAAACAACAAGGACAATTCGAAGACATATTTGTGGTCTTTGAGATCATCGTAAAGACACTTAATGAATGGAAGATGATAATCTAATGTATTATGGATTTATGAGACATATTTGCTATACAATGATATATATTTGATTTGATTGGAATATGCGTCACACAAATTTCAAGGGAATCACACGAATTTCAGTAGATAAGTGCATCCATGCACTGAGGATTATGAAAACAATTGTTTCAGTGTTAAAAAAACAACAACTTAGGTCCTCGTTTGGTTTGTTTTTGCCAACTTAAAGTGCGAGCAAGTTTAATTCCTTGGAGTTAACTCACAAAAAAGATCATATTTTTATGTTCGGTTCAATTTTAAACTTGCAGAGAAGTTGCAAATTTTTAAATAATAAAATATATGAATTGACATGAATACCTTTCAAATAAAAGAGATGAACGTCGGTAATAAAATGTAATTAATGAGAGGTAATTGTGATCACAAACTCATGTGAGATAACTCTTTTAGAGGGAGTGGGGGTGATATCTCTCACCCGAGTGTGAGTTGGGAGATAACTTACATGGAAGTTGGACAACCAAATAAAATTAATTTTAACACACCCTCCAAGTTATCTCTCGAAAGTTAACTCCACCCCTAACCAAGGCCTCGTTTTGTTCGTTTTTGTCAACTTATATACAGTGCGAGTGGAGATAACTCCATGGAGTTAACTAACAATGTAAGTTCATATTTTAGTTTGGTTGAACTTTAAACTTGCTTGCAAATTTTTAAAAACAGTAAAATGTGGGAATTGATATAAATGATCTTCAAACATATTTTTTAAATAAAAAAAATGATTTGTGAGGGACTTGGGAACAAGATTGGTTGCCCAACTCCCTGATATCTCACCCACATACCAAATAAGACCCAAATAAGGACTTGTGGTATTTGAGATCATCATAAATAGCGTGAAAATAGCGTTCATTTGGATCAACCGAGGTCTATTTTACCCATGAAACATTAGAGTTAATGAAGTACACCTAAATTAATCAATGTCATTGATTGACGTCGGATGCCACGTGAGAAACCAAAAACAAAAAACCCAATATTTCCATGCATCCAAGATATACATGTTTGGATGTTAATAGTTAACCAATCATGTACCATCCATTCCACATTGTTCATCAAAAAAAAAAAAAAAAAAAAATTCTACATTTGATCTGTAACACACGAAAGCGAAGTTGCACAAACCGATATAGAATAGAAGTCATAGACAACTAATACCCATAACACGTGTCGCCACTGTATTAGCCGATATCTCCATTACACCTGTGACATTAATATTGGTAGCCCCGACCGAGTCGCTACGGCATCACCAATTAAAAATCCCGAACGAAATGACCAGAATACCCTTGAACAAGTGATTCCATAGTGTATAATAAAACGAGGGATATCAAGGATGATTATGATTAATAACCAAGGGCAAAGTTGGAATTTGAATGGAATAACCGACTAGGACCTCTTCTTTCTCACCCACTCTATCGACCTCCCACTACCAATCGAATATCAAACTTTCCACAACTAATGACAGTAGTTACGTCGACGTGGATACATCTTTGACCGTACACGTGTCTGTTCAAGATTGAAAACAACTTGGAAATATCAACGTTTTTAAATACATGTTAGTTAATGTGTTTTTGTGGAAGTCAGTATTGGAAAAATCAGTTTCCCGAGATGCCGCGGCAGTTGGACTTACTAGTCTTCGAAATCCCTAACTTGCCCCTTAGGAGTGTGTGTGGTGAGAATCATAGAACCACAAATTATTGCATTGGCTGGTCCAAAATACCCCTTATAAGTTGGCTATACATTCATCAACAGGAGTTGTATCTTCATAATTTTATTCGAAGTAATGTTTATGATCCATTGGGAATTATAGACTTAAATTGTGGATGTCATTGCTAAGATATCAATTAAGTTCATGTACCGAGTCCAACAAACTCTTACTTTTATTTTAATTTTTTTTAATGATTCAATGCACCTGATGATATTTTGACACATTCAATTAGCAAATCAATCAATTAATAAACTTTCATGCGATTGATGTAATAGTTGTTAGCTTAGGGCATCTGTAATGGTTGTATCAAAAGTGGGCTAATAATATATAACATCATCAATTTATTATACTTATTTTTTTCTCTCTCTTATCTCTGTTTTTTCTCTACAATAATTTAAATTCTTTTTAGACTCAAATGAGACCCACAATCCAATCAACAAATGTTAAAACAAGAAAAAAAATTTAATAAAAATAAATAAAAAAATGTCTGAGCCCACAGCAGCAGCAAAAGCTCTTGCTGGCCCGAATATTGGGGCGTTGCAAACGCCCCAATATTAGTATACCCTCTCCTTTCATTTGGTATGGGGAGGGTATACATAGGGGTTGCAGTTGCTCTTAGAGATGAGACTAAATGTTGAAACTCATAGATTTATTGAGAAATAATTAAGTTGCTTCAAAAAAATCTCGACATTAATGACGCATGATTTTACATTAAAACAAGAGCATATAAATGAACTAAAAAAGAATGTCCGAATGTAGACCAAAAAGAAAAGTACATCTTGATTAATTTCTAGCCCATCACAACAATACTCGATGAATAAGCTAAAAAGCTAAGCAAGTTAATCAATTACGTCCACATCAAACATGAAAAAGTTTTAAACTAATTCAAATTCTGTTTTTAGTCGAATTAACTAAAAATAAGTCTTTATCGCTTCGTAACTCTATTCTAAATCATCTCCAACAAAAATAGCTGTTTTTTTTTTTTACTAAATTTTGACTAAATATTGACAAGTTTCAATCTTGTTTGTTCACTTAACCTCTCTAAACAACCTTAACTGTGTTCTTAACCATTTTAATCTAACACAATCCTAAACATATGGACATGTGGCTAAGAGGGCACAACTGTCAAATCATAAATAGTTGCATTGCGTTGAATAAGATAAGCTCGAAAGTTGGAGAGTAAGAGAGGGACAAAACCGTAATTCCAAACGCGGAAAAGTTGTGGAAAATAATTGCCGCGTAAATATTCGAACTTACCTTTATAGAGAAACCAAAACTCAAACGTGCAGTGCGGTTTGTGCACCTCAAGATTCGCATCTATTCCATCACATGGTCAATCGCACGGCTATTAGAATGCGAGTGTGTTCCGATGTGCAATTTAAGCGTAGGCCAAACATTTCTCCAACTCAAAACTCCATAATAAATACAACCTCTGTTGCGGGCACTCTTCACGCTAACTTCTCCCCCAAAAAATCAAAACCAAAACCAAAACAAAAACAAAACCAAAAAACTTCTCTTCTTCAATTTTTGGATCTGAAAAACGTGTTTTGCGAGGATGAAGAAATCTGGAGTGTTCGTGGCCTCCATGGCCGCCGCTTCGGCCACCGCGATCTCTTCCTCTTCCGACTTCTTCGCCAATTCGAAGAAGATCCAACAGGTAGATCGATCTCTAGATCTTGATATTTCTTGAATTTTTTAGTTTGATTGGCGGCTTAGGTTGTTGTTTACGCGGTTCCGAAGAGGACCTTAGTACTCTGATTAAGGCAGAGGTGATGGTTCGATTATTAGCAGCAACTGCACTATTTCTCTTTCGACTTAGTCGGGCCCATCGTCATGTGTTAGCAGCGGTGGCTCGAGTACTCTCGACTATAAAAAATAAAATAAAATTGCGAAGGTACTAATTCTTGATTGTTTTAAAATTTTGTGGTTTTGATGGATAGGAATCTCAAGCTCAGGAAGATGGAGAGAACCTCTCGTCGAGGAAATCGACGGCGACGGAGAAATTCGCGCCGAGATTTGACGGGTTGAGATTCATTGAGACCTTGGTGACCGCTCATAGATAATTAGGTTCTTCAAGAGAAGATGATATGCTTATCAAAAATTTTGTCAAAAAAAAAAAAAAAAAAAAAAGCAAAGAAGCTTAGTCGAGGTTAATTACTTCCTAAATTGTAACTTAGTTATCATCATCATCATCATCATCACTGTTTAATTTAGTTAAGCAATTATGCCCAAATTTATTTATAATTTTTTTTTTTTTTTTTTTTTTTTGGTTTACAACGTAATTCACGTGTCAATTGCGCCCAATTAATTCACTCTCAGACACATGACAACATGACATTGTTCTAGAATTGTTCGAGGGAGCGTTTTCAACTCAATTTTTTTTATCCGCTATATTTAAAATTAAGAATTAAATTGAGTTTTTATTGCTTGGCGGGAGTCATTGACACGTAATTCCCTAATTTTCTTGGTTGGTAGTGGTACTAAACTGATTTTTATAATTGGGGCAGTTTTGATGTCAAAAATTGGTGATTGTGACTCCTTGATTGGATGGCTGATTGATTTGGCGGCATGAAACGATGAAATTTAGAAGAAATTTAGAATAACTGTTTGTTGCCCAACAAGAGAGCATCATCGATTGTCTTGGAATATAATAGTTGGTGGAGTCCAATTAGAACAAAATTATTAGGTTTCAATATTATTATTCATTAATAATAATGGTTAGTGTGATTCTTGTTGTAATTAATCCCACAATTGAACAAGTAGTCATCATGTCATTCTCATTATCTTTTTCCTTATCATCATCTAATCTCATCATCAACCACTAATTAATGTCCGTCATAATTGTGGGTGTCCAAATTTTTTCGCCCGTCCATACTTAAGACCGACTAATTTCACGAGAGTCAATCGGACGGCCCAATCCATGACTCAAGAGAGAAACAATTATTTTCATAATTGGATGATCATTTTTTTAATCAAAGTAACAATTTATTAAGGCACTAATTAATATATTCCAAAGGTATGGTGGTGCGGTTACGAACATGACTTTAGTACTCTGACTGAGGAATGGGTCACATGTTCGATTCATAATAGCTGCATCATTTTTCTTCGACATTTGGATTAGTGATAGCTAGGGGCGCCTTCTTAGCCCTCATGAGATTAGTCGATCGGAGCTTAATTTGGAGGGGCCGAAGCGGTTCAGACACCCGCGATAAGCCATTTCTATGTCAGCTCAACTATATACATGTGGACAGTGGACTTTTTTTAAGTGGGTACTGACTCTTGCATCCAAATCATGCTTACATGGAAATCTTTCTAGTCAAGAATAAAATTTAAAATCCTAAAGTTGGAAGATTCAATTGGGTTCTCTCAGCATCACTTTCATGCAGTCTTTGATTTTGTTGTTTCTTGCAAGTTGGCTCTCTGTGTTTTGCTTCTGGAATCAACAAAGCATATGCCACTAATGGTTCTGATCAGTTCAACGTTGTTTAATGGCTTTCGTCAGCTTAGTGATGGTGATATTGGCTTTTGGAGTAGATGATGACACTACAATTGATTCCATAAGCAATGAGAAAGGTAAAGATAAAAAGAGAATATGCAAAGGTTTGCCTTAATTTAGAATGCATGCTAATGGGTCTCCATTAGATGATTAATCAACCCCATAATCATTTTTATAAGCGTAGCTGGATGGACATTTTTCGGCCCTTTCCTACTTAGGTTCGATTAATTCCACGAGAGTAAAATAAGCTCCTATTGCGTAACGTATTTGGAGTTAGATGACAAGATTTTGATCCCATGACGCTTGCAACTTGTCCATCTAAAAGAACTACTATTAGGTTTCATGTTTTGTTTGGTCCTTGTTCACTAATGGTTGCTTAAAAAACAGTAGTACTGTATACTTTAATAAAAAAAAGTTGTTTAACCTAATATGTTTCATAAATGGATTGGCATGAATTTCATCCTACCCTTTCAAACATTATCCAATACAATGCAGAAAAGTATACTTTGAGACGGTGCTACATTGAATCCATTTAAAAAAAGTTGAACACCATGATCCACGGAGAAACTGACATCATTTGGAGCATCACCTCCAAGTCAAATAATAGAGAAAAATGGTTGTGCCCTTCACATGTCATTATCATTGAATTTTTCAATTTGGTTATGGTTTGACATATGGTAGGTGCCCTGAACTTATTCATTGTCAATAAGGTTCCAATATCAAGAATTCAAACTTTCTTTTGAAAGGGCAGAATCTTAACCATTGAAAATGCTTAGCCAACATCCGCACTCCAACGGCTTAAGAGGACATCTCGAATTCGAGATTCCACGAACATAGAAACCTCTGCTGAAAGAGCTTTACCTTTTAGTGGATCGATCTAACTCGAGCCCAAAGCAATCGATTAAGTCCGGATACCTGGTGGTCTAAACCAAAAAAAAAAAAATAAAATGCTTAGCCAACAACTTTTCTAGCAATTGTACTGGAGATTGATCATCATTGAGATGCATGTTTTATGGATAGTAATGCATGTCAGGTGTTGTCGCTCCCTATAGTATCCTTATATAATTGTCGCCTCCACTGACTTGATTTTCTAGCTTTGCCATTATCTAGGTTTATCGATGAATTCCAATGTGATCATCCCAACACATTTTGTCACAGCAATAGGTCTTCCTCCATAGCAATTTAGAAGAAAAAACTATTCCACTTCCAAGGGAGCTCTTTATAACATTAACAGAAAGCTTTTGCTTCTTCTCCTCTTTAAGAACAATTGAACAAAATTGAAAAACTATGCTTAAAGATTCCCATAAAACTTTATCCTACATGGATTTCAGATAAAATCAGGAAACCCCACCCCTTGAAAAGTTGGATCACTAAATAAATATAAGAGAAGCTATCAGACACATTAGCAGCCACAGATTTAACAGCTCAGGAAGTAACAACAAAAGGTGTAATGGACAGGCCACCTGCAGACAACCAAGTGCATTTGCTGTCTCTGGTTCAAGGGAAGAGGACAAAGCTTCAGATTAATCAATATCCAACTCATGCATTCGCGATGAAGATTTGGAAGGCACTGTCCCATGAGATTTGCCGATTTTGGTTGGTATTAGGCTTGAAGTCATGCCGCGTTGTCTATGAAATATAGAACAAGAAGCAGTCTTCATGCAGCTAAACCAGGCAAAACAAGAAGGTTGTGGTCGTAAATGAGGTCACCGACTTAGAATCATTGAATGTTAGCTTACCGGTCTTTGTCACTCGCCTGAAATGAGCATTTCGCTCGAAATATCAGTTCTACAGAAGGCAAAATCATGGTACAAACATGAAGTGATAAGAATTGCAATTGATAACAATTGTCTAGATTAGCCGAACCAAAAGTACGGAGGGGCTGAAAAAGCTTCAGACACCCATGGTCACAAAAAAAGGTTATTTTCGACGAAGTAAAATTGTAAGATTATTATTGTGGTTTGTATCTTTCTTTGATATAGGTCTTAAGTTTATTAAATGAAGTGAAGTGCATATACCTGACACTTTTACCATGTCAGCGGGAGTTCTCTTGTTCGGATAATTCTTTAAGGATTAGCAGATGTTGTTGATGTGTCGCTCTTTGCGGGTTATGGATCTGCCCATTCGCAGGCGACGAGCTGTAAGTGCATGCAGTAAAGTCTCCAAGCCATCCTCAACAGCTTCGGCTTGTTCCTCTAATCCAAATGAACTGAACTCAGGAAGTTGGTGCAGTTCTGCAAGGAGACCTACGGCAGCTGCTGCTGTACAAGTACGATCCCAAGAAGGCTGGGGCCTGTTCTTAGACAGTGTTTAATGCACATCAACCAGTCAATAAATGGGAAAAAAATTGCCTGCAAGAGCTGAAGGCTCAAGTGAGAGAGATCGAAATTGTGCTTGAAAGATCTCACCGGAGTCTATGCATTGGAGATGCACCTAGCATGGCCAGAGAAATGCAAGGAAGGCCTTCTTCTCCCCATACTAGCTTTGCTTGCTCCTATAAACATTCGATTTCTGGTTAATAACTTCTATGAAAGGGAGGACTTCTCTAGCAAGGAAAGATCATAGCACCCAAATGGAAAGTTTAACAAAGTTTTACCAAATTAGTTATCTTCAACCTATACATATTTCTGAACAGTTCCATTAATGGTTTATTTTCAACTCATCAACCAAATAAACAGTAACAGATTGCCAAGTATAGATAAAAAAAAATATATATTAATTCATGCTGCAACTTTCTTGCACCATCATTTCAAGCTATGTTGCAACTTTAATCAAGTCCCATTTTGCTAGTAGGAAAAGTGTAATTTGCTTCATTACCTTCAAACGCCTAAACATAGCTGCCGAGTTGTTCCATGTACCATCGAGCAAAATGAAATGCAGTGGCCTCTCTCCATTTGTCTGTGACCAGAATCAGTATCAAAGTTATCACCTGGTTGAACTGAAAAATGTAAAAGCAAGAAAGAAAGGACAAAATGGTTTTAAACCAGGAAGGGTCAATGCCGCAACTTATCTTCCATTTAAACAATAATAAACTCATCCAACAATACTACCAAAATGCTTCAGGTAACGAAATCATGGAGGAAGAATAAACAAATAGAAGAACAGTATCAATTGAAAGATACTTTAATAACTTTCTACAAACACTAATCCAAGAGGGAAAAGCTATCTACAATTAGGCGTTAAATCTTACTGTGATTTAAAGAATAAAAAAGCGAACGCAGAGAGGTAGCATGCAGCTCGAAGAAAATTAGTTTCCTTTATGTTTCTTGGATACTTCATCAACCAAAACGGGAGATGAGAGATGTTTTTGGGAAAAATTTACCAACACTAGACTTCAAACTGATGGAAGACTATAATATTACAAAGAATTTATTATACAGCTATATGTAAACATGGATTTTATTATTGTATTTTTGCAATAAAATTTGGCTTCACACATTGTTAATTAGAGTGAATAAACCAGTCGCAAATATAGAGATGAATATGCTATTTTCAGTACCAACCACTCGCCAAACTGAATACACAAGTTGAAACTTGCAAAGTACCATTTGTTGGTCTAAATCCAAGTCCCCTGTAGATTCACAGGATACGATATCCATAACTGTCTTTGAAGGTGCGTTTTTATTAGGATAAAGGCACCAAACTTTGCATTTCCCTGAAATAGCATAGATTTATATCAGAAACAAGGTAATACAAATTTTCAATGAAGGGAAGGAATAGCATTTTGCTCTATAGGAGAATAAATTCACTAATATACTGATGAGTGCTACATTGCAAATTTGCTACACTGCAAATTTGCTCCAGAATAGGTAATTGATGAGATCCCGGCATGCTCATTTTGGACTTTAACTTAACGTTGGCGATGATTAAAATAATGGCATTACGATTACAAGAGCCTTGTCAATAAGAAGAAACCATAGTCAAAATTACTTTTATCTGAAACCAGTATCATCAGTTATCTATGTTGATAAGACAGCTGAACCAGCAACGTCCTAACTCCTAAGCGACTAGCAGGGATGTCACCAATTGAGCTTTCTCATTATAATTCAGAAACAGTTAATGCAATACTTCTTCAGAAGTGTCACAAGTAACAGGAAAAAAAAGAAGAAGAACAGAACGATTAACTAAAAAAGAGGCATGAACAGATAGTCCATCATTCTTGGTAAGTAATAACATTTGTCATGTATTAAATGAATGAAGTCATGAAGCTCATTCCCAGATAAACTTCGTGGCAACTCGAATTCATTCTCTGTAATATAAATAATTCTTCCTATACTCCATGTTTTGGAAGCAGGCTTTTGTGTTAATGCTTGACTTACAGCGAAGTGAATAGCATACTTCCCTAAATTATATATATATATATATATATTTCTAAGGAAGTATTAACCAAAGAACACTTCTCTTACTAATGAAATAATGGTTTGATAAAGATAAAGGAAAGACAAATCCGAATAATTAAGAAACAAGAGACCTGCAAGTTTGAAAGCATCCCACATGATTTCTTCATGATCATGGATACCATAAAGGCATAAAGTGGCAGCTTGCACACCAAATATTTGCCACAACACTTTCCCCGTATTGTTCTGGCGCAGAAAATCCTGAAACAGCAACGGCAATAAAAAAAAAAATCACATCTTTCTTGAGATTTATGATAATAACATATATACACTGAAAAGTGAAAATCCGCAAACCTTCGGATGCATATACACCCAGAACCTTATTCCATTCCATAACATAGAGGGAACAACCTTCGAACACATGCAATCTTCCTTAGCAAGCCAGCACTGCAAAACAATTACATGGAGAGTAAAACCCATTGTGCTCCTATCACTACAAAATCTTCCTTCATTAATTATAAACAAACCAATTATCTACCTTTTGACAAAGGTATCCTCTACTTCCAAGCAATCGACACGCTATTTGTCGAGCTGAAAAGAACTGAAGCTTCTCCTCAGAGTCAGCTAGAGCCTTGTATGTTGCTCTATGCTTCTTATCCTCTTGAACCTTGAAATTCCCCTACCAACAACAACGAAACATAGAGAATAAAATCCCCCAATTTGCAAACAAAGCGCAATCTCAACTCAAAAACAACAAGTACCAACAACAACAAAGTGTCAATCCCAAGTTAGTTGGAGTCAGCTAAATGGATCAAACTCTTCCAATGTGCTTGATCCATTTCATAAAGAGAGACAAAAGTTCTACGTTGGCTGTCAACCTATCGCAACTCTCTTGAGACCCTTCTTCTTCCTTTATCCGAACTTGGGACGATAGGTGGAGTTATAATCTCAACTACAAGCAAACATTGAAAAAACTAGCAAGTAAAACACCAAGATAGAAAATTCTTCTCTAATCAACAAAAGGGTCGTCCATGATCGCCACCATTTCCGCAACAATTCTTCGTTTTGATCACTCAATGAACTACACTAAACACAAAACTAACTGATAAACTGATAATTGGACCAAAAAAAGCTGAAACTGATCTAGAATTTAGGGCAAAAACGATAAAGATTGGATTTTTACCTTCAATTTCCCGCCGAGACCGCCAAAGCTCATCTGGGCATTCATGTCTTCCTCCAAACCCTTCAAATTCTGAACGACCTCCATCACCATTGCAGGAACCGCAGACGACGTGCCCCAGCCCTGCCATTCTTCAACCCCGATCACAGCTTCTTCTCCGCTAGAGCTCGAACAGATAGACCCACTAGAGACACTCGATCGAAACTCCATTCGCGGATTCACCATTCTCGCGAACTCGCGAGCTTTGTAGGGTTTTTGTGTGCACAACGTGAGCGCTCGCGATGTCGTCTGTGCCGCCATTTTTGGTGCTTTTGAGGGCTCAGTGAATACCGACTCTTCAAGAAAAAACCCAGATTGGACCGCCCGGTCGAACCGGGTCAGAATTCCCAAATCGATCCTAAAAATGGGATTTTTAGGGTTTACGATTTCTCACTCTGTGTTTGGCGAATCTGAGCTTGTTTTGGTGGGAAATGGCGACGGTGCTCGAATTGGTGACGGCGCCTCGTCAATGTGGGTTTGGATTGGCTGTGTCGCCGAAGAAGGTCACTTCTGCGGCTTTGGCGATCTCGAATTGTTCAAAAGTGAGTGCTTTATGTGAATTTAGGGGTTTGAAGGTTCAATTGGAGTCGTCAAGGCGGATTCGAGCTTCCACTAGGTCAATTGATGTGGGGAGTGGTGGCGTAGGAGGCGGAATTGTCTGCGAAGCGCAGGATACCGCGACGAAGGAAGGTTTGGTTGATTGCCTATTAGCTTTGTTATAGACTGTGATTGAAATCTATGTGTGATTGTCTTTGTAAATGTTGGTTTTTGTGAATGTGGAGTAATTAATGCCTTGTTTGTGATGGCAAATGTGAATGTGAGTTCATCTTGGGCTAGTGAATGAGTTTGTAGAATAAGCAAATGACAGCGGATGCCTAGTTCTTGTTGGATTTAAAAAAAAAGAAAAAAAAAGCTCTTTGTGTCTGGCGCTGTGGCTCCTTGGTCTGTTTTTGTCCGTTTCTTCGCACCAATTCGCACCAAAACTCGCCTCTTGGTGGATAGACACTAAAGCCCTTAGTTTTCTATAAATTAAAGGATCTAGTACGTACTAAACACTTTTGAGATAGACATTGAAATACATTTGAAATTGATAAGATCCCACATAGAGTTAGTGAGAAGGAAACACTATAAATAGGGGTGAGATAGTTAGATGAGACATCTTGGAATTTGAATGTAAGTGGGCACTCTTGGAGTGATTGGGTTGAGAGAGTTTTAAGACTCATCTCTGGGGTTACTTTTAGGTTTGTAATTGTTGTTGTTGCTCTTGTTTCAATAGATCAAAATTGGTGTCCTATCATTGGTATCAGAGCATTTTCAAATATGGATGCTCGATTGAATCGAATCGATGTCGAGCTACAGAGATGTTCACCAATGGTGGAGGCGCTCGAGGAAGTGAAGAATCAAATACGTGATTTCAGTTCGGAAATGAAGATTGCGTTCAGAGCCTTGGCTCGGAGGTTCGATGAACTCTTCTTTCTTCATTATGGGATCGTGTTACCTAGCACGGAAGAGCAGCAAATTGAAGAATCATGTGACATGAAATTGCCAGATCCACTTGTTTCGGTGGCGTTCGAGTTGATTTCAATCAGTGGTGAACCGAGATCGAGCGAAAGTTCCAATCGAGGGGTCTCTGAATGTTGGTGTTGCAGATCTAATGTCATCTAAGGTGATTCAGATTGTTGTTCATCCAGATCCGGCGGAGCAACAATCATTTAAGTTCATATCTGAAGGGAAATCAGAGATTCAAGGGGTCCGTTGCAGATCGAAGAGCCTCTCGTTCAACTCTCAAGTCCTTCAGATCCAAAGAAGTGTGTGGAGTTGTCGTCATCCGATCCACTAAACCTGGATGTATTCACAAAAGGTTCGACTAATGAGGCCTTAGATCTAGCCCCATGGCCACCGCCGAGTTCTTCTCAAATGCTAGCAATACAACCTCCATTGGTGTTCTTGTCAAAGCTCAAACACGATTACTCTCTCTCGTTCTTTGTTCTGTTCAAATCAAAACCAAACGCACGATCCATTGCGTTCACCACTTTGTGTGGGCATTTTCTTTTTGCAAATTTGTTCAATTGTGGGATGACTATGCAGTTGAAGGTTGAGGGCTTACATTTATGTCGACGAAGCAACTGTGGCGCGGTTGTTCAACCACCTTCCTTGCCACCGCCATCGTCTCCTCTATCAGTGTTATCCATTTTTTATTTAGCATTCCTCCTTCATCGTTGTGGCATTTCTCCTAACGCTTCCACTGCAACTCGTCGTGCCCGTGTTTTCACTATATCGTTTATTTTGGGAAAGAGCCGAACATTGGGTTTGCTGATGTTGCGCGTACATTGCGGAGTTTGGAAGGTGCGAACAACGACAACGCGTATGCATAGGTGTGCTATTTCTGATTATGCACATGCTTTACAAATTGTGGTGGGTTATATTTTGGCCCTCGATGATTCTCGTTCCGCGCACTTTTTATCAAAGTTGAAGTTGATTGATCACTTGCTTCCCACATGGCTCGAGGATCATCACGGGACTCTTGCTATTTCTTTTACCTTACTCAAGTTTGCTTTCCTTCTCTGCTCTATTATTCGAATGAATGCCTCATTGCCGTTATTCTACTTGGTTTCTTCCTTACTCTTTTGTGATTCCTTTCACAAGGATTTATGGGATACTCCAGATTGCATTAAGCATTCCTTCAGGTGGGTTAAATCATACTTCATTCTTGTTTGTGGTGACACTTTGACATTTTGGGGGTTCTCGGTGCAACTTATCTCATTATTGGGGTCGCATTGTTGCTTTGCTTTGGCGGATGTCGATTGCGTTCCTTATAAAAGGTACTATGTCTTTAAGGGTTACTCAACTCCGGAGATGTGATGATGCGTTTCCATAATGTATGGGAAAGTACATCGGCAATCGTGGTTCACTTTTGAGACCGCTCTTTTTGCAAGGTTTTGGCCCTTGGAATATCCATCGGGTTCTATTGTTGCAACTGTGGGGATGAGTTTGACATTTAGGTTCATCGAAATGGATGTTGTGTTGCTTGATGACACCTGGTTTCACAATGTGGCAGGTGGGGCTATTGGCTTTGTCTTCATTGACGATTCAAGTGAGCGAACTGTTCTTATTGATGTTGGTGTTGATGTCCCCATTTTCATTTTTCATTCCACTCATATGATCAATTGGCTAGCTGCATTGTGCGGTGCGACTGATGCTCCAGATTTAGTCACTGAAATTTCAAGTGTTATTGCGAATGACTCGTACTTCACACAGGCGATGATGGATTTTAATCATTCAGATGCTAAAGGAAATTTTGGACAAAGCTCGCTGGTTGTTTGGCTCTCATGGGCACAATGCAATGTGGGAGAACTTTTGGTAGCACGGGATGGATGATGCAATTGGCGCTTTCTTGCACAATTGCCTCATTGGGCTCATCGTTAGCTTTTGGCTCTTTAATATTGCTCACATGCGAGATTATGAGATGGATTTGAATTCTTGCGTGGTCTCCTACTTTCGTCTTCTCTCACATATTTCTCATTGGCTTCATGACCGGCATCACATATTTTGTCTAAATTTCTATAGCCACCTTGAGGACAAGGTGGATGTTAAAGGGGGGAGCAATGATAAGATCTCACATAGAGTACTCACATAGAGTTAGTGAGAAGGAAACACTATAAATAGGGGTGAGATAGTTAGATGAGACATCTTGGAATTTGAATGTAAGTGGGCACTCTTGGAGTGATTGGGTCGAGAGAGTTTTAAGACTCATCTCTGGGGTTACTTTTAGGTTTGTAATTGTTGTTGTTGCTCATGTTTCAATAGATCAAAATTGGTGTCCTATCAGAAACACAAAAGATTTTTTGAATCAAAGTGTGTTCTTGAGTCATAGCATCATTCTCTTAAAAGTTCTTCAAAGAATGTTCTTGGTTGGAGTTGTGTTACACACACATCATCCAACAACCATTGGAGACTTGATTGTATCCTGAAGGCAAGTTTCGATTAATCTCATTGTGTATACGCGGTTTCGACCGGTAGGGAGAAATCTTGTCTAAAAGAGAGCGATTACTCGCCTCAAGTCACTGTTTGGTTATTCCATTCTCATTTTGTAATTTCTGCCCGAAGCAATTTTGTTCCAACAATTTTTAGACAAGATTTTCTTCAACAATGGCTTCTTTGACTTCGGACGGAATTGCGCAAGCGAATGAGAATGGTGGTTTGAAGGCGACAACTTCACTCGATGGCAAGAGAAAGTGATGTTCTTTCTCACATCTCTCAAGTTGGCGTGCATCCTTAATGATGCGCTTGAGGCCCTCTTTGAACCAACTCTGGATGATTCAAACTTCGTGGTGGATTGATTGTTAAGGTTTGTGATCTAGCGAGTCCAAGTATGAGATATGATGCATTAATTACTTAATTTGGTGATCACGTGTTGAAGACACAATTCGTTTGTCTTATATAATCACACGTATGCATATTGTTTGATCATGGAATGACTCCAGCATCATAAGTGCTTTAATGCATTTCAGTTTTATTGATGAGTAGTTATACACAGAAATATTGCCGAGGCATATGAAAAGGTATTAAACTATTGCATGTGATATAATATATACATGTTATACATTGATGATGATGCAAGTATTTTAATACTTCATGTTATATACTGCACATATGTTTTACATATATATGGTGGTGTTGGATTCTTTGATTCAAGTATATTGAGGATTTCAATCTCGGATATCTATTAGAATTTTTTCACAAATTTTCTTCTAATGACATTAATATTGAGTCTTGTTGTAATGCATGACATCAATATCATTGAAATTAATATGATTCATAAGCTTTTGAGGATGATAGATTATTAACTATCTTATACAAACTGATGATGTGTCTTATATTAAGGATAGTGCATATATCTATGGATATATTTGATATATAGTTTGTGCAATAAATGCTTATGAAATCATATCATGAGAATCTAGAAGAGTTGTGTCGAGATTCTTCTAATGGGAATAGTCACGGAATCTAGAAGATTTGGTTTCAAAATCTTCTAATGAACAAGGAATCCTCCTACTAAGAATGATAAAGTAAGGAGAAGTAGAAGACAAAGGATGGATAAATCTTTGTGTCTAGATTAACTTATTTGGTTGAAGGAAGCATATGGGATATTAAGGAACAAATGAGATTTGTCCTTAATTTGAAATGTGATCATGTTTCGTTTTCAACACAATTCTTCATCAAGTGATGCTTTGGTTTTTCGGAAAGAAGTGATCAATGATGAAATGATCAATTCAATATATTGAATTAAACTTGGGTTTTACTAATATTTTACCAAGATCAAAGGCAATATGGAACATATGAGTATTCAAAGGGAAATAAATGCCAATATAACTATAAATAATTAGTTCAAGGCTTGTTTGGTGGCTAAGGGCTACAAACAAAAGCATGACATTGATTACTTTGATACTTGTGTTTTATGCATTTTGCAAGAGTAACATCCATTCGGGTGTTAATACACTAGGAAGAACGGTTGTTTCTTGGGGGCCCAAAGAAACAAAGATTCATAGTTGAATTAGATTTTAATGCACTAGCAAATGCAAGGAATTGGAATGACTTAGAAACTTATTAATGGAAACACCATTATGGAACAAGTCATGTCCATATATAGTGATCAATTGTGATAACAAGGGAATGTTTATAAAGTCGAGAGCAAGACTTATAATGGAAGTCTAGACATATAAGTCTAAGACATAATCTTTTGAGACAGTTACTCAAAAATGGGGTTGTCACAATTGATTACGTGGAATCTAACAAGAATTTTGCGGATCCATTAACAAAGGGTCTTGTTAGAGATATGGTGTCTTAGACATCAAAAGGAATGAGACTTAAGTCTGTCTAATTCGATCATCACTTGATGAGAACCCAACTTAATTCTTGAAAATACGAATAAGTTCAATGTGGTACTAACAAGTCAAGTGAAGATTACGGAGCACTAGAAAATTTATATTATAAAAGGTCCCTTCCTGTTTGTAGTGTTGGTTCTGCATGACGGAGGTTGACAATTGGGTCTTAATAAGTCGAATAGAGTGACTCGCAGATTCACTTAAGTGGACTTACCAATATGGGTGTAGAAGTGTGGTCGCTTCTTATGAGCCTAACCGATTCTAGAGCACTCAAAAAAGACAGGATTTGCACAAGTCCATAATGTGCAATCAACATAACACTTTTACTTACATGAAATTGGTATGTGTGATATTTCCGGTTTTGTCGCAAGGGTTCTTGGTTCAAGATCCGTTCACCATAGCACCTGATGAAACTTTGAAGTGTTTGCACTAAGTGAAAAGTTCAAGTCCAAAAGACACTTCTCATTTATGTATCGATTTCGGAATGATGTTATATGTTTTTTGGTCGTGTTATTTCCTAAGCGTAATTTTCAATTTGTATGTTCATATAATTTGAAAATGGGGGGAAATTGTTGGATTTAAAAAAAGCTCTCTGTGTCTGGCGTTGAAGCGTCGGGTCGGCGCCTCAGCGCCTAGAACGAATAGATGCGAGTTTTGGGGTGTTATTTGGTCCGTTTTTGTCCGTTTCTTCCCACCACTTCGCACTAAAACTCGCCTCTTGGTGGATAGACACTAAATCCCTTAGTTTTCTATAAATTAAAAGGATACAATACGTACTAAACACTTTTGAGATAGACATTGAAACACAAGATTTTTTGAATCAAAGTGTGTTATTGAGTCATAACATCATTATCTTAAAAGTTCTTCAAAGAGTGTTCTCGGTTGGAGTTGTGTTACACACACATCATCCAACAACCGTTAGAGACTTGATTGTATCCTGAAGGCAAGTTTCGATTGATCACATTGTGTATACGCGGTTTCGATCGATATGGAGAAATCTTGTCTAAAAGAGAGTGATTACACGCCTCAAGTCACTATTTGGTTATTCCATTCTCATCTTGTAATTTCTATTCGAAGCAATTTTGTTCCAACAGTTCTAACTGGACGGCGGCATCCACGAAAAATAATATCTGGAGGCAATGCCGAATTTAGGAGCGATGGATGCGGATGTGTGGTAAAACTCGTAAAGATAGAATAAGAAATATAGAAATTCAAAGACAAGTAGGAGTAACACCAATTGACACAAAGATTAGGGAAGGGCGGTTGTAGTGGTTTGGTCACCTGCAAAGACAGCCTACAAATGCCCCCACTAGAAAACTTGACTCAATAGAAACTGAAGAATTTCGACGAAGTAGGGGTAGACCAAAGTTAACTTGGGACGCATTAATTAGGAGGGATTTAAATGGTTTGTAAAGCTCACCATCAATTGCACTAAATCGAACACAATGGAAGAGTTTGATCCATGTAAGCTGACCTTAATTAATTTGGGACAGAGGCTATGTTGTTGTTGCATGCCGATGTGTGGAACAAAGAAAAAGAGTTTGCACTTAGAACTCCTTTATCATTTGACATGATTAATGAATGAGTGCAGAAGAGTTCTTGAACTTGGAAACTTTCATCATATATAAAGTAGAATGTATGAGGGGAGAGATTGAGTTTCGGACCAGTATATGTCTTTTTTCTGTTTGAGAAGATGTTTGTTTTCTTATCGTTGTGATGCGAGTAATAGACACAACCGTCGAAAGGGAAAGTAGAGGATGAAATCCCCCGAAGAATTAACAAGAAAGAAACTCAAGAGAAACTAAGTAATGTTGAGACATTGTTAACTACTGTTGGACTATGCTATTGTGCATGGAATTTAAGTATAGTCATGATGAGGAGGAACAACAAAAGCTAACAAAGTTTCCATTTTGTGCTGAGACTCCATGAGACGTATCCATTGAGTTGCCTATGAGTATATGATGCAAAATTTTGAGCATTATGCTTTCACAAGGTATGAAAACATTGAATTAGAATTTTGTTGCAAGTATTGATCTTGAAAAACAACTGTAGGAAGTATCCTAGGAAGCCCTGAAGGGACCGAGCCTAATTTATGGAACTTTCAACTAGTTGCCGCAAACTGATGGAACGATTGCGGTGGTTGAATTGGTGAATATTCCATTATTTATGTATAATCATAGACTGCTTGGAAGTGACTGCCTGACCATGGTTTTCACTGTGTCGGGATAGGGTAGCTTGCTAGAGTCCACCTTTTTTTTTTTTTTTTTTTTTTTTTTTCTGTATGGAAAAGTTTGATCCATGTAGCCGACCCCAATTAATTTGGGACTGAGGCTATGTTGTTGTTGTTGTTGTATTGAAATTATTTTCTTTGTTCTATCTTATCTCTTGGTGGTGATTTTTTTTTTTTCTTTTACGCCTTTGTCTTTCTTTATTTGCATATTTTATGTGAATCTTTAATCATAATATTGAATTGAATTTGTGCATTTGGTTTGTGATTTTGCAGTGGCATCTGTTACTGATTAAAACTTGGCAGTCTTTAGTTCTGGAAGCTGATCTTCCTGTGCCGGTTGAGTTTTAGGCTCCTTGATGCGGACCCTGCCGGATGATCCATCCAGTAATAGATGAACTTTCACAACAGTATGCAGGGAAACTAAAATGGTTTAAACTGAACACCGATGAGAGGCCCTAAAACTGCCACCCAGTATGGGATTCGAAGCATATCAACTGTCATGATTTTCAAGAACGGCGACAAGAAAGATACAATTATTGGTGCTGTGCCCAAGCGCACACTTTGTGATAGTATTAAAAAACACTAGTAGAGGTATGCATATACTTGCCCGGCCATCTTTTGAGTTGAATGTCGAGTATCCATGTATTATACATTCGGGTCAACAAACAACTCTACCATGCACGGAAAGAATTTGATCCTCTCTTTTTTTTGAAGTAAATCTTTGGCATTACTAGAGCCAACCATTTAGTGTTTCTTATAGCAATTTTTAAATCGACAAGCATTCCTATAGCCTGTTAGGCTTCTTTTTTTTAGGTATTCAGCATTGGGTTTTCCCTTCTTATTTTGTCAATTGAATATATTTGAAAGCATGATTTTTTTGCGCGTGTTGTGCGGATCCCTCCTTTTTTTCATTCTTTTTTTTGTTGGGGCGGGGGAGGAGATCCATATTCCTTTTTTTTTTTTCAGCGACAACCACGCAGTGAGAGTATTATTGAGGTTGTTTGCCTGTAACAATAACAGCTGACTGCCTTGATCTAGATTCTTAAGTTACCTAGTCATGTCTTACCAAAACCCTTTTTACCAAATGTCCAGTTCCTTATTGCCTTGATAACCAAGCAGTAAGAGCATTATTGAGTTCTGCCCTGGATGATCATCACCAACTAGCTTGATCTAGATTTCAATGGTACATTATGATGAGGACCACATTATCTATGTGATTGATTCATAATACATATGATTGAAATGGTGCCAAACTGAAATATCTTATGTTCCTTCATCTATATATCCATCCTTTCCATGTGCTTTGCTGCAAGTCTGTCAAGCCATTCCCCTTAGAGAAATTATGCTAGCTGCATGCATGGATGTTATCTCTTTTTCTAGATGCCTCTTGAACTGCATTCATTGTCATCACTCTGACATCTCTACATCATCATTGAAGGATCACATAAAAAAACTTGTCCTCCATACTTCAGTAGATTCCAATCACATGAAAAAAAAAAAAAAAAAAAAAACCTGTCTTCCATCCTATCCTTCTTAGTCTGAAATAATTGAGCTAGGGAAGTTTTTAGCTCAAATATGCAGTGGTTCTTCTAGTTTCCAGTTACTTAATTAGCTGTCATTTTGTAGCGACGGTAAATGCTTTACGTCGAGGGTTGAGATTAGTTGCGCCCATCGCTTGGTGTTCATCAAATGCTCCTCAAAATATTTGAAGCGAATTTGCAGACGCCAAGGGGGCGGATAAGCTTCGTCGAACTCTTTAATGGTAGACTAGAAGGGGAAATGCCAACTTAAAACGAAATTGTTTTCTTCTTTGGTTATTGGCATTTTATCTCTTCTAGTAAAACTTGTCAACCCAGGAAGGTCAGGATTCCCCATTGAAGCTTTAAGTCACTGTCAAATGTTTGGCTCTATTTGTGATTGATGACAGGATTATTGAGAAGCCAAGTTCATGCCTGAGCTTGAACCTTTTTTTTTTTTTTTTTTTTCAACTTAGCACATCATGTTTGGTAGAGAAGTCTCCTTCATGACCATCAACTCTCTTATTATGCGGTTTTAGGCGAGTCAGATTTTTTGTGCTAGATATTTTTGTATGGAAATGAAATGTTATAGCACTTAAGTCACAAATCATTGGTTAAGTTTTTCTTTTTTTTGATAGCCAATGGTATTCGAGCCATCATCGCTAGCTAACAACAGACTAATGGTAGACCCAACTAGTCCCTCGGGGTCTTTAGTTGACCCCTACCAAAAAATCTAAGGAAGAAATCAAGAGAGAGAAGAGGGACGCAAGGAATCAAGCCCCACACCTTTGATGTGTTGAGCCCAATTCTTACCATCCCACCAACTCTCTTTAGGGACATTTAGTGTTTTTTTTTTTTTTTTTGTTTTTTTTTTTTTTTTTTTAACTCTCGCCTTGTTGTCCTTGCTCTTTCATTTCGTAATGCAATAGATTTTGACCACCGAATTTGTGTTTCCGGCCGGAATTAGTTTCAGGATGCTCAATAGTTAAAGGACATTTTAATTATTAAAAAGGTAAAAAAAAGGAAAATAATTTTTTGACATTCTTTTAATACATACATTTGCTGCATAAAGGTGTAGATTTCCTTGAAATTCGTGTAGCGCACATCTCAATCAAATCTACATCATTGTATAACAAATATGTGTCTCTTAAAATGTTAGATTATGATTTTATAGATAACATTGCTGCAGTGCAGACCACAGTTTTCTGGTGTGGGAAAACCATGGATGAACAATGGGCTTGCATATCCTCCATTTTTTTGCCCTTCCTTGAAAGGGACATGAATATTTGTTGTTTTCACCATTTTTTGGCAGAATCCTGGGCTCTAGTGTTTCACAACTGGAAAAGCATACCTTATATCAGATCGAACTAAAACAAAATAACAACTTGTGGGGACAAAATTTCTAAGTTTGAAAAAGCTATTAGTTGCTGACAAAGGCATGTATATATTGCATGCCTGTGTAACCTACTTAAGTCCTGACTCCTGACATTAAAGTCTTAAAGAGAAGAGAGGATGCTGTTAATGATTTGATCAACATTTCTCAAAGGAAAATGCTATGACATTAAAGAGAAGAGAAGGCCTAGGGACTATTTGAGAATAAAACTACAGTAATATCATTAATTAGGAAGTCATACTTAATTTATTAATTTATGTGAGACTGTATTTTGATTTGTATACATCCCAACAAATAATTGTTAATTATAATTAAGAGGAGTTGTTTTTTTTTTTTTTTTTTTTTTTTTTAATTTTATTTCTAACTTGATATCCAACCCAAACAACACTCACTAATCTACGCTTGAGCATTAGCAAGCCCCATAAAGGGGCGGACCTGCTAACTTAATTTTTTTCTTCCACGAAACTCCAACTCGAGTCCCTTACCACTCAAGTCAATCAGTTGTTGGTGGAGTTGTTTTATTGGTAATATACAATTTCAGGTTTGGTTCATGATAAGCCTTACATTTTTTTTATTTTTATTTTCTAAATTATCATACCATTGATGGTGATGTGTGACTAAAAAATAAACTTATTTTAATAATTCTCTTTTTTTGTGCTTTATTTTAGTATTCTTATTTTCTTATCCAAACCATGATTATATTGATTATACTATATCAATATCAGCACCTCTCACCTTTTGTCTTTGTCAATTATTAGTTACATTTGTTACCCTTGTAGAATCTTTATTATTTTAAATTTTATTTTATTTCGAAAGATTATTGCCTCCAATATGATTTGGTAGAGTGATTTCAAAAACGGCCTTAGTACTCTAACTAAGGTACATGCGACGAGTTGGATTCGCAATAATGACACTTTTCTCCTTCTACCATAGTGTTAGTGGTAAAGGCCATTTTCTAATTTTATAGGATTAGTCGGGCCTTAATCAAGAGAGGCTGAGGCGATTCAGACATCCACTGTAATTAAAGAAAAAGAATATAACTGGGTCGGTTTGCCATAACGGTAAAGGCTAAGGCGGAGTTGTGTGAGTTAAACGCACGACCTCGATTTCGATTTTTAGTGTGGCAAAATTGCTCGAGCCACTGGAGTATGCTCGGGATATAAAAAAAAAAAGAAAAGAAAAGAATATTGATTTTCTTTTGGGTTTTTTAATGGAAGGAGAAAAAAAAAAGGGTGCGGAAATCGAGAGCTTATCCTGTTGGCTTTTTATAAAACCCCGTCGAACACGCTCCGTTTCTCACCATTTCCCTCTCTCTCTCTCTCTCTCTCTCTCTCTCTAGTTTCTCTCTCTAACCCTTCGAACGACAATCCATCGAGAGAGCTCGTGTGTTGTGTTTGTAATGGCAGAATTGCTGAACAGCTGATCGATTAAGCAATCTCCCCATCTTCCTCAATAACAACAACAACACAAGGTCAGCCATTCAAATCCTCTCTCTATCTATCTATTAAATCTTCCTTCTTTGAGCTGTGTTTTGTGAAAATTAGAAGCCCAGATCTTGTTTTCTGCTTGCCCTTTTTGAAGGTCTAGGTGCCCAATTGATTTTTCCTTCTAATGGGGTGGTGGTTGTGTTTTTGTGGGTTTATTGATTGATTCATTTGTTGGGCTTCCATGAATTCTATATATTGACCTCTTTTGAGCCATAAAAATCATGTCTTTTTGTGTATTTGTGTTTGTTTTCACACTTTGATTCATTCATTCACACTTAACTTCAAAATGCATTCAAAACCTCCCAAATCCATCAAAAATTGCATCTTTTAGTTCAGATTTAGGATTTCTGCTCAAAAGATTAAAATGGGTATTTTGTGTGGGTTTTGGGGGATTTGGTTTATTTAAATTAACAGTTCACCTAATAATGCATTAGTGGTTGATGGGTCATTAGGTTTCACCTGCCCAACCCACCTAAAGCATGATTTAACTAATTTGTTTATTTGATGAGCCAAAGCAAGTATAGCTGTATAGAGTAGAGCATGCTTTGTTTATAAGCTAGTTGAAATGCATAGGATATAAGTGGAAGTTTGAAGAACTGCTACGCGTAATTTTGAAAAGAAGGCTTAGAATGTGTGATAGCAGTGGAAAGTTGTGAAGTGGGTATAAGTGCCTATGCAAACGTTGCCGATATGAGGAGTTGAGGAGAAAATATTGAGCTCTAGATGTTTGGAATTCTTAAGGTAGAGTGCCCAAATACTTAGTTTTTTTTTTTTTTTTTTAATTACATGGCGTGGAGGATTAGACCAACTCCAACCAGCGCCATTTTGGCGCTGGTTGGTGAACAATGTTGATGAATCTCCAACGCTATTAGGGATAGCATTGGAACAACAGTGCCACTGTTCACCAATGCTAATACTATTCCCCTATTTTTTGATTCTTTTTTTATTTTTGTGTTTTTTTATCTTATTTGATATATATTTTTATTTATCTTATTTTGAATAAAATTGAATAAAATAATGATAAAAAGTATAATAGTGTTGAAGATAGTGTTTACTCTAAAATAAAGGTGAATAGTGTTAGAGTAACTCTATTTTAGTGTTGGTGGGTTGGAGATGCCCGGCATAGATGGTTCACTTGAGCTTTTTATGGAGAGCAAACTTTTTGGTTAAAAGAGGTGGCTTAATGGTTTTGCGATTAATTAGTCTTATCATCATTATAGGTGGTTTTAATGGTTGAACATTAGCATCTTAAATTGAGAGATTTCTCTATGAAGGGTCTATGTTGGTTGAATGATTTTCATTCTTGTCCTGTGGAATCTTTTTTTAATTTCTTCGGCTTGGAGGGTTAACATGATTGTTTCTTTATTCATTTAAGCGGCAAAGGGAACGAAAAATCAATTAAGAAGTGAAATAAATAATCTCTATGTTGGAAAGAGTGATCAATTATTTCTTTCGTTGCCCCCAACGTCCGAATATTTGTATCGGTTCGCAAATGTATCTCATTAAGAGATGCGATTTTGGTATAGATTAAATATGTTTTGCAAGTTATTCTGTTTATGTATTCTCTTTAAAGCTTGATTTATTTGCAAAGACAAAGAAGTGATTAGAGACCCTTCATTGAAAAAATGATAATAAGAAGAGACTGATCTTGATTTCTAAGTTCTTGTGTAAGACTTGCCAACTGGCGAATATGGTGAATCTCCATTAATTTCCAGAATAAAGTGAATGGAAAATTGTCATGTTAGGCATGGACGGTCACCAATCTTTATAATATCATGCCATGCCAAGCTTTGAAAAACGGAACTCATCATGTAGAGCATCTTAATTTTGTTTGATTTTTAGTTCACCTTGAAACATGCCAAGACGAAACCTTATCTCCTTTTGTGTTTTTGTTTGATTTCACTTTCTGTTTTGGCATGATGGAATCATATATTTGTGCAGAGTGTATGCCTTGTGTTTGTTTCATTTTTCATGATGTGGTCTGAAAGTGTTGTTACATGGTTTGTCCATATGTAATGTAATGACTCAAATGTAGGTCCCAATGAATAATTTGTTTCAGATAGTGACCAATTTGGCTGTGGCCTTAAATTGTTACTTTCCTTCTCTTGGATTTTTATGCATTTCTCTTTATAATTACTGTTATCTCTTGTTACTGTACCAAAACAAAAATTTCTAAGCCAAAACATGCCTGAATCGCCGTGGAAGAGATTAGTTTTATGGCGTTCAAGATAAATTAATGTTCGGTATTTGCCGATCCAAATATCTTTATTATAGCAGGAGTGTTTCCCAGAGAACTGTAAATGAGTAGATAGCTTGAACCTTTCGCCTTTGACTGGACAGTCGGATGCCGTTGTCGGTGGCCAAAGATATTTAGTCCATGGGCCCTTTCCCTACACACAGTGGCAACTGCCTGTGTAAATATCTTTGCAGGATGACAATGACATGGTTTCTAAGATGTGAAGAGCATTTATCATGATTCACTCGCTTTTTCTGCTACTAGATTGTGATGGCTTTGCATGTTTAAAACATTTTGATAGCTGAACAACTCTGAATTAATCTCTCTTGTTGCCCTCTTAGTTAACGCGTATAAATATTCAAGACTTCATCTTGGAGAAACATGGCCACCGAGCAGTACTTTGAAGAAGGTATGGCGCAAGATGAGGTAGAAGATGATCAATCGCCTTCGAAGGGATGGAAGTCGGCCTTGGCTGCTGCACTCGCTTCAGACGGTTCTAGTGCCTGCTTTGACTGTAACATCTGCCTAGAGAATGCCCAGGACCCTGTAGTCACCCTCTGCGGCCATCTCTACTGCTGGCCGTGCATCTATAAGTGGCTTCATTTCCAAAGCACCTCCAATTACCTGGATGAGGATCCACAGTGCCCGGTATGCAAGGCTGCGATTTCTCAAAGCACGCTAGTTCCCCTCTACGGCCGGGGCCAATCTGCATTGCCTGCTGATTATAAAGGGAAGGGATCCCTCGGTGTAGAAATTCCTCGAAGACCTCAGGCGTGCGGACTCCATGCTGCCATCACCTCCACATCAACCTCTTCTGCACCACCTCTAACTCCCCATGCTCGTCGCCACCCTTATCAAGCTCAACCGCAACATCAACAATTCTACGATGGTTATGCGTCCAGGGCGCCACCAACAATACCAAGTACGCTGCACCCTATGGTTGGAATGTTCGGCGACTTGGTGTATGGAAGGGTGTTTGGAAATTCGAGTTCGAGTTTGTATTACTACCCGAGTCCTTATCACAATTCAATGAGCAGTAATCCTAGGGTGAGAAGACAGGAAATGCAAGCAGACAAGTCCCTTAACAGAATTTCAATGTTCCTCCTCTGCTGTGTTGTTCTGTTTCTTTTCTTGTTCTGATTTCTCTCTTGCTTTTGAGTGTATAGTTTTGTAGTCTTATGAAGCATTCATGGATGATGAGAGATATATGTATCCATCTTGTGAGAAAGCTATCATTTGTGTACTACATTTACAAGAAAATAAGCTGTTTTACACGGGTAAAAAAGATCATAATTTCTCTACCATCTAAACACATGACCAAATCGAAAATCTTTTTTCTGCCTAAATTTTCAAATTAATTGAGGTTGATTATACTGATCAAATTTTTTTCTCCGTTCAATTTAATGAAAAAATATCTTATAGAGCTTTCAATGGACATCCAAGAAAAAAATCTAGCTTTCAGTAAGTCATAGCATTTGATCCCATGACTACTAGAAGTACAAACTAGGAAGATGCTAGAATGACACCCTAAAGTCACACCGGACTCTACGTTAAAAAATAAGTGTCAGTGCATAACATGCGCGTGTATCCCGATGTGCACACAGATGGCTACCAACAATGCAAGCTCACCCGTTACATTATCGGGTGTGACTTTAGAGTGTCATTCTAGCATTTTCCGTACAAACTAAACCATCTTAACCGTTGTACCTGTATGCAAGAACAACAATTGTGTATCTCGAGACCCAATCTATTGGATTCCAAGACTCCGATACAGACGTAACATACTCCTCACAAAGAAACCCCCATTGTCATCTGCACCACCACCACCACCACCACCACCAATCCCAACGAGTTCATGCCTTAGCCAATCACTCTTGCCCTGTGAATTTCTCTCCTTCATCACTGTTTTTGTACAAAAACACCGATTGTTCATGTTCTAGAGTTGCTTATACAAATTGGGTAGTCTTGATTTTTGAGTTTTTGTTGATCAACTTCATTGCTTTTTTTTGGTTTTTTTGATATTTTTAGTTGTCTAGACGAGTCTGACTATTCCCACAAAGCCCTGGTGCAATCTGCCCGAGCAATCTTGCTCAGTGGCCCGAGAATCTTGAAATCGGGTCGAAACTCACAAAACTCAGCTTTCGTCTTTACTGTTGAGGCAACCCGAGGTTAACTTCATTGCTTCTTTGGCATTGAAGCATTGAACAATGGTCTCAAGACTCAACTCCAATGCCCCAATTCTTGACCCTTTAAAGCGTTTGTATCACAAGGACTGGCTATCCCCAAATGAGGTCTTGAAAATCTTCAAACCCCTTATAGACCCAAATCATGTCCTCTATGCATTTGACAAAATCTCCCAAAGAAAAGACTACCAGCCCAATGAAGCACTCTACAGTTTGATAATCCAAAAGCTCTCTCAAGCAAGGAAGTTGAATGCCATTGAACACATCTTGAGTAGAATCAAAGCCGAGCCGCGCGGTTTCCGGGTCTCCGACGACTTCTTCTACAATGTGATCAAGATATATGGCAATGTAGGTGGGCATATTGACAAGGCAATTGAGACCCTTTTTAGTATGCCAGAGTACCATTGTTGGCCAACAGTGAAGACATTCAGTTGTGTTCTTAACATGCTTGTGTGTGCTAAGCAGTTTGATGTCATACATGAAGTCTACTTGGGTGCACCTAAACTGGGTGTTGAGATTGATACTTGTTGTCTCAACATTCTCATTAAAGGGTTGTGTGAATGTGGCAAGTTCGACGCGGCGTTTGAATTGCTGGATGAATTGCCTAAACAAGGATTGAAGCCGAGTGTGAGGACATACTCAACTATAATGCATTTCCTATGCGAACGCGGTAGAGTAGAGGAGGCGTTCGAGGTGTACAAAAGGATGGAAGTAGAGGGTGTTAATCCGGATACGATTGTGTTCAACACGCTTATCTCGGGGCTTTGTAGGCGAGGAAGGGTGGCCGAGGGAATGGAATTGTTCGAAAGAATGGGACTCAAAGGTTGTTCGCCGAATTCAGGAACTTACTTGGCTGTCATGTATGGTTTGCTTGGTTCTAAGATGTTTGTTGAGGCTAAGAATTTGATGGATCAAATGATCTCCAAAAGAATGTTGCCGAGTTATGTGTCTTTCAAGTTGTTGATTCATGGACTTTGTGATGAAAACCTCTTAGGAGATGTGGATTCAGTTCTCATGATGATGGTGCGCCAAGGCTTCGTTCCGAAAATGGGAACGTGGAGGAAGATCATGGAGAGTATGGCGTCGCAAAGGATGATTGAACGTTGCTTACTCGACGACATCAAATTGCTTTGAAGAAGGTTGGAAAGAATTGTCTATGGAGCCAGGTGATCTCATTGTCTTCTATATATGGTAAATTTCCAAGTTGTCTTGTGTGTATAACAAATGTTAATTTGTTGTTCAGTTGCACTAAGTGCCAATATTTTCTAAACATAACTGCTCATGCCTCACTGTTGGATGTAAGCATTAGTTCTTGATTATCAGCAGTGTGAATTTATCTAAACCAGATAGAATTCAAGAAGAACATAGCTAGATTACTATGAAGCTTTGAGATTTTTTCTTTCGTTTTTTTTTTTTTTATAGCTAAGGGTATTCGAGCCGTTGCCACTACACCGGACTAATGATGAACCCGACCAATCCCTCGTAAACATTAGGGATCCCTGCGTAGTTACATTCCATTTAGCATTAGGAATAGGCGTAATCTGACCCGTTTTTTACATGTCTCTCGTTATTTGGGTACCATATTCACTTCTTATGGCTTCTATTGAATCGTAAACATTAGGGATCCCTGCGTTGTAAGTCGTAACATTCCATTTAGCATTAGGAATAGGCGTAATCTGACCCCTTTTTTACATGTCTCTCGTTATTTGGGTACCATATTCACTTCTTTTGGCTTCTATTGAATCGAGAAGTAGGTTTGATTGTGCTCTATAAAAGGTATCCTCCGACTAATTCAAATCGAAGCAATTGGATGTCCGACTCGGGCCTATATGACATGACCGATCGATAGGAATACTCTAACACTCCACCTTTGTTACATATTCCATACATCACACTAGATAGATATCGTATTCATGGAATACGATTCACTTTCAAGATGCCTTGATGGTGAAATGGTAGACACGCGAGACTCAAAATCTCGTGCTAAAGAGCGTGGAGGTTCGAGTCCTTAGTTGCCCCCATCAAGTAACCCAAGAAGAAACCGGAGGTGGAAAAGAGGGAGTAGGTTTCGAACTCAACACATCTGCCTACGTCGGTGTGTTAGAGAACGAGACTTACCACTCGACCGTCATGAACTTTATTAATAATGAAGACTTTTCTTCAATAATCCCCAATTGTACAATGCTGTCAATTTACAGACATACAAGACACTCAGAAACTCCTCTCTGCCCTCTCTAACAACACTAACAGAGTCATTAACAGACTTGACACATGTTCTGCTTTGCTCAAATACAGTTAATGGTGACTTTGATTAGTTACTCTATCAAGCAGAATTAATCCACTCTTATATGTGAAACAGACTACAAACTACTAAGGATTGGCAATATTTAGTGACTTGGGCCGCAACATTGATACTGGATCCTTCAACTAACAATTAAACATATTGGCTCAGGTCCAATAGGCAATTTGGATTTGAAATCAAATACTACTAGCTAATACTCGCTCCAATCATTTATATAAATCGTTCTAGTAAAAACTTTTTGTTTATAGATCGTTTTCGAAATTCACGAATGTATTTATTGCATTTTTACCTATTTTATCATTATACAATTCAAACATTTATGATTCTTTAATTCTTTAATTCATTTAATGTCAAAAGACATATATGTAAAGAGAGTTACTATTAGCACCCCTATATGTTATATCAGCCCCCCATTTAATTTAATGTTATTTATAGCCCTCAATAAGTTAGTTCATGCTCTAAGCACCCCCTTAATTGTTAGTAAACTCTCCATTGTATCCTTAGTTTATATTTGCCCCCTCTCTCTCAAAGAAATCCTTCTTTTCATCTTTGTAATCTTCAACCTCCAACTTCTTATCGCATATCATATTTTTCTTCCTCTTAACTCAATTTGCTCCATATGCATTCCAAGATTGATTCTTTTATCCTTAAAAGCTAAGATTCAACACAAATAAATGTTCTAACCATTCAAGAATATAAATCAAATCTCAACCAAATACTGTAATCAAGATGTTATATTTGATGGTGAATTGTTGAGTGTACAAAGAGATGAGAAGGGGTGTAGAGATTAGAAAGTGTAAGAGAAAATAAGACGAGTCTATGGTTTAATTTGGGTGAGATATATAAAGTGAAAATTAAGTAGGAGAGGATAAGGTGAGTGTAGTGAATACGATATGAGTTGGAGATGAGTTTAAGGTTTCATTTAGGGAGGGGTGTAGAGAGTGAAAAGTAAAGTTGAGGAGGGGAATGAAATAGATTCATGATTTAGAGTGGAGTTATTTATGTAATTTTGTCTAAAGACTTTTTAGTTTAAAAATGTATTAAATTAATTGAAAGTCTGATATAAGGTAGTGGGGGGCTAACAATCGCTCTCTATGTAAATTATCCTCGTAATTAAGGCTAACTCTTTACCTTAAACGACTTATATAAATGATTGGACGGACTATTTGGTTTTGGGGTTAGTAATTAATGTTAATGTGATTGTTGTGATGACCAGGACTTGAGGAGTAGTGAAGCACCGCCAATGGTGAACAAGGAGGGCCCACCCAAAAGCAAAAAAAACTTGCGTGTGGGTCCTACCAACGCAAGGGGACAGATCTAGAAGAGTCAGCAATATTGCCAATATATTGAGGGAACACCATGAAATTTTGGTGCAAATTTTGTTCAACGCTCCTCTATTTTTAATTTTCTACTTTCTCCTTTTTTTTTTTCCAAAAATATGTCACATTAAGAAATAAAAAAAAATATTTATTATTTTATTTTCAATTTTAATCCCAATCAAATCAATTTAGTTAATAATTGTACTAATCGCCTTTTTTCTGCATTTTTATAATAAATAAGATTTTTTATGCGAAGATAATTAAGTTTCATTGTACGTAATTTTTTTGAGTGAGTACAACTATTTAATTTATAAAAATTTAGTTATTTTTTAAATTGTTGTGCAATGGTCGAGTCGTGATAGATATTTGAAAACAAATCGAGGGACTATTTATTTTTATTTATTTATTTTTTGAAATAGAACTATTTATTTTTTTTATGGTATTGTAATGTTGATATGAAAACTTTGAAAAAGTGCAACTCCTTTGATAGACTTTCTCTTCCTCCATGTTCATTAGACGACTTTCTAAGCACTCCATATATAATACTATATATTATCATAAAAAGAAGGGTTATATATAACTTATATTAATTTGTCTTTTTTTAATCAAATATAAGCTAATATTTGCTAGCTCACCACGTTCGTTGGACTTTGATTTTTTTTTTTTTTTTTTTTTTTTTCAGGAAATATTGATGCGTTGTTAAAACAATGTATTAATGAGAGTTTTTTTTTTTTTGTCAAAGTATTAATGAGAGTTAACATGCATCAACTATTCCCACGTTCTTTGTTTCCCCAAACTGAAGCCTTAGACTTGCAACCACGTGCCTTAATATTCCCTTTGCATTCTTCTTTTAATTAATTAATTAGCTTCAATCTGCCTCACAAGCTATAATCAAAATCAATTAACTCTAATTATAAGCTAGCACAATTAATTAGTATATATATGAGTATTTATATTTAAGCTATTTCTAATTAAATCAATTGTGCCTATATATACCCAAAAAATATATATATATAATAAATCAATTGTGTGCTTATTTAATTTTAATTTCTTGAGTGACAGGGAAATATATACGTAATTCACGGCCATGCTATATATATATATTGCATTAATACGTTAAGAATTAAGATTAGCATAATTACTTCAAAAAAATAATAATTAATCTAGCTCTAAAGAAAGCTAATTAAGTCAATATGATGATTAAGGAATCAAAACTAAATGTAGTGGCTACACCAAAAAAAATAAAAAATAAAAAAATGTAGTGGGCCGGCATGAAGTCTCATGCACGATGACTAAATCACATGCATCATGCATGGATGAAACGTACCTTCAATATTCCATGCAACAACAACAACAACAAGCACCTTCGATCCGTACTTCACAAGGACATTTTTACGTACATATGAAAACAACGCGTTTATTGTTATTAATTCATCTCTTGGAATATATATTCACCGATATAGTATATGTACATATGTTGTTATATGTGTATTTAATTTTGATAAAAGAATGCACCGACAACCGCGTCCCCAAGCCTATAAATTTGTAACATCATGTCATCACATCCAACACTACGTACTTTGAAGTTTGCTGTTATAATTAACACTTGTCAAAAACAAAGAAAACAAAGAAGAAAGAATGCTTAACCGCATTGTTGTTAGATTGATTTTTCTCTCCTTTTGGTTCATTAGTTATTGTTCTATAGTATTACTGATCCATAATGTCGTTAACTGCCAATCCAACGGTTGGTCTAACGGCCACGCAACTTTCTATGGCGCCACCCAAGATCCCACCACCCTCGGTATGCATATAATTCATACTCATATAGCTTTTAACTTCAACAGGAGTCGAACTTACAAGTGATAGCCTCGTCAATCTCACCAGAGCTGTTTCGCGCTTGATACATACATATATACATGCATGCATGCATGCATTTGTCACAAATTAATTTTTCTATATATAGTATGTGTAATGTGTCAAATGTATCCCAATGTGCATATATATATATATATATATATATATATATATATAGTATAGAAGATTAGTGGATTGCTTATAAAAATGTGAATTAGTGGATACTAATTAATACTAATTAGTGAGGAAATATGAATGTAGGAGGGGCTTGTGGGTACGAGAACACGGTGCAAGCCGGGTTTGGAGTGAACACTGCGGCGGTTAGCGGCGCGCTGTTCAGAGGCGGCGCGGCCTGCGGCGCTTGCTATCAGCTCATCTGCGATGCGAAGGGTGACCCGAAATGGTGCCTCCGGCGAACCGCCGTGACAGTGACTGCAACCAACTTCTGCCCACCCAACAACCATGGAGGGTGGTGCGACCCGCCGCGCCGCCACTTCGATATGTCCATGCCGGCTTTCTTTCTCATTGCCCGGAGGGGCAATGAGGGCATCATTCCAGTGCTCTACAGAAGGTATATATGTCCATCACATAAAGACTTGCTTTAGCATCTCTCTAATTAATTATATGATGATCAAAGTCATCAAAGTAAACATTTTTAAGTATGTATATGCCCATGTTCAATTAGTAAATTCTTGATATTTCTCAATGAATAACTAGCTAGCTATCTTTTTGTCAAAGCATCTCCGATGAGATGGATGAGACATCACTTGTAAAAATGTAAGGTTTAGAAAGGTAGTAAGTTTCGACTCTTAAAAAAAAAAATACTAGTTATCTTTACAAAAGGTATTTCGATCTCAGATTCTCAATCTAATAAATTGTTAAATATGTATTAGCTTTATTGGGAGTCTTTATAGGATTTTTGATATTTAATTTATTAATATTGTCCCTGAATTAATCACTTTATTGTGCATAATATACGAGGTTTTTTTTTTTTTTTAAAAAAAGACTTCAATATTATTTATGGAGAGAGATGCGTGCTACCTATATATATACATATTCATATCTTTTTTTCAGATGAAATCGCCCTGAATTATAACTAATGTGAATTATACACATTTTTCATAACAAACTCTAATTTATTTTTGGAAAATGATTTAATTGGTGACCCGTTTTTCGGGACACCTGCATGGTGATTGGTGTCCATTGATTCCGCATTGATGTTTGTCTAATTTTTTTTAAAGGAAATTGAAATAAAACTTCGTTGTTCATGTGGATATAAACATGTGTGTTGTAAATTAATAGGGTGGCATGCAAAAGGAGTGGAGGAGTGAGGTTCACACTGAAGGGGCAATCCAACTTCAACATGGTGATGATCTCAAACGTTGGGGGAAGCGGGTCAGTGAGAGCAGTGTGGGTGAAGGCCGGGGCGGGGCGGGCGGGCGGGTCGTGGGTGCCCATGCACAGGAACTGGGGAGCCAATTGGCAGAGCCGAAGTGACATTAGGTCCAAGACCATATCTTTCAGGCTCACCTTGGAGGATGGCAAGACCCTCCTGTTCCCCAATGTGGTTCCCTCTACTTGGAGCTTTGGCCAAACCTTTGCTTCTCAAAATCAGTTCTTCTAATCATACCAAACACACCCTACACCCTACAAATAAGTTAATTTAATTATGTATGCCCCCTATAAGTATTAATTATATATATATGATCTAATTAATTAACACAATTGAAACTTCATGGATGATTTGGGATTTTTTTTTTTTTTTTTTTTTTTATACATGTACTAAAGCATGAGATTTGGATGTAATTGTATTAATTGTTTGATGAGCAAAGCTCATATCATATAAGTGTATTGGAAGGATTTATATACAAATGTTGAACTCTCTTCACTTTTCGACTAACCTGCAAAATTCAACTGAGAAGGAGCAATCATAGGTAATCATGGCAATTGAGGATACAATAATAACATTTTTGGGGGAAGGACCAACCATTGCCTTGATGTAATAATGGTTGAGAGTTGAGACCTACTAGTATTTTACTTGAGCCACTGAGAGGTTTCAAATTCGAATTTCCTAATTTTTTTGAGGCATATCTCTTGTAGGGCGGGGCGTGTCTCCTGTGAAACAATCATCGGTGATCATGGCACCACAATACAACAGCAGCAGCAGCAACAACAACAACAAGAAGAAGCAATAACCTCAATCCCAAATTAACTATTTAAATGAGTGTAGATTAGATTTAGAAGTTGGAATATAAATTGCTATCTTGCCTTGGCATTTCAAGGTATTAAAGTAACATTTTTATGGTAAGACCTCAAAGATGGGAATGGAACTTCAAGAATTGGTTATAGAACATGGTCACCCCAAAGCTGCATCATTTCTGGAAACAATGCAAGTTACACGATTTAAAGAGTGACTCAACCTTCTTAATAACAAATGACAAATAGATGTTGCAATTTCTCCACAAAGAACAATACTTCTTTCAGTGACAATAAGTACCCACTTTCAGTCTCTACTCCTTCAAATGTAAACTGCATTTTTTTCAAAAACATTCATTCAGGATTACAATAAAAAACAGGAAAGAATTTTGATCAATGCTTTCAGGAACAGCGGCATCGTTGCTGGTAGTCAAGCTTCTTCGTTTGATGAAGCATACTTGTTCCTACCCCGAATTGACACGAAAAATGGCGGGCAACACTCTAGTTTGCTTGCCAATACTTTTAAGCCAAACATACTACTTTAACTTGGTTTACTATTGTTGCTATCCTTTTGTGAAGTTTCAGCGACCTCTTTCTGACCTTCTTCAGCCTCTCCTTACTTTAGTTCGACTAATCCTATGAGAGTTAGTCGGGCGCCCCAACCTTATAACTCAAGAAAACCAAGAGAATATAATGTAGCTACCAAGAATCGAATCCATGACTTCAACAACCTATTGATCTGGCATTTTTTCTAAAATCTTTTTTGTTTCTTCATCAGCTGAAAAACCAGCTGATTCCATCTGATCAAGTATGTCAAGAACTGGTCTATCGGCTGCAATATGAGTTCTCAGCAAACTATGATAAACCTCTCTTGTTAATGCGCCTGATTTGGTGACTAACCTGCAAAAGTCAATGGCTCCTTCGACATCCCTCTGCGCTTCAAAATAGTCCATGCAAGAATTCACAATGTCGGGATTTGGCTTCCAACCTCGTCTTCCAACTTGCATAGAATTCTTCGACATCTCAACAGCTTTCACAATCTGCTTATTTTTCAGATACCCAAGGGCCAAAATATTCCAAGTACTAGCATAAGGTACTCTTCCACACTCAACAACCTTCTCCACAGCCTTCCTAACTACTGATTCTGCCTTTTCAAGAAGACCATTCTGGCAATAAGCAGCAACAAGCCGATTCAAAACCCGAAAATCATAACCAGTGCAGCTCGACTCCCACTCTTCTAATATCTTCTCAGCACCTTCAATATCATTCAGTCTGGAAAGAGATTCTATGATGCACGAATAGGAAGCACTTCGCAAATTCCCTCTCGATTTCATCAACTTCCAAATTCTGTAAACGTCATCCTTTTGTCCTGCACTTGCATATAAAGTGAGAAGATATTCAAATCCAATTTTGGTTCTACGAGTGGCGATCAATTCCTCAATTTTCTTTAGCATAGGCAAGGCTTTGTCAGTCGATCCTACTTTCAAGTAACCATTGGATGCAATCACATATGAATTCCAATCAACAAACATATCTGGATCCTCCTCCATCTGATTCAAAACCTTCTCCATCCCCTCGATGTCAGATGCCGAGGCAGATGCACTCAGTAGGTTGTTCAGAGTGAACTTATCTTGAGGGATTCCTTTCCTATCCATTTCATCCATCATCGAATCAATCTTACCGTATTGCCTCGTTTGAGCATAGAGGTTCACTAACATGTTATAAGAAAATGCATCTTTAACCAAGTCCATCTCCTCCATTTCTCGCATCAAATCCTCCGCTTTCTCCACAGATTTCTCCTTCACATAGCATTGAAGCAACGCACCATATGGATACACACACTTTAGCTGTTTTGGAACGCTAGAAAAATATTTCTCAGCGTGTTCTAGGCCATGAACTTCGTAGATTAAACTCAAGCGAATGGCAATATCATTTTCCGTTAGAGTGAAATACCTCCGATCCGACATCCACTGCGATAACTGGATTGGGAAAATGCAAACAAATGAAGGGCTTATAAGAAAAAAAAAAAATCTTCCATTGCGCTCAGTCCCAAACTAATTGGGGTTGGCTATATGGATCAAACTTTGCGCTCGACTTAGTGCAATTAAATGAAGGCAAGATGTCAAAGAATCGGGACAATCAAATGAAGGTCATGAATTTGAACCTTCTACACAATTCACATTTTCACAAAATGAGATTTTTAGGGCAAATACGCATTCTTCTCCTCTTTCAGCACAATGAAATCAAAATAACATCAATTCACTTGTTTGCATCATGGAGAACAGCGTAATGATAAAACAACAATGCAAAGCACTCAAATCATTGGCAAAACCCCTAAAAATCTGTTCTTTACCACGAAAAACAGCGAAATTAGATCAGAAACTAAGACCAAAACATTAAAATCAGGGGAAAATTATCTCGAGAGCGTGGTGGATTCACCTGTAATTTCAACACAATCAAATGAAGTTCATGAACTTGAACCTTCTACACAATTCACATTTTCGCAAAATGAGATTTTTAGGGCATAAACGCATGATCTCTTCTTTCATACAATGAAATCAAAATTGCATCAATTCACTTATTCACATCGCGTTCAACAACGCAATGATAATAACAACCAGGCAAATCATTCAAGTCTTTGACAAAACCCCACAAAAATCTGATCTTTAACGCAAAAAAACGCGTCGGAAACTAAGAACGAAACATTGAAATTTGGGGAAATGACCTCGAGCGCGTGATTTGGTCGCCTGTAATTCCTGGCCCTCTGAATGAGAGTCTGGAGCTTTTCCTTCTCCACTGTGTTGCCTTCTTCGACCCATTTCTCCAGCTCTGGAACGATTGAAGTCTTGGGATCGATTATCGACAAAACCCTTTTTTGCAGAGTGTCTGATGAGCGCGAAATTGAGGTTTTTGTTGAGAAGAACGAAACCCTAAGAATTGAAGAAGCTCGGATGAGCTTCATCTTCTTTGATTGACTGTTGATTTAGAGCGATCAAGAGTTTAATAGTACCAAATTTTAGGGTTTCAGTAGATGAGAATGAAACCCTAATTCTTGAAGTAGCTCTGCTTCTTCATAGTCATTGATTGATCAATTCAGGGTTTAGGGTTTATGGTGGAGACTCTGGAGTACTTACACTGTTATACACAGTTTGCCCTACAGTAGTTTTGAGTCCATTGGATGAACATTGAGATTTGCACTTTTTTTTTTTTTTTTTAATCTCCTTTTTTCTAAGTGGTGTAGAGAAAGCGAGCGGTGTTTTGAAATGGCGTGAGGTCTCGTGGGTGTGATTACCAACAATTTACGATCTATTTTTCTTCATTTTGATCTAGAGATTCCCTCACAGGTGTTTGTTGCCTCTTGCTTGGTCGCGTGGAGTTGTTGCCCTCTTAGTGAGGTTGTTGCTCTATGCTTAAAATTTAACGATTATTGTAACTTTTTGAGTAACGAACATTGACGTAACAAAACTTGAGCAAGAAAAAGTGGTATCCAACGCTAACCACACCTAATCCACGTTTGAGCACTATCAGGTTCAGTGTGAGTGATCTTCCAGTCTAGAGTCCATTCAATACAATTGATGGTGTTGCAAATTAATTAAGAGTCCAGTTTCATTCAATTAGCTGTACCAGATTTCCTGTTATTCTTGCACAACGCATAAGTTACAAGGTTGATTTCTCAAGTGATGTCCGCGTATACAACAACAACATAGCTCCGGTCCCAAATTAACTGAAGTCGATTTTATGGATCAAACTCTTTCATTGTGCTCGATTAAGTGCAAGTGATGTCCATGTATGCAGGAAAAAAAAGTTGTTCAAGGTATGCTTATCTAAAATATGGTGAAGGGTAATCTTGAAGACGATGACAACAACGACAACGACAACAACATAGTCTCGACTACATGAATCTTTATGCAATTTATGAACAACTGAGAAGTCTTCCTATGATAAATAAATAATAAAAAAAAAAAAAAAAAAGAAAGAAACTGAGAAGCCTTCCCAAACACATTTTGATAAAAAAATTGCATTGATGACTCAAGAACACCCAAGAAAGAGTAATATAGCCTCAAGCCAGCACTTGCCTGCAAGGCCTCAAAAACAAAATATCAGTAGTTGTTTTGAACCAAGAGAGACACAAGTCCTCAACCTCTGATCTAGATGACTAACGAACTTGATGGTCTTCAAATCATTACAAGCAGTTTTAAGCGGTCGCGCTCCCCCCCACAATCTGCTGAGTTTCTTCATTAGCCGGCAACCCGTCCGCTTTCATCCGCTTAAGTACAGGATTGAACTGCTTATTAGCTTTGATGTATGTTCTCAGTAAGCTGTGATAAACTTCCCTGGTTAAAGGGCCTTTGGAAGAAAGCAATTTAACAAAGTCCTCAGCTCCTTGTACATCCCCTTGTCCTTCAAAATGCGAAAAACAGGTGGCTAAGACGTTTTTACCAGGCTTAATCAACCGTCGTTTGCTCACTGACAATGACTTCTTAAACATCTCTATTGCTTTCCCTATTTGTTCGTCTTTCAGATAACCCGTCGCTAAAATCTTCCAAACACTATCAGTAGCCCAACTAATTTCTCCGGCCTTTTCCTCGGTCTGCTTGATAAGAGATTCGGCCTTTTCGAAAAATCCCTTTTTGCAACAGGAGACAATAAGCTGTTTTAGGACTCGAAATTCACGGTCGGTGCCATTGGACTCGAACTCCTCCCAGATCTTCTCAGCAACATGGATATCATCAAGGTTTTCTAGATATGTTATCATGCTAGTATAGGAATCCATTGTCACCTCACCAGTTGCCTTGAATAGACTCCAAGCTCTAAGCAGCTCATTCTTCTTCCCAAGAGATGCATACTGCGAAAGAAGATACTCAAAAGCAGCGACCGCACTTCGTTCAATGGCTATCTCCTCAACTTTCTTCAGCGTAACCAAAGCCTTGTCAACCAACCCAGCTTTCACATAACCATCTGAGGCAATTGCATACAACTTCCACTCGACGACAATGATAGGATCTTTCTCCATTTCATGAAGAATACTTTCCATCCCAACAATGTCAGATGCGGCCACACATGCATTTAATCGGATCTTCCAAGTGAATTTGTCCTGAATGACACCCTTCACTTTCATTTCATCCATCAAGGTGTTAATCTTCTCGTGTTGACCAGTTTGCGAATAAAGTTCCGTCAACTTATTATAAGCAAATGGAGTGTTTAAGAAACCCATATTCTTCATTTCCTGCGCAAGCGCCTCCGCCTTCTGAACAGATTTATTCTTTACATAGCAATTCAGAAGAGCACCGTAAGGCTGAGATGCCTTCAATTTTTCCACAATGCTATCAAAATACTGCTCTGCATGCTGAAGGCCCTGACTTTTAAATATCAAGTCCAGCTGAACTGCAGCATCTATTGGTGTCTGCTCCACACTACCATCTTTGGCAATCCACTGAGAAATCTGAAGAAATAATAAATAAGCAAGTTACAAGATTCGCGTTTGAATAAAAAATTGTAGATTTCCCGCCACCATTCTTCGTATAATCTTTAAACAATTAAACAAAGAACAAGAATTCAATAAGCCTTTGGTTTGGCACAACTTTACCTGTGTCAAACTTGTACCAATATTAAGGTCATATTTTAGTCTTTTCTTAAAACTCCTTGAGAGAACAATTTTAAACAACACTTGTCCAACATCAAAACTAACAAATCCCCAACACTAATGAGAAAGGCCTCAAATTATTAATAAACCTGCAATTAATCTCACCAAAATCTCATTCCTCAAGGCCAGGAATGAATAATACTACATCACAATGTCACTCTCGTGCGACAAACTTATCATCACTGCATACTAACACAATTCTTTTTCACTGAACTCTATATGTTCTGATCTTAGAAAAAAGTGCCATTGAAATTACATAGACTCAAAACTTACGACGCAAACCTGTTTATGCCAAACCCACGCCCATTAACTTTGTGTCATGACACGAATTGCGATCCCTACTCAAAAGTTTGTTTGGATGATGACATTCAAAGTATCAAGTATGGAAAAGAAATGAACAGACACAAAATAGAACTTCAGCAACACATTTGGTGTCTTTATAAGATCACTCTTCATTATGCACAAAATCACAGTATACTCATCCAAGGTAAACACTCCTCTCAATATTTACTTAATCAAAGAACAGAAACCTCAGAAAGCACATATTATACTAGTAAATCATAAACCACATAGACATAAAACTTCACAATGCAAACGTCGAAGCCGGAAATAAACCGCGGTCTATGATTCAATGTGAAAAACTGATTCCAATTTAAATCATTTATCACACTAAAACTACATGATCATCCAATAAAATTAAATTTCTTAACAACAAATGACAAACAAATGTTACAGTTCCTCAAAAAAGAACAATCCTTCATTTCCGAACAATAAAACATCATCATTTCCGCTACGTTCATTTTATAGACTTCTTGTTTCTTTACCGCCCAACATTCACTTCCACGTAGCATAGCTGGCCTAATTGCAGTCCTATAAAATTTTTCTTTTTATCAGTAAAATAAAGGGTACCCATTTCACTCCATTGAATCTAAACGGCGATTTTCGATCTTTCGACGACGAAAAAAATAAAAATAAAATCTTTCAAGCATTTCATCAAACACAAACAGAGCACCAAGTGATTGAATAAATTACACAACGAATTCACCTCTAGAGCGTGTTGATATCGCCTTGAAGTTCTCATTCTCTGAATGAGCGACTGAAACGCGTCTCTCTTCACTGGGTTTCCTTCTTCGACCCATTGATCGAGCACTGGAGCTATTGAAGCTTTGGAGTCGGCAACAGCTGAGACTCTTCTGTACAGAGATTCAGCTGAAGAAGAAGAAGAAGTGGCAGTCTCGGTCGAGAATGGCGAAACCCTAATCTTCGAAAACGCGTTCGAGCAGACGATCTTCTTCATCTTAGCGTTTTTGATCGAGCGAGACCAAAAACCCTGCATGTTGGCGTTCCTCTGTACCTAAACCTTGACTAATCTTGACTCGAGTAGGGTAAGACCATTAGGCGACACAAAGCTATGTTTCATGAGTTTTAAAGGGACTCCATACTCGAGAGTCGAGTCACTTTCTAAGTGCATACTTGCCACCGTGTTTTGCACCAGGGATACGTAAGCCCGCATCTCGAAGTGAGCACGAACAATGAATGTGGGGCCATTGTAAATTGTCCAATTATTAATATACCGAGATACGCACACCACCGAACTTTTCAATTTTTATTGATTTGGTCTTCAAACTTTCGTTTCGTCAGTTTACTTTTGGTCTCCGAATTTTTTTTCCTCTGTACTTTTAGTCTTTTTGGTAAGTTCATGAGCGATTCACAAAGCGATTTATGAACTCGGAAAAATTGATCGTAAACCGTTTGCGAACCCGCTATGTCAACGATCGTCACTCACCAACTTAACAAAAAGACCGCAAGTACAAGGAATGAAAGTTTAGAAACCAAAAGTGAACTCGTGAAAGTTTGAGGACCAAACCAACAAAAAAAACGAGAAAGTTCATTGACCAAATGGTATTGCTAACCTTGTAAAAATAAATTGCTACACTTTTCAACTACCATAGATAGAAACTTATATGTGGTTTGAACTGCTCATTCATGGTTGATTAGTGAAGGGACAATGTTAGCTGGCATTATTCCCTACCAGGGAAACTACTTGTATGCCCAAAAGGTTACTGATAGGAACCATTGACACTGACAACCAAATCAGCCTTTTAAGATTTTTTTCATAGAGAGTGACTCCCCATCTTTAACCTAAGCCAGCACTTATATTCCATATCAAGCAAGTTGTGGATATACAAGAAAGTCATATACATGGCCTTCAAAGCTTTTGAAGATCAAGCTGTCCCCAGATTCTTCTCCATCTCTGATTCAATGTGTCCAATGTTACCTTCAATTCCACTGCAAATCCTCGATAATTACCATTCCAAGGAAGACTTTGAATCCATTGCGAATTCAAGCCGAAAGTGATTAAAAAGATAAATTGCAGTTGAGTTGAGCAGATGGGACTAAACATCCCGTATGCAAAAATTTAAGTTCAAGCATTCGGTATACAAAAAAAAAAAAAAAAAAAAAAAAAAAACTACGTACGCTAAGAGACCTCGTCACCTCATAGATTTATCAAAAAATCGATCTAGATTAGTCGGAGTAGTTGCCTTAGAACACTGGATGAAGAGCACAATGGTTCATATAAAACACACCATCCACCATTGCATACTTACAAATTACCAAGACATTCTGCATAAAAATCATCATCATTTAAAGTGGAAAATAGAAGTCCAAATCATACAAATACCTAAAGCTCATATAAATCAAAGTTCATATATACTTTTCTGATGAAATATCAAATATTACTAAGACTCAGGAGGAGTATGACCTGCAAACCCCTGCCCATCCAAACCGGACCGTCCAGCACCGCTGCCATAGGCGCTCTCGGACCCTTGCCACACTGACTGCCAAGCCTGTGACGGTTGATGAACATACATACCAGAGGGATCCACGCCAGGTACCAAGGCCGGCCGCCCAATCATCACCCCCGGAGCGGTCTGCCCCACCGAAGGATAGTAGTAAGGCACTCCACTGGTAGTACTAGCACTAGTATTCCCCCCAATAAGCCCCAACCCACCCTCATCTTTGATCTCCTCTCTAGGCACAATATCAACCAAGAAATCAAAGATGTCGGTGCGGGTAATTGCAGCGCCAATGTCGTTCTTCTGAAGGGTCCTTCGCTTGTTCTCCTCGGCGTGGAGCCACGAGCGGATAGTGAGCTCGAGGATGAAGAGCTCGCAGGCCTTAGCAAACAAGATGGGCGCCTCGGCGGAGATCATCCTGACGTCCTCATCTGCTTTCATTATCTTCTTGATGCGGGCGAGCGGGAGCTGATGGTTCTTGAAGTCGTTCACTTGTTCGATCTCCTGGCGCTGGTAGGTCCAGAACATGTGGAGTTGGTGTTGCTGCTGTTGTAGGAGATGGTGGAATGAGGGCTGCACTGATGGGTATGCTGAAGTCTGGGTTTGCTGGTTAGTGTTGGTGATGGTGTTGGTGTTGGTGCTGGTGGTGTTGTTGTTCTCCATCTACAGTTTGTCCAATTAAGAACTTCTTCTCTGGTTTGCTCAGATGGGACTAATTTGTAGTCTCAGATATAAAAATGGGTGTCTGAATTCAATGAGATGGATGGATTGATGAGGAAGATAAGGTGAGGTGCAGATTCTCATGCAAATGGTAGTCTGTGTTGGAAAGTCTTTTCAAATACAAAAGAAAAATCTTATCTTGGTGTCTTTATTGGGGTGAGCCTGCTCTCCATCTCTTCATATCTTCTCATCTTATTCAATACCTTATCCTGCAAAAACGTTAGGCCCCCTTTTTTTGACACAAGACTGTAACTAACAACCGAATAAACAAACTCACTCATGTGCAGTTGTGCACTGCACGTGTTAACCACCATTTAATGTACTAGTAACAATTTGGAAATGAAAGAAAGAGTTGTGAGTTTACCTGAAAATATTTTCTTCCTTTTGAGATGCCGCGCCATCCAATCCCACCATCACTGTTTTACGACCGAATCAAATCCCTTTTTCGCGACCAAAAAGCCGATCAGTCTAGGATATCAGAGAAGACACCACGAATTCAAAAGCATTTCCATCTTTGAGAGGAGGGAATCCAGCTAGACTTTGTCTTTGGTTGACAAGATCAGACTTTAAAAGAGCTTGGATTCTGCAACTGGAGAAAGACAACACAAATGAAGAGCATATAATCATACTGTGAGCATAAAAGAATCAACAGCCCTGTTAAGAAATAATAAAAGTATGCAAGTGACCCAAAACAGAATTACTTCTATATGTATTTGAAACTGAAATGAGAAATTACAGATATATCAGCTTGTATTTCTACACTCTGCTTAGTTTGAATTTGTGCCAGAAACAACATCAATTGAGTTTTCCCAGAGAAACAAGAAAGAAAATGGATTTCCTCCATTTCCTAAAATAAAATTAGCAAATTTAAGAGGTAGAAGGGTTTTGTAGGCGCAGGAGAGCATCTTCGGATAATCTTCGAAAGGAACTTTAGTTTCTCAAAATTAATTCACCGTCCAGAACAGTCTTCAAAGTAGCAGATGAAACTGAATTAGACTTATTAACATGACCCAATAGCTATACCAATTGAAACTCAATCCGCCATCACATACCGACACAAGTTGAGTCGAAGGAAAGCAAGCGCGATCCTGGCTCACATTTACAAAAACAAAAGTTGGATACACTTTGTCCCCACGCAGTGCATGAAACTATTTGTTCTTTATCAGTCTGCTCTTCAGCTTTTCTCTTAAGCTGTTCCCGATTTTCTATTTTCATTTTCCCCTTGGTGTTCTCCGCTAATTTTACTTTCATCATGCCTGTTTAGCATCTGGTCCGCAGCATCATCCACCTTCGGTTTCTTGACTTCTCTTACTCTGCTCGTTGTTGGGCTTCATCTCATCTCACTCGACTTTATTTTCACTATGTTCTTCAGCATTCTCAATGTTTACTACCTCAATTTTCTTTTCACTTTGTTCTTCTACATTCTTCAACTCAGCTTCCTTAAATTTGCTGTCACCTTGCGTTTCGGCATTGTTCATTATCTCTACTTCCTTAACTTCCTCTAATTGATTTGCTTCAGCATTCTCCATCTCTTCTTCCTTGACCTGTACTATTACCTGCAAAAGCTCCAAGGGAGTAGCAGCTGGATCCAGCTCGCGACAACCCTTAGGTGCATTTTGAGCTTCTGAACCCGTAAGCAAGTAAGAGGGGACTTGATGTGAAAATCGAAACATCTCTTCTTTTGGGATCCTCCTAATCTCCCCAGGATCCAAGTGCTGGTGGAAAACTGTTTTGAAACCAGCGACCTTAACTAGAGGAGTAACAAACACACCTTGCTCCTCATTAAAATCATCCAGAACCTCCACCATGTCATACTTGTGTATCACATCATCTGGGGTAAGTTCATTCCAATCTGGTGTCCAGTTCCGGAACAGTGCCCATACATCACCCTTTCTAGGAAATATTTGAATAGCCCCGCGTGCGCCCTTAGTCCACCGAACCTTGTGCGAGAAAGAATTGAGTGAACAGTTTATTTCATATCTTCCAGTCCTAAAATCCCCACAAGTCTTGGAAAAACCAGATGCAACCCAATTAAGAGGTCCCAGTTCATTATTGGTTCTGGAATTGAGCCAGCTGATCCGCATCTTGAATGGATTCAAGGAAATCACATTATGAATCATAGCATAGTAACGAGGCATCCCATCATCATTATCATACGCAGCCCACACCTGGTTCACCCCAAAAGCACTCTCAGATCTATCCCTGTCGAAATCATGAAAATCTGGATCAGGGACCCTTATAGACATGGATTCAAGGGCTCCAACACTCACTTCAACACCTGATGCGCTGAAGGATGCCTTTTCTCCCTGGAAAATTTCCTTGACATCAATGGATTCGGTGGGCTTCATTATCTCATTAGAATTACCATTTGATACAGTTGTTTCTTTCTCGTTGCTTTCTTTCTCTTTCCCTTTCTGGATACCCTTGGTCTTAGCAGCCAAACTCCATTCCTGTAACCTGTTTCGAATTTCTATCTTAGCCTTTTCTGCCAACATATTCCGCGACTCGAGCTGTGTCAATTCCCTAGTGCTGTTAGGTTTATTACCAACAGAAGAAACATGAACGCCATCCTTATCCAAAAAACCCTGCTGAAGTCCATAAGCGCCAGCCGTAGCAGATCTGCCATTTGACAATGGATGACTCTTTAAATTTCCACCAAAGCCATTCATACTGTCATCGTCCGCATTTCGTCTTTTAGTAGGTCTATCTCCTTTTAGGTCAGATCTAAAAGCAGTAGAATTCCCAACAGATGAATTACCAGTTGTCTTCTTAGGAACGTTGTTCTTCTTTCGAAGGGCTTCACGTCTTCGGGCTGCTGCCAGTTCCTCACGTTCTCTCTTCACTTTTTGATATGCCTGTTGAACCACACTGGCAGCTTGAGCAGCGGTAGAAGCTGAGGCACTAGCACTCCCAACACCAGTAGTTCTAGCGAAGGGACCCCACTGGAAACCTGTCCGACTAAATGAATCGAGACCATTGAACCCTGAGTGGCCTTTATTCTTACCTGTATGGTGATTTGAATTTTGACGATGTTGAGAGAAAGACCAGGGCTTGGAAGAGTTTGATCCTTTTAACACTGGGGCTGCTATTTCCACAGCCAGAAATGGTTCATGGCAGTTTGGACAAAGGAGATTGCGATTAAGATACATAAGCTGATATTCATATTGCATCTTGCACTTGTGACATGCAGTCCAAAATGTCTGCGGATTTGAATGATGGGTAGTTGAATTTGAAGAACTCACACGGCTACTTTTCTGAGTGGTAACATTTGTAGGCATACTACCGCTGAAATTTTGAAAGCCATTTGCACCAGTTGAGGCTTTACTTCCCCCACTCGCACGTGGCGTTTTTTGCTGAGAGGTACTAAGAAACCTCTTCTGATCGTATGCTGTTCTTTTAGACTTATCAGACAACAAACTCCATGCTTCAGATATCAGTTTAAATGCTCCATCAGACCCTACTGATTTGTTTTTATCAGGGTGGAGCATGAGCGCCAGCTTCCTGTACTGTTTCCTCACTGTTTCATCATCAGCCATAGGATTCGCACCAAGTATGCCATACCAATCTGCTTCCCCACATATTTTGTTTTCAGCAGAGAGATGAACATCAAGCGTAGATAACATTTGAGGAAGACCCTCAAGTCCAGGATACAAATTTTGGGCTTTAAGAGCAAACTTCTTTGCACCAACAATATCCCTTGCTACAAACTTCCTCTCAGCTATCTGTTTTGCTCTGGTGGCTTCGTCCCTGTTGCACTCCATTCTCCCTCACAGTGTCAGGGCTTTCCTTGTTATCCAGTCTTTAGTAAATATAAAAACATGCCAAATAAAAATATCTTCAGTTCAACCTCCACTATCTAGTGATAAAACCCAGAGTTTTTCCATAATCCAAATGATTAGCCACCTCAGCTGTCCAAGGCCTGGTTCAAGCAAAAACAAAAAAAGGAAAAGGGAAAAAGAAAAAGAAATGAGAAAATTATTCAGTGAGAAAGAAATAGACAGAACACTGATGCTTCAGCAAAATAACACGAATAACAGAGTAAAGAGAAGATTCTTTTCTAATATCATGGATTAATTTAGATGCCTGAAAATTGAAAAACAATCTTAACTAAATAACTAAAAATGGATTTACAAGTTGCAAGAAGTGAGAGGTCAACTTGCGAGCATCACTTCTTACACACATGGGATATGTAGTTACGAGTTACGACACAAACAATAAAGTATTGAACATAGTTGAGAACACCACCCAAAAGTATACAAAGTTTTTATTCACATCTCGCTTAATGGCTTAAAAATTGAATCCGAACCATCAATTATAATATATTACACATTTTTAACTACTCAAATGTCAAAATTAGGTTCAATCATTATTTTTTTGTTCATTTTTTTTATCTCACCCACACGGTTGATTATACATTGTTGCTAGAATTGTTACTTGAAGTTAAATAGTTAAGGAACTTGGTGAAACAAAATGGGACTTGGAGGTTGACGATAGATTCATAAACAAGTGTAAATAGTATATGCAAATCATGTATAAAACAGACGTATCATAAAAAGACAGTCAATTAAATGCCCTAGTTAACCAAGTTCAGATGAAGTCCGCATTGTCATGACTCATAATTGAGAAGTTAAAGACTTCTACTCTGACTTAGAACAAACACAACTTGAGTAAAAAAGATGGTAAAAGTATTTTTTAACTAATGACGGCTTGGAATGGTTAGTATTTACAATATAAATGTGACAGTCAATTAAATGCCCTAGTAAACCAAGTTCGAATAAAATATGCATTGTCATAATTGAGAAGTTAATCACACTTACACACGTACTCAATCACACACAAAAAAGACACCTTTCAACTACCAATATCATCAACTTGCTAATTCAACAACTAACTTAGACCTAATTTAAGTCAAGCCAAGAGCATCAAACCTGATTTCGCAATAGATGGATAAAAAAGATCTCATCTTTTTGCCAGTTCAAAAATTATAAAATATTGAACAATCAGATTTCAAGATTCACATTAATCTTTATTTCGCGTTTATTAAACCATATGCTAATAATTCTCATGAGCACTTCGACAAACAACTCCGAGTTACTCTACAAAACCACCAACATAGACCTATCTAAGTAACCACACCAATAATCTCATAGGCGTTTCATCAAACAAGTTTAGAGCACCCTATTAAACTATCAATACAAATCACCATCTCCATGTTATGAACCTAGTTATCACATGGTCACATGGGCATTTTACACTACCTAAACCAAATCAAATCAAACAAGAAAAATAGATATCTTTTTTGGTTTGACATTACCTAAACCAAATCAAACAACAAATAACAAATCACACAAAATAAACCTTATTCGATATACTATTACCAACATCAAATAAGTAACTATTACACAATCAAAGATCATTTGTGGCAAATAAACAAAGCAATAGACTACAAAAAACATGAATATATCAATTTATCAACATAATCCATTCATCAAATGAGAAATAACAAAACACACAAAATAAACCTTCTTTGATATCCTAATAATTTTTTTTTTTTTTTTTTTGAGAAACTGTGAGTATCCAGACACTTTGTCTGACTAGTCGTCCAACGGGCCTGGGATTGCAGAAAGAGACCATCAATGGTCCTAACCCACGCAACCTCGTCCTCGCCCTTACCGCTACGCGGCTAAGCCACACCCGTCCGGGTTTTTGATATACTAATAATAAATTATGCCTTTGTCACAAAACATGAATTTCGTAAGAAAAGATTGAAATTGGTATTTGATTAAGTTGTCTACCAAACGTAACTAGAAGAATCTTTTATAAAATAGATTTGATTATAATGTTCAATGGAGATGAGGGAGATGAACAAAACCTAAACAGTTAAAGAGGGAGATGAACGGATACTAATGGAAGACAACGCTAGGGCATGATTGGTTAGGGCAAGAGAGTGAGAGAGAAGAGAATTTGCAAGCTAGGGCATACCAGTACCGAGAGAGCGAGAGAGCGAGAGAGAGAGAGAGCTTGCGAGCGACGGTTGAGAATTCAGCGAAGAGAGTTGAGAAGAGTGTAGAAGAAAGCGATTTCAGAGCTGCTTTGAGAGAAGAAGGCGAGAGAGGTCGAATGAGTGAGAGATGCCCACCGTTAGAGAAATAAGAAAATCGAAAAACAAAGGGCAAATTTGAGATTTCACTTAAACGAGTTGACCCGGACAGGTTGGCCTAACGATACTAGCGAGCTTAAGATTGTGTGTGGATCCGGACTCTCCCTTTAATAACGATTAAAAATAGTGTCTCGATCCGTACCTGTTTTTGAAACGGGCATTTTTTTTGTCCGAACTAGTAAAGCATTAAAACATACTAGTCAACCAGCACGTGCTCTGCACGTGAGGCATGAAAAAAAAAAATGCTTTAAATGTGAGGCATTGAAATGAGAATTGACTGTTTAATTGAATATATTTTGAATAGGCAATTTTTATTGGAACAATGTGAAACTATGTTTTAATTGGATTGAGAACAGTCAATTCTCATTTCAATGCCTCACATTTAAAACATTTTTTTAAATGTATTTTTTTAAATTTGCTCAAGAAAATTTTAAAAAGTAAATAATGATAGTACTTTTGGAAAAAAATAAAATTTCTTTTTAGTTAGTTTTCAAGACAGAAGTCTATCTTACTTTTCCTTATTTCACTCAATTTTTATTGGAACAATTTTTAGTTGAGTGAAATAAGGAAAAGTAAGATAGACTTCTGTCTTGAAAACTAACTAAAAATAAATTTTATTTTTTTCCAAAAATGCTATCATTATTTACTTTTTAAAGTTTTCTTGAGCAAATTAAAAAAATACATTTGAGGGCATTTTTGAAATTATGATAAGTTTTTGACTAATAGGATGGCAAGGAGAATTGACATTATATATAGTATAGATAAGACCCTTTTTTTATCCGGACCTATTTTTTAATATAATAAAATAAATTTCTTCACTCAATTACTAACAAAAACGCATGATTTTTATGTTGTAATGCATTCCATCACTACAAAAAAAAAAGACATGTTATATATTCAAAATTCAAGTTTTATAAGTTTCCATATAAAATTAACATCATCATTAATGATATTACAATGCAAAACATCATAAAAAGTCTCAAAATACTCCTATAAAAATAAAAATGTTATTTAAATAAAAAAGACATGTTATATAAAAAGTCTCCGATAGCGAGTCTAAACACTTTTTGCCACTCCCTATGTATGGGCTTTAGTGTGAAAATGTAAAATGAAGTGTCCACTCCACATATATAATCCTTATAATTGTATTCTACCTAGTCGATATGAGACTATCCCAATATCTCCAACAACATCAAGATTGTGGAACGTTCAAATCGATTGCGCTAGGGCCTCGTAACAATATTAAACTATGAATATCAAAAAAAAAGAAAAGAAAATGGTATCCCACTCTAACTCTGCTTATTAAATAATTAATGCACACTTAGCTTGAATGTGACTAAGTAAGTTACTTACCACTCCAACCAAAATGCGCGTTTATGAAAATACTAGAATAACAACAACAATATCACATCACAAGACACGTTGGCTCACAAGAGCCTTCTATGCGACCTCGTCTCATGTGTTATACATTGAGATATTTGTATACCCGCATCTCGAAGCACACATAAATGACTCACAAAAATCAACGTGTCTTCTTGTGGGACATGCTATTCTACTTTTGTGCTTAGCTTCATTCACAAGGAACGCACACAATACAATAGTGTACTATTATCACTCACTCCACTCACTCACTCTTTTTAATCTCAAAAACTCTACAAAGAGAAGAAACGACGAACGCGTGATTCCAACACTCCCATATTCTCCGATCCTTCACTTCTTCTTCTTCTTCTCCAACCGAATCTCGCCAAACCCTAATTTCAGGTACTCTCTCCGTCTCAAATTCTATCTACATTCATCGCTGTTTTCAATGCTAATCACTGATGAAATGTTGTTGTTGTTGTTGTTGTTGTTGTTGTTGTTGTTACTGCTGTTGATTCCAATCGATCTTCGTCGTTCGACTTCTTGTTTGATTTGTGTTTTCGTTTAGGTTTCTTTTGATTGCGAACTCGAGATGTTTGATGGATTGGTAATGCTGTGATGAAAATTTTGGATTGATCGCTAAAAGCGTGTTCTTCTTTGTTTGATTTGATAGATTTGCGTTTTTGAGTTCTTGTTTATGGTTTGTTTTGATTGTGGAGTCGAAATGTTTGATGAATTGGTAATGCTGTCGAACTGGTTAAGCTAGGTTGGCCGATGAGTAGTTTCATTGCTAATCACTAATGTTGTTGTTGATTCGAATCGATTGCTATTGTCTTCCTCTTCGTTGTTTGATTCTTGTTTGAATTGTGTTTTTGGTTTCTTTTGATTGTGGACTCGAAATGTTTGATGAATTGGTAATGCTGTCGAACTGGTTAAGCTAGGTTGATTGACAAGTGGTTTTAATGCTAATCACTAATGTTGTTGTTGATTCGATTCGGTCGCTATTGTTTTCCTCTTCGTTGTTTGATTTGCGTTTTTGGTTTCTTTTGATTGTGGACTCGAAATGTTTGATGAATTGGTAATGCCGTCGAACTAGTTAAGCTAGGTTGATTGATTAGTGGTTTCAATGCTAATCACTAATGTTGTTGTTGATTCGATTCGGTCGCTATTGTCTTCCTCTTCGTTGTTTGATTTCTTGTTTGATTTGTGTTTTTGGTTTCTTTTGATTGTGGACTCGAAATGTTTGATGAATTTGGTAATGCTGTGAAATGGTTAAGCTTGTTGAGAATGTACATTGATGGATGGGGTGTGGTGATGTACAGGGTGTTGAAATGGAGGGATTGTCGAGTACGTGTGGTGTGGAGTATGATGAAGAGGCGAAGGTTTTGGGGGAGTTGCTTGATTTGTTCGGATCCGCGTTCTCTCTCAAGGAGATAGCTTCGGCGTATTGCGAAGCCGGTAGGGATGGGAATGTGGCTGCCAACATTCTTTGTAGGTCTCAAGAATGTGGATCTAAACCTGGTAGTGGTTTGGTGTCGAGTGAGGTTTCGATCAATGGAGTATCAATGACACAAGAGAAGTCTGAGGTTATGCTGGAGAAGAGGAATTATGGGAGCAGGGGTGGTATAGGATCGAAGACGAAGCGGGTTTCTGTTTCGCTTGGTACTGTTTCGAGTGTTATTGGTAAAGATTATAGTAAGCCCACAGTGTTGCAATATGGCAAATGTGAAACAACCAAGCCTGTGAAACTGAATTCGGATGAATTCCCGGTGACCGAGCTATGGGGAGAAGATGAATCATTAGATTCAACAACGTCAAAAGAACGGATGCATCATGAAATGGAGGATTTTCTTCAGAAAATGCTGGGAAATGGATACAAACTTGGCATGGATGTGATTCGGGAAGTTCTTGGTATGATTTCTTTCTTTATTTCTTTTGACATTGTATGTTCATCATTTTGTTCTCAGTTAGGACTTATTTAGATACGAGAAATCTATTTCCATCCATGGAGCACAATTTGAGGTCTGAATATTTGTAGAAGGGCATCAAGAAACTATCAAGCTATTGAATCCTTTGATTCGATTGAAAACTCACTAATCACAATCTTTTAGCGTTTCAGTTATCCTTGCACTTATCTTTTCCAGACTTAATAGACAGCATAAAAAAAGATAAATACCTAGGAATGCCAGTTATGCAAGAAAATGAAACCCAAAGGATTTCTTTCCAAAGTTTAAACAGTGGATGTCATGCGAATGGGAAATCTCCATTCTGATCCAGAATTTAAAATTCAAATTCATCAAAGATGGTAAACATGTAACTTATTTGATAATCAGTTGCTCACTTTGTGAGACGAATGTTTTTCTTTTTCTTCTTTTGGTAGTTGAGACGTATGTTTCACTTCCACTATGTATGCCTTTGCTAGCATTTATTGTAGTTTGACATCGCTTCTTGTTATTTTCAGTGCTCCTTTATGGTGCTCTTGCATATTTGAATGTGGCATTTAATAGGGACTAAATTGCATTTGCAGGTTGCTGTGGCTATGACATGAACAAGGTATAAGAACTCTTCTCTCTTTATCAGGTGAAATATTTGTAATGACTGATTTTTGGTCACATATTTAACTGCAATAAGATTTTCATTTTAAACGCATGAAACCAGTTTGAGGCACATATTCTCTAGCATTGGAAGACTATTTGACTCAAATAGTATTTGCATTGAAAGTCACCTTTTGACGGTCCTGTCATGACTGCTTTACCTTTTGATTTGTCCCTTAGTGAGCTTCAATATCTTCACCAGAATATCTTTTTTCTACAACAACAACAACAGCAACAACCACAATGACATAGCCTCAGCCCAAATTGGGTCGGCTACATGGATCAAACTTTTTCATTGTGCTAGATTAAGAAGCTGCATCATGCTAGAGAAACTCGTAGAATTTGACTATTTGACTCAAATAATATTTGCATACATCTCTTTAGCCTTTTACTTGCTGTTGGCCATTGTTTAATTCTAATTTCTTGGCTTGAATTTGAGCTCTTATCATTCGATTACTGAATACTGAGTGGCTAATGATGCATAATATTTAGCCATCATTCTCTCAGATTTAGAATTAGAACATCTGTAAAATCAACAGGTTGCCTTGTCCAGTTTTGGACTGGAGCTCTTGAATTATCATTTCATTGTCAATCTACTGCTGTAAGATGTTTTTGAAAGAAATGCTTCTTGCACTTTGACTTGATTTCTCATTTCAGAGCATGGAGAAATTACTTGACATATCAGCATCTAGGACCTTGAACAAGTGCGATGACATTGTCGATTGCTCTGCGGAAAATGTGAGTATTATGCAAATACAACCATAACCCGTTTTGCCAATAATACAATCCAGCATGAGCTGGTTCGATGAAATTTTATGAACCTCTTATAAACCTGTCAAAACCATTGCAGAAGAATTTATTTCTGGTATCAAATTATGTTTAGGGATTAAAGTTAGGAAATTTGCGGGTTTGGTGCAGAAATTTGTGCTAATAATATGAGTTTATTGGTCAAAACCAGCTGAATAACCTTTCTTTAGTTAAAATGAGTCACTTATACCTGCTACGATCTATAATGCAAATAACGATAACTACAATAGCTGTCTAGTTGCATACATGGAAAAACTTTTCCTACAACTAGCACAAAGGCTCTACCTCATGTGTATGATGTGTTAAGGAAAATCTCATGAATGAGGACAGGTATTTGGGTTGTACATGGTGATATAAGATAGATATGCTGCATAGGTCTTCTTATGATGCGGATATGAACTAAAGTTTCAGAAGTCATCATTTACAAACTCAGAATACTGGCTGTACTCTTCATTGTACAGCAAAGCCCTGTTAAATTAAATTTGAGGCGTTATGCCAATATATAATTTTGATTATGCTTGTGTTATTACTATGAACTTTATTATCTTCAAGAACGCATATATAACAATCATTAGTTTCTACAAGTATTGGAATTATATGAATTTACTTAATATCATACAATACTTATTGTGGTTCTCTGTCACATGTTTATTTCAGTCAATTGGTAATATTTCAAGACCAGAATCACGGTTGAATACAGAAAACTTGCAACAAATGGATATCTCTCCAAGGTATGGTTGTTGCTTTTAAGGGAAATATTTATTTAGTCATAATACATCGACAACAACATAGCCTCAGCTCCAAATTTATTTAGTCATAATGAGCCAAACTTATTCTCCTCGTCTTTCTTTGATGTTTCTGTAAAGTGTCATACTTATGAATTACTTGGCATATTAATTTATATTCCGAACAGTAATGAAACTAAACCACCTACCCAAGACCAAGACAAGGAGAGATATGACCTTCCGAAGGAACTCCTGGCTTCATTATTCAGTGTTTCTAAGAGATTTGAAAAATCGCCACCAAAATCTCGTACAGTAAGGCCGAAAAAGAAAACAGTAAGAATCAAACACGGTATGGTAGTTCCACCTGGAACACACTCAACTGCAGATCTTTCAGATGAAATTGTTGAAACACAGAAAGAAGAAGAAGAAAAAGAAGAAGATGATGCTGATGAAGGTGAAAACTCTGGTCTTTTTATAAAACTGTAAAAGTAAACAAATCTTGACAAAAGCTGAAATGGTCAAATGGTTTTTTGGCTAGTAATATATGTGTATGCTCTTATTGTTCTTTTTCTTACCAGCTTTTTTTGTTTTTTCCCTCCCTAATTCTCATTTTATTGTTATAAATGAGGAAGAAGTCTATCATGTCCTTCGTAGAGCTGCCAAGGCTCATTGGATCACAATGAAGGAATATTATAAAGCTGTAAGTACATAATGAAACTTTCGTACGGGGCCAAGTTACCTCTTAATGCATTTTAAAAAAGATTAAAGTGAGGCTGATGATCAAGGGCTTGGTTCCGATCAAATGCTAACATTCATTTTCTTCACAGGCTACTGTTGCATTTGCAGAGGGAGACCTTGGTCTAGCCTCTAAACTTTTGGAACAGGTATAATTGTCATTTCACGTCTGTTTGAGATGAAACTGATAATTTTGGTGTGCTTCCATTTAGAACGAATTCCGTCTGTTACAGTGTTTCCAGTAAGTTTTTACCTTTTTACACATTCAAAACTTAGAATTTAAGCTTGATCTTATGTTACTTAGCTGCTGAGGCGGGAAGTTCCCGAATCTTAGTGGAGTGGTTTCTATTTTTGTTCTATTAGTTAAAGAATATGGCCTTGGCGAAAATTGTGCTTGAAATAGTCAAGATTCCCATATGCATAACCTATCATGTCCTACTGCTCACTTCATCTTGAATATAGTCATCATCAAATGATTCTTCTCTGAAAACCAAAAAAAAATAAAAAATGAAAAATGATTCTTCTTAAAAATAGTCATGATCAAATGATATGGTTGGGTGTTTAGGGACAACTATACAATGAGAAGGCCCGAGAAGCAGATAAAAAATCTGCCGAGATGATTCTTGAAGAGAGGTTGGTGCGTTGTTTGTTGCTAGTATGCTCTTCTTTGCCATTGCTTTTTAAAAAATAATAATAATAAAAAGTTTCTTATAAAAATCTAACTTTGAATTTATTTCTAGTAAAAAGGAGAACCGAGATCAAGTAACTCTCGATTTGCATGACCATGATACTAAGGAAGCACTGAAGCTTGTGAAATATCACCTCACTCGTCTTTCCGGGATTCCAGGCAAGCAACTATGACTCTGTTATTTATTTTACTTATCCTTGTCTGCTATACATAATGACATGGATCCTGTCTTATTTTCTTCCTCAGTTTTTTCATACCTCAAGTTAACTGTAAAAACTGAAGGGATTCAAAAACAATGGGTACGTCTTGCAAACTTGTCACTTTTATGATTCGCTTAAAATTTTCTTGCAAATGATGGATATGCAAATTATCTTATAATTGACGATAGATATGGTAGGGACAAAAATTTAGAAGTTCGGATTCAATTGGTGATCTTGAGATAGAGGGGCTTGTCATTGACTCCGCTGCATCATCCCCTCTCTATCTGACTATTAAGATGAACAGGTTTTCAAAGACTTTAGATGCTTTTATTTATTTATTTATTTATTTATTCTATCTGCAGTCCTTCCATGGAGTGGTGATCTAGATTCAATCTCAATCACTTAATTTTACCAAAAATATATTCGAATTGCTGTATCGCAGATTCGCTGTGACTCACTCTTGAAGGAAATGGTGTTGAAACTTTTGAAAGAATGATTTTTCTCACCATTACTAGAAGTGCTGAATCTTTCAAAATTTGTTTTTGCAATTGTTTCTGACAGGTGCTGAAACTTTTGAAGAAGGAATCCATCAACTGGACTGAAGAAGGCAATGGAGGAACCATAGTGATCCGCATCGATGAAATCAACCCGCAGAAATTAAGTTTCGCCAAAAAAGCCCGTTGAACAGTGTAGGTCGTCGAATAAGAAAGATAAGAAACAGACTGAAATTGAAGACATTTCCCATTCTTGTTAGTGCTGTTGTTTTGGTTCGTTTCCTGGCCTGTTTTTGGTGCCAATTTTTTGTTGTCATCTGAACCACTTATCATTCATGACCATCCATATAAAATGCAATTGCAAGAGAACTTTGCATTTCTTCCAATCAACAGTAGAACTTTCTTTGTTATATACAGTAAAGGATTAAAGGGATGGCGAAACAAATATCGAGACGACGGTAATGTGTACCAAACAATCTTACAGTGACATATCACAGAAGGTGAAGAGGGCTTTGCACATTTCACAGGGATGCTTGGAAGTTGGAAGAGCATATTGGATAGTTTGATGATGCTCATCTTTTTCAGGAGTATGATTGAATGAGTCTCTGAGATTCACTTTGATCATTGAAGGTCTCCTTAAGGAATGCAGGAGCATATTGAGGGTTCCCATGGTGCTCCTCGGTATCTTGGCAGAATGAGAGAATGATGGAGTCGATCGACATCTCTACCACTCCGAAAAAAAGGCGAGCCACGATATAACCAAGCCCGCCAGATATCTGTAAAAACATTCCATTATGGTTAATGCAGAAGCATTTAATCTCTACATAGACATGCCAAAACATAATAAAATTTCATACTAGAATTCAATCTTAAGAAAGTTACCAGTACTGGAAACAACGGCGAGCTGATCTTGTTATGCGAAAATCTGTACTTGTCAGCATCCAACATGAGAAATGCACACAGCGCGCTCGAGAGGCCGACGCATACCTTTCCAAGAAATAGGATAACATCTCCAATTATATTCACCCTCCCTATCTGATGAATGTTCTTGATAATCAATTCTGTCGCAATTTCAGACGCGCTAAAGAACCCTTTCCCTGCAATGGCAATCTGCACATAACAAAGAGAAGATATAAGAAAATGTATATACCAAGAACACAGCGTCGACAAAGCACCATGAACATTCCTTGGAGAATGAAGAATAGACTTCCTATTCATGCAAGTATTACTCAAAAATTGATGAAACTCAAGAAACTGTGCAAATTACCATTATATAAGCATTGCTGTTAACAGATTTGACAGTCCAACTAATGAATCCAACACAGCAGCGAGAAGAACCCGACGCTAGCTTTTCAATGCATGTATCAGCTTTGGCATTAGCGTTTTTCAGCTTGAAGCGAATTAACTCGAGAGTAGAGCGAACCCCCTCGACCAGGGGCACAATCAAAGATCCAAGAGCCACCGAGCCCAAACTATATCGCATGAGCCGCTTCATTGAGGAGAACACGCGCAGGAATGGAGTCTTGTGCTGCAGCAAACAAATGTTTCATGAGTGCAATCGTATTCAAATGGAAAATGATGAAAAAGAAACTATTTTCCCCTTAAATAAAAGACTGCAAGTCACTTTGTATTTACATCTTAACAATTGATACTTTCGTCACGGAATATGTATAAAGGGATATGCAAAATGCTCACCGAAACTTCACTGCGAGCCCAATAAAAAGCGGCAACAGAGCCAGCAATCACAGTTGAAGAGCACGCAACAAAAAACTGCGTAGCCCAATAACAACCGAACAGATGGAAAAGTATCGCAACTGCAATATGATGAGTGTAACGGATGCTGTAACCACAACATGTATCACAGTTCAGCCTCTTCAACCCGAGATCATAAGCACAACAGTCTGACTTGCAATCATTTTGGAGGATCTGGCCGGAGCTGAACAGTCGGAGAGTGACTGAAAACCAAAGGATGTAGAAGATTGCGACAATCATATACGGTACCACTGGAAAAATTATGAGAGCCTGAACTTCGGCTATTACCTTGGCAGCAACCTATATGCACATTAAAACAATGTCAACAGATCCATTACAAAATTATAGGAAGTAAAATTCATGCCAAAACTTGTGATTTATGGTTTTATTAAACAATTCCAAGTTCATACATTGTGCAGCGCATCCAAATTAGAAAACCGAGAAAACAAAAATATTCCCAAGTGTTTTAATGAGTCATTTTAAGGTATTTATCGTTCAATTTCAAAGAAAGACATCGGAACATAAGCAAGTGGTGCATGAACATGACAACAATCAAAAGAAGTGTAAGGAAATAATTTAAGGTACTCCTTAGACGGCTGCGGTTGATTATGTAAAATGTGTGAAATGCTAACCAGTATGTGAGCCAGCAATGAGATGCACCAACTAATTATTCGAATATCTACTACGATTCCCATAAAATATTATCTCAAAAGCATTACTTGCCTTCAAGACAGATGTTGCCTTCAGGATGCGGCGGATAATGGCTATAGAGGATAGGACACCGAGAGCCATCATAACGGTCATGAGAACAGCAATGGCATGAAGATGGTTTTGTTCCTGAAAGAAGTACTTAAAATTGATGGATTGCTCGAAAAACGCCAAAACGAGAAGCTCTTGCTAAGAGCAGGAAAACTCACCCTCCCATAAACATGAATGTACAGATCGTGCTCGCCGATTATCGAAGAAGTGACACCGTTCCCTATCCATCCGGCTAGAATAAGCACAACGAAAGTTAATTCAGCAGAGAACAGCCACTTTGCACTTGGAACCAGGGCAGTTCATTGAGCAAAGGGAGAATTACAATGATTCACAAATTCAGCCATAGTTAATAATGTCGTAGGTCGTGTCCATTTCTCACCTCTCATGTAGCAAAACATTGTGACGGAGATCAAGAGAGCATCGAAAAATATGACTGCCATCCATGTCATTCCCACGACAAAATATCGAATCATCAATAGCCAGAAAACTGATAAAAACAGCGGGATGAGTCCTCCGCAAACAACCAAAACTGGCCATGCTTTGCCAATGTCTGCTGCATACCTCTGCAGATAATTTTATGTCATAATCTCAAACAAATGTAGTGATTGAATATCTTCTTGAATACAACATTGACATATTCCTAAATATGATGATAAAGGATCATAAGTGAGACTCTTAACCTTTAAGACAGCTGAGTGAGAATTGATGTATTGGTGAATAGATTTATCCAGTACAATGTCCTCTTTGATTTCTACACCACCCATCTGCTTCCAATGCTGCAACGACGCGTTTGATGCACGAGCAATAAACTGGCAGCTCCAATGAACTAAATAAGAAGTAGAAAAAAAAAAAAAGGGGAAAAAATTAAACAAAGCAAACCAAAGTGGATACATAAGAGAAAAACACCATCAATGGAAACTCCCGTATGCGCACGTAAATGCGAACAAGAACTCTAAGGTAAAAGGTGCATTGCTCGGACGACATGAATGACGAAACAGACAATTTAAAGTAAAGCAAATCAAGCAACTATTTTTTATGCCTCGTGAGATACTGAAGTTAAGACTTGCTCACCATTTACGCTCGGAAATATGACAGGGTAACAAGGACCTTGAAGCCGAAGAGAACTATTTCTCATATCCGGCGATAGGGTCTCGAAATAGTCATAATCCCTCTCAATCCAATCATCCACCGACATTTGAATATCGCCTTCTGGATAGAGACACACCCAGCTGAGAGTGTCTTCAGATGGCATTGGGCATTCCATCAAGCAAATGCTTCTTACAAGATCAAGTTTACCATTCTTGACGCCACTATCATAAAATTGACTTGGGTTTAACCAGTATCTTACATCCAATTCATGAAGATCAGGATTCGCGTGCTTGCTCCCACAAACATTTCCTTTGTAGTCCAGCCCAAATGTCAGCCTAGTCATAATACATAAAGGCTTTGTATAAATGATCAAATAAATGGAACAAAGAAACACCAATCTGCACATCATGACTACTACCTAGCAATCCAACATTCATAAACAACACCACTACGCCAAACAATTTTTTTTTTTAACAATCATGGTGTCCGAATCTTTTTCAGCCCTCCCTACTTTTGCTTGGACTAATCCTATGGAGTTAGTCTGGCGCCTCAACACCGGTGAACCGAGAGAAACCAAGGAATATAATGTAGTTACCAATATTTCACCAAACAATTGAAACAAAAGACCCTAACTTCTCTAACTAGTTAATTGAAACAAAACCATCATAAGATGAATTCATACTAATGTAGCTAAACAAATACTTCCCAAAACAAGAATATTGGTAAGAACAAACTTCAGACACAAGGATGAAACAACAAAATAGCAACAATTTAAGAAAACCCATTTGGGATTGTAATCAAAACAGAACAAATACTCAAGAACACATCAAAAATATGCATTACAAGCTCAGACAACCCAAAAACTGAAACACCCATTTGAGCAAATGTCACCTAAACACAAACTCTAAGCACCAAAAAGTTTAAGAAGAGAGGTTTAATCCAAAACCCATGTAAGACTTAATGAGAAAAAAGAGTAGATGAAATGTTACATAGCTTTAATGATCTTTAATAGACTAATATATACCTTGATGGGTCTCCATTTTTGAACGCAAAGCTTGCATTCACGACCATTCCCACCCAAAAAGCAATGAAAATGATGAGAAACACAACATCTCTGCATTTCTTCTCATGTCTCATCAACACACTCTCACCATTTCCATTTTCATCATCTCCTCCTCTCTCTAAGTGCTTCTCCATGCCCTCTGTGAAGACTAATGGGAGTGTGAGTGTGTGTGTGTGAGTTGAGTGTGAGTTGTGAAGGGTTTTAGTTGGGAGAACTACTGCAACGACAACAACAACAACATGTTACGTCACAAAATACGTAAACTCAAAAAAGTTATTTTATCGCAAAAAGTTAGTGAGTAAAGGGTTTTAGTTAGAAGAAGTATTAAATGACAACAACATGTTACGTCGCAAAACACGTGGACTCATAGGAGTTATTTTTGTGTACCTTAAAATTTGAGCATACACAAATCTTGATGTTTAACATGTGAGTTAGTCGCGTACAAGTTTCAGTCTTGTCATCCTACGTGTTTTGTTGGGGTTCTAGTATTTTTAGTTGGTGAGGTGTGAAAAGGGTTTTGGATTTTTCTCCATTAATTCTTTGTCTCAAAATGGGCTCCACAGTACTGGTCTGCCTCGAGAACTGTGTCGTATTGGTTTTAAAGGAAATGGTGTGTGGAGATGAGAATGAGACTTAAGAGTCTGACCAAGAACTTCAATATGTTGGATATTTATCGAGATTTACACAAACGGATCTTGGTTTGGGGGGAGCGTCACTTTGGAGTAGTACTATGCACTAACAAATTTATCATTTTCCGCCGCTAGCATCTAAAAAGAAGATACACAGAGGTTCATATTCTAAAGTGAATATGACTTTATTTGACAAAAAAAAAAAAAAAAAAAAAAGTGAGCAAAACTTTTGCTCAAAAACAGAAAAAAAGAGAAATGCACCTGCCATCTTATGATTCCAAGGCGCTAAACTGAACATCATAGGGTTGGAAGGCGGGGCGGGGCGGAATTAAAGTTATTGTTCTCGTGGACGAAAATTTATTCTTGCAAATTCTTTGTAGGAAGAATTTTGTCGCCTAATGCGCCGCTATGCTGGAATTCATAGAGAGTGGAGAATCCTCATGCTTTACTCTTTGATTCTTTTGCCACTATTTTTCAATCTTATTTTATTTAAAAATTTATGTTTTTGAAATAAAATATTTTAATTTTAGTTTTTATATTGTTATGCTAATTGAGTTACGAATTATCATACTTAATTAAATATATAAGATTTCTTAAATTAGTATGACAAACATATTTTGATGATGTTCTAAATATGATATAATATATCTTTATAGTAGAATCGATTTATGTTTATATTTTATGGTTAGAAGCCTTGAATTCCATTCCATACAATTACATAAGTTTTAGTAAAAAATTATATAAGTTTTTAGTACAAATTTAAAAAAATGAGAAATTTTATGCAGGACGAGGTGGGGAATCCACATCGGGTTCTCATAGAACACGGGGCAAGAAATTCTTGTTGGGTGAGAGCAATCCCATGACGGGGCAAGATTTTACCTTATGCCTCACCTTGCGAAGGGCAAAAACAAGGATTCCCTATCGAAAATGAGGATTAGAGTCTTTATGAAAGCAAGTTGGTTTCTTTTTATAAAAGAAAATAAAAAAATAAAAAAATTGTTTGGAGGGTGATCACATCAAAAGACTTCATTACCATCAGTCTCTTTGACTTTCAAAGATTATTTAGAAGAAAACTGCTCACCTATGTGATTTTGGATTTAGGATTCTAATTAGACGACATTTCCCCAAACACCTAGGCGACGCCTTCCAATCACTGATTCACTAGTAACATCTAAAAAGGGAACATTCCCAATTGACATATTTTTATATGAGCTTATCAAAATGGAACAAATCACAGATGTTTGGAGTAACATTAGGTTTAAAAGGCTGCAAACTAATACTTTTCCAGCCTTTTCAAACCAATATGTGCACAAATTAGCTACAAAGAAAGAGGCATGTTATACACATATGAATTCTCAATTAGCATACTCCTCTAACATCAATGTTGGTGTTATTGTTATCCTTGTGATGGTTGAGCCAATCAAGTAGCTTTATCTCAAGAGACTTGAAGTATGCAACTTGTTTTTGCAGTTCAACATTCTCTTCTCTCAACTTCTTGTTCTCCTCCATCAACTCCATCTTTCTTTCCTTATTATTATCAGTAGCAGCAGCACTAGTAGAGGCTTTGAGAAATGCCGGGAAGGCGCTTGGCTCGCATTTCTTCCTTGTTATCTCGACGAGCATCTCCCTACCTCCTCTTCGGAACTTCTCGTGTCGAAATTCCCACCTATTAGAGGCAATCTTCTTGAACCCCTGCACCAAATGTATACTTACTTAGCGTCGCTTTCTATCTCGATCTACTAGTTTCTTCATTATTCGTAACGGTTCTTAACTTGAACGGTCGAGGTTAGAATCTATGAATCACCAATATATATATATTCCCTAAATGGATTCCTATTTCCTAATCAACATGAAGCACAAGAAGTTGTATTTGCTAAATGAAGGCACTTACATAGGTGTTCAACTGGCGAATGAAGCTAGAGAAGTTGTTGTGCTTGAAGTACTTGGGTAGCAACAACTCTGAGAACTCAACTGGAGACCAAACCACAAACCCAGTGCCTTCATTGTTCCAAGACACAATCTTGTTGCGCCGATCATCGTTGCCATCGCCGCCACTAATACTATTACTTCTACTGCTACAACTACTAATACTACTACTACTTTCCAACCCTTTTTGTTGGTGATCAAGGAGTTCATATGTTTTGATCAGAAATGGTGCTGGGCACCTACTTGCCTGCTTTGAACGGCTTATAGTGCTCAAGCTCCTCTTCAGCACATATTGCTGTTCTTCCTGTTCTTCACCAATATCTCTGCCCATGTTGTCATTCAGAATGCCCAAAATTTCCATGTTTTCACACTCCAATTCCCATTTATAACAAGGCAAAGCAAAGCAAAATTGTCCTCATAGGCGGCTACATGGCCTGCCTTCTTCATACTTCTAATCTAATTGTATTTTCTAATCGAAAGTGAAAAAAGTGTGACTGACCCACCACACCCACCATACATATGTTGCTATTGTGAGCCTGGAAGACTGAGGAAGGTTGGTAAAAGTCATAGCAATGATGTAATGGCTGTCCTTCAGATTATATCCTGTTTTTGGTCTCTATGTGCAATAAATTATGCAAGACTAGTTTCATTTTTTCCTTAAAGACTCTGAAGCCAATGGTCCTCGTTTGGGTAATAAAATCCAAAGATATGTAAATGTTCAAAATTAAAAAAATTTACGGATGTAAATAGACCTAAGATAGCTTGAGATGCATTGACATAAAGTCTTTAAAGGATTATACAAGCGCACACCATCAAGTACATCAAATCGAGCAGAAAAATTAGCAAACCTCAACTAATTTGGATTTCGGCCGATTTTATTATTATAGTTGGATAAGTAGATGTAGAAGCTACTATTATATCACAATAGGTGCAGACGCCACAGATGAAATATAATTAATTTAAACACACCATCTTCGTAGATAGGGATTAGGGACTATATTCCATGATTATCCAGTAAAAAAATTCTGAATAAACCACGATTTACATGCGACAGCCGAAAGCTTTGAATCCATGTATGAGGGCTAGTAATAACTATGATTTCTTATGCCCAATGGCCCAATAGTCTTCTTTTTTTTCTTTTTTTGTCAATTGCACAATAGTCATATTTGAATGTGATATTTAAGGGCTGGGAGTGCACAAATAGTCATATTTCAGGGCAGAACATGTCGTTTGATGTGTCCTTTGCTTGTGACTTTATATGCTACTGTACAAATCTTTGAGTCCTCAAAAAGGGTTAGTATGTAATGCGAATGTAAATCCAAAAAAGGAATTAGAGGCTTAGAATCTAAAACGTCAATAGAGACTTCAAAGGAGCAAGGGTGTCTAAGCCAACATCTCGAAATGGGGCGCCCAGAAGAATATGATGTAGCGTGGTTTGCGAAAACTAACCACTGCAGGTTCCTCATTCAGCCCCTGATGGGATGGAACAGTACAATTCACATTGGAACATCTGGATCCAATCTTCTCTGAATGGCGGCCGCAGCCTACATATAAGAATTTAAGCGTTAATAGTGTGTTTGGTAAAAGGGGTTCGAATAGCGAGCGAATGAGTGATGAGGTTCACCTCGAAATTGCCAAGCTTGTATTGATAAGCCATCTCTTCCCGAAGCTGGGCTTGCTCTTTCATTGCTTGCGCCTGAGAATTACAAAAGGAATTGGATCATAAAAAAATGCATTGATTCGTTTAGTTTACTTCTATGTAAGGCTCAATCGCAACTAAGAAAAGAAGAACGCCAAATAATGATATTTACCAAACCACCCTGCATTGATCGTTTTAATGCTTCCACCTCTTCTTCTTTCTGTTTCTCACGAGCTAACATCAACTCTTGCCTGAAAATTGTATAATGAACACATCACTAACCTTAAAAATGAATCAAGAATGTCAAAGTTATTCAGTGAAAATGCCAGTGAAATTCGTTAGACATTTCAATTCAGAACCAAAGATGGGAAAATTTATTTGTGAAGTTTTGACATGTGATGGATTACACTTCTGAACCAAAGATTGGACAAGAACTTATTTACAATGGTTTGGGATGTGATGAGCAAACTCTTTGGTCTTAGGTTTTAGAAAGTAATACCAGTGGAAAAGGACAGTCACAAAATGCAGGTTTTGGAAGTTTTGAAGGGCACGAGGAAGACAGAATGAATAAGGTAAGCCAATGACTGCAAGAGTCCACTCAAGCACTGTGAGTTTGGGACAAGCATCAAACTAGAAAGGTACACAGGCTTGAGGTGATGATATATACATGAATGTGAAATAGAAAGTCCGGATGCAGGTTTTGGAAGTTTTGAAGGGCAGGAGGTAGACAGAATGAAGATGGTAATATAGTCAATATGACGGTGAGAGTCCACATAAACACTGGAGTCTGGGTCGAGCACCAAACTAGAAAGGTACTCATGCTTGAGGTCATGTTATATAAATGAATGTGAAATAGAAAGTCCGGAAGAATTGACCAGTCAGAACACAGCTTACCACGAAACCTGCCTTATGACAAAGCTAACAATCAAGAATGCCTCATCTGGATGGAAACTTGTTCAAGCAAGAACCCAAAAATTAGCGAGCTAAAGATCACTAGAGATTTTCATAGGTACATCGTGTTTGTCACAACAAGCAAGGCTGAATGGTTTCTAGGGCCTTGTCGATTCCTAATGCAACTAACCTGTGGGAAGGTCAGACCTAACGAAATAACTTACAAAACAACAATCAACTATTACTGTTTCACAGTTAACCATTCATCAATAACTGCCAATGTCGATATGTCAAGTCCTGATGCACAATATGCTTTAACAGTAGAAAATCTATAAGAACAGCATACATACCGCCTTTGTTCTTCATCATTGAATATTGTACGCTCTGTCTCAGAGACTCGCTTAAAGCCTCGTTTCATATCTTTTTCAATCTTCTGCTTGTGATAAGCATCCAAGTCATAATACCTGCAAAGGCATATGCGTAAATCGGATTAAAATGAAGTAATAATTATCTATCAAGAAAAATATTTAAAGACCATTATCTATTGCAAAGGACACATAAAGGAGCTTAATTTTTACTATGATTAATTTATTCATGCATTAAATACAACTGAATCGAGCGCAATGGAAGAGTATGATCCATGTAGCCGACCACAACTAATTTGGGATTGAGGGCTATGAAAACATTGAATCCATGTAGCCAACCCCGACTAACTTAAGGCTGAGGGCCAAGGCTGCTGTTGTGGTGGTTGTTATTGGTTAATTCTTGTTTTCGCTCTATGTCTAGAAGTTAGTAACTGCCCCATAAAGTATTTTTAACTAGGAGTGGTCTACCATTAACAGCTTAGTTCTATTAACTGGCAACTATCCAATAGAATGGCAAGAAACACAAAAATGCTGATATTTGTATCTGTAAAAAGGTATTATTACAAGCACAAAACCTGAAAATGTAGACAGTGAGTCATCTAGAACAGGAAGGAGAAAGGAAAAGTTATATAAAAAAGTAGAAAAATGGCAGTTCTTCAAAAATACATCATAGACAACTTACCCAGCTAAGATAAGCTAGCTCCTAATTCACTCATCCTAAGAGAAACACAATCTTATTGGCAATCAACTGTGGTGAAAATTCGTTAATCACACATCCAAAAAGATGTTAAACAGAACATCAGTGAAACTTACCAATTGAGAGGAAAAAAATTGGAGTCTGATAAAGTCAAACTTACTTTTTCGATGGAAATGTTGCTGTATTATGATCCTCCATGAATCTGTAAAAACATTATCACTTTCAGTCAAGGAAAGGAGATTAAACAGTGAAAACACAATGAAATGTTTAGGCACATAAAAGTAGCATCTTACTCCTTAAACATCTGCTTTTCTTCCCAGTTAGATAGAGCTTCCAAGTTCACCTGTGATCAAATACCAGGGAACCAAAATTGATACCCAACTTACAATTGTTATCACTAAACCAAAACTGATTGATTCAAATAGCTTGCTAATTCCTAATTACAAAGTACCCAATGAAGCACGAAATATAATTCTATTTGTCTCTACCTTCTCTCTTCCTTCTCTAACCCTAATTCTCAATTCTCTATCTCTTCTCTCTAATTCTCTTCTCTAAATCAATTCTTCCTCTTAATCTTCTTCTTCTTTCTCTCTCAATCTCTTCTATCCAATTTCTTTAGTTAAAACTTCGATCAACTATACTAGTAGTTGCATCACCCAACTTACAAAGCCTCAATCCCGAATTAGTTGGGGTCGGCTACCTGGATCAAACTCTTTCATCTATGACATTCCATAATACATAATACCAATAAATCATGAAAGAAACCTCTTTATGCAAAACTCTTCATTTATATTACCATAAAGACTCACCAACATCAATATCAAAAGCACATTAATCCTCAAATGCACTAAACAAGCTAAGGCATCATTGGTTCAAGAGTTAACAAGCAAAATGAATTAATACCTGTTTCACTTCAGCTAGCCAAGCAGTAAATTCAGGTCTTTTGTTCCTGCGAATCACAAAAAATTGGGATCAGACCTCGAATTGACTCTGCTAGGGTTTGATAACAAGAATGACAACATTCGGAAACCCTAATTGATGAATTCCAAATTCCAATCCTCACCACATATCAGTCTCTCTAATGACTCCATACTTCCCCCAAGAATTGGTCACAGCTCCCATCTTCTTCTCCTTCTCATCTTTCTCTCTCTTCTTCCTCCTCTTCTTCTTCTCCTTCTCTCTTCTAACTCTTCTCTTCTCCTTCTCGTACTCCCTCTCCTTCCTCCTCTTCTTTCGCTTCCTCCGATCGCTCTCCGAAGAAGAAGAAGAAGAAGAAGAAGAACCATCTGATTCAGAATCTGAAGAATCCGAATCCGAAGAGTCCAAAGATTCCGAATCTTCTTCGCGTCTCCTTGAGCTTCTCTTCTTCTTCTTCTTCTTCGTTTCTCTTCTCCTCCTCCTATTCTTTCTCTCGATTGAAGAATCTTCCTCTGAATCTGACGATTCGCTCTTCGGCCTCTTCGACTTCCTTCGGCTGTGATCTCTCTTCGCTGCTTCGTCGCTCGGTTGATCTTCTCGTACTTTCAAAGCTTTCTCTTGTTCTTGCTGTTCTTGATTTCCATTTGTGTGATCTGGAGATCTCTCTCGGTCTCTCTCTCTCGCCATTGTTGAGCCGTTCGAGCTCGCTTTCTTCTTCTGCTCAAATGGACAGTTCACGTGTTGATGATGATGATGATGATGATGATGATGGACGGACGGACGGCGTTTCGCGCTTTAGATGATGATTATGGGCTGCTCTCGAAATTCTGCACGGCCCAGGCCCAGGCCCAGGCCCAGATCCGTTGAGGCCCATTAAGTAGTACTAGATAAGAAGGCCCATATATATTTGGTATGGCGGGCCTGACTACTTAAGAAGCCCGTATCTATGGTTGGGACTTGGGAGGGGTCACCCGACTCACCCCTTATATGAGGCCCGACAATGAGCAGCCTGGATTAGTCGGTGATGTTGGCATCAAACATCACATGGGCTATAAAAAAAATGGTTTGGGTTTTTATATCTAAAGGGGTATGGCAAAATATGGCAAGATGATTTAAGTCACGCCTTTGTCAGTGTTTCGAGTCGAATCCTGGGTGCGGAGTTCTTTAAAAACTTTTGAAAGAGAGCTTTATCGCCACTTAGTGGTTCTAGACGAAAAAATAAAATAAATAAATAAAAGGATCTTAAAAATGTTTGGCCGGCTTGGTGACCCATGCAAACGTCACTCATATATGCTTTGAGGTGGAGATTTCATGCAAATGTCGTGCACGTCTGTCGAGGTGGGCGACCCATGCAACCTCGTGCAACTTATGCAAACGTCACGCACGTGTCTCCAGGTGGTAAAGCCAATGCAAACGTCACACACGTATCTCTTGGTTGACAACACATGTGGAAATGCCACGCACGAATGTCGAGGTGGGCGAGCCATGCATCTTCGTGCAAACCATTCAAACATCACACACATATCTCGAGGTGTCGACAACTCATGCAACCTCGTGCAATCCATACAAACCATCCGAATGTGAAGCACGTATTTCGAGAAGAAGAACAAGGGTATACGAGATAGCGCCTTTTGAGAAGGCGCTATCTCGTGTACCAGTCCACGTGGGATGTCCACGCGTGGATTGTGTTTGCACGAATAACGCGTTTTCAAAATGCGTTATTTGTGTGTTCTTGCCACGTCGACATCCACGTGGGATGTCCACGTAGATGTGTTTACACGAATAGCGCCTTTTCAAAAGGCGCTATTCGTGTTAGTATGACCACGTGAATCGTATTTACATGAATAACGCCTTTTGAAAATGCGCTATTCGTGTAAACACATCCCACGTGGGATGTCCACGTAAGCCACAAAAATTTCCCCCAACTAATAGCGTCTTTTCAAAAGGCGATATACCATATTCTTTGAATAAAAAAAACTACGCTTATTTTCCTCATTTAAACTAAAATATGTTGTACTTTTGTAATTTTTTCCAGATACTAAGATACCCTGACTAGTTATCTACATCACTCGTTTCCAAACCTCCTTTGCTCACCACGTGTCATATCTCCCAATTTTCGCTTTTTATTTTTCAGCAACAACTCATAATGTGAACAAATCTATTCTTAATACTTTTTTTTTTTTTTGGTTACCACGAGTATCCAAACATTTTGTCTGACTAATTTTATAGATTTTGTGATTGCAAAAAGAGACCACCAGAGGCCTGATATTTGATTATCGTGGAAAATTAAAATCGTGATTGTGCGCGTAACTCACACAATCTCGTCCTTATCTTTACCACCAAGTCACACCCGTCTGAGTTTTATATTCCTAATACTTTTACTACATGTAACGTAACAACTCATGATTAATTCGAAGCTTATTTTGGTAAATAAAATGTAGAAAAATAAGGTCATGGCAACAAGACGGCCCACTTCAACCTATTATATATACACAACACTGCAAAAGACATCAAACATTCTGAATAATTAATTGTTCTTATCTGGTAATGAAATTAATTAGTAACATGTTTAGTATGTCCTGCAGGGGTAGTACATGGTGGAGTAGTAGTTCGTTGTGCTTCTTGTTGATTGTTGGATTAGTGTTGATGGTTATCTATGGTTCGATGGTTTTGCTAGTACTAACACCTAGGAGAGGTTGAATACATTGAGGACAAGTCCTCAAACCCATTGATATATCAATCTCAAAATACCTTCATCAAATGTAGATGCATTGGTGTCTTTTAAGACAATTCTCTGTGCTAAGTCTTTATAGCAAAAATTTTTGGTCACCTTTTTAAACGTTCTTTTACCAATTATATTATATAATTAAAATATTTTTGATTCTTTAATTTTTCAATTCATTTAATGTCAAAGGGTGTATATGTAAATTATTTGGTTGGATTTGAGTATTTGGCAATGGATTGGATTTGAGTGGCAAGGGATTCAGTTCATTTTAATTAAGCGAGGTCTCGAGTTTGAATCTCACAAATGACACATAGTAAGTAATGTTGAATGATGCGTTGTTAATTAAGCCTAATTCGATATATAATTGATGAGTCATAATATAATGTTAATTTTGGAAATTAGACAAATAGAGAAGATTACTAAACCTTACCAGATCGAGAAAACCAAAAAAATACTACAATGACAACAAATATACGTGTCACTCCAGAAGATACATCGGCCCGCAAGAGCTGTCCAAGCAACTTCAACCCACGTGACATGCACTAAATTCTATATGTTCGTATCCCGAGCAGCGCATGAACGACTCAAATGCTCAATATGTGTGACTTCCGATGTCACGTATCCGTCGGGTTAGCACTTCTCAAAAAATTAAGGACGAGAACTCATTGATTCCTTAAAACTCATTGAAGTTAAAAAAGAAATAAGCGTGCATCAAACCGGCATATACCACTAAATTAACACACGTTACATAAACACAAGACAATAGAAAGAAAATCACACGACCAAATTAAGATACATATATATTATAGATGCAGACAAACAAATATCATGTTGCTCCACTAAGTTCATGAATTTTGAACACAAACTAGCTTATAGAGTAGTTTAATTTATATATAATATAAGCTATACATACATCAAAGCAACGTTCAATTTCTAGATTATACCAAGATGATTCGCTAGTTTTTTCAAACAGAGCCTTGTGATCATTGTCTACCTATGCTTCATTTTACGCCAAACTTTGTCGCAATAATCTCCAACCCTCTTGAAAAATGACTTCTTTTTGTTCCTCCTAAAGAAGGACCTCATACGCTTTGTTCTCTTCTTCAACTCCAACCCCGCCATTTTCAAAGCCTCTCGCTCGCAAAACCAACAATACCAAACCAATTGAATTGAACTGAACTGATGAGAACTCCCTCACCATGCATGGACATATCTCCCTCTCTTAAAATTGGAACCTTAGCACATTTTTAAGTGTCACCAATTAATCAATGTGTGACGCACTGACGCGTGGGCTACTTTGATTAAACCAAACTTGTGTTTTAATTAAGTGAAGATAACAACAAAGTCTTTTTCAATTAGTTAACATTATGTTAAAACATGGCAACGTGTATGGTAGAGGCCCAAATCGAAAACATTTTTTAGTGTAGACCAAGTTAGTTAATTTGAAGTGTGAGGGATGAGTAGACTTCAATGATATCTACACTACATGCCACATGCCCGTTTGGGGTCCGTTCGATATTCATTTAGATAGACAACCCAACTTACCAAAAAAAAAAAAAAACGATAGACCTCGCACGTATCTCGGAGCACATCATCTCGACTAGCATTTTAAAAGATTTGTTTGGTACCACAATTAATGCTTTTCGCTTATGCTTTGATTAACACGAATAAATTGAAAAATGAAGATGATTACGAAAATCATGACTACTTTGGAAGTTAAAAATAATTTTAACTGTCACATTAATGAAACAAGTTGAAAAAAATATCAAACTACACATAAACTGCAAAAAGTTTTGTAGTGTCACATCGGCAATAAATAGAAGTAGCGGTTGTACCAAACAAGCTCCAATAAAAGATGAATTATAAGTAGCAAAATAATAGAATAAAAACAACAATGTCCCATCATTAATAAGACATATAAGCTCACGAGAGTAGAAGCATAAAAATCTATGTATATCTGTATCTCGAAGCATGGATGGATGACTTTTGTGAACTAATGTGTCTTGCGGTGTGACATGTTGTTTTCATTCTAACACTTCTCAAGTAAGTAAGCCTTTTTGTATTGTCCAATCCACCTCAAAGTATATTTGTGGATTTTGAATATACACCAATTATTTATATAGGAAATGCCTTTTTGACATCACCAAACTCATACCCAAGTCGCATCGGCATTGGGAGATGTCCTTGTGTGTCTCGAGATACACACCTCGCGTGTTATGCATCGAGAATTATATGTTCACGTATCTCGAGATGCATACGGACGAGCTCCAAGTCTGATGTGACATAGGGGTTCGAGTTTGAGTTGAGCGATGTCAAAGTAACACTTCACTTCCCTATTTCTACATTTCTTGCATGAAAGAAAAGAAATACTTAGCATATGGACTGCATAAAATCTGTAACACAAAAAGATTCATGCCCCGTCCACAGTCAAATCCATGGAAATGCTTCAAGCACTTGAGCAATAAACAAATTTCTTATCTAACATTTCAGCTATAAAAACCTCATCAAAGACTTCATCAATTTCATCAACAAAGCTTTCATCAAAATTTGAAACAAAAACATGGCAAGTTCTCTCAAGCTGCTCTCTTCATGTTTCTTCATTTTACTCAATCTATGGCAATGCTCCGGTCGCATAATAACACTCCTACATGGGCCAATAAGGTCACTTGCTCATCATCATGAACATGGTGCCATTGAACCACATAGAACCCCTATTAGACCTGATCATAATCATCATGGACATGGACATGGTCATGGTCATGGTGACTCTCCTACTTGGTCACATAACCTACATCATCATCATGAACATGGTCCATCTCCCACTTGGTCACATGCCCTCCATCATAGTGGACATGGACATGTACATGTACATGGTGCCCCTATTAGACCTGGGTTTGGCCTAAAAGGGTCAGTTGCCCTACATAATCATCATGGACATGGACATGGACATGGTCATGGTGCACCCACTACTACAGTTGCAAATGCTGGTGGACCTGATCTGGCTCACCATGAATGGAACCACTAAGACCTCTTCTCTAGTACTATGCCATGTTAATCAACAACAGGGCTCATCAATCATTAGCTTATATATTAATTATAGTACCATAAGGCCTCTTCTCTAGTACTATGCCATGTTAATCAAGAACAGGGCTCATCTATCATTATTATATATTATAGTACTCATAGAGATCCATTTACTATGGCATGTTATATGATTTATTAGTTCCATCTACATGCATGCTTTATATTAATTAATTAATGTAAGCTCTATGTACGTACTCATCAAATATTATGAAATTATATATAGGTTTATGAGATTATTCCATGGTCTCAATTTGAAATTAGTTGACATCAGCACATGAATCAAACTCTTTTATTTCGCTAAATTTACATGTATTGATAAGGGCAAGCATAAGAAGGTAGTTACACGATTTTTTCACTAATTATATATTAGAAGCTCACAAATGTATACTTGAACTACTAGCATTGAGAGACCATATATAGTGCCTTCTTAATTAGCTCACAAATGTTCTCCAATCCCCCAATGAAGATACACAACACATCGTCCATCCCTACCCTCCCTCATCTTTTTAGGAATAAAAAAAATATGTTTGAGGTCTCTCTTCGTTCTTAGGGTATAAAAAAATTAAGAGTTAGGCTAAACGCACCCCACCTTTTATTTAGGGCACCCTAGCGAAAAAGTCAAACTTAAAAAAAAAGTCAATTCTACTTCAAAATGACCCTTATTCCTCTCACTGTGATTAGTGCACCCCACCATCCTTTTCCTCTCGTTTAGTGCACCCCACCATCATCCCTCTAGAGTCTCTTCTTGTAATGTAGGGCATAATCAAGTGGTTCGACTTCGCAGGTCCGAATCTCTAGTTAGAGAGTCGATCAAAGCCCACCGAACCTCTAGTTGGAAAGTCGGTCAGAGTCCACAAACTTCTAGTCCTAGAAGATAAGTCTCGCTACATGTCGTCGAACCTAAAATGGATATCTCGACCAAAGTTTTGGAGTTGGGTGCTTCGATTTGGATGAAAGGGTATTTTGGTAAAAAAAAAAATGCTGGGGTGCCCTAATAAATTGAAATTTGAATTTGGGGTGCATTTGAAAATTGGGCGCCCTAAGTAAAAGGTGGGGTGCATTTAGCCTTGCCCAATATTAATCTTGAGACCTCCGTCCCACATTGAAATTAAGAATGATATAACCATCAAATTTAGTTTACAATGATTGTGTTGATTAAGTATATAACTATAGCCACTATAGCATTCCTATCAAAAAATAAAAATAAAAATAAAACTATAGCCACATTTGACTAAAAAATAAGTTATATTGAAAGCATCTCTATAAGATATATAGTGAGATAGAGGAACTTCATTAGCTAAAAATTAATAAAGGTTTAAAGAAGTCAAGTTCAACTCAGGTTGGAGTCAAGTAATTGTTCGTTAAACGTTTTTTTATCAAAAAAAAAAAAAAAATACTAGTATATAGTAAACTTATTTTTTTGATAAAAAGTGTATAAGAAACTTAGCAATTGTAAATTTAAAACTATTATGGTAATCCAATTGATAGGTACAAAATTAAGTGAATTATGAGATTTGATTATGAACACACGAAGTTTCTAGTTAAATACTTATATATTATTATTATTATAATCAGAAATAGGAAACACAATTTTTTTTGGTAATTGAAATAGCTAAGGAAATTAACACATTGAAAAGGTAGAACATTAAACCTGTAACAACTTATTACTAAATTTGGTCTCCTTAATTTCATTTGATATATGCAACTGTGCAACCATAGTTCATTGGGCTTTCCTGCTCAAACTTGGCGACTCTAGGATGGTTTTTCAGCAACTCAAGAACATGTTCCTTCAAAACACCAGACCCCATCCCATGAATGATGAACAGCAACTCCTTGGATCTGCTTGCAGAGATTACCATGTCAAGATGGTGAGAAGCCTCCACAACCCGCATTCCTCGTAGATCCACCGTGTTCTTCGCCGTCTGTATCATAGGACCGTAAGATGCCTCCACGCCATTGTTTGCCTCATTAGGAATCCTTTTGAATTTCCTTTGCAGCTTAGCCGCCTGAAACAAATTATGCATCAAATATCAAAGTGATCAATTATTTTGCAATAGTTGGTTAGGCGTTTTAGCCCCGCCTAGTCTAGGCAACACATAAGCGGACAAAAAAATATTTACTTAGACTTCCCTGATAAATAATTAACTTTTTTTAGAGACCCGTCAATAGTAAAGAACATATTTTTTCACCTACACATTCTCATCAGCATATGTTCACCTCCACATTTTTTCACATATTTTGAAATAAAAATATTTTCAAACAAATAAAAATAATAAAATAATTTTAAAAAGTTTTCAAAATTACAGAAACCTCCCTGAAAAGTTTTAAAAATTATTGTCAGACCCACCGCCTGCCTAATTAAGGACTAGGCGGTGGGCACCCCTAAACGCCTAGGCGCCGCCTTGAACAAATTAAAGCATATCAAGCAGAGGTTTTTTTTTTTTTTTTCAACTGTGAGCTAACAATGATGATGCTATATCAAGAAGGCATCGGTTTCAAATTTTCAAATGTCGCCGGCGTAGGAAGCATATGCAGTTGCATTGACACGGAATAGCATTAAATCAAATAGATGAAGAAATGCATTAAGCTCCCATTAATCAAACGACTAGATCATCCGTCTTTGTTAAAAAATAAATAAAAGAATCGAGATCAGAGAAAAGAGTGTACCAGACTTCTTTGATCTGGAAGAGAAGTCGCGCTACTTCTTTCCCTGCTTGGAATAGCTCTAATGTCATTCTTCTTCACGCGAACCTTGACTTTTCCGTATTGGAGCATAGCGGTTCCATCGTTATCAGGTGCTTCCACAACGGTAGCCATCTTATTTCCCAAACTCTTAATGAGGACTTGCTCTCCTACTTGTGGTACATAGGAACTATTGTCTGTTTCTCTGATAGAAAATTCATCAGCGGGACTGTGAGCTTTGACGATGGAGGCAATCGCAGCTTCTGACTCCCTAATCAGTGAATTGAACTGATCGGGACTTCTAGTTTTGATTTGGTCGTCAAATTTCCGAACCACTTCATCTATCTGGAGTTTAGCAGATTGTAGTTCCCTCTGGATTTGTTGGGTTTCATTTTCTTTAATAGCAACCTCGCGTCTTTCAAGATCTTCTGCTTCATCTCTGATCTTAATCAAGAAAAAAGAAAGAAAAGCACATCACTCATTAGGCATAGTGCAGGGGCTAATACAAATAACAACTATTGCTTCTGCAAAATTTTGAGTTCAGTCCAACAAATTAATCCAAAAGCATACCTCACGATAGAGCTCCATAACTTCTGAATGAAAAGATGCAGCTCGACTCGCTTGAGCCTTCAGTGCATTTCTTTCCTCCATCAGTGACTCGTAAAGCATACCCTTCCGCTCGTTTTGCTTGTCAGGCATTAGTTTTTCCATCCACTTGTGGGCACGATGAAGCACCTTCTCATCAAACCCAATTGATTTAGCAATACTCAAAGCATTGGAATTCCCAGTGCTTCCCCATAATATGTTATAAGTAGGCAGCAGGGTCTCCAAACAGAATTCCATCGCTGCATTCTCAAATCGAGGATCTTGCTCCTTCAGACGACTTAAATCAGCATAATGTGTAGTCACCACAGCCAAGCCAACTCGATCTTTGAGATACTGCAAGATGCTCGCGGAAAGTGCCACACCTTCTGAAGGGTCAGTCCCACTTCCAATCTCATCAATTAGAACTAGCGATTGTCTTGAGGTAACCTCCAAGATTTTACAAATATGGGAGATGTGGCCACTAAAGGTGGAGAGATTTTGCTCCAGCGACTTCAATCCAAAAACAATTGTTTCAGAATAAAACTAAACATCTTCCGGAAAACACAATAGAGACTTCTGCTTCGCTAAATAGGATAAGCTACTACCTGATGATCCCCAATATCAGTGAGGACAAGATCGAACCAGGGAAGACTTGGGCGGCTTTTGGCAGGCAAATACAGACCAGCTTTTGACATGAGAGATGCCAATCCAAGGGTCTTCATCGAAGCAGTTTTACCGCCAGCATTCGGTCCTGAGATCACAACTACCTTTGTTCCACTTTTAATTTTAATGTCTATTGGTACTGGAGGATCAGATTCATCTTCCGATATACTTTCGGGTTCTGCTGCACCATTTCCAGTTTCCAATTTCAATGCTGACCTGGAACTTGTAAGATAAGACTGAAGTAGCAAAGGGTGTTGTATACCTTCAATATTCACAGATAAATGATTTTCAGTTGCGCTTACCTCGGTTTCTACAGCAGTCTCCTGCGTTAAAACTGGGCAAACCCCATTAATCCATCGAGCATAAGCAGCTCTAGCAGAAGCAAGATCCAATTCCAGAATCCTCTCCAACAAATAAACAATCTCCGATTCTGATTTCGCTATTTCAGATGAAAGCAAGCTTAGAACAGTAAGCTCCTCAGTTCTCTCAGAACTCGAAAGCCTCACTTCCATATTGTTCAACTCCACTGCATCTCTAGGCTCCATGAAGTACGTCGCTCCAGAGCTACTACTATCCAAGATAACCCCATCAGGAAGCAAAGACCTATGCGAAGCCCGAACCCCGACGCACATCCTCGACCTACGCTTTGTAATCAAGGGTTTGTCAATGCCCCCAGCCTGAAAAACCCGCGTCGATATCTCCTTCAACAAAGATTCTAAATTTTCCATATTTCCCTTCCTCTCCGACCTAATAATTTCCAAATCTTCGCTAGCTCTATCAAGAACTACTGAAAGATTACAATCAACACAAAACCCAATTTTCTGCTCCAATTCTGTCAAGAAATCGCAGTTTTGCAGTATTTCAAGAAGAGATGAATACCTGTATTATACGACAATTGGTAAATTCATGGCTAAAACCCATAAATGCTTCCACTAGCATGAACATTCAAATCCAATCTCTTAAATTGAGTACATAAATGAAGACAGAATCACAAAAAAATGGAAACTTTAACCACATTTCAATCAAATTAAGCTAAGATGAACAGAATTTAAACACAAAACCCAACTTTTCACTCAAATTATGTCTCGAAATCACAGTTTTGTGGCATTTCAAGAAAAAATCAATGCCTGTATTACACAACAATTGGTAACTTCACGACTAAAACCATAAATGCTTCCACTAACATAAACATTCAAGTCCAATCTCTTCAATTTTTTTTAAATTATTATTATTATTATTTGTTTTTATATTCGTGGGTATCTAGATGAGCCTGACTATTCCCACGAGGCCCTGGTGCAATCGGCATGAGCGTACCCCAGTGGCCCGGACTATCTTGACCTAGCGGGGAATCGAACCTGGGACCGTCCCCTATCCCACACATTCCAATCTCAAGCTCGCCCTTCCTGGTAGGCAAATCTCTTCAATTGAGTACATAAATCACGATAGAATCACAAAAGGAGCAAACTTTAACCACATTTCAATCAAATTAAGTTAAGATGAATGTGAATCCATGACAGAAACCTAGAAATGCATCAACTAACATGAAAATTCAAATCCAATCTCTTCAATTGAGTACATAAATCAAGACAGAATGACAAAAAATCGAAACTTTAACCACATTTCAATCAAATCAAGCTAAAACGAACACGATCCGAACTTCAAATTCTACATACCTATGAAAAGATTCATCATCATTTGAGGAAACCCTAATCAGCTCCTCAAAAACCGCTCTCGCCGACCCAATCGTCCGCTTCACAGCACACAACTCGCTAATCGTCTTCAATTCCCCACCAACACAACCCCTCACAATCTCGGTGACGTCGTCGATCCCGGAGAAATCCAACGGCCGAGGAAGCAGCATGGCCGCGGTGGTCTGTTCAAGGAGCGTTTGACTCTGGTCTAGGGTTTGACCGAGAGGGATTCGCGAGTTTTGAGCGGTCGAGAGGCCCATGGTGGTTGAGGCGAATGCGGAGAGGTGGGAGCAGATGGAGTGCCATTCGAGAGTGGTCTCTGTGCGTCGACTCTGGAGCTGTGTGGAGAGCGTGATTGGTGAAGGTGTGGTTGAGGTCCGGGAGACGCCATTAATGGTGAATGAGTGGAAGAGATTTGAGGGTTTGGTAATGGAGATGAAGGAGTTGGAGATTTGCATTGGAGGTTTTGGTTCACAGGCCTTATCCAAACAAAATATAACTGTGAAATACGGTTAACCCGATTGCGCAAGAGCGAATGCGGGATTGTGTAAATTAAGACGCACGATCTCGATATCGATTTTTAAGTGTGCTAAGATCGTTCGAAAGCTACTGAGTTTTTACTATCGGTCAATAGAGTCAGGGACTCATGAGAATAGTGAGGGTAACCTCGACACCCACGATTAAAAAAAAAAAATTGTGAAAAACGATTTATAACTAATAATTGATTGGTCTAATGGTAAGCAAGTCAAGTTTCCTTAAGTGAGGTCTCGATTTCGGTTTCGAAGTGTTGTGAATAAAACAAATTGGATTGGGAGGACCATCACTCATACGAAGTTGTAAGCAAGGTCTCAAATTCAAATATTGTGCAGCGAACAAATCAAGCCCTTATTTGAGGATCGACGGCCCCAGGATGGATTAATCATTGTGATTGGCGTTGGATAGTAAGTGAGAAACTAAAAGTAAAAAAAAAAAAAAAAAAAGTTGATCCTTACCACAAAGGTGTTGTTTCCTTAAGCGAGGTTTAGTTGTTTTTCTTATTTATGGATAATTGTGCGCGTTAGTCTTCTTTTCAACCCTTCTCTATTTACACTTAACTATTCTCACGAGAGTCAATCGAGCACCCCCAACTTTATCACTCGAGAGAAACCAGGTTTTGGTTTTGAGTAATGTAAACGAAGAAAAATAAGTTGAGAGAGCAACCCATGTTAAGAGACCAAATAGTACTTGAGCGTGGATTAATAGGCACATTGGCGGTAGGTATGAATACTAATAGAAGAATATAAATTTGGATCTCTCTCTCTCTTAATAAATATTTAAGTCTCAATATTTATATACTGGAATAATAGCATACTAGACTTACTAGTACACTAACATATTTATCTAAATCGTCTTTCTCAATATTTACGAAATAGCGCTAAGGTGACTTGTAGGTTGTAATGGACATTCGATTGTTGGTGTTTCTTAAATACACATCGTATTGTATGTTCGGTAACATCGATGCAAAAATTAATGGACATGAACAACCAAATGTCCATTTCAGATGTCCAAAACATGCCACCCAATTATTTTCCATTGTAAAAATAGAAAAGAAAAACTTCAACTTTAACATGATCAAAGTCCTATCAATTACACTACAATAAGGAAATCTTACATTTTGTTTCTAGATATATTTACACCTTTAAGACACCATTACTTAAACCACCCTACCAACTAGAAGAAATAAATAATGATACAAGAACTTCTATAATTTCACTTCCCTTTCTTTTAAGGGAACTTAGAAGCACAAAAACTTGATTCTTGTGCTACTGAAAACAATGGCTTTGCTGGAACTGATCTTACTAGTTCAGCTTTCACTGAACACCTGCATATATACATGATGAGAAAAAAGGAGAGCATTTAGAATCATCATAACAAACAACATTTTAAGTCACATGTTGAACTTTCAAAGCTTAAGAAAATTTATTTTGTTGAGAGGAGTACCAGTTCTACTGATAAATTAGTTAGCGAGAATTGGAGCGCCGCATGCAGCATGAGCGTGCTTGCCATCTTTGTAGACCAAGTTCCCTCTCACATACGTCGCCAAAACCTTGCCCGATAGTCTTTTTCCAATGTACGCCGAGATGCTCTACATGGTTATGTACAGAGCCAACATGAAGAGTTACTAAATCTACCACACTAACAGCAATATATATACTTCCTAGAACACAAACAGATGACTAAAGGGGTATTAAAATTAAGAAAACTTACAGGATTCTTATGGTAGGCTGTATGATTCTTGTCTAGCACAAATTCATTTTCGGGATCCCATACAACAATGTCGGCATGGTTCCCACTTACTATACCTCCCTGCATCGGATCAAATATACGTATTTGAGAGAATGTTTCTCGTATTTTACGCAAACAAGGGAGTGTTGAAAAGGGATTTTTTTTTTTTTTTTTTTTTCTTTTACCTATCTCTATGTTTCAAAGTAGACTGATTGCTTGTAAGCTTAAATAGCTAAAACAAGCCGATCAAGTTATATATATGTTACCTTCAAGTGTAGTCCTGCAAGTTTAGCAGGCCTATCACTCCACCATGTCGCCAACTGATTCAAAGATATTCCGTACTTTCTACCGTAAGACCATGTAACTGGAAGAACATACTGCATATTCACCGAAAACATGTAAGTTAGAAATGAGAGACAGATGCCTAGTGTGGATTAACAAAGTTAAACTTCATGACAACTTCTTCATGATTTTGCATATGTAGGATGTAGCAATCTTTCTAATTTGGATTTCAGGTTTTATTGAAGTTCGACGTTAATACAATATGCTGTTATTCGTCTACCAATTCTAGTACAGGATTAGTCATGATTCAAGTGAAAAAAAGAAAAGTTGATTGTGTTTAGTCACTTGTGGGAACTGTTACCTGCAAAGATGATATGCCGCCCCAAGCCTTTAAGAAGTCGCCTTCGTCTAAAAGCTTTAGTGCTGGTACCGTTGGTGAATGATCAGAGCTTAGCATATCAATATGACCATCCTGTCAAAAAAATATCATTTTTGAGCTGATAATGTGAATGAAAGTGGAAGACTGCACAATATACAGCAAATTAATTATGTACCCTTAAAGCATCCCAAAGTTGATCCTTATTTTCTGCATCGCGAATAGGTGGAGCACACTTGAAACGGGTATCCCCGTCTGTAATCTCTTCTGCGGAGAACGCCAAGTAATGTGGGCAAGTCTCAACGGTAATGCTGTCACCGCGGTTTTTTGCAGTCTGAAAGAACATAACAAGTTTGTTTCAAGTTTAAGTAAACCTTAAGCTATATATTGTTATACAGCTCCTATGCACTTGTGTCTTTTGTTACAACTAGCTAGTCTTTTCAACGAGGAGGAATTCGAGTACCTTAATTAGATCCAAGGATACTCGGGAATCGGACAAGTGAACAATATGAAGGTGAGAGCCTTGTGCAGAACCGCCAGCTCTTGTATCTTTTGTTACCTCTAGCAGTTCTCTAATGGCTGCTTCTTCCCTAGTAAAAATGAAATTAACAAGAATTCAGTAAGAACAACAGTTGTGTGATAATACACAAGTAATAAATGGTCACTGAGAGGCATACATTCGACACGTCGGTCTTAAAATAGCATTTCCGTGTAAATTAATGTACATAAACTTTAAAGATAGATGTCAATATCCAAATGTTTGTATAGAAACTTCAAAATTAGAATCTTACATTGAAGGAGGCCTAGTTTTAAGATACGTTGAGTAGGATCGAGCGTCATCCACGCCATCTTTTACTGACTCGGTACTTTCAGAATCTAGTTGAACCTCAGCATGGACAAGTAAAGGTCTTCTATACTTTGCTAGCACATGCAATCCCTCCTACATAAATGAAAAGTTTAAACTTCAGGACAAGCAAAAGTCATAAATTTAAATAGGATATGAAGGCCTAATTTGGAAGCGAAAAAACAGATCTGCAAGTCAATAGCACAAGCTTCATACGTATGCGATATATGCGTGTATGGAGAAAGCGCTGGAGAAGTGACTTAGGCATGTATCGATACACTGGAAGGAAAATGAATGCAAATAATTGAACAAACCTTGATATGGCTTGCATTTGTCATGGGAAAGTCATCGATCCCTGATGGACACATGAAAGACTGCATAAAGAAGCAAAAAAGAAAAAAAAAAAGAATCAGTGAAAACTATTTGTCGATGGAGGTAAGAAATTCCAAATTGGAGACACAGACCAAGATGGTAAACATGTAAGTTTGATGAATTTTGTGTAGCGAGTGGAATAAACTTGCCGGCTTCGAAAGAAATTCACAAAAAAAAATAGTTTCTGCCATGCCTACCTTCAAACCAAGAACACCAGCATCTAGAAGACCCTTCAAGGCAGTCGCGTCGAATGCATTCTCTGGAACTAGACCTCCCCAGAAACCTGCTCGCACCAAAAAAGCCATGTTTACTAATACATTCAGCAGACAGTACTGTTACCTTTCCAAATTTCCAAGGGCATACCAACATCGACATAGATATTCTCTTCTGCGGCGTCGAGCTATCATGTAAGACGACAAGAAGAACATAAAAGGATAGTTCAATCAGTTTATTGTCATCTAAAATTGCTAGAGAAAACTAACATGATAACTAAGTAGACATAACACTAGAGCAAATCAAAAAAGCTATATTGGAAACGGAATTGACGCCGAAGTTCAAGCTTTGAAACGACATGCAAGAACGCTAAGAAATTAAGAGAAAGAAAGGCTAATCTTTAATGCTAACCTTAAGCCTTAAAGCATCTACAGACACTGTCGAAGGAACACTATTAAGCGGCATGTCAATCAATGTTGTGATCCCCCCTGCAATATCAAATTTTACATCAGTTGCTACATGAAAGAATTTCTTGAAGAAATATGTCCCCTAAGCAACTAACCATAAAATTTACTCAAATCCCTTATACTTTCGTCGTCGCTAAATGGTTATTACCATGGAAAGGCAAGAATTAAATTCGCAAACATATGAGTAACGATACATCATATTCATACCAGCAGCGGCGGCTTTAGTTCCGGACTCGAATCCTTCCCACTCAGACTTCCCAGGTTCATCAAGATGGGAATGCCTGCACCGGAGCGCAAACAAGTAAAATAAGAATCTACATCTAATCATCAACTTTTAGATTAAAAACTCGGGAAGTTCATTCATCGCTCTTACACATCGATCAAGCCGGGCATGACCACAGCGTCGCCATAGTCAATTACAAATCCACTACTGTCTTTCCCAGATGAATAATTTCCTTTAATCACTGATAAAATGTACCCTCCCTTAACTTCAACTGCCACATTAAACCACTATACTAATTAATCACAACTGATATTTAAGCTACTATAAAAACTTTCTTTGTTGATTGTTCAACCAAATTTATTATTTATAGCTATTAGCAACAAAATGAAGAACAAATTAACAAATTAGGCCAATAAATCAAGGAATACAGGCATTGATAGCAAATTCATAGGGCTTAATTAAAACTTGAAAATGTGACATGCAGTCCAACAAACCTGCGCCGGAGATTATCCCTTGCGGCGTAACAATGTTTTTACTAGTTATTGTGTAGGTATCATAAGGGATCATACTGCACAAATTGTAGGATGGCTGCAATGCAAAAAGCAGCAAAATCAACAACATCTCACCAAAGTATTAAACTGAAGATATGATGAATGCCAAGCAGAAGCAATTTTTTCTTTTTTTTTAATATCTTGGGGTGTCCAGGCGAGCCTGACTATTCCCATAAGGCCCTGGTGAATTGTAACCGAGGTCCTGCCTTCGCTCTTACAGTTGTGGCAACCCGACCGGGTTAAGCAGAAGCAATTAAATCGGAGAACAAAACAGAACTCATTAAATCATAGATGGGAACAAACATGTTATTGCATTAACCAATCAAAGACTCATCAAACAAAATAATCATAAAAAAAGGAACAAAAAGAGAGATTGAGATTGAAATTTGAAACCTTGGAAGATGTTTTGATGTAGAAGAAGAGGAAGGAAGCCAAGAGAGAGAGAAGAGGGAACACTCTCCATTGCATCATCAGATCCATAACCACCCCCTCCCTCTCCCACTCTGCTTCCTCTGTTTTGTGTGTTCTGTTTTTGTGGCTCTACTGTCTCTGCACTTCCAATAAATAGACAAACAAAAAAACCAAAAGGAATACGTGGAATCGTACTAGTCTCACGGGTCCCTCCTTCCTTAATCAAAAAGATATGAGAATGGAAAAACTTTAAAACTCTCGGAGTCTTTATGATCCCACGTTGTTCGAGTCTGAGATTAGTCGGAGGTTTGCGTTAGATACTTAGGGGCAAAGAGGGGGGGCCAATGGGAGAGGGGGATGTGTGGAATCTCAGCATCATCATGGTGGTGATTCATAAACAATGGAATCAAGAGAGAGGGAGAGGGAGAGATCCGTCAATTCACAATATAATATAATATAATAATGGTATTGAACAAGTGGAATCTTGAGAGATCGATGGTGGGGCCCGCGGTTTTTGTCTACTTATGGTGGTTATTCCTGAAGATTCGTGAGGATTCTGCGAATCTGTTACGCCGGAAATTAATTAGTCGACCTTTCCTGTTTTGCCCTCGCCTCTTCTAACATTTGTTCGTTGCTCATAAGGGTGTTGTTGTAATTTCATCTTTATTCGCCTTTTTGGCAATTATATCAAAATATGTTAACTTTGGTAAATAGTAAATACATCTTAACGTAAACATCATTATGGCAAACAATCTATTTAAATAAATAAATAAATATGTTTTATAAGAATATATTCACATGGTCAATTTTGGAGGCAAGATTATTTTTATTTTTATTTTTTGATAAAAAAAGTAACCACTGTAACAACGAGTTGATCATATGGTGAACATCGTGGAAATAGTTAGGTTTGCATAAATACCCACGAATATAAAAAAAAATAAAACTAAAAATAAATAAAGAAACAACTTACGTCCATCGAGGGTTCGAACCCATGACCCCTTACTCATAAATCTCATAACAATCTTACCAATCCATTGGACCAACCATGGATTGGTAACGGCAATATTTGATTAATGATAGATTTGCCAAAATCGAAACAATATAATATATTTGTTAAAAATGCAAACATTAAGATAAATTTGCTTATTAATCAATTTCCTCTTTTTGGGTTTGATGTGTCCCATATCACTGCTACAATTAGTTGTAAGTATTGGACCACACACGCAGGGTATATAAATGGGGTTGGAGCCAATTTTACATAAAATCAATTGGTTTGTGCTAAGATTCAATTTACTCCACTCATATATTACACTAACTCTTATTATATATCCGATGTGAGATTATATACTCCAACACTCTCCCTCAAGTGCAACTGAGTCTTGACCAGTTGTCACTTGTCAAACGCAGACCTACTCGATCTTAGAAGTCCGTATAAACATGTCTAGGCCTACCCTTAGAGGCTCTCACTCCACAAACGGGTCTAAACTCCATTGCTAGCCCAACCAGGTCTTAGTCATACATGCACACGTGGGTATATAAATGGGGTTGAAGCCCATCTTGCACAAAATCAATTGAATTGTGCTAAGATCCAATCTACTCCACATTCTCCTCAATCCATCATATACCACACCAACTCTTATTATATTTTCGATGTAAAATTATATACTCTAAGAAAAAATGTTTTTATTGTTACAAGTGTTACATTAAAATTATAAATGGAGTGCTAATCGAAATGGGCACCTAATTGTTTGTGTCCTTTAAATATACATCGATTTATATGTTCCAAAACGGGTCACTCAATCATATTTCCCTAAGGAATTCCTTTCCCTAATTATAATATTGACAAGTATTCAATTAACAACCACCAATCAATTGGGTGGTCCAATAGTATGGTATGGTGTTTGAGGGTAAGCAAGAGGTCATGAGTTCGAACTTTAGTGGGAGCGAGTTGTTTCTTTCCTATAAAAAAAATTAATCAATTAACAATTAAAAAACTTCTCTAGACAACAGCACGAAAGGGCAAAACTTGACAACAACATCCCATCAACAATAACTATATCACTTCATAACTATTCGACAATTAATCAACAATGGTTGGGCATGTGTAGCATTTAAGGATGCAAGTGGGGTGGGGAATCTCCGTCTAGGGATGAGAAATTTAAATGGGGATGGAGGTGGAGATGAGATAAAATCTCATACCTACGCGGGGATGGGTACGGGGACGGAAAAAATATATTCGCAGGGATCCCCACGGGGAATCTCTATTGGTAATAATAATATCCGCGGGGATCCCCTTAGGGATTACCCATGGGGATCCCCGCGAAGATCCATGTATTTATCAAATACATCTATATACATTGTATATATCAATTTTATATAATAGTACAAGGCTTTCACCCAAAACACTAGTGATAAACAAATTCTAATGTGATTTATAATTTTAACATGTTAGGTTAATTATACGTCTTTTTAAATGATTATATTTTTTTGTTTTGAATTGTTTGCAACTATATTTATATGTTATACTTTATTTGGTTGAAGTTTTCAACCATTGTAATTATATGTATGTGTACCATATTTTTTTATAAATTTTTGAAAAAAATTAAGTGGGAAAAACTATTTTCCCTCGGTAATTCTCTGTAAATTCCCCGCAAAAATTACCGCGGAGATATTCAATAGGGAATGAAATGGAGAATGTTTTCCCCATGGGGATTCCCCATCCCCTCGGGGATTAGGTGGGGATGGGTATGAGGATGAGGGATGAATTCTTAATCGTGGATGGGGATGGAGATGGAGTTCCAATCCCCTCCCTTCCCCTCCCCATTTGCATCCCAACATTGTTGTCATTTGTTTGTCTAGTTATTTTTGTGTCCATAAAGTGGAGTTGTATTGTACATTTGCAAGGGTCATCTCCAATGGTAACATAGATTTAGACCATAGATTGGTGTCACATCATGAATGTGGAGAAGATGTATATCTAGTCTTATGCGACACTAGATAGACATTCACCTCTTAAAATGATCTTCAATGGTAATATGAATTTAGACCATGGATTGATGAGTTAACACTTTTATTTTCAATTTTCATAATATTAATAAAGGTTTCAAAAAATAAAAACTTTAAAAGAATTAATAATGCTAACGTGACAGTCTACCACAATGTCTAGAAGTAGACATTGTAGTAGACACCCTCCACTTTGATTCCATGTCACATAAGATGGACATTATGAATCCATTGACTCATTAGAAAGCATTTTTTAGGTTGGATGTAGATTGTCCTAGGTGGATCCATTTCAACCCCGATCCATGGTCTCATTGGAGATGCCGTTAGAAGTAGACATTGTAGTAGACATCCTCCACTTTAATTCCATGCCACATAAGACATTATGAATCTATGGTCTCATTAGAAAGTATTTTTTAAATTCGATGTGGGTTGTAATATTGGTGAATCTATTTTCACCACAATCCATAATTTCATTGAAGATGCTCTACGTCTGATACATATTTGTTGGCGTATGCAAAACACCTTAGGATGCGTGCGCGCATCACAAAAACATTTTCCTATTTGTTGGGCTTCGTTAACAGTGTCATGCATAGTTAAGGATTCCAAAAAAAGTCATAGAAAATGTCTTAGATGCTCAGAGATTCCAAGGGCAGAAATCTAGTGGTGGACCCTAATACCTAAATGAATTGATGTATGCTTGGCCAAGCTTACTTTTGACTTTTCTAATTTTCTATATATTGTGCAAACTAAAATTGTTAAAATTACATATCTTCAGCAGAAATGCCAAAGTTACATAAATCGTGATGCATCTCAAACAGCTTCTTTAAAGATGGTATCTTAGCAAGAATTTTAATCGAATCAGTACAACGTCCAGCTAGAAAATCAAAGGAATTAAAGAAGAGATAGTAGGATAGCTAACTTTAATTTAATTATAAGGATAAACTAAGATAGACAATGAGAATTATATAATAGTATTTTTTTTTATTTTGATTACAAATTTACAAAGAGCCGCCCTCGTTCAATTAAAAAATCATTTTTGTCTCAATCACAAGCTAACGATGAACAAATTAAAACTTACTCCTGACGTGTAGTAGTTAGACCCTAAACAATCATAATAGACCCATAGTACTTAATTAAATGAGTCAAAAAAATCTCATAATTTCAAAAACTCTGAGTAGTTGTCGAGCCTCGTGAGCCTAACGGGCCTCGTAACTACTAAAATTTATATAGCGAATTTGAATTATTTTACTAGGATTCAAACTCATACAAGATTCAAACTCATAACTATCGAGATTCGAGACCAACCAATTGGGTGACCCAATAATTTAGTATAAGATTTGGAAGTAAAAAATCACGAGTTCAAACCTTGGTGGCTGCAAAAGTTATTTTATTTCCTATAAAAGAAAACTCATGTTCATCTGAGGTAGAAATGCAAAATTTTTGGTCAAGTACTATAATAGGAATTTCGCAAGGCTGCGGAATCATTCAAGTTACATAATAATTGTCAAGTGAATATTCAAAATTTCTAATACTTAGTATAAATCTTATAATCTAGCTAGTATATTATGATAGTAAATTAGTAATGGGAGTTTGATGTAAATAAAAGTTATTCAACTCTATGTAGCTAGTGTGTTACGTTACATCACATCCAAATTACATTAGAGAATACGTAAAAGAAATGAAAATAAGAATTCCAAGCACTATGGCCAATAATACCTCACTCCACAAAGGCAAAGGAAAGTGTATGTGGACACAATTAAGTGCTCCATTTTTTTTGGGGTTTGTGGACATTAGTGCTTCAAATTTCAATCATTCTCTGCTTGCACCACCTCAAATTGTTTTCATTCGTTGTTAGCATTATTCGTTGTTACTCATTTTGGATTCAGAATTCGAATTCATAAATGAGTTTTTAAAATTTTTACAACTATTCAAAAGAATTTTTACAAGTTGTTGTATTTGCTTCATTTATTGTTGAGAATGATTTAAAAATTAAAAATATTTTTGAGTTTCGACTCATGAGTTCAAATAGCACTACCCTTCTTTTATACACTCATCAATTATAAACTGTTTTTCTTTTTTTTATAGTCATACATAAAAATCAACAATATGTTACACGATCACCAATTTAATTTTTCTTGTAAATTGAAAGAAGATATATAAGTTTTTTTTTTTTTTCCAAAAAAAAAGTCGAGTTTGACAATCAAGTAGCGGTAACTCTATTGGTTTGATACATTTTCGCTCTACATGAGATTGAGGATTTAAGTCTTATCGTTAGTAGTTTGAGTACTATATAAATAGGTTTTTTTTTTGTTAAAGGAATTTATAATATTATTGGTTTTCAATAATAAAATAAAATAAACAAAAAAAATAAGTTGATTTTGATAGGTGACATGACAACGATGGAGGAGAATGCATAGACGTGAGAAGACCACTTGCATGAAAAGGTATAGTTTTCAATGTTGTTGGAGCACAAAAAAGTTTGAGTCCCTCTTGTAATTGTTAGTTTTTTCTTTTTGTCTTGGCCACAAGAAGCTGGGAGAGCCAATCCCCACTTGTCCTACCAATGGAATCCATTAATTCCACTTGCCATCTCATGTCACGTGATGTCTCTGATTCCCACTCTAGATCATTCTAAAACTATATAACAAGGGACCGTTAGAGTAACTCGCTTTGGACACTAAGCTAGTTAGATGCCATGCAATATACGACGAGATGTTTACATGCACATCTCGATGCAAAATACACGACATCTGATTGAATCGGTGTCCAAAGTAAGTAACCCAAACTTTTTCGATATAATAATACTTACATTTTCATTCTATTGGTTTCGAAGGGCGCGCCTGACTTTTTAATAATACTTACATTTTCATTCTATTGGTTTTGAAGGGCGCGCCTGACTTTTTTTTAATGAAAAATAGTCTACAAGGCTGCCCTAATGTATATTTTCCTATATGACAAATGCTAGGTGACCCGGAATGGGACACCCATTGAAAGTGTTCATTCATTCACGCATCGAGATATGTGTGCACACACACATCGATGCTCGATGGATGGGTGTCTCATCCCGGTCATCCTAGTATTTTTCTATATAATATATGTCGTTTTCAAGTATAAAGTTTACATAAATATTCAAATATTTCAACTGCTACAACAACAAAGCTTCCATCTCAAATGACTTGAGTCGACACACAATTAAATAACTAAGATATAACTTTTATGTATTTTTTTAATAACTAAGCGTTGGAGGTATATGAATTGAAAGTTAGTTCCACGTCCGATAAATGTGACTTCATAATAATTATACAAGTGTGATCTCCCCTCGATTAGTATTGAAGCCTTTTGAAATAAAACCGCACACATGTGAGTTAAAGGTGGCAAAAGCGAGGACAATATATCAAATCTATTGATACTAGTGAGAATTGCAGGCCCGTGTATTTATCATAATGTTCCTTCATCTTTGTCGAATTAGCTAATCCTACAAGGGTCATATTCCGCAAATTCATGGAAATGGTCCTATCACTAAATTAACGCAATGAAAGAGTTTGATCTATGTAGCTGATCCCAATTAATTTTGAATTGAGACTGTATTATTGTTAATTTGTTGTGGTTATGGAGATGGTCATATGACTACATACCCTTGCAATTTTCTTTTGTTCATGAAAAAAGAAGTAATATTTTTGCTGACCCCAATTAATTTTGAATTGAGGTTGTATTATTGTTAATTTGTTGTGGTCATGGACATGGTCCCATGACTACATACCCTTGCAATTTTCTTTTGTTCATGAAAAAAGGTAATATTTTGTATTGCTAAAATAATTAGTAATTAATTTAACAAAATTTGGTCTCAGTAATTACATGTGCTCGAATTTGTTAAGTAGAGATCTCAGTTTCAAACTCTACTAATGAAGCTTTTGCTGAGATAAATTTACTCTTTCATAATCCTACTCAACTCAAGCTTAGATTAGTCTAAACCTAGTGCACAGACTTTCAAAAACCGAAAGGGCAAATGAAAAATAAAAATAAAAAATAGTAATTATTTGTAGCTCTCTCTTCCCCCAAAAGAGAGCACAAAAATACATCATTCTAGGTCAAAGCATCTAAAAGTTAAGCAATTCGCACCAAAGACCATTTCAATTATTCTCTCCACTTTTCTCTCGGATCTCTTCCTACCTCATTGGCCCTAGCAAGCACTTAAAAAAGTTTCTTTCTTTCATTATATTCATCTTGCTTAGTTTCTCTGCATGTTTAATGTCAAAGCATACAACAACATAGACTCAGTTCTAAATTAATTGAAGTCAGCTGCATGAATCAAACTCTTCCATTGTACTCGATTTAGTACAATTGACGGTTATATGTGTTTGAACAATTTCATGAAGAAAAATAAAAGTTTTACGCCGACTATCAACCTATCACAACCCTCCTTGATTTTCCGAGAACAAAAATCGACTTAACGCCTCCCTCCCCCATTTTTCAGATATAAAAAATACATAAATTTGAGACCTCCCTCACCCATTTTTCATACTGAAAAATGTGCGTCAAGGTCATCTTTTATCTGAACTTGAGACCGATTACGTAGCGCATATAGTGTTCTACATAGGTGGAATTGTTTAATGCCATAAGCAAGCTACCTGAAAATTGGGTCTGTCCTTGAAGAAATAAATGCACCAAAAACTAAACATTTACTGATAGATTCCATGTAATGAACTTAATTAATCTACCTTTTATTAACTAGTTCATTTGTTTTCACCAGTCTACAAGAAAACCTACTTTTGTTGTCTAAGTTTTGAGTCTCTCCTTAAGTTTCTCGAGACACTATTCATCTGTCCAAGGTTTTTACAGGGAAGATAGGATTTACTGCAAATAAAGGCGGCAATGGGAATGCTACGACATGAATGTAAGTTCAAAATGTAAATCACCCTGTGCGGGTCCAACATGGAGGGTACACAACCCCTCTAGTGTACATAATTGTTGCGTTAATATAACTTTCCGGAGCTAGCCTCCTATATATATATATATATATATTCGAAATAATAGGTTGCCATACAGGTGAAGTGACAAACATGATAGTGTGATGCATGAGATGTTCTAATTATCAGGTAAGGATCCAGTTTACAAAGATCATAAATGGTACTCACCTAGATCGTTCTCCGGGAGACCAAACGAGCTCGCTCGCAGGTGATCCTATCTTCGCAGACTTCCGTCATTTCGTCAGCCAAAGTTCTGACATAGTAAATGTTTCTAATTTTCTGCCTCCAGAGATGCTTCTCTGCTTGTGCTTCTGGCTGTGGTTACAAGGTCAGTACAGTTAAAAGTGCACATATCCTATCTATGCAAGTTGCAGTGCACATCAAGTTTACAACATTGTTTGCACAACAAAGATCATTATAATACATACAAATTCAAACTCTGCAAAAATCCTACAGATGTCTTCAACTACAACATGGAATCCTTTTCGGTTTCCGTCGCAACTAATCAACAGCTTTGAAATGAGGTGGAGGTGATTCACAATATTCATAACAAACTGTAATACCTAAAAATAACTTAATACTCTATGACAATACATTTGATTTGAAAAAATGGCAATACAGGGATGTATATTTTCTCATCTAAGATGTGAATACAAAAGCTCAAAGAAAAGATCAAAACTTGTGAAAGTTAAACAAAAAGTAAAAGATAAAACAAATAATCAGCAAGTAATAGAAAGTAGAGGTACTGCAGCAAAATTTCCGGCCGGCTCAGCAGATTACCATAATAAAGGTGTCTGACATTCCCACATTCACTCTTGAATTACGTCGGTATTATCATTGCACAACAGCCCAGTACATTTTATCTACTCATGTTGGTTTTGCGCAACGAGCAATATTTGAGTTCTGACGTTTCCCTTTCAGAATAATCCTGTAAATAAACGAGTGTTATCAGGTTTAAAACATTACAAGGGATATGCATGGATTCAGCTATGATTAGGCTCTAAACGGAAATCTCATAACACCTGTAGAGAATAGATATGAGCCATTACAAAACTTGTCCTAATTTTTACCCTTTTAGTTATTGGCACGTTCTACGTTAAAATGTTGTTTTCTCACTTCCAAGAGAAGCTTTAATCAATCTGAGCATTTCTTTTACCACCTTATCCCCGTTAAAGATGCATCATCAAAGTAATTTATGACATTCATAATTGTATTTTATTTGAAGAAAACTATTTAAATATTGTATATCTAACAAATAACTCAAAGATGTTCATGACCAAAAACAGGTGAAGTAATTTTCTACATAAGAATTTCTGATTAGAAAATTTTTCCCCATGAGTTACAATCTACCCGCAGAAGTTACAGTAATCGAGCTAGATATAAAACATGATAAAGTAAGAATTACCAAGTACTTCATTGGATCAACATGATGCAAAATTCAATCTTCTTCCATAGGAACCTCTGGAATGTCAAACCTATCTTCTTCAATTGCATTATTGATTACAGAAGCAGGAGAAGGTGAGGACAAGTTAAGGTAAATCATAAATACACACACAATTAATAGCTAAATCAACCAAGAGTGTGTCAATGAAGATGCTAAAATGATAAAATATGTGTGGAGACATAAATGAATAAATAAATATGTTGACAGATCAATGATAAGGATAACGGTAAGGATAAAATGCTTCTACAACAAGCATATTAAATAAGGAAGAAACCCGTCAAGAAATTCAAATTTTACAACCATCAAAGCAAAGGATATTCAACGACATTGGATCCTCCTTCTCACCACGGTTGCGACTATTCTGCAATTCCCGCTTGATTTCCGGCGTAACCTAAAGCAACAGAAATTTAATTCGTGACAACAATCCTAATATTGAGAGTAAATCAACACCTGGATGTGGAGCATTCAATGTTCATACCAGGTGATGCTTCTGATATTGAATTAGATGTTTCAAGCTCTCTTTTTCATCCTTTGTTAGTTCATTCTTGTATCTGCATACGGGTGAAGTTTCTCGTTGTAAACAAAGATAGTAGCATATCATTATTATTGGATAAGTTAGTAAAAGATGTAGATAGGCTTGCATTGTTGTTTTAGATGATGAAAACCAAAGATGGCCAATTCTCCTCGTCCACCACACAATAGGAAAATATGATGGTACACAACATGATCAAAAGATTTTATGTGTGGAAGATGTGTAGTAACCCATTAAAATTTATCCTAAGTCCAATCTTATGAAGTTTCGGGTAAATATAAAAAATCTCTGATGTATGAGCACAAACCTTTGCACGAATGTGAGAAGTGACTGGTGCCATATTACAGGCATGACCCTTGTATCATCAAGGAATCTCATAAAATGAGACACAACAGCATCAAGTACACGATAAGGCAACGCATATTTCTTATCAAGAAGAAGCTTTATAATATAGCTGCAAGTAATAAGAAAGAAATTATCGCTATGCTAATACAATAAACCATGACAAAAATTGCATCTATAATGTACAAAGCAAGATCATTATCACGAAAGAACCTTGAATGTTATAAAGGATAATAAGATTCTAAAGGAAATATGCCAAAAAAAGAGAACAAAAAATAAAATTCCAAATTAAATTTAATAAAAAAAATGAAAAAAATGGTGGAAACTTTAGATTGAGCACCCTACAACTCGAAGGTCAAGTAATATAGTCTTGAGCATGAAAATGAGTATTTGCAATCTAAAACAATAGACTGGTTGATAAGTAAAGAGAGGAATCTATATTAGAAAAAATCAGAATACAGATACCATTTCCAAATTACAAATAAAAGTAAAAGCAAAACATTGACTTGACATGTACATCCATCAGACTATAATTGTTCAAGTCTAGTTGTTTGCAGCAAGGAAAAAGTTTATAAATACTGTTTCAAAGTTCAAACCAATATAGCACCTCTACAAAACATTCAGCATGAGGTCAAGGAACTACGTCAGTGAACAAAAAATAATAAGAATTAGTGTTAAGAGTACTGATAAATACCTAGTTGTCCCACAATATTCCATCTCCGCTAGCTTCAATATTGCAACGCTACAATGCCGATAGAAGTTTGTCAGGCATCTCCACCATGTGTAAGAAGTCATACTATCATAATTATCGTGCAAAGACAAGAGGAGAGCAAGAGGAGAAAGTGGGGGATTGTGGCTTCATTAACAACTAATTCAATAACAGACAATAGGGATGTTGATACCTCGAATGAAGTGGTGGGATAGAGACTTTTTGAAGGATACTTCCAAAAATAACAGCTTCCCTTAAAGTGCATGTTCTGGACTGTTTATTCCCAAAGAGAAAAGCAATTAAAAAAAACATGAAAGGATTAACTAAAATGACAATCTACAATCTATTACAATTTAATTTCTAACAAAAACATTAGTCCTGAAATTCAAAGCTTTGAGACATTCAATAAATACTCAATAAAAATCATTTTCCCCAACTATCTAAGGTCAAAACTGTGGCAAGAAAATCTCCCTTTATTATTTGGCCATGTCTTTTTTCATTATTTTCATTATTTTTTTGGGACTGAGGCTATGTTGTTGTTGTTGTTTGTTTGTCTTTTTTCATTATTTTGTCACAGTCATTACAGGCTCCCTTCCTGCACTATCACTATTTGTTGTCGTGTCCATAAGTCAGTTCTCTTTATTGAAGAAACATTTATATGTACATTACAAAGTGTTGAAAATTCAAAGGTTGAGCCAATGAGTAGACTAATTGTCAAAGATAAAGCATACACAAAGCAATTTGTTTTATCAATTAATTAGGAAATCTATTTATTTTTAAATAAGTAATGACAAGAAAAGGAAAAATATGCAAGGTTTATATACCTCACAAAGTGGAAACAAAATTCCCTTGTTGAAAGCTGCGGGTTTGTAGAGGGCCTTTTTCAAGGATTGGTAAAGAGCAAAGTGGAGCCTCTTATTCTTTTTAATGTCGGACCTAACCCTGGGAAGCAGGACCAGATTGTAGAAGCGTTGGGCTTTCTTTGTTCCCAAATTTGAAGCGAAAATTCTGGTGGCTTGGTACATAGCATTAGCAGACCATTTCTCAGGTTCAGTCAAGTAAAGCACATCCTCCCAACATTCAATTGATGGAATGTGTTTAAATCCTTTGGGAAGTTTACCGGTTGTATATCTACTAAGTAGGTCGCCAATTCTGCATATCATGTTTGAAACTTACAATCATTTTTAAGAATAACAAATATATAATTTCAAATGGAAATACATAAACATGAAAAAGAGATGGCTCACATACCCTTTATAGAAGTTAATGACGTCCTTGCTGAGAGCAGGAAGAGGTCTTTCTTCTGGAGACAGTAAACCATAAAGAACAAAGATTACAAGCTATGGGGAAGGAAAACAACAACAACAACATAGCCTCAGTCCCAAATTAATTGGGGTCCGCTACATGGATCAAACTTTTCCATTGTGTTCGATTAAGTGCAATTGTTGGTGAGATGGGGAAGGAAAACATGAACAAAAATATTGACTCAATAACCCATACACAAAGGATTTCTAATCTAGTTGAATATTGATAATAAATTATGATTTCTAACATGCAGCTAATGCAAGAGAAGAAGTAAGCCAGGAAAAACATTGTCAAGACTCAAGCAACAACACCCTTTTACTTTTTGATACATTTGATATGCTATTTGGTTAAAAAATCAATGATCAATTAAGCAATGCACTAGACGAATAGAGGTATATTCATGTTATTCTATGAAAAAGGTGTGTAACACATACAAATCAAATAACCAGAAAAAAAAAAGAACATAATCTTAGTAAGAAAACTTTTATTCTAGGCTCCAAAGTCTTTGTGTACTGTTTAAGTTCAATACTAGCTCAACGCTAAAAGAAAAAAAAAATTCTCTTCTCTAATTGTTCATGAGATATTCATGTTTCACCATAGTAAGTAGATGATCAAAAATTGTTAGCGGTTACTTCAGAACCGAAATTGAGGCCTAAATACACAAACACAGCATGCTAGTTGATTGCAACCAATCATCAGTGCTAAAGAGGATTAACAAATCAACATAAACAATACCTGAAGTGATCTTTTCTTCTTTCTCTCTAATTTTGGCGATAATAATGTCAGCCAATGTGCGCTGCGGCCCAGAATCCTTCGCCATGAAGGCTTCCAATAATCTCTCTTCTTCCTCATCCACCTCCCCTCCTACAATTAATCAAACCATAACCCTATTATCATCCATACATCGAAAAGAACTCAAATTTGTCACATTTCTCACAAGAGAAAAACAACAAACTCACATCAAAACCATTGTACCGACTCATTACTCATGGTAAGTCCGTCAAACTCGTCGATGCTAAATAAAGAAAAAAAGCTCAAATTTTCCACAATTCTCAATAGGAAAAACAACAAACTTACATCAAAATCATTGTACTGACTCAATAGTTACTCATAGTCTTCGGAAACCCATCATTATCAACATCGCATCGAAAAAAGCTCAAATTTTTCACAATTTTCACTAGAAAGAACAACAAACTCATACCGAATCCAATGTACTGACTCATAGTCTCCGAAAATCCATCAACATCACATCAAAAAAGCTCGAATTTTTCACAATTTTCACTAGAAAAACAACAAACTCACATCGAATCCAATGTGCTGACGCATAGTCTCTGAAAATCCATCAAATTCATCAATATCACATAAAAAAAAGCTCAAAATTTTCAAAATTTTCACTAGAAAGAACAACAAACTTACATCGAATCCATTGTACTGACTCATAGTCTCCGAAAATCCATCAAATTCATCAACATCACATCAAAAAAAGCTCGAATTTTTCACAATTTTCATTAGAAAGAACAACAAACTTACATCGAATCCGTTGTACTAACTCAATCTCCAAAAATTCATCAAATTCATCAACATCACGTCGGAAAAAGCTCCAATTTTTCACAATTTCCAATAGAGAGAACAACAAACTTACATCGAATCCATTGTACTGACTCATAGTCTCCGAAAATCCATCAAATTCGTCGACATCCTCCGCTTCGTTATCTTTAGAATCTCGTTTCGCCACATCTGCAACTTCTGCAAGAGCCGAGAACGGATTCTCCAATTCCTTCTTCGACTCGTTGTCCAACTCCCACTGCTGCTTCAACGCCACTCTCAAGATTTTGGAGCTCATAGAGGCCGATATCACCTTCACAAACACACAACAACAACAACAACAACAACAGCTAGTCAGATGAAACGAAGAGAATATCAATCAAGAGAGCGAAGAGGACTTACTTTCTCTTGTTGTTGGTGATCTTTGGGAGGACGAGACCGCTTCTTTGAGGAGACCGATACCGAGTCCTCGTGTTCGGCGTGGAAGCCGAGTTTGTGCTTCTGGCCTTTGTTTTTGCGCTCCATCGCCGAAAAGCTTCGATTTTTCGCTGCAATGGCGGAGAAACTCGGTAGGGTTTTAGGGAGAGATTAGACGAAGAAGACGAGGGAGAGTGAGTCTTTAATAGAGAGTTCGAATCTGAGGCCCAATAGCTCAAGCCCACGGTTCATTGGGCTTTTTTTGGCTCTTTTTGGGCTTTTTTATTAGGACCTGTTTGTCACTTCATCAAAAAAAAAAAAACCTGTTTTTTTATTTTTTTTTAATTATTTTTTTTTTACTTTTTAGTGATGTATTGAGTACAAAAACCATATATTAAGATGCTAATATGGTAAAACTAAAGAGCCCAACATCATCAGCTGGTGTTGAGTTTGAGCGGCAAGGAGGTGAATGCGGTTGAGGGCATCAAGCAAATGTGTGTGTGATAATTTTCGGATCTAAAGTAGAAAATAGTCGAAGTAATTCAAATATCAAACCCCCAAAAGAAAAAGAAAAGAAAATAAATTTATGTCGCGTATATGTAAAAAGAATTTTATTAGAATTGTATTTATAAAATTTGTTCTCTTTTTTTATCCTAGTTGAGAGAAATCAAGTTAAAGAATCGAAAATAGAAGTTTAAAAAATTAAGTTAAAGATCATCGGATTTTTAAAATGTCGACGTAGATTAATCTTAGCAATTGACATAATAAGCAATTGTAAATCATCACGAGATAAAAAATATTTTCCAATCTACAAGAAATGACAAAATGAATGCAAGTTCACACTAAGTCAAATACTTTGATTTTCTTTACACTCTAATCATCCAACTTTTTGAATTCAAAAGAAAAATAACTTCTTCTTTTTTTTTAAAAAAAAAGTCTAATCTCAATTATTGCTAACGTGTACTTGTGATGGATGTTTTTTTATTAAATGATAATATAATAATAAATTTATCACTTCCTTTTGATTAAAAAAATAAGTAAATGAATTTATCACTCGAGCCTCTTAAGTAACAGTTATGAGATGAAGTTCTCTTAATCGAGAGAGTTAGAATCCCTTATAGGCTTGCGACTACTCCAGCCTTGGATACCCATTAATAAGTAATTGACACCAAAAAATAACAATATATCATCGACATTAAATTCGCGTATAGAGAAAGTCGCAAGAGGACGGTCGCAAATTAATTTTTGGGTGCCCCTGGTAAATCGATTTGTGCCCACATTAACCGGTGCCCTCATTAAATGGTGTCAGCGGGTATCATAGGCTATATTAAAAAAAAAAATAAGAATCCAGAAACCATAATTAGGACTATTTATGGTTAGTTCAAAACCCTAATGATCTGTCCTGGAATCCAAGAATAGAATCTGAAATCTCAACAACAATATAGTGTGAAAAAGATTGGATTTTGGTTCACAATTTTAGGGTTTATCGATCGAGAGTTAGGGTTTCGATTCGGGCGAAATCAGATGGGGAGGATGTGGAAGATCTGCTTGCAATCAGTGCTGAAGCTGGTGAATTCGATCATAGGAATGGTCGGGATTGCGATGATAATCTACGCGTTGTGGCTGATTAGGGCTTGGCAGAGAGAGATGGGCAAGTTGCCTTTCGATTCTGGGTCGCCCGCGCCTTGGTGAGCTACTTCGTTATCCGAAATCAGCTTCTCCGTCTCTTGTTTTTGAATTTCATTTTGTTGTGGTGGAGGCATCAAAGATCGTTTTTTTATGCGAATTGGGCTTGGTTTTTTTGGTTCTGGATACTTGAAATGGTGAAATTGTTGTGTGTTTTGTTGATTTTGTTTGTGAAGATTGGTGTCCGGACATAAAGATTTGATTTTGGTATTGTACGGTGAAAGATAGGTGTTTGTAGGACATTGAATTGAACTTCAAAAAAGGAAAGATAGATTACGTATGCTTTGGGTAGGGGCAGAGTGGGTAGATCGAAGATAACGTGGGAGACATTGATTAGGAATTTAGGAGGGATTTTAATGATTTGAAAAGGACACCATCAATTGCACTTAATCGAGTGCAATGGAAGAGTTTGATGGATTCATGTAGCCGACTCCGACTAACTTGGAATTGAGGTTATGTTGTTGTTGTTTTACTTGATGTTGCGATGAAATGAGTTTCACTATGATCTTTGAAAAACTTTTAGCGGGTGTTGGAGGCTTACTTTTACTTATATATTTAGTGAAATAGAATGGCAGTTCCATGAATGATTTCAATATTTTCCTTTTTTTCGGGGTGTAATGCATGTTGTAGTGAAAGTTGTTTCCTCTGTCTTCTCGGATAGTTGTCATTGAAATGGGAAGGTTTGGATCCATTGCCTCATAATTTAAGAAGGCGGGTTTACTTGGATGGAGAATCAAACTTACTTCGTTCTGGATTTAAGTTACCGACGTTATTGGTAGTTTAATTCAGCTTTAAGAAATCATGAAACATGTAAGTTAGTTACTTTTAATTTGAAGAAAACTTTCGACAGAGTTCCAATCTTTTGATGGGTTTAGGAGGTGTGGAGTCTTTGCCCTTTGTGACTTACGAAGGCTTAATTTGCCACAATGCTCAATTTAAGGTTTGTTGATTGTCTTTTTTTTTTCATCTTATGAATGGGTAGTGTGAACCGTTTTTCTTAAGTAGGAATTGTAAGTTTAATTGATGGAACATTCATACAATTAGATTGTTAGACATAAGTTGCTCTCACATAGGAATTTGGTAGTCATTTCTTTGTCATTTTTTACTGTCTTTGAATTATTTATCTTAGTATGTATGCCATTTTTTGCGGCATCTTTTTTTCTTCCCAAGGTTTCAACATATCTCTCTGTTCAGGTTTATATATGCTTCATTGGGCATTGGAATCTTCTTATGTGTGATAACGTGCTCTGGCCATATTGCTGCTGAGACTGGAAACGGCCATTGCCTTTCTTGTGTATCCTTTTTGTGTATGAGCTATTATTAAGATGAGTAAGGATAATTTCAAAAACCTTATCCATTATTTTGCAATTTGATCATTTCAAAATGGTCATTGCCTCTCTCTTTTGAAGTAGAAAATATGTTTTAGGCATCTGTATTTATTACCACTAAAACATGTTCTTCATGTTGTATATGAATCCATGCACGCATATACAATTTTGTATTAGGTTTTATAAACAGTGGCGGAAGTAGAAAATCTTGTTTGGGGGGGGAGGGGCAAACTTTAACCTTTATTTTTTTTATTTTTTTTTCCAAACAAAAAAATATATTGGTATGAAAAGCTAAGCATAACAAAAAGTTTTTGGACAATGCTACACTCAAAACACTTCAAATACATCATTTTTTTTTTGGCAATGCTACACTCGATATATAGGGAGCGTGTGTCGACCTTAGGGGGTGGGGAAGGACGAATACGTAGGGTTGCTATAGGGGGTCCCGCGAATACGTAGGGGGTACTATAGGGGTCCCGCCCTGGTTTTAATTTTCAGTGATATCAAAAACTTTATTCAATTACTAAAATAATACCCTTTTTTTTCCTATCTAAGGTCGTTATTCTTGCTTTACTTTTAAGGTACAATAGCCATGGGTGAATAAATTGAAGTTAGATATGATTCTCCATGCCGGTTCTTGGTTTTCAATAATATGGTGTTGTGTATGCTGTCAAGGTTTAATAGAAAATTATAATACATAATGCTAGGAAGTCTCTAATGAAACTTGTCTATTCATATATATGGATGGACAGGTGAATAGTGTTTATTCATTCATTTCATCCTAAAAAAAACTAGCGATCAAAAAATATTTGAATAGAATGAGTTGTCTGCATGAATCCGGGTTTTCAAAGGGAGCAGGAAAGGTACCCTTCCTGTCCATTATTCCTCAATTCAACAATTTCGATACTTCTGTACTTATAAATTCCATTTTATTAAGCTCATCTGAGCTATTATCTCTTGATGTCAACAAGCAGAAGTAAAATCTTAGGGACATAATTTACTGCATGACAATCTCGTGCCATTTGTTAGCTTGTGATGCAATTTGAGAATAAGAACACGTCATCTGTAATTTCGATGGAAGCTGAACACGTCATCTGTAATTTCGATGGAAGCCAAACTTTTTCAAACAAGATAATGTGTAAAAGATTTGTTATAGATGTATTTTTTTTAAAAAAGAATCATAGATGTACTGTTAATTTAGTCACTGAGGATGAAAACTTTTCCGTGCTGGATTATTGTTGACCTTAAGGAAAGCAGTACATGGTTTTTGTCTTTTTACTTCTCGTGCTAGAGGCTGCAGTAGCTGCAGATGTATTTCTAAATCATGACTGGGAGAAGGTGATTACTTTATAGTCTTTACTTGCCACCCATCTTATAAATGTCCTACTTTACTATATTTTAAATGACTTACTCTTTTAATGTTGGTTTATCATATATCAGGACTTCCCTGATGATCCTTCAGGAGAATTTGATGAATTCAAAAATTTTGTGAAATCAAATTTTGAGTTCTGCAAATGGATTGGATTGTTGATTGTTGCCACTCAGGTATGGTTGTCATTTTCTTGATCTATGTTACCTTTATGTAACGGTGTCATATTCCTCCCTTTTTGGGCTCAAAGGAAGGCTATTCCTGAATTTGGAGATTTTAGTTCATATGAGAAATTTACAGCTGAATAAATACTGTCAAATCTTACTGCCGTTGTCAACAAGTTCATTGTGCATATCAGATGGTTCTATAATGTATGCTTGAATTTACCTTGAAATCGGCAATTGCTTAGGCGAAGAAGATAAAATCGATATTATCTTGAGTTTGACCTTCCCACTTTTCCACTCATTGTTCCCTAGTTGCAGGGCATGCGAAATCATAGCCTCTTCTTTCTTTTAGGACTTGGAGGTCTTGAGTTTCATATACTTTTACGCTGTAGTTTACCCTTCCGTGGATGTTGTAGATTTTTCTTTCATTTTGAATAACATGTAGGAGAAATGGCCTATTCTCTTAAGGTTTTGTTGAATGATTTTCCAGTCACATGGTTTTTGTTAAATTTTATATGCAAGCTTCCATCATAATGGTTTTCAGGATGTCTTAAAGAAACCGACTTAATTACAATACCTTTGACTCCAAGATGAGTCGAACCCCTAACCTTGCCTTTGGCAACTAAGGCCTCATCCATATCATCTAGAGATGCTTTGGCATGGTTTTCATGATATCTGTTCCCCCTTGTCAGATTTATCTTATTTTGGTTCGGTTTTCGCCTCCGTTCCTTTGATTTGCAGGGCGTTTCAATTTTATTATCCATGATTCTTAGAGCACTTGGATCAGATCAAGTCAGAGACTACGACAGCGACGACGACTTTGCTGTAGCCAGACTCCCACTTTTGAGGAATCCAGCTCAGGTGCCTCCTTGTGTTGTTGGTGAGCCTCAGTTTATTCACAAGGGTGACTCATGGAATGTAAGGATTCATGACAAGGTAGGTTTCAATTGCTAAACAAGCATTCTATTGCACATTTTTGCTATCGAATTACCCTTTTCGACAAGGATGCTTTCTCTGATCTCATGTTTCTCTTGTAGACTAATAATTGATTGGGAGGAGAGATCAGACTACGACGAGATGAAAGGGCATCTCAACCATGGTTAAAGTAAAGTAAGCATCTCAACCTCTAATGTTTGCTGCTCTTACCTATTGAAGATGTGTTTGTACACCTGTAAACTACTATGGACAAGGTTTTGGATTTGCAGTTGTGATCATGTATTAGTTTCGACTTCAAAGACTGGTTTAAAGTCTATGTCAATGTTAATTGTATATAACTGTGGTTGTCTTTTGTTCTGTTGCCACTTTGAAGCAAAGTCTTTCATTTGTGTGCTTATGGCCTTTATAGGATTATGTGGTTCACTCTACATTGGATTTTTAAACATATATAATAATGCCAAAGTTAACTATTACTAACATCTATAATTTCTTGAAAAAAGAATATTGATCACTTCTAATTTGCCAATATTATCAAAATTAAAGTTCTTTGAATTATAGACATTAAAAAGTTGTTTATGTCATAAAATGCCTAATTAGTGCCTTAACTAGAAAATGAGGAAACTCAATTATAGTTTGATTCTTATTATGCATGAAGACACTATGATACAGTCTTTGAATGCTAGAAAAATATTGACATACTTTTGATTCACAAAGTTGCTAGAGAGCTATTAAAAACCTGTTTGATCTTTGTATCGAGGAGGGCAACGCCCATCTCGATGTCTATCCGAGAGACTCCATATGATGTATAGCAAATGTATGTATATGTCATTTGATTCAATAGAGAACTAAAAATAGCAATATGACATGTTGGGATGTCAAATTGACTCTCACTAAGGTTTCTTGGAATCTCTGAAAATGAAATGTCGAAGCAAGAAAGAAAAGACAAGAGAATGGTTTGAAAACATTGCTTTTGTGTCTGCAAAGGAAAATCTCTCTCTCAAAATTCTTCTTTTGCTTTTCAAAGCTCTCTTAAAAGTTCAATCTTTCACATGCACCACTCCACCCATGGCTTCTAGAAAAAGAGGCAAAAATCCTTAAAGTTTGATTCTCATGGAAGAAAGGCACATAAAAACTTAGTTTGATTAATTTGTTATTTGGCTAAAGAGTGAAAAAATTGTATAGGAAAAGATGGAGGTTTTGAACTTGGTAGGAAATTATTCTTTTTTTTTTTGCTGTTAGGTTTGGAGCTCAAGGTCAATCGCTCTAACTAATTTGAACTAACTTTCTGTAATTTACTAATTTTAATATTGGTACAAGTGAGTAATAATTTTAATGGAAGTCTTGGGTGTTATTTCCCTTGTTGAAAGTTTTGTTATTCGTTATGTGGTTCTAATAGTGTTTGTGTATTGTCACGTGTTTCAACGTTGTAAAGAGTAGTTTTTGAGATGTCACACTGTTTCAATTTCACTATTGCATTCACAACCAAATTAATGACAATTCTTTTAAACAAATAAGATTAACGAATTAATGTACTTATATTAAGGCAATTGATTCTATGTATGGTCTACGCATTCTTCGAGATTCTGGACTAAATTTTAGGATGATGTCTACTAATTCCACAACCATATATGCAAACCCTAAACCTAAAATCCAATGAATACAAGTATTACATGGCATGTTGAAATGAGCCCTCCTCCTCTCTTCATTAATAATTCTTTGACCTTCTCTTCTGCAACATTGACTGACTTGTCTTTGATTCCTCCTGTCAAAGCAATGCTTTATTTGTGTGCACCGGACATCATGGCTTTTGTGAAGGAAATCTTGCTTTGCTTTCCCACCTGATTCACTTGCTTTATATTTCTAGTTAGCAATAATAATGCTCAACTTTTGCTTTGCTCACTTTGTTAATTATTCATTCATTCACTTAAAAAGAGTCTTATCATAATCTTTTGTATCAATCAAGGCTATAATGCCCAACTTTCTTCCTCTTTTGAGTATTTTCTTCTCTTGTTGACAAGTGCACTTGAGACACCATTAAAGTCTTGCCTTCATGTGCTCATTGAACACTATGGCATGATAAATAAATAAATGAATGAATGGTGAATGGAAGTTGGTTTGAGTGGTTCTACACTCGGTTCTTCTTAAGTAGAGGTCACAGTTTCGAAACTTGCTAATAGTTATTTTCGTTAGGAGAATTTTACCTGGCCTCTTTGTGGGCCGACCATGCTCGAGTTTGAATTAGTCAGAGTTTGGCGAACTTTCGGGTAATGAATGGTGAAAAGAATAACAAAATAAATGAATTATGTAATTATAAACTACTCAAATGTAAAAGATCCATCAAGAGTCCAAGCCAACTTTCTTAATTGGAATTGAAGTTTGTGTTTGTGTACCTTCCACTAGCTTAAGAAATATACCTAATTTTTGGTCGATTGTGTAGGAATTCTAGAGTGTGTTCTCTAATGCCTTCCTTTCTCCCCCACTTAGCATAATTGGTGGCAGATTTCATTATTAAATTTGTAATTGGTCTACATGTTTATATGATCATAAATCAAATTACAAAACTGGACTTTGAACTTCAAAATTGGAGAAAACTTCCTCATCAATTTTATTTTATAAGATCAAATTAAAAAGTATGGTTTAAAAATAATTAGTATTAATTGGCCAATTAATCGTTGGGCTGGCCATATAAGCTCGCGGATACATGTCTAGGGATTTACTCGTAAACGGCCCTATATTATTTGAGGAGAAATTTACATTTATATCTTTCATTATGAAGTAGTCGTGAAAATGTATTCCAACGCATTTTAACAAAAATAAATAAGATTTTCATGGTTTAAAAGAGTTTTTTTTTTTTTTTTTTTTTTTTTTTTTTTTTAGTCGAGGGTATCCGAAATATTTCCTCTGAGACCCGACTAATATTTCATTACATGAGGAAACTCCAAAAGCCCTACTAAAGATTGCATTATCATTTTTATAACTACCCAAATCTCTTCTCCAACAACGTAACTGCTGTACTTCTTTGTTCCATGCGTTGTCTAATAAAGTCCACTAATCAAACCTAAAAATCTGCATATCATCCAAATGTGATGATCTCACCCATCATAGGAAAATATAAAAGAAATCAGACGGCTTAAAATAACTTATCAGACTAATCTCATGGTCCAAAATAATTTGTCAAAATTAACTCACACCAAGTACAAATCATAGATTAAAAAGTCTCTATAAGCTTATATTTTTCTTTATATTTTTGATCTTGCGACCCAGGTATTTGGACTGTTCCGACTATTCTACATTTCGACACTGTCTAACACATAATTAATGGTTGGCCTCCAAACGGTAGTGGCTCCATAGTGTTTGAATATATGGATTAAAACTAAAAACAATGGGACCATATTTGAATCTAAAATGGGCTCAATTAAGGGATCAAATAAAACAATTTAGATATACTTTGATGGTGATGTATGGATTATGCCATTATTATAAACATGTATATAGTTTGTTAAATCAAAGTTGCAAACATGCCAAGACAGACTTGAGTTAGGGTTTTCATTTTTCAACGGTGGCCCCGGCCCCAGTGAAATAAAATCAGATAATTAAGATGTTGGGTGTGACATTAATTAATTTGGTCACAGGGGCAGGACGAAATTTGGAAGTATTGATTGATGCAGTCCTGACCAAGAGTAACTCATCATAGCATCAATTAATTGGACCTATTTGTTGTTGGTTTTCATTTGAACTTTATAATTATTCGGTTCATGGAAACAATTGGTCCATACAATATTGATTTCTCATTTATTAGGTGGGTCTCATATATATAAATCAACCAAGGATTAATTATTGTACTTATCATTATTACTTTCTTTGTAATGTGTTAATAAAAGATAGATGATTAAGTTTTAACAATGTCTCATTTCATGTCTTACATTTTTTACTCCCACCGTTTTTTTTAAGTGTGGTTTTAAGGTTATTCACAGTTATTAAGAAAGTCACTTAATTATCTCGATTGAGGAGAAAGTGACAGTTAAATGACTAAATCATCATTTATCTCTCATAACTTTGCCACTTCTACATACACTAGTTATTAATATGTAATTATTAGACTTTCTTTTTTATGAAGGGTATAAAAATCAATTATTTATTTAATTAATTAATGTGTATTGAAACTATCAAATGATAGATATTGTGAAATATTTCAAAATGGCTAAAAAAACACTTAAAAGAAATGGAGGGAGAATTGTATTTTGCAGTGAGATTTTTCTTTAATCCAAATTATTAATCTGAGTGACGCACATTGCCTACAAAATAAACACTTCAAAAGATAGAAGATTTAACTTACCTACCTCTCCGCTACAGGTTTTTAGCATAAAACTTATAATTGGTAGACAATAAATAGTACAACAACAACAACATAGCTTCAACCCCAAATTAATTGGGTCGGGTACATGCATGGATCAAATTTTTCTATCATGCTCGATTTAGTGCAATTGATGGCTAGCTTTCCAAATGATTCAAATCCTTCATAATTAATGCGTTTCAAGTTAACTTTGGTCTATCTCTACCTCGTCGAATTTCTTCAATTTCTGTTGAGTTAAATTTTCTTAAGGAGACATTATTTGTAAGTCGTCTTTGCAGGTCACAAGTAGAGTAACAGTAAATTAATAAAATTAATGTTCAAATTTCTTAACATTATTTTAAAAGTGCATAATCGAAGTTTGTACAAATTTTGTTTTTTGAGAATTGGAGATAGACTCCAAAAAGTTGCATAAATCTCAAACTTCTTTACAATGGAGTACCCTCCTAGCTGCTTATGTACAAAAATTGAAGTTTGTACAAATAACAAGATAAAAACCAGCACTCACTTATTCTTTTTGAGAATCCAATTAACACTCTCTCATTAGTGCTTGTGATGGTACTAACATATTTAATCTCTTATATTACTTATATGAATCATGAAGTTAACTCTCGATCAAGTTTGAAGTTTACACATGGTAGTGAAAAAAACTCTAAAATAAGTGAAAATGGTGTTAGTCTTGGTTGTGCCCCTAGCCTAATTATATTAGGTTTGATTCTGAATAGTTGGCTGATAATGGCAAAATAATCCTACACATGCACATGATCATGAGACAATGGATTATTAGTGCAACAAAATGTTATTTTAAACAAAATGGGGAGACTGAGAATTTGCCAAATTTTTGTGAATTTTTTGAATGTCCGCTGCCTATATGTATGACCCAATATATAAATGATATCATAACAAAACTATTCTCTAATTAATCACAAAAGTCTACATTAGACTTACTAATTTAACCTCTATGCATGCCTCCGTTCTACGGGCGACTTTGTTTATCGTCCAATGTTCTAAAGCTTATTAGACCACGACTAATTTAGTCTCATCCGTAAAAGAGTAAAGCTCTCCCAACGAAAGCAACTCTATTTACAACGTTCATAATCAGGTATGATCTCTACTCCGAGACCCTAACGTTAAACTACTCGAACAAACTTTTATTGACGCTCGACAATAATTACAAAAATACGTTAACAGTGCAATTAAACTATAATGATATAATTACATATTTGCTTAACAAAAAAAGCGAAAAAAATAAAAAAAAAATAAAAATGAATTACTCCCAAAGTCAAAGAGAAAACGTGATTATGTCCTTAATTAACAATCCGTGACTACACAAAATTAATGACATGTCATTAGTGATCATTCCATTCTTGTCTAACAAATTTTAATTCCCACTGTATCCCACACAGATAACCTTCCCATTTCATTGGATTACGCCAACCAATCCAGCCACGTGCCGTCAAACAATTCGCAGATCGTGGCCACATGCCACATTGCCACGTGTCCCCCAAATATTCTCTCCAAACGCTTTTGAGTTGTGCCATATGCGCCACGTGCGGGGCGCATCAAAAGACAACGCCTCGTGATACGAATAACAGAATCTCAGAAAAAGCCGAGTTCACACGTGAGGTCATTTTCGTCATTCACCAACCATCGCTGCGGTAACGGTCGAGGATTGTTTGGTGGCTCGTCCATCGCACATAATAAACAAACAGATTAACGGAAGAAAAATCTATTCCGTTTGAAATACCGAAACTACCCCTAAACCTGCGCCCCATAAAATCAACGAACCAAAACCGGTACCCGTAATTCACGCCTCAACAATTGGCGGGACCGAGACCAACGTGGCAATTTCTTAATAAGTTAAAGGGCAGTCTCGTCACAGTCTGTTAATTTTGTTACTGCCCCACTTCGCCGTTATTTATAGAGCCCAATAGAAAAAGCAACAGAAGAACACACAACTCACTTGAGATCGAGCAAACTGTCGGCAGACCCCTCCGAGCAAAATGCAGCCGCGCCGCAGCACCGCCACGGCCTCCACCGCTCCCCATTGCTCACTACTCCTCCTCATTGCATTCCTTCTCTCTTTCTTCTCCTCGCCCGCTCCCTCGCTCCTCTCGCCGACCTACATTGGCACCCCGCCTCCGCCACTTGGTACGGCGAGCCCAATGGGACGGAAGCGACGGTAATTATCTCATTCTCAATGTGTTTAAATAATTAACTCTCAATTTTATGTAGAGATGAGTACATATCAAACTATTAAATTTACGTGCGAATTAACTTTTATCATTAATGTAGAAGTGAGCACATGTCGAGTTTATAAAGTTAGTAAGTTGACTGACATTATACATTATTTTTGGTAGGTGGGGCGTGCGGGTACGGGTCGATGGTGGACGTGAAGCCGTTTAGGGCGAGGGTGGGCGCCGTTAGTCCGGTGTTATTCAAGGACGGAGAGGGGTGCGGGGCGTGTTACAAGGTGAGGTGTCTGGACCCCACCATATGTTCGAGGAGGGCCGTTACCGTTATCATAACGGACGAGTGCCCGGGCGGGTACTGCTCCGGTGGGCACTCGCATTTCGACTTAAGCGGCGCGGCTTTCGGGCGGCTCGCTGTGGCGGGTAACGGCGGGGAGCTCAGAAACCGAGGGCTCATCTCCGTCATCTACAGACGGTAAGCAAGTGTCAGTTTTAACGGTCTTGTTTTTACTTGGACTTGTTTAGTAAAACTCTCTTCTCTGGAGGGGTACAACGGACTTTTATTGGTGGGTAAGTGGCGGATGGGCTCTCTGACGAGGGTGACGTCGAAAGTAACACTTGTTTATGTTAACCTTCGGCGTGAAATGACGAAATTGCCCCTGGTGGATCTGGTTCATACTTCATGGTGTTCTTAGCACTCATTATGTTTGGTCAAAGCCTGGTGTTTTATCTTTCTTTTGGGGAAATTGGGTGAAGGCCCTTTGAAATCTTTAGAGTGTGTTGGCTTTTTAGAGCACCATTAATTAATGGGTCATATTATGAAAGAATTTGATCCTTATAGTCGATTTCAATTAATTTGAGACTGAGGATATGTGTTGTTGTTGTTGTTGATTGTTTCGAGTCTCACTAGTTGAGCCACGTGCGTAAATGTTGTGGAATAACTCATGCGCGAGCACACGCACATATTGTGTAGATATGTAAACTTTATGTTACAAGTTTTATATTTTTTTGAAGTAAACTTTGGGTTGCATGTTTTGGTTATAAACTTGTGATGTTTTTTAATTTTTCTTGGGTTTTCAGGACTCCATGCAGGTACAGAGGGAAGAATGTTGCGTTCCATGTGAATGAGGGATCGACAGCTTATTGGCTATCTCTTTTGGTGGAATTCGAAGCTGGAGAAGGAGATATTGGAGCCATGCACATTAGACCAGTAATTCTCTTCTCTTTCAAGAATTAATTATAATACACCATTATTTTTGCTCTAGCTAGTTAGTAGTTAGTCCCCAGCTTGCATACGTCATTCCATACTGAAAGTTTAGTATAAATTTTAATTAATTAGGTTGATCAGAGTCACAAGCCCATTATAGCGTTTAACATTTTTTAAGTTCAAATTAATCAACATGAGAAACTCTGCATTTTTTGGAGTGATGATGTTAGGATCATGATTACTAGCTAGTCTTGCTAAAAGTTTTTAGTTTAAACTTGGACTTGTCTAGCAACCTCGCTTTAACTTCCAAAATTGTCCTTATAAAATACTCCTATATGATCATAGTATATACTATAGCAGGTGGAAGCTTCTATTTTATTTTTGGAAAATAGTAGAATGACAACAAAAGCCTTCAATGCGATCTCGACTCGCGTGTTACGCATCGAGATCCATGTATGCCCGCATCTCGAAGCGCATAAATGACCAATGAGTCTTGCAGTGCGACATCCTGTTGTCATTCTAGCATTTATCTTTATTTTTTATGTGTTTTTCTTCTTGAGATATAAAAGGTTATCTATCGAGTTATAAGGCCAGGGCGCCCTAGATTTAAAGGAACCCGTGACACGACACTAGCTAGATGTGCTTTAAAATTATTAAAACTAGTGAATGGTAGAAAAAAAAAAAAAAAAAAAAAAAAGAAAACTATGATGAACATGGTTTAATGTTTTTGAGTGATATTTATGTTGGCAGGCAAGCTCAACAGTGTGGATGGAAATGAAGCATTTGTGGGGAGCAAATTGGTGCATTATTGGGGGACCCCTACAGGGGCCCTTTTCAGTGAAGATCACAACACTTTCGACAGGGAGGAGTCTCTCAGCAAGAGAGGTCATCCCAAGGAACTGGTCTCCCAAGGCCACCTACACTTCACGCCTCAACTTCTCTTAATCTCAACTAATCAATTAAGGGCACATAGTCCTAAAACCCCTTTAATTTTTTAGGGCACAAGTGCCCTAATTCAAGCCTAATTAAGGGCACTTCTACTTCTACTTACAAGTACTCTAGCAAAATTACTAGCTAGTCAAAAAAGTAGCCGTTGTTGTCTGCTTGTCGGCATGTTTTTTTAGATGGGAAAGTAGCCGTTGGAATGCTCAAAAAGGGCATCCAAAGCTCAATGTTGATGTTTTTAATTAGTTGGTCTCTCATCATCTTTACTTTTCTTTTTAACTGCTAGCAAGGAAGTGTATATGTTGTTGGAGAGCCCTCTCCAAAAAGGAGAGAGAGCGCCCTTATTGTTAACTTTTTATATATTGTGTGTTTTAGTGAGTGAGTAGTGGACCTCTCACCCTTTTATATAGTGGGATTTTGAGTGTACTTGTTGGTGGTGTTGTTACAACATTGATACTTATGTATACAATTAGTATATAATATGTGTACTTTATTTTTAAGTAAAATCTATCTTTTCATTATATGTGCCTTCACTTGTTTATTTATCATTATTTCTTACAAGAGTAAGTACATGTCAAGTGAGTAGAGATACTTTGTAAGAAATCATAATATTGAGATATAAGAAATTAAAATCAAAGAATAAGTTCTCGTGAAAAAGGGGTAAAGAGATGCTTAATTACATTAAAAATACTTTTTCAGTGTCACGTCGATGCTAATCAATACATCCAATTGTTGCACCAAACAAGCCCTACATGTTTTCATATAATGAGAAAGTTATTGATCTTGGTTGTTTTTGTATTATGTATAACTAGGAAAGATATCTTCAATTGTATAAAGACTTAATTGAGCTAACAATTAATATGTGAGAATAAGCTCAAGTTAATTGTGTGGACTATATATGCCATTACATATTATGCTTCTTTGTGATCTTGTGAGACTATGTCACGTTACACATGCCATGCCATGCCACTTTGTGATCTTGTGAAACTTGTACTTACAGTTACAGTTGCGGCTTGGGCTCCACAAAGACCCAACCATGTCAGTGACCTAACTCACACACAACAAACTAGCAAGGGAGAGCACTCACATGCTCTTTGTTTGCACTGCTTGACTCATTATAACTTTGTTCAGAGAACAATTGAAGGTGACGGTTCCACACTAGCTAGGCATGTGAACCGAACCGACAATGTAGGATCCATCCATCCATCCATTCATTCACTCTATTTTTTATAAGATGAGTGAAATTTTTGAGGCTCCAATAACACCTACATATTATTGCATACCTACCATGCCAATTAATATCTTTTGAAAACACTATAAGACACTTTGGCTTACAAGAGCTATTTACGTATGCCTCGATATGCAGACATACATAGATCCGACGCGTAACACGCGGGTTGAAGTCGTATGGAGGGCTTATGAGCCAATGAGTCTTGTAGTGTGACATTGTTGTCATTCTAGTATTTTCCATATCTTTTTAATTTTACAATTTTTAGGTTTTATATAAGGTTTGAACAAATTAAAGCCTTCCTTTCATTTTTCAAACTTTGAGAACAAAAGAGGTTAAAATTGTGAAGATGTTTGGAACAAATTAAACTAAAATACAATTCCACCATCTATGTGCAGAGAGGGCGGCCCTCTCCAACCCAATTTTTTCATTAATAAAATTCAAACTCGAGACCTTACTTAAAGGGATCAAGTCTCTCATTATTCGGACCAACTAATTGTTGGTCCGGTCATGATCTAGTTTCTTAATTTTTTTCTTTTTCTTTTTTCACATGGAGTCCGGCGTCATCCAATGACTAATTTATGCTCAGACTCGAGACTTCTCTTGAAGGGACCAATTCTCATACCACTTGAGCCAACCGGTTGTCCGTATCTAGTTTTTTCGTTCACTGAAAGGACCCATTATTTTTCTCTAGTTGTTAGACTCTAATTGAAGGCTCATGGGCAATCCTGACCAGATCGAGCATGGGCCTTAAGCCCATAAGGCCCATAAAGCCCGTTCTCTTAACAATGATTGGGCCTATAAAACAAAAGGTCCAAACCACCCACTTCTTTCCTCATATTCCCGAAAATGTCCTATCCTTCAAAGATCAGATTACCAGAAAAATCAAGCTCTCTCTCTCTCACTCACAGTTCGTTACTTCAACTGAACAACGACGACGACGATCTCTTCTCGCTCTTCAATGGAAACCCTAATCCCCAATCGCTGCTTCTTCGAATTCAAATCCATAGCAACCTCTCGATCCAATCCATCACCGAATCCTCTCAAGACCCTCTCGTTCATTCAATTCCCCAATCGAAAATGGCGGGCGAAAGCCAAGAATTTGGTCTTCGCTTCGAATTCGATGAGATACGGTGGGTGGGACGACCTCGAGAGCATCGAAGACTCCAGCCGAGCTGGTAAGTTCGATCAATTGAACGATTTGCTTGTCTCTTTAGGCGTGGACGATCGAAAGGACGTCGTGTTGTTTGTTGTTGGATTCGCTTCGGCATTCGCGATTTCCAGAGTTAGGGTTTCGTCTGTGCTGGTGTTTCCATGTTCTGTTTTGGTGTTTGCGGTTGGGTTTTTGTTCGGATTCGTCCGTGCAGGGGATGTTGGGGCGTCGACCAAGTCGAAGGTTGATAAAGATGAGATTTTTAGGGTTTATAATGAGAAATTGAAGGAATTTGTTGGTGTTTTTGGTGAGATAGGTATGAAGATGGGAAATCTTCAGAAAGAGATGGTGGAATTCATTGAATCCAATCACTTGGAAGGTGTTGAATTGGGAAATTTTTGTAGTGCAATCAAAGATATCAATGTAGAACTAGTAGAAGCTAAGCGCATTGTGGATTCCGCAATTGGTTATGGTAGCGGCGACGCCGTTAGTGTAGATACAGTTGGGAATAAGAAAGAGGACAGCTTGAATCATCAAAAGCTGAATAGGAAGAAGAGAGATTTAGGGGGGAGCTCATTTGATTTTTTTAGATTCGTTACGGGTATGTTTAGTTCGAATTCAATTGGAGCGCGACCGAATAAAGCGAAGAATGTTAGTAAGCAAGGATTAAGAGGAGAGTTGAATTCTGAAATTGTGAATAATAGTCAAGTTCATGAAAGTGTTTCAGCGAACGAACTTGAGGAAGGAGAGTCATTAAATCAAATCTCTGGCAAGGTAGGAGGAAATAAGACGATGGATTCTTCACAAAGAGCGACATCAAATGATTTGGCGGGAAAACATGGTGACGCTGAATCAGTAGATAAAGAAGCTAGGAATTTAGAACATAATCAAGGCATGACGAGTATTGATTCACTAGATAATGATAATAATACTAGTACATCAGTTGACAACTCAAAGGTTAATTATCATGATAATGCTTTAAGTGGGCATTTGAATAAAAATGAAGAATCGGAGCTTCGCAAAAGCCTGTCCTATCCATTGGATCTCGGCGTTGTTATGAGCAGTAGAGAGGGTGAACCCGAAACATTTACCATGAAAGCCTCCTTTGAGCAGCAAGAGAGTTTCAGGGCACCTAATGGAGCTTATGTACCTTCTCGCGGCAGGAGAAAAGAAGAGGAAAATGGTAGTTACAAACAAAAACATGACCACAAGAAGGATGAAGACCATACGTCATCTTCTTCAACGCTATCAGCAGATGTAGTTTTTGAAAAGCATTTGACTGAGGCAACTGATCTCTTGAAGAAAGCTAGGGAGTATTTAAAGGGCGAAGTTGACGAAGCAAATGCAGATGTTGTATTGTACAAATCTGCAAGAATACTCTCCAGAGCCATAGCCATGAAACCTTTGAGCTTGCTGGCTGTAGGCCAGCTAGGGAACACTTATCTTCTACATGGGGAGCTTAAATTGAGGATTAGCCGCAACTTGAGAACCGTTCTATCGAGAACTGATTCCTTACCAAAAGAAGAGATATCAAGAATACAGGTGAAGGGATTAGATGACCAAGTCATGAGTAGAGATGCAGTTGCATCAATTCTTGTTGATGTGTGTGAAGAATGCGAAGAACTTCTTGTTGCAGCAGGAAGAAGGTATAAAACGGCCTTGTCGATAGATGGAAATGATGCGAGAGCTCTATATAACTGGGGTCTCGCTCTTTACTACCGTGCTCAGTTAATTGCAGATATTGGACCGGTGAGAATCGCCTTTACAACAGCTAGTTAATCGTTGTTACTAGCTAGCTTAATTTTCCAGGAGACATTGCTTGATTACCTTTTATAGACCATCAATCAGCTGTGTCACTGATAGTAGTTTGCTTTCCACATTTCAGGGTGCAGCATTTGATGCAGACAAGGTGTATTTAGCTGCAATAGATAAATTTGATGCCATGATGTCCAAGAGCAATGTCCATGCACCAGATGGTAAGATTTAGCTCCTGCTTTCGACATGTTCTATACACTTCATGATGAAAAACATACCAACAAGTCGTTTATTCCTTAGGCTTCTAAGAATTAGGGAATTAATGTACAGTAAGCTTTGAGGCATGAAGTCTTGGAGAATCTGCATCTTTTACATGCCGAATACCCGCTTTTAGAAAAGACCTTCTTTGAAAATCATCTTCAAGTAATTTCCCACGACAGCCAAACGTCGGGCCACTTATGGTCTCTTTCTGCAATCCCAGGGCCCGTGGGACTAGTCATACAAAGTGTTTGGATACTTACGGTAACTCAAAAAAACCACTATTGTCTTTGTTTAGCGTCATTCTTATTACGCGAATGTGGTACTCTTGAGAGGTATTTTTTGTTCCGATGCAAGTCGTCATTGATCATTTTCCTTGTGATCTTTTGCTTATTGCAGCTTTGTTCAGATGGGGTATGACATTGCAACAAAGATCTCGCTTGAGGCCTCGGAATAGTAAAGAAAAGGTGAAATTGCTCTATCAGGCTAAGAGGCTTTTCGAAGATGTGCTTAGCATGGACTCTGATAATCTTCAAGTAAGAGAGGCTTTGTTATCTTGTATGTCTGAGCTCAACTACACCAATTTCTGAGGTTTTCTGTTTAGAGAAGTGCTAGAAGATAACACCATGTCACGCCAAGACACATTGGCTCACAAGAGCCATCAATGTGTGCCTCGAGATTCAAGCTTACACAGATCCCGATGCATAACACGTGGGTCGAGGTCGAATGAAAGCCTCTTGTGAGCCAATGTGTCTTGCGGTGTACATGTCAGTCACATAAATAAATCTCGCAAGAGTGCTAACAGAAGAAATCCTAGCTCTTCTGCACCACTATATATAGATCATGTAACCACCTTATGTTGGCCATTGCTTTTAGCTATGATGAATCGTTGGTCTAAAAATTTTGTGGGATTCGTCGAGCCTAAGAGCATCTCTAACCACAAAACTTTATTTCCCCCTCTATTTTATAGTATGTCACATCAAACTCTTTTTTTCCTCCAACCATAAACTCTATTTCTACTTCAAAGCTCTATTTTTTATTTTTATTTTTTCGTTATTATTTTGTATTGATTTTAATAAATTATTTAATCACTAAAAAATTAAGAAAAAAGTGTATTCAATTTTTTTAAAAAAAGAAATAATTATTAATAATTTATAAAAAATTAAAAAGAAAGGAACATTATTTTAGAGTTTAGTAAATAGTGAAACTGTAAAATAAAGAGAAATAGAGTATGGTTGGAGCAACTGGACTCTATTTCCACCAACCGAACTCTAAAATAGAGTTTGATTGGAGATGATCTAAATATGAATGAGCTGGAAAAAAAAAAAAAAAAAAAAAAAAAAAAAAAGCTCGAACACCCACGACAAATAATAGAAACTGTTGTGGAGTATGGATGACCATGCATGTACACCAACATATTGTGTAGTCATGTAACTTGTATTTCTCACTTAATAGTACCTCCACTTGTCTATGTATTGTCATGTTACTTGTAACCATTTTCAATGTACACCAACTCTTCCATGTATTGTCAAATTACTTGTAATGTGTTGTATGACATGGGGTGTATGTGTTACTTGTACACATTGTATAAAGTACATTTATCATCATCACCAAATGACCTATATAAAGGGTGTTAATCTCATTGTAAAAACACACAAAGTTGAATGAAAACATCTCATTTCAACTATCTCATTTCTCTTCTCCTTTGTAGTAGTAGTTTATAGTAGTAAAAGTTCTTAGTCTTCTATTTCCTTCTCTAGTTCTTAGCAAGTTTCAAGTCAATTTACAACAGAAACAACATAGCAAGTTATTACGTGCATGTTAGCATAATATATCTGCAGACTCAAGTATAATAATAATTCAACAAGCACCCAACGAGTGTGGCGCAGTGGCAACGACGCGAGCTCTAAGGCTCATATGTGCTCGAACGGTGCTCTCAAGTCACAACTACCCATGAAATTAGTCAAATCAAAATCGGGGACACCCACCAAAAACAAAATAATAATTCAAACCAACAGTCTGCTTCCTTTTCCCGGTAACCAACAAACTCTTCTATCAATCCTCTGCATTCCTACGGTCCTACCTACCACAACTTTGGCACACACTTCTCTACAACGATCATTTCGGTAATCAGAGACACCTCTCGCCGATCCCGATGCACCTTCCAATGATCTCCACCGTGAGATCCTACCCACACTTCGTCAGATACTATTTTTGGTTCATAATCTGTGGCTTGCGCCTCCTGCACTTGTACTATTTCCGAGTCCCCGCTCTCCTCGCCTTATCTCTCATTCTCTCCCAAATTCACTCCCAATCTCTCATTCTCTCATTTGAATTGATTGTCTTTCACTTTTTAGGTTGAGATTTTGGTTGCATTTAATTTCATCACGAATCAACGTACCAATAAATGAGGGGGTGCTTTTTTTGCTTGGAATTAATTTATGTTTTCTTTCATGTTAAGCTTTTGATTCAACACAACCTACATTTTGACAATCATAATTGACAATGAAAGCGCGAGCTATTTTGGTGTCGTCGGCGGCGGCAATGGTTGCGGCGAAGCTGGCGTTGTACGAGGATAATTATGTGCTTGCTAGGGACCGATCGGGTGTTGAATTGGTGAAGGAGAGAATTGTGTCGAGTAGTGGCATTGTTCCTAGCAGGGATGAACAGGTATCTAAGATTTGTGGAAGCAGGAATGATAGGCCTTTTGATGTTTTGGTGATTGGCGGCGGCGCTACCGGGGCCGGTGCTGCATTGGATGCTGCTAGTCGCGGGTTGCGCGTCGCGCTTGTGGAGAGGGATGACTTCTCTTCTGGTACCTCTTCGAGGTCGACCAAGCTGCTTCATGGAGGTATGAAGGTTGTCAATTTTGTTATTCATACTCGAATAGTGGGGAGGGTTGCGATAGTTTGACTGTCATAGTTTGACTGTCAGCAGGGGCGGAGCAACATACATGGCTGCCTTAGGCTGTAGCTCAGGGAAAGTTGAAATCCTGGCTCGCCCCTGATTGCGAGCGTAAATTAAACTTGTCATTTCTCATGAAAACAAATCAAATACATAGAAAAGTTGGGGTGTTCCCACCTAGCGAAGAACATAGCGCAATGGCAGAGTTTGATCCATGTGGCGATCCCGACTTATTTGGGATTGAGCCTTTGTTGTTGTTTCTTATTAAAAAGTTACTCTATTTTTTCATGAGAGAACAGCTCTGCAACTAGCTTCTACTTGTGGAAAAATTTGTGCCTTTTCACTTGGTACATCAAGAAGCTATGCTTATGAGGGTTATGAATGGATGTGAAAAACTTATGAATGCATTAGCACGCATGATTTAATTTTTTTTCTACGCGGCATTGCCGCATTCGTATATATGATTTTTCACTATTAGGGAAGATGCCAATGATGGTCGCGATAGGTTGACAGTTCTCACTTCTCATGAAACATATCAAATGCATATAAAAGTTGGGATGTTCCCGCCTAGCGAAGAACAATGCGCAATGGAAGAGTTTGATCCATGTAGCGATCCCGACTTATTTGAGATTGAGCCTTTGTTGTTGTTTCTTACAAAAAATTTCTCTCTTTTTTTTTTTTTTTTTTTTTTTTTTTTTTTTTTTCATGAGAACAGTTCTGCAACTGCTTCTACTTGTGGAAAAATTTGTGCCTTTTCACTTAGTACATTGTGTTGTTTTCATCTTTAACAGGAGTAAGGTATTTGGAGAAGGCTGTGTTTAATCTTGATTATGGGCAGCTTAAGTTAGTATTCCATGCTCTCGATGAGCGCAATCGCATTATCCAAAACGCTCCTCATATATGCCGTGTTCTGCCGACCATGACTCCATGTTTTAGTTGGTTTGAGGTTGTGTACTACTGGGCTGGCCTTAAAGCCTATGATTTGGTTGCTGGGTCTGGAATCTTGCAACTGTCGAAGTACTACTCAGTGCGAAAAGCCACCGATATGTTTCCAACACTTGCAAAGGAATGTGATGGCCGGAAATTGAGAGGCGTTGTTGTTTACTGCGACGGGCAGATGGACGACTCACGCCTGAATATTGGATTGGCATGCACTGCTGCCTTGGCTGGTGCTGTAGTTCTTAACCATGCTGAAGTAGTCTCCCTCCAAAAGGATGCAGAATCTGGCGGCGTTGTAGGTGCCCGTGTTCGAGACAATTTGACAGGTAAAGCCATCAAACACATAATTTTTGTTTGGAAATGTAAGTTACATTTGGGTTTACCTTGAATGTAAATGCTATTTATTTCTGTGCCAGGGAAAGAATTTGATGTACACGCGAAGGTTCTTGTGAATGCCGCCGGGCCTTTCTGCGACTCTGTAAGAAAAATGGCAGATGGTAGTGCTACTAATATTATCTGTCCGAGCAGCGGAGCGCATGTTGTGCTTCCAGGTTATTATACTCCAGAGAACGTAGGCTTGATCGTTCCAAAAACCAAAGACGGTCGTGTGGTGTTTGTGCTACCATGGCGAGGGAAAACTTTAGCTGGAACAACTGATTCCAACACTACAATCACTCCCCTACCACAACCACATGATGATGAGATAGAGTTCATTCTCTCTGCCATCAGTGGCTATCTAAATGTCGAGGTATGTACATAATGGTTTTCGCAATCCATAGCTCATGCTCTTATTTTCATTTAGCCTGTTGTGATCAAGAGAATGACAATCATCAAATCGTAATGAATAAAAGAATGACAACTGCAATCACTTCAGTTTCTATTAATACGTCCCAAGTTAACTTTGGTCTACCCTACCTCGTCGAATTTCTTATGTTTCTTTTTTTTTTTTTTCTTTTTTTTTTTTTTTTTTTTTTTTTTTTTTTTTTTTTTTTTTTTTGGTGTATATCTTCTGTTTCTATTGAGTCTATGTTGTTGTTGATGTAAAAGAACTGCATTGAGAAATATTGCAGCTTTCGTCAGTCTCTCGAGACGCTTGCCATCTTCTATGTTTTCTAAAGTTTGAATGTCTTAATTCTGTATGCGAGAGGTCCCGCTGTTGAAAACTTCAATTGAAATCTCAGGTTAGAGGCTCGGATATCCTTTCGTCGTGGAGTGGAATTCGTCCTTTGGCCATTGATCCTTCAGTGAAAGACACTGCTAGCATCTCCAGGGATCACATTGTCCATGTTGATTGTCCTGGATTGGTTACCATCTCTGGTGGAAAATGGACTACTTACAGAAGGTACTACATTCTATTATTCTATTGAATTTGAACACAATTGATCTTCAATGTCTATAGAATCTTGAGGCAGCTAACATCTGGGAACTTCTCTTTTTAGCATGGCAGAAGATGTGATTGATGCCGCGGTTAAGCATGGAAAACTCAGTCCTTCGCATGGATCTTCAACAGCTAACCTCCCAATCACGGGTGCTTATGGATGGGAGCCTTCTCTTTTCGTGAAGCTTGCCCAGTCTTATGCTCGTAAGAAGACGACCAAGGATGGGAGAGTAGAAACTGTGGCCATAGATGCAACAATGGCCAAGCACCTGTCAACTGCATATGGAAGCATGGCATATAAAGTTGCTTCGATCGCTCAGGTACGATGTTACAGTTTTGTTTTTTGCAGAAATACTGGCATTCATACCAGTGCATCCGATAACGCGTACTCCGCTAGAATTACAATGTGAATGTACTTCATTTGACAAAATGGCATCGGTTTAAATGCAGGAAGAGAACTTAGGAAATAGGCTTGTTCGCGGACACCCTTACTTGGAGGCAGAAGTGGCATACTGCGCCAGAAATGAATACTGCGAGACTGCTGTAGATTTCATCGGAAGGAGAACTAGACTTGCATTCCTCGATGCTAAGGCTGCTGCGCTGGCTCTTCCGCGAGTCATCCAGATACTTGCAGCTGAGCGAGGATGGGGCGCAGAGAGGTGTGAGCAGGAGAATCAGAATGCTAAAGCCTATTTAAGTACATTCAGGACTTCCATAGCAGACAATTAGAGTAGTTACAAACTTACAATCAAAAGAAAGTGTTGAGAAGAAAAGAAATAGGAAGTAGAGACATAATCTGTAAAAGTTTGCTTGCTTTGTACATTAATAGTTCAGTTCATTGTCATCTGCTCACCAAGTTCGCGGTGCTGTCAGCGACATTTATTCTTATAGGGTATCCAGCATTCATCACTTGTATCAATATCGACGATCGCTGTTATCACAAGAGTGGATTTTGCTGGAATTAAACTTTATAATTATGGTGCAGAATCAACATTACTTTCTGACATCGTTTTTAAGCTAATGAAAACTGAATGAAAACTTTACAATTTTCTCGAAGCTCTGGGGAGAGGATTTCTATGTTCGCTTTATCGGGCATGTCAAATAGATAGAGACACGGCGGCCTGAATTTACAAATTGCGTTCGGATTCTGCAGCTTCTCCTTGTTTGTCAGCTTCAGAGAAGAATCTAAACTTGATAACTTTTTGAAGGGTTGCAATTGGCCTGACTTGCTTTGCTGAAGTTTGATTTGAATCGACAATGCATTTGCCTTTGAAAAGATTCGCCTCAGAAGGTCCGGTCTCCTCGTGCAACACCGGAGCATCATCTGAGAGAATACAATCCGTAAGACTACCTCGAATCGGTTGTAAGACTATCTCAAATCGGTTAACCAACAAACATAACTGTGCATTCATTCACAAACTTGCTAACTGAAGAGCACTCATAATGAAGTAAATCAAGTGTGTTTTTGCAATGAAAAGTGAAATAAGACCACAAAGTCTACTTGAAACAAGTTCTGGAGAAATATGAAATAAAATCACAAACCTGCTTCTGTGAAAACATAGCATGTTCCGACGGTTTCCTCATATTCGCCAATCTGTCACCAAAGATGAAGATAAAGCTTTTCTCAACTCAATGTCGAAACAAAGAACAACATAACAAACAGATTATGTGAATGCAAATCCGTAAAACGAAAAAACAATATATTTCTCGACTCGTTTCACACGTGTGATGATAGATGGTAAATCAAATAGCATACCAGCTTCAAATTATTGCCGATGACTAATGTCGGATTGAGAGTATCCAAACCCTGCAAAACAGTAAGTGAAATTCGATTGTGAAGCTACAAGCTGAGATTAAGAAAAAAAAAAAAATGGAAAAGTCACGCCTTCTAATCTACTCATTGTCATAAATACTTCATTAAGGAATAGTCCAACAACAAGGACAATGGAGGAAAAGCATTCCTTTCCATGTAATCTACAAGTGCCATAAACATCACCATAATCTATTATCTTATGAACTAACATAACATAACATAACATAAGCAAAACTAAGAATTGGAAGAACTATATTGCTGCTATAACCACTCAATGCATTCTCTCTTCATCAATATTTCCTATAACTGGTATAACAGAATGCTGCACATAGATTTTCTCGTTTTCACATACCGATAGAACATAAGGTGCGTTCGGCGGGATATTAACTTCTGCTCGAACATCATCAAGATCAAGTAATACGTAACTCTTCTTCCTCCTCGACACTCTCATTTTCTTCGGCGGTACTAATCTCCCTCTCCTACATGCATATTGCATAAAGAAGAATTGTAAATAGTCATCAACTCACTATCAAATCCATAGCCAAAGAACCACCCAACTCCAAAAACAGTCACAAGTTTTCGCAGGATTAATGGTGTAAAGCTACTCTAATATTAACAACAACAACAACAACAACAACAACATAGCCTCAGTCCCAAATTAACTGGGGTCGGCTACATGGATCGAACTTTTCCATTGTGCTCGATTAAGTGCAATTGATGGTGAGCTTTTCAAACCATTCAAAGCTACTCTAATATCAATGCCTTTAATTCACATGAACCGAAAGTGATCCTATATGCAAGTGCGCAACCAACAAACCATAGAAAACCAACTAGTTCTAGCTTGAACAAATAAAAAAAATAGTAAAATACAACAACAAAAGCAACAAAGCCTCAATCCCAATTAGTAAAGGATGGCTACATGGATTGAGCTCGCCATTTAATAGCGTGCTTTCCAAATCCTTTAAATCATTTCTAATCAATGTATAATAAGTGCCCCCAATTGAATTAATGCGGCGTAAGGTTAACGTAATGCGCTCGATAACCAATAGGCCATGACATCGAATCCTGGCATCCAACTTCAAATATGTTGGTTTATCTTGGGTCATGACGTTGAAGTGTCCGATTGACTCTCTTGGGAATAGTCGAGCCTAAGTTGGGAGGGGCCGAAAAAAGCTCGAACACCCAACAACAACAACACAGCCTCAGTCCCAAATTAATTAGGATCAGCTACATGGATCAAACTCTTCCATTGTGCTCGATTAAGAGCAACTGATGGTGAGCTTTACAAAACATTCAAATCCCTCCTAATTAATGCATCCCATGTTAACTTTGGTCTACCCCTACTTCATCGAATTTCTTCAGTTTCTATTGAGTCAAGTTTTCTAGTGGGAGCATCTGTATGCCGTCTTCACAAGTGACCAAACCACCACAAAAAAAAAAAGCTCCTTACATCATCGAAGCTTCGAACAAAAAACAAATACTCGAAATCACCCAATCTTCAAATAATCACAAGCTCAATAAGTTAATCAAAAGATAGTTGCCCATCAAAATCAGAGTCTTAAACTTATGCGCAGTCACAATGAATAGAAAATTTTTCGCCTAATACACCTTTTGTCATACACATAATGTGCACAAAAAGTAAAGAACGTAACTTATTTTCAGATGGGGCGGTAGATTTGGTTTTTACCGTCATTGTAATTCGTTCTTCAAAGACGACACGAAGAGAGACTGATCGAAAGAGCGAGGCAGATGCAGAGAGCAACCGAGAGAGAGAGAGAGAGAGTAAAAACCTGGTGAGAAAAATAAAAGAGAAGGCGCAAGTTATTAAGGCCTGTTTGGCTCCATTTAAGTTTTTTTTTTTTTTTTTTTAAGAAATTTTTCTACTTTCTTATAGCTAAACAAAATAAAATGTAATGTTTTTTTAAGAGTGCTAGAATGAAAACGACGTCCCGTGCAGCATGACACATTAGCTCACGAGAGAGCCATCCATGCACGTCTCGAGATATGAACATACATAAATCTCGTTGATTAACACACGGGTCGAGGTTGCATGAGCGATTTTTGTGAGCCAAGTGTCTTACAGTGTGACATTGATGTTGTCATTCTAGTCATTTTCTTCTTTTTTTGGTTGAAGGGTTGGACTAACGAAATGTTGATTATGATGCCATTTGTAAAGTCGTAGGTTAAAACTTCTAATTTTTTTAAGCACATTTCTTGTAAATTGATGTACGTGTTATATATGCGTGTGTAATGCATAATGAGTATTATTGGACACCAAAGTATAAAAAACGATAAAAATGTGATTTGTTTTTTAAAAATGTTGCTATTGTTTTGTGACGTGATATTGTTGTTGTCATTCTAACATTTTTCCATTAGAGAATGGTAGTTCTAGTTTTTAAGTAACAAAAGGAGAGCAAAAGACATTAAATATAGTGGCATGTGACTCGTATATTTGCCAGCTTAGAGAAAGATTGACACATGTATGCATCTCTTTCTTATGAGCTAAGTTCTCTCACTCATGGTTTCTTTCTTGACAAAAAAACAAATCCTACACATGCACATAGTTCAGCACTCAACATGTTCAACTCTTTAGACTTAACAATGAAGCAATTCATCACATGACGTCTCATATTGAAGGACACAGTGGATATGATCTATGAAGGTACTAAATTAACTCAATTTGGGCACTTAGATTGAGCACTTACCTTACGTAACACTAGAGAGTGGGGACCTACACATTCTGCTCCTCCTTTCAGTCAGTAAGTTCGTCAGCAGCCAATCAATATATCTGTCAGTCAATTAAAAGGGAAGTGTTGAAATAACAATCTCAATTCGCACTTCGGAATGCATGTTTATGTATCTCATAGCTACGTGCCAAAGTGGACAACTATGCGATTTCGCGATGTGGATGACTGTGATTTGCCTTTTTTATTGAATTAAAGAAAAAAAAAACCAAAAGTGTTGTATTTAAAAAAAGTGTTGAAACTACATGTTTTTCTTTTATTTATCTTCTTAATTATTTTAAATAAGTGAAACTTGGTGGGATTTTGAACGGTGAAATTGAAAATAATGACAAATTTGTAGCTTTCACTTAACATATAATTAATCTTTGGTGTCTTAAACATTAGATAACTAGATTTGGTGATATACAATTGGTTTGATTTAATTTGATTGACACTTAAGTTCACTACATTTTGATTGACTTTCAAAGTTATTTATTTGGGACTGAGTCTACGTCATTAAAAAAAATTTAGAGTGACTATTTCAAAATAATTATTTATTTTTTAATTTGCATAGTTGATATATTCATAAATCGATCTACTTAACCTCAACAAATTCCAACTCACGCACTAATCAAGCTTATCAACTAACAATTAATAATTCTTTCAAAAGAAGTAACTCCATTAATAAGATTTAGAATCGAAATGATATTCAATAGTGTACTTGAAACTTGACTTTAACAATTTTTTTGAAAAAAAAGTAAATTAATAAATTAGACCACTAACTTTGTTGGAATGCTTCCACGTGGCAAGATTCAATTAACGTTGTTTGGTAACGTAAAAAGCATTTTGTTTTTTCTTATTTGCGTACCTAAATAATGAGATATTACAATTGCCTCCCTGGTCATTTGACCTTCATGTCAACTTCTCCATAAATTAGGTCATAACCATAATAAAAAATCAAATTTCAATTCTAAAAATCTTAACAAAAATAGCAATAATACATCGACTAACATAACCTCTTTTGAAATTCTTGTTATATCATATATGCCCTTCTATAAATTCATATTTATAATCGTAAGGTAAGCGTCTGACACTCTTATAGTACCTATATATAATTGTCGATCCTCCGCTCTCTCTCATTCTTTTTTCATTCCCTTCAAAGTACCGACACTCTTTTATATCTAAAACCTCACTCCTTAAATTAATTTTTTTGGTAATACCACTAACTAATTGTAAAAGTCTGCAACTCGCCTATTTTCCGAACCCGAATTTTAGTCAAACCTAATCAAAACATAAATGAAGCTCACAGGTGGTGGAATCGAATTTCCTATAAAAGAGAGGGTGGAAATTGGAAATATGCATGGTTGTGGGGGGCCATAAAAAATTGAAGGGAATCTCTCCCTTTCATCGCCAATTGAGATGAAATGTCGCCATTAACAAACCTTCATAAACCCTGACTTTTCTCCCAATTTTCGGTGCGAACTTTCCAAAGATCGGCACCGAAAAGCTCTCAATTTCCACTTTTTCGTCAATCAATCTCTCCATCGATCCCACTATCGCCGCTTCTCTCGCTCGATCGATCTATTTCTCTCGGTCTCTCTCCGATTCAAACCACCAATTGTTCGGTTTGTCGATTGTATGTTCGATTGTTTTGTTGTTGTTACGGTTCGAGTTGTTTGAATCGGAATTCAGTGTTGTTTGTACTAAATTTCTGATTTTGTGTGAATTTAGGGCGAAATCTTGTTGTTTTGTGTTCTAAAACCCTAGTTTGTGTGATCCGTGCATTCACATGTTGTATTTCGATCATCTGTTTCAATTGACTAACAAAGTATACTCAAAGCCTCCATTTCTGTATTCCATTTGTTGTATATCTATTCCATCAGATGTGTTTTGTATATGTTGTGTTAATTGTTTGAGATTTCGCCTCAAAATTTGATATTTGTCAAGCTTGATCAGTTGATTTCTGTACAATTGGGTGAATTGGATCTGTTTGAAGTGAAAAGGAGTGAAATTTAGTGATGGCGGATCGGGCTAGGTCGGTTTCGATTGAGGAATTGCCATCGCATTTGCTTATAGAGATTCTGAGTTCCGGTCGGCTAAGTGCGGTCGATTTGGCATGTTTAGAGCAAACTTCTAGGATTTTCAGGGGAAGCAATGGAGTGTTCCCTTTGAAATTTCGTTCTTTGGTTGACTATGTGGCTTTCCAGCTATGCGATTCGCATCCAATATACAGGCATTTGCCTTCCAATGCAAGGAAGGAGCTCTTTGAGCGATGTAGCTGTGAGTGGAAGCGGGTGCTGCGGTTCTTACAGGCGGTCGAACAGGCCTCTGATGTGGTCGAGACCTCAGCAGGCAATGTACTACTTCTTTGATATAGCTAGTGGAGTATTATACCCTGTTGAATGATTAGCTTTGCTTGATGTCGATGTTATATACCTACCGTAGTTTTTTTCTAGTAAAAGTAAACCTTTCAATTTTTCATGTTACATGAGCTATAAGAATCTGTGAGTGTGTCACCCCCTTTATTGGTTTACTTAAGTTGCATAGATGATAGTAAGACACATGATTGCTAAATCTATTTGGTTGCATATTAGCCCCAGTTATAGCATGTGCACATCCAGGTAAACATTAGCTGCTATATGCAGCAAAAGCCATGAAGTGAATTATAACACCATATCATAGGGTGACTTTAACGCAAACAACTCGTATTGAGTTATCACAAAAAGCTTTATTCGGAGGGATGAAAATGAAGTAAATGAAAGAAATAGAATCCTCAAACACTTTAGGGTAAATATAGTCTACTGAAAATCAAATCAAAGAAAAAAATATAGAAGGGATTAATCTAGACTAGACTTACATAATTCTGGCCTTTGGTCTTTGATTCTGCTAACAAATAGGTTTTATCTATGCAGATGCAGATTACCACTGGCAGATATCACACGCTTCTAATTAGTGACTCATCTGTCTATTCATGTGGGTCCAACTTGTGTGGCGTTCTTGGTCATGGTCCTTATGTGAAGCAATGCGTTTCATTTAGCCGGATCAGTTTCCCTATTGCATCACAAGTAATCCATGTCTCGGCTTCCCACAACCATGCTGCTTTTGTTATGAAATCTGGAGAGGTCAGTTAATCTTTGTTTTATATCATGAAGTTGCTACAGAAGTAGTTATTGCTAAGTCATTAGGTACACACGCTATCGGGGCTGCTGGCTCTCTCGAGTTCACTGTTTTTTCAGTTGAAACAAAGGCAAACCTGTCATTTTCGATCTTTTTGTGGATGATACTTTTTTTGTTTTTTTTTTTTTTTTTTTTTTCGCCTCCATTTGTGTTACCATTGCCTCCATAAGTTTAAATTTTACATTCACTATGATATGTAGTAGGATAATAGAGTTCAGATGAAACATCACCTTTAACAATACTTCTTCGTTTTGTTTTTGATAAAAAATGTTGTATCTTTCTGGAATAGGTATTCACATGCGGGGATAATTCATCCTTATGTTGTGGTCATGGAGAAGTAGGCCGTACTATTTTTAGACCTATGCTTGTTGAGGCGCTGAAGGGGTTTCCTTGCAAGCAGGTAAAGCATTTTAATTGTTAAGTATTAGATTTTTGTGTTTGTCTTGAACTTCAAAATTAATTTAAGTTGTATGTGTGTTCAGTTTCTTCTCTTACCTTTTGATTTTTAGTGGTTTTATTGTTATTTTCAGAAATGTTGTGCCATAATATTTGTCTATAAATTTCTGTCACCCTATAGGCAGTCATTTATTTAAGTGGGCATCTGAAACTTGATTGAATTTCTATTCAGGTTGCAACTGGACTTAGCTTTACGGTATTCCTTACAAGGCAAGGTCATGTATATACCTGTGGAACCAATGTGCATGGTCAACTTGGACACGGAGATACTGTAGACAGACCCACTCCCAAAATTGTTGAATCACTTGAAGAAGCTGGTTGTGTCGTTCAGGTTGCTGCAGGACCGACCTTCACCTTAGCTGTGATGACTGATGGGACCATTCATTCTTTTGGATCCGGCTCTAACTTCTGTCTTGGCCACGGTGAACAACATAATGAGCTCCAACCACGGGCAATTCAATCATTTAAGAGAAAAAACATTCACATTGTCCGTGTCTCTGCTGGGGATGAGCATGTAGTGGCGCTTGATTCAAGTGGATTTGTTAGTATTCTAACTTATAAGATTAATTTGTTTTAAGAACGTATAATGATCATGAAGTATTTATACTCCTCCATTAATAACAACTATTGCTTTTTGTGATTGATATGTTTCGCAGACATACACTTGGGGCAAAGGCTACTGTGGTGCACTGGGCCATGGAGATGAGATTGATAAAACTACCCCAACCTTGTTGAGCGGCCTCAGAGACCACCTTGCTGTACAGGTTTGTTTTCTACCTAGTCATTACTGATATTCTGCTTCGAAACTAGTGGACTGTTACTGTTTGAACTTTGACACATTACTAATCAACATTGGTATATATGCAGCGGCGAAACTAGTACATATTAAGGACACCAAAAGAAACAAAATACAACTATATAAGAAAAAAAAAGTTTTTAAGAGAATGAGTCCATCCATAAACATTTTTTTTTTAATTAGAAATAAGTAATATTGCAATTGGTCCTTGCGAATTATCTATTAGGATGACTGCTGGTAATTTTACAGATATTAACAATTCTGCAGTAGATTTTGTTGACACATTCTTTAGCATTCCAACTATTTGAACTATGTGACAGTTATATAGAAGAAGGATCTTTCTTTCCTCGAAAACGCAGCTTTGCCACTAATTATGTGCATCCTCTGATGTTAGTAGGTTTGTGCAAGGAAGAGGAAGACCTTTGTTCTTGTGGATGATGGATCTGTTTTTGGTTTTGGATGGATGGGTTTTGGGAGCTTAGGGTTTTCGGACCGGGGGACTGCTGATAAAGTCTTGAAGCCCCGAATTCTTGAAAGTCTAAGAGGCCATCGCGTTTCTCAGATTAGCACGGGTCTTTATCATACTGTTGTTGTCACTAATAGGGGCTTCATCTTCGGTTTTGGGGACAACGAAAGAGCTCAACTTGGCCATGATACATTGAGAGGATGCCTCAAGCCCACAGAAATTCTTGTTCAGGAACCATTGCATGAAGCGGATCCTATAGCAGCGGAAAGCAATTAACCAAGGCACGCCCCATCGACTTGAAGGTGAGTTCGTGATGTAGCTTTTAGATGGTTACGCATTGGATACGCAATTAATTTCCGAGATCTTTGAAATTAGTTGTATATCCAATTGAGGAAGCAATTAAGGTTAAAAAAATTATCTATTTTCGATTAGCACATAGGATTGCTGTTCTTCTGTTGTTGTTGCAAGTGGTGCAGAACTTACTCAGGAGATTAAGAACATAAAATGCAGAGCTTCTGTCCTGCGTGTTGATGATTTCTTTGTTTATCAATCCAAAGGGTTAATTCTAATTTCCTTCTCTGGTGTGTTCTTTATGTTTGTTGATCATTATGATATGGCGTCGACCGGAAAATCATACTTGATTGAGGTAATTACTTGTTTTGTTCAATGCATCCATTCATGGAATGTACAAGATGCTGTGGTGTTTCTGTAACTTGTAACACAGGCTTTACTCATTCATCACTATCACAATTCTGCATTTCAATACATATTATTGCTCATATAGCTATTATCAAAACCTGCATTTTTGGAAAATATACTGGTGTCACATAAATGTACAATTTGTTTTGCCTATGAACAAAATTCTTCAAATCTAAACTATCATTCAAAATATATGTACCAATGAGTTCAGTTCCTTCACCCAACATATTGAAGAGATTTTGTGGCTTTATTTGTGCTACTTTCTAAACTAGTTGATTTCGTTGCGGTATTGTCGAGTTGCGTGAGTGAATGTTGTTACCAAACTGCTGCCAAGGAGTTGAGATGATTTGAGTCTCAAAATTCCTACTGTGCTGCGTTACTGTTGTTATTAGTAGCATTCTTATCTAAAATTTTTGAATATTGTGGACTTTAGTTCAAAGTGCTTCGACAGCTGTATAAATATTAAGGTGGCCTGGAATAATATAACCTCTTTTAACCAAAAAAAAAAGAAGAAGAATATACATGTATATTTGTTTTTGCTTACAACCCATGCCGAATAAATATGACAACTAGCATGTATGTTGTTGATGTCACAGTTCATTTCGTCGAAGCAAACCTCATTCCCTCTCTCTCTATAAATCCTTTTCAGCTGAAACGTCACCATTTATGAAGGCCAACTGCTCCCACAAAATTGGGAAATAAAAGCGCTCAAAGTGTTCAATTGTAACCAAAAAGTAAGATCAGTTATCAGTCTTAACTTGACCAAGCAAGCAACCCAAAAAATAAAAAAATAAAAAATAACTGCTTTTCCCACTATTATTCTACTGTACTTGATGGTTTGCAACTGAACAATGCGAAGTGCTAAAATGACAACAGCATGTCGTCACTTCAAGACATATTACTCACAAGAGCCCTCGATGCGGACATACACAAATATTAATGATAACATGCGGGTCGAGGTTGCATGAAAAGCTCTTGGAAGCTAATGTATCTTATAGTGTGACATTGTTGTTGTCATTCTAGTATTTTTCTTGAAGAATTTATACATTTGAATTTTTAAAACAATTGAATGAGATCAAAACTTAATTATGTTTGACTGTTAAAATCTCAATGGCATTAAAGCACAACAATTGACGGTTGAAAAGAGAATTGAATTTTCAATTCTTCTAAAGCTCTCACATTCTACAAGTAATGTAACCACAAAAAAAGATCCCTAATTTGCAAGCTAGAAAATCACACACAGACAAATTGTTGGAACAAACTTCTTCGGATGGAAAATACATAACAAACTTGGAGTCTCAAACAAAAACTTCTCAAGGCACGCGATCGTTCTCTTTTAGACAAGATTTTTCCCTTCTTATCGATACAGCAGATACACAATGGAATAAACGAAACCACATAGATGCAAAGAAACACACACACAAAAGCCTCAATTAATCCAAACACATAAGATCAAAAAAGGGAAACAACCTTATTTTAACAAGAGTTTTGTTTTGTTTTTGTTTGTTGTTTGTTGTACACACTCTGCCTGCTAAAGCATGGACTGCAAGTGTTCTTGAAATGCCTTCAACATGTCAGAGAAGGTGACAATCCCTGCTAGACTGTAATCCTTCTCGACAACCCACACGTAGTTAACGCGGTGAGCTAAAGCTTGAAGCATCACAGCAACCAAAGAGCTGTTTGGATCACAAACAATGGCTTCTGCTCGCCGCGCCAAGTAACTACTTGACCTGCTATACTTCCCCGATCGAGTGCCCATCAAAGGCGTCGTCGATCCACTACTCGTGGAAAACTCATCATCAGATGAAAAAGACGACGAAGATGACAAGTATGAACAACAGCTTGATAATTCATCAAGCAAAAGCTCACACATTTGATCCAAATTCCTCTCTTTCAATCTCTTTTTAACTACCCGGATTAGATCGTCCGGGGGACCGCCACAATCAATGTAAGCCATGAGATCTCCGGCGGATAGAGTAGTGATCGCAGCGGCAACTGTTTCGTCACAGGAAGCGAGCGTGGAAGGCGAGATTTCCCCAATTAGCTTCCCCTCGTCGTCCACTACCGCGACTGAAGTCTGTTGGGTTAGTGCACAAGAGATGGCATCAATGGCAGATGCCGCAGCGTCGCGGTAGCGAATTGCTAACACTTCGAGCTCAATTAGCCCAAGAGACTCAATCGAAAACGAAGGCAATGGCGAGAACAGGCCGATTAGATTGAGTAGGAACCGGATTATGTCTTCTTGAGTGAGCCAACAGAATTCAATGCCGTTATGGAGAGTGGAACAAAATGGGGACTTGTTGAGCAGTTTCTTCCTAGAATGGCTGCTGTAAAAGCTATGCCTAATTGGAACAACTAGGTTTTGTGCGCCGTCGATGATCAAATCAATTGCATCCAATAAGCTGTAAAGCAAATAAAGAAACACAATGAGAGATTGAAACAAATTGAAGTAGTTCCAAACAATAACACAAAAAGCAGAGATTTTTATAAGAAAGCAAACCAAAACATATCCTCAAATTTTGAAAATTTATAGAATTGAAGTATCAAGATTTCAAGATAATATCTTTCAAGTCCAGACAAATTCAAAACACACACACACACACAAAAAAAAAAAAACTCCAAATTTTTCTAAACAACAAAAAAAAATCCATCACAAAAACTTTCAAAATGAGGTTGAATTGATCACAAAAGATCTTTTTATAGGATTGAGACTATTTATTAGAGCCAAAATAATAAAACGTGGATAGCACTCCCTCATTATCAAACTATTTTTTTTTTTTTTATATATCAGTTGGTATCCAGGCGAACCTGACTATTCCCGCAACGCCATGAGATAATCAACCATTGCATTCCAGTGGCCCGGAATCAAAATCGAGGTCGTGCGCTTAAATCACACAACCCCACCTTCGCCTTTACTGTTGTTTGCATTCACAGCCAAATTTATGATTTGAACAAATAGGATTAGTGAGCTATTGGCAATTAATTGATTTTATGTCTAGTCCATTATCGACTCCAAATTATCAAACTCTTCCATTATGCTCTCGACTTAGTGTTATTCCTGTATGGAGCCATTAATGAAATTTTTATTGTACTTAAAATGAAAGAAATTAAATCACCTGGAATTGGGCTCGACGTGGCGGACGAGTCGAGGATCCTTAGAAAGGATCGCAGAGACGGGAGATTCGAGCGCGGAAGCAGGATCCTCGAGATTCTCGTCTCTGCAGAGATAACAAACAACATCAACCATACAAACCTTGCCGACGCAACAACAACAACAACAATCTTCGTCTTCGAAATCGCTCTTCACCGAAGAAGAAGAACGAGAAGAGGAGTTAGGGTTAGGAGAAGCGTGGTTACAGTTCCATACACTGATACTCGTCTCTCCGGTGACCTTCAGAGCCGAGAGCGCGTCCCCAATCGTTGCAGAGACCGAGAGAGACCTCAGCGCCGGCTTTCCAATGCAGAGGTCCGATACCTCATTCGCTAAGAATCGGAAGCTCACTGCCATGCACAATCGACTCTTCAAACCCTACAACTCCAAATCGAAACCCTAGAAATCGATCGATCGATGGATCGATGTCGAGAGAGAGAGAGAGAATTAAGAACGAATTTGGTGTTCTGGCGAGGGCTTTTGAAGAGATGTGAAGGAGTGTAGGCCAGAGAGGGGTATTTATAGGCGGCTTGCACGTGGAGGCCACGTGAGTGTGTATCAAACTGAGTCATCGGTTTTTGTTACTCCACGTTGAGGTTGCGAAAACTGAAATCTTGCTATGTATTAATAAATTAAAAGCTTAGAACTTTAATTACTGTTTATTTAATAAGGCTTTATTTAATCCGGGTCTACCTTTCAGTCAAAGTACATTTATTTTGAATCTTTGTAAAATAATTTAAAACAAAAAAACTAAAAAAAAAAAAAATCACCAAAACCATTAGAGTAGCTCAATGATTTGGTACACGATTACTCAAGTAAAAAGTTGAGGGTTCGAGTCTCGATGAGAGCAAAATGAAAAATGATAAGTTAGTTTTTTGGAAGATGTTACAATGACACTTTAAAGTTACACTGGGGTGATGTGGTGGCGTGCACAACGCGCGGGGTGTATATCCCGAGACATGCACCGATGGCTTGCTCCCAAAAATATGGGACCTTACGTCACATCATCCAGTGTAACTTTGAATATAAATTTATGTAGGGTATCATTGTGAGCTCGGTGTGATCTAGCTATTAAACTAATGATCTACGCTGTATAAGTTCATTGAGATATATATATATAGGTGCTTCTACCATGGGTATCAAAAAGATACCCATGGCATGGAGCCTTTGTATCATTTAATTCTTGTTATTTAATTATACTTGGGAATTGTCCAATGCATTAAATGCAACATATTTTTTAAATTGTTGCTCCTTGAAAAATAAGTTGAGTAATGTCATGTGGCAATTGACAATGATTATGAACAATTACAATTAATGTAATTTCAAATTAATATTTATACCATGTAGTACACCTTTATAATATATATCAATAATTTTTTTTTTTGACAATATATCAACAATATTGACTTAGGTTGAAAATAGTTCCAATATAAATAAACTTGTTTGAGTAAAAAATATAAGTTTTTTTATATAAAATTAATTATTTATATTACTTAATCAAAATATGTTAACAACGTATGATACTTATTCATTTTATTAAAATATTTTAACACAAAAGTCTTTTTATTTTCTATTTTTAGATTATAAAATTATTAATTTTTAAAATTAATGTTTTAATTATGGTCGTGTATAATTTATTAAAATTAAGAAATTCTTACTTATTCTAAAGTTACGATAATTAAAATAAGTAATAAATATAATACTATTAAGTCTTTTTTATAAGTGTAGACTAAAATTACCACAAATTCAAATTTGATTTCATTTTTTCCTTCTTTTTAAAAGACAATAGAAAATACATCAATCGTAATTGATATTGAAAAATTAATAATCTAATATCACTGTGTATGAACTAGATTATTTTGAAGTAACAAATGTAATTATAAAAAAATCGCAATTATAAATAATTAATGATGATAGCTATAACAACAATATATAACAAATATTTGATCGATTTTAATAAATAAGACCCGACTACATGAATCTAATATCAATTGAGTTAAATTCAATATATTATATATTACACTTCATATAACTTTTAAATTCTTTAAATTATATTTTTATAATTTGAACACTTTAATGTGATTTAATTTAATTTGATAATTTAATTATTAATTTTTTAAAATTAGTTTGTACTATCTATTAATTATTTCTTAATCATATAAATGCATTATGTATGATGTGAATATTAATGCACCAAAATAATGAAAAATAACTGAAATTATTTCCTTAATTTCCTCCGATATTTTTTTTTAAAAAATCCACTTGACATCCAGCTCTAATCACACCGAGTAATCCACGCTCGGATATTGTCGTGCCCATACATGTGGTGGCCCTCTCAACTCGATTTTTTCATTTATGAAAAAATTCAAACTCAAGAGGAAAACCAAATCACTTGTCATTCTAATTAATATTATACTTTACTAATGTATCTTTGCCTTTTTATGTGATTCATATATAATTTTGGAACCTAAATTAATCATTATATAGTAGCATGTTAAAATTTAATTATTTTCCAACTTAAAGGTTTAATCATTTTAATTTGATTCAAATAATTTATTTATCTATTCTACTTTTTGTGTTGTAAATCTAAGTTTAATTATTTTTCTTTTGAGGAAATGGTTGATTATTTAAAGTATAAAGTAATTAAGTGTAAATTATTTCTTAAAAAAAGAGACAAATTATAAATAGCAATGTTATAAGGAGTTGTACTAAAATTTATTTTTAAAATAAATTTTATTATTGATATTGGGTAATGCATATTTGCTAGTAAATTCTTAGCTTGAAGGTTACAAATAAATTTTAAAAATGTCTTTATCTTCCATAATTAAAAAGAAATAACATTTTTAATTTTTAAACTTTTTCATTTGTAAAAATAAATAGCAAATGGTCAAACTTGTGATTTTTTATTGAAAATACATTTAAAGGTCATTAATTATATGTGGATCACATTAATGTGCATTAATTAGTGTTTGATACACATGGTAGAAGCACCTTATATATATATATATATATATATAATTTTATAATGTAGCTCAAATATATACTCATGTCATGGGAACTATATATCTCAATATTAGATTACTATATAATTTTAATATAATGGTGATTGATGTAGTGCATTTAATGCAAAACACATTAAATGCGTAATAAATGTTATATAATTGAGTTTCATGGTAGAAGCACACTGCACACTTAAATTAAAAGCCCTCTCAAACAACTAGATCTCTATATATTCTTCTATAACTTGGGTTGGGCCCTCCCTCCTTGAATTTGAAATTAATCAGAGTACGGCTTCAAATACCCTCAACATTAATCTAAAGGTCTCAACAATATACCAACTTAACCAAACCAAGTGCAGTTCATTGTTTACAATCACCAAAATGTAACGCATCAAAAAAATTTAGGCAAATATTTATATATATATTAAACTGAAACTAAGCCAATAATAGATAATTAAATTTTGACTGACCCACCTTGTTTGACTGTACACATATATATTTTGAGCCCGCTTTGATGACCATTTCAATTGTTTTTCTTAAATCTTTCAAAGTCCATGATACTTTGATCAGTTTTAAAAACAAAACACACACTTGTGACAAAATATATAACAAACATATTGTTCCAAGGTTAATTTATCTGAATATATGGGGATACATACATATATGTCTTAAAATAGGACATATTGCAATATTGTTCTTTTTTTTTTGTCATCTGCAATATTGTTCTATACAACACATATAATCGCCCTCCCAATTTTATTCGATAAGAAATAAACCAACTTTTCTTGCTCTTTATGGGACTTGAACTAATCACCCGCCAATTATACCAAACTTTTGCAAAGACACCCGAGCAGGTGTCTGTGGCGTAATGAGTTAAATTGCACTGCAAGTCTTGATTTCGAGCCTTAAGGACATGCCGCCACCTAGTGGTCTTATATATCCAATTTGAACCTGAATTAGTCAGGGTCCATTAGGCTTTGAATATCATTAATAGCTTAGACCCAAAAAAACAAACTTAATTTGTGACGCGGAATCAATTTCTCTATTTTTCATTAAGCAGCAGTTTTTGGTATTGAGACGAGGTACATGCTTTAAGCATGAAATTTTTAGCTGCTACTCATCAATAATTTCAAAGGCCCTGATGAGTTAACGTTGGCCTATTGATTAGGTTAGATAAAAAAAATATGGTAATGTTTTTGTCTTTGTGTGCCCATACCATACCATGCCATTGCCAACTGCAAGCCAAAAATAGCATTCAATTGACACTACTACTTACTTTTGACGAAGAAGACTTGGCCTTACATTTCGAACGGCACACACAGACAGACTGTCTTTACTTTGTGATGAGGTGCATGCCTTTGTGGACTTTGGCAGCCAAACATATATACATTTATAATTTGATATTGTATAGGGGATTTGCTTATTTTGTTCATTTATGATACAGTATTAATTGCATTACATTTTATATATATATATATGTATGGCCTATTAGAAATTCTTATAATATTTTTATATCAACTTTATATCGCTTTTTTTCGCACGTGGTGATGTTTAAGAAATTAATATTCCTAAGTATGGGGAAACTATACATGAGTACATGCATGTACTCATTTGGGGCAATTTAGCAAGGGCTCCCACATTTTTCATGTGGTATATGGTCCAAGAACAATGAAGCGAAGACAATATGTAGATTAGGAAATGACATGGGGGACATACTTTTCGGTTTTCACACATAAATCGATGGAGTTTGTTTTATTTTAAAATAAAGGCATAAAGTATCATTTATCATTTGGTCCATGAACTTTCGTCAGTTCATTTTTTTTTGGTCCATGAACTTTCATTTCTATCTACTTTTGGTCATTTTGTTAAATTTAAAGAACAACAATCGCTAACAAAGTGCTTCATCATGAGCGATATTTACGGGCGATTCACTATTGATTTATCAACCCAAAAAACCAATTATGAACCGTTGCATTAGTAATGTTATGTTACACTTCAAACTTAACAATATGACAAAAAGTAGATGGGGATGAAAGTTCAGGGACCAAAAGTGAACTGATGAAAGTTTGAGTATCAAATCAACAAAAACGTGAAAATTCAGGGACCAAATGATGTTATTAATTTGTCAAAGTATCTCTGGTGAGACGGTCATCACTTGTCAAAATGCAAGTTTGAAGAGGTCGCGAGTTCCACTTCCATGTCAAAAATAAAAATAAGAAAATAATGTGAAACAAATTGCACAGGGTACTATATATTAGTACTATTAATTTGTTAGCCAAACTTTTTCATATAATATATTAAACACTAAGCCTGCCCGTAAGTAGTGTTTGATTCTCTGTCTTAAATTAATAGCCACATCGATAATCTAAGAATTAATAATGTTGATTTTGACCAATACCCATTCTACCCAAGTTAATTATCGAAGCTTAATTATTGAATTAGAAGTAACTATCAGACATATTGTTGATGTTTCGAGCACCAATATATTGATATCCACTTGTGCTCACTGTTTCTATTAGATTAATCTCCCCTATCAACTAGGTCTCCAAAAGTACATTAATAAACTATAACCAGTCCACCTATAGCACTTTTGTGATTTAAAGTAGGTTTTACCTTTATTTATGAAGATAACAACAAATTAATCAATTTCATTGTTGAGACCAACAATATGATAAGGATGAATTAGTAATGACAGGTAAGTTTCATGAATATATATATATATAGATATTTTACCATGGAGCTCAAATATATACTCATGTTATGAAACCCTCTCAAAATATGTTGTGCATTAAATGATTTGTGCATTTATGACGCCTATATATATATATATATATATATATATATATATATATATTCTTCCCTTTCTTACACCGATGAAGATTGTGTTTGGTGATAGAATTTACAAGCAAGAAAAATGTAACTTCTAGTTAATTTTTTAAGTTTGCCAAGTGTGCGTCTTTAATTTAAGGTTATATTTTGTCTCCAAATTAACCACATCAAAATATCCAACCCATAAGTATGGGTTTTACTTTAGAAAGCCTCGATTGGTAGTACTAGTTAAGGGTATACTTGTAGTTATATATTTCTTGATGAAGTTACATTTTTTTTTTGTCAAATATAAAGTTACATTTATATCTTGCTCCACACATTCTCAATAATTTGAGCGAAAAAAAAAGTTTCCGACATCGAAACTGAACAAGTTAATAGCAAATTATACGAGTGTCTATATCTACTTTTGTTTCTAAAAGAAGGAGAATTTTAGGGTGAAAATTTTGAGACACTCAAAATGGACACCCGATTGTTGATGCTCATCCAATACGCATTGATTTGTGTGCACACAAACATCGATCCAGAAATTAATAGACACCAACAATTGAATGTCTATTCCAAATATCTCAAAACCAGTCATTCTAATATTTTCCTTTAAATAAATAATTTTTCACGTACAAGTAGCGCCCCATGCCACATGAGAAACTAAAAAAAATAAAAAAAATAGAATTCACACTAATTAGGCCAAATCTAAATATTAATAAGAAGTTACTAGGGGTACTCATTTTAGACACCGACTTCAACACTTGACATTCGTGCACTATTAATACACCTCAAAATACCCATTCAAAATATATTGAATAACCCATGATTGGTAGGTATTTAAAGTCCAAAAAATCTATTTGACTCTTTGAGTCCTGGTACTTAAGTAAAAGACCTAATTACCCTCTACCCCCAAACACCAATAATGAATTTAAATTAAGTCTTTATGTCTTTTTAGTTGTTTGAGTCCGAACTTTTTGAGTCCATCTAAGTCGGTGTATAGACTACATAGCCCAAGCCTTTTTCATATTAATTTTGAGACATGTACCTAAACTAGATAATGATTTTCTTGGAAGGAACAAATTCCTAAAAGTGCTAAAAGTGGCCAAGATCTCCTTTTTTTTAGTAGATCTGCTGCCCAACGACAGTAATACAGTAAACGACGATTGACCAAAAAGAACTGGTCACGTCAAAACAAAACGACAAAACAAGTGCGGCCGAGGAAAAGTACAAAATACACCACTGCGACACGCGCTTTTGCTGCTCCACTCCATCGCTTGTAGATGCTGCGTGTCCCACTTTGCTTTCTCTCGCTAACCGTACTTTTCTCGTGCGATTAGATAAGCATGCCGTCTGCCACGTGGCCAAGTGGGTCCCATCTGATTAGCGACTCGCTGTCCCACACATTCTGTACACAACACGTGTCTCGATTCAGGATAAGATGAGTGTGATGATTTGTTTGTACTTTGCAACTATGCTGTTGACCGTACTTGCTTAGGTACCGTTGTTTTCATATTGCCTTTTCACCATCTATAAGTATCGATTATGTCATAATCGAAGTATTAATTTGTGATCGATTAGAGAGTTTTTGTTAATATGGTCTTTAAACTTTCGTCGGTTTATTTTTGGATCATGAGTTATTTTTTTTATATATTTACTGTTGATCATTTTGTTAAGTTTAGATAGTAGCGGATACTAATGAAATAGTTCACAATCAATTTTTTTGGTTGATAAATCAATTGTGAAGCACGCGTGAATTGATAACGAAGTACTTTGTTAGCGCTCATTATTCTCCATATTTAACAAAAAGATCAAACATGAAAATGAAAGTTTAAAGACAAAAAATAATTCGATGAAATTAAGTTTGATGACAAAATCAACAAAAACGTGAAAGTTCATGGATCAAATGATACTTTATCCTTTTATGATGAAAAAACAATATTTTTTATAAAACTTTTTTTTTCTAAAATGTATAAAAATAAATCATGGTTTTTCTTTGTCATTTTTTTTTGATTGGTGGATGAGTTTATTAATATATAATTTTATGAGGTGCTTACAAATTTGATACAATATTGAAGAACGATATCTCCTAAAAAATAATAGGGAGCAAAGTAGAGTCCCATCACAACACCAACATCAAAGGCCTCCAAGCACGTAAACACCAAAAGACAGCTCTAATAAAAAGAGAACAAGTCTCCGAGAACAAAAAAAACCTACAAATTAAAGGAATAAGTCATAAAACTTCTTGTTATGCATACTAAGATTTTATTTTGCATTGTACCATACTAACTCATATATAATTTGATGGACATTATGGTAGGTAAGAGCGTGCAGACCAAGAGACTTTTTTTTTGGTGACTATGAAATTCTAAAGGGACATCACAAACCACATCGCACTCTGATGTCCGTGCGATGTTTCTCGTGATGCGTGTGAATCACATCCCGAAGAGCATCACCCGCACATCAGAGCGCGATGTGCATTCTCACGTGTGTTTCTCATATACGCCTAGCACTGCATCGACTTTATATTGTGGGTAAGAGTACTAAGTATGTGCCTTGAAAATAATGATAAAAAAAAAAAGTATGTGCCATGAAAAGAAAAAGCGTTGCATAAAAGTAGACTTAAAGTCATCATAGTCAATATTCACGCTTATAGAAGGCCACTATTATTATTATTTTTTTCCCTAGCTTCAACTTTGAATTAAGAGGATTACGGCCCTTCTTAGAGGCAGAGCTAGAAAGCTAGGGAGCAAAAGGGGCGGGAAATTAATATACTTAATTAATAAGATATGAAATGAACTAATCAAGTGGTGGCTCATCAATTGTTTGTGAGTTTCATCAATGACTCACGCTCGGAGTGGGGGAAGTAGCTATTCAAAGTAAGAACGATGAATTTTTCCCCTATTACACTGGTGAAAGTTTTTTCGACTTTATTTGTAGGAAACACATTGTTTCTCGTCTATTTGTAAATACGTATGTATATTGAGCTATAATAAGTAAAATCTCGTTCTCTGTAAAGAAAATATTTGGTATGTAGTTATTTATACAAAAGATTGACGGGCTCAGGTCTTTTGTACGAAATAAACAATAGCTTAGTTTGGTTCGTTGTGTTCAAAATTTTTAAACCTTGTGGTTCGAGGTTCAACCGATCTTCCTCGTTTTTTTTTCTCATAAAAATTGATGAATATATAATTTTTTATAAGAAAAAAATAACTTGCCCCCACTGGAGTTCGAACCCGTGAGTTCTTACTCTCAAACCCCGTATCAAACCATATCGAGTCACCCAATTGGTTAAAACAGATGAATATATAAATGTAGCAACAAGTACTTTTTATTTAGGAAAAAGTAATTAAAGTTGCATCACATGTCCACAGATATAAAATGGAAAGTATTCCAAATTTCATCATGGCAATTACATTTATAATTAATTAATAATCAAACTGAATGCTACAATTAATATATATAGCTAATTACATATTTAGTGCATCCAACTTGTCATTGTTTCTGATCCTCAGATGCAAATAAGTTATAGCTACGTACAATCTCTTTAGGCGCCAATTAATATACATTAATAATATCAAAAGTATATCAAATTAAATCACCTAGTACATTTAAAATATAAAACACAGAAGAGTTCTTATAAAAATAAAAATAAAACACAAAAGAGCCATTATAAACCTTTCGATGCCTCAAAGAGACAACACACATGAAATTTTTTGATGAAGACAACGCACACGAAATTAAATCAAGAATATAAAGTTCTTCTGATCACTACGTACCATTACTCTTAATTAGCTTAATTTATATGCATCTAGAAAGTTCTTTTATGTATAGTTATGGTACCAACTTGCTCATCTCCCTATCAATCATAGAGATCGATCGATGTGTACTTACCTAGTCGGCGAGATTCATGGTGCATGTTGGTTGGGAATCTTCAATTAATTAAGTTGTTTTATTCACAATTCCTTGTTAAAACATTGAACTTGATTAATTAGGACTTTATATATATGTATCCAATCTCTCTAAATCAATAAAATTAAGTAATGACAAGTTGATGATAGCATGGCCAATATCTATTAGAAATCGAACCCCAACCTCTTACTTAAACTCCCATTGTCAAGTTAGTGAGCTACCCACTTCGTTGGTTACAAAAATAGTTGTGCACATACTTAATTTGGTTTGTAAGAACATGATATATTGATGCGTGCATGTGCGTGAAAATAATGTTGCATAGTCCCTATATATTTCTACTGGTGTCTTCGTCATTGAAACAAAAAGTTCAAAAAAGCTAAAACTGGCGACCCTTAATTGTTTATATATATATATGCACACCGTTTATTTTCTTGGTATAGGTAGCCAATAAGACACAAAATTGAAGATCCTCATAAGGATAGGACTATCCTATTATATGTGTTCGAGTCTCCAACACTTTGAATAGTTTAAAGAAATTAAAATCAAAATATCAAGGTCGCAATACGTATTATGTAAGACTACAAAGTAATTCAGACGGGTTCCTCATTGCATCAAGATTGTTTGGAGTATTGTATGCTCGGGCGAATTGCGCTAAAACATCATGAGAATAGTCAAATTCATTTGGATACTTACAGATACCAATAAAAAAACCAAAATTAAACAAAACAAAACTCTTTCTTATAAAAATAAAAAAATTAAAAATTGGCCATATATATATATATATATATGCATGGTGCATGCACATGCATGATGATCAGGTGCAACGTCAGTAGTGACGGTGTACAGTATACTGGTACCCAAAGTCATCACGGATGCGACTCGATCGATCAAGATTCGAGATGTGGGGGCCACCAAGGTTTTGCAGGTGAGCTGTCAATTGACTTATCTGGAAACGCACGTTGTCGTATCTAAATAAGGTCTATTGCGTATGGAATCTTTTCACATGGCGTTGGTTGTGATTTCTCTGTCGAACTTCATCCGTACCTATATATAAGCTATGATGGAGATCATTACTTTAATATTACATCTAATTACACATTAACCAGATTCACATGGATTTAATTACTTATTAGTCTTAACTTGGCATTATATTAGCTAAACAACAAAGCAGTGATCACAATCAACAGACTTCAAATCAACAACAACAACAACATAGCCTCGATCCAATTAACTCGAATTATTACATGGATCAAATTTTTCATTGTGTTCGATTAAGTGCAATTGATGGTGAGCTTTTCAAACCATTCAAATCACTCATAATTAATGCATCTCATGTTAACTTTGGTCTGCTCCTACCTCGTCGAATTTCTACCGTTTCTATTTAGTCAAGTTTTATAGTTTCTATTTAGTCGAATTACTTACTAATTAAATGGGCATATAAGTACGTATATATTTGTAGTTTGAATATGTAAATATGAATATTGTAAATTGGGTTATGCTTGAATAAAGTAATAAATTTGTAGTTAAAAGAAATCAAAATCAAACGTTAATATATAAAGTGCATAAAAACTATGGCATTTGAAAAATAGAATGATTATTAAAAAAAAGAAATCGAAGCCTAATTGTAATTAATTAATCGAACTGGAACATCAAATTATAACATAATTATAATATAAAATGGATCTCTTAGAAGATGTTTGATTTGAAGACTCCAATTTAATTAGTATGCACTTGTTAGTATCGATGCGATACACATTGAGATATATGCACGTGCATCTCAGTCCAAAAAGCATAGGGAGTTAACACATGAGTGTCCGTGCAGCGTGTCTATGCTCTTTGTGTACCAAAAAGGTGAATTTAGAATAAGTCCTAATTAATTTCGTCCTAATTTAAAGGTTTTGAAAGATTTGTTAATTGTGTTACCATTAATTAATGTAACATAATTAATAATTTGCGGTTAGTAGATAAGGTTTGTTGATTGTTAATTTTGACAATCAAATAGAAAGAAAAAGAACAAAAAATACTACCAAAAGAAAAGAAAACAAAATCGAAACAACCGAACTTTAATGTAGCACAAAATCATATTCCTACTCCAATTAAAAGTATGAAATCAACTTCATCTACTCATCAAAGAAATCCTGATTGAGTCATCAAACCAAAAATACAAAAAACAAAGCTAAAAAATAGGTGTAGAAAGTCGAAATCGAAACAAAAAAAAATTATTATCATATATATAATGGAAATACCAAGATTTGATTGAGGTTAAAATAGCCTTATTGACGTATTTGTCCTTCTAAAGAGTCTTTTAACTTCTTATTTTTTCATCCTATCTCATTTTAAAAAGTAAGGGTAGAAATGTCTTATTTTAAAAATAAAAATAAAGGACGTTGAGAGAGGGGAAATAGATTGGTTGATGAGAACGTGGAGAGAGAAGATAGTTTTAAGGGAGAGGGAGGGAGAGAGAGAGAGAGAGTGATGCAGGTAATTAGAGAGAGTTAAGATTGACTAAAAATAGTTTCAATAACTAACTGAAAACTATATCTTTCTTTTAGTATTTTGAAATGTGTATTTTTTTCAAAACCAAAAAAGAAGTTCGGGTTCTATCTTCAAAAGAAATATGTGCGGCTCCCTCATGAAACGGAGTAAGCATGCAAGAGTAAATTGAAGACAAAGTAGAAGATGCATAGTGACGAAGACAATAAAATTCATCTCTCTCTCTCTTTTTCATGAAATAATCGACATCGGCAAGTTTTTGTAGGAATGCAGTTTTTATTTTATTTTAAGGGAACCACATAGACAAATTCTCAAACAATCACTCTCTAACCCACCGTTTTCTACAATATGACTGATTTTAATTGCTTTGTTGCTTCAATGTCGACACTTTTTACTCCCAACAAATTTTGCCTCACGTGTGCCCATTGGCTAGTATAGAAAATAGAGGCACGTCACAAAACCGAAAAACAAAGGAAATCGAAAGAAAAAATTGAAATACCCAAAAAATAAAAAATAAACCGATTAAGAAACTGCAATAAAATGTCGAAGAAAAAAAAAAAAAAGAAATGTTTGTCAATCAAACTGCTATAAAATAGCTAAAATCAATTTGAATAAATTAAAATACACAAAAAAGAAATAAAAACATGTCACTTGTATCGACCTCGTTTATCCTTTCAAGAAGATCTTCCTTTATATATATAAACATGTTTGCCAACCCATCAAAATGTTTTTATGTCAATTCCGATTTAATTAATTAATTCTTTTTTTAATAATTGCACTAAATTAGTCAATTTAATTAGGTGATTTTTTTATATGAAAACTTAATTAGGCGACCTTCACTTACAAGCAAATTGACATTATTTCAAAAATAAAAACTCTTTTTAGTAAAGTTGGTATTGATCCACAAATTGAGATAATGACCAGAGTTAATCGAGTAAAATCTTCTACTATTTTATCAAATTAAGTGAGAAATATTGAGTGGTTGCGGATTTATTATAAATAGATAATCTAAATAAATAGTTTGTGTCCTAAAAAAGCAAATTGTTTGTTGATTTTGTTTTGTTTTTTGAAATCTTATTTCTAAATTCTTGAAATCAACATTTTCTCGTAAACCAACCTACTTAATCAGGTTAGCGCTTGATTAATTCCACGAAAGTCAATACAGCACCCAACTCTATGATCCAAAGAACATAGCGTTTTTATGAAACCTTTAGTAGTGTCACAAGGTCACATTGTCTCGGTGGAAGAGCTAAATTATTGAATAAAAGTGCTAGAATGACAACAAAAAGTCACACCCTAACAGACATTAGCCCACAAAAGCCGTTTGTACGTATCTCAAAATGTGACACACACAAATCTCAATGAATAACACGCAAGTCGAGACCGCGTGGATAGCGGACTTATTGAAAATCACTTCTTCATGTTACTTATCTTATATAATTGGCATCTCTTCTTGGTTTTCAACGTAGTATTATGTATTCAGCAACTGCACCATTTAGTCCATGCTTCCAAACTATCAAGTCCCTCGTAGGGAGTAGACCTCTCAAGCTTATTAGGATGGTATTTGATTCTATAGTAGATTCATTACCATACACTTAAAAGAATTATAAAGATGGGCCTATCATTGAACATTCTTAAATTTGTTGTCAAACTCCAACTAACCGGCCCAGCCCAAGAATCCCCAACCCACTCAGATTGGATGTTTTTTTAGAGAATTTCACTTGCAAGCACTGTTAAAAACTAAAGGGAGTTGCTATTGCTACGGTACACACTTCGAGGTGAGAGTCGCGCATCCAACGACACTCACAGATGGGTGCACTTAAGTCGGTGCTCAAAGTGAGTCAATCGATCATTTTTCAGAATTAAAATAGAACTTAAGCCATAACGAATACAAAGCCAAATTTGGCTCACAAAAGTAGAGGCATGTCTTTTTCATTGTACTACAAACGTGATTGGCTAAATATGAAATGTATTAGGTAAGAACTATTTTGAAAAAGAATTTAAATAAATATCTTTGATTAAATCAAGCTGGAAATTATAATCTATGCAACTGATTTCAATTATTTTGAAGCTTTTTTGTTGTATATAAGACAGTAAACAGCTTCCATTAAACCAACAACTGATTAGTCTCACTGATAAGAGACTTGCTTCTTGTTAACAAAGTCTCAAGTTCGAGTCCCATGAATGTAAGCCACCTCCAAATGAGGTCCGATAGTGTTTAAGTGTAGCTTAGTCAGTGAAGTTGACTTCGAACACCACGTGAGAAACGGAAACAGAAAAAGAAAAACAGCTCACATTAGAATATTTAAATTTTAGAGCATGCATGCTCTTTGGCTTACCTGAATGTACAAATTCAAGCTAGCTCACAGCCACGTAGTAAATGCATAATGTATACGTGTAAAACACCAACAACAGCCTTACCAGTTTCTGTATATCCCTTTCACGTGGAAAAGAAATAGAAAAATATTAGAATGATAACATGAATGTCGCAACGAAACCCAAATCCCAAATCGGTTCACAGAAACCGTCCATACGGCCTTGATTTGCGTAATATACATTGAAATTTGTTTATGCTCACATCCCCAAATGTACATAGAAGACTCAAAGGCCCGATGTAACTTACAATGGAACGTTCTCGTTGTCATTCTAGCACTTCTCAAATAAATACCTTTGGCTGTTGAGCCACCACCACCACCTACCCATCCATAGAAAGCCCCAAATCTGTTTACAAAGCCACAACCTGCTGATGACTAGGATATGGGTCACCATCACAACTAGGGATAAGGATCAGGTGACCACAATTTGTATACACTATACAGTACGCCTCCATCACTTTAGACAATTTTCAATCTTTACAAGTCTCCCCTCTATTGCACTTTTGATCAGGCACAGATCAAGTTAATTAGTTTGTGGTTCGAACCCACTACTAAAATTTACTTCGACCACTAAGAAATCACTTATTCGAATCTTCTAACTTTTTGAAATTTATCAAAATATGTCGCAAATTTAATTTCTAATTAATTGGAGTCAAACTATACAAATCAAACTCTTCTTCCACTGTGCTTGATGACGTATATTCAAAACCCTTCAAATCTTTCTTAATTAATGAATTTTAAGTTATCTTAAGTCAACCACTACTATGTTACTTTTTTTTTTTTTTTTTTACTATATCTTGTTTTCTAACTGCAACATTTATGGGCCTCTTTGGATGGTTCCTTAACTAACCTAAAGTAACAATTAAAGCTGTGTGCTAAAGGTGGCAGCTTAACAGTCATGATGAGAAACATCTGTAAAGAGGAATGGAGAAAAAAAAAAAAAAAAGATTCTCAACACCTCTCTCTATCTTATCCTGCAAGTCTGCCAGTCAAATGAGGCAAGCAAATCAAATGGATAACCTTGGTCCTTGGTAGTGACATCTTCAAAACCTAGTTTGTCTATAAATGGTGGCTATTAGTGCAAAGAACTCTCTCTCTCACTCATTTCATTCTCCTAAACAAATTCAGGCATTTCAAGGAAAGACAGCAATGTTGGCAATATTCCATGAAGCATTTGCTCACCCCCCTCAAGAGCTTCACAGCCCTGCCTCATTGAAAAGCTTGAAGAAGCCTAAGCTACCAGAGGAGATAGTTGAGGAATTTCTCTCTGCACATCCCAATGCCTTCTCTATGAGGTTTGCAGATGCTGCAGTGCTAGCCTTTGTTCCTCCACAAAACTCTTTCTCGATTCATCAAAGGTGACCATTAATTAGATTCCATGGTTTTGGTTATTGAGATTGTTCTCCTATGTACTATTTTTCAAGCAAAACAAATGTTTTGTTGGTTTTGTTGGTGCAGCTTGTTCTGTGGTTTTGATGATATATACTGCATCTTCTTGGGGAGCTTGAACAACTTATCTTTCCTACTGAAGCAGTATGGGCTGACTAGGGAAACTAATGAAGCAATGGTGATAATTGAAGCATATCGAACCCTAAGAGACCGAGGACCGTACCCGGCCGATCAAGTTGTGAAGGATTTTGATGGAAGCTTTGGCTTCGTTTTGTATGATAGCAAGGCTGGAAAGGTGTTTGCTGCACTGGTATGTTTCTCTGCTAATGTATACATTCCTGAAAAATCAATAACGCTAGGTCGAAGAATGTTATGTTCATATCATTCGATCTCTTCTTGTGATGTGGTAGGGATCAGATGGTGAGGTTAAGATGTTCTGGGGCATTGCAGCAGATGGTTCAGTAGTGATTACAGATGACCTAGAAGCTATTAAAGGGAGCTGCGCTAAATCCTTCGCGCCATTCCCGACCGGTATGCGCATAATTGTAGCCCTAAAGGGTTTACTTACCAGCCTAATGCTTCACTATTATAACAATCTCAATGTTCTAATGCTAAATCCTTTGCACCATTTATCAATCTAGTTTGATTGGCTATTGATAAAGTCCAATTTGAAGATCGTAGGGTTTAACGGCATGTCCAAATTAAGATGTGTTTAGGCCTTTATCAGGCCCTCGATCTTGTCATAAAACACATCTTAATTTGGACCTGCTGTCGAACCCTACGATCTTCAAACCGAAACCGTATCGGCTAAAATGTTGAACAAGAACAAAATAGCTAATGTTTTTCTAATGTGGGATGTTCAGGGTGCATGTTCCACACTGAGGGAGGGTTAAAGAGCTTTGAACATCCAATGAATAAGATGAAAGCAATGCCTAGGGTGGACAGTGAGGGAGTCATGTGTGGAGCCAACTTCAAGGTTGATAAATACACAAGGATTAACAGCATTCCACGAGCAGGAAGCGAAGCGAATTGGACAGGATGGGATTCACAGCAGTAGCAGAAACATGAAATAAAGCTCTAAAACCACGCTGTATATAGTTACACCTGTTTAACAACTTCATTGATGGCCTTTGCATGTCTTTTGTGCTTCCTAAGCTTCAGACTCAGGCAGATCAATGTAAAGCTATATCTATGAAACTTTGGACTTGGACACCTCTGGAATTTCTAACCATCCTACAATGGCACGGTTTAGAATCTCATCTAATTCAAGGTGTCTAATGTCTATGCTTCCTACAGCTCACAATAAGTCCATCATACCAAGAATAACAACAGCAATATCATAGCAAGTGTGAAACAACAGCACTGAGTGTAAAAGTAAGTGTGCTTACACAAATTTTGATCCAGGAAATTTGATGAATGAGACAGCTTCCATTGCTCTAGCAAAACAATGAACAATATCAATCTAGTAGGAGCTATTGTAGAAAAAAGAACAATGAAAAAGAGCAATACAGGCTTACACTAATAGAAGTAACATTCAGTAACATGAAAAAGTTAAATATAATAAATAGGTTCCAATGGAAAAAAAAAAAAAAGGAAACATACTATGCGAAAGCTTGAGTTCCTCTTGGTTGATGCATACAGCACGGGAGAATCAGTAGGTGCCGTTAAGCTTGAACAAGGGGAATTGTATTCAACTCGACATGGTGAAAGCCTTGTAACCTGCCAAAGACCACGGCTCATTCGAGAATGGTGGTGAACAGGGCGGACATTGGTCGTATTCAGCTGGATATGGTGAAAGCGTTGAAATTCATTGAAGGCGAAAGAGCTGACTTGAAAATGGTGGCAGATCCCAGCACAAAAACATCTTCCAAACCAAATAAGTATATCAATCGCTTAAATTAATCTGAATCCACGAATATCTGCAACATGAAATCCAATGAATAAAAAAAAAATGTTATACCAACAAGGAGAATAAATTCTAGATTCAGATAGGGGAAACAATGGGTTCAATCAAACCATAGAAAAATCAAGGCCAACATGAATTCAAAGGCGTGTAGAAACTGACCTCCAAATCTGCCAACGTATCGTAAATTTTATTATCTCTTGCGTCCAATACTTTAATCCCTGCTATTTTCTGAACTCCTAGTCGAATGGCAATTAGATTCTGCAGCAGAATCACCAGACAACTTAGATTGTAAAGTTGCAATTAGCTACATGCTACATCTGCAAAATCTATTTAGCTGTTCAATAATTAATGAGAAGTGCTAGAATGACAACAAAATATCACACCACAAGACACATTGGCTCGCAAGAGCCATCCATGCATGCCTCGAGATGCGGGCATACACGGATCTCGATGAACAACACGCGGGTCGAGCTTACATGAAGAGCTCTTGTGATCCAATGTGTCTTGTGGTGTGACATTGTTATTGTCATTCTAGTATTTTCTTTCCCTATTAATATAGGGTTGTATCTGGCACAAGAACAAAAACAACAAAGGAGAGTAGCTCAAGATGAGACTAATCTTTCGCAAACGAAAAATAAAACTTGGTTAAGCTAAATGCTTCGACTTGTGGTAAAATGCAATGCACCAACCAATAGAAAATAGAAAACACTATACCAGGATGAACTCCGTGGAGCTACTTGCTTCTAGTTGTGGTAAAACCTGAAAAAAGCTGGATATTAGCACACAACATTTGAGAACATATCTTTCATACAAATATCAATACTATGAACTAAGCTCATAGGCTGGTTCAATGAGTCTCCATGATACCACTGCTTGGAGGCCATTGATCATAACAGCTCTCTCCTCGGAAGGATCGCCTTGCAAACAAACTTGAAATGGTCCCATTTTCTGATCAGTCTGATTGGTGAGATTTATACGAACCTGCAAAAAGATAATCGAAACAAGGGTCAGGTTAATCCGTATCCTGGATACTTTTATGGGAATTCATGACCACAGGAATCAAAATTTTTACTTTCACTTACAGGATTGAGCAAAAACAGATTGACTGTATTGCACCTTTACTAGCTTGAAAAACTAAATTTCATTCTGAAACAAAACAATGAAATCTAATCTAAAGTTCAAACTCAAACAGGTTAAAGAAATTGGTCTTGGGAGATATATTTATTTATGATCATTTCTTTTTGCAAGAAAGAAGAAAGAGTAAGCTCTCCTTGAATCCAGCAAAATGGGAGAAAATCTTCAATCACAGGTCACAAGAAAATGTATTACATTCTCCTGACAAAAATTCCAAAAACCAATTACAAATCTCAAGAACAACATACTAGTGCATTCCACAGTAATCAAGTTAACTTCCAACAACCAAGCTAATTTGCAACAATATGACAGTCTGAACATCCTTTTTAATTCCTTCTCTTTTTTCTTTCTTTTTTAGGAAGTTACATTTACAAGATTTGTAGTTTGAACCTATGGCCTCCAAAGTAGCTCATCAAACTATCAAATTATGAGTTCAAAGTTCAAACCCAAACCTAGAAATCACTTCAGAGCATCATATTTCTGAACCGAACATGACATTTTTTGTATTAGGCTGTTGAGATCAACAAAATAGAAACCAATTGGAGACAGTTACCAAGAATGGCCTTTCCAGCACTATGACAGATGGAACTTCTACAATCTGCAACTCAATCTCTTTGTGTGTAATAGGCTGCAAAAGAAGTAATGGATATGCATGTGAACGCATAAATAATGCCAGAGGAAACTCATATCAGTTTTAATAAACCCAAAAATGGCTTCACAAGCAAATTTCAGAGTACAGAAACAAGAGATAAATGCAATCAAATATCTAAACAGTACCCATTTCAGATTCTTATAGCTTCGAGTGATGCTATCTTGAAGCTGATAAAGGTGTCAAGTGGGGCGTGTATCCAATGTTGGACTTCCATTTCTCAAAAAATAAAGTAGATAAGGAATCTCAACAAAAACCGTCAACGAAATCAGATGCCTATGTTTGTGTCAAAAGTTTTAGAAGCCTTTACTTATGAATTTTGTAGCATGAAATTCTTTTGCCGTGCTTGGACTAACCTGCATAAAGGTTTTCCCCATCTTGGAGTAGCTGAAAGCCTGAAGGACTTGCATGTCTTGTTTTCAATGGGTCCTTATTGTATCATATTTTTCCATCTTGTATTGTATTCCTTAAAATCTACGTATAATTATCTGGAATTGAGGCTTTGTTGATGTTGTTGCTGTTATCATATTCACGTATACTGACTTGTCATTTTATGGAAACAAGTTTATAATCAAAGTTCTAGACATGAAAGTTCAAACTCATTTTGTGATGTTAAAGGTGTTGCCTTGGCAATGGTTACTCCATGGTCAACACAATCCATAACAAAATTGACTCAAATGCCTCGGGAGAACGAGACACTTTATCTTAATTTTTAAATATATTGGAGATGAATTAAAGAACAAGTATTACAATTTGTCATCCTTATAAAATATTCAATCTCTTATATTGCAAGACATAGATACATGTTAATATCATATGTACGTGCAACCTGTAAAGTTAATTAACTAACAAATCCTCAGAGAACTATAAATAAATATCTTGTGTATGAAATCGATGATGCCTCACATAGGTGTCATCATGTAGGCTAGATTCGACTTATTCTCTAGGCATTGCCTAAGCTTCTCGATAACTCTCACAATAAATACAACAAGGACAAGAAATTATATACTTCCTAAGCAAAAAGGGCAGATAAACAACACGCAAACAACAATGTAATCGTTTTCTTGAAAAAGGAATAACAAATGATTTCGACATAGAGACTTAATAGTCCACACATAATGCAAAGTCAGGAAGATAAAGCATAATTGTTAGAAAAAATAACTAGCACTCACACTTCCAAGTATCTGTTGAGTCTGCAAGCGACCAGGCTCACCCAAATTAGTGCGCCATGTAATTTGAAGCTTTCCAAGGACATTGCTACCATCGATTTTCACTTGTGTAGACCCAGGTGTAGATGAAATCAGCTGATATAGATAGTTATGAGTGCCTCCTCCAGCTCTAATGAGAACAGGAGGTTTGAATATTTCTCTGTCAGTCCATAATGACGTGATTTGATTAGTATAATGCATTTCCTATCTTTGAAAGGATAAAACCAAATTAATCAGGAAAAAAAAAAAAACGAAATAATGTCACATTTTTCAGTTATGGTATGAAGAAATTCAGAAACGTTGAATTTGAATATCTAACTCTAAAACCACCTATTCTTGAAGTTAGTCTCTGAATGGTGCTCATCAGCTTTTAGAACCTTCACGCTCCAATTTTGAGTAGGTTCAAACTCAACTTGGTCCATATAAAGATTTGACTTCGTATGATTTTCAAGGCAGGCCTCCAAAAATGTATTTTCCTGATAGGAACAAGAACCCAACAATGAAAAGCAATAATTAAAAGACGAAAGATGACATGTAGTTTATCTTCTAACATATTAACTTGTGATTTCTTAATATTCAATAAAGCCGCCAATTTTTTCATTCTCAAATGCAAATACATGGAGCGTGCACAATATGCTCAGTTGTTTTCATTCTAATATAACTCCTATACACCTCATTGTTACTTTCTATCCTAAAATTCAGCTTTAATATTTTCAGTGGTTACTATAGAGTTCAAACATTTACCAGTCTCCATTTTGTCAATATTCTAATTGCAAGTTATAGTAAGTTCTCACTCAAACTCTTGTTCCCCACCGTGTCTCATCAATGAACCTTTGATCTAATGGTAATATGCATAGCGGCATAGGTACCACTGAATTCAAAAATTAAGATTCACATGTCAATTGCAACAAATTGTATTTAAGAATATGTCTGGCTTCAAATAGAAATACAGACGAACAGTATAACCAATACTTTAAATAGATAAGTAAAAAGGACAAATTGAGATTCACTAGAACTTACAAACTTTATCAGCAAGAACATACCTTAACCGCGCGAACCTGCAGAAGAGAAATAGTCATTATTAGTGGATCACTCACAAATCACAATCTATAAGGTGTATACAGACAATGAAGAAATATTTTTTGATGACCAATAATGAAGAAATATAGGATTCACATACGATACCTTTGTTCTCACAGAGAGAGGGTTTGCAACAATGAACTTGAAAAACTGTGGAAGATACTTTTTCTCGCCCTCGCCGTCATTGTACAAAGCAGTGCAAACCAGCCTAGATGTTTAAATATAAATATTAGCAAATTAGCAAGGGAGATTGTCATGTAAGATTCCGTAAATAAAGCCAGATGGATCAACCATTTCACCATACGTGTGAGCCCCAAGTTCCTTCACATCATGCTCCACAATAAAATCATACCGCCCTCCTGCTCTTATAGTCTCGACAGGAGACTTGGACGTATCTAACAGTAAGATGCGCTGCTTCTCCGTCTGAATCTCAGCCTGCATTGTTTCAATTAGCCATCAATGATATTATAACGCACATATCCATAACCTCATCACGGTGCTGAAGTGGTTCCTCAACATAATTGTATTCTTATTTTAACACTTAGAAACAAGTATTTGTCTTTGAACATAAAAACATTAGATAGTTTTTTTTTTTTATGCGCGGCAATTTAGACAAAAGAATGTTTATGAACACAAGTACATTTTTCTTCAATCGTCACGCATATGAACATTAGATAGTTTTTTCAGCACGAAATTAGACAAACAAATATATGAACATTCTTAAAAAAAGCCCCTATTTAGAAAACTCGATTGACGAAATTATACGATGCAGGGGTAGACAGAAGCTAACTCGACACGCATCGATTACGAGGGATTTAAAGCACTAGGAAAGCTAGCACACCATCATCAATTACACTAAATCGAGAGTTTGATCCATGGAGGTTAGGATTACTGATTTGGGATAGAGGCTTTGTTCCACAAAATGAATTCCAATGAAAAACAAATCGCAAACTCAACAAAAATCTCACCTTGATTGTAATGTCCCTGACTTCAAATGAGGAGCTGTTGTTGATGCTGATGTAGCTACAGAACGTCTCCCCCAAATAAATCGCTCTGAATCACAAACACGAAATCAATGAAACGAAATCGCGAAAACCGAAGAGACTAGAATTAGTTAGAGAGGAGATCGTGATTACTAACCCGAACGATTGAGGAAGCATGAGCAGGCCGGACAGTCCCATGGCGTCGCTAGGGTTTCGAAGCTCGAAGCGGTGGCGGTAGGTGAGGTCGGACTCGGTCGGCTTGGTGAGGTGATTCTGTTGGAGGAGACGAGGAATCTGCGCGGCGGCGGCGGAGTCGTCGAAGATGTCTTCGCCGACGAAGAGATCGAGAGGATCGACGCGGAGAGGATTGGCGATTTGGAAGGAAGGCCTGCAGAGTCTCATCACTCGGAATGCGAGCGAGTGCGATCCCTGCGTCGCTGCCGCGCTCATCTTCTTCTTCGCTTTGGAATCTCACACCAACGAATTCAGAGACTTATTGAAGGTGGTGGTCAAGTGTTTTTTTTTTTTTTTTTTTTTTTTTTTTTTGTCGAACAAGGTCGGATTTGATCTCGCTCGAAGGTCTCGGTCACATAGAGGTCGAGACCTCTAAAGAGGGCTTAGGCGGCCTATGCCAAGATCTCTTCTAGGGTCTTAGTGGGAGCAAAAGTTTCAGTCAGCTCCCACCGAATGAATTGAGAAACTTATTGTGTAGTGGCAAGAGCGTAAAGTCGAACCTTAATCGGGAGGAGTTGAGGAGACTTTGACACCCATAGTAATAAAAAAGGGCGATTACATTAGGATGAATTGGGTCCTATTTTGGAAATGTTGAGGCGGTTATGACACCCAAAGTAATAAAAAAGGGTTTATAGTTATAGCTAGATTATACGAGCCTTAATCAAATGGGCTGAGTTAGTTCTGACACCCGCGTTAATAAAAAAAAGGACAATTACATCCTAACGTTTGATAACTTAGTTATAGCTAGATTAGTCGAGCCTTAATCAAAAGGGGCTGAGGCGGTTATGTCACTCACAATAATAATAAAAAGGTGATTACATCTTGATGTTTGATAACCTAGTTATAGCTAAATTAGTCGAGCCTTAATCAGAATGGGCCGATGCGATTCTGACAATCGCAGTAATAAAAAAAGGGTGATTACATCTTGATAACCTAATTATAGCTAGATTAGTTGGGTTTAATAAGGATGGGCCAACTCAATTCGGGACACCGTTAATTAAAGAAAAAAAGAGGCGATTACATACTGACGTCTATAATCAAGTTACAGGTGAATCTGGCGAATTATTCTATTATTCTACCAAGATCCATAATGCATATATTGAGTTAGGGTTAGAAATTAGATCAATGCAGCATTTTTGCAATTTAACTAAAAATAAATTACACAAAAATGAAGATTTTTCAAAAAATAAAAAACGAACACTCCTAGTTACACACCAACATCAATATAGCGCACACAAAAAAAAAAAAAATTCTAAGAGCATCTCCAATTGTAACATAGATTTAGACTATGAATTGGTGTCACATCATGGATGCGAAGATGATGTCTATCTTATATGGCACTAGATAGACATTCACCTCTTAAAATGATCTTCAATAGTAATATAGATTTAGAATATGGATTGATGAGTTGACACTTTTATTTTCAATTTTCATAATATTAATAAAGGCTCGAAAATAATAAAAACTTTAAAAAAATTAATAATGCATGACAGTCTACCACAATGTCTAGAGACATTATAGTAGACACCCTCTACTTTGATTTCATGATACATAAGATGGACATTATGAATCTATGATCTCATTGGAGGACATTTTTGGGTTGGATGTGGATTGTATCATAGGTGGATCCATTTCCGCCCCAATCCATGATCTCATTGAAGATGCTTACATTACAATTGCACATAAGAAGGAACATCGCGTTCTGATGTAAGTTCGATGCTCATCGAGATGTGCATGAATCGCATCACCAGGTGCATTATGATAAGCTTCAAATCGAAAGTACAGTAACTACTTCCTATATTTTTTTTGACAAGAACAGTAAGTACTTCCTATAAATAAACTATCAATGTTTTGAGCACGTCATTGTTATCAATGGCAGACGAAGAAGAAACAAAGGAATCAACAATGGCGCCGCCGCGTCGAATTCCCGACGATGTAATCTTCTGTACCATCCTCACCACACTCCCCACCAAGTCTCTTTCGACATGCAAGCATGTTAACAAATCATGGCATGGTTGGATCACAAGTCCTTAATTTGCAAAACTTCATGCTCAAACACAAAACTCTATTGCAAGTTTGACAGAAGATGATATGATTGTGTTTAGCACACAGACTGACAAAGTCATATCCTCTTCTTTACAATGGAACGTCGACAATGCCGTCGAGTACAACCGGAGTTTTAATTCCGTCTACGTCGGTGCCGCCAACTTTGCTATAGTTTTATTAGCTTCATGCAATGGACTAGTGTTGATGAAAGTTTATAACCGATGTCACATAGATTCAAAAGTTGGAATTCTACATATGGAATTCATGTACAAAGGACTACATACAGTTGCCAGAGCCACCACCTTTCACTAGCTTAAACAATAGTGAGTTTATTCCTCCGAAAGCATTCGGGTTCGGTCGTTACGACTCCACTGCGGACGACTACAAGGTGGTTATGATTAAAACCGGCGGGTGCTATCTTAATTCAAAGATTGAAGGTAAATTTTACGCGAGAAGAAGTAATATACATCGTCGGAGCAGGGGTTTTTGCAGAGATGTTAATTGGATAGGGTATAACTATGAAGTGAAAGGACAGTGTCTGGTTTATTTCAACATTGAGAGAGAGAGAGAGAGAGGGGGGAGATGCCAATTGATCAAACACTCAGTTGTAAATAAGGAGACATTAACATTATTGGCATGATGTTGAGAGGGAGGATTTGTCCCTACCACACTCATTACAACAAGTCTATCAAACAAACAGATTTTTATGTGGTGATGAATAAATACAAGGCTAATGGTGCTTCAATGAGTAAATTGTGTGGTTTTTTCGATAAATAAGGTCCCGGAAAAGAGTACTACTCATGAGACGCTCTTTGCCAGAAAGAGTGCCGTTCTCCTGCAATCGAGCGGAACGGATTTTGATCACCTCATTCTAAAATACTTATATGGAAAAGTTAGCAGCATTCTTGAGGTTTTTAAAAACAAGCAGGATTGCTACTTGAAGCAGGATTAATGGTACATACCTCAGGAAGAGCCTAGTTTCACCAAGACTACTCGTCGGGAATATTCGCGAGCTTAGCATATGCTGCTATAACGATAGCGAAATCGCTCCATGAACGCTTCATAGATGCATCGAAAGCACTCCTTCAAGTGAAACTTCAAGACCGGCCGGCCGCAGGACTTATACCTGCAATACCATGTGTTGTACCAAAAAAAAAAAAAATCTCAACACTATGTATAGTGCAGCTTACTGCAAAAGAAAAAAAATATATATCTATCAAGTTTCAGTCTTGCAGGCACAGCATTGAGAGAGTTAACCAAACTACCATGCTTGATGAATTGTTAAAATCATTTTGAGAATATTTGATTGCTTGAGCAAGATATAGTAGTCATATTCAAAGTATGTATTTTATGATTTTGGTGTTCCCAGGTTTTAGTTTGTTGAAAATCTCCCAGACTAATCACAGGCCACCTATATATTGTGCATATCACCCCATCAACCCATACTCCTGCATAAGGAGACTTACTTTTCAACCTCATGTAGAGCCAGGTGACGACCTACCAAACTAATGGAACTACTACTTAGTTGTCTCTCGACATTTTTGAGGCATTATTATGCCATCATCCTATATATACCTTGTTCAATTGGATATAGTTAATTCCAGTTTTTAAAATTGGATTTCTCAACCCATACACTTCATCATCCCCAATTGAATCTCAAATTCCCCAACTCATCATCATCATCATCAATTTGATTTTGTTGGAGCAAACGCAACAAACAAACAACACACGCACACAATCGACATAGAGAATTATGTGGTTCGACAATGTGCCTACGTCCACGGCAAAGAACACAATGATTTTATTAATTCAAAAGATTACACCTACACCAAGCCGCCAACTCTCTCACTCAACTACTAATCAATTTAATGGTCTACCTTGCTTATATATACATGGTAGGGGATGGGGACCACATTCTCATACCCATACCCATCTGGAGATGAATTCTCATACCCATCCCCATACCCATCAAATCCCCATTAAATCCCCCAGGGTATGGAAAATAAAAAAATCAAGATATCATGCAATAAAAATTCCAACTACTGATCGAGACTTATAATTAAGTTTCTACAAAATCATTGGCATATGCAAAATGAAAAGTTCAAATTCAAAATATTCTTTAAAGTCACTATCTCTTAAAACTACCAAGTCATCAACTTTTTTTCAATACTTTTGATCCTAAAATTCTAAAATATAAATGTAATTGCAAACAATTCAAAACAAAACATATAATCATTAATTAAACAAATAAATTAAAATTATAAATCTCATTGAGAGGTTTTTTGTTATAAGTATAAGTGTTTCTGAATGAAAACTATGTAATAGTATGTAATATTTATATATAAATATCATATGGTATGTATATAAATAATAAATATCATATAGTGTATAAATTGATATATGAGGATCCCCATGAGTAGATGGGTATGGGATTATACGTGGGTATCCCCGTGGAGATATTTTATTATTCATACCCGTGTGGGTATGATATTTTATACCCATCTCTACACCCATCCCCATTTAAAATCCTCATACCCGTACCCATTAGAGTAAATCTCCATCACCCGTGGGTATTCCCCTATCCATTTGCATCCCTATACTTTAAGGTATCAGAGTCTATTTAACTTAATAACCGAGTTTTACTAACCGAGTTAAACTAACCCAAACCCATCTGGGTTAAGACCCGTCCCATATTCAAGCCAATATCAACAAATTGCTCGAGCAATATAGAAGACTAATCACAGGACACCTATAATATATGTACTATAACACAAAAAATAAGTAACGTGATAGGCTTCAAACAGTAGGTCCATCCGTATTTCTTTCCTATAAAAAAGAACTACCTATATCTTGTTCAACTACTCTAAAGTAATCTCTTCTGCTTCTCTTTTTTGGTCCCTTCAATAGATCAGTGTTTCTTCTCTAGTCAATGCTTTTAAGTTCTTCATTGCAATAGATTAATGGCAGACGAAGAAGAAGCGACGATGGAATCAACAAGGGCGCCGAGTCCAATCCCAGATGATATAATCTTCGTTATGGTCCTCGCCATGCTGCCTACCAAGTCTCTTTCAAGATTCAAGTGCGTTAACAAAGCATGGTATGGTTGGATCACTAGTCCTCAATTTGCGAAACTTCATGTTCAAAAACAAAATTCTATAACAACTTTGACAGAAGATGATCTTCTCCTACTTACACAGCCACCACCGCCGTGGGGCAACACATTGATATCCTTGCCTTTAAAATGGAACTACTTCGACGAAAACCATCAAGAGCACCCAATACTTCAGTTGGACTTCCTTATAAAGGGTCTCGTCGTCGGTCCTAGGATTTTAGGCTCGTGTAATGGACTACTATTGGTGAAGATCATCTGCGACGATAGACGACAGCTCCTATACATATGGAATCCATGCACAAAGGACTACATGAAGTTGCCAAATCCACCATATTTCACTAGTTTCGTGACACATGATTCAGATTATGTGCAGACAATATTTGGGTTTGGTTATGATTCCACTGCAGATGACTACAAGGTGTTAAAGCTTAGTACAGGTCTTGACATTATTAGTTGCTCTTACAGGACTGAAGGTATAATCTACACGACGCGAACCAATACATGGAGAAGTATCCCTCGAATCCCACATAAGATTAAATTCCACGAACCAGGAATTTTCACGGTCGACGGGGATATTAATTGGATAGGCACTAAGGATGGAGACGACCAAGGGTACTACTATCTGGTATGGTTCAACATTGGAAGTGAAGAGTGGAGGGAGATGCTAATTGAACCAAGTCCTGCTAAAGGAGATGTTTACATTGGCATGGTGTTGGGAGGGAAGGTTTGCATCTACCACAGGTATTATCAATCTTTCAGAGAACACACAGATTTATATGTGCTGAAGAACAAGTACAATGGTGGTTCGATGAGTAAAGTTCATGGGTTTCCAACAAGAATGAGAGAGTACTGTGCGACATTGCTCTTCATCAGACACAACATAGCTCTACGAAAATCGACTTGTGCAGATTTCGATAGTCTCGCTGCACAAGACATCGGTTATAATATCCCATATTCATTTGTTCATCAGGTTATTCAAAGCAGGCAGGATTGCTACTTGATATGGAACACTGGTATGTACCTTAGGAAGAGCCTAGTTTCACCAAGACTCCTCGTGGGCTAAAACTCGGAAAAGTAGACGCTTACACTCTGCAGTAGCTTTGATCTCTGGCGTCGAGACCTGCAATACCAAACACAAGTTCCCCACGCCATGTGCGGCGCGGCTCACTGTGGCGTCAAAAATTATCTATGAAGTTTCAGACAATTCACAAGTAGCGGGATGAGAGCATTGAGTGGACAGTTTTATTAGATGAATGCTAAACATTCATTCAGTTATCCAAGCTCTACTACAATCCATGCTTGAATTGTAAAAATCATATTTAATGCATGTATTCTTAATATTTTGGTCTTTCCAGGCTTACTTCGTTAAAAATTCCATCCTAACCCAATCAGGCACACACACTCCCACCAAGAAGAGAGAAGACCAGAAGAACAAACAAAAAGATTTCATCCTAACCTTCCCAAATGAAAAAAAGGATGTCTAGGCTTCAAAAAAAAAAAAAAAAAAAAAGGATGTCTAGCATGTAAATTTCGCACTCGACATTTTTGAGGAATTATTATGCAATCACCCAATATCTAAGTTTATTTGCCCCCAATGGGTATAGTGGTAAAGAAAAGAGCATTGTAACTCTGACTGAGGCAGAGGTCATGAGTTTAATTCTTGGCAGCAACATATATTTCCTTGGTTTCTCCCGGGTTATGGGGTTGGGCCGCCCGACTAACTCTCATGGGATTAGTCGAACCAAAGTAGGAAGAGGCTGAAAAAACTTCGGACACCCATGGTTATCAAAAAAAAAAATAAAAGCAAAAATAATATCTAGTACATTTGGATATCAATGGTAAACAATTTTGCACCTAAATATATAATACATGGTATGATAGTACACGATTATAAATGAAATTAAAAAAGCAAGGACTGATCTAGTAGGATCAAATTATGATATTTGCTATTACGTGCAAGAACTTGGTAGTAATTATAACACACAAGAAACCTATCAAAGAGATGAGAGCACAGAGATTTTCTTTTACCTGAATAGCATCATTGGCGATTCGTCCTAGCTTGATTTATCATAAGTGCCATCCCATTTGAAATTCAAGACTACTTCTCCACTATGCGAAAAACTTCATTTATAATTCCAACAGGATTGAATCGCATTGGTGTTTAAGATCTTAGATAGTGTTATAAAGTCTTCAAAGTTTACAACACACCCCAAACAAAATGGAAGAAAACAAAGAACAAACAGAATAGTTTTATCCTAACACTCCCATATAGGGCTGGCAATTCGTGTCCGCATGAAGTCGTAACGTGTCGTGTCGTAAACGTGTCGTGTCATAATTATCCTAAACCCGCACACGACACGCTTTATTAAACGAGTCACTATTTGTAAACACGACACACGACACGTTTAATAAACAGTAACCTGTTTATGACACGCTTAACACGTTTATTAAACAGATCATGTTTAACCTGCTTAACTCGACTCGTTTGTGTACTGTTTAACACGTTTATTAAACAGATCATGTTTAACCTGCTTTAACTCGACTCGTTTGTGTACATGTTTAACACGCTTTATTAAACAGATCATGTTTAACTTTGTTTAATTCGACTCGTTTGTGTACTTGTTTATCAACCTGTTAAACATGCTACTAGATTAATAATATCTCACTACAAAATCAATACAAACAACATAAAAAATAAAATTATAAACGCATCTAATATAAGGAAAAATTAAAAATACAAGTTCTCAAATAGTCAAGTTCAAGTTTAATAACCCAACTACAAGGTTATATGAAGTTAACATAGAAGTTAACATAGAAGTAAGAGATAAATTCAAGGTTAATGAACAAAAAATGCTTCGAGTTCTCTAGTTTCCAACAGAGTTTGAGCAAGTAGTTGACCGTGGATCATCACTCACACTCAAGTTAAGTACATCTTCTGTAATACTCTCCAAATCCAGCTTGACATCTTGCCCTACAACAAATAAAAAATGGAGTTTATTAATAATTATAAAGCTTAAGATACTAAAGATAAATATCAGTAAAAATGTCAAAAATAATATAACCTTCTAATCCTGCACATATCCAATCTCGCAAGCAAATAATTGCTTCTGCATTTTCCGGCTTAAGAGAAGATCGATATTGGTCAAGTACACGTCCCCCAACACTGAAAGAAGCTTCTGAAGCGACAGTAGACACCGGGATGCTCAATATATCTCGAGCCATTGAAGCTAGATTAGGATAACGGAATTGATTTGACTTCCAAAAGTCTAGGATATCCAACTTCACATGTCTTGGCATCTTTGGTTCATCTAAGTAAAGCTCCAATTGACACTTTAGTGAATTGCATCTAAATTCGTTGGACGACATTTCATCAAATTCCTAAATCACATAAGAAATAACATTTAAAAAGAAATACAACAATATAGCTCTAATCTACATTGATAAAACATACTATATAAAATAAATAAAATAAGATTCTTACCTTGAATGCTTCCATAGTGTCAAAGGTGTCATCATTCCTAACATTATTAAGGTCATTACTTAATGCATTGGAACTTGAAGGTTGAAGAGAATGACTTGACTTGTAAACATCAAATAAACTTTGCAACTTGGTGTTGAATCGATGAAATTCCAGAGAACATTCCCCATAAATCTTCGTGTAGACAAAGTTGATAAAAGTCATCTTATAACGCGGATCCAACACACATGCAATAGCCAAAGTTGCACAAAATTCAGACCAATACTTCTCAAATTTCAACCACATCTTACTTGCCATAACTTTCAAGTGCTCATTATCCCCTTCTATTTGTTTTTTTAATTCTATGTAACACAAATATACTAAGGAAAATACAAATTCGCTGTAGGATAATTGGTGCCAGAAAACATTAATGTGGAATCATAGAACACTTTGAGAAAAGAACAAAATTGTTCTATTTTTTCCCACTCCACTTTTGAAGGACAATATTTATAGTTTGAGTCAATTAAATCCAAGTGTTGGAATGCCCTACGATGATGAATAGCACTTTGCAAAGCATAAGAACAAAATTGTCCTTTATTCCCACTCGATACCAAGCTAACACATTCAAGAAACTTCGTTTTCGTGCTTGAGATCCCTTCACATATTTGACACTCTCTCGAATTTTGACAATTGATGGATCAACTCCTTTCATTCCTTCTTGAACAATCAAGTTAAGAATGTGGGCACAACATCTCATATGAAAATGATCGCCTTTGCATACAAGTAAGTCTTTAAGATTCAATTCATCTCTTAAAGTCTCAACCGAAAGATCATTAGTATAAGCATTGTCTAATGTGATACTAAAAACTCTCCCTTCAAGCCCCCATTCACACAACAAATTATGAATCTTCGTAGACAATGCAAGTCCTGAATGAGGAGGAGGCATGAACGTATAACTTAAGACTCTCTTTTACAAAGTCCAATTATTATCAATAAAATGACATGTCAAACACATATATCCATCGGTGGTCAAAGAAGTCCATAAATCAAGTAAAAGATATTCTCCCAGGAGCGTCATCCAACAAAGACTTAACAATTTCCTTCTCCTTTTTATACCTAGTAATTATATCACCTTCGCAGATATTTCTCGTAACAAGTTGAACGTCTTTATTCAAATAAGTAAACAACCTTTTTATGCCCTCATAATCAACAAAATTAAAAGGCAAATCATGCATCACTATCGCTTCCGTTAACAACTCACGAAACCTTTCAGGATCAAATTTAGATGAACCAAAAGAAATAGAACCATTATCTTGTGAAAGGAACAACTGACTAATATCATGATGCTTTCTTTTAAGACAAGATGCAGTGTGTCGTTGCAAGTTACCTGTGCCGAATCTACTATCATGGATGTACTCTGATTTACAGTAGTTGCACTTTGCCCTTTTCCTCCCATCTATGCCTTTTGGGCATTCTTCAAAATGACGCCATACATTAGAAGTTTTCTTTCTTTTTCGCTGGAGATTTGTATCTTTATCACAAGCATCATCATCATCATTAGTGTGTTCAAGTTCAATATCATCAATACTGTTGGTGTCAAACTCATCATCATTGATGTTGTTCAACTGCAGCACATTAAAAAAATAGAGAAATTATGATGTATGTAAAAAAAAAAACAGAGATGACATGGGCGGATAGAAGAATTATAAAAAAATCGCCATACAACCCCCCCCCCCCAGCTCGCCCGAGAACTCCCCCCCCCCCGCGAGCTCGCCCGAGAACTCCCCTCCCCCCGCGAGCTCGCCCGAGAACTCCCCCCCCCCCCGCGCCCCCCCCCCGCCCGCGAGCGCGCCGAGAACGCCCTCCCCCCACGCGCACTCGACAAGGCGCCCCCCGCGCGCGCACACCGACAATGCCCCCCCCCCGACAACAAAGCAAAACAGAGAAAAACAGAGAGAGAGAGCCCCCCCCCCGCGCGCACTCGACAAGACGCCCCCGCGACAACAATGAGCAAAACAGAGCAAAGAGAAGAGAGAGAGAGAGAGAGAGAGAGAGAGGGGGTGAGAGACCGTGAGAGAGATTTTGTTAGAGGTTGAAGGTGAGGCAATCTCCTTCTTCCTTGTTGGCTCTTCCGCGTCGTCATCGTCGCCGTCGACCCAAGGTGGAAGAAGACCGTGACCGTGAGCCTGTGAAGTAGTGAAGCCGTGAAGACTGAAGTGGTTTTGATTCTTTTGAACTTTTTAGTTTTTAGGGTTTGGAAATGAAAAATTTGTATTTATATGTGAAAGTTATGCGGACTCGTTTATTAAACGTGTATAAACAAAGTTAACCTGTTTATGACCCACATACATTTTTGCCAAACCCGCGACATGTTTATCACGTGTCGTGTCGTGTCGTGTCGTGTTAAACGTTTCATGACTCAAATTGCCACCCCTACTCCCATATGAACAAAAAAAAGATGTTTATGGCACTCGGACATTTTTAAGAAATTATTATACCATCATCCAATATCTTGTTCATTTCAATACAGATAGGTACAGTTTTCACACCATCATCAACAACAACAACAACATAGCCTTAGTTCCAAATTAATTGGAGTCGGCTACATAGATCAAACTCTTCCATTGTGCTCGATTCTAGCTGGTCATTTGCTACCCCTTAGTGAGAAAACTTGATATTTGTAAAGCACAGCACGCTATCTAAGAGAAGAGCAATGAGATTCTCTTTTACCTGAATAGCATCTCAGACTCATCAACCGACTCCATGATCGTGTGAAGCTTTTGATAACTCCAGCAGAAATACTTAAAAAACACTTTCCATTCCTCCAAATAGATGCATTACCCTGCAAAAATATGAGCAGTGAAACTCCACCAGAAATAACTACTACAATGTTTTGTCGCGATGAATGGCATGATTTCAGCGACTGATATGAACCAAAGCTCCAATCACCATCAACCTTAAGTTTTCAATAACATCATTGGCAATTGGTTCTAGACTTATCATAAGTGCCATCCCATTTGAAATTCAAGACTTCTCCACTATGGGACAACTTCATTTTCCTCGAAACCCTCCCTCGACCTTGCCCGCCGTGAATGCTAGTCCTATATCTGCCTCTTCTAGCTGAACCAATCACATGTTTCTCCTCTTTGTTCCCCAATCTTCCTCTTCGCGAACCGTCTTTCTTCTCGACACTCTCCACTTCCCCCACATTGCCAATCCTTTCTTCCTCACCAGAAACCATCAATTCCTTTAATGAACTCTCGAATTCTCCATCGATTTCACTCTCTGATTCCCTACAATCTTCACCAACATTTGAACTCCCAGAAATGCCATCCCCCCAATATGATTCACCCCCAAAAACCGACCTTTTCGACAACCAATTCGACGCCGACACCCCATCACCCCCAAACACATCATCATCATCATCAGTTTCAAAATCTGACTCCCACCCATTTCCTATCTCCCCAAATGAACAACTGGGTCGACTCGAATCACCAGAATCAACAACACTTTCACACAATTTCAATCCAAGATCAGACCTTTTTGAGCAAAACTTGCCTTGTTTTCCACCGAATCCCTCCCACGGCCTCTCCAGCTCCAAAACCGCAGATCTGAGCTCGGCCCTTCTCCGATTCTCGTAAACCCTAGCCTCTCTTCGAACGCCGGCGTCGCGAATCTTCTTCGACTTCAGCGGCCTCACTCGCCTCCATTGGTACTTGTTGAGCCCGCCTGGGTAGTCTCTGGGGCCTCCTCGCATTTGAATTGGTGTTGGCGGGGGCTTTGTGGCGGGAAAATTGGGGGTTCGAAAGAGGAGATTGAGTTGGTTTGAATGCATGGAAGAAGACGAAGAGAGGTTTGTTGATGGTGGTGGAGTCAGTCTGGGTGTTTGTAGAATCAGAGACATGGTTTTGTGATGGAAGGAATTCAATAAACCCTAAAACAGATAACTGAAGAGAAGTTTTTTTTGGCTGAAATGTTGAAACTTCAAAGGGCAGGTTGGTTTGGTTTTTTTAATGCGCGGACTGTGCCGACTAATCCACTCTTTCACGACCCACTTAGAACATCTCGTAGGACTGAATAGACATTGAAAAAAAAAAAAAAAATTGTCTTCAAAGCAAATGTGTATTTCGGATGTCGAGCTGACGTGACATATAAGAAATAGACATTATTCTCGGTGTCTACTTTTATATGATGTAATTTATAGTCACGTAAGAGATTTTCTTTAAAATATATAGAAAAAATAATAAGATTTTAAAATAAAAAATGCAATCCACGTTGACCATTAAAGAGCACTTTTGAACTTCAATGTTTATTCAAACGTTACATCAATCAACGCCTATAATTCATAGGCAATGTTAGGCTTCCATGTTCAGACTTAGTCAACTGTACCGACTTATTCATGAATCACGATTCCACGCTCATACACTACCAAACTCTACATGGAAGGCGACTCTTCACTCGGTACGATTTTACGCTTATGCACTACCAAGTGTCGAATAGGAGATGACTTTTAACCCAGTTTGTTCTATCCACAAAACTCAAAACCAAGACCTTATTTAAAAGCAACAAGAATTCAAAATCGAAACGATGGATGTCTTTGATTTTTTTTAGGTCAGATTACTAAAAGCTTAATTAAAAATTTCGAATCCAAGCACGTTGTAGAAAAGTTCAACACAATAGTGAAATTTTCTTCTAATATTCCGAGGCATATCTTATATAGCAAATACCACATCAAGTGAAATTAGTCCAAAATGGAAAATAAAACACATTGTAGAACACATGTAGAACACAAGTTTTTTTTAAAAAAATCTTTACAATCTAGTACAAGTACAACAATGAGTAACATAGATATCAGACCAAATGAGTTCAATTCATGTAAGCGACCCCAACTAATTTGGAATTGAGGCTTGATTGTTGTTTTTGAGATATGTTTTACTTTTACATAAATAAGACATGGACCAGATGTACATAAACATGAAGAACTGGGAAGAAAAGACCAAGAGTACATAGAAAGGCAAAAATGTTGCTAGGCGCTGCATGGTTTAAGCAGACTGGCGTTAAGCTGAAGATGCTCCTGTGCTCAATAATAAAATGACAGACTATTATCCCGATCTCGCCTTAGAAATCGAACGAAAAAATGGTGGCGTTGAGCGTCGTAATTTCAGTCGAAGGCCTAGTTGTTTGGCATGCGACTTTTGAGCCCTTCAAACTCACATGATCAACGTCGAACTGTAAAGAGATTTTGCTCCATGGAGCATTTCATACATATACAACAGACGGAGGTACTGCCGTACTGGTGAAACCCTCAACCACTTGAAGCTGCAAGTTACTAATGGCTAGTCGTGTAACGCCAAAGAGGGTGACCAGTATCCTCGATGAGAAACCCAGACGCAGCGCACCAGACCATACAGTGCTAACCACCTTCATCGGCAAAATCCCATTGTTAGATGTGCTAGAAATTTGGTTTAGCTTCCGAAAAAGAAAAATATTTCCAGCATGAAATGAACATACATAGGCTATATAACAGAACATATCCTGAGTTCAAAAGTGGATAAATCTGGAGTTGGGAATCTTGAACAAACCTGTAAGTCGAATCTAAACAACGCGAACCCATGCTCCTCCACATATCGGGCAGCCATAAGACCAGCGGCTAATCCACCATGCCTCGCGCTCGTTCTGCGTAGTTGCACTAGTTGTGCCTGGTGGCGCAAATGCAGAAGTTTGACGCAAACATCTTACGCACTGCATGAAGGACAGTAAAAGGAAATTGGTTGGAACATGCCAAAAGCTCAAGCCATAAGATTTAAAATGAGAATGGCTCATGAAAGAAAATAAACTCCAATAATAAATGGCAAATGAGAATAGCAACCCCGCTTGATTTGATGTTGAATGTCTATAATAAATAATCAAATGAGCGATTAATAATCAGGATGAAGAACGCTAGAATATGTCACTGCTCGAGAAAATACGAATTAGGTCCTTACAAGCAAGAACGCTCATCAAACAACAGGAGTTGGCGGCGTGCACCAAATAACACCAAATAACGGGGAGCTCGGTTAATGTGACTTGCTAGCTCAACTAATGTGAGCTTTCTCATCTAAAGTGTTGTTATTGGAAGGTCTTTGTTTTTAACCCCTTCCTCTAAAAACTAAACAATGTCCTCGTTATCGGTTAATCTCCTAGAATATGACACCATCTGTAACCATCGAAACTAATAGTTATTCTTCTAAAATGGTGTGTCCGTGGCAATATAATAATAAATTTGAAAGACGTTTTCTACTCATAGAACCCCTCATTCACTTCAACTTTCGCTAAAAAATGACGCAAAAATAAAAATTGATAAGAAAAGGATTGCTCGAATCAAACCTTATACCAAACGCCTTCTAATCCTGTCTTCCAAACAGCTGCAACAACATCCCTTCGAGATCCCATAATACCAAGATATGCACCCAACCCAACAGAAGTTTTCAAACCGAAAGCCGCATCTCTCTCAGAGAATCGACGTTTCCTTGGCCAGAGGCCTTGAGGCCCATAATAACTATCATAATCTTCCGATGAATCGAATTCAAGTAGATCAGAATAACTGCTCGGCTTAGGGTTGTCATCCAAGGGGGCCAGATCTTCTGTATCAGACCAGGGCCCACCAAACATATTTCGCCTGTGCCACTCTTCAGCTGGGGGGTGGAGTTCTAACTCACGAAGCAACAAACCAGCAGCATCCGCACCTCTAGGCCGCGGCATATTCTGCATTTTTTAGACCAATAGATCAGCAACCGGGGAAAAGAAAAAGGAAATATTAGAATCTAGAAATTTAACTCCTAAAAGAGAAGAAAAAAAATCTCTTGAGACAACATTAACTTAAAAAAAAAAAAAAAAAAAAAAAAAAAAAAAAAAACAGAATAAAAAGAAGATTAACTAGAATTGTCCATTTTCAAATAGTAAATGATCCAACAAACAGTCATAAAAAGTCCCATTTCTATTAGATCTGAGTGACTTCTTCCATTCGTGCCTGGTTGCAGCACAAACAAAAAAATATCTCGAAGCAATTTTTCCACGACCAAGTCCCACACCTCAAATGTTTCAACTTAATATAATATCAAGAACATGAAAACGATGAAATTAATTCTTCCTGCTTCTGTCCATAGCGGCCGGCACATATACGAGGTAACTGGAATCCAGTATTTAACATGTCCTGCTGTATTAAATTATCTGAATTCATATTTCTTATGAAGATATATTATAAGAAGTGCAGAACCATAAGCTCAGAGTATTGTATGTGAAAAGTAAACCAAAAGATATTGAACATTTGGTGAAGAAAGAGAAAATCCCGGTTAAAGACTATTTTCCATCATTCAGGACTACCGTGCAGCAATAACATTCACCCTCCTTTTATTCCCTTTGCTCCCTCTTATTTTGTCTGTTATCATAGCTCGATTTATACAAATTCTTATGAAGTTCAGCAGGTTGCAGTGGTTTAAAGGCGGGCGAGGCAGAGCCTTGGAAAACAGAAAAATAATTACTTAGACCCCCTATCAAATTATAAAATTTATTTAGAGACCTCTTAACAATAAGGCACATGTTTTCACCCACACATTTTCACTGACATAGTAAGGTGTTTGAGCCCCTTGTGCTGGCAAGGTAACCCCCCATTGGAGCTAGTACGTCCCTGGAGATTGGAGGAATGAGGATCTTGTCAGAGTCCAAGAATGTTGGGGTTGAGTTAGGGTTCTTCATTTGCTTATATATCTTATACTCTTAAAATTTCGACAGATACAGATCCCCCTACACTTTTTATGTATTTACTTAGACCTAACTCATGGCTTAGGTGGTGAGCCTCCAATCACCTTAAAGACGCTGGCTGATTGACTACAAAATGGCCATTGTAACCACTTGAAGAAACAGTGGAAATAAATTTTTTTTTTTTTTAAAAAAAAAAATAGCAGTAAACCAAATGAAAGTTTGATGCGGCCACCTGCATGTGTGGGCCCAGAGATGCTTCAACAACCTCTGGTAGGACAGTATAGTTTCCGTCAATATAATGCAAGCGTATTTGGATATTGCTGCCGCCTACTTGAGAAGCCGGTAAAGGGTGCGGCAAGCTAGCTGTTCTTCTACAGAGATCCACTAATATGAGAAAAAGAACTCTCACCTGCATGAGAGCATTTGAAATTCAATTAATAGACTCAAAGTACTAAATGTTAAGACAAAAGAGGATTCCCACTCTCATATGGAACTAAGGATATTTTAAGATTAAAAATTCAGAAGGAAGTTTCAAACACTAGTGCGTGAAGGAAAGTATACTTATAGGCAGAAACAATTTTGAAAGAGTTTCCAAACAAAGTCAATCTAAAAACGTAAGCAAAAGAAAACAAAGAATGATGTTCACCTCATCACATGTATATCCATGGCCAGCATTGCCAGTACCAAGTCTCAATGTACGACTTGCAGGACCTTCTTCGACCCCCTTCACTCCAGGAATAGTCTGTCCTGCACGGGCAGCCTGGACGTCGTCTGGCCTGTTCATTCCTGGTGTTGGTCTAGCTGATGCACTGTTGACCTCCTCCACCTTGGCCGAAGAATTAGGCTGAGGTTTTTGAATGCTTTGGTCAGGGTTTCTTTGAGCACCTCCAATATAACGAGGCATTTGCCTCCGCCGAAAGAAAAGGCAGAAAAGCAAGAGCTGGCATAATCTATGTAGAAAATGACAATCTCCAATGAGCCTCACAGCTGGTGTGCCAGGAAACGTTCCCGTATTAATACTTATTGGCATAAAAGGAGACGGGCCACTAATTGGGTTTGGTGTTGAATTTGAAACTCCATCAGCAGTGCTGCTGATCTTTGCAATGGCACCTTGTACCCAAGCTTGCATTTGAGAACTCCCAGTGGAGCTAGCAGTTCCGCTTTGACCTCCTTCAAAAACATTTGGTAACAAAGTCAAATGAACAGTGGTAGTCATTTCCTAAATGGAAGTTTAGGGAAAATTACATTAAATTATTTTAAACAAACATATAAGAACTTATTAGATACAATGAAAAATAAAATCAAGACAGAAAAAAATGCCAATACTTCCCAGAGTGACCAAATCCCAAAAGCTTAAAAAGGGGAACAGAAACCAGTAACAAAGTCCATATTAATTATGATGAAATGCTAGCTTTTGAAAAGGAGTACCATGAAAAGTTCATTATCTGTCCTCAAAATGTAAACATATAAAATCAATAATATTACTTTTTTTAAGTTACCAAAAATATTACTTTATTAAGTGACATTAAGACCAATGTCATTTTCTTTTTCTTAGAGAAGGGTCATGAGAGGAGGTGACAACCTAGAGATGCATGTTGCTGACTCTGATTAGCTGATGGTGATGCCGAACTATGAGTAGGACTTGTCACCATATTCCGATTGCCACCAGTGTTGGCAGTTGCTCCAACAGCATGACTTGCCAATGTCCGGCAAAAGCTCGCATACCGCCGCAAGCGCGTTATGAAGTGTGAAGCAAGATCTAGGACAGAATCAACATATGCCTGCAAATTACAGAGAACACAAGCTATGAAATAGGCAAATATTGAGCAAGGTTAGGGATAACTAGTTGGTTTGATTTCAAAGAAAGGTCAGACGCATATACTTGGCTCATTTTATTGGGAATAAATCTATCGCACAGCTAATTCCCGGGAAACGTTTCCTCATATTTTACGCGTAATAGATTCGGGAGGTTAAGAAACGCTTGCTCAAGTAAGTGTCCCCGTTTAAACTTGTTCAAAATCAAATGGAATAGCAATAGAAAATCAACAAGAAGTTTTCCAGCCTGTGAGTTATTTTCAGTCAGAAAATAAGCACCCATAGCAAGGAAAGAAGAACAAACTGATAAGCCCAATTATAGACAAATTTATTGAACCATTACATGTCAAATTACAGCATGGAAACAACAACAACAACAACAACAACAACAACAACAACAACATAGCCTCAGTCCCAAATTAACTTGGGTCAGCTACATGGATCAAACTTTTCCATTGTGCTCGATTAAGTGCAATTGATGGTGAGCTTTTCAAACCATTCAAATCCCTCCTAATTAATGCATCCCATGTTAACTTTGGTCTGCCCCTACCTCGTCGAATTTCTACAGTTTCTATTGAGTCAAGTTTTCTAGTTGGGGCATTTGTAGGCCGTCTTTGCAGGTGACCAAACCACCACAACCGCCCTTCCCTAATCTTTGTATCAATTGGTGCTACTCCTACTTGTCTTTGAATTTCTATATTTCTTATTCTATCTTTACGAGTTTTACCACACATCCACCTAAGCATCCTCATTTCTGCTACGTTCATTTTATGTAATTGTTGTTGCTTTACCGCCCAACATTCACTTCCATAGAGCATAGCTGGCCTAATTGCGGTCCTATAAAATTACAACATGGAAACAAGAGAACAAAATTAAACAAATTTTAAAAACTAAAAACAAGAGCTAATTTTTCAACAAATCAATGCCACATGCATTAATAATTTATAACATAAATAGTGCTTTTGAAAGGATGCAACACATTATTGTTGTGTGGTGTTGAATTGAAAACCTCACTTCTCAAAATAAAGCCCACGATATCAGAAAACTCCAGTTTTGGTTAACAAGTTAAAAAACTCCGAAGAAACTTGTTTAAAGGAACTAGTTATCAAACTTTATTTCCATTGCATTGCTCCATATGTCTGAAGAAATGCTTAAGATACAGATCATAAAGAAGTAACGATAAAGAAATACAAACAAGCAAGCAGCTAAAAGAAGCCAAAACAGCTCATAAATAAAGGCAAACCTGAATGCTTGAGATCAACGCTGGTTCAACAGTCATTAAATCAGAATCAATGCCAGATATTATTTCTCCAGAGGCCTGCCAAGGCTCAGGTACTAAAGTAGCAGGGTTTATGAGGGCTGATTCAATTCCCTTCCCCAACATATCCAGCAGCAACCGTGCTTGCATGTCCAGAACCAATGCCCTCACCTCTTGAGCATTTGTACCTTCCAATAGCCGGCACTTTATCCTATCTAGACTCTGCAAAACACCAAAAGCCTTCATTTCAACAACTATAGAAGCCAAGCTAAAAGATGAAGCTTGACTGCAATGCAAGAAATTTATTTAAAACTCACAAAGCAAGTCAAGGCATGCCATAATTCACAACTTAATTCGAACTGTCTGATATGAATAAATCTTACTATTCACCAATTTGAATCCTGCTTTGACTCACCAACTACCAAATGACTGAATCTGCATTCATGATTCTGATAAACATGACATGAAACTTTATGAACGAAATGAAGTTTAGGCTGTTTAGCACTTAAGCATGCAGGTGGAGAAGTTTCTTTGGCATTATGGTCCCTAACTCTACATTAAACATGCCTACCTTTTTTAATATGAAATAACTTAAAATGCATAAAAGGGAACAAAGATTATCACCAAGACCAATTTCAACAAGTGGTCCCTTTGAGGCAATGTAGTAAAAAGTAAAATCAAGTGCAAGATAAAACATTTGGACACATTTCGAACATTGGATAAGATAAATTTAGTCGTGCCGACTTGAAAATAAAAATTTCAAATATGCACCCTAAAAAGAATGATGTGGATGTTGAAAAGGCTGGGAACATACTGGACCGTATTGTTGACGATGTTGTGTTGAGGGAAGAGAATGAAAATCAGCATCCAACACCGCAATCACACTAGTTAGGAGAACTGCAAAATATCACAGCCATCAATCAATATGAAAAGACAAGCAAGAATTTAGATGCAACCTTCTAGTTAAAGAGCTTGAAAAGCAACAAGGAAGCTATGAACAAAATTCTGGAATAGTTCATCATGATCTTTCAATTAATAAGTTACTTTTATCCAAATAAAGGAAACTCTGGAAAAGCATATAGAAGATCAATTTATTGCTAATTCAGGTAACACAATAATCAAAACTTTTGACTTCGGATTAGCACAATGGGTTTCACCTTTAGTCTATATCTTTTAATGGAACAGTGGTCAAGCTATAGCAAAAAATGCAATAAAATGTATTATCTGGCTAACTTTTTATCCTACTAGTCTCTTTTCGGAGAGAAAGCACGGCATCAATTGCACTAAATCGAGCGCAATGGAAGAGTTCGATCCATGTAGCCGACCCCAACTAATTTTGGGATTGAGGCTATGTTGTTGTAGTAGTAGTAGTAGTCTCTTTTCGGAGAGATCATTATCCTAATAAATTCTAAGCGTCAAACTAACCCGACAAAACATGCACATAAAAAAGGGGCCTGAATAGAGATACTACCATCCATGCAATTCTTCTATATCATGAATACATTCCAAGTTGAATCTCTTACCAATACCATCCTCTGCAGCACTTTGAGTGCAGCCAACAGCATCCCACCAATCCACTCCAACCAAAAGACTCCACCAAAATCTACACAGATTTAAAACAGATAACCATGTTAATACAATGAAGCCTCACTCCCAAATTAGTTGGGGTTGGCTACATCGATCATACTCTTCCATAATTCCATTGAAATCGATTTAGTGCAATTGATGGTGTGCTTACAGATAACACTTTAATAGGTACATCTAACTATTATTATGACATCTATAACTAGTTTCAACAAGTACCTATCTGCAATGGCACGTTCCCACGTTGCTGAGTTGACTTTAACCTGACTACTAGGAACAGCAGGAGGAAGAACGCGGATTATTTTCAATATAGATCGATCCTTGTCAGTGTCGTGCCAAACACAAGCCAAGCAACACCCAGTAGAAGAGAAAGTCGGTGCAGCAATTGCCGAATTAACGTTAACTTGGTAACTATCAACTGGCGCAAAGCCAGGGCCAGAAAATATCTGAACTACACCATGGAGAAAAGCAACAGCTACCTCACCGCCATGAGCAGAATATACAATTCGAGCTAGTGCACGAATATCACTAGGCAGATCAAGGGGATCAAAACTGAACCTCTTTACCTTGTCATGCCGCGTATCAGATATGTCATCAGATGGATTTGATCCTGATTCAGCTTCTTTGACACTTTTTCCCTCATGAATTGGGGGGATGCTTTTGTTTACTTTGGTGTCCCAAACAGTTTGCATAGGCGCTTGCCCTCCAAAGCTGGAGGCAGGATTTCCAAAAATTGGATGGAGGACAACGGGTTTAAGAGAGGACTCCCAGCACTGCACTCTCCATCCAGTAATAGATGGACCCTCATCAGGATCATAAGGAGACATGTACTGCCCTGCAAAAAGGAATGTGAAATGAGCATGCCAGTCACGTGAGAATATTATTGATCCACAAATACAGCATTCAACAATAAGTAGAATTAGGAAGATCACAAAGTAAATACAGTATTGGTTAAGCCCAGTGAAGACTGCTGAGCCAAAAAACTAAGTAAGAAGAAAGAAAGAAAGAAATGGAAAAAAAAAAAAAAGAAAAAAAAAATGTTTCATACTAGAACAAACTCATCAAATCTCAAACCTGCAGGCTTGATGAAATGGCCAGAGAAGAAGAAAATGACATACAAAGTTTTGCGATTTGAGTAAAACATGCCGATCATTTGCTAGACCTTAATAAGTAAATAGTCAGTTACCTTCAACAATTACAACAGAGATAACCGATCCACCTCGTGTTGGATCAAAAGCAACAGCTGTAACTCCAGAACCCCATGTAGTTGTCGCTGCAGATTGAGCTGCTGCCTCAGGACTGACATAAGCAGAAAAGTTTGAGACTGGGGAGCAATGAAGTAATACACCTTCATTACAGTCTTGCTCCATCTGTTTCTTCCCTTGATTTCCCTCACCTCCCAAATATTCTTGCCAACTGAATAAATATGCAGCTAAAGGGGCAAAACCACTCCAGTGAGGAGGATCTAATGAAAGTGGCACCCCATTACTTGTGCTCCTCTTCGCGGTTGCTTGAAACCCATTACCAGGTCCAGGACTAACCTCCCAAACAACTACAGTTGAAGGGTTCACAATTGGAACTCCAGCCACATGCATGGCACCTGTGTCAGTAATGATGGCATCAGCAGCCATTATACCACTTGGCCCCGCTCCCAACAGTCCTTTACTAGTAGAATACCATTTAGATACGGCGCCCCTTTGAGCAAGAGGCCATTGAGACCAATGAAGTTGGACAGAGCCCGAAGAAAAAACAGAACAAACACACAGAAAATTTGGCCATCTGGCTGAAATAAAACCAGAAAGCTACATCAAACAATCATATAACAAGTAATCCCAATATATTGCAACACAAGGAGAATATACTAACATGGCATGGATATATATTTGGGCTCCATTGTAAAATATACATATATATACCCTCCTACAAAATAACTCAAACCATTTAAGAAGGCCAAACCTGATGTTTGAGGTGGCTGTGAAAGAAATTTTTCCTCGAAAGTTGTTTTAGAGTTCCCAGAACTACTTGAATTCGATGAGAGCCACCTATACTGTATATTAAGAAAAGTAAGTCAGATGGTAAATACTACTGTAGAAATAAGACAGAAGCTCTTAAGAATGAATACTATGATCAGTGATAGCAAGGCGTCACCTAGGCGTTTTGGGGCAAAACTGTCTAGCTTAGGCTGGCGGTGTCTTTCTAAGTAATTTTTTAAATTTGAAGGGGCTATTTACAATTAAGTTTAATAATAAGAATACCAACCCAACAACAAAATCTTAATACAATTAATGTTACATAAAGACCTAAGATTTATTGGTAATTTTTGAAGTATATATTGAATGAGAATCTCAGTGACTAATAGACAATTAGTGTTACTTAAGGCCTATTAATAAATAAATAATTACCTAGGGACCTCTAAATAAATATTATTTAATCCGCCTAGAATCGCCTTGGGCAATCTAAGCACCATCTCGCTTGGGCTAGGGAAATTGCCTAGGGATCACCTTGGCGCATTGCAATCCTTGCTTATGATATGGTCATATACTCATATTAGATGAAGTAAAATGTCTGAGAGGATAAATTTATTTATTTTTTTTATTTTTATTTTATTTTATTTTATTTTATTTTATTTTAACATTGGTTCTACAAATATTGCAGTTGCTTTCATGAAATTAGACAAGTGAACATGAAGCTTCTGAGAGAATGAGGAGTTGGGCTAATTAATGCAGTGCATTAGGGTTGAGGCTTTATTTTCGGTTGATTAGGTGAATTTAAAGTCAGTAACTTAGTTTTCAAAAAAAAAAAAGTAACTTAGTATTGCCTAGTACTTTTGGTACTCTCTAGAGTAATTTTTTGGGGATAATTGTAACAATTACATGGAAAATGCTTTATTCCTCTCAATAAATAGTCACATTTTACCATTTATTCCACTAACACTTCGGATGAGACACTTTAAGATATGCCAAATAATCTTAGTATTGTATTAACACTTTTATTGAACTCGTTTATCAAACAGAGCATATACCTACAAATTGGGGCAGGATCATTTGTGCTTAAATAGACAGTTGAATTGAATACTTGTAAAGAAGGATTAACTGTAGGTATAATTCTATTATTAGGAATTGGGGACAGAAAGGTAGTTTGACATAAAATTGAGTAAACGATTTTATCAAAGACCAACTAGCATCATCAAGTGGGATATGCCACACGCATAAAGAAATATATTGATTTTTAACAATATAAAAGGACAATCAAAAAGTTTTGTACCGGAGACATCCCGCATAACCATTTTGTGACAACAGCAATATCTTGATGCCACTGATGTTCACATTCCCAGCAAGTAGAATCCCTTACAAGATTAGCAGGCCCCTGAATCAGTCCCAGATGAAATAAACAATGGGTGAATGACGTTTGATGAACAAATATCCAACAACTTATAGTACTGTGATATTGCCATGTTGTTGGCCAGGCATTTCAAGAACAAATATACGTGCTACTTAGCATTCAGTAAGGTTGTAAGCTCACACAAGGGCGTTATTGCGTGTCAGCCATACATTTATGGCCCAATTTACCCAAATACACGTGTATACACATTACATAGGCAATTATGCATGAATATAAGCATTATTAAATTGTTCAAAGAAGTACTTACTTTAGAAGGTTGAGACCAGATGGTTATCCTCCCATGAAAATTTGCAATAAGTAAGGCACGAGGACAAGAAGCAGGAGACCATTCAATGAACTGAACTGAGTCACGTGGAGAATCTGCCAAAGTTAACCCATGCAGCTGACCACAAAATTAGGCCCAGTGACAAGATCAATGAAAATAACATCAGAAAATTTAAGTAAAGGAGTATCATGTGAAACAAACTTAAAGGATGACAGCAGATAGAATTCTCAGCAAGTCTCGAAAATATGCTCCCCGCGTATGAGGAAAAAAAAAATGACAAGGTTCAAGTTCACAATTAGTATGAGTTCAAGAGCTAGAGGCACTTACTTGAAATGCAAACAACATTAAGTTAAAAAAAAAAAAGGGAAGGATTTGTATGGGCGGGAAAACTGAAGAATGAATACTACAACATCATAGCAAACATGGGAGGTAACGATGAACCACTCTCTTGATGAAAATCTTGATTTAAACCTGATATTCCTTCTAGACATCATAATCCCTACCAAAAGAAGCATCCAACGACAAAGCCTCAATGCCTAATCAGTTGGGATCGGCTACACGGCGGGTCAAACTCTTCCACTCCGCTTGATTTAACATTAAAGAGGGATGAATTTCGTTTTTTAAGAAGATAACGCAATAGATTATTAGTACATAAAAGAATGATTGAACTTAAGGAAATTAACTTTGTTTTACTCTACTGGGTCGACTACATAAATTGAACTCTTCTACTTCGTGTGATGTAACATTAAAGAGACACCGACTTTAATTTCCAAAAAGATATTCAGTAGATTATTAGTTACCTAAGTGAATGGTTGAACTTAAGGAAACTAACCTTGTTTTACTCAAATAGAAAAGCAGCCAATGTAGCCGGAAATTACAGGAGAATGTAAATAGAGGTATACAAATTTTTATACATTGAAAACAGCATCATTGCATTTAAAATTTTATGTCACCAAATGCGCCTTGTTGACTTCAAAAACCTCCCCAGAGACATATACGAGCTGTTTAACTTTCACAATTTTAAAGCATTTAAAACTTAGATGCAAACGAGTTACACACAAAAAGGGGAGGGCGCGGAAAGGTGCAAGGATTCCTCTATTCCTGACAGGAATCATTACAAGTATACTCTCACAAACGAAAATGGCATTCACAACAAAATTTACTTTCGTGTTCAGCATACTTGAAATACAAAATGAATCAATAATATTGAGTTTGATTGCCACATCAAATACCTGCTGTCACGGTGAAAACTGAACATTCAGTCGGACGCTCCGGATTAACAATATGAATGGGGATCCAAAATGGTGGTTGTGCAGTTGAACTACAAAATGGAAACAACATAATTTATAAATAAATGACTGGTAATTGAAATCAGTGGCAAGGAAAATGGCACAACAAGACAGTAGTAATACAGGGAGGATAAAAGAATTTTCACTGGTAAAACAAACCTTGGAATTCTAGCACATGTCTCCGACGCGCAAGCTATAGCGTTCAGCTTCGAACACCAAGTGGCGGCACTGCCAAACAAGTATATCAGAAATTCAGGCATTAAGTCACAGTTTCAATGAAACTCAAATAGAGCAAACAAAAAAGAGGAAACCAAACAATCCCAATTCGCCTGATAACATATACAATGAATCAATCAATCCCAAAATCATAAAGTTTCGAACTTTCACCACAAATCGCTCCAGCTCCCAAAACCAAGAACCTCAATAATCAAAACAAAACCTAATTGAACAATCCCAATTCGTCTGATAACATAAACAATGAAGCAATCAATCCCAAAATCATAAAGTTTCAAACTTTCACCACGAACCACTCCAGCTCCCAAAACCAAGAACCACAACAATCAAAACAAAACCAAATTGAACAATCCAAAACCCTAAACCCTAAACCCTGAGTACCTGAAAGTCCGGCAGAGCTCGGGCACGCTCATCTTATGCCGCAAATTCGACGGCGGCTGCTTGAGCCGGATCGAAAACACAGTCGCCGGCGACGAATGCTCCGACGAATCCTCCATCATCTGATGATCAGCTCTCTCTACCAAACCCTCCTCGTCCAACCTCTCCGAAACCCTAGAAGACTCGACAACAGCACCATCGCCGACGCCGCCGCCAGGTTCGTCCTCCGAGTCCTTCGCCGCTGACGATGGTGTCATCTCCGCAGCGACTCCAAAAGCCCTAATTTATAGAGAAGAAAAGTCTCGATTGAAGGCGACAGGAATCACTGTAGAAGAAGAAAAAGAGGACTTTTTTGACAACTAGGGTTTGAGATTCCTCTTCACTCTCTCTTCTTCGCTTTTAGTTTGCTTTGTTGAATTAAAAAAGAACAAAGCGACGAGTGAGTGAGCTGCGTGTGTGATCATTAATCGTCGAAAAGGAACTCTTTGTGCGTTGCGGGCGCACGAGTCACGACTCATAAGTCCCTCTCTCTCTCTCAAACAACGTAGGAATGATATTATGAGAAGTGATAGTGACATCATCGTATCGCAACAAATACACATTGGCTCACAAGAGTCATTCATGCGCGTCTCAGAATGTAGACATATACATATTTTAATGCATAACACGTGGGTCGAGGTCGTATGGAAGCTCTTTGTGAGCCAATGTGTTTTATGGTGTGATATTGTTGTTGTCATTCTAGTATTTTCTTGATATTATAGCATTGTGCGAGGTTTTAGATATTGATGTGTTTATTATTCATGATTAGTTGTGACTATTGTATATAATATGTCTCGGATAGTTAGTAGACTCAAAATGTGACTTATTAGGTCGAAGTGAACAACTAGTAAGTTCCGCAATTACAAACTCACGATGAACAATTACAAGCGTGCTGACGCTTGACAGATGGACCTAATCGGTCATAGTGGCGTTTATTTTATATGAGATTGTATTTCAATCCACTTATATCCAACGAGTGTACTTATTATTATTATTATTTCAAATGATTAGATTCTTTCATTGAGTTTGATTCGTATATCCGACCCCAACTAATTTGGGATTGAGGTTATGTTATTGTTGTTGTTGTATTAGATTCTTCTATTGAGAAGTTTGGTATAGAGAGTTTGATCTATGTAGTAGACCTTTAACTAATTCAAAATAAGACTTTGTTGTTATCATTGTCGTTGGAGTAAAAGTTGATCAATCGATGTCAAGTTCATCAAACTAAAGGACGGGGAAAAAGGTCGAGCGATGAAATTTTGAGACTTATGTCGTGTGTTTTTGTTTTCTTAGGTTTTTTTTTTCGCTATATTTGAGTTGATTTTTCTTTGTTGTTGTTGGGTTTAAGGCTTCGGTTTGGGATTCGAATCTCACACTTTGGGCAAAAAATCGATGAAATCGAGAATATATAGGTATTCCAAGCAAAGCTTACTAATTTTTGGAGTTTCGAATTTTTTAAATTGGTTATTATTGCTTGTGAGTTTCTGACACACAAAGTCGAGACCTTTTAAAAAGTCTCGGTTAACTCCCATCGAGATCTTTTTATAAGTCTCGTGGGAGTTGGGTGAAGCCGTCCGAGACCATTAAAAGAATCTTGGTAGGAGTCAGTCTCGGCCTTGTGTGTTGGAAACCTACTAGTATCAATTCCCACTTCTATGTTTGAGTAATAAAGTATATTCAAAAAAATGAGGCAAGTTTTAGTAAGAGTATTTTGGGGTTTTAGAAAAATAGTGTGGTCCATTCAGTAATTAGAATTTAAAAATCAAGGTATATTTGAGCAATGAAGTATATTCAACAAAAAAAAAATCGTTCAACCGTTCCTTTTTAATACAAACCATTTCAAATTCTCAATTTAAAATAACACGACCGACCAACCATACCTATAGTTTAGAGCATCTCCAATGGTAAATGTGGATTGTGAGTGTGAATTCTTAATGTGAAGAGGATGTCCATCTTATGTGGTTCGAATTGACATTCAACTTCAAAATAAGTCTTCAATGGTAGACGTGAATTTGTGGCTCAATTGATGAGGTAACATTTTTTTGTAATTTTTTTAATTAAAATGTTAGAATAAAAGTGTAAATAAAATAATTAAATATTTAAAAAAATCTTATATTATCCAACATGTTTAATTTTATAATTTTATTTCATCACTGTTCTTTCCAGTGATGAATCAAAAATAAAAATAAAAAATACTGCAACCCCCAATCTCTCAACCGTTAGATGCACTTCGAGCCGCCGATACAAGACTTTCGAAGTGCTCTTACAGACGCCGAAACGAACTTCAGAATAAAGTCTTGGTTGGCATTTTTTTTTACTTGTTCAACTGTCCCATAGGCAATGATATGATATTACGTAAAGAAATTATCAATGATCCATGATCAGACGTTTAACTACTATAAGGAATCAAACTCGAAACCACACACCTAACTTAATTTCCACAGTTTTGCATTTATCTTAACCGTTAAGCAAATCAGTCCAGATTGATCCCTGAGATTACGGAAAGAGACTATTAGTGACTCGATGATTGATTATGATAGAGAGAATCGAACTCAAGACCGCGCGTCTAACATAATTTGCACAATCCCGCCTTTGCTTTAATCACTAAGCGAACCTCTCCATTGGCGCCCTGAGATTCTGAAAAGACATGGTTAGTGGCATGATGTTTGAATGTCGCGAGAAATCGAACTATGTGACCGAGTACGTCAAAGTTGGCTTGGCGCGTTGGTGCTCGGTTCATCTGTAAAGAGCCAAAATAAATATCTGAGGGAACAGAGAACAAGTCCGGTCTCACTATTTGCGCGTGCGTGCGTGTGAAGAAGAAGAAGAAGAAGAAGAAGAAGAAGAAGAAATCGCAGTTCAAAACCGCGAAAACTCAACTGGTTTTGTACCTCCAACTCTCGTGGTTTCCTAGGGTTTCGGATTTCGCGATCTCTCTCTCTCTCTCTCTCTCTCTCTCTCTCTCTCTCTCGCTCTCTCTGTGCAAGATCAGCTCAGTTTCGAGCGCTATGGTTGCCGAGGCGAGGTAGCTAGGTCTTCGGATTGCGGCGACGCCTGATCAGGTTTTGTTCGTATCATATTTGTTTCGTTTGCTTGCTTGAATTGGTGTTTTGGATTGGAATTTGGTTTGTTGAGTGTTTTTGAATGTGTTTACGGACTGATTTGATCTGATGAGTAGTCGTTTTGTCGATTGGATGAATTGGTTAATTGAGTAGAGAATTCCGTGCGAGGACATTGATTTGGAGAAAAGTGTTGAAGAATTTTCAATTTAGGAGCTCCTCGATGGTTTTGATTCAGTTTAGAAGTGGAATTTGATTTGACGAGTGTTTTCAAATCTCTAAAGGTGATATCAGTTTAGTCATTGGAGCTCTAAGCCTTTTCCTTCTACTTCTCTTGATCTGTACTTACCTGAATTTGACTGTCTCCGTCGGAATGACGGCGAGATGTTCTTATCATCATATGTATCTTTTAACGATTCAAAGTTGGGATTTTTAAAGCAAAGTTGGTAAATTTAAGAGTTTGGAGCTTTCATTCCCCTTAAATACCATTCCACTATACAATACTGACAATCCAATTGATGATCATTACTGCTTGTTAGTCGGATTGTTGAGAATAAGACCATCCAAAATTATCAGTGATTTGCCTTCAAGGGGTGTGGTGTAGTGGTTTCGAAGAGGATCTTACTACTCTGACTAAGGCAGAGGCGATGAGTTCAATTCACAGCAACTACACTATTTCTCCTTCGACCTCTGGGTTAGTGGTAAAGGCACCTTGCTAACCCCTGAGGGATAGTTGAGTCCACCATCAATCCGGTGTCAGCGGCGGTGGTTCGGATACCCTCGGCTATCAAAAAAAATGTGGATTTTTAAAAGCAAAGTTGGTAAATTTAAGAGTTTCGAGCTAGCATTGCCCTTAAATACCACTATAAAGTACCGACAATCCAATTGATGATCATTGTCACATGTTAGTCGGATTCTTGCTAATTAGACTATTCAAAATTATCAGTGATTTTGTGTGTTTCTTTGTATGTGACATTAGGAACTAAAGAATTGATCATGTAGCTATAATCATCAGGGATGTGGATAGGCTAATAGAACAGTGTATCTTATGGTATTTGTATTTGCAATTTAAAGGTTACATGTACAAAACCCCAGCGTAGAACGGGAGAAGCTGCACCAATTGCAGACATGAGTTGGTGTTGCTTTGGTGGGTCGATGGAAAAAAGAGGGCACGATTCTTCTCATTATCTGAATGAGATAAATGGTGAGGAGTTTGTCCTATTTCACTTTTGCTTGATATCTGTCATCTATTGTGCAGCCGAATGTATTGATAGTTTCTCTTATCCTTTATGTATACATATATTCTTTTAATCCGAGCTTCCTTATTTCCAGGGACTTTGCCCCAAAATATCAAACTTTTCCCCTACAAAGAACTTAGTTCTGCAACAAATCATTTTCATCCGAGTAATAAGCTCGGGAGAGGTGGTTTTGGAACAGTCTACAAGGTAATCTCAAATCTGGAAATGTATTTGCTCTATGATGGGATGGATAGTCCTTTTTAGTACCTATCCTTTTAAAACTTTCAAGTAGTTTATGTTTAATTGTGCAGATTACTTTTATCAAACAAGAATTACTGAATTGTACTTCGAATTGGTATATTTAGTCAAACGTAGGTCAAACATTCCAGAGAACTAGAAGTGAAAGTTGTAATTCGCCAAATGTATGTAATTGTTCTTCGAATTCAGTTGCTTGTTGCATGTCTAACTGTAAACACGCATATGTGACGATAATTAGTTCTTCACTGTGCCAATTTTGCTTGTTCGTAAGCTTGTTAGAACAGTTTGTTGAAGATATATGCATCCCTGATTGCTTAACTGGTGGTTGCATCCTGCATTATTCCCACTTTACCAATTTATTCTATGTTTGTCCAATGGAATGTTCTAATATTTCCATGGTTCATGAACTGGAGAACAAATTACGTCTCTTGTTCTTTTTGAGATATCTCGAGAGTTGAGGCTCATATTAAGATGACAGAAGTCACATAATAGTGAAAGATGGATCAATTAATTTGTTTTTCCTTACTTTTTGAAGGGGATATTAAGAGGTGGAGCACCAGTTGCTATAAAGGTGCTGTCTGCTGAATCAAGGCAAGGAGTCCGCGAATTTTTGACTGAGATTGAAACTGTGACCAATGTCAAGCATCCAAATCTTGTTGAGATAATTGGATGTTGTGTTCAGCAAAAGGACCGAATTTTAGTCTACGAATACGTGGAGAACAATAGTCTTGATCGTGCACTTTTAAGTAAGTTTTCTAAAAATTCTGTTGCCCACTCTCAAATTCTTTATATCATAGGAATAACCTTGAAGAATGATTTGTCACCTGCGATCTAGGCAAGAGAAATGCAACCATTAAGATGGATTGGGTTAAGCGATCAGCTATCTGTTTGGGCATTGCTAGAGGCCTTGCTTTTCTTCATGAAGAAGTTGAGCCTCCTATTGTGCATCGAGATATCAAAGCAAGTAATATTCTCCTTGACAAAGACTTGCTACCCAAAATTGGAGACTTTGGGCTGGCTAAAATTTTTCCAGAAAATCTTACTCACATTAGTACACGAGTTGCTGGAACCACGTAAGTTATATTTTCAGTTCATTGTTCAATACCTAATGTTTATGCATGGTATGTCTTCCTAGTAAAAAAATCTTGAATATCTTTTTTGATCTAGTTATTGCATAATTTAATACTTTTACATGTGTTCAAATCGCCTAGAAGTGCATGCCAAACACATTTCAAATCATTACGGCGTTATCTAACTAATTGCAATGCATGTGTTGACACGTGTAACAAAATGTTTACTATCTTAGCATAATCCTTTTAAAGAGTTACAGACATATGTAGTTAAAAATTGATAAAAAAAAAAAAATCACCGGTGTAAAAGGTTGGGAAGCTAAAATCAGAATACTTGGAAAGGGAATCCTTTCCCCTCTATCAGTTTGGTTGAATTTCTTCATTACATTTTTTTTCAATTTCAAATTGAGTTCTCTCATTCGATTACTGCACCTGTGATGATGATGTTCGGGATGAAACTTAAAACCGTGGCACGTCATCTACACAAAGCTCTAACTAAATTCTTTTGCCGTCTTTTCATGCAAGTGGTTATTTAGCTCCAGAATATGCTATGGGAGGTCAGTTAACCAAGAAAGCTGATGTGTATAGTTTCGGAGTTCTTCTGATTGAAATAATTAGTGGCAGAAGCAGTGCAAAAGAAAACTGGGGCGGGGCAGAGAGACATGCACTAGAATGGGTATGTTCTTGTTCTGTCTATTGTTTTCTTAATGCAGAAAATTTTCCATATATTTCGTCAACTTCCAGCATATATACTAGTGATTCTAAAGACTAAAGCGTCGTAACTTTTTCACGCTCTTATTCCAATGTCACTCCTGCATACAATCACCATTACGATGTAAACAATATTTACAAAATTTACGTGGTTTGTTTAGTCTATTGCTTCCTGCGATGTCTCATGTTTTGCACTAACAGGTTTGGCACCTCCACAAAGAAGGCAGACTTTTAGAATTGGTGGACACAGAATTAGTTCAGTACCCGGAGGATGAAGTGTTGAGGTACCTCAAAATAGCTCTTTTCTGCACGCAAGCCGCAGCTAGCCGAAGACCGCAAATGACCCAGGTTGTCGAGATGCTCTCCAGAGACGTTCGGCTCAATGAGAAAGAACTTACAGTCCCTGGTTACTTCCAAGATTCGACCAAAAATAGTAGCGGTTCTGCCAGTTCCTCGAATAAAAATATGGTATCAGACATTTCAAGCGAACCAGTCAGCTACTTTCCATCTGCTATTACACAGGTCAATGCTCGATAATCCAGGTCCAAAGTCGATTTTATTAGCGGAACTTCCCGCGTAATTTTGGTGGGAACACGCAGCCGTAACAGATTCAAAAGGAATAAAATTTGTCAGGTCAGACTTTGCCTCCACCTATTCCTATTGCTTCTAGGTTTGGGGTTGGTTTAAATATTTTAGAGCCTATAGGGAGATTAAACTTAGATATCATGTAACTTATGGTCAATAGTGTTAATTCTTTTGTATTTGATTGATTGGAGTGGATGCAGGAGTGTAATAAGCAATTTGTTCATGTATATCATCATTATCATGTAAAGAGATGTCTTACGGCTAATTTACACCGCCTAAAACTACCAGAACCACTGTGATTCTCAAAAGTATATCTCTACATGCTTTTTGCTTTTCATAAGCTCTTTATCCACATCGTCAAAGCATAAGCTAAAAGCAAAAGCTGAACCAAACAGGCTTCAAATTTAAAAATTTCGAATTCTGCCATCCAACTTCAAATACGTTTGGTTTCTCTTGAGTCATGGGATTGGGGTGTGATTTCACATTAATTGTATCATATGCTTTGCTATTAGCAATTTAGCACACACAGCAAGTGAATAGAATTACATAAGGTTCAATCCTCTCCTTTATCAAGCCAAACATGGCTGCACTTTGCGCCCTCAAGGTAGTTGGTGGGATGGCAAAAATTGGGGCTCAACACACCAAAGGTGTGGAGTTCGATTCCCGGCCTCCCCCTCCTCCCTCCGATTTCTTCCTTGAGTTCTCTATGAGAGCACTAAGGACCCCCGAGAGATTAATCGGATCCACTATCACTCCAGTGCCAACGGTGATGGCTCAAACAACCTCGGCTATCACAAAAACAGAACAAAAAAAAAAAGAAAAAAGAAAAACAAAAGAAGTAAGCCTGTTTGCCTGAATCAAATGTCTGTAACATTCAAAATTCCGAATAATAAAATCTGTTCCTCCATAATTAAGAAGTCAAATTCGTTTCTATCTTCAAGTTTCTTTCGAAAGTAGCAAAAAAATGGCTCCATAACTCAAATGATAGTGGGCAAAAACAATAACAAATTTGGAGGCACTGGAGCATCCAAAGAAGGAATCAAAAGAAGCACCACAGCTCTAACCGTAAAAATTATGGAATTCCTAGAACTTTTTATTACCAGAGCAACAAAGTGGAAAGTGAATAAAAAATAAACCAAGACAGAAAAGAAGCATCTGTGTGTATGAGATCAAGCAGCGGCTGCAGGCTCAGGCTCCGCAGCAGGCTGGTCCTCAGCTGCTGCTGGAGTGTCTTGTTGGGGTGAACCATTTGCAGCGGCGTCTTTGGTGGGCGGTGCAGTTGCATCTCCTGTCGCAGCAGCTTTACCATCTTTTGCATCCTTCGGGTTCTTTGCGTCTTTACCATCCTTAGAGTCCTTGCCATCTTTTGCGTCCTTGGGAGGAGGAGGCGGAGGTATCATGTGAGGCGGTGGGGTGTGCTTCAGCTTCACCAGCACCTGCCGCATTCTTGACATATCCGTTGGTTTACCAGGCTTGGGGCCCTGGATAACAAGGATGGATGGCTTCTTGTCCGGGTCTCGCTTTCCTCTTTTCTTCTCGATGTTGGGAACTTCATGAGGTACAAGTTCTGCAATTGCTTTCCAGTACTGTTTGTCTGCATTCTTGTGGAACTTCTCTTGATTGGCCAAGTATAACTGAGACGTGCATGAAGATCGAAATGTAAGTACAGAAACATAGCTAATAGAGCGAAGGAAGCAATCGATCCGGGGAAAAACTCTTACCTTCTCTCTTTCTCTGTTTTGAGTCTTGTTGGTCTCGCGGTTAGTTTGTCTTTTCTCATAGAAAGCTCGTTTGAAGTCCTCAGCTTCTTCTAGAATCTGGATCCGCATTTCCTTCTCCCTTTTCTCCTTCTCCTCGAGGTGAATAGCATTTAGCCTACAACAATAAACAAGCCAAGATTCAGCATCATCCATATTTTGGATAGATCACAAGGCAAAATAGAATCATGTAAATTCGGAGTTCCCACATTCTTTGCATCACGAGATCTCAAAGTGCAACATCCATCAAATTGATGCATGAAACTTTAGAGGAAACATTGTAAACAGTCGACATGTAAGCCGCATCATAGCATGATTGCATGTCAAAAGAACTAATGTATACATTTTTGTGTGCAGTTGCATAACTAAATACGCTACGCATGCGTTCATAGGTAAATTTCAACATATGCATGAGAATTGAGATTCACATGCAAGCCGAGATTTTAGCCATTTATAACTATATGAGATACATCATATGTGCAAATTAGTCTATTTTTCCCATGTTTCAAAATTTGAAAGCAATCTGCTCCAATCCATGCTTAACGAATAATAAAAGCTGTATGATCACCAGAATCAAGGCTCAAGCCAGCAACAATAAATCTAATTACAAACTGCACAAAGAGTTTCAAAAATCCACAATAATTTTTAGCTGATAAGATGTCAACAGTAGACAACGTTTACGCAATATAAAATAGAAAACCAATAAATCACCATACGCACGTCAAATTCCCAAATAATTAAGTAAAGGCTAAAGCTTATAGTAATTCACACAATATGCCAATAAATTATTTTTTAATTCAAACCATCAAATATACAAGAAAGAGAAGTAACTCCAACATAGGGATCTTCAGCAATGCATCATCTCAGATTTAACAAAACTAAAGGGAGGAGAACTCCAGGCAAAAGTAATTAGAGTAGACATCATATTCAATAGAAGCTGTCACATTGTATAATCTTCTCTTAACAGAGTTTCATTAAGATTTTAGAAACAATGGCATTGTTCAGGCAAGATGCACAATAAATGAATAATAAAGCAGTACATAATGAACTATAATTTTGATATATTTAAACAAATCCATGCATTTATAGTACTTCTTTTAATGACTTCTTTGTTCAATCTACAGTTTTTCCACTCCCAAATGATATCCATTCAACAACCCTGATCATGCAATTGTGGTTACGCCATTCCTTTCACTCGGCATTGCATTATTAATCTTCCAACAGTGAAGTAGTTTTTGTTAAGCAAAAGCTAGAAAAGTAAATCTTTTAGTCGGCACGTCAACTATTTCCATCTAATCAAATAACGCTCAGCTTAGCACACCATCCATCTCAATCAAACTACTGACCAAACAACAATAGTTGTAGGAACAATAGGCATTTTGCATTGGCCACAAAGCCCCCCTCATCAAACAATATACAATACAAAAATAGACTTCTTTAAATTCACTATTCCAACAAAATCATTGCAATAATAGTATAATACCTACCCACTATGAGTACCCAATATGTTACATCGGCATTTATGAGTTCATTTCCTTTTTTGGTTTCACGCATGTTGTCCAGTGTCCAACGCCAACCACACCGACTAAGCCCCATACACATTTATGAATTCTTTACTATTCCAATAGACATAATTATGAGACTTTCACGTTCTTTCTACATAATTGAACTACAACCTAGATCCACAAATTCACAATCTTTACACCAACATAACCTAGATCCAAGCATACTCAGTCATCAACCAACACTGATTCAATCAAATCAATCCATAACTTTCAAAACCACACAATCACGCACAGATCCAACAAACTAATACACGAAATCACACAATCTCGACCAAATCAAGAACGCAGAGAACCTCACCTCCGCCACTCTCTCCGAGCGAAGCCTTCCTCCGCCTGCATCTCCATCGGAGGCGGCAGCACCGGTCCGTCCGACGAGAAGATCCCATCGGCGTCAGCTCCGATGTCGTACGCCTTTCCATGATGACCGTTCGATTCCGGCATCTCCGTGAACGGCGACTGAGAGTAACCACCATTCCCTACCTCCTCCTCCGCCGGTCCTCCGCCGTAACCGTACATCTCCGGCGACGGCGGCGCGATCTCCACATTGCGCCGCACCGGAACCTCGTCGGAGTCCGCGAAACCGCCGTGGCTGTGCAGATCGTCGGAGATGTCCGCCTGATCTACCTTGGACGACGGTTCGTCTTCCTCGAAATTCGTGTAGGATTCGTATCGCTGCGATGGAAGGCGAGGATCGTATCCGATGTAGCCGTCATCGAACGGCCGATCCGTGGTTCTCAGCTCGTCTCCGTCGTTGCTGAACGTGTCGAACGACGCCATTGATGTGAATCTCGAGAACTATCTCGCACAGCAAATCGATTGATCGATCGATCGATCTATTCGTTCGTTCGCTTTCGGATCTGTGTTTCTGCGGAGCCAAAACCAAGCTTTAAACGTGTTTTATACTTGTTTGTAGTTGTTATGACTAAACTGCCCTTATTGTTTCTTCGAAACTACCAAACTGGGACGACCGCATGAGAACAAGCAGGAATTCTGGCCGTTCGATCGTGACAAAAGATGTATGATCATTGATGATTGATGATTGATGATAGATGAATCTAGGCCACGTGGCTGATTAAGAGTAATTGCTTTGGTTTAAAGTGATTGCGAATATTGCACCTAACGTGGTGTGATGTGTTTGGGACTGATTAAGTGTAATTGCTTTGGCCATCACCGGTAAGATGGGCGAGGCATTACTTTTGCTAAAAGATAACGAAGAGTTAGAGGTCGTGATTCGACTCTTGTTGAAGCCAAAAAAAAAAAAAGAGTAATTGATTTGATTACACAGTCATTGAAAATTTTGTTTAAGGAAAATAATCGATTGACCCACTTTAAACACCGACTTAGACACACCTACTCGTGGACGCTATTCGATGTGAGCGCATTCTTCCTACCCAATAAGTGCACTTAACTCGATATTCAAACTGCAGGGGCGAACTCATGAGAGATCGTATGAATGTATGTCGATACAAAATTTAAGAAAGATCGTATACAGTAACAGTGTTAATTGTTAAATGTAGATATCAAAAGTACATCACTCAGTCATTTTTATAGTGGGAATGCTAGAATGCAATTTTGACAAAGTAAAGTTTCCAAATGATGTCATAATTTTATTTTCTTGTTCATTCAAATATTAACTTTTAAATCTCAAATGCAAATAGATATCCTACTTTAATTTATCAACTTATGTTATTGATTATAAAGTTAAAATACTTTTTTAAAAACTTTTACTATTTTCAAGAATCCAAATGAACTTAATTTTGTTCTTTTTTTAATTTTCCCTTAATTTCGAATGAGTAATTATTATGTAAATCTAAACATAAAAAATTATGGAAGTGCACATCTTCCATTAAATCTGGTTGGCTTTTTTTCTTTTGAGTGGGCTAGATCATATTTCATTGGTTTGAAGGGTGGGCTAACTATTTTATTTAATTCTACATGGACAATATGACATACGCATAATACCTTGCCTTGCAAAATTTTTCCTAAGCTACAGCTTTCTGGGTGAGGAAGTGTGGATCCGCCATTGCCAAAGCATGTTAACTTAACAACCTTCGTTTGTTTAAAATCATGACAACTTTTTCATTTTTTTTTTCGGACGTAAAGTGTAAAACAAATTTCATGAAGTAATTAATTGTTAAGACCAAGTATACTGATATAATCGAGATCTACATTCATTATATTTTTTATTTTTTGAACTATTGTCATGGAGTTCTACAAATTATAGTTGGCTTACAACTTACGTAGCTTACAACAATATCCTCTATTTTAAAGTTTATTTTTAATTATTATTGTTACGGTAATCGAGCTTTGCCCTGACTAATCTCAAATGAATGCGACTACAAATGCAACAACCTCAGCATCATTTACGTGTCAACATTTCATCATAAACGACACTCGGAACCTTCTTATCAAACCACCTCTCTCTCTCTCTCTCTCTCATAATTCGATTCTCTTCTTCAACTTTCCTTCGTTTCGCGTTTTCGATATTCAATTCGATCTTCAATTCGACATTGAATTCGATCTTTGAAAGCTTGAGAAATCAGAGATGAAGATCACAGCTTTGATGGTGTTGAAATGCAGCGGAGACGGCGTCACGGATCCGATCATACTCGCCAACGCCTCCGACGTCAGCCAATTCGGCTACTTCCAGCGTGGCGGAGTCAAGGAGTTCATCCTCTTCGTTGGTCGCACCGTCGCCAAGCGAACGCCTACCAATCAACGCCAATCCGTCCAACACGAAGGTCAACTTCCAATTCATCCGTATATACTCTTCTAGGGTTTTCAATTTTTAGCCCCTTTTCATGGAATTGATGGAATTGATGGGATTGGAGGTGTTGTTGCTTTGATTGAATGCTTGTGTGGAGAAATTGGTGGGATTGGAGTATTGGGTGTTGTTGGAATTCGATTTTTTGCGATAAAAATTGGTTCTTTATTCATCTGCTTTGGAGATGAATTGACGGGATTGGAGGTGTTGTTGCTTTGATTGAATGCTTGTGTGGAGAAATTGATGGAATTGGAGTATTGGGTGTTGTTGGAATTCGATTTTTTTTTGATAAAAATTGGTTCTTTATTCATCTGTTTTGGGGATGAATCGATGGAATTGTTGGAATTGGAGGTGTTGCTGCTTTGATTGAATGCTTGCATGGAGAAATTGATTGTTGGAATTCGATTTTTTGCGATAAAGATTGGTTCTTTATTGATTTGTACATCTGTTTTGGTGGGGGAATAATGAGTCTATTGCGCACCGTAGCTGTTGTTCTTCGCCTTTGTGGTATTCATTTTGATGTGTACATTCGGGGTGCTGTGTGTTTTAGTTGGAAATTGGTGGAATTGGGCTTTTTGTGTTCTTCAATTTTTTTGGGTGCATTGATTAGAAAGGATTTAAATGATTTTTAAAGTGCGCCATTGAGGGCATTGAATCGAGCGGAGTGGAAGAGTTTGATCCATGTAGCACCCCCAACTAATTTAGGATTGAGGTGTTGTTGTTGTTGTTGCTCTTTGAGTGGTTTCGGAGAGAAGTGAGTTTGGCAAAATTGTGGCTGATCTTCTCTCCTTCTAATTCAATTTTCAACTCATTTAGCATAGAGTTGCAGGGAATTTGGTTGTGGGCTTGATTAAGTTTTTTTAGGGAATAGGGACTTTTTCTTTTCTTGTTCTAATGTTGTGGGGATATATTCTTTCTAGTGTTCTTTCGGTTCTTTGCTCGAGAAAATCTTATAGCGCGAGATTTGTGATTTCTGATTTATGCATGTCTTCTGGTTGCCTTTCAGAGTACAAGGTTCACTCTTACAATAGAAATGGGCTCTGTGCTTTGGGATTCATGGATGATCACTATCCTGTACGGAGCGCATTCTCCCTTCTCAACAAGGTAATGCATTAGAAGTAAACTCAGATAGCAAGCATGCCGTTCATTGCATGAATGCACACGACTAGCTATTACCTATTTTCTTTGTTCCCAGGTTTAATTTTACTTTCATAACAAATCATAGTAACTTCTGAGCATAACTTTGAAAAACATTGATTTCTTTAATTGATTGCGCTTTGAATTTGTACCAAGAATAATTTCCATGAAATATTGCAAATATTCAACATTTTTCGGTAGATTGTGGGATCTGCGTAGTCTTGCAAGTATTCTTTGCTTGAAGTAAGATGTGCATAATGCCTGCTTGAGGAATTCTAGGATTGGCTTTGATGAGATTTCAATCTTTTACTTGATTTACTGCTATTTGTTGTTTTCCATTCTTTAAAGCACTTGGCATTTCTTAATCAGATTTTGCACCATCGTTTTGAACATATTAAGATGGATCTTTTGCAATCTAGTTGATAACATTCAGCTTATCTCGCCAACTGTTTTACATTAAACATTACAATCTGCATTTGCACAATCTTATAACATCTCTGCAGAATTTTAGTGCATCTTGCGTTGCCTTGCTTACTACGATTTTATTTTGTATAAATGTTTTTGATATGATTCTTGATCATGTGTTCACCAGGTATTGGATGAATATCAGAAAAATTTCGGTGATTCTTGGAGGACTATACAGTCTGATGTTGCTCAGCCATGGCCATATCTTAATGAATCATTAACCAAATTTCAGGTATTCTTCCTCACTTGTTCCACCTGTGTTTATGAACGAAAAATATTATTGTCATTTTCTTAGTACATTCTGTCCCTTTTTTTGCATTGGCTTCTTAGGATTATACTTTATGGTTTATTTTTCTTTTTTGAATTAATGAAGGAAATCTCAGATAACCAGGGAAGTCTATTCCTATCATCATTTTAATTTAAATTTAATTGGCATCGCTGCTGATCACATTCACATCTAATATGTACCAGGATCCTGCAGAGGCTGATAAGTTGCTGAAAATTCAAAGGGATTTGGACGAGACCAAAATTATTCTTGTGAGTATCAATCATGCAACTGCTTGTGTGTTACTTAGTAAATTTTGCATCTTATGTGGGTTTCCACAGTTAAATCCCAGTGATTTATTGTAAGTCTTGCATTTGCACCTCTTAAGGCGGATACTCGTCGTAGTGCAATAAACACGAGCATGGTATTTTACTGGTTGTCTATATTGAAGTAGCTACTCCAGATCTATGAATGGTTGAAAATTTTATTCATTCTTATTTTGAGTGGAACAAGTCTACTAATTTTTTAGTTCTGGTTATTCAGAGGAGTCTTGAACCGAGAAATAGACCCTAAAAGTTAGAAAAGGATTATCCTGCTCAATTGCAATAATCAATACTTTGATTTGGTTTGGTAAGCGGGGTCTTGAACTTAGAAGTGGAACCTAAATGTGAGAAAAAAGTTATCCTGCTATGGAAATTATTGGGTTCGTTGTTCTATAATACCATAAACAGATTTTGAATAGCTTATATCGCCTATGGCTTTTAATTTGGATAGTCTTTTGCGATTAGTGTTATAAAGCAGGGAATAAATGTTTGGTTAGTTTCATCAAATTTTACTTGAAATCGGGCTCTCTTTTCCAATTTGAAAAGAGAAAAATAAAAGGCTGTTTCCTGTGTTTTACTTTTGGTTTATATCTTAAGTTTTGAATCGCAAACTAATTGTCGTCTTGATATTTGAAGAAGCTTTCTTTGTTCTGTTGTTCTATCCTAAAAGGATGTTTGTTGAATTTTCACCATGCTTACAATGTTTTGGATTCAGTTATTTGTTGTGATGTATATAACTTATAACAAGGTCTCATATATTAATGTAATAAAGAATGCTAGGTGCAAACTCTCGTTGTCTCATATTGTTCTATCTGTGTTCTTCTCCTTCCTTCTTCATACAGCACAAGACTATAGATAGTGTGCTCGCACGAGGTGAAAAGCTGGACAGTTTAGTGGAGAAGAGTTCAGATTTGAGTGCTGCATCACAGGTATTTATATGGAGTTACGGATCATGGGATCCTTGTATTATACTTTTCTTGTTTTGTTTGCAATCTCGAAATGCTCAAATATACCATCATACATATATGCATCGTAGGCCAATGCATCTCTTTTCCTACTGCGATAAATTTGATGAGACATTAAGCTTTAGACTTCCGATATTCAGACCCTTTTTTGCAAGTCTTGGCAGAAAAACCCAAATAACAGGCCAATCCAATTTTAATCTTGTTTGGTCTTTTTTGAGGTTTGGAATGAACTACAGCACCTACCTATCAATGTGTACACATGTTTAGTTTCCAAATATGTATTCTATAGAAAGTTTCTTATGTGTAGTTTACTTGCTTGGTCTAATTCTGACTTGAAGCAAAATGGTGCCTCTCTTTGCAGATGTTCTACAAGCAGGCAAAGAAAACAAACCAATGCTGCACCATATTGTAGACTTCTGGAATGTGTGCTGGATAGAATATCCGAATCGGTCGGTTGCGCCATGTTGATGACGCTGTGTGTGTGAATGTAGTAAATGAAGACAACTAAAGAGTGATGATTCTTCTGTTCTTTAATATCATTTACTGTTGGCATTGCTTGGGCATGTCAGAATCTATGACTCCTTGTTCTTCTGTTGTTTTCTGTTATAAGCAATATATATATATATATGATTTATATTCAACAAAAATCTGTAACCTTCTTTATTCATTAAAGTGTTTTTGGTAACAATGTTCCAAATCATCAAACTCTGGAAACTGACTGGTGGAATTGCTTTTGATTTTCACATTTGCTAATTCATGATTTGCTTTTGATTCACCAACAACCGAATGGTCCGAGTGGTAAGAAACTTAGACAAATGCCCTGAGTGTAAAATAGTGGGTGCGGTTTGTGCACCTCTTTTTTTTTTTTTTTGGAAGAAATAGAAATTTCATTAATCATCAATGGCTTTCCATACATGCAACGGAACAGGACGAGACATAGAACCAATCACGCAAATTGATTCACTAATCATAATTGTTCAATGGTATTAAAGTGTTGTATTTAGGTCTAACCTTTGATAACTTCATATTTTGAGTAATTGAATTGCAAGCTTTCCAATGATACCCAGAGGAAAAGCTTCGAGTTTGAGCTATGCTTTTCCACAATAGATTTTGCTGACACTTTCATCTCATATCACCTCATCATTTTTAATGCCTCTAATCACACCACCAGAACACTCTTCTTCCTCCTTAGTCAAAATTACACTTCAAACAATTCTGTATTTCATCTCAAGATTGCAAGATTTACAAAGTAAAGCTTCTCTCCCTCTATTTCACTCACTCAGAAATCTTGTAGGGAGGTTTTTCGACATGGCCAAAACATCGATTTTAGAGTATGATACAGTCAAGACTGAAAAACAACCATACCTTCCACAACAAAAAAAGAAAAAAACTCTATAGACAGTACTACAGCTCCCCACCATGTTGCCTTCTGTCAGGTAAATGCACAAATATAACTTTTTTTTTTGAATAAATCGCAAATGGCCCAAGCTCTGAGCTTCTGTCAATCGCCCTTCCCTGCAACGAGGGAACTTTTTTCTTCCAATACGTAGACCAATGTATGAAACTCGAAGCTCAAGCAAAGCCACACTTCCTCGTAATACCTTTCGTCATGTGGTACTCAGCTGGAGATGAGAAATCATAATTCAATAGAAGAATGTAAGCAAGTCCAACTCTCCAGTAGCTTGTCATAGGAACTCAGGGAAATCTGAATCAAAGTGCTCTATTTGATTCCACAACTTATAGAAGCCATCGGAAGTGGAAGCGCTAGCAAAATCCAAAAGCTATCAGCTATCTATAGAAGCCATCGTCGAAATTGTCAGTTCTCTACACTTCAAAATCCGCAAGACACTGTCCATGGCGATCTTGACAGGTGTGCCAACTTAAAGCAGCGGCTCTCGCGATTCCCGTACTATAAATCCCCCCTCATTCGTTGTAGAATTCGATGGACCAACCCATGGAAACTTGCCGCAAGGAGCTCAAATCTGGAAGGACTAGCGTCGTGGATGTAAGACTAAGAGGTGAGAGAACTGTCAATTCAAGATCCGAATAAAGTCAGACTCCTCGAGGATATGTAGGGCGGTCTCGTTCCAATTACTGCTGCACTTGGAAACAAATTTGGCCAGTGAACACTTGTCATGGAACGGGAGAAGCATGGGTGGAATATCTGGTTGAAGAAGGTATCCGATGCAATACTCGTGGCGCATCTGTCTTCAGGCGTTTATTTGGGAATGCTTGAGAAGACCTGCAGCACATCAGGCACATAAATAAAGAACGAAAGAAACGAGACTATAATGGAAACATTGCGTCATAGTTTTCTACATCAAGTTGAATGGCTTCATGAACCGATTTCCAGGTTCATCAGTGGAGCTGGACACTAGCAGTCAAATTTAACTAGCTAAATTGATTTAAATGAAAGAAACTAAACATAAACAACGGAAAGTCCCAAAAGTGTTACTGTCAAATGCCACCTTTTAGAGCTAGCAATAGCATAAAAGGGAGACTCTAGTTCTCGAGCCTCATAATTTGATAAAAGTTAAGTTGAGCTGGAAGACTAGGCACCAACAACACAACTGCAATTCATGCAAAGGAGACAACAAGAGGTTCTACAACAACAACAACAACAACATAGCCTCAGTCCCAAATTAACTGGGGTCGGCTACATGGATCAAACTTTTCCATTGTGCTCGATTAAGTGCAATTGATGGTTGATAACAACAAGAGGTTCTACTCAAAAAAAAAAGAAGGAGAAAACAAGAGGAACCTAATAACAAATGATAAATGAGAGGAGGTGGTTGATCGACATCCAACAAAATGCAAGAGTTAAAAGGAGTAGTTAATTTCCTTGCATGTCAGGTTCAGCCTGTTAGGTAGTTCCTGAGGTCACTCCAGCAGAAACATGTCCACTTAATGGATATACAAGTATCCTTTCTTTTTTTTTTTTTTTTATGTCCGCGACTGTCCAAACCTATTTCGGCCCTCCTTAATTGATATACAAGTATGATTTTTTTTTTTTTTAATGTCCGTGATTGTTTAAACCTTTTTCAGCCCCTCCTTACTTTAATTTGACAAATCCCGAGGAGTTAGTCAGGCGCCTCAACCTCATAATCCGGTAGAAAGCAAGGGCATATAATGTAGCTATCAAGATTTGAACCCACAACCTCTGTCTCCGTCAGAGCTATGGTGCTCATTTCTTTGCCACTGCACCACACCCCTTGGGGACGATACATAAGTATGATTTATTTCGACCTAACTAAAAATTCAAATTGACAATTTGTAAGCATTGCCATTTATACCGGATCACTAATCTAGGAGTATCAACTAATGGAGGTGCGATATTAAAGCAAAGATGAAAATCACTGAAAAAAAAAAAACCACTGGATATTAACTCACCTTGGTGAATCCAAGTATTTCTGAGCATTCGAACCAAGCATGGACCTTAAATTTCCAAGCGCTTCTTCAGCAGCCTGCAGAAAAGAAATTGTTCAGGACTACCAATTATTGGATGAACCGGATGATTTACCTAAGAAAGAGTTAGAAAATGAAAAAAGGCAAGAATACCTGCATCTTAGCTTCATCCCATGTTGATCCAATTCCATTGCCTAAGACCTGTCCTCCTATTTCAACCTAAGACATGATTATCAACCATAAGAAGAATTTTTAAAGGCATAATGAAGTCATCCAAGGGTTTCATTGCAATTTGACATCACCCGGGGTAGCGGGCAGGGCACAAGGTAAGATGAGGTATGGTAGCCAATCTTTAGCTCAAAATAAATATTTTTCGTACTTCTTAGCATACAATAGAATAAACTAAAGAAAAGAAAAGACCAACAATTTGAAACAATGAAATTAGTTCTCAAACAATTTGAAAATGGAAAATGATTTGATGGCCCATTTTGGGACACCTGGAATGGACACCCGCTTGTTGGTGTCCATTAATTTCCGCATCGATGTTGGTGCGCACACAAATCGACGTGTATTGAATGGACACCAACAACCGGGTGTCCATTCCGGTGTCCCAAAAAGGTCACCTTAGCATTGTCCTTTGAAAATTTCCCAAGAGCTTAAATAGCTTTTCAATTATGAGAAACATTGCGAATGGATCTAATAAAAAAAAATTGTCAGGGTGCCATTGAATGTCCAGTTAATGTAAGATAGGCAACTCTTAAGAACTCTGCGAACAGTTCACAGCTAATAACAATTATTTGCAAAACCAAGCAAATGTCAAACAAAGGATGCTGACCTGAGCATATGATTCCCCTTTATGGACTAAAGTAGTTGAAACTTGAGGTTGAGGTTGAGCTTGAAAAACCAGCGCAAGACCTTCTGTCATGCACTGAATACAAAAAGCATTGTCGAGTCAATGACCAATAGATTATGAACTTAGGCGACAAAGCAAGAAGATGGAAATGGGGACTTTGAAATATAAGTAAAAGTTCATGAAATCTTACCAGTTCTTTGAGGGAAGAAACAGAACCTATAGATTTCTTGGATCCCTCTAATCTTGAGTCGACAAACCTGGAGGAATCTGATGTACTTAGAACTGGTACAGGTTCTTCCCTCATGTGCGTTTGACCCTCAAAAGAACTCAAATCACTTGAACCGTTATCATTTAATTGAGAAAACTTATTGTAGTCTCCAGGCCCGGAACTGTCCTCAGCTGATACGGTTGCTAGGTATTTATCTGGAAACATATCTCAAGTGATCAGAATACCTAGGTAATGTAAAGAAGAACATATGCTTGAATTCAACGGGTCGGCAAATTATAGCCATAAATTTAACCTTCAAGCATGGATGGACACTTGCTTCATCTATTTATTTAAAAGAGGAAGGGGAAGAACTGGAATAACAACTAACAGCTGGTTGAAAGTAGTGACTAAAGCACAAGGATATCATTTTACAACATTGTTTCCAATTTTCCATCCTCAAAAGTTAAGAAAGTAAGCATACATATAAACATCCAACTATCCAAGTGTTCCTTCATTCTCATCAAAACCTTGCAGAGTTATCCACTTTAGAGCTTTTGACCTTTTGTTCCATCACTTCTCTACTCCCTAGGGAACCATTCCTTCGCTTCCTTTTTTTCATTTTATTTATCTTTTTCTCTAGCTTTTCATGGCCCTAAATCAATTAAAGTCTAAGTCATTTGCCGGCTGGGTAATCTTATTAGAGCTTCAATGCTTATGTGTTTTTTCTTATTTAATCTTGTGTTTTTCTTCATTCACTATGCCCTATAATTTGCACAATTGAATTAAAAAATTTATGAATATTGAAGAATTGTCGTTTTCATTATCTAGTAGAACAATTACATTTTTACTCTATTATTTGTTAAATCACATCTTTCACATTCTTAAAATTCACATTTTGTATTGCAGCAATGCTTAGAATATTCTAGTTCTATGTTTATCTTCGATTACTTCTTGCGGAAAAGACTGTATTTCAAGTTTCCTTCCTTCATGTTCCGACTGGCGTCAAATATACCACTTCAAGTCATAAGTATTATAGCAAAAATAAAGTGATCACTACATTTTGAAGCATAAAAGGTATACTTGTTCTTACCAGCCAAAATCCTAAGAGATAACTCAGCAGCCTGAAGTTGGGCCTCCTTCCTTGTTTTACCAATTCCTTGACTTATTTTCTCCCCACTAAACCAAACCTACATAAATCATGAAAAATAAATAACAAGTTGATCAGAAAGACATAAAAAGGTTTTGAAGGTAGAATCAATTTACAAAACTAACAAATAGAAAGACATGAAGTCTTGCCAATAAATAGACTAGAAGCAATTATCCCATTTAAATAGAATTATACATTCTTAAAGGTATGAGTGTCAAATACAATAGCAAATCTTGAAGTATTGAACAAAGAATAATAATGGCCAACAGATCTGCCACCAAGCAGTACACATTTCGATTTGGCACGATGATTACAATCTCGTGCGATAGTATTGTATTGAATCTCACCAAAACAAGGCCACTGCCAACAGATTTCCATGTGTGTTAGTCAGGTACTCTAAAAGGACAGAATACCCTTGAAGCCAAGGGGAGGGAAGGAAAACGGAACTACTAACTTGTAAATGTTAAGTAAAATATCAAAAGCATGGAGAAATGGATACTTGAAGTACAAAGAACACAAGGACATTTAAAGAAATTGTCTAAAATCAGTGAGTTTTCTATTTCTTGCCTTGGCATATAACTTAAACATTGATTAAATTCAAATTTTTTAATTTACAGCAGCTCGAAGACGGTAAATCATTAGCATTTGACAAAAAATGGCATAGATCCTATAGAAGGACAATACGTTTAATAGAATGTACATAACCATTAATTAATTTTGAAAAAGATTTATGGGACAGAAAACATTAGCATTAAGATTTAATGTTAATTATTACCTCGATGGAGAACTGCAATTCTCTGCTTACAACTAACGTAGTCCGGAACTCCACCTACAAGCAATAAAAAAAAAGTCAAAAGGAAGGATTTAGAAACAAAAGGAATATGAAAAAGAGAAGGTACAGAAATGATTGGGTCCACATGTATCAAAGCCAAAGCCCAAATATATGATACCTTCGTCCCACACTTTGTCGCAATATCTTGTAGAACCCCAGCAGGAGTTTCTGGATATGACGGAGTACTTGGTTCAGGTTCAGAAGGGGAGTTCCTTTTGCTGGAAGATGATGGACCAGGTGGCATTTCATTGCCTTCAGAAAAATAAGAAACCAATAAATATTCAGCATAAAGCAACTGATGGAATCATTAACAGTTTGGACCAATTGCACATAACACAAAAATATACATTAAAAATCCAGTTTTATCTTTTTTGCACTAAAACTAATGAGAGCAAATGAAATGAGAAAAGATAAGATAAGAGTCTTAATTTTATGGCTCTATTCCATTAGATCATCAAGGAAAAATTGGTTAAGGGCATGTCGAGGCAGCAGTGCCACTGGCCTTCCCCAGTAAGCTAACCAAAGGCATGGCATGAACATTCTCCAAAATTCTGAGTTTTCTTGAATCAAATTTAATTTGATTTTTTCCAACACCGACTCAGGAATTGGATGTAAAAAGAAATTTCCAAAAAAAAAAAAAAAATTAAAAAAAAAAAATCAAATTAAGGGGAAAAAAACTTCAATGCTGACATGTAAGGAAAAAAGAAATGCTTCTAGAATCAAGTATTGTTAGAAGTGCTCTTGAATGATAGAAAAATTTAGATATTGCAAGACATGTAATCATTTTCAAGTATGAGGAACATGTCCTAGATAATTGCCAGAAGACAAAAAGAATATATCCAAAAGGATAAAAACCCCACTGAAATTTCAATTTGAATTCAAGGTGAAAAAAAACATTTTCATTGGTCTCAAAATTGTTTCCGAGAGGCAAGCAGATCAACAGAAGTCGGGCAGAATCTCAAAGAAAATTAATACAACTAAAAGCATATAAGACTATCATAGATTCATATGACTGTCATTTTTGAATTATAAGCATGTCCATACCATTTTGACATCAATTTATGTTGACAAACCATACCTGTATAAGAAGTGTACTTAGAGGCGGAATGATTTACTCTCGTCCTCTCCTCTCCTCGGTGAACCTATAGAAGGAGTTTCTTAAGATGGTCACATTCCTTCAATTGTCACAATAGTTTTGACTTTATCTCCCAAGCATTAATGTCTATATCATTTAGTTAAAATAAGAAAATACGGATTATTACCTCTTTATTAAATCTTCGATTATCCTGAAAAATTTTACCAGAGGAGAAAGAATTTTCCGCTCCCCGAAAAAAAGACCCACGAGGATGTCTATGCTTGTCAAATCGAATAGGCTCTAATTCAAATGGAGATTCATTTGCCGATGGCTTCGGTACTGCTCGGTTCGGTTGCCTAGGGCTCATCTCCTCTTCAAATGGGAGCCAGTTTCCACGTGGTGGATTTAATGGGGCAGGAACTTGTACGGCTGGTCTCGCAGGAAACGAAGATTCCCTTGCGATACTATCTCTGATGTCTTGTCCATGCTGTAATATAAGAAGTCTTCTCCTTGTGTCTGGATCTAATTCAGATTCAGGGACCTCACCTTCCTCTCTACCAGGAGATCCTTGCAGGCTAGGCTCTGAAGCACCTAAGTGACCAAATTGTTTACCCAATGGACTCCCTTGTGCCAAATGCTTTTCATTGAAAGGCATTATTGAACCTTGAGAATTCGAGAAAGAAACTGAGAGTGGTGAAGAAGCTACTGTAAGATGAAGGGGAAGAGCAAGCCTAGGATCTAGATTATTGGCCGAAGAAGACAAAATTGCATCCTGAAAAAAAAAAAAAAAAAAAAAAAAAAAAAAAAAAAAAAAAAAAAAAAAGAGGGTAAGGATATTGCCAATCATTAATTTCAGCCCTCGTTTCAACCCAGGATCTATGAACAATGATAAGCTCAAATTTACAAATGTGCCCAAAAGTGGGAACAATAAAGAAAAGAGAAATGGAATGTTGTCCTTATAAAAAATAAAAATAAAAAGAAACGGAATGTTGTAGCCTAAACTAGATTAATCACCTTCAGTCTCTTTTCGACCTCAGCATTTGACATGCCCTCAAAAGGAAGTGGATCTTTGTTTGGAGCTGAAGCATCATCCTGAACAGATTCATAATTATTACTTGATAAATAAGAAGAAAATTTGAAGTAAATAAGGAATTGACCATAAGAATAGCGAAGACTGTGAGTGGAGAGGGATTTGCATTTAAGACATTAAAGAAACTTTTCATTTTCTAAAAAAATATGCACCAAATCCATCCAACACTCACAATAACTTTATGTGCCTCTCTAAACAGGTCGTTTGTATTTTTATTTTTTTTGCAGAAACAGGTCGTTTGTATTAATTTCAAAAAAAAAAATTGTCTTTTTTCTTAGAAAATCTCCTAGTTAGGTGTATTGGGTGCAAGAACTGCATCCACCAGTAGAAAACAGTCAAACACATTAGCTTAAGCAGGTGACAATTGAACTTCATGTTAGTGCATCTGTAAAGGGTAACCTACAGCATTGCTTACCTCTGAAATTAAATAGTTGCTCACGTCAGGGGATGGAGGGAGGTCAGCAACATTATCTTCATAAACGACATCTGAAAGTCGCTGTAAGAGTCCTTCATCAAATTCTCTGCCAATATTTTGTAAATCAATATTGTAACTAGAGTGTACCAGCAAGCAGGTACATTTAAATGTAACAAACTAATGCACCGTTCAATTCAATCCAAATGTAAATACTAAAAGTAGCAGTCCATAAAAGCTAACTCAAAAAATGGCATTCTTCTTACTTGAAAAATCCACCTCGAACATTGCATGCAACATTTCTTGCAACACAGAGTATTGGAATAGCATTGTTTCCCTGAAGCATTTCACAGAAGAAGGATAACATTGAGAACTTATTGGTGTAGAAACCGCTATCGGTGTTTTTCAAAAAGAAAGAAAGAAACCACTATCAGTGCACTCGTATTAAGTGTACACACAACTAGCATACCTCCGCTTGAGGAGCATAGTAAGGAGCAAAGGCAGGAACAACATGCACTCGTGGTTGATCTTTCTCTTCCCACACCTTCAACCGATCATCAATCACTAAAGCCATCTTAGGATGGCAGATGCCATCATGAAAAACATTAAGCAATGACTTCCTCGACCCTATTGCAAAAAATATAATTTCACTACAATTATAGTCGTAACGGATATGCAAAAAATTATAAACAAATAAATAATGAAGGTTACCAACAAGCTGCCATGCAGTATCATCAATTTAAGAGCAATAAGATTCCTAAACGACTGTGACAAACAGGAAACATATACCAACTTACCAGCCTTGACACACACAATGCGATCTAATAATTCCTTGGAATTGATTAAATTTGATTCGGGGTCAAGAAGCCTCCACATTTCGAGAGCGTAGTCTTTTTCAGCCATTGTGCAAACATAAACCTCAAAACGTTTTCGACCTCTTGCAGTTAAATAGTTCCTGAGATCCTCCCAAGCTGGTCTTAACCTAACAAGGACACTCGTATCGCGAACCTAGAAAGATCACATGCTTTTTTCATTAGCAATACTATTTATCCATTAGAATAAGGTTGAGAATTGAATTGAACCTTTGTAGATAATCAACTAGTCCAGTAAAAGAATTCCAAAAGCTCATAACCTAACATCCTACGCAGCATCTCTACACAAACATGCTCTCATATTTCAAAAACTAGCATAGCAAACATACTCTAGGAGAAAAAAAGAACGGAGAATGGATGAAGCATGGAAGTAATTTCAGATGAACACATACCATAGGGTTGATACGTGTCAGTATAATGTTTTTCTCTTGTAACCTTATAAGGGGCCGGACAATTTGTTGATGACTGTCAGACAAAGCTGGAACTAACTCGGACTGAACCTTAGTTACCTTTCCATTTTCAACAACTTGGTCATTCTCTACATATTGTTTCAATATTAAACGATCATCTTGATACCGTTTGATTTCAGCTAGCATGCCAGATATACGTTGTGGATCAACCTCGGTGTTTATTTTTCGCTGCAAGGCATCAATTCGATCCTCAAATGACCGCATTGTATTTGCAACTATGAGCGTCTCATCAAGGTCAAATACAATGCCAAGACATCTAAGATTGAGCATGACAAGGCAAGAACTATAAAGTCCAGGAGCCACGATAAATCCCCAAAAACATGCAGAACATGAATTCTGATCCAGATTCTGCCGAGAAGGCATAGCCACCAAATGGAGCTCCTCTTCTTCTAACAGCACAACTGCAGTCTGGAAGCATAAAAGATAGGGAGTTAACCGATTGAAAATGATACAAGACAAAGTTGGAATTTAAAATCATTTGCACACAGCTATGATGAGTTTGAAGAGTTAGAAAGTATTAAAATCATCACACGTTAACTTGCTTCGAAACTCTATATTGAAAACAACAATGAGTTTGGCATACTACTTATTTTTTTTCTATTCCCAAAAAGCACAAAATCAAGAAGAAATATAGAAAAGTGTTAGTTCAAGCCATTTGTACATACATGATGATATGGTTGAGAAATCATCACTTGCTCTTTCTATAACAGGAAGACGTGAAACTTACTTTACGGAACAATGCTAACGAGTTAAACAACGATATCAAAAAGAAAACCAGAATGAAGCATATTTATTGATGTTCCAGATGCTCTTTTCATGCCAAAGTGAGACAATGAGATCAAATGCAAAAGCCGTCGAATTCAGACACTGATTCAACCTACATTCTTCCCGATTGTACGCAACAGTATACAAAGATAAAAAAAAAAATGCGCATCAGTATTTGAAGAATTCACTGCCCTCGCTAAAATGACATACATCCGCTAAAATTGAAAGCTGTTCAGCTCCAAAATTCCATAGAGTCCACTGCGCCTGCTATAACATACTCCGAATACCTCACTTTAATGCACAATTATGATAGGAAACCAATGTATAATTATAAAATTAGCCAGTCGACATAGTCATACAACAATCATTCAACATCTTAAAATCGCCAAAGCAACTCTAGTGAGACGGGCTGCGGGATGGTTTCCACTAATGTTGGAGTCAAATGTGTTGGTTTATTATCAAAAAAACATCTTAAAATCAGGAACAAGTCCCAGGTACTGTCAAACTCTTCCAAATTCGGTCTCGAAGAGTGTTATGCAAATCCGAGAGCTCGAAGCTCATTCGAAGGCCGACAACTCAGTATAATCATTATCAATTGTGGTAAATTTTAATGACTGAATCAAAAGACAAACATTCAAATATAGAATTAACATGGCATTTAAGCTCACTGTTGAGATTAGTGTCCTTGTTCAATTAGGGCAAATTAATCTGTAGTGATTTTTTTTTTTTTTTTTTTTTTTTTTCAAGTCAAATTTGCTTCTTTTTTGTCTGCTTGAGATGAATTTGAATACCTTGTTCTCTCCGAGACAAGTGGAATGCAAAGAAAACAACGGCAAGTCCTCGGACCGCGCCGCCGCCTCCATTTTGAAACACACCCCACTTGAGGCGATGATGTGAAGTACTGCCAGTGGTGGGCACCTCTCGCTCGGTTGCGAGAGATGGGAGATCTTCAATTCCCTGTTCGACATCTCCATTTTCTGGTTCAATGGTTGGATCTCTACTTCACCAAGGAAGTAATTCCCCTGATAAACCCTCGATTTCATCATTTTCTTTAAAACAAACCCCCCCCCCCCCCCCCCAAATCACGGTCGATTCGATTCACTCGATTTCTAGGGTTTCTGGGTTTCTGGGGTTTCGTCTTCGATTTGTCCTAGTCCTGGTTCATCATCAACACATAGATCTATAACAAATTGTATCGATTTCATCATCTAGGGTTTCCATTTTCAACCGATCGAACCAAAAATTACCGCGAAAAATTTGTTCTTTCTGCTTTGTTTGTGAGATTTAAGGTCTGCCGAGTCGAATCGAAGCGGAGATTGAAGAATCGATCGATGAATTTCGACGAATTTTGGGGATTTGGAGTTAGGGTTTGGCGAAGAACAGAGAGAGAGAGAGAGATTAGCCCCAAAAACAAAACCCTAGCGAGCGAGCAAGCGAGAGAGGAGATTGTGAAGTCTAAAGCAGAGAAAGTGATGGGTCAAACATTCAACAAAAATACAACGAAACATCGAATCTTGCGACGAAACGTAATTCGATGACGATGGGGGTTTGGTGGACGTAGATAGGGGAGGGGAGTTTGGCTGATTGGATTTACGTGGAGAATCGTGTGGCTGTAAAGCGTTTTCGGTTCTCGTCTTTTGATGTTGTTATTGGGACGCGTGGCGGTACGTTATTGGCACAGGTTTGCAGAAATAGCAGTCTCTATTATGGCCTGTATATTACCAAAAAAAAAAAATACTATAAATTGAACAAACACACATATATGTTTGATGGAGAGATGTATGATGTGGGTGTCCAAATTTTTTCACCTCCCATATTTTGACTTTTGTAAAATGAAAATGCTTTTGTAACCCAAGACACACGATGGTTGGTTCACACAATTGCAAGCGGATTATTGTTCTTTTAATTAATGACTCAAGTTCAAATTTTAATAATAGAAACATTAACGTAGAGGGCTCCCCCTCCCCCACTTATGTAATGAGCGATTTAGAAATAATCTGATATTTGGAATACCGAGTAGTTTAGATAAAAAATAATAAAAATAATGACACGCACTTGCTAGTGTCTTTTATTTTTGCATTGATATTCCTACGTGTTGAAAGATGATAACAAGTATGTGTCCTTGTTGCATTACATTAGCACGGTCCTCTATAATAGTCTCGCAAAAGAGTTAGGCAGACACCTTAATGTCCGACTAGTAAAACTATAATGGCTTCATAGAGAAAAAATAAAATAAAAACTAAAACAAAACAAAACAAAACTACATTAGCGTCACAGACTCAATTCCAAATTAGTTATAATTGGTACATGGATAACTAGTTCTCTTGAAGACTCGATGGTTTTCTTTAATTTCTTTAACCATATCAAATCATCATATAAAATATATCCACAATGAGCTTGTACATGGACTGGCTGTATTCTAGTGAGCTATATGTTCATTCTACTTAAGCGAATATGTTGGGAAGGACTAACGGCTGGTGTGCTGGAGTGATTCAATACTCTAGGGGCTATATGTTTATTCTAATTAAGCGAATATTTTTTTTACTAGCGGAGTCGAATCCATGACTTTCCTAAACTTTGCATTTTGACAAGTGATGTCGTATTCATCTCGCTAGAGGTGCTTCAACATAATTCAATAAGTTAATTAATTGATACTAAATCCAAACTAATCTGGACATATTACTAATAGCAAAACTATTTAATTTGTCCATACTATTATATATTTAAATGAAGTATACATGGAATAAGAAGCAAAAAGCTTATGAGCACAACCTCTTGAAACCTTATCATTTGGCAAATAAAACTTCTATTGTCTCTTCAGAGATGCTTAGGCAAAAAGCTCATGAGCAGTTCAAAGACTTGCTAACATTAGCTGGTGATTTAGACGGAGAGAGTAAAAAAGAATAATGTACATTAGCAATAATTTACCAAACCAAAAGTAGCTGGGGTGGCAATGCAATTGCTCTAATGAACTCAAGAGCTTAATTATATTCAATCCTTAGTTCAGTATCAAGTATTCCTTCGCTCACAAATATAAGTCGTTTAATGTAAAAGCATATAAATTAACGAGTCATTTAAATGCAATGCAATATTACTATACTATTATTATTATTATTATCTTTATTAATATCTTTTTAAGTGACTTCTTTTTAACTGTTTTTATTTTATCTTTGAAGAATGACTTCTATTTTTGAATAAGGAAGGAATATATTTGGGATCGAAGGGAGCATCAACGAATGTTAATTTGACAGGGGCTTGAATTGTCAGTTTGAAGACCACAACATAGTAACTCAAAAAAAAATAAGGATTTCATTGCTGACTTACCAAACCAGTAGAGCAAGTGAACTGACAAAACAACCCCTGAAACCCAGGCAATAAAATTCAGAGTTGTGGGAGCCTTTCAGTCATTTCATACGCACGTAGAAGTTGCAGTTGAGCGGGGACGAATAGATGAGCGACGATGCCACGTGTGAGATGACGATAGGTGAAGCCGACAACATTAGTGAGCCGAGCCAGATCCGCAGAAAACTGCGAAGAAAATGACGTTTCGGCCCTCGCCCCACGTCCTGCTTTTATAAGCACATGCTCGTTTATATCAATCTGTATCTGTCTCTATCTATGAAATCTGACGGTCGTGAGAAGAGTAGGATTGAAGATCTGACGGTCATATTGTAGATAGGTGTGGGTCCCCTGAAGGTTTTGAAGTGCTTTTTGTCTCTCTTGTTATTGGCTCGGCTCAAGAACTCCATCAATAATTTGTTATTGATTTCATTGACTTTCTTTTTGTATAATAATGTATTTATTTATTTTACTATAAGATTTTTTATTATTTAATTAATAATTATGAGCTTAGATCAACTTTTTTTTTTCAGCCTTTATTTACTTTGGTTCAACTATAAACGAAAAACATATAATATAACTACCAAAAATTAAACTAATGACGTCACGTATCTCAATTAAAGTTATAGTGCTCATTTCTTTGCCACTACGACAACTATATGAACTTTAAGAAAGCCAATTAAGCCGAACACCCCAATTAATTTGTATGTCATATATAATGTTTACTTAATTGAAATGACAACTAATTTATGTATAAATATATATACGAATTTCTTGATATGAAATAAGTCAACTTTTCTTGCCATTACGGAACTCTAAACTTCCACACTCTTTCGGTAATATCTCATACCAAACTATTGAACCACTCACTTGATTAGTTATGACTTGTGAGTATATGTAACTTATAAGTTAGCTAGATGACTAAAATAACTTTGCAGTATCTACTATCTACTCATTTCAGCTGTTTCGACCACTACTTCATGAGCAAAATATAAAAATAACAACTTTGCATGGAAGAAAAAATGTTTTATTACTTTAAAATTTATTTTAAAAATAACATGAAAAACTTAATTACTCTCATATTTATTAATTTAAACATTTTTCTTTCGTCAAAATTCCAAACAAATTTAATTACCACATATCATTGCTCATGGTAATAGGGCAGTAGTTTCATTTTATGTGCGTATAGTCATCCATAATTGTGTATAAATTTATCTACTTTGGACATCAAGGCATATATGTCCATAGGAGTTGTTGAAGAAGCCAACAAAGCTAGTTTTAATTTATGTATCAAAATTAATTGGACAAGGTTGATAGTTCAATATTATGGATCGAATCTCGGTTAGCTGTCCATTATATTAACAGCATTTTTAAACGTTGTTAAACACGAAATGTTGTATAAAGAACAAAAGTATTGGAAGCTGTATTAGTTTTGTTAAAAAAAAGTTGACAAATCTATATATTTATTTATTGAATTGCACCATCTCAAGAAGTAGCTTGACTTTCACATGGATGATAAGGCATGCCAGCCATAGCAACAACTTAATTCATTCCTCTAATAGAAAAGAATTTGTTCCATAGTGCTATGATACAATATTAATTATTCCGCCGCGTACGAGCTCATGGATTTCCACCAGTATCAATATATACACAACTCATTCATAGGTGTGAGACTTTACTTCAGAAGGCTTCGATGCTATTTGGAGAGACATCCACGCTTATATACTTCTTTATAAAGTTACATTAAAGTGTTTATTCTAAAGTTCCACCCGAACCGTCGACTCCTATATACCATATTAATTTTTGATAAAGAGAACAAATTTCTATTTTTCATTCATACATTGAATGTAAATTGCACCTACCAGACTTTTATAGAGAGATCAATCACTCTATCAAATCCCTTGATTGAAGATACCTTCCTAATCCTTAGATATTGTAATAAAAATACTTATACCCAAGAAAATAAAAAAAAATAAAAAAAAATCAAACCACATAGCAATCCATCGCCACTACTTAAAAATTAAAATTTAAAGAGCTCGAGTGCCAAGCCACTCCAACCACCTCTTTCATTGGTAGGGCAACAACTCATTATTTATGGAGAAGTGCTGGAATGACAACACCATGTCACACCAAAATACACATTGACTCACAAAAGTCATGAATGTGCGTATCGAGATGTGAATATATATCTCTTATAAATCATAACACATTCTTATTGTCGTATTCAAAGTCAAAAACTATTAGATAGACTTTACTCACTTATAAATCAATGCGTATTGTGGCGTGACATTTTTGTTGTCATTCTAGTATTTTCCTTATTTATGTACCCTTTACTTGTGGGATTTCAAAAACTCAAGGCACATTAGGATATTTAGCCAAACAGGACTTTACTCACTCACACTCTTTCGAGCCAGCCAAAACATTGAGCCGAGTCAAGTCAAGTCAAGCCAAGCCGAGTCAACCTCAACTCAGTCACACTCTTCCACAACACTAAGACTCTCTCTCTCTCTCTCTCTCTAAAAACAGAGCTCAAGAACAGTTGTGGACGATTAAAAAAAATAGATTTTTGATCTTCAATCGCACTTTTTTCAACTCCACATCGATTCACGTTCCCAAAACAGCACCAAAGTTTCAGTCTTTTTGCCGCTACCGCCATTAAAATGCTCCTCCCCAAAAAAACAGAGCAAATGAGATGAAGAAAGCTCTCAAAACCCAACTCCAATGGAGGACAACACCAACATTCTTCAAAGGCTAAGAAAGTTAGAGAAATCTCTACTCTCAGTATTCTTCTTCATCCCCACTTCACTGCTCTTCCTCATCTTAATCTCTCTCCTCTCCTACAATGGTGCAAGCATCTTCTGTGTCCACGTCCCTTTCCCGGCCAAACCCTCGCCGGACTCCGGCGATTTCTTCCCGGAAAACTCATCTTCCGACCAATCCCCCAAAAGGGTATTTTCCTCTGCCTCTAAATCTTCCGCCCTTTTCGCGGTTAAGGAAGATTTCCCACCATTACAGAAATCTGAGGTTTTGAAGCCAGTTTCGTCGCTAAAGGTGAAATGGAAGAGAAGAAACAGGGCAGCATTGAGGACTCTAAGGCCTACCCCGGTTTCGACCCGGTTTTCGGTGAGGGCTAAGGAGTTCTTTCACGGGTCTTGTTTGGATTCCTTTAATTCCTCTCATTGTGGTTGTAAGATTAGGTTCTTCATGACTTGGATTTCATCAATTGAGTTGTTTGGTCATAGAGATTTGTTGAGCTTGGAGAGTGTTTTCAAGTTTCACTCAAATGCTTGTGTTCTCATAGTTTCTAGTTCATTGGATTCAATTAGAGGGGAGGAGTTGTTGAGGCCTTTTCGCGAAAGGGGGTTTCGGGTGACCGCGGTTTCGCCTGATTTCAACTACATTTTCAAGAACACCCTTGCAGAAGTTTGGTTTGATAGGTTGAGGAAAGGGAGTGTTGATCCTGGTGAGGTTTCTCTGGGTCAGAACATATCAAATTTGTTGAGATTAGTTTTGTTGTACAAATTTGGTGGAGTTTATATAGATACAGATGTTATAGTGTTAAGAAGCTTTGTTAGGTTGAGAAATGTGATTGGTGCTCAAACTACTGATCTAGAGACTGGTAATTGGAGCAGATTGAACAATGCCGTGATGATCTTCGATAAAAAACACCCTCTACTGCTTAAATTCATTGAAGAATTTGCACTCACATTTGATGGGAACAAGTGGGGGCACAATGGGCCTTACTTGGTTTCAAGAGTTGTTTCTAGGATTGGTAGTAGACAAGGTTTTGATGATTTCACTGTGTTGCCGCCGATGGCGTTTTATCCGGTCGACTGGAGTAGAGTTCACGGGTTCTTTCACGGGCCAAGAGACGCCGCGCAGTCTAAATGGATTGGTTCGAAGTTTAAGCTCGTTCGGAAAGAGAGTTTTGCAGTTCATCTGTGGAACAAGCATAGTAGGAATTTGAATGTTGAAGAGGGGAGTATCATTCATAGACTGGTTTTGGATACTTGTGTTTTCTGCAATTCATTGGCAGAAGCTATGTAAGTATGTATGAGAGTTTTGAATGAAAAAACTCTCTTTAATTTCTTTGTTTTTTTTGCTCTTTATGATGGTCTGTGCTTGTGGACCAACTCAGTCCATTCCATTGTTTCAAATGTTCAAGGAATTTGTTAAGGAAAAAGAATAAAACAAGAACATAAAGTCTTATAAGTCTAATTTTTGTCATTGTTATCTTTTTGATCTATCTTCTTTTTGTTTGTTATATATGCTTGTATTTTCATAGAATATCTAGAAAGATATGAAAAGTTATGGTTTCTTACAGATTTTGATTATTTCATCATTGTAGACTTGTAAATTTAATCTCTTTTTGTCGATGCAATTTCAAGTATGCAAAGTTTCAGATACTGGGAGGAAACACACAAACTGATATGTATGATGCTTCAAATCTTCGTCGAAAATTGTCCTCGAGAAGTCTCTGGTAGTTGCACGTTGAATGCGAGATCACGACGTTACTGGTACATCGAGGTATGGCGTAGATATTCTTAAAGATGCTTGGAGGTAAAAAAATGTGGTAGTTCACATTCCATATTTATGACTGCAATAATCATTTGGGGTCCATTTCAATTTTCAAAGGACAAGCCAACCCTATATATACCTTTAGTTTCTTCAAGCATGAACATGTTTATAGGTCTTGATTTAGAATTTGAACTTAAATTCATATGCTCATCAGTGAAAATCATTCCTAGAGATGCATTCTCGCCGCCATTAATTCACGCTGGTTTTCGGTTATTCTTCGCAACTTACTTGGCATTGCTTAGAGTGAATTTGCTTCATCTCAAATGGCGATTTCGCTGTTTTATCTTATTAGATTGCTTTACCTAGCTAGTTGATTATCCAAAACTTCATTCATATTATAAGCCTAACATAAATTCTTTTTTGGTAGCTGAATTTGTGAAAAGTTTTTCTAGATGATCATATAATGAGTAATTAAAATGTACTATGGAGAATACTAGGATGACATGCTTTTGATATGCACATTTGCTGCACATTGTGTCACATGCATGCAGGTCACCCCGTGCAATGCTACCTCCCAATGGACTTTGTGCTGGAAGTTGTTAGGACTGAATGCACTTATTAGTGATGAAAATGTCATGACATCCAATTCTGTTATGCAACACTAAATGTGTCTGCTTCTTTTCTTTTTTATGAAAAAAAAGAAGAAGAAAAAACTCTACAATGTATCCATGTCTCTTTAATCATGGGTTGGGGCACCCGACTGACTCTTTTCATGATTCATGAAAAGTTTATGTAGTTAAAGATTTATAGTAGCTTTTCAATCTTCTCCCTAACAACCACTACAACAAAGCTTCAATTCTAAATTAGTTGGGGCCGACTACTTGGATCAAACTCTTCCATTGCGCTTGATTTAGTGCAATTAATAGTGTGTTTACAAATCCTTTAAATTTTTTTAATCAATGCGTCTCAAATTAGCTTTGGTTTACCCCTACAACGTGGAATTTATTTAATTTCTATTGAGTCGAGTTTTTTGACAGGGCATTCTTTAGATATGTCTAAACCACCTGCAACCGCTATTTTATTTGCGTTAATTAGTGCTACTCCTAAATTTATGTATTTCTTATTCAATCTTTACAAGTTTTGCTATCGTGGCATTCTCATTCCGCTACATATTACATTCATTTTATGCTGTTTTTTTTTTTTTCGCCTATCATTCACTTTTATGGAACGTACGTAGTATCAGGTTTAAACCACCCCTTAACATAACTTTTGTTAGGTTAAAGTTAGGTTAAGGAGTGGTTTAACCTTGATTCAGAATCGTAAGCTATTTACATTTCTAAAACCGAAGCTTATACAAGGTTCAATTGTTCAAAGACGAATTTGTTAGCCGTAAGCATCAAAACCTTTTCCCACAACACATTGAACTCAAACAGTCTAATATATAGCAACTGCGCAACAAGAATTCGAAATTAATCAAATCACACAGAAGATTCTCAATTTATTTGCTAATCGACACTTTATTTGCATTCAGCCATTCTCTATTTAACTCTTTTGCCAGAGTTTAACATTCACAAATAGCGACTCCGGTATTGGACTGAAATATAGTACTCGATTAAGTAAGTATCAATCTCTCCCTAAATAGTAGAAATTCTTTAAAGTGACTTGTAACCTACAAGAAAAATTAATCGGTTAAGTATTCATCTCTCCCTAAATAGTAGCAATTTTCTAAAGTGACCTATAACCATTACAAGAAAAAAATTAATTTTTAAAACTCTAATATATGTTGTTGAAAGCTACGTTGTTATATAAAAGTTAATTGACATATAACCAACATATTATAAATAATCATTAATTGCTAAAATCATAAGTAATGATTTGTTAACTTTATAAGCCATTGTTTTTTTTATAAGAAAATATATATTATTAAATATTAATTGAATATTCACAACTTTGAATAACATAGAGAATTTAAGATAAGTTTTAACGACATTTAGAATAACAACATTATTAGATAAATTGAATCCTTTCACAAAATAAGACATGTGCTATACACAGAAAGTATTCTATATGTATTATTTAGCATAATTACTTTATCATTTTTTGGGATAGGCCCGACCATCTATTTGCTAATTAGAAGATCATAAATGGCTTTATTGAGCTTGCATACATATTCAAGATGATTAGGATCTTCAAAGCCCTATGAGCCCTCAAGTTGAGGTATGTAAACAAGGCTATATATAATATAAAAATCTACATTAATAGAGCCATTAATGTTGTACTAGTTGACATGAAAAAAATATATTTCACAGTTTTTGGTTTAATAATATTTAGAGAATCTACATTAAGAGTAGCTTATAGCACCTTTGACACTTCTTTCCATTTGATTTAAGTCTCTTGCCGCGTTTGTAGCTATTTACTGGTGTTTAGGCTGAAAAAGAACAACAACGAAACAATTAAAAGAGTTAGTTACTTTATCTTAGTTATGTAAATAGTAACATTGTGTTTTTGAAACCAATTTTATAATTTCTTAGGTGTTGTTCTCTCTACTATACTTTATGCGAATTTTTGGATCCATTCACTCTATTATAAAAAAATAAATTTTATGGGAGTGAACCATGGTTGAAGAAATTGAATCACTTCACAAGAATAAGATATGGCTATACATAGAAAATTTAGGGGTGTATTCAATTGAGATGTTAATAGACTTTTAGTTATTTTTATTGACTAAAAAAGTTTAGGGGTATTCAATTAAAACTTTTAGAGAGTCTCTAAAAGTAAGGTGTATTCAATGTAAACTTTTATAGACTTTTAAAAAGTTTCTAAAAGTTTTGTGGTATTCAATTTAAACTTTTAGAGAGTTCATAAAAAGTAAGGTGTATTTAATTTTTTGGTGACTTTTGTAGATTTTTTGTATAAAAATACACAAAGAAGTCTTCAACTTCTCATCACCTCAACCTTAAACTTTTAGAGACTTCTAATTTTTGTTTGTTACGTTTTTCAATAAGGACTTCATTGTTCACAAGAGGTCTTTTCTTATCAATTGTTTTTTATCAACTTCTACAATCACTCCACAACTCTTGTATTTCATTGTTCACTCATTATACTCTAATATCTATGTTGACGAAATGGATTGATGTCATTATTAACAAAATCTCATTCTTGCATCACTATACATTTTTGATAGTTTTTTTTTTTTGATAAATAAGTTTCATTTATTTAGTGTATTATTATAATCTCAAAAAGTGTAGTATTATTATTTTTGAAGAAAATAATTGTATAATTTTTTTAAAATGCAAGAAGTGCATTTTTTAGAATTTAAACTATCATTATTAAAGAAAAAACATACTTTTTTTGCTTAAGTCAAACAAAAAAATAAAGTGCAAAATTTTTACACTAATATTTATAATGATCTTTTCTCAAAAAAAAAAAATATTTCCAATGATCTTACTTGATTCTTTTCTACCACTAAAGGATGATTTATTTACCTGTTTATTATGTTGATATTTATTTACTTATTTGTTATGCTACTACCTTAAGAGTAATTCATTAATATGTCTATATGTTTTTTTTTTACTAAAATACAAAAATATTTTTTAAAAATTAGTAATAGTTCTTAAGAAAAAAATATAATTATTTATTTTTTATAATAAAGTGCAAAATATTTGTTTCATTTTAAAAATCACAATAATCTATTGATATCATCAAAATCATGTTTAAGAAGTTCACAAAAGTCACTAAAAATCTTAAATGTTGATAAAAGTCATCATAATGAAATCTACATAAAAGTTTATCAAAGTATTTAAAAGTCTACCAAAATCTAAAACTTTATAAAAGTCATTCACTTATAAAAGTAACCAAAAAGTCTATTAAAACCTCAATTGAATACACCCTCATTTATGTATATGTACTCAAAATTTTCAGATTCAATCAAAATCTAAATTTATTATTTTTCATTTGTCGGATTTATTATTTTTAAAAATACTTCATTACTCACTTTGAGCACCTAGCTGATGTGACAGATCCACTCAGCAGTTCTTGTCATTGATTGCACGTTGTCAGTTGAACTATCAAACATACTAATTGACTGTTGGATGGAAGAAGAGGAAGTCAACTTTTTGAAAAAAAAATTGAATTTTTGAATGAGAAGTACATTATATCCCTTACCTACCGTGTTTTACACTATGATATACGTAAGCTTGTATCTCAAGGTGCGAATTAAAGTTGTTATTCCAATATTTTCCTTTTTGGTTGACTAGTTGGCTAGTTGATTGAAAAGAGGAGTAGCACCTATGGGTCCCCAGTGCCACAGAAGTTGCTAAACAAACTTATTTTGGACACCTAAATTAAGCACCTAGCTGATGTGGCACTGGAACCTATAACTACTGCTCCTCTTTTCAGTCAATCATTAGGTCAGCCATCCAATCAACCAATCTGGATAGTTGGTGTACGACTAAATAAAAAGAGGAGCAACAACTATGGGTCCCAGTGCCGCATTAGTTAGACGTCAAATCTAGGTATCCAAAGTTAGTTAATTTATCACTTCCCTATTCCAAGTAATTTAACACTTTACTTTCTTTAAATAAACACCCGCGTGTAGTCATTCGTGTATAGAAATTAAAAAATATAAAAAGATTTGTTCGAAGAGAAGCTAACGAAGTAACATATGCTATGACAAAGTTGGCTAAACTTCGTGAAATTAATTGTGTGTGGTGTAAATTTCTATAAGAGATTATTGCGCTCAATTTAAAAGATTAGTTTCGATTGCTTGAAATGAAATCTGTATCTCCTTCAAAAAAAAAAAAAAAAAAAAAAAAAAAAAACAAAAACATTTGAGGTCACGTGCCCCTCACGCGCACTCCAATCCTTCTCAAACGCCGAACCTTTCCCAATCTCCCCTACAAAGCACACACCTTTTTGGGGGAAAATCTTAAACCCTAACCCTAGATTCCTCCAATTCTCACCAAATTCATTCGTCAATCCAACAATTTCTCTCAGATTTCTCAAACCCTAGACCCGATCCACTCTCCATTCCCCAAACCGTCCAATCAAACCAATCTAGGGCTCTCAATCGACCCAAATTTCGCCTCCTCTCGAGCTCGACCGGATCCAATCATGGCGGATTTGGAGAACCTCCTCTTAGAGGCCGCCGGACGAACAGGCTCGTCAAGGAACCACCGCCACTCGCGCCCCCAATCGCGACGACAACGAGAAGGATCATACTCAGATGACGGAAGCGATTCCAAGGACGAATTGTCCGATGAAGATCACGGATACCCTAACAGGAAGCCGTCCGGGTCCCAAATCCCTCTCAAGAAGCGCGAGCGAGACGACGATAGGGGCAGCCGCGACGACGACGACGACGGCGAAGAGGGCGACGAGAGGGGAGGAGGCGGCGGCGGTAGTCGCGACAGTCGCGATAGCGGCGAAGAATCGGACGTGGGGAGCGATCTGTATAAGGACGAGTACGATAGGGAGCAGCTGGCGCAGATGACGGAGCTGGAGAGGGAGATGATACTGAGTGATCGGGCGCAGCGGCGGGACGATCAGAGGTTGACGGAGAGGGTTAGGGCGAAGCAGAGCGTGAAAAAGGCGCCACCTTTGAAGGAAATGGCGACCCCTGTATCGGGGGCGTCGAGGGTGAGGTCTTCGGCGAGGTCCGCGGAGAGGGCGTCGGCGAAGGACGATGCATTGAATGAATTGAGGGCGAAGAGGATGAAACAGCAGGATCAGGAGGGGTTTAGGAGGACGCGGGATGCGCGGGATGGGCGGGATGGGGCGGCGGCGAATCGGGATAGAGATAGGGATTCGTCGCCATTGAAGCGTGGGAGATCATCGGTTGCGGTGGCTAGTGTGAGTAGTGAGTCTAGTGATAGTGAGAGTGGAAGTGAGAGTAGTCGTAGTAGAGATGAGGGGTCGGCGGGGAATGACGAATTGGGGGAAAGCGACGAGGAGAAGTCGTCGGGGAAGGACGCATTGTCGATTGAGGATATCAAGACCGTGACGATTCGAAGGTCGAAGCTCGCAAAATGGTTGCTTGAGCCGTTTTTCGAAGAGGTGGTGGTGGGGTGTTTTGTGAGGCTTGGTATAGGGAAGGATAGGAATGATAATTCGATATACAGACTGTGTAAAGTTCTCAACATTGATGCCTCTGATCCTGATAAGCAATATGTGTTGGAGGGCAAGAGCACAAACAAGTATTTACATGTTATATTTGGGAAATCCGAGGCGCGGTGGCAGATGGACAGGGTTTCGAATTCTCCTCCATTGGAGAAGGAGTTTAAGGAATGGGTGGCGCAGATGGAGAAGACCGGGGCGCATATGCCGAGCAAGAGTGAGTTAGCGGAGAAGCAGGAGGCGATACAGAAGGCTATTACTTATGTTTACTCGGCTGCGACTGTGAAGCAGATGTTACATGAGAAGAAAACCGCTTCAACGAGGCCATTGAATGTTGCAGCGGAGAAGGCTCGGTTGAGGAGGGAATTGGAGAAAGCTCAAAGCAAGCAGAATGGGGCCGAAATCGATAGGATTCAAACGAGGCTGCAAGAATTGGAGAAGATATCGCGGGAAAAGGATGTTAAGGCAGTTAGGCTTGAGGAGATGAATAAGAGGAATAGAGCTGAGAACTTTAAGAATGCTTCTGAAATGAAGCCGGTGAATACGAGTTTGAAAGCGGTGAGGCGGGATATGATCCATTCTCTAGGAGATGGACTAGGTCGAGAAATTATTATGTATCGGATAGTAATGGAGCTAATGGTGCCGATGAATCGGCAAATGGGGATGCTCCCACTTTAGTGCCTGGTTTAGGAGCAAATGTTGGTGTGATAAGGGCAGCTGATGGAGTTGCTGCCACGGCGGCAGCTTTAGAAGCTGCAGCCGGTGCGGGGAAATTGGTGGATACTAGTGCCCCTGTTGATCAAGGAACATTTTCGAACTCGTTGCATAATTTTGAACTTTCGATCTCCTTAGCGGAGTTGCAGAAATTCGGGGGACCGCAAGGAGTGCAATTGGGATTCATGGCAAGGAAGCAGCAAATAGAGGCAACAGTTGGATGTCAGGTTCCAGAGAGTGATGGGAGGAGGCATCCATTAACGCTTTCCGTGAGCGATTACAAACGCCGTAGAGGTCTCCTATAAAATGTCGTAACTTAGAAAGTGTTGCCTAGAGAAGGTTGGATTCTTCCTCTTTATCAGTTCAAATGAACTAAATGTGGACTTGATATAATGCATTGGTGAATCTTGTAAAATTTTGTATTCACTCCTTCAATCTGTTACTTGCTCTATTGTCTTGTATCCTTAGAAATATTTCTTTGCAACAACTACTGTTATATTTTGTTTGATTGATAGTTCCCATTCTTATTGCATCATATTTGAATATCTGAATCATTTGTAGCCATTGATTGTTGGTGGTTTCTATGTCAGTCATTGTTGTCACAACAGCTGAATTATCAAGTGTTCCATGTAGCTTTGCTAACAAAAACTGTTGAATGTTTGCACTATTTTGTCTGTGTCACTTATATGTTATATGCATTGATTCTACTAGGTAGGAATTCACAGCTTCTCCTTGTTTTGGTAATCATTCTTTCGACGAATAATGGGAACTCTTGCAGGTAAGCCGATAAGGTCTTTACGGGAGCGATTCCTTCTTTCAATACTAGTTTTCATTTGTGGTTTATTGATTCTCATCTTTTGGTTATCTGGGTTTGTTTGTTAAGGCAGAATTTTGTGTAGGCAGGATTGATGAAAATTCCTGTACTTGGTTTCATTTGTAGTTCATCAAATCCTTACAGTGTATAACTTGAATTAGTTTTTTTACTGTTGAGGATCTTTCACCTGTTTTTATGAATACACTTTTTTTAATGATTCCATTATACATGATTGAGTTGCTTTTTTTTTTTTTATAGGAAAGAAACACAATTTTTGCACTCTACCAAGGTTTGAACCTATGATCTCTTACTTTCAAATTTCATACTAAATCCTTGAGCCACTCAATTAATTATGATTGAGTTGCTTTGATGATTCCATTATACATGATTGAGTTGCGAAAGCTTCTCGAATTGTCTGCAGCATTTGATAATTGAAGTGACAACTACAAGAAAAGCTAGTCATGAATTTAGCTAGCTAGTGAAGGTTACAACCTACTCAGATATTTATGGAAGAGATGGCATTATTTCAGGCCTCATACCTAGAATTATGAGGGGTCCATTACTTGATCATTGATTGGGATGTGTTGGTTGAGAAAATTAACAGCTCTATTTACTGGTGATGGTCTAACTTTTGAATCTATGCAATGATGCCAATGAAGCAAAGATATCTCTTTCAAACTTGCAATTTTGATTGCTGCTACATAATAAAGTGATTTGTTCACCTATGGATGATGTTAAGGGCACCAAAAACACACGTATTAAGATAACTTTAATTACATGTTTAAATTACATTTCTACTCATTGGCACAAAAAACAAGCGCTTTAATCATACAAAAAAGTGTAAATACTTGGTTAAACAAAGGATAAAATAAGTATAAAAGGTATAAACACTGTCTCGAATTCACAAAATTGACTTATACTTTTGAAAGTGGACTTTTGGTAGAATGACTTATATTTTTGAACGGAGGAAATATAAAGTTATGCTCTGATAACATATACGCCCGAACTTTGAATAATATTGACAAAATAATAAAAGAGTTAGAGACTCAGTTCTTGTCGAGTCTTGTGGATTGAGCAAATAAGGTTGGGAGGGTCACCCTTGTATGATGGTCGACTAGTGCATGTTGGCCTCCGAAACTATAAAGAAAGTCATGAAATGTCAATTTATAATGCTACATATAAAATTATTTTATAAACTCCAACAACATCCGGCTTTAGCTCAGTTGGTAGAGCGGAGGACTGTAGTCGTAGCAGGTAATCCTTAGGTCGCTGGTTCGAATCCGGCAAGCCGGAATTTAAAATTTTTTTTCTTTTTTAGCTCGGCTATAAGCACCCCAAGTTTCTATAAGAGCACCAAAATTTTGAGTTTCATCCAAATCGAAGCACCCAACTCTAATACTTTGGTCGAGAAATCTATTTTAAGTTCGACGACATGTGGTCGAGATTTATTTTCTAGGTTCAGTATTATCCGACCGAACATCTTTCGTGGAATTCGGTTGACAACTGTCGACCTAACAGTTTGGTAGGTTCCGCTGACTCTCCAATTAAATGTTCGGTATACTTTGACTAACTCTACAACTAAAGATTCGGTGGACTCTGACCAACTTTCCTAGTAAACATTCATATCTGCGAGGCCGAGCCGCTTGATGATGCCCTTTCAAATCACATAGAAGAGAGTGTGTAGATGGATGATGGTGAGTTGCACAAAACGAGAGGAAAAGGGTGACATGATGCACTAATAGGGGCATAAGTGTCATTTTGCTGGGGTTCCCTAAGTAAACAGTGGGGTGTGTCTTCAATACAGAAAACTGTTTTCATATCCCGCACCAAACGCGCCCTTACTTACATACCCGCCAAGAGAGTTGGAGAATTGGAGGCGCGAAACAACCGCTGTCACACTAAATTTGCCTCCCCCAACAATTCACCATTCACCAATTAATCAAAGATTGATCACACACCCAATAATCATCGGCGAAGAGAGACCGCGATTTCGATGTTTTTCGGGGCTTAATCGAGTTTGAAATGGAGGGGGAGATGGAGTTGGATGGTGGAGATGATCTCCAACACAATGGAGGATTAACAACACAAGGTGGGATTTCATTCTCTTTGAGTTCCAAACACAATTACAAAAGAATTGATGGGGGGATCATGTACATTGCTCGAATCGTCGTAACGACAATGCTACTAAGTTCGTCGTCGCTTGCGCCATCTTCGCTTCTCTCAACACCGTCCTCGTCGGCTATGGTAATGGATGAGTCAATCTCAAACACATTGTTGTTTTTGTGGCTATATTGACATGTTTGAATTTTGGATATGTAGATGTTGGTGTTATGAGTGGAGCAGTCCTATTTATTCAAGAGGATCTTAGGATCACAGAGGTTGAAGAAGAAATCCTTGTTGGATGCTTGAGCATTGTTTCGCTTTTCGGTAGTTTAGCGGGAGGGAAGGCGTCCGACGCCATAGGTAGGAAATGGGCGATGGGATTCGCGGCAATAGTCTTCCAAACAGGTGCGGCGATCATGGCATTAGCTCCTTCGTTTCGAGTCCTAATGATAGGGAGGCTCTTGGCGGGGATCGGGATAGGCTTCGGAGTCATGGTGGCGCCTGTTTATATCGCTGAGATATCGCCTACGGTCACCAGAGGATCCCTCACATCCTACCCTGAAATCTTCATCAACTTAGGAATCCTTCTAGGCTATGTCTCCAACTACGCGTTCGCTGGTTTGCCGGTACATTTGAATTGGAGGGTAATGCTTGCAGCGGGGATTTTGCCGTCGCTGTTTATAGGAATCGCTTTGTTCATCATTCCAGAGTCGCCGAGATGGCTTGTGATGAAGAACCGAATCGAAGAAGCGAGGTTGGTGTTGTTGAAGACCAGTGACAATGCAGGAGAGGTGGATGAGAGGCTTGCAGAGATACAAGAAGCAGCAGGAGAGGCCAAATTGGAAGGGAAGTCTGAGAGAGCTGTTTGGGGGGAACTCTTTAGTCCTTCGCCGCCTCTTCTTCGAATGCTCATCACTGGAATTGGAATTCACTGCTTCCAGCAGATCACCGGCATTGAAGCGACGGTGTATTACAGCCCCGAGATCTTCAGTGAGGCGGGGATTAAGAGTAAGAGTAGACTACTTGCTGCAACGGTCGCTGTAGGATTCACCAAAACCGTCGCTATCTTTGTCGCGATAACTTTGATCGACAAACTAGGAAGGAAACCATTGTTGTATGTGAGCACAATTGGGATGACTGCTTGTTTGCTTGGGCTAGTACTTAGTCTTGCATTTTTGAAACATGGGCAAGCTGCAGTTGGATTTGCAATCTTGTTTGTGTGTGGAAATGTAGCATTTTTCTCCGTCGGGATCGGGCCTATTTGCTGGGTCTTGACTTCCGAAATCTTCCCGTTAAGGCTTCGAGCTCAGGCTTCTTCGCTCGGAGTGATAGGAAACCGGCTGAGCAGTGGTTTGGTCGCAATGTCTTTCCTTTCGGTTTCTCGCGCTATCACCGTTGCGGGAACATTCTTCATCTTTAGCATTTTTTCTGCACTTTCTATACTGTTTGTTCATAAGGCAGTGCCAGAAACAAAAGGCAAGTCTTTGGAGCAAATAGAGTTGATGTTTGACAAGGGAGAAGGACTAAGAAGTGAAGTTGAACTTGGAGATTTAGAGCATTTGGTTCACAATGATAATTGAATGATTTGGTGAGTTCATCATGATCAAGAGTTCCAACTAATTGTATAAATATAAACTGATCAAACTCTTCCATTATGTTCGATTTATTGCACTTAATGACGCGTTAACATATTGAGAGAGCAGTTCAAGAACTCCACCACAGCACCTACTTCTCTCTCTAGTCTAGCAACAACATTGCACCTCAAAATAGGTGGAAAAAACAACCACATAGCACTCACCATCACAAACCCAAGCACCAAAACCCCTGAAACTAGTCTGTTCATTCTCCATGTAATCCTCTTCATCAACAACACTTTCTTCACGGCGATCTCAACCGTCACGCCTAGGCCTTGCAGCACAAAGAACCCGGTGATCTCCCAACTGGGTCTCATCCTCGCAAAGTAGTAAGGCACAGTCTCATGTGCAAGCCCAGACACGACGAACGTTCCCATGACAGCAACAACTGTAGGCAACATAGCACCAAAAGCAGTTCTCGATGACACCCGTTTCTTCAACGGCTTGTAAACCACCGACCGAAGTGCATTCGGCATGACAAGATTCCATCTCTTCCCCCAAAAGTCTTGTAAAGAAGTTGCCATGTAAGGCTTATTAAAATGTGGTTCTAGTTCTAGGCCTAGCAGTGCCCAGGCCAAGGCAGAAGCCATGGCCATAATTAGCTCTCCTGTAACATAGGCGTAGGCGCAATAGTAGGCTAACATGATCTTTGGGTGCATATGTTGCTTAACTTGGTATATAATCCATAGAAGAGCTTGAAATATGATTTTTTGAATCAAATTAAGAACTGGGTGTAAAGCTTTTCTTGATGGTTGTTCTTGATTTGCAATGTTTTCTTTGTTTTCGGATTGAATCTTCGACGGGTCTTCTTGGTTTTCCATGTGATTGATTTTAATGGGGAGATAAGCAATGCAGATGAAGAGAGTGAGAGGGATTGGAGGGTTGGATTGGAGAGGTTGGTGGCCAAAAGCAAAGAGAGCTAGTTTCATAATTGTAATCAAATGAAATGAACCTATAATGCCTATGAGAGTGATTGTGTTGAGTTTTAGAGGGAGAAGAGTGAACAATATGATCACTGGAGTGAGAGAGATGAGCCTTGTTGTGCCTTTGGAGAGATTGAATGATATGAAGTAACAGTAGATTAGAGAAGCTATTGCAGTAGCACATACCTCTATGAAGCTCTTAATCTCATCATGAGCACCACTAGAACTATAATTCTCCATGATTTGTTTCTTATGTTCTTCCTTGGTTCCAAAAGTTGCTTGATACAATGATAAGGTGATGTATTTTTATAAATATCTTTGCTACTATGCAATTTAGTCAATCTATTAGAACAGTTGAATTCAATATATATTTTTTTTTTAAAAAAATGTAGTAAATTTTTCATCGATTGGTAGAGGTTGAAGATGTTCGATTGATTTCGACGATTCCTTGCTGACATAAAAGAAATTAGGATGGCGATGCTCACTTTCATTTTGATGTATTTTTCTAATAATTATGTTTTTTTTTTTTTTGCATGCTTATGTTGCTTTCAATTCTTTTCTTTTTTTTTTTGATGACCATGGTGGGCGTCTTCGCCCGATTAATCCCCCCAAGGGGCGTTGTAGCCTCCAACGATGGTAGTTTGGCCACTGGCCCGTCGAAGCTTGGCACAAGCGGGGAATCGAACCCGGGACCGAGTGCCTAACCCACACAATCCCGAGTGCGCCCTTACTGCTAGGCCAACCCGATCGGGTTATGTTGCTTTCAATTCTTGTAATTTAATGTAATATTTTTATTCTATTCAATTAAAATTTCTAGTTTTTTTCAGCAAAAACTTTTAGTGTAATATTTATGTTCCACGTTTATGTTGATTTCACTTCTTGTAGTGCAAGGTGAACTTCACCAGAATTCTTGATTAAGCCTCTAAACTTTTATTTGTTAAAACTTTGCTTATGGATTTGAGTTCCGAGTGCTTCACTAGATAATAGATTTCATTGCGATAGAATGAAGCAATGCAACATCGCGACGAAAAATGATAAAAATTGAAAACAAAAACAGAAGGAGAAAAAATAACACAAATTAAAGAAAGAGATTCATAATAAGTTCATCGAGATTAAGAATTTCAATTGGATTGTGTCCTATTTTCCATTAACAAAACTGATCAACATGATGAGAGAGCATTTCAAGAACTCCCCCATAGCACCCACTTCCCTCTCTAGTCTAACAACAGCATTGAACTTCAAAACAGGTGGAAAAAACAAGCACATAGCACTCACCATCACAAACCCAACCACTAACACCCTTGAAACCACTATGTTCATTCTCCAAGCAAACCCCTTCATCAACAAAAATTTCTTCACCACAATCTCCACAATCACAACCAGACCTTGGAGCACAAAGAACCCAGTCATCTCCCAACTGGGTCTCATCCTCGCGAAGTAGTAAAGTGCGATCTCATGCACAAGGCCCGACGCAACAAACGTTCCCATCACAGCAACAATTCTAGGCAACATAGCACCAATATCATGACTTCTTGATGACACCCATCTCTTCAATGGCTCATAAACTGACGAACGAAGTGCGTTAGACGCCATGAGGTTCCATCTTCGGCCCCAAAAGTCTTGTAAAGAAGTTGCCATGTAAGGCTTATTGAAATGTGGCTCTAGTTCTAGGCCTAGCAATGCCCAAGCCAAGACAGAAACCGTCGCCATAAGTACCTCCGCCGAGATATAGACATAAAAGCAATAGTAGGCTAACATGAACTTTGGATGCATATATTGCTTAAGTTGGTATACAATCCATAGAAGAGCTTGAAATATGGTTTTTTGAATCAAATTGAGAAATGGGTGTTCTTGATTTGCAATTTTTTCTTTGTTTTCGGATCCAATCTTTGAAGGGTCTTCTTGGTTTTCAAAATTCAACTTGGTAGTAGCAGTAGTAGTACTGTTTTTGTGATTGATTTTGATGGGGAGATATGCAATAAAGATGAAGAGAATGAGAGGCATTGGAGGGTTGGATTGGAGAGGTTGGTGGCCAAAAGCAAAGAGAAGTAATTTCATTATTGTGATGAGATGAAAGGAACCTATGGTGCCTATGAGAGTGATTGTGTTGAGTTTTAGAGGGAGAAGAGTGAACAATATGATCACTGGAATTAAAGAGATGAGTCTTGTTTTGCCTTTTGAGATGTTGAATGATATGAAATAGCAATAAATCAAAGATGCAATTGATGTAACAAATACCTCTATGAAGCTTTTCATCTCATCATGAACATCAAAAGTAATGCTAGAAGTACAATTCTCCATTTTTTTTGTTTATGATGTACTTCTTTTCTTAGCTTCAGATCTTATTTAGTAGATGTAGTTCAACTTTTTGTTTTGTTTTGTTTTTTTTTTTTTTTTCAAAACTTTCAGTATTATTGGTTTTTAAAACTATATATTTGGAGAGCATTTGATCTTGGGTGGTAAGAGGCTAAGAGGAATATATTTTGATATTAACATCAACTGCGACATCAAACACAAACATGGTACATTTTCGTCGTCGGATGTACCTTGAATTATGCAAACCACTTGATTTGAGGCGCATCTAACAATACAGAAAAGGCTTTATTAAGTCAACTCAGCATAAAAGTTCCAATAATCTTGATGTGAAGGAAGATCTGAGTTTTTTTTTTAATAATTAGCAAGAGCTGTCATAATTTATTGTTCTTCTTCAAATGTTGAAATGTTGAATATTTAATGTTGGCTGATCAATTAAAAAACAAGTTGTTATGCAGTGACGAAAGCAATTGTGTCAAGCTTCAGTATATATATTCATAGATGCCATAAATCTTCTAATAAGACAGCCCGTGCACGAATCACAATAATTGATTTGTTTGGTTGTAGTTTGATTTCTTAAATGTAATAACATAAAACTACCTTTTGTATAATTTTTTAAAAATATTATTTCATATAGTGATCATCATGTATTCAATATGTTTTAGCAAAGTAATCTTTTAATTAACATTCAAACTTTTCACTCAAAAGATAAAGAAAAATAATAATATTCTACCTAGTGTTTAAACATGTGCTACTCATGCTTTATTGTTTAAGTTCTTTGCATTACCTCTATATTGGTATTAGTTATGTAGGTAATGCTTTACACCCTCCAAGGTAGATTGTTGGTAGTTGAGAGTCTAATTAACCTTTAAACAAGATGATCATGAGTTCAAGTTTTGAGCTCCCCTCTCTCTTGCAAGGGAAAAAGAGTGGTGTACGCGATGGTGCGTCTTTTGAGGATTATTAGTGATTGATGCACCAAATTATTTTGGGGTTAAAATTTACTATCCGTTCGGTGGTGTTATAAAGTGTTGTAAAAGTTCCATGGTTGTTGGGTAAATTTCCGTCGATACTGAGCTTATCATGTAAAATAGAGATTATGATGGTAATGTGGCTTGTGCAATGATAGGAAGGGACCAGGTTGTTCATCTAAAAGTATCTATTACAAACCATAATATTTTGACTAATTAAGTAATATATGGAACAGTATCAAAAGAGGCAAATTTTTTATTTGTTTTTTACTTCTTAATGTTTTTTTTTTTTTTTTTTTTTCCTGATACAGTGGTATCCAAGATTACCCCTGACTACTCCACCGGAAACCCCCTCTATAAGAAATATGCCTCGAAAAATTAAGTCCAAGTTAACAAGTAGTAGGTACCAACCACTCCACCGAGCAAAAGAGGCAAAAATAAAACCCCCAAACATACAAAATCAGTATAGCAAGATCAAGAATCACAATCAATTGTATCTTATTTTCCTTTAACAAAACTGTTCAACACATTGAACGACCCCTTCAAGGACTCCACCACAGCAGTCACTTCTCTTTCTGTTCTAACAACAGTATTGCACCTCAAAACAGGTGGAAAAAACAACCACATAGCACTCACCATCACAAATCCAATCACCAAAACTCCTGAAACCACTCTATTCATTCTCCATGTGATTCCCTTCATCAACAAAAATTTCTTCACCATAATCTCAACAATCACAACCAACCCTTGAAGCACAAAGAACCCAGTGACCTCCCAACTGGGTCTCAACCTCCCAAAGTAGTAAAACATGAGCTCATGCTCAAGCCCAGACACAACAAATGTTCCCATCACAGCAACAACTGTGGCGTACCTAGAACCGAAAGCACTTCTTGATGATACCCATTTCTTCATTGGCAAATAAACGGTTGATCGAAGTGCATTCGACATTACGAGATTCCATCTTCGCCCCCAAAAATCTTGTAGAGACGTCGCCATGTAAGGCTCGTTGAAATGTGGCTCAAGTTCTAGGCCAAGTGATGCCCAGGCCATGACAGAAGCAATGGCCAGAACTAGTTCCGTCGATATATAAATGTAGAAGCAATAGTAGGCTAACATGATCTTTGGGTGGATATATTGCCTAAACTGGTATATAATCCATAGCAGACCAAGAAATCCACATTTTACAGTCAAATTGAGAGGTGGGTTTGAAGATTTTCTTGATGGGTGCTCTAAATTTGCGATATTTTCTTTGTTTTCGGATTGGATCTTTGTCGGGTCTTCTTGATTTTCATAGTTTGATTTGGTAGTACTGTTTTTATGATTGATTTTGATGGGGAGAAATGCAATGCAGATGAAGAGAGTGAGAGGGATTGGAGGGTTGGTTTCGAGAGGCTTGCGTCCAAAAGCGAAGAGCAGTAGTTTGAGACTAGCCAGATGAAGAAAGAAACCAGTGGTGCCTGTGAGAGTGATTGTGTGGAGTCTTAGAGGGAGAAGAGTGAACAATATGATGACTGGAATTAGAGAGATGACCCTTGTTTTGCCTTTTGAGAGATTGAATGATATGAAGTAGCAATACATCAGAGATGCAATTGATGTAACACATACCTCTATGAAGCTTTTCATCTCATCATGAACAGCAGCAGAAGTGCTAGAATTACAATTCTCCATCACCTGATGTTCTTTTTCTTGGCTTCAGATCTTGCTTGGTAGATCTAATTCTCAACTTCTTTTCCTTTCAATGTCATTGGTTTTAAAAACCATTTGGGGGGACTGAACAAGCAATTAAAGCAGACTTTAATATGTGATCTTGGGTGGTATGAACAATAAATATATAGATTAACATCAACTGGTACATCAAACACACACAAGTGACTTATTTGTCGTCGGATGTACCTCGGAACATGTTGGTCTCGTGATTTGAGACCAATCTGGCAACACAGAAAGGGTTTATATTGTCAACTTAGCATGGCTCTATTATATTCACACTTTTGATGTACAAGCAATAAACAAATAATAGTGGTAATGGGAATCAAACAAAATGTATTCAATGAACATTACATATTCAACTTTGTTCTATAGCATTGCATAATAACAATAAATTAGCCTTTTTCATTGCTTGGTCAACTCAACATGTGAATCCCAGTAGTCTTGGGGTTTTATAAAGCAACATCACAGCAATGACGACAAAGTATCAATCTCAAATTAATTGGAATCGACTCCATATAACCCTTCTACTCCAGTCACTTTAATAAAGATATCATGGTGATCTATAATATTTAATTTAGTAAATATTCTTTTTGATGAAGTCATTCATTGATAGGCCATATTAAGTAACATGGATTGCTATGATTTCTTTTATATGAAACTGTCTATATTACTTCATTAGATATCATCAATTATGCAAAACATGCTTGTAAGATGTATTTTATAGTCTGCCTCCATAATTATACATACCTGTACACAGTAAAATCATAAACTCGGTCTTGGATCATCTTCCTTCTTATGACACAGAGTTTTAGAGCTCATAAGCTGGAAATCTGGCCTGTGAAGGCTCAATCATGTCCAGTAAGAGATAAGCCATACCACCAATGCCCTCGAACAGCGAGTAGGGACGATCACCTCCATGCATTTCCCCCTCCGAAATTAACTTTATAGCTCTATCAAGTAGGAAGCAAGTAAATGCTTTGGCTTGATAGAGAAACTTCACATCTCCTGTTAATCGGTAGAGTGCGAGAAACACGTAGGCATTTCCGCTTATGCCATGACAAATGCCGACTCTCTTAAGCAGGCCCCTATTCCATACAACCTCTCCAGCCTCAAGAGCGGCTTGTACAAACTTCTCGTCTCCAAAGACCTGAAAACAAATAAAGCGTTTTCGTTTTAGGTTGCAATTCTGAAGTCATAGATGAAAGAAAGAAAATTAGCATGCAATAACCGAAAGAAGACTAAAAAATCATTGCAAACGCTCTCTCTCTTTTTCCCAAAAAGTCCATCTGTATCTAACAGTGTTTTGCAGAAAAAAAAAATGTTAAATGTTTTGGTAGTTTTAAATTCATAAACGTCAGCCTGTAGCAACTAAAATAACTAGAATACAAGCAGCGCCAATGCGCTTTGTGAAAGCCTAGATAAAAGTTAACTAGAACTTATAAAGCGTAGGTTTTACATGCTATTCCAGTATTCCATCTAATTAATCATCTAAAAATTTTCCTTGCACACTAAAATAGCACTTTTGAGAGTCTAAAGAAACAACATCATGCTCACACAATTCAGACCAGCCATACAGCGTCAAAGAAGCTATATTTACAAAGTCACCGGTTAAGTACACTTGATATTTGACTTAATACACAGAGTAATTAGGGAAAGGATTACCTTAGCAGCTTTAGCAAGAGTGAGGGCCACCCCCGGAGCACCATGACACCAATGCACAAGTTGATCACTATTCCTCCCCTCACTCGATGGATAATTTCCACTTGGAAATCGATTCTGAATCATGTAGTTTAGAGTACCCTTGACGTCTTCAACTTCATCGGGTTTCAGCTCCATATCCATCAAAACATGAAGAATTCCAGCCAAACCATGCGCTGCACCCCAATACTTCTTTCCGTGCCATTCATACATTAATGGGCATGGGCCCTTTCTGGACAACCTCCTTCCTTCATCTATCACTTGTTTCACGACCACACTCTACACAACATCCAACAATCAAATTAAAACTCTAATTAATCCAACTCAGTCTTCCATACCTGATGAATGAACTAAAAGACTTACAATGTGCGAAGAAGGAACTGTATTCGCTCCTAGATGTTGATTTAGAAATGAACAAGCCCATAAGAACCCAGCTCTCCCATACAACAACTCATTTGGAATGTCTCTAGGAAGCTTAATCTGTGTTAATAACAATGAAAAATTAAAGAAGAAACATCAAACACCAAAACACCATCACTTCCTATATTTAAACAAGTTAAATCATAAACAATCGGAGTTACCCCAACGCATACCTCTCTGAATTGGTTCAAGTAGTAAGCAAGTGATCGATCATCACCACAATGCTTTGCCACTACCGCACCAAGAGCGCAAACACCAGCCCTCCCACATATAAACGTCGCTCGGCTTCTCCCAAAACACACCAAATCAAGACCAAACCATTCGTCAAAACATGAAAAACATGTAAATCTTTCCCACTCAAAATCAACAAGTAAGAGCAAAACCAACTTTCCCTAACCGCAGAAACATCCGACATTTCCACCCAAAAACAACAAATTAGAACAAACCCAGTTTTCCAAATAGTTAATCCCACCCAAAACAACATATGAGAAGAAACCCAGTTTTGCTAACAGCATAAATCAATCATCAAAACCCCGACCTTAAAATTAGTAGGGGTCGGCTAAACGGATCAAACTCGCATTTCGCTCAATTTAAAGCACTTGATGATATGCTTCCCAATGATATCTTCGTTCTACCCCTATATCATCTTCGACTTCTACTTCGTCGAGTTTTCGAATTCAAGCCAATTCAACAAGTGAAAAGAAACCCAAAATATAACATGTCCAACAACAACATACCCTCAGTCCCAAATTAATTGGGGTCAGCTACATGGATCAAACTCTATTGTGCTCGATTTAATGCACAATGAAAAACGAGCTCGAGGCCTCTCTCCCCCATTTTTCGAGTATGAAAAATGGGTTCGGGACCTCCCTTACCCATTTTCCGATATGAAAAATAGGCGTCAGAGTTGTCCTCCTTTATCCGAACTCGAGACCGGCTATACTACATAGGTGGAGTTATGTAACATCTCCAAACAAAACAAAAAACAAACAAGAACCCATTATTCAGAACATCAAAATCAGTAAAGATTTCGAGTACCTCGAACCGGGAGAAGCCGAATCACAAGCTCTAACAATCTCAGAGCAGACACTGAGATCGCTCCCATTGTTAGTAACTAAGTAAGCCTTGAAGAGCAAGAAAGCAGTCCCAAGAACACCAGTGTAGAGAGTGAAATCATTCACTCTCCGCCCACTACGCCCCCATGTCTCCCTCACAATCTGCTACAACAAACAGCAAGTATAACAAGCAATTCAAAGCTCAAGCAATAATGGGCAATCGAAGAAACCAAACCAAGCAAATCAAAAATGGGTAATCAATTTTTTAGAAGAAATACGGATTGGGTGAGCTCCAAAGCGGCTCCTTTGAATCTCTCTGAGATTGATGGGTAGGGAAGAGCGAGGAGCTTCGGCAGAGAACTCTCATCGATGATTTCTTCTGAGTTTTCAGCGACGAAATTCGGGAATTCGTTCAAGAAGAATCGATCAGACATTTTTGCCAACTTTTTTTTTTTTCTCTGGCCTCTCAAACGATTTTAGTATTAGTCGTATGTAACATCGATATTTGTGTTTACACATCTCGATGTCAATCTACAAGAGCTTTTCCACTTCGACATTTAGCATGACACACTTGGCAAGCGGCCCCACATAAAAATGAGTGTGCACATAATAATTTTTCGTGCATAATACATGTCGTGTGTATCTTGAATCATTCGCGTACGACGGCTCCAATAAATACAGGCCCGCCACGTCAGATATGTGTCATTTGGAGTGTTATTCAAGGCGTCATTGTAGCATTTTTCTTGACATTATGGTGAAGAATACTAGAATTAGATGTTTTATGTCACGTGGAGAGAGTGGAGGTCTGAAATTTGTAACTATTGTTTTGGTTGCATACACAAATTAATGAAGTATTAGCTGGTTTTAAACAAAAATGTGTTTCCCAAATTCTTCAAATCCTTTTAATCAATGTGTTTTACATCAACTTCGATTACTTTTACGTTGTCTAACTTTAATTTTTATCGAGTCAATTTCTTTTGAGGTGTATAAATCATCGCAACCGTCCTTTCCTATGTCTATGTGATAGCACTTCAACATTTTATTATTTTTTATTTTTATTTTTTTTTTTAATGTTTCCACGTAATGTCTATCACGAACCACGTCGACTAATCCACACTCAGTACTATTAGGGCCCTCCCAACAAACCTCACTTTAATATTCGCGTAACGATGTGTGTGTCAAAAGCGTGTCACCAACTTTATAAAACTGAACAAACCGGAATAATGTTTCACTCATCGCGCCAAAAAAACAAAACCCTAACGGCGACAAATCGAACTGGGATTTAGGGTTTAGAAGCGAAGAGCGAATCTTCGATCATCGTTGATTGGGAAGGTACGGGTGCAGTTTGATCAATCTGTTTGTGAGTTTTTTCTCTTCTTTGCGACCTAATTGACGATTTGATTGAATTACATAGGTCTTGGAGGTTTTGGGTTTGATACAATGGAGGAAAGTGAGGAAGTGGTGAAGTCGTTTAAGGATTTGGGGTTGTCAGAGCAACTGGTGGAAGCTTGTGAAAACTTGGGTTGGGCAAGTCCTTCCAAGATTCAAGCTGAAGCCATTCCCTACGCTCTTGAAGGTATATGCATCTCATTCTCACTCCCAAAACATCGTTACTGTTTTTTTTTTTAATGGTATTGATGTTGAGTTAGTTAGTTTTAATGTCCATTGGCCTTTTTTTATGAATGATTTTGAATTTAGGTGATGATTTTGTATATAATTTGTTAAGTTCTACGCTGGTTGTCAACCCATCGCAACCCTCCCCCATTTTTTGGGTATGAATGATTTTGAATTTAGGCGATGATTTGATTCATTTCATAAAAAAAAGGCAACAAAAGTTTTACATTGGTTGTCAATCTATCACAACCCTCTCCCATTTTTTGGGTATGAATTATTTCAAATTTAGGTGTTGATTCGACCCATTTCATGAAGAGCAATAAAAGTTTTGCATTGATTGTCAACCTATCGCAACCTCCCCCATTTTTTGGGTATAAATTATTTCGAATTTAGGCGATGATTTGACTGATTTCATAAAGAGCGACAAAAGTTTTACATTGGCTGTGAACCGGTCACAACCCTCCCTTATTTTTTGGGTATAAATGATTTCGAATTTAGATGATGATTTGACCATTTCATAAAGAGGGACAAAAGTTTTACACTATTTGTCAACCAACCCTCCTTCATTTTTCGAGTATGGATTATGGGTTTGGGAGTATGGGACCCCTCTTTTATCTGGACTTAGGACTGGCTATGTAGAGCATACAATGCTCTATGTATGTGGAGTTTGATTTTGTATACAACTAGATTTTTATTGGTAGACATCTTTTTTAAATGGATTTAGATTATGGATTCTTTCTTATATGCCTGAGGATTTTTTTTTTAATAGGGAAAGATTTGATTGGGCTTGCACAAACTGGCTCTGGAAAAACTGGAGCATTTGCGCTCCCTATTCTCCATGCTCTCTTAGAAGACCCACAACCTTTCTTTGCTTGTGTGCTATCTCCCACTAGGTATTTTTACTTTCTTTTTAATGTTGCATTGGTTTGGTTTTGAGATTTTGAATTTCGATCGCCTAATTGTTGTTGCTTTTATTTTCTTTGTACTATTACAGAGAACTTGCTATTCAAATAGCGGAGCAGTTTGAAGCATTGGGTTCTGTCATAGGTGTTAAATGTGCTGTTGTAAGTTATTTCACTTTTTATTATGGTTCCGGTCTTGTACTTACAATTTCTTCTCGTTAGTAAAACATTATTCGATTTTTTCAATAGCCTTGATTTTGGTAACTTCTTTTTAAAACATTTGCAGCTTGTTGGAGGAATCGATATGATGGATCAACAAATTAAACTTGGTAAAAGACCTCATATTGTTGTAAGTTCTTACGAGGATGTGATGCAGTCATTCTCTTTAAGCATGAGTTGCTTGTTACTGTTTGTTATCTTCTATGTGCTTAGTTGTGCAGGAGATATTCACATGTCCATATGGCATGCATGTGTTGCTCATAACTTTACCCCTCAAGTTCTTTGTGTTGTCTCTTTTCAGGTAGGAACACCTGGACGCCTTGTTGACCATTTGACCAATACTAAGGGCTTTAGCCTACAAAAGTTGAAGTACTTGGTACTTTCTCTTGTTTTCTTGTGGTAGTGAACTTTCTGTAGCATGTAAATTTGAAGGTTCATCTTAATATCGTTGCAAAACTCACAAGTATGATTCATTGGAGAGAAAATAGGGGGAACAAGGAAAGTGAAGGACATTTTTTTTTTTTTTTTTAATCATGAGATAAGATTTTAAAGATCAAGCAGTTTTAGAGAGCATGCATAGTAAGAACCATTAGTTGTGCTACAATTTCATTCTATTAGTATTTATGGCTGACTTTGGAACTCCGCTAGTATGTTTACCAAGTTAATACGAGAAAATTAATTTGTTTTTATTGGACCGCAATGAAGTTTAGTTTTTGGAATTAGATGCTATTGTTAATCTGTGCATATTGCAAGTTAGAATCTGATTGAAATTAGCATGGTCGATGCGTTTCTTTAGTGCATTTTGCTTTCGCACCTTTCGATATGTCTAGGAGGTGACTTCCTCCCTCGCATACCCTTTCTTAAGTAGTTGGGGGTGTGCCTTAGGTGATTCTTCAATAGAAATTATTTAATGTTGTCTTCATGCTAGGCCTCTAGTTTTGGTTGCCTCTGTATTTGCACTAGAAAAATCTGTTACTGACGTATTATCTGATTTTCTTTTAATTTGGCAGGTATTAGATGAAGCAGATAGATTGTTGAATGAGGACTTTGAGAAAACGTTAGATGAGATTTTGAACGCCATTCCAAGAGATAGAAAGACATATTTATTTTCAGCTACTATGACCAAAAAGGTAAAGCATATGCTATAAAATGTTTTTGTGGTTCCAAATCCCATGAATCCTTGGTGCTTTGAATGACATACGCCTCTCTGGCCTTGAGGTTTTTAGGGTGCAAAGAATGCGATGGTGGAATTCTCATTGGCAAGGTTTAAAAAATCGACAAACTTCGGCGAAGTTCGGGCGAAGTTTGTCGATTTTGAGGTGAGCGAAGCGAAGTCCATAGGCAGTAGAAAAATTGCAAAACTTCGACTCAACTTCGGCTAACTTCGACCGAACTTCGAAAACATCGATGAAAGTTGATAAAACATGAAGTAAAATTGTCATGTTTCGTGGAAGTTGAGCAAACTTCAACTGAAACTTCGACCGAAACTTCGACTATGCTAGAAATATACTTAAACTTCGCCTAAATTCAAATAAAACATAGTTCTAGCATCTCTACGAAGAAACTTGAGTTTTCTAGCATTTAAAGTGAAATTCCATAAACTTCTGTACACCGGCGAATTTTTGTCAAACTTCCATCGTCGAAGTTAATTTCCTCGAATTAATTCCAAATTTTAAGTTAGCGAAGTCATAGGCGAAGTCGAAGTTTCAAACCTTGCTCATTGGTTAGTGGTGAGTCAGGTGTCCCGGGTTTCTCTTCAATTTAAGTTTTTTTTTTTTTCGAAGAAAGGGTTATAATGGAAAATTTTGGAATGTTAAATGGTGAAAAAAAAAAAGCTTTGGATGGCAAAGAAGGGATGTACGAGTAAATACTGACTTGTAGCCTTGTAGGAAATCTGATCACAGACGAGACTTCTATCGGCAGCGGAATGGGAAATATTTTTTGGAGACATAACATGATGTTTGCTTTTGTTTGTTCTAAATGACATTTTATTTTTCTGTATTTGACTCTGATCTTTCTTGTCTTAATTTATTCCACTACTGACTAAGTATTGCACCTTGCTTATTAGTTTGGAGTGTTGCGCTGCATTTTTCAATAGGATATGAAAGGCATTTTAAACTTTCTATTTCTAGTACTTTTCCTTAGTTATAGTTTTTACAGGATTTGTATGTTTACATTTTTTTGTTGCTTTGGGTGGACAACTTCCCAATTTAAGCATAGTGTAGTGAATCTGAATTAATGGTCAAATGTTGCTCATGTCGTTAGTGTAAGTTGAAATTATGAAGTTTGCTCGAAACGGAATCATTGCGATTACACAATTGAGTTACATCCCTTTGATTGCAGGTACGCAAGCTGCAGAGGGCATGCCTTAGAAATCCTGTAAAGGTTTGTTGCATTTACTGAGCATCAAATGTTTCAAATTTGATTCTTTCTCAGTTTGATTAAGACATTTAATTTTACACTTGAATTCATACAGATCGAGGCTGCTAGTAAATATTCAACTGTTGATACACTCAAGCAACAGTATTGTTTCATTCCTGCCAAGTACAAGGTTTTTTCTCTAATTCTCAGTTAATTGCTTCCTCGTTGATGGTGCATTTTTTCATCCTACGATTTCAAGGGAGTTGATGCTGTTAAACTCATTTTCAGTTTCTTACTCTCTTGGCATTTATACTCACACAAAAAGACATTTGCATTTACCATATTATAAAATCCAATTAAGTCAGCATTTCTTATAATTGTAATGCTAACTAAGTAACATCCTATCATCATTAGGACATTGCTGATGGATGAAGGAATGTCAACGTGCTTTTGTCTTTGTGTAGATACAATGTTGTGTGATGCGAAGTAAGATTGTTGGATTGGAATTTGTTAATATTCAAGTTTGATATGCTATTGAAACTAGCTAAAGAGGAGATTTAGAACTAAAGGATAAACTAGTAATCACTCCCTAATATGGACCAATAAGATTACAATGAAAAGATCTAGGATCACAACATCAAAACCATTATCAATTTTTAAGGATTTATGGTAGAAATCTTGTAGATGAACATGCTATATGAAACTTTGGCTACCATATTAATGTTCTTCCTATGATTTCCACAAGCTCATTGATGAAGCTTCTTATTTTTTGTTAACATAACAGAGCTTATTTCATTAAAAATACCAAGTAAGCCCAACCATTATCTATAGAACTATATCAAAATTTAAGCTTCGGATTTTTTTTTCATTTTTTGGTCTTACCACTACTTTATGGCGCTGGACTATTCTGCCCGTTGAGAGACTTGGTAAAGTACTAAATTTTGCATTTCATAAACTTTTTGACGAACAAAAAAAATAATAATTATATTTTTGTTTGATAGTATGTGAGCTGACATCTTGTTTCTTTTTCCTCCAAATATAGGATTGCTACCTAGTGTTTATTTTAACAGAGATGTCTGGAAGTACATCTATGGTCTTCACTCGGACATGTGAGGCTACTCGATTTCTGGCTTTGGTTCTTAGAAACCTTGGATTAGGAGCAATACCCATAAATGGGCAAATGACCCAGGTACCCTTTTTTTAACATAATTAGCTCATTCTAATTTTATTAGATAAGTTTGACTAAGCGGTTATATTTTACTCGGCACTCATTTGGTTTGCGTGATGAAATGTTACATTTTTTTTTTTCTTCTAGTTGATGAAGAATTGCTGCCTTGTAATAATGTGATTTTTGAGTCGATGTTAGGTTGTCTCATTGGCGTCCTGCTACAAATTTTTTTCATATGCTAGTGAAAAAAGAAATATTCTTGTGAATATATTATTGAGATGATACGTACTTGTAAATATACTGGTTATTTCGTTTATTTTCTTAATTTTGTTTGAATACCAACTACTTGCCTGATTCAAAATTTTCCTTCTCTTTCTCACCAGAAGGGTGTATACAAGTCTCCGTAATTTGTGTTGAATGTTGATCATTCATGGGATCTTTTTTGGATGTGTCTTTACGGGTTTATGTATTGGATTTCGGGAATAAAAGAATCTAACAAATGCATATTTTTTAAATTTTTTTATGAAAAATAGAATCAAAGTATATTCTATGTCAATATCGTGCATTCATCCTATTATGAGCTCCTCAAGTGTTTCCTATTTTTTTAAAAAAGTGTTCTTCAAGGATGCAATATTGGAATTGTTGGTGGTTGGATCTTTTTATTGAAATATGATGCATGAACGTCGTTTGGGAGACTGAAACAACAGGTCATCCTAAAGGTCAATTTCTCAAAAAGATGAACAAGTAAATAAATATAAGTAAAGAAATAAAAGAAAGTTTCCTTGCTGCATTAATTAGTATCTTTCGTAATTTCCTAACTCATGTTTTGGTGACATTGTAGTCAAAAAGGCTTGGAGCTTTAAACAAGTTCAAATCTGGAGAATGTAAAATTCTTATATGCACAGATGTTGCTAGTCGAGGGCTTGATATCCCTAGTGTTGATACGGTTATCAATTATGACATTCCCTCCAATTCTAAGGTCATTAATCTCTGCACTTTTTTGAAATAGGGATAGAATTGTATACACTTGCTGATTCCATTAAAATGAATGACAGGATTATATTCATCGTGTGGGTAGAACAGCACGTGCAGGAAGGTCTGGGGTTGCAATCTCCTTGGTTAATCAATACGAAGTGGAGTGGTATATCCAAATAGAAAAGCTTATTGGTGAGATCAGTTCCAATTACATGGAAGGGTAGAGTTTTAGTTGGATCTTAGAGGCCTGATTCATTACTTCATTGCAGGGAAAAAACTTCCTAAGCACCATGCCGAAGAAGAAGAGGTTTTACTCTTGCAGGAGCATGTCAATGAAGCCAAAAGAATGTCTTCGAAGGTAATGCTTCCTTTCCTTTTGTCTTTTTCATTACTGGCTAAAAGTAAACATTACTGACTTTTACAATATTTTGAAAGACGGCTTTGGCGACCATAGCACCTTGTCTTTTTCATTAGTCTGTAATCGTAAATTACTGAGTGCGGTCTTTCATTCCTGTTGTAAATTTCAAGATTTGGTTCTATTTGCATATACCTAATGCTCGTAATGAAGTGTGGCTTATTCATATTTTGGTTTTTCTTTTCTTCATTCTTCTTTTGTCTTAACAGAGTTTTTTCCTTGTTTTGTCAATTAAACAGACAATCAAAGAGAAAGAGATAGGAAGCAAGAAGAGAAGAAAAGGCGGAGATGACGACGATGACGACGTTAATAGATATTTATCCAAAAAGAAAGCAAAACCATCAAAGAAGTCAAAGAATCATTAATTTATCCATCGGTAGATTTCTTATTGCACTTCTATCCTTTTGCTGCTTTCTGTTGGACTCTACGCTTTCCTTAAAAATGATAATAAAGAGACTTCTAATAAAGAAATGTTGACTGCTTCTTGCCACCATTTTCTGTTTGCTTTCTTGTTTGAGTTCGACTTGTACAAATAAAATATACAATCCATTGAAGTAAACACGTAACTAATTAAGAAATCATTTCAGGCGAATTAAGTTAGTATTGACGAATTTGTTTCTGAGGATGGTGGGATAATTGGGATTACGTCTTTACAACTTGGTTGATTTTATGCATGTATGGAAAAATCTTCAGAACTGTTGAATTAAACTTTCCAAGTCTTTAACTGCAATTAGTTTGGAAGGTTTCCTGTCTATGGTTGTAAATATCAACACTCAATTCTCTCCATGAAAACATCTCTTCGGAAAGTGGTAAGAAATTGTGATTTTTGCTTTATTATACGGCTCCAAAAATTTCGCTTGGGCAGCTGATTGATTGGTATCATTTTATTGAGCTTTACTTGCGTACTTTTTAGTTTTTATTATGTTAGCATTGACATCCTTTTGTTCTTATAGAACTTGCAACATTTCACTCGCTTTCGTTGGTGCAGTCACTTGATTTCATCTCGCATGATTAAGCTACTCATCGTTTGAATTGATTGTTTCTTTTCTTTGAATATTAATCTCATCAATAGTTACTGTTATCATAAATATGCTAAACAAAATTCCGAATAACTTTCGGTAAATTGTATCTCAATTTAGCTGAAATTGTAGACTCACTATGTTGAATTTGTATTTTTGTGTTGAAGCTCACTAATGGTTATTTGTCAGTGATGCAGATTCAGTTATAGGAACAGATGGTGCAAGGGCTATTCTTCACTCAAATTCTCAGTAATATAAAGCTCACGCCGATATCCGGATTTGTATATGTTGCAGATGGCAATAGCTTCATGCGCATTTCGCTTAACAACTACGACGTCGGACTATCTTTGCTGTTTGGACCTCTGATTGTTTAGATATTATCTAGCCTTCTGAGATGCGCCTTCTGAGACACTTCCAACTTCCAATGAAGTGGTCTTGCAATTTTGAGACGTTTGAATGTGTTCTTGAGGATTTAAATGTCAACAATGGGTTAGTGTGACAAATATAGCATTTGAAGGTATCTTCTCATTAAGTCTTGTTATCAGAATGGTGATGTTGCAACTGAGCTACATAATGTACACTGATTAAGGTGGCAGTGGTTCTCTGGACATTGGATTTCAGTACTTAATTTAAAGTACTTATATTTTGTCAATACTTTCATTGAATATGACTGAAATTTTATTGTTAATAAAAACAAAGTGTCAATCACCGCTAATCAAAAGAAAAAATCCTTAGTGGTTTAAAAATTAAAATCACAAAAAAGAGCCAAATAGTGTGAAAGAGTTTTTGGGGTTTTGGAGAGGAGACTCTGGTTAATGCAAGGATGACAGTTGTTAAAAAAGAGTTTCAAGCATTCCAAATTTGATCGCGACGCTGTCTCGTTTGCATTAATATTTAGAGCATTTTCAATGGTAACATGGATTTAGACCATAGATTGGTGCCACATCATGAATGTAGAGAATATGTCTATCTGTAATGTGGATTTAGACCATGGATTTATGAGTTAGCACTTTTGTTTTCAATTTTTATAATATTAATAAATGCTTCAAAAAAATAAAAACTTTAAAGAAATTAATAGTGCTAACGTGATAATCTACCACTATGTCTAGAAGTAGACATTGTAGTAAACACCTTTCACTTTGATTTTATGTCACATAAGATGAACATTATGAATTCATGGTTCCATTAGAGAGCATTTTTGGGTTGGATGTGGATTGTATCTTAGGTGGATTCATTTCCACTCCAATCCATGGTCCCATTGGAGATGCTCTTAGAGTTGATTAGTATTTAGTGCTATGCAAAAGTTTTGTGGATTAGAGTGCATTAAAGTTAAGTCAATATAAAGATCGAAGGAAACTGTTGTAAAGTAAGCTGGACTTGCTAGATACTTAAGCATATAAGACATAAATTAAGAACTACTAAAACAAGTAGAGAAGATAAGACAAGAGATAAGAGAGCAAGAGTTGAGAACAATATTTCTTTTTTTTTTTTTTTTTTTTTTTTTACATAGTGTCTGACGCCAACTTCATGCTTGGGCACTAACGACTCCATAAGGGTGCAACCCTCCTAACTAATTTTTTTTTTTTTTCCATTCACATTGTTAAAAGGGAATTGAATTTCTTACTACAATTAATCGTTAATTGTCTCATCCGTCTTTGTTACATCATAACATTGCGTCTTACACATCCATAATAAACTTTAATTATTAGAACTAACTAAGCCTTATATAACTACTACAAATATTTTTAATTAAAAATATTTTAATTGAATCCAAAAAAGTAGCCAAAGCATCTCTAGCGAGTTAGACGAAATATCTCGAAAGCAAGTTAAGGGAGGTCGTGATTTCGACTCCAACTGAAGTCTAAAAAAATAAATCAAACTAAAAACAAATAAAATACAAAATGAGCTATTTTCATTATTATTATTTTTTTATTTTTTGCACGGTATTTGACGCTAACGGCACTGACTAATCCACCCTATCGGATAATGTCTCTCATTTGGGTGTATGAATTTATAGACCCAAGTTTCGGTCTCCAAGCTTTCTATCCAGCCCTAGACTCCCAAATTGTGTTCTTCTTCTTCTTCAAATCTCGTTTTACAAATCACAGGTTTCTCGTGAATCGAAACCTAAATTCATCAAACAAGCATGACAGTCGAATCGGCAATGGAGAGTGTCGTCTCCAATGGAGATTTGAATCAACACATCGCCACCGTCACCGCCACCAAGAAATCCAAGGAGAGCGAGAGGCGGCGGAGGCGGAGGAAGCAGAAGAAGAACAAGAAGACTACTGAAGAAGTCGAGAACCGGAAATCGGCTTCCAAGGACGGCGCGGAGGACGAGGACAGCGACGACGCGAAGGAGAACGCCGATCCGCAGCAGGTTAGGGTTTTGGATTGATTGTGTAGGATTTGTGATGTTGATTGTGTTGGATTTGTTGGATTCGTTAGGGTTTTTGAGTGGAATTTGTGTGTGTTTGGTGGAATTGGTAGCCATTGGAGCAAGTGGAGGTGGAGTACGTGCCGGAGAAGGCGGACTTGGAGGACGATTTGCTGGAGGACTTCAAGAAGGTGTTCGAGAAGTTCAGCTTCGGCGGCGACGCTGCTGGTGGAGCTTTGGAGGTGAGGGTTGAGGGTTTTGGTTTGTTTGAATTTGGTGTTGTTTTGAGTATTTTGACGAGTTGTTTTGGTTGATTGGCTTAGGACAAGGATAAGAAGGATGAATCGACGCAAAATGCGGCGTTGAGTAAGAAGAATGATTCTGATTCTGATGAGGAGGAGCAGGATATGCAGCAGAAGGAGAGAGGGGGCGTTTCGAATAAGAAGAAAAAGGTTCACTTCATCATTATTTTAACCTGTTTGTTGTGTTTGTTGATTTCGCTTACTTAGTTTCGTTATGTTGCCGCAGCTCCAACGAAGAATGAAAATTGCGGAACTGAAACAAATTTGCTCCAGACCAGACGTAGTTGAGGTGAGGCCAATGGAATGTTTAGTTTGATTGATCAATGCAAATATGGAGTTGAATAATTGAATCATGAACATACAATTTCCTTAACCTAGGATGGAGCTTGCCCTTGATTCTTGACTCTTACACTTTCAGTTGTTGGCGTTCGGCATTGAAAATAATTAAAATTTAAAACTTCTTACGAAGGGGTCCTATTAGGGAAATCATAACAGATGTATATAGTGGTAAGTCTAGGTGAATCGCCTTTTTTTGGTTCAATGATGCATCTCCGTTCTTAGCTTGGTGCAATCTGGTGAATAAAAATTGTTACTTTCTGGCTTAGCTAGGGTTTTTGACATGGATAGCATCTTGGAGTTGGAAGACAAAATTCTTATGATGACCGCTGGCCATTTTGTTGTTTCGTTTTTATTTACATTGTAGCTGTTATTGCTTTGTAGGTGTGGGATGCAACTGCTGGAGACCCAAAGCTGCTAGTTTTTCTGAAAGCATATCGTAATACTGTTCCTGTGCCAAGGCATTGGTGTCAAAAAAGAAAATTTTTACAGGTGAGCTTCTAGCATCCACACAAGTATAATTTAGGAGTAGAATTGCTTGCATCTTGATGGGCATTGTCATAATCTGGAGTCATATAAGAGGTTGAGAACACATAAAGTCGATAATGTTTCGCTCCTCTTATGCATATATGTGGTTCTTGCAGGGAGCCGGCTGTAACACTCATGGAGCCAGAACTTGGTGTTTCTGATGGGACTGTTGAATGGTTTCTCTATTATCATATTTTCTAGGGTGGGTGGGGTTATATAGTTGTGTACCATGCAACATAATGAGCTGCCCAGTGTAGTGGATAATTGTATGGTAGATCATCAAATTTTGAGGGTCGTGTGATGGCTGGTTTTCATTTAGTTTTCCATGAACGATAATATTTTCATTGTTCATTATGGTCAACTGAATCGGTTATTTTTATTGCAGATGTTGTGGGCCTTATCCTTTTAGTTTGATATCATTTTGGTTAGAAATGGGGCACAAGAATTGCAATCTAGAGATATGCATTTCACCCATTTTTGTTTATTTTGCAGGGAAAACGAGGTATTGAGAAACAGCCTTTCCAACTCCCGGACTTCATTGCTGCGACTGGAATTGAGAAAATAAGACAAGTATATCTTTTTTTCTTCATCATGCTGGATATTATTTTCATTTTGCTCTCATCTCATCAAATACTATTTGCTTTAACTACACTTTGCTTTTTATTATGCCTTGTACAGGCATACATCGAAAAAGAAGACAGTAAGAAATTAAAGCAGAAACAAAGAGAGCGAATGCAACCAAAGATGGGAAAGATGGATATTGATTATCAAGTATGTTTCTGTATCTCTTCTTTTTCTCCAACTTCCATTACATCTTTGATCGAGGCTTTTCCCTTTCTTCATCTCAGTTTCCAACTCTAAATTTTGTTGTGTGTTCAGGTTCTTCATGATGCATTTTTTAAGTACCAGACCAAGCCAAAGTTGACAACTCACGGCGATCTATACCATGAAGGAAAGGAGTTTGAGGTATGATTCTTGCATTTATTTTTGTTTGAGATATGTATCTAATCTTGCTGCACGATTGAAAACATTCTGATATCTGTTTATGAGCACATTTAAAACATTGGCTACATAATTACTACCTTTATTTTGTTTTTGAAGCAAGTATAAGATATTTGTTAACTTTACTTTTTGGTTGCTTTTACAGGTGAAACTGAGGGAGATGAAGCCTGGAATGCTGTCCCAGGAACTGAAGGAGGCCCTTGGAATGCCAGATGGTGCGCCTCCTCCATGGCTTATTAATATGCAGGTGAGCTTAGTTACTTAATGATAAATGCTTTTTGGCCACAGAAATGTGACATAAAGGACAGAGATGCAGTTTCTGCTGTTGTATTTTTTCCCCATTTATCCCTGGTTAGATAGCAATGCTGATAGTGAAATACAATGCTCATCAAACCAAAAAAAAAGAAAAGAATTACAATGCTCATTTCATGATCCAATTCACCACCGTTTTGCATTGTCTGATAAATTTTCTGTTGCCAGAGATACGGACCACCTCCATCCTATCCGCACCTAAAGATTCCTGGCCTAAATGCTCCTATTCCACCTGGAGCTAGCTTTGGTTATCATCCTGGGGGTTGGGGTAAGCCTCCAGTTGATGAGGTAAGTTATACCAGTTTCTTACATATGCAGCTTTCAGTTTCAGCTTCTTTCTAAGAGTTGTCTAACGATGTGACTTTTAAACATGCTCATTTAACAGTATGGACGTCCTTTATATGGAGATGTTTTTGGGCTCCAACAGCAAGATCAACCCAACTATGATGTACGTCTTATCCTTTTCTCTTGTTTGTATCTTGAACAATTTGGTTTTATACTTTTATTAACCCTGGACAGAGGCAAACCTGAAGAGCTAGTTTGAATGTGGCCATTAATTGAACCAATCTTGTTTCTTTTTCGGCCTGAATGCTTTTGTAGTGGTATTACCTGGGTTGATTTTTTTTTTTTTTTTTTCTTATCCGACTTTGACTTGTTGTTTCTCCTTAACTTGCCTTTTTTAAAAAGTCTTACTCTCACTTTCTATTCTTTTTCAGATTTATTTCTGATTCAGGCTTGTCTGTTTGCTTAGGATCACTTTTAGTTAGGTTTGTATGGCTTGGTGTGGTCGCCGGACTTACGATTACTTTGCATGAGAGCTACAAAATAATGTTCTCAGATATACATTGAACTGTTCAGTGCTTTTCATTTCTCTTGTCAACCTTCTCTTTTAGAATTGTTTGCATGAAGCTTTAAAAAAAAAAAAAAAAGCATTGTTTGTATGAAAGTAATACTTGGAGTCTATTATAATGTGCTTATATTTCTGTTCCTCATGCAACTTTTCCTGTTAAACTATGATCTGAGACTTGAATTTCCTCCCTCAATCTAAATCTTGACCAGCGGTTCTCATCCCGATCCTAGAGTAGAAAAAAGGTGCTATCTTGTGAAGTCCATGGTACAAAGAAAGCAAAAGAATTTGATAAAACTTTACTATATTTGTTTGTTGGTATCAATTTCAGGAGGAACCCATAGATAGAAGTAAGCATTGGGGCGACTTAGAGGAAGAAGAGGAGGAAGAAGAGGAGGAAGAGGAGGAAGAAGAACAGATGGAAGATGAGGAATTGGAGGCTGGCATTCAGTCTGTGGATAGTCTTTCAAGGTACCACATCTTTTGTAATCAGAATATTTTTATAAAGCACTGACATCGTTACTTATGTTGTATTATTTTTTGTTTTGAATTGTTTCATTCAGTACTCCTACTGGCGTGGAGACACCAGATGTCATTGACCTTCGAAAACAACAGAGAAAGGAGCCTGAAAGACCCCTCTACCAAGTAAGGCATTTCGGACAGCTGCTCATTTTGCTTCAGTTTTTCATCTTTTTTTTGTTATTTGTTGTTCTATTTGAAGGTTTTCCTTATCTTCTCTACCTGATTTGCCCTTCACTAGGTGCTTGAAGAAAAGGAAGAAAAAATTGCCCCTGGGACACTTCTGGGAACATCACACACGTATGTATCTAAGAAATTTTTTTTTTTTTTTTTTTTTTTTTTTTCAAATTTCAGATTGCATGCTTCATTACTCGTGTTTTGAACAACGATGGAGTTGTACAAATTCTAATCCATCTTTGGTACAGGTATGTGGTTGGCACTGGTGCTCAAGACAAGGCCGGAGCGAAAAGGGTAAGTAGTCTCATCGTATTTATTATATAATTTGTCCCCTTGGCGCTGCACAATGCATTGATGAAACATGTTCCCCGGATGAGAACGGTTTATGCTCCCTTTTATGCATCTCTTGGGGTTTCAACGCTTTGCATAAAATTATTCTTGGTGATTCTACGATGGCCATTGGTTGATTAAGATTTTTTTATGTATTGCGTGTAGCAATTGGATGGCAGGTAGTTTGAATGAGATTCTTTTTAACTGATATATAATATTGAGGGTCAACAGCATGGCTTTGCTGGTTCGAAAATTAGCAATTGTTGAAGTTGAATGGCCTGATTTGACATGGAATGATAATTGCTAAAGAGGGAATTGTTATTCATACAGTAACGCCGCTTGCTGTTTATTCTTGTTTTTCAATTAACCTTAACCTTTGTCGGTTTTGGTTAAGCATGATCCTGATTCACAAGTACAGCCTAGGAAATTGATACTTCTATTGATTAATCAGGATGTATTTATATATTTATCATAGAAATGGGCTCTCTCTTTCTTAACTGTGTTATTGACACTTTATTTGAACCATAGGTCGATCTCCTTCGTGGGCAGAAGTCGGATAAAGTGGATGTCACTCTTAGACCAGAAGATTTGGAGGGTGTGGAGAATCTTGACAATGTTTTGGCTGCAAAGTAAGTAAAAATTAGATTGTGTACTTCTTGAACAATAAACATTATCTACTGAGTACTATTTTACTGATATTGGAAATTCCATTGCAGATATGAGGAAGCAAGGGAGGAGGAGAAGCTTCGCAGCCAGCGTGAGGATTTTAGCGACATGGTTGCAGAGGTACTACCGACTTCCCCTCCTTTTCTTTGAAAATTTGAATTTGTCGGCGTATTTTTTTTAAATGCTCACATTAAAATATTACGATGCAGAATGAAAAGAAGAGGAAACGGAAGATGCAGGACAAAGAAGGGAAATCAAAGAAGAAGGATTTCAAGTTTTGAGAAAAGTGTGTTTCTTCCGACAACTTACTGTACTTTGCCGCGCAGCCTCGTTGTATGCGCATTTCTCTTTACTTACAGTTTATGTACTGATTCTACCTGTCGTTTTTCGCAAAACACAACTAGCTATGTCTACGAGTTGAATATCTCGACATTTCAGGCATGCAGATTTCTCTTGTCAATTCGAAAAAAGCAAGTTGTCTGAACCTTTTGATCTTTGGATCAAAGTTGTGCAGAGATTTTGAATGTGTTAATTATCACAGTTATGGTGCTAAGGGACAATGAGTTCAGAACTGGTGTTCCATATTGTACAGATATGCTCATCTCTTCAGTTTCTTTTTTTTTTTTTTTTTTTTTTGGCATTGCGGCGCCGCCGTCAGATGCATATTGAACTGATTTTTCGCGGTAAATCCTGATCGTGTTTAAAGGGCATTTATGCACACAACAGCCTTAACTTCCATTGCTATGTTATTTCAAAAACAACAGATAAAAAGCTTGGTTTTATTACAAGGCTCAAAAAGTCTGAAGACTTAATACTTCACAACTGAAAATCTGATTACAAACAAAGCACAAAATTAAACTACAAGCCGGTTGATTTGTGCAGTCGGTCACATAATTGGCACACTAGTCTCCAATTCTCCATGCAAGTCTTTGATGGTACCAACTTTAGATGAAAAGCAACTCAGTCTCTACATATAGATAGATGCTTCAGTGCCTCTTAATTCAAGCCAATCCAACTAACTTCTCACTGAGTTCCCACACCTTCTTTGCCTTCTCTGCATCACTTGCCTCTTGAGACAACTGGTTCTCAAATGAGGCTGAGTCCTTGTTCCAGCTCCAGTACACTCCTGACTTGGTCAGGCTTGGTTCACTCACCACCTGAGCCACATTGTCACAACAATTTAAGTCACCACATTGTAGAAAACTTAAGTTTAAGAGATGTGTTTGTGCAATGGTTACCTGGGCGAGTCGCTTGCCGGATTCTTCTTCGGAGACGTACCCCTTGGTGATGTACTTCTGGAATGGGGGGAAGAGCAACCTGAACAAGGGGATGTGTTCTCTGAACAGTCCCGTCGTGGCAATGCAGCCGGGGTAGAGCGAAGCGAAGGTGATGCCTGTCTCTTCGTGGAAACGTCGGTGGAACTCTTGCATTGTGAGCATGTTGCAGACCTTGCTGTCTTTGTAGGCCTTGGCACCGTCGAATTCTCCTCCGTCGATCATGGATGAAATGTTTAAACCATTTAGGCCTCCGGCCAAGCCTCGGAGGTCTCCGAGGTTCGCCTTAGGCGGTACATTACCTGCCAGAGTGTTTGTGTTCCCTGAAAACCACACACAAACAAATGACTAAGTATCACTGTATGTGAATTGCAGGCCTGCATAGCCAAGCTGAATTTTCATCAATTTTCATCTACCTGTGATAGAGCCAACGATGATGAGGCGCTTCGAGGGGTAATCGGATTGCTTCAAGTCTTCGAGAAGCAACCGAGATAGCAGGAAGTGTCCGAGGTGGTTAGTGCCGACGCTAAGTTCAAACCCCTCAGCAGTGAAGGTTGGTTCCTTTGCAGTAGGCAAGTATACTGCTGCATTGCATACAAGGACATCCAGAGGCCTACCAGACCTCCTGAAGTTATCGACAAACTGGCGAACGCTGTCGAGGGAGGCGAGGTCAAGGTGCATTATGGTGTAATTCTCCTTGTTCATGCCGACGGACTTAGCCGCCCTCTCGGCCTTTAGGAAGTCCCTGCAGGCCATTATGACATGCCATTTTCCCGTCTCGGCTAGAGCTTTCGCGGTGGCTAGCCCAAGCCCCGACGAAGCACCAGTGATTATGACACTTCCCTTTCTCAGTGTCTTCTTCCCTTGTGGAGTTGCAGGGGTCACTGATGGAGTTGTGGCTGCTGTTTGAGCTCTGATAGCTCCAACTGATGATGTGCTCTTTTGATCAAATTGAATCTGCAAGTTTTGTGAATTGTGGACAAAAATAATGCACAAACACCAAATCAAGAAGATTTCAAACAACAAATACACCATGTAACATACAAAAGAAAAACAGCTATAGCTTTAGTCCATATAGGACCCGACAATGCCCGGGCGTGAATTAATCAGCGCAGTTAGCGTCGGACACCACGTGGAAAAAAAAAAAAATTAAAAAAAAAAAAAAAAAAAAAAAAAAAAAAAAAAAATAACATAGTAACATGTCACTTTTTTTTCTTGCATGATTCAATTCTTGCTATTGAGCAAATTTAAATAACTAGTTTAATTGAATTATATGCAGAACACCCAAAGTGAGAATTAGCTAGATGAGCAAATTGAAATTACACAAGGGGACTCAAAATCTTCCATGTTTTTTGTGATCACTAAATATGAAGTTTTTACTATGGAATTCAAGTAAAAACAAGGTTGCAGTGTACCTTGGCCCTCAAAACAGTGGGATTGAAATCAGACTTGTGATGGTCATTGAGACAAACTCCCAAGAAACCATTTTCCTTAAGAGAGAAACTTGATTTTCCCTGCAAAAAACACAAAGATTTGAGAAACATTGAACACCAAAACAACTAACATAAAAAAGGGTCACTTCAAAATGGTAAGTTTTGTGTAACAAACCTCTTTGTGGATTGAGAGAGTTGAAGGAAGGATTGATGAGGCTTGGAGTGCCATAGCAACAACAACAAAAAATGTGAAATTGAAATATGTGTTTAGACAAAGTACGAACTTTTGTGAAGATTGGAGTGATATTTTTATTTATATATATTGGTGGTGAGAGGGGTATGGACAAGAAAAATCATATCTATTGTTTTGGATATCTTGAGCAGAGTAGATAAGATAACTAATGGCATATGAAGGTGCCACTTCAACATCAATGAGCCAATAGGGGTTTTTGTTTTAGATTTCATTTTGATAGTTTTGTTTTCTTGTTATGGATCAGGAAATTTTTTTTTTTTTTTTTCTATCAAAGCATCTTGGATTGGGAACTATGGTATGGACTGATATTGATGGGTACTTCTCCTTGACTGGACTAGTTGGACATCTATAGCCATACAAATGTAAGGCTATTTAAGCCCATTAATAAGGTTGTGATGAACAACAAGTGTCATGACTCATGTGAGATATAGATATTAGTATTGTTCATTGTAGAAGGGCTTCAATGCTCTCACAATTTGTTGAAGGCAGCCAATTTGTATGAGATTATATTTTGATCGATAGGTCTGATCGCTAGATTTAATGGATCATGCGTAGGTTTTACTTTAAGAAGCTTCGGTACTAGTATACAAGATATTTGTCCATTATACTTGTTTTCTTGAATCTGAAGTTGTTTCTAATCGATATGAAACTACATTTTGATCCACACGTCCTCGCCAATTAATTAGTGTAATCGCACTGCAAAGGTTCAATTTTCTTGTCATACTTAACTCCTTTTTCACTAATGCTTTAAGAAATTGTCTACACTCTTTAATTTCGATCTTGTTCATTTTTCTTTTATGCTTTTCAATCACTTAATGGTTGAAGCCTTGAATCGTACCAATGAATTGTTTCAATAAAAACTCAATTCAATATATATTATTTTTTAATTATTATTATTTTATATCTGATGGCATCCGAGCCATCGTTTCTGACACCGGATTGATGGTGAACCCAACTAATCTCTCTGAAGTTAAGAGGGTGCCTCTACCGCTAACTCAAATGTCAAAGGAGAAATTAATAGTGCAGTTGATGTGAATCGAACCCATTACCTCTGCCTTAGTTAGAGTACTATAAAACCGCTTTCGAAACTACTACACTGCAGATCAAGTCTTCCCTAACAATGTTTGAGGGGGATCTTTAATTTGATGTATGCGCATTGTTGTCCCTATCCTATTAGTGAACGAAGGCTTTTAAGGGTTTTGTGTCAACAAATTTTAGGTCATGGACAGTCTCTAAGCTGCAGATATATGCAGTTGATGCCAAGTTCGGCTTTGATGGTGTGAAAGACTACAGTTAACGTGCTATGATAAAATTAATGTGATATCTATTCAACGTAATAGATTGACGCACCCATGACTCACCTTGGATTATGAACAAAAATAATCATGCAACCCATTATGAAAAAACAATAAAAAAATAATAATTCTTTTTGGTTTACCAAACTTTTTTTTATTTTTCATACGAAATGGAAGTTCCTCCTCTAAAGTAGCGTGGACAAGAATTATCAAAGAAGCTAGTATACGTACGTCATCATAGTTCTTTTTTGAAAGCAATGGCCGAAAGCAAAACATATATAAGATCGAAGTTTGCTTCTTCGTTGAGGAAAACAAAAGCATAAAAAGCAATCAAGAGAATCCTTTTCATTTATTGACTAATTTTCCTTAAGAGTTAGGAATTCAGATTCTATGAGACATATATTTGCTACACAATAGTGTAGATTTGATTGAGATGTGTGAACCCCACAAATGTTAAGGGAATCTACACCAGTCTATAGCAAATGTACGTAACAAAAGAATGTCCGAAAATTATTTTCCATATATATATATATATATATATATATATATATATATATTCTAAGGTGATGCACTATAGATTGCAAGAAAAATATACTATAATGAGCCCAACTTCAAAATATTTGAACATTCAAAACGGGCCATATTGTTTTGACATGCTAAAGTCACACAATGAATATAGTCATACACTCGTTTTTTTTGTTTTTTTTTGTTTTTTTTTTTTTTTTTTTAAGAATTGGATGTGAGCTCCAGAAAATTGTATAAATCACAAAGTTTGATACACCGGTGGGATTGTTTACCCACTGTACTTTTTACAAAGAATGTTATATGCACAAAAGAATCATGCGACTTAGAGCCCTCAACATTCGCTTTGCCGCAAGGCACCCCAAGAGCCAAATAGATAAAAACCTGCTTGCGTCGTTGCAAATTAAGGGGGGTGTATTCAATTGGATGATTTGGAAGGATTTTAAAAGAGTTTGGAGGATTTTGAAATCGAGGTGTATTCAATTTAAATTTCAAATGATTTTAATGGACTTTAAAAAAAGTCAAGGAGTATTCAATTAAGATTTTGATGGATTTTAATGGATTTGTAAAAAGTATAGGTGTATTCAATTTTTAAAGACATTAGGATTTAAGTAGATTTTAATGGATTTTGATGGATTTCTATTCAAAAAATACACATAACCAAATCTCACTTCTACCCATGAGATTTGGATGGATTTGGTTCAAGTTCTTCTAAATCCATCAAATTCCATGAAATCCATGAAAATCTATCATTTAAAGAGATCCATGAATTTGTCAAATCGAATACACCCCCCTAAGGTTGTAGATGAGTCAATCATAAACATGTCAGTCCCATTAACTCTTAAATCCATCCATGTCGTGTATTCAAATGGGTGAATTTTGTACCAATCTATTTATTATACAATATTTATTATTTATACATTATTCTTTAGTCGTGTTAAGCGTGTCATAAACGAGTTAAGCGAGTTGACATGTTAATGACTCGTTTATTAACCGTGTATAAACGGGTTAACATGTTTATTACCCAGATCCACTTAAGCTAAACCCACGACATGTTTATTACGTGTCGTGTCGTGTTAATCATTTCATGACCCAAATTGCCAAATTATTCTATTTGTTTAAAATAATTGTCATTAGTTTGGTCGTGGATGCGATTAATGTGAAATTGAAGCGGTATGACATCAGAATAATTTTTTTTAACAAAAAAACTTTCCTATGAGTCTAGTCCAAGTAGATTTATTAAAAAAAAAACGAAAGAAAGTCAAGATAAAAAGGTTATATCAACGTATTTTATCAACTGCTTACATAAGAACACAAACATAGTTGTCCAAACAAGAGAATGACTTGGTTCATAGAATTCGCCAAAAATTCTCAACGCAAATTTCAAACATTAAGATCATTTTTGCAAATCCAGCAAAATCATCTAAATGTCAAGATATAATTTTTATATATTTATTTATAATTTGTGAAATTTGAAATTAAAGTCAAACTTTAAGTCAGTCTAGCTAAGTTAAAGGGTTTGATTAGGTTCGATGTCCTTAAAAAAAATTAAAATATCTTTTTGGTGCTTCCAACCAAATCATACTAAGAGAAGATCTAGACAAATGAGAGCGTAGACTCTACAATGGCTACGTATGATTTTTACTTTTCAACTTCTAGAGTAAACATTCTTTTTCGGATTTTCGAGTGCGGTTCGTGAGGTTTCATGGTTTTGCATAGCGTTTTATTCATGGGCTACTGGCATGTACGTACTACGTATCATTTTTTGTAAATGGACCCTGACGCGGGTTCGACATCGAGTGTACATAACCCCTCCAATGTATATAATTTAAATTTGCGAGTAATACAATTTTTCAGCATTTATCTCCAATTCTCAAAAAAATAAATAAAAGAAAAGAAAATATTAAAATGTCAATAACAATGTCACACTACAAGACACATTGGATAAAAAAACTTTCTATACGATTTCAACCCGCGTGTTACACATCGAAAATTGCGAATGCCAACATCTCGAAGCGCGCATGGACAACTTTTTGTGAACCGATGTGCCTTGTAGTGTGATATGTTGTCATTATCACACTTCTCTATAATAAATTGGAATCTAATGAAAATTTGGGGAGACAAAAGGTGCATTAGGGCTGGCAATTCGTGTCGGTGAGTCGTAAACGTGTCGTGTCATAAACATGTCATGACTCGTATAATGCAAACACATTACATGACATGTTTATTAATCGTGTTAATCGTTTTCGTGTCTAAGTGAGTCGTGTTAAACATGTCGTGTACTCGTGTCACCCATTTATTAAATATTGTATTTAAAAATTTTATTTTATTTAAACTTTTATAATTTAGTTACTACTTTTTTATCCTTAATAAATAATTATTAATAAAATTTAAAACATAAATTATATATTAAAAGTAAACTGCCCATTGATGCTTCATGCTATTAACATGATTCAAATCAAAACTCAACTAGAAGAAGCGACGGAACAAAGATCATAGTCATACACTTGTTAATTAAGAGCAACTCCGATGGAATGTGGATTGAATGTCAATGTGTGCCAACTAAGACTAAATAAACATTGGAGTGAAAAAAACTTCTCCAATGGAATGTGAATTTTGAATGTCTAGATGACGTGGATAGACATTGTCTATCTTGAATGGCACTTCTTGACATTCAAATCGACATCCATGTTCGATAATATGATTTTTTTTAACATTTATTTATTTTATTTACACTTTTATTTTCACATTTTAATTAAAAAAATCACAAAAAGAAATGACACCTCATCAATTGAGCCACAAATTCACATCTACCATTGGAGATATATTTTGAAGTTGAATGTCAATTTAAGCCACATGGGGTGGACATCTTCTTCACATTGAGAATTTACACCCACAATCCACATTTACCATTAGAGCATCTCCAATAGTAAACGTGGATTGTGGGCGTGGATTCTCAATGTGAAGAGGATGTCTATCCCATATGACTCAAATTGACATTGAACTTCAAAATAAGTCTCCAATGGTAGATGTGAATTTGTGGCTCTATTGATGAGGTGTCATTTCTTTTTGTAATTTTATTAATTAAAATGTGAAAATAAAAGTGTAAATAAAATATATAACGACCCGAATTTAATTTTTCGTTATTAATGATGTGGTTGCAGACGTGGCTGACAGCTCAGACACTCGTGGGACCCGCAGCTAGGCTAGTGCGCGCCTGGAGCTAAGTAAATAGTTATTTTTGCATGATGATGTGTCTAATATTGCGATGTTTATGTTGAAATAGATTAAACGACATCGTAATGTGTGTGATTATATTACATTTGACGTGCGAGACTATGTGTTAAATATTTGCCTCGATATGCGTGTCGACGCGGGTACCGTGTAACGACCAAAAATCTCTAACCGTGTTTAATTCCTTAAGCATGATCAACGACCCGTACTGTGAGACCCACACCGTGATATGTCCATTGATCGAGGCAAGGGCCGATGTATATTTTATATTTGTTGTGATGTATGCCAAGTGAATTGTATATGTGTAGACTATTAAGTCAATTTATACGGATGTATAAGTATCGAGACGAGCGAGGACGTACCTCGAGTCGCGTGTCGATGTGGGACCGAGGTAGCGGCATATGGGTAAAATTAATTAATGAGTTAAATGTGAATTTATGTTGGTTTTATAAGTGGCTAATGTGGTCACATTCAAACATAAACATTAATGAGCCTAAAGTTAGGAAAATAAAACAATAAGCATTAGATGTGCATCGAGACACGCATTAACTCATCAAGAGACAAGGTGTCAACATGTGGAGTCACTCAATGGTGACTTGAGGGACAAGGTGGTCCATGAGTTGAGCCTCGAGATATGTATGCACACCACAATCAATGGCTAAAGTTTAAACATATCTATATATAGTCGAATAAATCAATTAAGTCAATAATTCTCATTTCATCCTCATCAAAAATCGGTTTGCAAGGAATGAAGAGAGAAAAGAGAGTTGCTGGTGTGGATTTGGAGGAGGCGAAATGTGCAAATCAGTGAAGCTTTGGTGAAGAAGAAGATCATTGTCAAGCTAAGTAACTTCTCCACACCAGAAACTTTGTGAATTCATGAAATTGATGTTGTGGTTGTTGTTTTACGTTGGGGTGGGTGTTAGGGACCTTTTATAGTGTGTATGAGGGTCCCTAAGGCGAAAACAAAGCCTATGTAGTATAGCAAAAACCTAAAATTCTAAGTGCAGAATTATGGGTTATGTTGCACATAACGCACTAGATATGTGAAGTAGCGCGCTAATGTTCAATTAGCGCGCTAGAGGTGTAATATAGCGTGCTAATTTGCCTCTGTTAGTACAAAAATCAGCAAAGTCTAAATATGGTTTAAACACTATAAATGGGTTCAAACTCACTCTAAAACCTATCGAACAACTCCAGGGAACTAATGGAAGATCTCGAGAGTTTGGGAACGCATTTCGGAGTGTCGAGAGATCGAATAGGCTAGGACAAGCGTTGGGAATTGTAATTAAAGCTGTGAGAACTTTATATTTCATTTCGTTCTCTTATTGTTTTATGGTCTATTTGTAGACATTGCTACTTGTAATCTCACATCATGTTGTTCTTGTGTTTATTCATGATTGAATATTGTGACATGATGTCTTGTGAAGTGTTTCATTGATTTCAGTTCCTATTCTTGATGTCATTTTTGATAGATAATTGATGAAAAACATGCTATTGGGATAAGTTGGAATGAATTAGACTTGTATTCTATTTCCTGAGTTTTGTAGCCTAACTTGTTTTGACATCTTAGAGAATTGGAACTATTTCTTTTTGAAAACTAAAGTAGGGATTATCTAGTGTCCATTGCACGAGAGATGCGTGGTTCACGGGGACATGGGTCTACCGGGGTTCCGGCACTCCCCACTACACTTGCGCGACACATGAGTTATGGGACTCGGGGTGGTCGGAAAGAATGAGACTGATGTTGTATAAGTGTAGAACGCAACTCCACTATTTGTGTAAGATATGTTGAGCGCAACTCTATATAGTAGTGGGAAAGGTTAGATGATAGTTCTCACCTCCGACCGGACGTAGATCATATCGACTTAGCCTGTGTCAGTCTATACATATTTAACTATGGTATTTACTTGCATTACTTGATTCAACAATTCTTTCGCTACTTTATGCTTTTAAATACTATTCTTATATGTTGCATTTCGACGACTCTCCTATCTCATTTTGTATGACTCGAATTTTGTTGTATTTATTACTGCTTATGTTTTTATTGTACATTTTGGGTTGTACATTGGGCTGAGTGAATAGTTTCATATATATATATATATATATATATATACATGCATGTGATGTTGTATTTTCCTGGTTTCCCACACTCAGGATTTTGAAGAATAAAAGCTTCCGCATAATCTTTAAAATACATAATAATATTAAAATATGTAATGTGTGTTAGAATCATAAATGAATTTTTAATTAACTCTGAAATCTAATAATATTTGAACATTTGTTTTGAGGAATATAGGGACAAAAGGCTGACTAATACATAATTAAGTCTTATGTGGTTAGGGTTAAGATTTAATTACGGGATTAGGCCGGGCGGTGCCCAGTTTAGAAGTTGGGGTCGTCACATACCGGGTAGTCTAAAAGACTAAATACTAGGCCGGAGAAAATAATACACACATAAAATGAATAAAATGAGTTAAATAATTAATATGTAATGCCTATTTGATGATTAGGGACATTGTAGTACGCGTATGTCGCGTTTTGGGACGCGAAATCTGACATTAGAACACCCGAAATACCAATTTTTGGGTTAAGAACTAGGGGCGAGTGTGCCATTGGTGTCATATTTGGAGTTAGAGGTTGAATAATGGAGCAAATAGTGATAATTAATTAGATTGCATTAAGATGCACAAGTGAGGAGAGATGCATATTGAACTATAAAAGTCAAATTGACTTTCATTTCCACCACCTTTTCTCTCTCCTTATCAACAAATCCGAAAATATAGAAGAAGAAACAAGTTTTGGAGTGTTAAATTGATCATTTGAGGAGCTTGAAGTGGTTGATTTATCAAAGCAATGTGAGATTTACAATCACCTCAACTTTCTTTATCTTTTGGTACAAATTTTTGAGGTGTTGGTGTGAACCAATATGAATTGTTAAGTAGTTATTTTGGTGGGTTTTAAGTGCTATGAAGTGAAATAATATGTGTTGTGGTAGTTGTTGTTGGTGGTGGTGGTGTTGAGAACCCAAAATTTTCAGCCAAACTGCTGTCCAGAAGGCGATTAGCGCGCTAATGTTCTTCCTGACGAAGAACGTTTAGCTGCCCAGATATCTAGCGCGCTAATCCCCAGACCTAGCGCGCTAGATCTTGCAGGTTTTAGACTAGTTTTGCTAAGTAACATAAAATACATCCAATTGACTATAAATTAATTATAAATGGAAATAGGTCATTTCGGGCGGTAATTTGGATATCGAGGATTCAACGGAGCCGGACCGGGGTAATTTATCGGGACTCGGAGTGCGGTTTGAGGTGTGTAATATCCCAACTGAAATTACTTGAGCGGTATTTACTTTGGCTTTTGAATTCATATTTTGTCTTTCAATACTCTATTCTTGGTTTGGTTTAAATGAATGGGCGTTGAGGCTCCCCTTCGTGCCATTCCTGTGTGTATGGAACTAGGCCATAACACGTGCGTCAGGGATCTCGATGAATAGTTCGACCCGAGAGTCGCGTCGGGGCACGCGTAGGTGCGTCGTAGATACTACGCCGACCACCTAGCGGATCCAGATGCTGGCCTTGCTTGAGTGCTACTTGCCGGTAGTAGTCTGTGGAGAGTCCAAAGTGTGACGCTAGTCTGACCGTAGGCTCTAGGAACACACTTTGAGCTTTCACTATTACTTATGCATGCGATGATCATAGTTGTCTGTATTTATTTCCGCATGTTTATTTAATAGTTTTGTTTAAATTCCAGTATTTACTTTTATTATTGCTCACTTAATTTCCTTTGGGAATACTCACTTTGGACTCGCCATCTGCCTTTTTGTGATGGCTTGAGTGCAAATCCTTGTACGAGTCGTGGTAAGGGCAAGTTACCGAAATACCTATGATTCAAAGATATTGAGCGAGACTTGTACGTTTGTATTATACATATTTTGTCTTATTTTGGGAATTTGGGATTGTGAGACACTTCAGGACTCTATATTTTTTATATTTTGCGATATTCGAGGTTTATATATGATATATATATATATATATATATATATATATATTGTCATATGAGTTTTCCACACTAGGTATCAGAGTTAAATGCATGACATTGATGTTTCATATTTTAATTTATTATGATAAAAGACTTTCGCTGTGTTTTGTTAAGGATTAATATGATTGTAAAACAGATGACTTGAGTTCATTAACAATTTAAACAGTAAATTGTTGTTTATTGAGGTTAATAATGATTAAATGGTGGACGAGATGGCATGTGGGACACAATTGGTGCTGGTAGGCCAGGTTGTGGGCCCGCATTGGCCCCTGTGACGGTTCATTTGGAAAATGGGACGCTACAAAATAATTAAATATTTATAAAAATCTTATTATCCAACATGGATGTAAATTTGAATGTCAAGAAGTGACATTCAAAATAGACAATGTCTATCCACGTCTTCTATCCACGTCATATTGACATTCAAAATGCACATTCCGTTGGTGATGTTTTTTTCACTACAATGTCTATTTTGTCCTCTGGTCTAACATCCTAGGTGGCGCACATTGATATCCAATGTACATCCCATTGGTCTGCGATGAGAATGTGGATTGGGTGTGAACGTGTGCCACATAGGACTGAATATATATTGAAACAAAAAAAAAAAAAAAACATCTCCAATGCAAATATGTATTTCGAACATGTAGCTAACGTGGCATGAAAAAAATAGATAATGTCTATTCTCAATGTCTACTTTTAAACAGTGCAATCCATATATAGTCACGTTAGCGATTCTCTTTAAAATGTGTACGTAGAAAAAATAATAAAATTTTAAAATAGAAAGTGCAATTCACATTGACTATTGGAAATAATTTTTGAACTTCAATGTCTATTCAAGTTATTTAGAATGGACATCCTCGACGTGGCATCAATCCACACTACAATCCACATTTACCATTGGAGATACTTTAAGAGACCCTACCATATATTTCGAGATGTAGTAGTTCACACGAATATCTAGACTTGTATACTTAACAACCACAAAATGCTAGGGTGATCTATGACTATATCAACTATAAGTTGAACAAATGAGATGATTAACACCTAAGACAATTTACAATTTAAAATTTCACTATATTCAATTAAAACCATTTGTTTTGGTGTGGCCAATAACAATCGCAAGTATACCTAATTAAATCTGCCTAATTATTAGTACTGCAGTACTATTCGGGGTGGCCATTTTATTCACTAAAACAATATGCATGTATATATAAATAATGGACACCTTATATAATTGCATTGGAGCTGTTAAATCACCAAAACAAAGTGGTCCAATGTGGAATTCACTATACAGCTAGCTAGCTAGATAGTGTGGCACCTACTCACATATTCCACATGAAAAATATTCAAAACCCCCACTAAACAACATGTTGATCTCACAAAACATTCAATAAATAAATATGACTTCTGTAACTATATATCAAAGTGGACATACATATGTATGTATATGTGCATAGAGCATATATATATATATATATATATATATATATATATATATATATCTGGAGCCATGCCCTGATTTATATCTTACTCGAAGAGGGAAAGCAATAAAAACATCAATCTTTGACCAAATTTTTTTAAGTTATTTCATTTTCAAATAAGCTTGAATTTGAAACCTCTAGTTAAGTGGGAGGTTTTTTTTTTTTTTTTTTTTTTTTTTTTTTTTTTTTTTTTGGAAGAAATGAAAATTAATTCTATGTGGGGATTGCATGCATGGCTAATTGGTAAATGAGGGTCCACAAGAAGAAAACCAATATATGTGAAGATGAAATTATACCTAACCACCGACCTAACCTTGGACATTTCGTTAAGCTAGCACCTCGTTATAGCTAGTGTACATGTTAAATTAAAAGAGCGTTACCCTTGTGGACCCATACAGATTCTACATGTGGGTCCATTGAAGATCACTGAAAACTAAATTGGACTATACAAGAAAAATAAGCAAAGTTTAATTCTCAACGTACGAACAAATGCAAAAATAAATAATAAATAATAACCATCAAGCTAGTAGTTTAATTGAATGGCATAGAGTCAAACCTTACAATTAATATAAGGATTGCAGGTTTGAATTTTCCCTCGATTAGAACGAGGTTGTAGTTTTCATTCGATCGGTGTCATATATTATCTAGAAAAGTTTTATTCTTGCCAAATTATAACTTATTGATAAGTAATATTGCGCATCTAATTAATGTCGCACATAACGCTTTGAATAATTGTGCGAAAAATCCATCACTCAATAGAAGGGCTTGTTTACGTTTGATATAACATCAACAAGCACTAAAACATATTGTTTCATATAAAAAAAAAATCAAAAAGTTTACAAAATCAGGGTAATAGGGGCAATGAATGATTAGATATTGTGGGGGTGAATATGGGTAGCAATACCTTGTGACAAGTTTGCATCATTGGCTTGTCAATAACACTGGGAATGGAGGTTCTATTAGGGAAGACGTGTTTTTTCCTTACTACATTGGTAGAGATTTTTTTTTTTTTTTTTTTTTTTTTTTAGGAAAACACAATGTTTCCCGTCATGTGTATACATTCTTTTTGACTATATAAAATAAAGTCTCGTTCTTATAAAAAAAGTTATACAAAATCAATGACAATGAAAAACTATCCAACTTGTTAACAATAGTCTCACATCGGGAATTAATTTAAGTAAAAGAAAGAAAGAATCATAAGTTGAGATTGGAAATTATACTATCTTACCTTGACATTTTAGAGTAATATTAGACCTCAATTTCACATTTAAGCTCATACATAAACTAGTCATCACCACACTCTCCTCACTTTGGATGGGTCTTATATTACAAAAGTCGAACGTATCCTCAATTTAATCAGTGTTGTGATAAAGCTATTGAAATGTACATGACTATGGATAAATCATGAAATCGAATTTTGTTATCCAACTCTAAATATGTAGGTCTCTCTCTCGTATTATAGAGTATTATAGAGTTGAGACATGGGACTAGGTCTTGTAAGAATAATCTAGCCATAAGTAGAAAAAAAAAAAAAAAAAAAAAAAAAAAAAAAAAAAAAAAAAAAAAACAGTCCACCTGTATAATTTGATTCCACTATGTATGAATTGAATCAAAGAAGCCAAAACCGAGATATTCATAGAGATCTCCCACACGAGTGCCACCTCACATCCGCATCACGAGACCTCTTATTCTAACACGTGTGTGCGATCACCAGATATCAGAGTAATATTTTAAGTTAACACGGCGAGCACGGGATCACGTGGAGACAACTGTGAAGTACTTAGCGGGACCCACCACGACACCAAACCGACCATCTTTGTCGTTTTCGCGGCACACTGTGTGTCTCGCTGTACCGCACTACTCAAACGGCGCCACGTGTACCTATTTGATTGCTCTCACACGCCTAGTGCATATAGAAAAAAGAATTTGATTTCCCTGTCTTATGTAGGCCCCACATGTGGGCCACCCCAGCAGCATGGGCCCACTTCGTAGGAGCGTTGTTAATTATAGTTGCATATTAAATCAATTATACTGATTGCTACTCATGCCTAATTAGCAGCATATGTTTCAAAGAACCTTGAAATTTTGCTACCAATTAGTAATTTGAAATTGTAGCAAAGCATCTCTAGTTTGATGGGCTAGACATATTACTTGCGGAAAAGCAAGATTTGAAGAGGTCATGAATTCGACTCCCGTTGAAGTAAAAAAAAAAGTATGAAAAGAATGAACTATATATAGCATTTTCAAACTAGTCTTGCATGATTTTTTAGTTATTATTATTTTTAATTATTGTCAGAATATTCAAGGTATAACTTCGACTAATTTCAAACTCGAAGAATGTAAGACTACAAAGACGGCACCTCTGACCATGAGTTTTAAAGTTTTTTCATTATCAGAATTAGAACTCGAGACATCTGATTAAAGGATGAGCTAGGGAACCGTGTCATCCCGTCGCAACCCCTCTTGTTTTCTAGTCTTGCATTATTTGTTGTGGCAATTTGATCCAACAAATCTTCCAATTTAGATGAGCACATTTGCAACAATAGTTGTTGGAGTCCGTTCGAAAAACATTTGGATGAATTACAATATGTGCATCAGTAGATTCAGTACACAATGTGCACTAAATTAAATGCAAATAGAAGAATTTGATTCATGTAGTCAATTTTAACTAATTTAAAATTGAGATAACGTAATTTGTTGTTGTTACTATTGCATATGCACTCATAATACTATAAAGAAAATATTATAATGACAACAACAATGTCACACCCAATACACAATATGCGACTTCAACCCGTGTATTATGCATTGAGATCTATGTATGTCCATATTTTGATATGTTTATAAATGACTTTTGCGAGCCAATATATTTTTCGATGTGACCTATTGTTGTCATTACAACACTTTCGATACTGTAATAGACTCCGACAACTACGCCTACTGACATTGTACGTGTTAAAAGTTGTTGTATATATGAAGTGTTGTTATATATGCTCCATGTGCTATTGGCCCATTAAAGAACACTAGTCATGTTAAGTGGGCGTTGTAGTAGGGACACATCAATGCAACTCTCCTTTTCTCTACCTTGTCCTCTCCTTAGCCTCTAAGCAACTCTCTCTAGTCTCTACTCTACACCTATATATATATAAAAGTCTCATTAGAATACAAGCTATATAGAGTGAAGAAGGAATTAATGAGAGCACTACATATACAATAGCTTGATAGCTATAATTCATTTCCAATCTTCCCCACTTTACAGATAAGATTAATTGGATCATATTGATCATACATTCAAGTCATATATCTCATATATAGTATATGTTTCATGATTAAGTGCATGCCCAAGATGCAACTACAACTACAACAACAAGAAGAAGAGCAACAACCACAAGAGCAAATATTATGTGGTCAATTGAAGTGTCCGAGATGTAGTTCAAGCAACACCAAGTTTTGCTACTACAACAATTACAACAAGTCTCAGCCTCGCCATTTCTGCAAGGCATGTAGAAGGCATTGGACTCTAGGGGGTACTCTTCGGAATGTCCCCGTCGGCGGTGCCCGCAAGAACAAGCGCATCAAAGCAGCAGCAGCAACAACAACAACTACTGCTACTACAAACAAGAGCAAAAACAGCACTAGTTGTAGCAGTAGTAGTACTACAAGCAGTACTGATAATCAAGAGCAGCCATGGCAAGGCAATCGAGAAGTAGCCCGTTATTCGGATTATGTGATGAATTACAATGATCTCAACAGGGAAGATGATCATAACATGAAGATCAGCTTACTTTCTCATCATCTGCCCTGTACTTTTCCCTTCATTGCAAGTTCAAGTACAGAATTGATAGGGACTAGTACTAGTGATCATACTTGTTTGATCTCACCCTTCAATGCCCAGTTTGGCCAATTCACACCATCTTCATCAGCATCAACAACATCATCAGATTCCCATAATTATATGTCCAGCACTGCCATTACAACAAACCCTTCAAGCAGTACTACTATTACTGATTGTGTGGATTCATTGAGTTGGGATTACCTTGACACACTCGTCTCCACTGATCTTAAGCTTCCATGGGAGGATTATTTTCAAACTACACAAGAGCCTGTTATTTGATTGATTTGCTTTTATGATCCTAAGATCTTATCCGGGTATCTTTAATTTTCAATGAAATTTAACCCCTTTTGTTTAGATGGGAATTTGATGCTGTTGATTTTAGTTTCAGCTTCAAATTAAGCCCAAGTGTTTGTTTATTGTGCTTTGTAGGATGTATTTCACTATATATTGTACTTAATATATGTAAGTCTTCTGTTTCTTCATATTTATTCTCTCTTTCAATGTGTTCATGTTCAACAATGTGATGGTAGTCCAACTGGAAGTGACAAAGCATGGATCAATAGTCTGTGTCAACATTAAAGAGGTGGAAACTGGGGCATCAAGAGTGAAAGTGACTTCAAAACAGAAAGATTTCTCAAGATTTGGTTTTGTTTGTTTCTTTCAATCCATGAAAGAAAAATTAGAGATAAGAAGTCATAGCCATACACTGAGATTAGTTTTTTATGATGGTATATCTTGATAATGAGTATGTGTCTCTAAGAGAATGAAGTTGGTCGGAGTGGTTCAAAACTCGAGTTCCTTAAGCAGAAGTCTTTGATTAGTTTTGAGCCCTATGAATAGTCGCTTACTAAAAGTTTCACACCTTTGCACTTGTATAATTGGTTGCGAGACTGCTTCCGGATATCGGGTGGTGCAAACTAAAAAAAAAAACACAAAAAAGAAATATAAATCTGTGTGGAGAAATCAGCAGAGATTATAGAGAAATATCAGGATTGAAAAATTATTAACTGTATTTCTTTTTCATTTGAGATTTTCGAAAGGCTAGACTCGACGCGTATTGATAGTGCGTATTCGATCCGAGTTGGAGACTTTTCCTACTTATTTCATGTCAATGTTCAAGATCCCCTTGAAGGAGGCATGCATTACTAAGAGAAATATCAGGATCTTGTTGAATTTGGAGGAAGATAGTCTGCTCATTTCATCAAATAATGGAACATGGCAATATTGCACGAAAGAATAAAGCGCTTCTAGCAAAATGGTTATGGAGATTTCCTCGGGTTGATCAAAAGAATTACCACTTTCTTTCCCGGTTAGAAGGAATTCATTATCGACAATAATCGATATTCATCTGTACAGAATGCAATAACACCTTCCTTGTAACTTTTGGAATCGAAGAACACCATATCTTCATGATCTAACCTGTAACATATATGCTAAATGCTCACTTTCAAAGTTTTCTTATATTCGAACTGGCAATCCGAAATTCTGGTATGTCTTGATTTCCCCTCGGCGATCTGCAGTCACAATAACCATGCCCCAAGCCGGCTTGGCAAAGCCTGCGTCGTTGGTAAGATCCACACTGCCCCTTGGGCTTTGGTTCCTGCTAGCAACAAGCAACTTCTCCTCCGGCCATGTTACTGACAACCTGTCGAAGAAGTAACTGTTGCTCACACTGGAGATAGTACTGTACCGAGGACTACTGCTACATCCATACTGCGGTGGTGAGCCGTCGTGGCCCTTAGGTTCATTTACAGGAGTAGATGTATGGTTAACATTGGGAGCATCATCCCAGTGGTCACCAAGTCTACTGCGTTCTGCATCGTAATTATCTTGCTTCGCCTCTTCAGTGTATTCTGCGCCAGGCCAAGCAATGGCCACTGATACATCCGGACAGTGGAAATGTTCGTAAGACCTAGAGACAGTGATGCTTTTGCTTCTGCCGGAACGAGAATCATCTTCATATTTCCATACATAAACATGTGAATCTTCACTGGCACATACCACATACTTTCCGTTTGCAGTCAAGGAAGCTGAGATTTGGCTGCTTGTGTTTCGGAACCCTGTCATACGTTGCACCGAAATGAAGAGGTATGAGATCAATAATAAATCAAGGACATGGACATGAAAACGTTCGAGTTTTGTGCATGTAAAGCGTTTTGAAGCCCGGTCGCATTATTTTTACTATTCTAATTTCTAAGGCAATGCTATATTTATTCACAACATGTATATACTACCACTACTGTAACCACACCGAGAATTTTCAATTTGTTCAGCAAAGTAATGATCGATGCAATTTATTTTCAAGAAATGCACTTATTAATTGGCCAAACTGAATGAAATTACAGGAATTAATTATATATGATTGGCGCGTATATTAAGTATGTACCGTGATTCTTGCGAATTTTGTTCATTTCAAAACCAGCTTCTCCAAGTGTCTCAAAATATACATGTTGATTAAAAATCATGCATATTTTAAAAGGCCATAGAAGAAATGAAGGACTAATACAAGTAAAGATTAGACTCCGTGTCCATAATACCTTTAAATTTGTGAACAAGATCAACACCATCCATGACCCTGATTCGTGAGTCTGCTGATGTGACCAGCACTTCTGAAGAACTTCCTGGTATGAACTGTTCAAGGATAGCCGTTAAAAATCCATGAAGACGAGAAAAGGCCGATTCAGAGCTCAAACAAACCACACTCCTTATGAAAAATAATGATCAATCTTGTTACCTGGAAACCAGTAATTTTCTTCAGATGCGATCTCTTTTTCCCGCTCCGCAGATCAATTTGACTTCTCTGGTGCAGTTTATTTTCTGAAAGACACGAAAGATGATATACTGTAAGTCCATACTTTCATGACACTAGAAATAACGATTCATACATGACTTGGCCATTTTATTTGCTAAAAAATCTCTAAAAATCTGTCCATTTTGTTCGGTAAAAAATCCATAGTGGATCAAACTCAATATAGATTGCCCATATATGCAACAACAACAACGTAGCCTCAATCCCAAATTAGTTGGGGTAAGCTACATAGATCAAACTATTCCATTGCGCTCGACTTAGTGCAATTGATGAACTTAAGAAAATGGGAATGGAAGTTAGAGACAAGGGACTATACCAGATGTATTGTATAAACGGCAGCTTCCCTTGTGCGAGCCAACTAATGCACACTGAAAAGTCAAACAAATTAAAATCCTTAAGCAAGACTGCATCACCGATATAAAATTCGGAACGGCTTAAGCATTTTACACACTTAATGGCTGAAAATAATAAATCAAGAAACACGACGGGACCTGTCCATCCGGTGAATAACATGCAGCAGTGACCATCTCATGCAAATCATTCCAATCAACTACTTGACGATCAGGAATGCTCCAAATACGGACCTTTGCATCTAAGGATCCGCTAATGAAATATCTATCATCGACGGGATTGAATTGGATGCAAGTGACTGAATCAAGGAAAATCCAGAAAGTAGCAACATAATTAGGCAAAAAACAAAGCAGGAGAAGATTGAAATATAGGGCATCTACGATGACAATTCTGGATCACCTTAAACTTACCATAATCACTGTGACTAAACATTTTCAGGCAAGAATTGCTAGTCATGTGCCACAGTCTCACTGTTTTGTCCATTGAAGAAGAAAGCAAATACTGAAAAAAGAAATTCGGTCTATTAGAATAATGATATGTATGCGTCCTATCCTAAATCACGCTTATTTGGTTCATGTGACTTTATATTTAGGCGAACCATTGTGTTGGCATAGTGTATCTTTTCTCCTAGTAATGTTCACTCTTCTCAGTTGAGATGGTTCTCGATCTATGATGTGATGTGTGGAAACTCTAATAGGTGTCAAATATTATTGTATCAATAAACCTCGTGTGTGAGTGTGAGTTTTATTTGTTCCATCTCCACATATATCCAGACCATTGAATTTAGTACACCACGAGCCTCGCCCCCAATGCCTAAAGAAGAAGACAGGCTTCACTTTGTCTAATGTAATGCCTGAGAATTGGTAAGATCACTAAAAGGTACTTCAATCTATTTAGGTGCAAATATAGGATAACATAGGGGTTGGCACCAGCAAGAGCAGTTTTTTAACAAGAAAAATAGGCATGGAAGTAATCTTTCAAGATTTTTCACTTTTGCTAAATATATGGTTATCAAAAAGAAGAAATGGAAGGATTTCATTTCTGTTTGAAATTTATATATCAATCAAACGATGGAGAAAACTTAAGAGCGTACGAGAAACTAACCTGAGACTTGGACCAAGAGAGGTCAAGCACATCATTTAGATGTCCGTGGAAGGAGCAAACGGGTTTGTCCGAAAGCGAAAAAATGCATTCAGGGAGAGCAACATGATCCAAGCAGACAGATTTCCGGCTAACACATGTTTTCTCTCTTCTCTTCTTCTCTGAATAATTATCCACATTGGTGGACACCAGCGTTGGTTCTAGGGACCCATTCAGAAAATGCAAATTAGGATTCCCATCCTCAAGTTTTTCCATCAACAAATCTCCCTTCCTTTCCGACTCCACGACCCTCCATACATGAATAATGCAATCCTCGCCAGCACTAGCGAGATAACGCCCATCCAAGCTGAACTTGATGCTCCAAATAGATCCGTTATGCGCCTGTATCTCTTGACATTTATAAAGGGCAGTGAGCTCTTTGCTGGACTTCCCATACTGCCGAACTCGAACCTTCTCCGAGCAATGAAACGATATGTCCTGGCTATCATCTGTAGCCGAACTCGACCTCCTACCCCCCTTCTCCGAAGACGTATCCCTCTCATCACTACTCCGCCTTTCACGATAACCAGCCACGCTACTAGCCACACTCCTTATACTCTTAAACCATCCTCCCTTCTTCTTCAACCTCAATCCACCCCCTCCATTCCCATTCGAATCCAACGCCTCCTTCTTCCCATCCAACTCCTCCACATTCTGCCTCCTCATCAATTCTTGAACAATCGGCGAATGCCCGACAAACATATCGAACTCCTCTATCGTTAGCTGCCGCCCCGTCCCCACTTCCCTCACCTTGTTCCACATCCCATCCTCCCTAAACTCATTCACCACAAACTCCTCCCCATTATCCAAATTCTTAATCTTACAATTCCCATCAATATCGACGCCGCCCCCGCCGCCGCCGCCGCTAACAACAGACGAGAATTCCTCATCTGTGTTAGGGTTCCCACCACTATTTCCATTCCTATAACTATTTACAACACCAACTCTTCCGCTATCATTCTTAACTACTACTGATTGTGATTGAATCGAATCAATTGAACCAAAAATTGAAGAAGTTGTACGACATTGATCAAAACAAGTAAAAGAAGAAGAATTGCTCACTCTAGTAGTACTATCTGACTTGGACCTCGAAAACCCAGAATCCAATCCACTCGATTCGGGCATCATTTGATCTACCGACACGGATCTCGCGATTTGTGAATCTTTTCTTGCCAAACAAGGGTCATTGCTGAGACCCATTTCGCGAAGCAATCGTTGCCTCCTCTCATCGATCGAACAGGGCTCAGAAACCCATACATCGTAGTTTGAGAGAGATTTTGGGAATCTGGGCACTGCGCAATTGGGTGAAATTGGGTCGTCGTCTGATGAAGAAGAGAGGATTCGATCGAGTGACTCGTAAAACAACTCCTCCTCCTCCTCCTCCTCCTCCTCCTCTTCTTCTTCTTCTTCTTCTTCTTCTTCACCACTCATCGCACCAACAACATCGATTTTGTTATTGTTGTTGTAGTTGTTTATGCAGCTTTGATGGATTTGGTGATGTGGGTGGCTTTGATTTGTGAGTTTGAGATCTAATCGGGAATGCCCAGATCGAAAGTTTGAATTTTTTTTTTAGGTTGGTAGGTTGATCTGGGCCAATTGAGTGGGAGAGGAGTCGAATTGGTGAACAAATGAGGAGGTTGAGAAAAGGCCGGCCTTTGCATTTGTGTTAACCAACCCTGCTTAGCCTATAAACAAGAAAAAGTTAAGATTTGTTTAGGGTACTAATTGGCCTGTGTTTGTTTTTTTTTTTTTTAGTGAAAACATCTCGGTATTCGAATTAAATCGACTACTCTGACTTGCTTCATTTCGGCATGCAATCAAAGTAAAGATGAGATCTCAGCAGCTGGCGTCTTCATCCGTAGGACTCGAATTTGAGTCACAACTTTAAGGATCCGAGTGCTGAACCACTCGGACTAACCTATCGTTGGTTGTGTTTGGCTTCTTTTTGAGTTCTAACATTCACAAATAGCTACATCTTGGAGTATGATTTCTAGATTTTTGTTGTTTTATTGTGTAGTAATGTGAAATGTAGATTTTTTTTTTTTAACATTTGTATAGTTGATTAGTTTTTTTTTTTTTGTTGAGAAAAGAAAATCATTGGTTAGTATTTATTCGTGTTAATAATTTTGGATCACTCTCAGTAATTCTGAGAGCTGTAAATTGGGTCAGATCTTCAGAAGTCGTAACAACACTCTTTCGTAAGTGTTCTTATTATGTTCAATTACAAGCCAATGAAATTGTCGATAATGTAATAAAACTCGCACGATGTCATGATAATAAGAAGATTTAGAATGTAGCTCTATTAAAAATTCAAGTAATATTGTAACTCATGTACTATCGAGCTAATTTTGATGGAATGAAATCATTTTTTACTGTAAAAAAAAATTATATATAATTTGAGTCAATATGTCTTGTAGCGTGACATACTTTTGTCATTATATCACTCAGTCTTGGAGCTCTCCCAACAAAACCTAGATATACAAACGGTGTAGTAGGAGAAGGCTAGTGTGACATGAATGCTACCATAACCTGCTAGTTATAGTTTATGATGTAGTTTTGGGGATGATGTGCTTGAGCATTTAAAGGAGCACTAAATTTGGCCAATTAATGGAATCAAGACCACACATCCCACACACAGCTCAGTCTTGTCACTTGCCACCTACCTCTAACATCCTCAAATTCAAAGCCCATTATTGTCCCAACCTTCAAGATGAAGCTCCACCACCTAGGGAGAAAAGAAAAACTATACAATATGCTCAAGCATCTAAATAAGGAAAAATTGTTTTAGAGCCTTTTGGATAATGCATCGAGATATGCGTACCCACATCTCTATATTTGTCTAGGACTTTTAACAATTTTGTAGCTTGTAGCAATTGTATGTATGTATAAGTATCTCATGCATGGCTTCCCTATAATGCATTTTTTTGTCAAGTGAGTTGTTGTTCCATTCTATAAATATATCACACGAAATCAATATATATATAATCAAAGGCAATCCCTACAGCAACATTTAATGCAATCCTAATTACAACAATAATGTGGCCCAAACTAAAATTTCTTTAGTCTGTCTTTGTCGACGACAATTACTCAAAAGTAGTCAAGCGACACTACGACAAAACTGATTTGTTCAGGAAGCACCTCAAATAAAATCAATTAAATATGTCCATTTGCTTGAGGGAAAAGTTGAACCTACAATCTCCTACGCCCTCTTAATCTTACTATTGAGCTGCATATACAACTCATTAAACCTATTTTACATATTGAAAATTAGTTCTCCTTCCTAGCCTTATATGTTGATCTTCTAATCCTATCTAAACCTACTTCTCATTTTATCATTTGATTGATCATTTCATTTTTCTATCTTCATTGGCTATTAATTTATGGTTTTCAAAATTTAAAACTAATTTTTATCCAAACCAACTGTCTCGACTAATTCACATTGGCATATATGTGAAGCTTGTATATATATGTAGAGAGGTCTCTCAACAAGATTTTGTTTCCACCATAGATCTCTCTACTCAAAACTCTAATTAAGAGGCATAATATTCGTCCACGCAACAAGACCTCTCATCACAAATTTATATGCCTTTGCATACACTTAGAACCAAAGACAAAAATCAAACAAAAAGCTGGCACACTAAGAGATGAGGGAGGCCAATGCATGATGAGAAATGTTGTTTTTATATAAAGCAAAGAAGATAGTTGATCTCAACATCAATAGCCACCATCATATAATGCAACAACTATGCATATAATTGTTTACATACTCAATCCACAAGCACCCCCGCCGTCCCACCCCATTATTTTACTTACTTCAATGTGTAAGTATATGTTCCCTACTCTTGTGGATTTTAATATTTGGTGATGATCTCATTGGACGGCCATGGCTGTGACCCCACCCACTTCACATCCCTAAAATCTAATAACATCCCTTTTGTTGGTCAATTTGATAAAAATAACATTATGGTTATTACAAGGTTTGTCCTATTCAGCTCTAATGCAAAAATGTGCATGTCATTATGTATAGAATGCCTATATAATATATGGTACTAAAATTAAGAAGATGAGATATTGATCATTTTATGTTGCATTAGGTTTGAGAAATTAATATTGAGATTGTATATATGGTATCTTAAGTAAGTTAAGTTGATAAGAATTTGTCGTACAACAATAAAAATAGAACGAGATGCTTACGAAAATTACAATTTTTTTTTTTAATAGTTTCGGATAGTTATGTCTTCCATCATTGTGCTTAGATATTTATCACAAGTATAATTTAAAATAGTACTTTATTCCTCTAAGTTTAGATAGTTTTTTAAGAAATTAAACATGAACTCCCCCCAAAAAATATCTATACTACAAGTTGTAATTGTTCTAAGCTGAAAAGGGGGTTTTCAGTAAATGAATATATTAAGAATGGAGTACAACATTACAATCATGCAAATACAACAATCATGGAACTATGACATTATTGATTTTGTGTCTATTTGGTTATATACTTGTTTGAATTCTTTTCATGAGCATCTTAGCTAGGCAGGATTATGCCAATATCATTGCATACTCATCTAAGACCACAAATACACTTATGAACTAAATCCATTGTCCTTTTTGGTGTTTTGTAGTTTTTGATTTTTTGACACTTGAATTGAATACTCAATTAAAACCACAAGTTGTATGCCTTAAAATGATTGTATATAATTGATCCCAACTCCAAGGCCTCTAATCAAAGTCTAGATACATTACCTAACCAATTATGTTGACATGATTTTTCAATGAATGAAACAAAAATATAGATAGAAAAGTATTCTCACCAAGATATTTATCAATGCATCATCATCATATAAACTTCAAATCAATATTGTCTTACTAAACATATTACATATATATAACATGGTCCCTTGTCTATAAAAAGTGAAAGGGACGGTACTAAAGAGATTTACAAAGTAAAATCATGAAAAGCAAAACAGGTATTAAAATCTTTGATGGATGGACTCAATGAATTTAAGGGGGAGATCACCAAACTGTCTCCAGCCGCTTTGGTCCCTACTTGAAAATTGAAACTAAGAAGAATTTTCTCCAACAATCACCATGAAGAGAGCTCATCAATGATTCAATTCCCACCTAGAGAGACACCAAAATATATGCATGCATGTCTATATATATTTAGCAACAAAGCAACTCCACACAACACCTACTCCTTAATTGAATCCTACAAAGTCTAAGAGGGCCACTGCTGAGATGCTAAAAAATGCTCAGCTTGTGTGTCAAATTGTCAATGCAAAGGAGGTCTATGAATGCTCAAAGGGTATTGATGTACTCGATGAAGGACCCAAACCCCCCGACGGACTAGTCAAGTCCATCGTCAGTTTAGTGTCAACTGCGGTGGCTCAGATACCCTCGGCTATAAAAAAGAAAGTTCCTAATCTAAGGCTGCCCTTAAAAAAAAACTATGCAACCAATGAGACTAGGAGAGCAAATGTAGGTATAGATATATGGTTATGTAGATGTGTTGGTAACTTCACTAATAGTGATGATGGTTTCCATTCTTCCAAGAGGAAGAAGATGAATCTTCGTCTTCGCCTTCGCCTTCGCCTTCGCCCGGTGGATCAAGGGAACCGGGGCGCGCCGAATTCTATCTGATCACTAGAACTGGGAATTGAGAGGTTGGATTGAAGCAGCAGATTGTTTGTTGTGTCAAGATCATCCCAAACTGGGCTTCCAGGACCCCAACCAGCAGGAATTGCATTGAACCATGCCTCCTCCATCTGCCCCCAAACAAACTCCGAAGACCCCCCGGCAACGCCAACGCCAACGCCGTCTTCCTTCACACCTTCACCGCCCGCGGCAACCTCGCTCGGTCCCAACCCGGAAACCGAACTACTCCCCATCAAACCGAACTCATCCGAATCAACATTGTCATCGTCAGCAGTAGCAACAACTAGTCGACTTTGCAGCAGTGTCTGATCTGCTGCCTCCTGACCGCTTACCTCCATATCCTGGGCCTCTAAAAGCTGGCCTAGGAATGGAGTTTGGGACAATGCCGGCGCATCATTGTCGCGGGAAGCCGGGGGAGAAGAGGAGGAAGAAGTAGCCGCTCCGGCCACTCCAGCGACAGCTCCGACGGCGGCGGCGGCGGAGGGGGGACTCTCTTGTCTATTATTATTAGTCCTCCCCAAGTACATGTTAGGAAAATTGAGCCTAGCATTCTCCCCGCGCAATTTGAATGCCTCCCTATCATAGGCCATGGCGGCGTCCTCGGCGGTGTCGAATGTGCCGAGCCAGAGGCGGGTTCGGTTCCGGGGGAGGCGAATCTCGGCCACCCATTTCCCCCAGTGGCGCTGCCTCACTCCCCGGTACAGTTTAGTCGCCGGGGAGGCGCCAGCGCCGAGGCCGAGGCAGGGGACAGAGGTCCCCTGAACCATGCTCTGGTGTCATGGCCTAGTCTGCTCATCATCATCATCCGACCTCTTGGACTCAAATTCAGTGCTTCACTCCAGTAATGTAGGAGCTGTTGCTGCTGAGGCGATAGCGGCGGCGGCGGCGGCGGCGGCGGGGGGGGCTCTGGTTGTTGATGACCAGAGAAGGAGATCATCGTCTGTTGGTGCTGATTATTGGAGTTGTTGAATTGGAGAGATTGAGAGGGGTCGAAGGCGAAGGGGAATCGAATTGGGGGGATTGGAGTGGAGGGGTTTGAAGGGCTTTTGTGGCGATCGGTCTTCTTCATAGGTCTCGGGGAAGTGATCTCTCTCTTCTTGTCGCTCCTCTGTTTCTCACTTCCCTCCATTTCTGACAATCCGCTCGCCGCTCGCTCTGTTGGGAATCAAATTAAGCTAAAAAGAATTGAGGATTTGAAGGAAAACAGGGGAGCAGGAACAGGGATTTGTCGAATTAATCAAATTGAGATGACAAAAGAGGGGGAAAAGAGAAACCCAGATCAAGACTGGTCGGATTAAAACAGAGGACCTGAATTGGGATTCTGGGTGTGATCGAAATGGCCTAACTGATCATCTACGTAGAGAATTCAACCCACCCATCAACGAAGAACAACAACCAATGTTACCCATAACACCAGAGCGATAATGAGTTCGATTTTGTGGGTTTTGGAGAGCGAGCGGCTTCGAAGAGATGTTTTGAGCAACTCAAAAGAGAAAAGACGAGATTTTTAGAGGATTTGTTGAGAAATCAATTGAAATCAAAAGCTTGAAATGCAGAGAGAGCGAGAGAGACAGAGGAGTTGATTTGGTCGAGAAGGGGAGAGGCAGAGCAAGTGTTATATGAGAGAGCAGGAAAAGATACGGTGTCCCGCGAAGGTGTAAAGGAAGGTGACTGTTTTGGTGGGCCCACAAAGATGTTTTTTTTTTTTTTTTCTTTTCTTTTTCCAATAGATTGTGTAAAGAAAATGTTTTAGTGTCTTAGCACGGACACACACTTGTTAGCTTACGTTGCATTTTTCACATTTTTCACATCAATATGTGTGTGTTGGTGCTCATATATTGATGTGTATTGCACGGACACTGTAGCTATATTAGGGCACTAGATATCGAGCATGCGAGCACATCGGGATGGGCGTGCTCGCATCTTGATGTGACACCATGGTCGTACTAGGACACCATTACCATGACCAATTGTGTAAACATGTTCTTATATAATTCAAATAGTCAAGTCAATCCATTACAATACATGTTATAACTATTTAGCATACCGAGCTTCGCGCGCGAACAAAACTAAGTATCAAAATATTATATAAAAAAAGTTGAAAAAAATGTAAAAATAATTATTATGTAATATCTGATATGAATTCAAAGTCGCTCCTTTTAAGTCCCTCAACAATTAATAAAAAAAAATACTTGCAAACACTATGCATATTTTTAAATCTACACAAAACATTAAATATTTACAATATTACATAAAAATAGTCGGGTTTGAACCTATGACCACTTACTCCTAAATCTAATATCATATTATTGGGCCACCCAATCAATTATGATATCATCATACCACATGTCACGTTGTGAGAGATTATCGCACGCTACACGTCGCGTTGTGAGTCACAGAAACAATTCCGAAAAAAAATTAAAAATCAAAAATCCTATTTGGATAACAATTAAAAACATAACCTACAAAATATATAAAGCTTAATTTATTTTTAAATAATCTAATATATCATATACGTAGTATGTAGTATCTAATAAATAGAAAATCTTGAAAAAAAATTTAAGAACCAAAAATCTTTGTATAACAATTAAAAACATAACCTAAAAAATAACAAAAAAAATTAAAAATTAAAATTTTAAAACCAGAAATTCTATTTGTATAGCAATTAAAAACATAACCTAAAAATAGCAAAAAAAGGAAAATTAGAAAATTAAATTTTAAAACTTAAAATCTTATTTGTATAGCAATTAAAAACATAACTTAAAAAATAGCAAAAAAAACGAAAATTAAAAATTAAAATTTTAAAACCAAAAACCTTATTTGTATAACAATTAAAAACATAACCTATAAAATAGTAAAAACGAAAATTAAAAAAATAAAATCAAAAACCAAAAATCATATTTGTATAAGAATTAAAAACATAACATAAAAATAGCAAAAAAAAAAACGAAAATTAAGAATTACAAAAAATATTTAAAAACCAAAAAATCTTATTTGTATAACAATTTAAAACATAACCTTAAAAAAACAAAAAAATGAAAGTAGAAATTATACTTTAATTAATAACGTCAACATGTCACAGTCAAAATCTTATTTTGTGTTTTACCATTCTACCTCTTACTGAAGTGCGAAAAAGATCAATTGCTTGTGTTTTTTTTTGTTATAAATTTTAATTATAACATCATCATATCACGTGTTATTTTAAGAGAGCTTCTCAAAAGTCACGTGTCACGTCGTGAGACCTTCTCATAAAAGTAATTCATTTATTTATATATAGATAGATTTGAAGTCGGAAACTAAATAATTATAAATCACACGTATATATAGAAGTGCAGCCCCACCCCAAGGACAAATTTACAACCCTTAAATAGGATAAAGAAAAACGATCTCATCCATTAGGATAATAATAAAAAGATTCTCAATAACGAAAATAATATCTGCACAAAAAATGGAAATAAGATTTTAATTGGTTTGTTTCATAAAACAAACAATTAATTGATCTGAGTAGTAAAAGACTCGATTCTAGTAAAAAAGTTTTAGAGTTTGAGTTTTGTAGATATAGTTAAATAAAGTTGCTAACTTGGGAGGGACGCCGCGTATATATGACTAGACATTATGAAAGTGTGGATTAATAAAGGAAAAAAAAAAAAAAAAAAAAAAAAAGTCTTCCTCGGAGAGCTGATCCGATGTTGGTGGGAACCTGCCACGTGGCGGGTGATTGTTGTGAGTGGTGATGGGAGAGATGATCCGATGTGGCCACAAAGTCATAGTAATATTAAAAGTCAACATTTTGAATGGTGATATAGATGGTCGGCTAACCATCTTTTCGGCTCTAACAAAGTTTTGTACGTTACGTGTCCTCGCTAATCTCTCTACTGATGTAAGGGTGATTGCAGCTTATTTGATGAATTGGCCTGAATGAATAGGTAATGCTTAGATAGAATCATATTCATTGACACTTGTTCTCATTAATTTGATGGTCAAATCAATGTTTTATAAAGTTTTGTTGATCTTAGGTGCGTCAAAAATCCATCAACTCGCTAATCCAATTCTTCCATCGATCAGCAAAAATTAAAGGAAAATGTTTGGGGTTACGACTTTAGACACTTAATGATAGTGCGTCGTATGATACACCTCGAACGTGTATCTCGAGGTGTATTGACAGAGCACGACCGCTGAGTGGCCAAATTAAGTCGGTGTGTAAAGTGAGTAATGTAACACCATTATGTGTCCCAAACTTATATTTTAATTTATGTAACCTATGATTTTATTTAGTATGGTAGGACCGAATTGTAAAATTCTCTAACCGATCCATATGTACTTGTTATGTTAAAAGAACGCGTACAAGTACCCCTAGCAGCTTCTTAATATTAAGATTTTATTTAGTATGGATGAATTTAATAGGATTCAGTGAAATCATATAAAAACCTGTTAAATGATATCTAAATGTTAGTATGTATAATAAGTTTTTTTTTAGCAAATTAGATTAATAAGTTGATTAGTTGGACTGGATTGAATTGAAATTTATCAATCTATCATTAATGGATTGAATTAATGCCTTGTCCAAGCAGAATTATCGCCTTTGATACCACTCATTAGGTCCACCCACGCTTGCATCCACGAGTCTAGATATCACTAGCATTGATATTATCCCCCAACTACTTAACCCCTATGAGCTCATGTGTGAAGTCTTACTTCAAAAAGTCTCGATACTATTTGGGGAGAGAACAACACTTAATTAAGTATTTCTCTATTAAATCGCGCTTAACTAATGTGGAATAAAAATATGTATAGTACAAGCCACCATAACATGATTTTCTTTTTTGTTATCACTGTAGTAATATCTATATATTCATACAGTTCTCATGCATGATTTTGCGACAAATAGTTTTTGTGGAAACCGCTACATATAAAATGGCCTTTTTGATTGCATTTGCATGACTTTCCAACGACCATGGAAACAAAGGCATGCACCGGCCTTTGAAACATTTTATACAAGCATCGTATCTCTACCTCTCTCTGTCTAATCTAATGTGACTCTTAAAAATGGGATCATGCATGGCCAAATTGAGGACTTGCACAAATAATCACAAGTCCAATAACGTTTTTAATTTCTTCCCTGTTTAGCTCACAAAAATACAATTAGTTGCTAAGTGTCAAGAAAGCACAAGTCCATTTGGTGACTTTCGGTGTTAGCCAAGTCAAACACCAAATCCGTATGAGCGTCGGTGGAGCGGCACGTGTCGGCGGCCCACATTCCACCAACATAAATATCTCTTGCCTGCTACGTGTCGCCACATCAATGGTCTTTGCAGCTCAAATTTTATTGCTCCCCATAACAAGTTTAAAGATTTTTTTTTTTTAAGTCAAGTTTAAGATTTTTAAAACTCAAATATTCTTTAACCAAGAGTGTTGCGTGGAATGGTCCACGTTCCTCTACTCTTAACTATATGTCTCGAATTTTAAAAATTAAAAAAAATTAAAACTCTTTTACTTAGCTAGAGGCGTCGACGCTTTGTAGTCTTATGTTCCTCGAATCTAAAATTAGTTAGAGCTTATTTCTTAACTATCTTAACAATAATAATAAAAAGACTCAATTACACATTTTTAATTATATATCATCACAATTTGTATTTTTTTAACTGTATACGTGTTTTGTATATGTGTTTTGTATCTTAACAATAATAAGAAAAATTAGTTATATCTTTCTATTTCAAGCGTTGTTGATGATATATACATATATTTGGAGTCAAACTCACGATCCCTAAACTTTATCTTTTTGGCAAGTGATATTTTATTCATTTTACTAGAGATGTTTTGGCATGAATTAATATATAATTAATTATAATTGCAATACAATTAATTAGTTAAAGCTAACTATATGCATCGATTAAATTATGCATTCGATTCTACATTCTTGACGTCATATTTTAAAATTGTTTTACATTAATTAACCTCAAGTTATCTTCAACATACCTCTACATCGTTGAACTTCTTTAATTTTATTATGTTGTGTAATTTTAGCATAGTGGTTAGTGATGCCTAATATTGGCTATTTTTTTTAGCTTCTCCATGGCATAGTGGTGAGTGGTGACTACGCGAAACGTTGACTATTTAGCACAAGTCAAACTGAAGCACCAAGGAAGTGGGAACATAAATGCATGCCAAATAAAATCCACTAGGACTAGGAGTGTCCATGTATGTGATTGCATAGATAAAATTTAAGAACTTGTGTATATTTCGAATGTTAAATATATATAAATATATATCTTAGGAGGAGACCAATAAGAAGATTACACGTGTGAATGTCGATGAGATTGGGAAAGTAGAGGATTATACTAACAGAGTTTGTGTTAGTGGAGCTAATGCACCAATTAAAGAATGGATTAATTAAGATGTTTAATTAACAAGGTTTCATTTGGTCGTACAATTTAAGCTAATGAGACATAGAAAAGTCGGCTATTTGGATCGGATTGCACTATAGGACTAAAAATGGTTTATGGGTTTCTCGGTGGGAGCTTATTAATTAATAAAGTCAAATATTGTCCTATTTGTCTAAAATATGGACCATATGGTGATTAATTAACAAGCCAATTAATTAACTAAACTAAGCTAGTTGTACCAGAGAGGGGATTTACTAATGTTGGAAAGGTAATGTTGGTAATGTCTTTCAATAACAACACGTCATGTAGACGAAAGAGTAAAAATGGGGAGGGCAAAAGTGTAAAAACACATCTACATCGTACATGCGGCGTGTTGGTAATGGTAAAGATTAAAACCATCACACTTCCTAACATTAGCAAATCCACTCCCGTTGTACCGATGTGTAAATCAAAATGCAATTAGACGTGCTTAATGAATAATAGTTCATGAGATCGAATATATATCATGTCATCCATCTCTGGATATGCTGGTTTCTCTCGTGTCATGGAGTTGGGGCACCTGATTGGTTCTCGTAGAAATAATCGAGCTTAAGTACGGAGGGACGAAAAGAGACTCAGACACTCACGATTATCAAAAAATGTAATTGTACATTGATTAAGAAAGATTTCATTAAACAACACAACAAAGCTTTAATCTCAAATTAGTTGAGGCCGGCTATACATAGATCAAACTTTTCCACTGCGTTCTAGTTAGAAGAATAACCTTCTCCTTGAAACTTGGTACTCAAGAATGAGTTAGGCCGACGGACTTATCTGTGACTTATCTTTTAGTAGATAACTTGATGTATATTCTTTAGGAATCCATATACTAAATATTCTCAACTTTTACAAAAAATTTCTCCTACTTGAGCACTTGATATAAATCTATAAGTACTCCAAATACAAAAAAACAAAGAAAAAAATAATACTCTAATGTCACACTTTTCCTCATGTATATCCTCCATGTAGGATTCTGCTCTTATGGAAGGATAAACCAAATTAATTGTCCATGTCAATCCCCTCAATAAATTAATTTGCATTTAGTTTGCTTGTCTCCTTGGTGTAGGCCCAAATGATTTCTTTTTGAAAAGGAAGATGATAATTTAAAATTTTAAGAGACATACATTTGCTACACAATGGTGTAGATTTGATTAAGATGCGTGAACTCCATAAATTTTAAAGGAATCTACACCATTGTGTAGCAAATGTATGTAACAAAAGAATGTCAAAAAATCATTTTTCTTTTTTCAAAATACTAAAATGACAACAACAAAGTCACACCAAAAAACACATTGGCTCACGAGAGCCTTCCCATGCGACTTCGACCTGCGTGTTATGCATCGAGATCTGTATACGCTCGCATCTCAAGGCACGCATACGTGACATGTTGTTGTCATTCTAGCACTTCTTTCTTTTTGGAGTTGGTTTGCACCACCTAACGTCCAAAGCTTATTAAGCCCCAAGCCCCAACTAATCCAGACATGTGTCAGATCGGCCTACGAAAGAGTAAAGCTCTCGAAGTGAGAGATATAACAACCACCACCACAACAACAACAACAACAACAAAAAGGACAATAAAGCCTCAATCCTAAATTAGTTGGGGTCAACTGACGGATCAAACTCTTCATTCCGCTTGACTAAATGAACTTGACATATATAAGTTTATAACAACAACCACAATCCTCTTTTTACAAGTAAGAATACAAATCAATGTTACAACTAGAAGAATGAAGACAATCTAAAAAGGAGAACATGGAGTAATGCATGTAGTTCAAATTACATACAAGCACAAGTCAATGAGAAGCTAAAGGCTTAGCAGCTAATCAATGCGGCTAAGTAATAAATTCAGCGCTTCCACGACGCATGTCCATTAATTCAACATGGCAATGGTGATGATGGAACTAATGGAAGGCGACGAGGTCCCTCACCTGTAAGTTCACCTGTAAGTGTTCATGCCCACGCCGGTCTCTCTGCTAGGTGGAAAGGAATTTCTAGCATTTGAATAGGAAATGTAGTAGAGCTCAGTGGTTATTCCGGTGAAGAAGATGAAAGCCGCCCCTGCTCCGAAGATTCCCTTTCTCAACGTCTCGCAAGACGGCGGGTTGTCTGATATGGCTGTCCTGTACTTGGTGTGGTAAGCATTTCTCACTGAACCAGCCAGAAGGCAAGCTTCTGCTACAATGAATGTGAACCTGAGATCAACATAGGATTAACTGTTACAAATGGAAAAGTTGGGGGGGAAAACTCTTCTTTCATTGCAACAGCTGAAAGCAATAATATGGCATTTCGATAGTAGATCATATATATGGAGCGACAAAGAACACGATCACGACCCTTATACTGTGAATAAGTGAAGGCTCAAGGTTTGGAGTAGAGGCTTCACCGAAATGGCAAGGCAAGATGGTGTTTTCAATCCCAATTTATAACCCTTCATTTATTTATTTGAATACCCGATGTGAGACGAGAAAAGCTTTCCTAGCTTTTTCGAAAAACCGATAGTCTGTAGTCTTTAGTCATTGATCACCAAATAAGCAGACTAAAATATTGTTTAGCTAGCATTTTTGAACACTGACTGAGAATGTGTTAATTTCATTGCACTCGCATATATGAAATGGTGATTCTCACAAAAAAAATAGCGAAAGACCTCGGCATGTAATGTCAAGTAAGCACATACCAGCAAGTGATGAATAGTATGATTGCCCAAACTCGCGAACGTCCAGGTGTTAGAGGCTTCCCACAACAGAAGCATCTACTCGCAACCATAATGAGGGCTTGACTCGCCAAGAGGATCACCAATGCACCAACTCCCAAGCCGGTTGCGATATCCGACTCATAGACGCAATAGTTCTGCGTTGTGCTTTTATTTACGACGCCCTATTATATAAGAAATCATTTAGTCAGTTGGTTACAACTTACAGAACAAAGAGGACTGATGAATATCTCTCTTAATCATACCTTTTACAACCATACTCAAGACATTTTAGTATTGCATTTCAGTACTACACAAACTCCAACTATGTAGGATATTATATGTGCTACGTAGCCAGCCCCAAGTTCGGATAAAGGAGGAGGACTTTGAAGCCTAATTCCTAGACTAGAAAAAAGGGAAGGAAGGTCCAAAACTCCGTAACTAGAAAATGGGGAGGGTTGCGATAGTTTGTCACTCCTTTTGTCACTCTTTGTGAATTTCAGTACTTCACAAGGATTGAACTAATTAAACGATGGACATTAGTCGATTAACAATTCAAGGAAGTCTTTTTTGAATCACAAATCAGCCTATATTTCCGGATATACATAAAGATTCAATGTTGATATGAAGTTATGAACTTATTTTCATGGGGTTGAATCAAGATTTAGAACAAAATAACATAGTTGATCCATGCCAATGGATCATAACTCATAAGCTCCTAACTTTACCAATGTGAGGCTCTTTCAAAGGGATTTTCTAATGGTGGATACGAACACTTCGGTCCTCCCCGCTACCTTCGCTACCAGTCATCATCCCTCGCAACCTTTCGATTCCTTTATATTCCTCATGACATAGCATTGAGTAAAACAACAACAACAACATAGACTCAGTTCCAAATTAATTGGGGTCGGCTACATGATCAAACTCTTCCATTGTGCTCAATTTAGTGCAATGGACGGTGACCTTTCCGAACCATTTAAATCTCTCATAATTAATGCTTCACAAGTTAACATCAAAAACACTAGAAAGAACCTCTTTTCGCCCTAATTTCGCATTCACAATTGGGCGGAGCTACATACATGGCTGCCTAGGCTGTGGCCCCCCTTATACATATAGTTGGTCACTTAAAAATTTAAAAAAATACTTAGGCTAGCCCACCCATTAAAATAATGCTCAGGATACCCTTGATCTAGCCCAGATGAGCTTGAAATCTTAGCTCCGCCCCTTCTTAACAACCCCTTTATATTTGATGATGCCTTCCTTCCTTCAAATTAAAGTCTAGTACTAACTCAAATTCCAGTTCTTAATATGGGTATTCAACCAAAATCTCAAGCACCTACTCAACACACACCAAATTGACCATAATTAACACAAAAAAAAAATCAACTAATCAAAAACCCCATTTTGAATTCCAAACACCCATGAATCAACAAAACCCTCTTCAATAATTGAACTAATTAACCATCTCAACCATCAGAGAGAAGATTAGCAACCCAATAATCATCAAAATCTTAAAAAACCCATGAAGAAAACAAACATAGAAACTGAACTCACAATAGACAAGTAGAAATGAAATTAAAGAGTGGAAAATGAAGCTGAAGGTGTGAACACTCACCTTGTTCCTCCTCTGCTCAGCTGTCACAGCAAGAGCAAAAGCAACAAGGTCTAGGATCAACACTATCACCAATAGCTGTGTTGAAGCCATGAAAGCTTGAGCTTTGTTTTCACCACTATGAAGTCTGAACAACTCAAAACACAAACTGTAACCATTATGGGAGTTGAAAAGTCTGCTATTGTGAGCTCTCGAAAGCTACATAAGCTACACAACATCAAGCTTGTACTACTGACACCTAGTAGACGAATACAAGAACCACCCAATTGCGCGAGATGCAGATATATACAAATTCCAATATACAGCACATTGGTCGAGGTCGTGCGGACGGTTTTTGTACCCGTTGTGACTTTGAGATTTAGCAAAGAATATTGATAAAACCACAAAAGTTTAACTAGTGTTGTTATATATCTCTTAAAAAAAAAAAAACTTATGTTATCATATATTGTATATATATACACATGGGTGCGCACGGATTGGATTAAATAAATTAAGGTTAATTTGTAATTCAATTCAATTATTGTGAGAAATTACAATCCAGTCATGTCCATTTATTTTGTTAATTCAACTCGATCCAATTTACTAAATGCGGACCGAACTGAATCAAGTTATGCGGATTAATAATTATAAAATTAATATTTTAAATTAAAACTTAAGTAATACCGAGTAACAAATAAAGTTATGATTAATAAAAAGAATGTTGAACATGACTTTTAATTCAAATATAGTGGTTCTTGTTGTGGAATATGGATGACCATGCATGTACACCAACATATTGTGTAGTCATGTAACTTGTATTTCTCACTTAATAGTATCTCCACTTGTCTATGTATTGTCATGTTACTTGTAACCATTTCCAATGTACATCAACTCTTCCATGTATTGTCAAATTACTTGTAATGTGTTGTAGGACATGAGATGTATGTGTTACTTGTACACATTGTATAAAATACATTTATCATCATCACCAAATGGCCTATATAAAGGGTGTCAACCTCATTGTAAAAACACACCAAGTTGAATGAAAACATCTCATTCCAACTATCTCATTTCTTCTCTTCTCATTTGTAGTAGTAGTTTATAGTAGTAAAAGTTCTTAGTCTTTTATTTCCTTCTCTAGTTCTTAGTAAGTTCCAAATTAATTTACGACACGTTATCAGCACGAGCTTGCTCTAGCATTAAGGAGATCTTGAAGTTCAAGAAGGCTTGTTGAGGAGACAAAGCTAGGAAGATATAACTTTTGTTATTTAAATAAGTTCAATTTATTGCTATATTATCATAGTTGCTTCCTTTTATTACATGCATTACTTCTATATGCATATTTTATTCATATACTATGCATTATAGATTATTACATTTGGGAGTAAAAATTAGCAATAAAACACACCCACCAAACTATTTTCAAAACTAACACACTTGTAGCCACGTCGGCACACGCCACGTCCACTCACGCGCCACGTCCCGTTGTGATGTCGGGTGACGAAGTGAAGTCGTGACCCAAGTCACGACTTCACTTAAATGAAATCGTGACTTCGGATCACGACTTCACTTAAAGTGAAGTCGTGATCCGAAGTCACGACTTCACTCCCACAACTACCCGAAAAACAGATCCCGGATATCGGTTTTTTCTTCTCTTGGTTTCTTGCTCTCCTTCAACCCCAACGTTGCTCCACTCTTCATCCCCTCGGCTCCACTAGATTGGCTCCATTGTTGGCTCACTTATCTCCATCATCAACTTTAGATCCAAACCCCAACCGACTCGGATTGTAAGATCAATTTGTTTTGAGATTATATGTGTTTATGCTTCATGTTGTTTATCTTATGTTGGATGTTAAATATGTTGTTAGTTTTGTTGTCTCCGGGGCCGAACACTATTTGTTTTAGGGGCTGTTTATAGGGGCTGTTGTTTTAGGGGGCTGATTTTATATGTTTTAGGGGTTGTTTTAATTTGTTATAGGTGACGTATAAATTTGATTTAGGGGCTGATTTTATATGCACTTTGTATATGTATTTTGAGCCTAAATTGATTGAAGTTTCGTCATGGCATGCGTTCTCTCTTTCTACATAGTTAGTTTTTGCCAAAACTCTAAAGATGCAACGACATAGGTAATTTCATTTGTAGATACATTGAGATGGAAGAATATATGAGAGACTAAGAAAAAGTGATGAGTCGAATCCAATATCTAACACCAATTCAATTAGGGTGCATAACCAATTATATGAAGGTCATATAAATTTGACATGTTTATTTGAATTCTTTATATAATGATTAATGTTATATCAGTGATTGGATGATTGTGAGATTTATAGCGCGTAGTCGTAACTTTGATTAGAAGGTCTTTATCAATTTAGTAAAAATTATATTCTACATATATAGGTTGAATAATGGATGATCGAAGAGTATCATTGTTGTGTTATATGAATGGAGACATAGTTGATGGACCATCTACGGGATTTCGTACACAAAACCTCCCATTCGACATCTCGGATCGAAGATGGGTTTAGGCTACAATGAACTTGTGCGATATATTTGTAACTCATTGCGAGATAGACAATGACTTACGAGAGATTAAACATCACATATAGATATCCAAAGACATTGGAAGTGGATCTGCTAACTTCGTCCACTTTGCGAATAGATGATGAGTCGAGTCTCAAAGAGGTTTGGGACTTTGTGGCAGACTTACCACCACCGCATTGCATGGAGCTCTTTATTGATTTAGTTCCGAGGGCAACCGTACGGTAGTTCCAATTGTAATGTAGTGTTACAATAACTGGAGTTGGAGCTGGACCTAGCACTCAACCAATTTATGAGCATAGTCATTGTGCATCGCTTTGACGACCCCAAATCTCGAAATGGATGAGGATCCTCATTCATGTGATGATTTGAATAGTAGTGAAAATGATGACTATTGCGACAACGGGGGATACTAGTGAATTTAGTAGCGATGATGATGCGACGATGAAGGGGATGATGGTCACCATGTTGATGATGACATGATTCGATATGCGTTAAATCGAGTCATAGCGAGATGATGGCTCATTATCTTGTCCTCCAATTTCGAACGAAGTTGGGAACGATGATTTCTTCGATGAAAGCTAGGAAGATATAACTTTTGTTATTTAAATAAGTTCAATTTATTGCTATATTATCATAGTTGCTTCCTTTTTACCAATTACGGCGCGTCGACCAAGATTACGATGCCTTGTGCTTACATGCATTAATCTTCTGCTATGATGCATATTTCACCTATCTGAGACAATTATGTCTTGCGTGACATTGATGATGGAGCTGAGATAGCGAGGTCCAAATATCTTATTGCAATTATGGGCATGGGATAGGTTGCCGTATTAGAAAACGAAAATTATTTCCACCTCCTCCGTTTGGTCATAGGTAATTACTATTTTCTCACATTATAATTTCAATTTCTTCATATCTACGTACATGTGCTTGACATACATGCATTGCGTGATTTTTTTTTCATTTGTCATATGCTTTATCAATGCATACAAAGTACGGGAACTTGATGCATTAAGTAAGCGTAATTACTTCTCAGGTTGACTACGGGTAATATGGGAACCATATCCCGAAAGCGATGATAATGGACCTGCCACCTTTACAGAGCACAAACATTCGACTACATAAGATTGACTTGAGAGGGAAGACGGATAAGGATTGGATCGCGAACATAGTGCTTTTGTCTTCATGTGGAACGAACGTGCCTCCAATATTGCAAATGATGAAAGCTTAGAGGAGCCAATGGACTTTTACGACCAGTATATGATATGGTATCGTCGCATTACACGACGATTCATGTCTCCAGTGGGCTATTCTTTGAGGCTGGGTAAGTACAATTTGATTTTATTCGAGTCATGAATCTTGACAAATTGTTGTTTTCATTCTCCTTTCGCATAAAACTTCATCAATATTTCATATGTAGCAAAATATGATGCACTTGCTTTAAGTATTTCGCGTCATCGAGAACGATATTGGAATTTGGAAGTCATATAGTTGCGTCTTGTTCATAAAATATGCTCAAATGTTGATGTTTGCAAGCACACTAGTAGTGCTATTGTAGTATTCTTGTACGATATTCTACATCGAAAATCAAAGTCAATGTGTGACATATAGTTTTTCTCTTAAAACTACAAACGATTAGTTATTGTTCTATTCTTGATTTTATAATACAAATAATGCTATAAGTTTGAGTTGACAGTGAGTAAGCCTTGTCCCCGGTAAAGCTAAACATTGAAAGGGAGACGAGTTATCCCGTTCGAGGAGGCATGATATTAAGTAGACTATGTCTTGCCACCCAACCTGGAGGTTGTCCCACCAACTCATACGAATAGTACATTTTGTTTATTAATGAATCAAGTTGTGAACATATATTTAATCATATGTTATGTTTTTACATAAAAAAGAGAAAACTATTTTATATTAAATTTATTTTCAAAATATTATTAAGCCATAGTTGAACTTGTTGCCTTATTATATTACCGACAAGAATTACTTGTCATGACAATTAGATACTATAATTTGTGAATAAAACATCTATGCAAGACTATGTTGTGTTGTACAAAATTTAAATCATTTGTCAATATCTCTTTAGAGATTTGAAAAGTGAATATTTCACTTCATATATCTTTTCACCCAATGGAGTTATAAATATATAAATACCAAAAAAGGTACTGCTCCAAAAGCTCAAAATGAGCGGTTGAGTCTCAAACTACAAAATTTAATCAGTCAAATATTAATTATAATTCCGCAATTTTAATTACCTCTATGTTGAGGCTATATGAAAATATGACTGATGAAACAATAAAAAGAAGGTCACGTGGTCCGCCTCGATTTATTGCTGCAACAAATATCGAGTGCGCACGTCAATCCAATAAATATTAAGGATTGATTTTTTTGTCTCATGGTAGCTGAGTAAAATAATGTGATATTATAAATATAATATCGCTCCCGTCCAATTAGTTTAGCTTCAAATTAAGAAACATATGTTGCATATAATGATCATGATCGCAATAATAAATTTATGGGCGTGGAAAAGGTGAAAATATCAGGTAAATGTCGTATTGACAATTCCACAAAAAATTGGAACAAAAGTGGTGCACCACTACAAATGGTAAATAATTATTGACAATGAACGCTCATAATTGTGACATTTTTTGGTCATATATGAAAGACTATTTTGTTTAAATATTGCCATATATATACCCGAATATTTTTGTGACATTTATCATGCCTTCGAAATCAAAGGCAAAATATTATGAATTTTATCAATAAAATATGACTCTTTTTCTAATTTGCCAAACATTATTTGTCTAGATGGATCAACAAATCATGTGTTCAAATCATGAATCAAATAAGAGCGACATATGTCTTGCTGATTGTGCTACAACGCACACAATCCTTAAAAACAGAGAATATTTCTCCAATTTGAACTTACCTGAAGCTAATGCTCAAACAATATCTGACATCTCCGATTTGATTAATGACTCTGGAAGAGCAAATATTATGTTGCCTGGGGGAACAACAATTCATGTTGACAATGCCTTATACTTTGAAAAATCCAGAAGAAATTTACTCAGCTTTAAAGATATTCGACAAAATGGATATTACATTGAAACCATGAACGAAAATAATAGAGATTTTCCAGCTTTATCCTCTGGATTATATTTTACTCATATAAGGCATGTCGAAACGAATGTCGTCTTAAATAAGAAAATTAATGATCCAAAGACATTCATTTTATGTCATGATCAGCTTGATCATCCAGGATCATCAATGATGCGAAGAATAATTAATAATTCGCATGGACATCCTTTAAGGAGTCACAAAATATTTCCAGCTGGTGATTATAATTTTGCTAGTTGTTCTCAAGGTAAATTGATAGTTAAACCATCCCCAAGTAAAATTGTTGTGAAATCCCCAGTTTTCTTAGAACGCATTCAGGGAGACATATGTTGACCTATTTATCCCCATTGTGGACCATTTAGATATTTCATGGTTTTGATAGATGCATCAACTAGGTGATCACATGTTTGATAATGCTGAAGAATTTCAATCTCAAGCATTTAAAAATTATTGCATGTCTATAGGAATTACCATTGAACATTCTGTTCCACACGTGCATACCCAGAATGGTTTGACAAAATCTCTGATCAAACGTATTCAACTAATTGCCAGACCTTTAATTATGAGAACTAAGTTATCAACTTCAGTTTGGGGACATGCAGTCCTTCATGCAACATCTATCATTCGTTATAGGCCTACTGCATACCATGAACATTCCCCCATGCAACTCATTTTAGGTCAACAACCAAATATTTCACACTTGAGAATTTTTGGTTGTGCAGTGTATGTTCCTATACCACATCCCAATAGAACTAAGATAGGTCCGCAACGAAAACTTGGGATTTATGTTGGATTTAACTCATCGTCCATTATAAGATACCTTGAGCCCTTAACATGAGATTTATTTACTGCACGTTTTGCTGATTGTTACTTTGATGGAACAATTTTCCCATCATTAGGGGGAGATAAGAAGCCAATTCAAAAGGAATGGCGCGAAATTGCTTGGAATGCATCAACTTTATCACATTATGATCCATGCACAAATCAATGTGAACTTGAAGTTCAAAAGATCATTCATTTGCAACAAATCGCAAATCAATTACTTGATGCATTTAATGATGCAAAACAAGTGACAAAATAACATATTCCAGCTGTAAATGCTCTTGCAAGAATTGATGTCTCTATGCAACAAAATGCACAAGAACCAACGAACCGCTTAAAGCGTGGAAGACCAGTTGGTTCAAAGGATACAATTCTTCGAAAGAGGAAAACGAGAGTAAAAATAAATACAAATCAAAATACTCATGAGAAAGCACAAGAATCCTTTGATAAGGATTTGTCAGAACAAGTTGATTCTGACGATGAACAACTGCCTCTAGAAAAAGAGGAAAAAATGAAAATAATGAGATCTCAATAATTATTTAAACTCTGGTAAGATTTGGGATCGAGATAAAATTGTTCCTGATGATATATTTGCTTTCAATGTGTCCTTTGAAATATGTGAAAATGATGATGATCCAGAACCACGATCAGTGGACGAATGTCAAAAAGACATGATTGGCAAAAATGGCAAGAGGCTATCCAAGCAGAGTTAAACTCGTTAAGGAAACGAGAGGTTTTTGGACCGATTGTTCAAACGCCAGATGGCGTAAAACCTGTTGGATATAAATGAGTATTTGTACGAAAGAGAAACGAAAAAAATGAAGTTACAAGGTACAAAGCAAGACTTGTAGCTCAAGGTTTCTCACAAAGACCTGACATCGATTATAAGGAAACATATTATCCTGTTATAGATGCAATCACATTTCTGTTTTTGATAAGCCTGGCAGTTTCTGAAAGGCTTGATATGCATTTAATGGATGTCGTTACAGCATATCTGTACGGATCCCTAGATAGTGAGATATATATGAAAATCCCTGAAGGATTTGTAATATCCGAAGAAATAAAATCAAAACCTCATAACATGCATTCTATAAAATTACAAAAGTCTTTGTACGGATTGAAACAATCCTGACGAATGTGGTACAAACGTCTTAGTGATTATTTACTAAAAGAAGGATATGTAAATAATCTGCTTTGCCCATGTGTCTTCATTAAAAGATCATCAACATGATTTGTGATTATTGTTGTATATCTTGATGATTTAAATATAGTGGGAAACCACGACGACATCGTTAGAACATCCGAATACTTGAAAAATGAATTCGAGATGAAAGAACTTGGAAAAACAAAACTTTGTCTTGGTTTGCAAATTGAACATTTTTCAAGTGGAGTACTTGTCCATCAATCAAATTATATTGAAAAAATATTAAAAAGATTTTATATGGACAAGGCACATCCATTGAGCTCTCTAATGGTTGCGAGATCACTTGAGTGGATAAGGATCCATTTCGACCTCATGAAAGTGATGAAGAGCTAATTGGTCCGGAGGTACCATATTTAAGTGCAATTGGTGCACTTATGTATCGTGCAAATTGTACAAGACATGACATTGCTTTTGTTGTCAACCTACTTGCAAGATACAACTCTTCACCAACTCGAAGACATTGGAATGGTGTTAAACATGTTTTTCGATATCTTCGATGAACAAGTGACATGAGTTTATTTTACTCGAGAGGGATAAAATTGAATCTCCAAGGTTATCTTGATCTTTGGATTTTTATCTGATCCCCACAAGGCCCGTTCTCAAACGGGATATGTATTCACCTGTGGTAATATTGCTGTATCATGGAAGTCATTAAAGCAAACTATGGTTACTACTTCTTCCAATCATTCTGAAGTACTAGCAATTCGTGAATCAAGTCGTGAATGTGTATGGTTGAGAAACATGATTGAACATATTCAAGAATCATGTGGATTGCCTTCAATAAAAGATTCTCCAACCATATTATATGAAGATAATGCAACATGTATTCCACAATTAAGTAAAGGATTCATAAAAGGGGACATAACAAAACATATTTCACCAAAATTATTTTATACGCATGAGCTTCAGAAGAATGGTGAAATTGATGTCAAGCAAATCCGATCGAGTGATAATCTTGCTGATTTATTCACAAAAGCCTTACCAACTACGACATTTAAAAGGCTTACATATGGTATTGACTTGCGTAAACTTAAAGACATTGCAAGTAAAGAAACTGAACAAGTTTCACCCATGTTCACATGAGGGGGAGTTATTGATTAATGTATTGCACTCTTTTTCCCTTAGCTATTGTTTTATCTCATTGCGTTTTCCTAGCAAGGTTTTTAATGAGGCAATCTTAACAATATTATACCCATCTTAATATTTATGAGAACAATGTACTCTTTTTCTTTTACTATATTTTTTCCCACATGGTTTTTCTTAGTAGAAGTTTTAACGAGGCACAATCTCTAAGCAAATGTCATCCAAGGGGGAGTGTTGTGGAATATGGATGACCATGCATGTACACCAACATATTGTGTAGTCATGTAACTTGTATTTCTCACTTAATAGTACATCCGCTTGTCTATGTATTGTCATGTTACTTGTAACCATTTCCAATGTACACCAACTCTTCCATGTATTGTCAAATTACTTGTAATGTGTTGTATGACATGGGTGTATGTGTTACTTGTACACATTGTATAAAGTACATTTATCATCATCACCAAATGACCTATATAAAAGGTGTCAACCTCATTGTAAAAACACACCAAGTTAAATGAAAACATGTCATTCCAATTATCTCATTTCTTCTATTCTCCTTTGTAGTAGTAGTTTATAGTAGTAAAAGTTCTTAGTCTTCTATTTCATTCTCTAGTTCTTAGCAAGTTCCAACTTAATTTACAACAGTTCTAACATTTTCTACATTTATTTGACTAACTTGAATATGAAAAAAAATAACTTAAATTTTGCAAAAAATTAAATTTTCAAATGTATATGAAGGTAGTAACGTACTCACTTTGGGCACTCAATTCGGTGCATCTACCAAGAAGCGTTGCTCGGTACACCTACATATCTTATGGTGTACTAACAACACATCATGGTGAGTGAGCCAAATTGAGTGCCCCAAGTGGGTAGCCCAATTTTTTTTTCATAGATAAATTAGTGGCGTAAAAATGCTTTTCTTATCTAAATATTGTTCAAAATGTTAAGACTATATGTGTATATATAATGTAATATATATATAATTCTACAAAAAATGTAATGTATATAAATGTTAATTGGACCGGATTGCGGATTGGATCTGCGGATTAAAGTTCCCAATCCGCAATTCAGTCTAATTCATGCGGATTGCAACTTTTGCAATCCAATCCAATTTATCATACTCAACAATAATGAACCAATTAGAGCTAAACGGATTGGATCAAACTAGATTCGCAGATTTCATGAACACCGTAATATACATATTTGTCGAAGGTACCAATTACTTCGCTTATTTGAAAATTTAACATGCTTGCCCTAAAAAATGACATGTTTTCTTTTTTCAAGAAAAAACGGCATGTTTAATTAGTGGTTAGATTACTACTTCCTCCGGTCATTTATATAAGTCGTTTTAGCAAAAAACTTCTTGTTCAAAATTGTAAGTCGTTTTCAAAATTCAAGAATGTATTTATTGCATTTTTACCCATTTTACACTTATAAAATTACGTTTATAACTCTTCAATTCTTCAATTCATTTAATGTCAAATGACACATATGTAAATTACACTTGTAATTAAGGTTGCCTTAATTCTTCTGTCTTTACCTTAAACGACTTATATAAATGATCGGATGGAGTATTCTTTTATATATATTTCAAAAAACTGAGGTTGAGAATGATCATTAATGCTGTTAATCCCAACCGATTTTTGTGGTGCAATGATATATGCTTGCACCAATATTCAACTAGTGCTGTTGATGTCCGTGTTGATGACTTTTAAACAAAAAACAAACAATGGTCGAGTGAAATATATATATTTTAAGGACATATATTAGTTGAATAATTATTGTTTCTATTTTGGCAAAAAATATAAGTACCTTGTGGAATTGACTTTGACCACAACGAACAGGTTCACACACATGTATAAAAACTAATCAATAACTCCTATAAAAGAGCCTTGAGATGTTAATTTCAATGTTTTAAATTAAAATTTTTTCAAAAAAAAAAAAAGAAGAAAGAAAAAATCGTGGAGTTCTTTTTATATTTCTTCATCTCTTTCTCTTCCACGTTCATAATAAGTTTACATATTTATGGTTATTTACTGATCATCGAATTGAGTAAAGAAATTGAATATTTATTAAGGTGCTTAAGATATTTTTCTACTTTTCTTTCTACGCTGATCTCCCTTTCATTTCCTTCCTCTCTTTGTAAAGAATGAGCTATAATATATTACTACAAAATAAAAGTGCATAAAATAGCACTGCACTTTTTGAATACTAAAAATAAATTAGATCAATTCATGATATCACACGAGCGTAGCGAGTGAGCTCAATTGTGCGGATCGAGCGCAATAATGTAACTAGTAAGTATATAAAGGCGATATTCATTGCCATGCGAAGTGCTTGACCAATTAGCAGGCATATTGTTCATTGATCGCTCATGACCTATTCAGCTAGCTCACGTTACAACAAAATTAAAGCTCCAAAAGTACTAAGTCAACTTAATTAGTTTGATAGAGTCTTAAGAAAAAATTATAAAAGTACGGTAGAAAGTAGTTTAAATGAGCAAAACAAGTATGGATTTTTTTTAAATTCTAGAAATAGGCTATATCGCCTTTTGAAAATGCGCTATTAGGTGAACAAAATTTCTCAGCCTACGTGGACATATGAATAACTGTGACGGCCCCAACTCCAAATAAGGGCACCGCCCGGCCTAATCCCTTAATTAAGCCATAATCTCCCCTATAGGACCTAACAAGGAACTAGTCAGCCTTAGTTCAACACCTAAACATCTACATCTACTAATTATGATACCACCTACAGTTAACTAGCTAGTTAAAATTTTTTTTTCTAACAAGTTATTCAGCGGAAGTCATCGTTACTAGTGGACCTTAAATCCTACGGCCTAACCTATTGTGGAAAAACCAGGAAAAAAAGATCACATGCATATATAAACAAAAATGGCGATATATATAACATGTGTCAAATCAGAAGTTCCTATCACTCAACCCAACCGTAATAATATCATGTACATAAAAACATAATACAAAAGAATACAAAACGTACAAAAATATGTCGTAGCAGTCCGTCTCTGGCTCAGAGATAGTCACAATCTTCTCTTTGCCTGGTCTGCTACTCGGCTGATCTGCACCCACCGTCACAAACTAGACGGTGAGTACATGAAATTATTTAAGTAATACTGAGAGACATTGATCCACATTCCCAAACAGGCAACAAGTATCAAATGACATAATTTAAATATCAACTATGCTGAAAGAAACATCATGCAAAGAGATACTTGAGTTAAACCAATATGAAACTGACTCAAGGCTAAGTAGTAATGGATTAGGGTTGGTTGGCCGTGATCTTCATCACATCAGCCTGTCCACTACGATTTGAGCTCTGCTCTATATCATTTCATTTTAAATTGAGCTCTATATCATAATCTCAAAAGGTCGTACTTACGATTACGCCTTTTCTATTCCAAGTGAATTAATCGTCACCGGAATGTATACTTGCCAACATACCCGAGTTTTAAAACTCGTCATGTCACCCAAGTTATTCTTGCGCCAACAAACCCCGAGGTCCGGTTACCCCGTTCGAGGCACGTTACCCCGTGTGTCATGCAAGGTAGTGGAGAAATCCCCTGACATCCCGGAAAGTCTAGTGACCTCCGTATGAAAGCTGAATTTCTATCATCACATGACCCTAACCACAAGAACCACTTTCATATTCAAAAATGACACAACATTGGAATTCAAAAGATGTAACAGCATACTAATGCCCAAAGGATTAGAGTCAAATAAACACACTAACCTAATATCATGCTATATCACTGACTTTCATACACAACAATCAATATGACAAAGTATAGGAATTAGAATCAATGATATACAAAAACAGAATATGCTGTGAATATCATTAAAATGAGTAACTGAACAAGTCATAGCATATGGATTTCAAAGGCAATTCAGTTCGAATAACTGAGAAGGAATAAATAAATGGAATGAAATGTAAATAAATGTCTCAAATCGGTTTACTTACATACACACAAATTCCTAAACTATCCGCTTCCGTCGCGTCGATGTACGCACCCAAACCCCGTAATAGCTCCTCTACTGTCCTAACATTTGAAAATTTATCAATTTAGTGTTATTATTACTTATTCACAATTTATAAGTTGGTCGAAATCGGTCGAAATTGAGTTCGAGACCAATTTACTGATTTCGCGTTTTTCGAGGTAAAACCCGGTATAACGCCTCAACCAACTCCCGAATTTTTCACTTTTTATAAAAATATTGCAGTTTTATTGATTTGGATCAAAAATATATTTTTTTCCCATTTTTTTGGAATTTTCCTGAATTTTCTATAATTTTTTTTTCTATTTTCAGGAATTTATTATATATTAAAATTGTTTAACTAATTAAATAATTAAATATATATAATAAATATATATTTAATTATATGAGCGTGCACTTGCTCACGAGACTTATTATATGAGCCGAGTGGCTGACGGGACACCCTTAGTACCCGCGTTGACACCTGATCAGGTAGCGGAGTATGAGCGGAGGAGACAGAAGGGCAAAGGACCGAGGAGATGGGATAGAGGTGTTCAGGGGGCAATTGTGCCTTATGTAACATCTCCTACACCTTTGCAGACTATTGTGAGTAGACCTCCCGTACCACCACCATCGGACACATTGCATTGCGGCTCTACGACGTCTACTTTACCGAACTTTACCAAGACTTTCACCACTCCACGTCAACAACATGGTGGTAGAGGCAGAGGTAGAGGTAGAGGACGAGGACGAGATAGTTCCAGACCAGGGCAGAGACATGCATCTACACAGGCCCAGGATCGGACGCAGGGTCAATCTAGAACAGTCACGTGTTTTCGATGTGGCGAGGTTGGACATGTGATTTGAGACTGTCCACAGCCAGCGACAGTGATATATACCTCCACAACGCCGAGAGGTCGTCCATACGATTGCACAGCCTGACGCAGACGCTTCACGGAAACTTATTGAGGGTATGATTTCTATTTGTGGTCACCAAGCTTATGTTCTATTTGATTCGGGTTCGACAGTTTCTTTCATTTATGGTCGCATGGTCAACATGTTAAGGTTGAAACCAGTTAGTGTCGGAGTCCATTTGATTTTGAGTACGGCAGCCGGAGATAGAGTGCACCCTAATTCTCTGGTGGAGAAATGTCTAGTAGAGATCGACGGGGTAGAGTTACCTGTAGACTTCAGGGTGCTAGAATTCCTGGAATTCGATGCGTTGTTAGGGATGGATTGGCTAGCATCATATCATGCTCATATCGACTGTTTTGCGAAAACAATGATATTTGAGATCCCAGGGCGTCCAGTATTCATGTATAGCGGTAATACTCCGAGAGCCGAGAGCATTCGAGGTCGGCTTGCAACTAGTGGAGAGATGGAAACTTTGGTATCAGTATATACCGTTGTTAGGGATGGATTGGCCCAATAATTAATACACGTTTAATTCGGTAATTAGGACAAAATGACCCGTGACGTGGGACCCGCAGCGCGATACGTGTCACTACCGAGGCACGGTGGCCGGGGTAAATGTTATATTTATGTGTTGTATGCCTAGTGTACTGTATATGTGTAGACTACTAAGTCATTTACGAGTATGCAGATACCGAGACGAGCGGGGATGCACCTCGAGTCGCGTACCGACGTGGGCCTGAGGTAGCAGCTCGTATGGTAAGTGTAGCTAGTTCAATTTATTGCATAAAATGAAAAAAAAATATATATAAAAGAGTGGTGGTGAATAGGCCACGTCACTTACAATATATATATAGGTCTTTAAAAAAAATTCATATGGGGATGTGGACCATATGAGGCCACATCAACTACTATCTACATCACATATGTATATAAATATATATATATATATATAGATTGGTCATTTTGATCTCCATCAAAAGAGAAAAAAAAATAAAACGCAGAGACTGAGAGAGAGGAAAGTCCGAGAAGAGGAAGAAGGAGGAAAGGAGAGAGACCGGGAGAGAGAGATCGACCAAGCTCGAAGCAAGGTGAGTTGTTGATTTCGGCTGTTGTGTTGTTGGCTGTTGTTGTCGGTTGTCGGCTGTTTGTCGGTGTCGTGGCCATGGAGGGCCGAACCTCCATGGCCGACCGAGAGAGGAACGGGAGAGATGGTAAGGGGATCTCCCTTGCCATCAAAACCCGTTGGGGTTGGGGTTGGGGTTGGGAGCCAACCCCAACGCCTCACAAAGAAGAAAAAAAAAAAAAAAAAAAATTTGCAGAGGCGCAGCTTCACGAAGAAGAAGAAGAAGAAGAAGAGGGGATCGGGTCGGGTCGGACCGACCCTGACCCGATGAAGACCGGGTCGGGTCGACCTGGATCCGGTTGGACCGGGTCGGGTTTGACCCGGACCCACCCATTTATGTATATATATTTAATTATTTAATTAGTTAAACAGTTTTAATATATAATAAATTCCTGAAAATAGAAAAAAAATTATAGAAAATTCAGGAAAATTCCAAAAAAATGGGAAAAAATATATTTTTGATCCAAATCAATAAAACTGTAATATTTTTATAAAAAGTGAAAAATTCGGGAGTTTGTCGAGGCGTTATACCGGGGTTTTACCTCGAAAAACGCGAAATCGGTAAATTGGTCTCGAACTCAATTTCGACCGATTTCGACCAACTTATAAATTGTGAATAAGTAATAATAACACTAAATTGATAAATTTTCAAATGTTAGGACAGTAATGGAGCTATTACGGGGTTTGGGTGCGTACATCGACGCGACGGAAGCCGGATAGTTTAGGAATCGCTGTGTGTATGTAAGTAAACTGATTTTAGACATTTATTTACATTTCATTCCATTTATTTATTCATTCTCAGTTATTCGAACTGAATTGCTTTTGAAATCCATATGCTATGACTTGTTCAGTTACTCATTTTAATGATATTCATAGCATATTCTGTTTTTGTATATCATTGATTCTAATTCCTATACTTTGTCATATTGATTGTTGTGTATGAAAGTCATATAGCGTGCTATTAGGTTAGTGTGTTTATTTGACTCTAATCCTTTGGGCATTAGTATGCTGTTACATCTCTTGGATTCCAATGCTGTGTTATTTTTGAATATGAAAGTGGTTCTTGTGGTTAGGGTCGTGTGATGATAGAAATTCAGCTTTCATACGGGGGTCACTAGACTTTCCGGGATGTCAGGGGATTTCTCCACTACCTTGCATGACACACGGGGTAACGTGCCTCGAACGGGGTAACCGAACCTCGGGGTTTGTTGGCGCAAGAATAACTTGGGTGACATGACGAGTTTTAAAACTCGGGTATGTTGGCAAGTATACATTCCGGTGACGATTAATTCACTTGGAATAGAAAATGCGTAATCGTAAGTACGACCTTTTGAGATTATCCTATAAAGCTCAATTTAAAATGAAATGATATAGAGTAGAGCTCAAATCGTAGTGGACAGGCTGATGTGATGAAGATCACGGCCGACCGACCCTAATCCATTACTACTTAGCCTTGAGTCAGTTTCATATTTGTTTAACTCAAGTATCTCTTTGCATGATGTTTCTTTCAGCATAGTTGTTATTTAAATTATGCCATTTGATACTTGTTGCCTGTTTGGGAATGTGGATCAATGTCTCTCAGTATTACTTAAATAATTTCATGTACTCACCGTCTAGTTTGTGACGGTGGGTGCATATCAGCCAAGTAGTAGACCAGGCAAAGAGAAGCTTAATGACTACCTCTGAGCCGGTGGAAGACTGCTACGACATATTTTTGTACGTTTTGTATTCTTTTGTATTTCATTTATATGTACATGTTCTTTTTTACTTTTGGGTTGAGTGATAGGAACATCTTACTAGACACATGTTGTATATATCACCATTTTTGTTTATATATGCATGTGATCTCTATTTCCTGATTTTTCCACAATAGGTTAGGCCGTAGGATTGAATGTCCACTAGTAACGATGAATTTCGCTGAATAACTTGTTAGAAAAAAAAATTTAACTAGCTAGTTAACTGTAGGTGGTATCATAATTAGTAGATGTAGATATTTAAGTGTTGAACTAAGGCTGACTAGTTCCTTGTTAGGTCCTATAGGGGAGATTAGAGCTTAATTAAGGGATTAGGTCGGGTGGTGCCCTTATTTGGAGTTGGGGCCGTCATAGGTGGTATCAGAGCCCTGGTTTAGAGATCTCGATGGTTTAAGGCCATATGATACCACCACAGGTGGTATCAAAGCCAAGGTTTATACAACTTGGCTTACTTATATGGTTTTAGGCTATATGATACCAACACAGTTTGTATCAATGCCATGGTTTTGAGAAAACATGGTTCGAAGATTGTAGAATATGAAGTTTCTACAATATGATACCACAACTACAATATGTAGTTGACGACCTATTTTGTTCAGCTATAAACAACTAAAAGATTTAAGAAAAGTAGAAGTTAGAAAACCTTAGTTAAATGTGGAAAACCAGATGGTCCTCGCTTAGAAACTATTAGTTGGGAAGTGAGTGAAAGTGAGTTGGGGATTTGATATATCTATTATATACATGTTAATTTTGTTATGTGTATATATATGCGTTATCCACATAGTAGCTGATTCGCGTTCGTTCTCCATTTGCAGTCGGAGATGGCAGATTCACGCGATAGAGATGATGCTTGGTGCGGCGGCGGCCGATATTCGATACCATCAGCGGAGGATTTCCAGAGGCTTTCAGATCGAGTAGCTGCTCAGGGTCAGCAACTGGCGGATATCATTGCACTGATGACTTCCCGCTTTGCCCCACCAGCACCTCCAGCCCAGACAGTAGATCCTACTACGACTGCAGTACCGACCGTAGTGCCGGTCGTACCCGCGACACCGATGATAGGGACCCCAGCAGTGGAGACAGTGTCTACACCATATTCCACACCCCCATCAGCTAGTTCGACATCGGTAGTTCAGCTGGTGAAAGATTTCATTAGACTAAAATCGGTGTACTTCGACGGTCAGAGAGATTTTGAGAAGATCGAGAAGTGGGTCTTGTCGCAGGAGAAGTTACATAAAGTCTTGCAGATTGATGATAGACTCAGAGCGGAGATCTCGTCGTACACCTTGCAGCGAGATGCCGATGTGTGGTAGCGTGCGACGATAGCTGCTGAGGGAGAGTTTGAGTCTTGGGATGCCTTCAAGACTAAGTTCTATCGGCAGTACTTCCCACCTCCGGTGATGAAGAGGTTGATGAAGGAATTTATGAATTTGAGACAGGGAGCCGATGAGACGGTAATGAAGTACCGAGATAGATACGACTATCTAAGGCAGTTTGCCGGAGATCTTGTGAAGGAGGATGCAGATGACGTGTATCATTTTGGCGATGGACTGAGGCCTGACATTGGGTTATATGTGGTCAGTTCAGGTGCCAGGACACTGGGGGAGATTTTCGAGCGTGCACTTGCTCACGAGACTTATTATCTGAGCCGAGTGGCTGACGGGACACCTTTAGTACCCGCGATGACACCTGATCAGATGGCGGAGTATGATCGGAGGAGACAGAAGGGCAAATGATCGAGGAGATGGGATAAAGGTGTTCAGGGGGCAATTGTGCCTTATGTAGCATCTCCTACACCTTTGTAGACGATTGTGGGTAGACCTCCCGTACCACCACCAGTCAGACCTGCATTGCCAGCTCCTGCTACGTCTACTTTACCAGCTTTACCAGCACCACCAGCCCTACGTCAGCAACACGGTGGTAGAGGCAGAGGCAGAGGTAGAGGACGAGGACGAGATAGTTCCAGACCAGAGTAGAGACATGCATCTGCACAGGCCCAGGATCGGACACAGGGTCAGCCTAGAGCAGTCACTTGTTATCGATGTGGTCAGGTGGGACATATCAATCGAGAGTGTCCACAGCCAGCGACAGTGATACCTCCACAGCGTCGAGAAGTCGTCCATACGATTGCACAGCCTGACGCAGACGCTACACGAAACTTATTTAGGGTATGGTTTTCATTTGTGGTCATCAAGCATATGTTTTATTTGATTCGGGTTTGACAGTTTCTTTCATTTCTGGTCTCATGGTCGGCATGTTAAGGTTGAAACCGGTTAGTGTCGGAGTCCATTTGATTTTGAGTACTGCAGCCGGAGATAGAGTGTACCCTAATTCTCTGGTGGAGAAATGTCCAGTAGAGATCGACGGGGTATAGTTACCTGCAGACTTCAGGGTGCTAAAATTCCTAGAATTCGATGCGTTGCTAGGGATGAATTGGCTAGCATCATATCATGCTCATATCGATTGTTTTGCGAAAATAGTGATATTTGAGATCCCACGGCGTCCAGTATTCATGTATAGCGGTAATACTCCGAGAGCCGAGAGCACTCGAGGTCGACTTGCGACTAGTGGGGAGATGGAGACTTTGGTATCAGCTTATACCGTTGCTAAGAGTCATGGACCTAAACTTGAAGAGATTCTGATTGTGCGCGAGTTTTCGGACGTGTTTCCGAAGACTTACCTGGATTACCACCATCGAGGGAGATCGATTTCATTATTGAGTTGGTGTCTGGTATGAAATCGATATTTATACCACCATACCGCATGACTCCACGAGAATTGGAAGAATTGAGGAAGCAGTTGCAAGAATTGAGCGAGAAAGGATTCATCACACCTTCGATATCACTATAGGGAGCACCGATCCTGTTTGTGAAGAAGAACGGTACTTTGAGACTGTGTATTGATTACAGACAATTGAACAAGGTCACAGTCAAGAACAAGTATCCATTACCGCGTATTACCGATTTATTCGATCAGCTGAAAGGAGCGCAATTTTTCTCCAAGATAGATCTACGATCAGGATATCACCAGCTGAGGATCAGGGAGGATGATAGATACATAACAGCGTTTAGTACGAGGTATGGACACTATCAGTTCACAGTCATGTCGTTTGGTTTGACTAATGCTCATGCTATGTTTATGGATTTAATGCACCGAGTGATGAGACCATATCTTGACCGCTTTGTGATCGTATTTATTGATGATATATTGGTGTATTCAAAGACTCGAGAAGATCACGAGCAACACCTCAGGGAGGCGTTTAGTTGTCATATGACGCACGAGTATGGTTTACTCGAGGCGGCGGCGAGGCTGAGTCAGTCAGATATTGCTAATGACACGGAGGAACTGATTTGTGCTCAAGTGAGACTTCAGACAGTGTCGACTCAGAGAGTGTTAGAGGAGCAGAAAATTGACATTCTATATCCGAGATTCAGTGAGTTAGCCCGAGTTCCGAGTGTACTGACTGGACCGAGACGACAGATCAAGGTGTCTCGATTTCGAGGCAGATTGTGGATACCGGCAGTGGCAGAGCTGAGAGATGAGATTCTTCCGGATTCACATCGTTCCCGATTCACTGTTCATCCAGGAAGGACCAAAATGTACCATGATATGAAAAGACATTTTTGGTCGCCTGGGATGAAAGCGGACATATCAGAGTATATCAAGAACTATGGGATCTGTCAGCAGGTGAAGGCAGAGCATCGTAGACCTGAAGGATCACTACAGACGCTTCACATTCCACAATGGAAGTGGGAAGACATAGCTATGGATTTCGTTCGAGGACTGCCGAGGACTGTTCATCGACATGATTCCATCTGGGTGATTGTTGACGGATTGACGAAATCTGCCCATTTCATACCAGTTGCAACTTATTACACATTTGACCAGCTGAGTGTATTGTTCGAGAAAGAGATTATTAGGCTGCATTGAGTACCTTTGACTATTGCGTCAGATAGAGATGCTATGTATACGTCCAGGATGTGACGGAGTATGCAGGAGCAATATGGTACACGCATACAGTTTAGCACAACCTTTCACCCTCATACTGATGGACAGACTGAGAGGTTGATTCAAACTCTCGAAGATATGCTCAGGGCGTGTGTACTTGAGTTTGGCGGATCGTGGGAAGAATATTTACCGTTGTGTGAATTTGCATACAACAACAGTTATCAGGCGAGCATTGAAATGACGCCATTTGAGGCGTTATATGGCAGACCGTGTCGCTCACAATCTTGTTGGGTTGAGCCAGAAGACCGAAATTTATTAGGGCTTGAAATTGTTGTCGATCACACAGAAAAGGTAAGATAGATTCGCCAGAAGCTTAAAGGAGCCCAGGAGAGGCAAAAAAGTATGCAGACATGTATCGCAACGATCTCACGTACGATGAGGGAGCTTTAGTGTATCTAAAGGTTTCTCCTCGTAAGGGTCATCATCGATTTGGTTTGAAAGGCAAACTAGCACTGAGATTCATCGGGCATTTCAAAATACAGAAACGGGTTGGAAAGGTTGCTTATGAGTTAGAGTTACCTCCACAGATGTCGGGAATTCATCCGGTGTTTCATATTTCGATGCTTCGACTAGCTAAGTCAAAGGCAGGCGAGAGACCGACAATGGATTTGAGTCAGATTGATTTAAGTGAGGATATCTCGTATGAAGAAGCAAGTATATCCCGAAGGTGTTAGTCAAGTGGCAGTTTCATGGAGATTCAGAACTCACTTGGGAACGGGAAGACTATATGCGAGACATATTTTCGTACATTCTCGAGTCAGGTATATTTTACAATTTCGTTTAGTTTAAATTCGAGGACTAACTTCCTATTAGTTGGGAAGTATTGTCACGGCCCAATAATTAATACACGTTTAATTCGTTAATTAGGACACAATGACCCGTGACGTGGGACCCGCATCGTGATACGTGTCACTACCGAGGCACGGTGGCCGAGGTAAATGTTATATTTGTTGTGTTGTATGCTTAGTGAATTGTATATGTGTAGACTACTAAGTCATTTACGGGTATGCAGATACCGAGACGAGCGGAGACACGCCTCGTGTTGCGTGCCGACGTGGGCCCGAGGCAGCAGCTCGTGGGGTAAGTGTAATTAGTTAAATTAAATTTAAAAAAAAATGAGTGGCTAGCATAAGTCTACATATTATAGATAAAAATATATATATATATATATATTTATATTTATATATATATATATATATGGATAAGGTGTGGTTTTTATCCACACATGCAAAAAAAAAAAAAAAAAAATTCATATGGGGATGTGGACCATATGAGGCCACATCACCTACTATATACCTCATATATATATAGATTGGTCATTTTGATCTCCATAAAAAGAGAAAAAAAAACAAAACGCAGTGACTCAGAGAGAGAGGAAAGCCCGAGAAAAGGAAGGAGGAGGAAAGGAGAAAGAAAGATCGAGAGAGAGAGATCGACCAAGCTCGAAGCAAGGTGAGTTGTTGATTTCAGTTGTTGTTGTGTTGTTGGCTGTTGTTGTCTGTTGTCGGTGTCGTGGCCATGGAGGATCGACCTCCATGGCCGACCGAGAGAGGAACGGGAGAGATAGCAAGGGGATCTCCCTTGCCATCAAAACCCGTTGGGGTTGGGGTTGGGAGGCAACCCCAACGCCTCACAAAGAAGAAAAAAAAAATTTGCAGAGGCGCAGCTTCGCGAAGAAGAAGAAGAAGATGGGATCGGGTTGGGTCGGACCGACCCTGACCCGATGAAGACCGGGTCGGGTCGACTGGGATCCGGTTGGACCGGGTCGGGTTTGACCCGGACCCACCCATTTATGTATATATATATATATATATATATATATATATATATATGATGTATATAGTAGGTGATGTGGCCTCATATGGTCCACATCCCCATATGATTTTATTTTTATTTTTTTATCTATATATTTTTTTTTGCATGTGTGGATAAAAACCACACCTTATCCATATATATATTTATCTATAATATGTAGATTTATGCTAGCCACTCATTTTTTTTTTAAATTTGATTTAACTAATTACACTTACCCCACGAGCTGCTGCCTCGGGCCCACGTCGGCACGCAACACGAGGCGCGTCCCCGCTCGTCTCGGTATTTGCATACCCGTAAACGACTTAGTAGTCTACACATATACAATTCACTAGGCATACAACACAACAAATATAACATTTACCTCGGCCACCGTGCCTCGGTAGTGACACGTATCACGCTGTGGGTCCCACGTCACGGGTCATAGTGTCCTAATTAACGAATTAAACGTGTATTAATTATTGGGCCGTGACAATAACGTCTTTTCAAAATGCGCTATTCATGTCTCCGGTCCACGGTGGACAAATATCACGAATAGCGCCTTTTGAAAAGGCTCTATTCGTGTTATTAGGATATAACCATCCACGTGGATGTCCACGTGAATTGGTTGGAGGCTATTTACACGAATACGTGTAAATAGCATTCAGTGTCCACATGAGATGTCCACGTGGAAAATAGATACAAGAATAACGCCTTTTCAAAATGTGCTATTCTTGTTTCTCGGTACACGTGGACATCCCACGTGGGATGTCCACCTGGGCAAGAGCACACGAATTGCACAGGTTATCCACCTCGCGATACGTGCGTGTCGTTTGCATGGATTGTCCACCTCGAGATACGTGTATGTCGTTTGCATTAGTTATCAACTTCGAGTTACGTGCATGACGTTTGGATCATGGACTGCAGCAGGTTGCATGAGTTGTCTTCCTCGAAATATGTGCTTCACATTCGCATGGTTTGCATGGATTGCACGAGGTTGCATGAGTTGTCCACACCTCGAGATATGTGTGTGACGTTTGAATGGTTTGCACGAAGATGCATGGCTCGCCCACCTCGATATACGTGCGTGGCGTTTTCATGTGTTGTCAACCACGAGATACGTGTGACATTTGCATTGGCTTTACCACCTCGAGACACGTGCGTGATGTTTGCATGAGTTGCACAAGGTTGCATGGGTCGCCCACCTTGACAGACGTGCCTGACATTTGCATGAATTCTCCACCTCAACATACATGCGTGACGTTTGCATGGGTTGTCATCGTCGATATGCGTGCGTGTTGTTTACATGGGTTGTCTACCTCGAGATACGCGAGTGACGCGGGTTGTCCATCTCGATATGCACGTATCGTTCATAGAGTGAAGAATTTTGTATAGATAACTCGTTTTCAAAAGAAGTCATTAATAGATTTTAGAATTTTGTATAGATAACTTCTTTTCAAAATGAGCTATCCATACAAGTGTCTTCCACCTCACCAACCATGCATGCCGCCTCATCATCAATAGCTCATTTTCAAAATGAGTTATACATTAGTTTTGAAATTTAAAAGTAAACCCCACTATTTGGTGAATTAAAAACTAAAGCAACCTTATTTTTTGAAAAACAACCAGTCGAAATATACATATGATATATGCATGGTGGATAGTACTATAGCTATATTTGGTTTTAAATATCGATCCATTTCAAGTTATTTAATTATCATAAGTTTACTCAGCAGCACAAGCAACCATGGCGATCTGCGGCTCTATAAATATAAGGGCTTGCAACCTTTTCTCCTCCACACTCACACAACTAATCGATCAATTTAGAAATTAAGATGGCTTCCAAGTTAGTTAAGGCTATTACCTTCATTGTGATCCTTCTCTTTGTTTGCCTCCTCGCTGCAGGTGGTTAGTTTTTCTTTTTTCAATCAATATTAATTAAGGCTGTATCTGAAGAGTTATATATATATATATATATGTTGTAAATTAAGTTGTAAGCCAACTAGAACTTAAGTTGGACTTGCTAGAGACTTAAGTATAGAAGGCATAAATTAAGAACTACTAGAACAAGTAAAGAACAGCAGACAAAAGAGAAGAGTGCTAGAGATGAGAATATAAAGATTTCATTCATACATTGGTGTGTTAATTACAATGATGTTGGCACCCTTTATATAGGTCATTTGGTGATGACGATAATTGTACTTATACAATGTGTACAAGTTATACATACACCACAAGTCATACAACACATCACAAGCAACATAGACAATACATAGAAGAGTTGATGTATATTGGAGATGATTACAAGTTACATGAAGTGTGAGAGCCATGCTTGATGTTACAATTCAATGTGAGAACCATGCTTCACAATGTGGTCACATACATGCATAAGTGTCCATCCATTTCATAACAATATATATATATATATATATATATATATATGTGTGTGTGTGTGTGTGTGTGTGTGTCTAACCCGCAGTACGTAAAATGCGTCTTCGCCTTTACCACTAAATCAACCGGTCCGGATTATATAATATATATTTATATATATACATATTACTTGAAATAAAAGATCAAACATTTTTCATTAGTCAATAATGACGAGCTATTATTGATCAATCAATCTGCGGCAGGTGGTTAGTTTTTCCTTTTTCAATCAATCTGACGTGTTGTATATGCGTAGTCATAGAAGAGTATACAATTTTCTTTATTTTGAGGGATCATTATTGAACAATGGAAAATTGTTTGATCTTTTATTTCAAGTAATATATAGATGAGTTGGCCTAGTGGTAAGAGCGAAGACGTGACTATGTAAATTAGGCGCATTGTCTCAGATTCTATTCCCTACAACAACCAACCATCAGTCGGATTAATGATGGTCTCTTTTTGCAATCTCAAGACTCATGAGACTAGTCAGACAAGTGTCTACATACCCATGATTGATAAAAAAAGTAATATATATATATATATATATATATATATATATATATATATATATATATATATATATATATATATATATATATATATATATATATTATGAGTACTTCTACCATGGGAACTACAGTTACAACCATTAGATTATAATCCAACACATTAATCTATGAGTTATAAATACACAAAACATTTAATGCACAACACATTTTGAGAGGTTCTCATGACATAGGTATATATATACTAGTGGATGGGCACATGCTCCGCACGTGATACACAATCTTAGCACGTACTGTGTGAAACAATGAAATTTAATCACGTACTTATATTAAGTTGGTCATCTCTCATTATTTTTAATATTTTAATTAAAAAAACAACCCACTATCTCACGTGAAGTTAGTTATCTTTCCCTACCTCTACTTATCAATTACCACGTGGCACTCACCACACTTATCGTGCACATTAAGGGATTACATTTAGTTTGTTTTAAACATGAAAAAAATAAAAAAAAGTCATGTATGCCCTTATTTGTTGTAAGGACATGATTTGGAAAGAAAATTTGTTATACTTGACTTAGAAGGGTAAACTTGTAATAAAAGCTATTTTGGCTTCACCAAAATCTTAAGGGGTATTTTCATTATATATAAGATATATATATATATATACACACACATCTAGCCAATGTTGGTGATCTCTTTTCACAATCGCAGGGTCCATAAGACTAGTCAAACAAAAAGTGTTTGGACACCCATAATTAATAAAAAATAAAATAAAAAATAACTATTTTTTAATGAAGAATCCTTAATATGTCATTTGATAGTTTCAATACACATTAATTACTTAATTGACTTTTATACCCTTAATAAAAAAATAAAATTTATTAATCATGCATTAATAACTAGTGTATATAGAAGTGGTGGAGTTAGGAGAGATAAATGGTGATTTAGTAATTTAACTGTCACTTTCTTCACATTCAGGATAATTAAATGACTTTCTTAAAAACTGTGAACAGCTTTAAAACGCCACTTAAATAGAAATGGTGGGAGTAGTAATTACTTCCTCTTGTTAAAAAAATAAGTATTTTTAGCAAAAAATTCTTGATCAAAATTATAAGTCGTTTTTGGAATTCGAGAGTGTATTTGTTATTTTTATTTTTTTACCAATTATACCTTTATAATACAATTCAAATATTTATGATTCTCCAATTCTTCAATTTATTTAATGTCAAAGGGCGTATATATAAATTACACTTGTAATTAAAGTTGTCTTAATTCTTGTGCTCTTATCTTAAACAACTTATATTTGTGACATGATGAAGTATATAACTACTAGCATATATATACACACACTTGTAACCACGATGCTAATTCATGATATATATTAATGACGATGCAGACGCTGCTGAAGTGACTGCTAATGATCATCGCAGCGTTTGTAAGAGGAGAATGGGTTTGTGCTCGCACTACCACAATTGTTACAGTTACTGCAGGTCCTTACTTTGGAGGAGGTTGCCAATCAGGCTATTGCTATTGCTACTACTATTGTGGATGAAATTAAGGCTCGCTTTGTTACCTACATTACGTACTGCAAAATCAATAAGTCTTATATAGAAGACATGGGGGTTTGCCTGATTAATAGATTTTGGGGAAAAAATTCTCACACCCACCAAATTATTTCCAAAACTAACACACTTGTAGCCACGTCGGCCACAGACGCTGTTTGTCTTATGTTGGATGTTAAATTTGTTGTTAGTTTTGTTGTCTCCGGGCCTTCATTATTTGTTTTAGTTTTAGTTATAGGAGCTATTGTGTTTTTAGGGGCTGATTTTATATGTTTTAGGGGTTGTTTTTAGGGGTTGTTTTAATTTGTTATAGGTGACGTATAAATTTGATTTAGGGGCTGATTTTATATGCACTTTGTATATGTATTTTGAGCCTAAATTGATTGAAGTTTCATGGCACGTATATAGTTAGTTTTTGCTGATGCAAACATAAGTAATTTCATTTGTAGATACATTGAGATGGAAGAATATATGAGAGACTAAGAAAAAGTATGAGTCGAATCCAATATCTAACACCAATTCAATTAGGGTGCATAACCAATTATATTAAGGTCAAAGAGTAAGTTTATATTGTACTTTTGATATGGTATTGATTGATATGGTATTGATTGATATTGTTGCATTCACTTCTTTTGATCATGTTTTATATTCTACATATATAGATTCAATAATGAATGATCGAAGAGTAAGTTTGTTGTGCTATATGAATGGGGACATGGTCGATGGACCATCGGGAATTTCATACACTAAACCGCCCGTTCGACATCTTAGCGAACATGGGTTTAGGGTACGAGGAATTTATGAGTTTTGTCTATAATTCTTTGGAGATAGACAATGAAAAGATGATATCGACCATCACATATCGATATCCGGCGTACATCGATGGTAATGCTTGCCAACTACGTCCTGTGCGAATAGATGATGAGGCGAGTCTCAAAGATGTTTGGGAGATTGTGTGCAGAATTACCACCACCAAAATGCATGGAGTTTTATATCGATTTGAGAACGAGAGATTCGTATAATAGTACAAACTCGTATTTATGTAATATGGCGTTAGATTCTCGTGGCCGGACCTAGCACTCAACCAAATATGGAGCGAGTCATTGTGCATCGCCCTTCATGATTTGGAAATCCCGAGATGAACGAGGATCCTTGTTCTCCGTGATGAGTTGAACACTAGTGAAGACGGAGACTATTGCGGTAGTGACGAAGGTACTAGTGAAGATAGTAGCGATGATGATACGAGATGATGAAGGGGTTGATGCACATCATGTTGATGATGCCATGATTCGCTACACATTAAATCGAGTAATTGCCGATGATGGCTCATTATCTTGTCCTCCAATTAGAGCCGAGCTTGGGAACGATGATTTTTTCGACGAAGAGGCTCTTGGAATTGATGGTGCGCCGTTGGTGTACGTGAATTTGTCGTACCTTCTCCCGTGCATTTATGGAATTGAATAGCGAGGCATTGCAACCCCTAAATGAGAATGCTATGATCCCTTTAAGGTCTATATGGAATGAGGGAGCGGAATTTCAAAAGGGCATGCGGTTCATGTATAAAGTAGATATCCAACATGCTTAGTGAAGTTGTATAGCATAAAAGAACAGGCGATTTGTGGTGACTCATTCTACACGTAATGTATGGATTGTTCGATGTAAGAAATATGTAGATGGATGCACTTGGAGGTTGCGTTGTTCAAGAAGAAAATCGCATGGAATGTTTGAGATTAGTAAATATGCAGGACCACATACATGCATCTACGCCAATTTGTCCAAAGATCATGCGCATTTGGACTCCACCGTTATATGTCGTGAAGTTGAAAATGTGGTGAGAAGAGATCCGTCCATTTCAGTTCCGGTCTTTGCATCGATCGATGATCAAGGACAAATACGATTATGACGTTCGTTACAAGAAAGTGTGGTTGGGGAAGAAGAAGGCAATTGCTAAAGTCTATGGAGACCGGGAAGAATCGTATAAAATGTTGCCGCGGTGGATGGTCGCTCTTCAAGAAACCAATCCAGGGACACGTGTGGAATGGCGGCATGGGGAGCCTAACGCGAACAATGAGGTTATATTCAAATGGGTTTTTTTTGGGCATTTGAACCTTCTATTGCGAGGCTTCAAACATTGCGTACGACCAATGATACGGATTGATGGCACATTCTTGTATGGAAAATACAAACACAAACTCTAATAGCCACTTTGTTGTTGATAGTAAAAGTCATGTATTTCCTTTAGCATTTGCCATCGTTGATGAGGAAAGTCAACACAAATGGGATGGTTTATGGCTTGCTTGCGACATCACGTGATCGATAGGGATGGTATATGTGTCATTTCGATCGACACCCTGCATATATTGTTGGCTATGAACAATCCGCAAAATGGATGGACTCCTCGATAGGGCTCACCACGATTTTGTCTCCGTCACATTTGCGTAATTTTAACATGAGGTTCGGGAGCAAAGAATTAAAAGATATGGTGTACTTGGTACGTGTACAACATCAACCCCAGAAAATTCAAGCGTCATGATGAACTTCAAGAAATTAATGCGGAATGTATTGCGTGGTTTAATGACCTTGATCGAGCACGGTGGACGAACGCATACGACAAAGGATATCGATACGGATGGATGACTACCAATCTAGTGGTATGGTTTATCGTGTCCATAATTTGGTACCATGGTTTATTTACTACATTTGATTTGTTACGTTTAGATGGTTATACTAATATGCATATTTTGTTCCTACCGTAGAATGCTTTAACGGGTCCTTAAAGGCGCGCGATTCTATCCCATCACCGCATTAGTGCTGAAGTGACTGCTAATGATCATCGCAGCGTTTGTAAGAGGAGAATGGGTTTGTGCTCGCACTACCACAATTGTTACAGTTACTGCAGGTCCTTACTTTGGAGGAGGTTGCCAATCAGGCTATTGCTATTGCTACTACTATTGTGGATGAAATTAAGGCTCGCTTTGTTACCTACATTACGTACTGCAAAATCAATAAGTCTTATATAGAAGACATGCATGCACGTATCTGTATAGTATACATGCTATATATATACTGGGATGCTTATGTACACAATAGAGTGCACAAAGTTTGTCTAAGGTGGTTTGTGTTGTGACTTATATGTCGTCAGTTTGTGGAAGTTCTGTACTCATACAAATCGTATCAATAAAAGACTTGTTTGGATTTTTGTCCTTTTTTTTTTTTGAGATTCGGTAGGAAAAATTAAGACCGGTATAAAAACCGCCTTGAGCATCTCCAACCAACTCCATTTTGGGGCTGGTGAAGTGCAAATATACCCCCAATTGATGTGCGTCCTACGTGGATGGCGCACAGGTACAATACATACTGTTCATTACACTAAAGTCTTGTTTGGTTCATTTTTGCTAACTTACAATGTTAGTTGAGAGTTATCTCCTTGGAGTTAACTCATTGGAGTTAATATTTTCATGTTCGATTGAACTTTAAACTTGTAGGGAAGTTTCAAAATTTTAAACAATAAAAAATATTAATTGACGTAAATAGCCTTTAAACAAGAGAGAGATGAGTCATTAATGAGGGGTAATTGTGTCTACAACTCCTGAGAGATAACTCTCTCGGGGGTGGTGGGGAGATATCTCAAACCCTAAGGTGTAAATTGGGAGATAACTTACATTCAAGTTGGGCAACCAAACAAGATTAGTTCCCAACTCTCTGTAAGTTATCTCCACCCCTAACCAAACAAGGCCTAAATCTTATTTTATTTTTATTTTTTTGATTTTTATCTTTCAACAATTTCTGTTTTAATTTGTAAAGTATTAAAAATTAAAATTGATTAAAATGTAATAAAATAATAAATAAAGTAAGATAGCGTAAAAGGTAGTATTGGTGGGTTGGAGAAAATCAATATTTAGTGCGAAAGTTGCACTAAAATAGTACGAAAGTAACGCCATTTTAGTGCAATGGTTGAAGATGCTCTTAGCGGATTAAGAACGAACAGTCACATCTTTTTGGAACTCCATATATACGACATTATAGCTAAGCTCAATGTAACATTTTTATGTGTGAGAGCAAACAGGGCACATACATGTGTGAGCTAGCTAGACTGTTTGAGAGAGTACTGTTAGAGCATTTTTAGAAATAATGCATGTATAACATTTTAATGTATGTAACAAAAATTTAGCAACTCGAACTTAAGTTTCCTTTTCAATGATTTCTTCATTGTCAAGTACTTCCCTCAATATTAGTTTTAGAAATAATCTAACGTTATATCACGTATAATACATAGTTTCTCATCTAAAATTTTTTTTGGATAAAGGAGTTTCTCATCTAAAATTAATCACAATGGTAACTTTTTTTTGGTTTGGAAATTTTGTTACCGAATCAGTAATATGGTAATTTCCAATTCCATCTCTACAGAAGAATTATATATAGAGAAGTACTAGAATGACGACATATCATACCATAAGACATATTGACGCACAAGAGTCATTCATGCGCGCACTCATGATATTGGGATGCGAGCATACACAGATCTCGATGCATAATACATAAGTCGAGGTCGCATGTAAGCCAATGTGTATTGCAATTACTTAACAACTTATTCTATGTGCAGTGCTTCTCTACTAGTAGTACTTCTCGTTTGTTCTTGAATGAACAATTAGTCCTAGTTATTAGAGCTCGAAAATGAAGATTTTCGCGACTTCTACTGGGTTTCAATCACTAGTTACTTCTCTAGTCTCGTCGATTGCGCAAATTTTGATCTCAATTATTCCAATGAAGCAGACAAAGAAATTGTTCATCAACAACAACCAAAACACCAAGTACTTATTTGGTTCGAGTGTTAGCTAATGTAAGTCTAAGATTAGTTGTAAAGCTGGTGTTTGATTCGAGTGTTATGTAATACATGGTCTTACCAAAGACCACAAACCCAAGCTTACCTAAAGACAGGGTGTAACGACCCATTTTCCAAATGGACCGTCACGGGGGCCAATGAGGGCCCACAACTTGGCCTACTAGCGCCAGCTGTGTCCCACATGCCAACTCATCCACCATTTAATCGTTATTACCCTCAATTAACAACATTTTATTGTCTAAATTGATAATGAACCAAATCATCTGCCTATAATATCAAGTTAATCCCAAATAAACCACAGCGGAAGTCTTTTACATGACAATTAAAATACGAAACAGTTAAGTCATGCATTTAACTCTGATACCTAGTGTGGAAAACCCATATATCAGCATATATCAATCATGTACCTCGATGTATCAAAATATCAAAACTATAGAGTCATGAGGTATCTCACAATCCCAAATCCCAAAATAAAACAAAATATATATATACACACGTACAAGCCTTGCTATATGTCTCTGATTCACAAATATTCTGGTAGCTTGCCCTTGCCACGACTCGTACTAGGATCTGCACTCAAGCCATCACAAAAAGACAGATGACGAGTCAAGAGTGAGTATTCCCAAGGAAATTAATTGAGCAATACTGAAAGTAAATACTGGAATTTAAAGAACACTATTAAATAAACAAGCGAAAATAAATACAATCAACTGTGCTCATCGCATGCATAAATAATAGTGCAAGCTCAAATGTGTGTTCTTAGAGCCTAGGGTCAGACTAGCGCCATACTTCGGACTCTTTCACAGACTAATGCCGTCGAGTAGCACTCAAGCAAGGCCAGTATCTGGATCCGCTAGGTGGTAACCAACGACGCACCCACACGTGCCCCGAAGCGACTTTCGGGCCGACCTATTCACCGAGATCCCTGACGCACGCGCTATGGCCTAGTGGACATACACACAGAAATGGTACGGAGGGAGAGCCTCAACGCCCGTCCATTTAACCACACTAGGAATAGAGTATTGAAAGACAAAAAATGAATTCAAAAGCAAAAGTAAATACTGCTCAAGTAATTTCAGTTGGGATACTACACACCTCAAACCGCACTCCGTATCCCGTCACTAACCCCAGATATCCCAAATTACTGGCCGAAATGACCTATTCCAATTATAATTGATTTTTTTTGTCAATTGGATGTGTTTTAAGTCATTTAACAAAAATAATGTCAAAAAATAATGTCAAAACTGCAGGATCTAGCGCGTTAGGTCTGGGAATTAGCGCGCTAGATTCCCAGATAGTTATACGTTCTTCATCAGGAAGAACATTAGCATGCTAATCGCGCTCTGGACAGCAAAACTGCTGAAAATTCTGGGTTCCTCTAACACCAACAACAATAACCATTACCACAACTCCACCCACTGAAATACATGTACTTGAACACCACCAAATCAACTACTTAACAACCATCAACATAATCCATATTGGATTGACACCAACCCCTCAAAAATTTAGACCAAAAGAAAGAGAAAGTGGAGATAGTTGTGATTCTCACCTTGCTTTGTTGATTTCCCCACTCCAAGCTCCTCGAATCACCAAGTTTGATCACTCAAAACCCTGTTTTCTTCCTCTCAATTCTCGGATAGAAGATAAGGAGAGAGAAAAGTGGTAGAAAATGAGGTTTCATTGACTTTTTATAGTCAATTGGCATCCCTTCTCACATGTGAATCTCAAGGCAATCCAAAAAGCCGTATTTCCTCCCTTTCCTACCACTCATGACTTCGATTTTGACACCAATGGCACACTCACCCTTGTATTTAACTCAAAAAGTGATGTTTCAGGTGTTCCGACGTCCGGTTTCTCGCTCGAACCGCGACATACGCGTACTACCATGTCTATAACCACCAAATATATATTTCATATTATTATTTAACCCATTTTTTTATTTATGTGTGTATTATTTCCCCCGGCCTAGTGTTAAGTTGGTTCAAACTACTCGGTACCCGCGTCGACACGTATATCGAGGCGAATACTTAACACACAGTCTCACCGTCAACTGGACTATAATTACACACATTACGATGCCGTTTAATCTAGTTTAACGTATACACCATAATTTAGACAAATCAGCATACAAAAATAACAATTTACCTAGCTCCAAGCGCGCACAAGTCTAGCTGCGGGTCCCACAAACGTCTGAGCTATCAACCGCGGTCTGCAACCACGTCATTAATAACGGTGAATTAATTTTAGGCATGTCTTTAGATAACCACGATGTATTTTGTTGGTCAAAAGTCCATCCAACCTCTCATCAAATGTAACCTTTCCCAATCATCTCCACACATTCGTCTCGTTCTGCACTCATCTCCTTCTTCACGAACTCATCTCATGCATGTCGTCCTCTACAGCCAAAAGAGGAAGACAAGATGAAGAAGACCTTCACATCCGCGGTGCTGAGAAGCGCATACTGTTGGTTCTGCTGGGTTGGTGAAGTGATCAGTTTACAGAGGATGGTGATCCTTCTGGCCCCTTTCGCTGGATTGGTGAGGAATCCGTTATGTGGGTGTTTTATCTTGAGGGATATTTTTTGGATGCACTGATTGGTGATTGATGCCTGGGCTCTACAGTTTGCAACCGAGAGGATGCAACGAATTTGGTATTTGGCAGTGCTCTCTCTTTGTTTTTGCTTTTTTTTTTTTTTTTTTTTTTTTTTTTTTTTTTTGGCTCTCACTCTTGGTGGGCCTTCATCGGGGTTTTGTTTCACCCCTTCTAAAGCCTACATCACTCTTTTGTTCTTTTTTTCTTATACTTATACATACTTATTTTTACAGATTAATATATATATAGCAGTGGAATATTGCCTCCTATTCATAAAAAAAAAAATCAGTTTACGGAGGATTGCATGAAATATTGTGGCTGGGCATCAGTTTTGGGTGCGGTGGAGGTAAAAGAAACTGGAGTTGTGGGATGGTCCTTGACAATCAGGTTAAGCACATCAGGCCTCGAATAGTGGCCAACTATATCGAAGTCAAATTTTGCTCGTGCAATTTCTCCCATATCTGCATCAATCAAATATGAAGCAAAGTATATATTGAGAAATATAAATTGGTTGCGTCAATCGAAGTAAGAACCATGCATGAGAAGAAGTTGATGAAATCAACTCATATTAGAGTCTCGCCTTGGTACGTAATTGGGTCCGGCCAACACAGTACTTAATGGAGATGGTCGATCAATCTCCAAACCCCCATATGACCAGCTCCATTGCGGTGGGCATCAGTTTTCGATGTTTACCAAGGTAATTGCCCTGGGAGTCGCAAAATAGAACAACGCAGTAGAGGGTATATCCATCTTTCTCAATAACCCCCATCACTAAGTACCCCTTGTATTTGGTGGCAACCATTGCTGAGAGTAGTTGGAGTTCAGGAGAAGGTGTTGGAGGGTAACTTAAACCAGACACATTTACATAAAACATCTCTCTAAGTCATAACTTAAGTAAGTCAATCTCAATACCTTACATATAACTCCAACCAAACGTGGCCCCAATTGTTGAGGCAATGCATGCAAAAAGTACTAGTGATGGTCTTCTATCTCACATATAGTACTAGTGATGGTCTTCTATCTCACATATTGGCCCTGTTGATTGCTAATAAGTCCTTAGATGAGGAGGATATTGTTAATGACAATGATTTTATGTTCGAGAAAGATGTCGTCGAACCTGAAAGATCGGCACAGATAGATGGCTGCCCTAATTTCTCAAGTTAACATAAAAGCACTAGAAAGGACCTCTTTTCGCCCTAATTTCGCATTCACAAGCAAAGGTGGAGCCACATATATGGCTGCCCTAGTCTGTGGCCTGTATGTGCCCCCATTTATAGAAATACCTAGGCTAGCCCACCCGTTAAAATAATGCTCAGGATACCCTTTGTAACGGCCCACTTGCCAAATGGACCGTCACGGGGGCCGATGCTGGCCCACAACCTGGCCTACTAGCGTCAGCTGTGTCCCACATGCCAACTCATCCACCATTTAATCATTATTAACCTCAAAAGACAACAATTTACAGTTTAAATTGTTACTGAACTCAAGTCATCTGTTACGATCATTTTCAACCCAAATAAATCACAGTGGAAGTCATGCAATTAACTCTGACACCTAGTGTGGAAAACTCATATATCATATGTACCCCAATGTATCAAAATATCAACAGTACAAAGTCCTAGTGTCTCACAAAAATTCCAAATCCCAAAATAAAACAAAATAAGTATATACAAATGTACAAGTTTGGCTAAACGTCTCTGTATTCTGGTAGCTTGCTCTTGCACAGGCTCGTACTAGGATCTGCGCTCAAACCATCATAAAAGACAGATGACGAGTCCAGAGTGAGTATTCCCAAGTAAATTAAGTGAGCAATACTGAAAATAAATACTGAAATTTAAAGAAAACTATTAAATAAACATGCAGAAATATAAACAGGCAATTGTGCTCCTCGCATGCATATATAATAGTGAAAGCTCAAAGTGTGTGTTCCTAGCCCCTAGGGTCAGACTAACACCATACTTCAGACTCCCAACAGACTACTGCCGACGAGTAGCACTCAAACAAGGCTAGTATCTGGATCCGCTAGGTGGTCGGCGTGGAACCTACGACGCACCCACACGTGCCCGTCATTCTCTCGGGTAGCCCTATTCACCGAGATGGCACACGTGCTATGGCCTAGTGGGCGTACACATAGAAATGGCCCGGAGGGAGAGCCTCAACGTCCGTCCATTATACACATACCGGGAATAGAGTATTAAAAGACAGGAAATGAATTCAAAAGCAAAAGTAAATACTGCTCAAGAAATTTCAGTTGAGATATTACACACCTCACACCGCACTCCGTGTACCGTCACTTACCCCGATCCGGCTTCGCCTAGTCCCGGATATTTCAGATTATAGCCCATAATGACCTATTTCCATGTATAGGTGATTTTTAGTCATTTGGATGTGTGTTAAGTCATTTCACATAAATTATGTCAAAACAGCGGTCCATTAGCGAGCTAGGTCTGGACATTAGCGCGCTAGATACCCAGACAGTTATACGTTCGTTACCCAGAAGAACATTAGCCTGCTAATTGTCATTAGCGCGCTAGATTCTGCGATTAGCGCGCTAATCGCGTTTTGGACAACAAAACCGCTGAAACTTTTTAGGTTTTCCACACACCCAACAACCCATCAACAGCCATAATACCAACAACAACACTTCAACACACTAGAAACTCATCATAACAACAACTCAACAATCACCAAAACCATCACCGACGCCTCTAATATTATGATCAAAAGATAGAGAAAATGAAGATTGGTGTGATTCTCACCTTGGACTTAATGTTTCACTCCTCCAAACTCCTTGATTCACCACGTTTGAGCTTCCAAAACCCTGGTTTCCTCATCTTAATTTCGAATAAGAAGTTGAAGAGAGAGAAAATGTGGTCGAAGTCAAAAATTTGACTTAATTATATAGCTGCTTTGTCATCTCCACTCACTTGTACATCACTAGGCAATCAAATGGTCCTCATTTGCTCCTTTTCTCACCCCTCATGACTCCAATTGTGACTCCGTTAACTCACTTGCTCTTGTTCTTAGCACAAAAAGTCCATTTTCGGACGGTTCGATGCCTGGTTTCGCGTCCCTGACCGCGACCCACGCGTACTACCATGTCCCTAACCACCAATTAGACATTCCATATTAATTATTTAACCAATTTTTATTCATTTTGTGTGTATTATTTTCCCCAGCCTAGTGTTAAGTCGATTAAACTACCTGGTACCCAAGTCGACACGCATATCGAGGCAACTACTTGACATGCGGTCTCGCACGTCAAATGTAATATACTAACACACATTGCGATGTCATTTACTCTATTTCAAGATAAACATCCCAAATTAATCAATTCAGCACATAAAAGTACTATTTACCTAGCTCCAGACGCGCACAAGCCTAACTGTGGGTCCTAAATGCGTATGAGCTATCAGCCACGTCTGCAAACACGTCATTATTAATGGCGAATGAAATGCACGCCGTTACACCCTTGATCTAGAACAGAGGAGCTTGAAATCCTGGCTCCGCCCATTTTTAACAACCCCTTTATATTTGATGGACGCCTTCCTTTATCTTTCAAATTAAACTCTAGTACTAACTCAAGTTCAAGTTGTTAATATGGGTATTCAACCAAAATCTCAAACACCTACTCAACACACACCAAATTGACAATAATTAACACAAAAAAAATCAACTAACCAAAAGCCACATTTGAATCCCAAACACCCATGAAGAAATAAGCAAAACCCACTTCAATAATTGAACTAATTAGTCATCTGAACCATCAGAAGAAGATTAGCATCCCAATGTTCATCAAAATCATAAAAAACCCATGAAGAAAACAAACATAGAAACTGAAATAACCCAATATTCAGTGGAAAATGAAGGTGAAGCTATGAACACTCACCTTGTTCCTCCTTTGCTCAGTTGTCACAGCAAGAGCAAAAGCAACAAGGTCTAGAATGAACACCATCACTAATAGCTGTGTTGAAGCCATGAAAGCTTGAGCTTTGTTTTCACAAAATCTCTCTCTCTCTCTCTCTCTCTCTCTCTGAAGTCTGGAAAACTCAAAACGCAACAGTAACCATTACGGGATATCCACTTGGTCGAGGCCGCGTGGACGGCTCTTGTACCCATTTGCACCTGATGTGACTTTGAGATGTAGCAAACAACATTGATAGAACCACGAAAGTTTAACAACTCATATTGTCATATATCGGATAATATACATACAAGTGGGTGCACAAGGATTGGATCTAATTAAGGTCAATCTGTAATCTAATTCAATTATTGCAAATTGAAAATCGCAATCCGGTTATGTCCATTTATTTCGCTAATTCAACTTGATCCAATTTACTGAATGCGGACTGGACTAGAGAAAGTTATGTGGATTGACAATTATAAAATTAAAGGTTAAATTAAAACTTAAGAAATATCAATGAATGAGTAACAAATAAAGTTACGATTAATAAAAAATGTTGAATATGACTTCTAATTCAAATATATTAATTTTAACGTTTTCTACATTTATTTGACTAACTTGAGTATGAATAAACGTAGTAACGCACCACTTTGGGCACCTACCAAGGAGCGTAGCCCAATCATTTTCCATAGATGAATTAATGGCTTAAAAATGCTAATCTCATCTAAATATAGTTCAAAATTTTAATTAAGAGTATATGTATATATAATGTAATATATATAATTTCTAAAAAAAATGTAATGTGTATATATATAATTTCTAAAAAAAATTAATGTATATAAATGCTAATTAGTAGGATTGCAGATTGGATTTGCGGATTAAGGTGCCCAATCTACAATTCAGTTCAATTCGTGCAGATTGCAACTTTTGCAATCCAATCTAGTTTAACACACTCAAGTTATGGAGTCCAAATATATATCGATCCATGCCATGGGAATCCCTCAAAATGTGTTGCACATTAAATGTTTTGTGCATTTAGGACTCAGATTAATGTGTTGGATTAGAATCCAATGGTTGTAAATAGAATTTCCATGACATTAGATTTTTTGATAAGCACGAACTCAAATAATAAATACTTCCTCCAGTCAAAAATATATGACGTTTTGAAATTTTCTGGCTTTAAAAATATATAACGTTTTCGAGATACGAGAGAACTTTGTACCTCTTATATACCTATTTTACCCCTCTTTTTAACTCAAACATTAAATTATAATTAAACACTTGTATTTCTTTCATTGGATGAAATAAAGAATTAAATTTGGGTAAAAATGTAATTTAAACTCACAATTAATGCTTTCTTAATATGTGTATTTTGAGCAAAAAGTCTTATATTTTTTACCAGATGGAGTATTTCGACCAGGAGAATGATAAAATGATACACTTTGAGCGCACACTTTGTTTTTTAGCCATTTATGGCTCTTTCTTGTCTCCCAAGGCATGGGACCCACATGTGACATAACACCATAAAAAGAGTGCGCCCCAGGTGTGCGTTCAAAGTGTGTCATTTAATCATTTTCCATTTCAACCATCACTTGAATTTACTATTCTGCTCTTAATTAACTCTTTCAACTATCACTCTAATTTACTATCCTACCCTTAATTAAGGGCATAATTAATCAATTTTTCAACTGTCACTTGAATTTACGATTTTATATTTTATTAAACATTTCAACCTTCACTTAAATTTACTATTCTGCCCTTAATTAAGGGCATTCCCGCTATTAAATCCAAATAGTTATAATTAGTTGTCAAAAAGTCAGAATAAAAATAAAATATCACATTTTTTGGAATATAAAAATAAATTATTAGATTAATTAAATTTTCACTCGCTACGCTCGCAGGTTCAAGTGTGCATAGCACGCTCCAGAAACTATTGTATATAGTAGGTAACCCAAATTGTCATAGAGAGAATTAAATGCATATCAATTCATTTCATCTTGGAAACCCAAACTATCATAAATAAGCAAATTAAATTTTGTTAAATTTTTTTGAATCACTATAATTAATTGTAGACATTATTGAATATATATTAATTGATATATAGTCATCTTGAGAGACATTTGTAAATTTTATGATCATTATTGATATATATTATCATGAAAATTTATTTCTCCATCCATGTACAAATCTATGTGTATGTACATATACGTAATGGAACATTTTTAGGAAGAAACTCGATAACACGTGACATTATGTCCTTCGAGTTTTTTTCTTTAGTTGTGAGCTTATTTCTTTTGTTATTTATTTATGAAAAATGCTAAAAATGACATCCAAAAATGACACCCTTAGCATGGCGTGCTGCTCCACATCTTTGGCAGGTGTCGGTGCGCGACTCGAGATGCATATCACACGTGTTTTACGACTAAGAACTATTTTTGTACATCCATTTTCATGTGGGGTGCACAAGCCACGTCATGAAAAAGTGACTTAGGGGTGACATTTTAGCATTTAATTTTATTTTTTTTTAGCCAATGATGTAAGACATAAGGTCTTTTTTTATTTTAAAGAAAACTTGCAAACTTTTATTGTTGATTATGTTTTGCTTTTATGCTCACTCTCTCAATAATTATTAATGTGACACTCTCCGACAAAAAATTAAAGCTAGTGACATTACAAATTTACAAAATAAAAAACTAACATGATATATTTGCGCAATTAAACCTTTTAAATAAATTTGACTATAGACCTAGTGAGAACAAACTCAGTTTGTTTAGTGATATTGTTTCTTGCTTCAAAATCAACTAAAGATTACATCTGAAATTTTTTACATTTATTTTTACGATAGATTTATTTTTATTTTACATTGATACTTGGGTCTTGCTAATGCGCGGAGCGCGAAATTGCGACTGGTAAAAAATATAAAAGAAAGACTTCACCTTTTAAAAATATAATATAATTATTGATATAAAATTAAAGTTATTTATAACTTCTTAAATACTATTGTAATATCTTATTTAAATTCTATATTTTTCATATCATTTTCTATTTTTCTTTATAGTAGTTATGTATGTATTAATTTAGTTTTTAAGTTTTTTTTTTTGTCCAAAGCTCAATTTAGTTTTTATTTTCATCATTTTATTTTCTTTTTGAAGGTAAATATGTGTGCCTGTATTAGTATGTTTAAGTGGCATTTTATATATTTTTAAAGAAAAATGTAACATTTTATGATTAATTATTATTTTTAAATTTATATTTTATTAACAAAACATGTTACAATCAGACTTTTCTTAAGTTAATTTTATTAAATAAAATGATTTATCATATTGCATGATTATTTTTAAGAGAGTTCATGTGACGACCCCTTCTCCAAATAAGGGCACCGCCCGGCCTAATTTCTCATTAAGCCATAATCTCTCATATAAGACTTAACAAGGAACTAGTCAGCTTTATTTAAATACCTAAAAACCTACCAATTATTCCGTATTAAAAACATGATACGGTAACTAGCTAGTTCTACTGACTACCCTATGGTTGTCTATAAATCAGAGTTAAGTTAAATTTTTTAACCTAACAAGTTATTCAGCGGAAGTCTTATTTAGTGGACATTTAGTTCTAAGGCCTAACCTATTGTGGAAAAATCAGGAAATAGTGATCACATGCATATAGAAACAAAAGTGGTGATCTATATAACATGCGTCTGGTCAGATGTTCTTATTAAACATGCATTAATTATTTGGGCCGTGACAGTTCATTAACAACTTGCTAATTATTTTTTGAAGGAAATATAAAAAAAAAATTAATGAAATTCTCAACTTGTTTTTTTTTAAGTTAAACACCCAACTATTTAAATAGTAAAAAAAATCTGAAATTTAAATTTATTGAAAAATATTTTTAGTTGTCAATAATGATAAAACTCATTCTTTAATTATATATTATATATTTTATCTATTTAATTTAATGGTTTTTCTCTTTCAAAATTATGCAACACACGTAATTTTGTGCATGACATATATTTTTAAAAACTTTGTTCTAATATTAAAATGAACATAGTATATATTATTGATGTTTTAAAATGAATATAGTTGTTCATAATTTTGCGTGTTTTCAAAATCACAAGACTAGACCATAAATATATATTATTTTTTTATTGTTAATGTTTTAAATATCTAATTTTTTTTTTATGTTACATACTTTATTATTTAGCAAAACAAAAAGTTATTAAAAAAGTTTACAACAAAATGAGACTTTTTTTTTCATCATCAAAATGAGACTTTTATGACTAATCAAATTGCATTATATTATATACAATAAATCTACTTGGACTCTTGAGTCCGGACTCATAGGGAGGTTTTTCAAATTTTTACAAATATTTAAGGGGTATCAAATGAATTTTTAAGTGATTGTGTTTGCCTCATTAATTACTTGAGGATGACTTTGAAATATTTTTTTTTTGAGTCCGGACTCATGAGTCCATCCATGGTGATTTTCTCCAACCAAGATCTAATGGCTAAATTAAATATCACCACCCATTGTGATTTTCTCCAATCACCATGGTAGAACTCCCTATATATATATTTGTCGAAGGAACCAATCACTTCGTTTAATTGAAAATTTGACATGTTTGCCCTTAAAAAATTACATGTTTTTGTTTTTGTTTTTGTAAGAAAACATGACATATTTAGTGGTTTAGATTACTACAGCATTATTTTATATATATTTCAAGAGACTGGGGTTGAGAATGATCATTAATATATATATATATATATATATATATATATATATATATATATATATATATATATATATATATTAAGGACATATATAAGTTGAATAATTATTATTTGCAGCAATATTGAACTGATTTTTGTGGTACAATGATGAATGATATATATATTGAGGACATGTATAAGTTTTTTTTTTTTTTTTTTTGGTCAAAAAGGACATATATAACTAAGTTGAATAATTATTATTTGCTATTTTGGCAAAAAATATAAGTACGTTGTGGAATTGACTTTGAGCGCAACGAGTAGGTTCGCACCCACGTAGAAAAACTAATCTATCTATATATATATATATATATAAAAGTTGGAGCTAAGAGAAAGTTGACATGCATTCTCCTTTCACCAATATAATTTTCTAATTCTCTAACTTTGTCTATTTTAAGGTATTTATTTATGTGTTATTTATTATTTCAAGGAATATATTCATTCCCTCATTTATTGAATTTATTTATAGTTTGTATTTGATCGAAATGACAATTAAGTGCATTTAAATTCTTTTCTTAATTAACGAAAGGTTGTTTCAATGTATTTAATCTATGTTTCAAATCATACACCATCCATTTGGTTACTGCAACATCATTTATACAAATCATTAATCTTCTCTTTTTTTGTTTTCATAAGCAAACCCCCAACTTGGAAAAGACAGCTTCACAACTTTTTTGTCACACAAATAAACTCTTCAGCTTAACGAACCTCAATCGAATGAGAATTTTTTTTTTTCAAATAATGAGAAAAACATTTTAAACCCTTGAACAAAATGGCAACATCTATTAATGCTTTCATGAACAAAGTTTTTCATTAACTGAAAAAATAAATACAGCTTACGTATTTATACAACAACTTAAATAATTAATCACGAATCACAGACTTAGCTTACCAAACAAGTTTGCTATACAACACACACAGTGTGTGCTCTAAAACGTAAACATAGGTAAGTACACAAACGACTCTTATTTCACAAATCTTTATTTTATTATTGTACTTCAGGACGAGACTTAAGTATTTAAAAAGGATACTTCTACCACAATGATAATTCTTATTTAATTTACCATGATCAAATATTCTTTACACATTTTTCTTATAAATTACCCTAAGATTTTTCCCTAATTCGTTCAAATATCTCGATGTCGACACTTACTTAAAGACAAAAAAATAATTTAATAAATCTTCTAATTTACACTTTCAATAACACCTGCGCGTAACTCCTATGTAATAAGTTTTCTTCGTTGTAATTCTACGTAGTGAGCTCAATGAAATCGGTACAACTATTTCGTCAAAAAAAATAACACCTGCGCGTAGGGCAGGAAAACAACTAGTAAGTATATAAAGGTGATTTTTTTTTTCATCATTGCCATGCGTATGTGCTTCACCAATTAGCAGGAATATTGTTCTCTCAAATACAGTATATATATATATATATATATATATATATATATATATATATATATATATATATATATATATATATATATATAGTAGCAAGGCATGTATTCAATGAAATGATAGTAAATTAAGTAGTAGTTCATTGATTGGTCGCTCATGACTTATTCAGCTAGCTCACCTAACAACAAAATTAAAGCTCCAAAAGTACTAAGTCAACTTAATTAGTTTGATAGAGTCTAAATATATATACATATGATATGTGCATGGTAGATAGTACTATAGTTATTATATATAAGTTTTTAATTTCCATTTCTACTTATTTAATTATCAAAGTTTACTCGGCAGCACAAGCAACCATGGCCATCTTGTCTAGCTATAAATACAATGGCTTGCAACCCTTTCTCCTCCACACAAATACAACTAATCGATCAATTCACAAGTAACAAATTAAGATATGGCTTCCAAGTCAGTTAAGGCTGTTACCTTCATTGCGATCCTTCTCTTTGTTTGCCTCCTCGCAGCAGGTGATTAGTTTTTCTTTTTTCAATCAATATTAATTAAGGCTCTGACGAGTTATACATGTATAATATATAGTCATATATAGAGGAGTACAATTTTCTTTTGAGGGATCGTTATTGACTAATGGAAAGTGTTTGGTCCTTTATTTCAAGTAATATATAGTATATAACCAGTATGGGTTGGCTTAGTCACAATGACGAAGGCGGGACACTGTGTGGGTTAGGGACTGTGTCTTGAATTTGATTCCCTACGACAGCCAAATGTTGAATCACCGGTGGCTGGTCTATTTCTGCAATTCTAAAACTCATGAGACTAAAGTGAGACAAGTGTCTAAATACTCATGGTTAATAAAAAAAAGTAATATATAGTATATCTATTATTGCTACTCTACAGAGTTTATTTTAAAGGTAGAAGCAACTCCATATATTGTTACTCAGAGTTGCATTGCATTAATTACAACGGTTTACATCTAAACTAATCAAATATATAACATATTTCTTAATTTCCACGGTTTCCTTAAACATAACTCTTAATTACTTTGAGATATATATATATATATATTTTCAGTAAACTTTTTTGAACTCAGACGGATTGTCCTAGTGATAAGGGCGAAGATGAGACTACTGTGTAAGTTAGGCGCACGATCTCGAGTTCAATTCCTCACGATAGTCAAACGTCGTGTCAATGGTGGTCTCTTTCCACAATCTCAAAGCCCATGAGACTAGCTAGTTAGACAAATGTATGAATATCCATAAATAAAAAAAAAAACTATTTTTTAAATAAAGAATATCCCTAATTACTAGTAATTAGCTTGCTAAGAAGCATATATATGTACACACACTTGTAATTAACCATTAATGACCATGCAGAGGCTGCTGAAGTGACCGCTAATAATCATCGCAACACTTGTAAGAGGAAAATGAATTCGTGCTCGCACTACAACAATTGTTACAATTACTGCAGGTCCCAAAATTACTACGGAGGAGGTTGCCAATCAGGCTATTGCTATTGCTACTACTATTGTTGATGAAATTAAGGCTCGCTTTGTTACCTACATTTACGTACTGTTAAATCAATAAGTCTTATATAGAAGACATGCACCTACGTATAGTATACATGCTATACTGGGGGATGCTTATGCACACGATAGAGTGCACAAAGTTTGTCTCTTGTTGTATTTGATAATTAAGTATTTCTGTGTGTCTAAGGTGGTTTGTGTTGCGACTTATATGTGGTCAGTTTGTGGAAGCTTCTGTACTCATACAGGTCGTATCAATAAAAGTATTGTTTGCATATATAACTCCTTTTTTTTTTTTGATTCTGTGTAAAAAATTAGGACTGTTGTAAATTGGATGACCCCTTAACCAAGCTTATGAATGATCACATTGTAAAGCATGACTCTCACATTGAATTGTAACATCAAGTATAACTTCTACATTGAATGTAACTTGTACACTCTATATAACTTGTATTCAACTCCAATATATAATCACTTGTCTATGTATTGTCATCTTACTTGTAATCCTCTCCAATGTACACCAACTCTTCCATGTATTGTCTATGTTGCTTGTGATGTGTTGTATGACTTGTGGTGTATGTATAACTTGTACACATTGTATAAGTACAATTATCATCATCACCAAATGACCTATATAAAGGGTGTCAACCACATTGTAATTCACACACCAATGTATGAATGAAATCTTTACATTCTCATCTCTAGCTCTCTTCTCTCTTGTCTCCTCTTCTCTACTTGTTTTTTAGTAGTTCTTAGTTTATGCCTTCTATGCTTAAGTCTCTAGCAAGTCCAACTTAAGTTCTAGTTGGCTTACAACTTAGTTTACAACACGTTATCAGCACGAGCTTGCTCTAGCATTAAGGAGATCTTGAAGTTCAAGAAGGCTTGTTAAAGAGACAAAGCTAGGAAGGTATAACTTTTGTTATTTATATAAGTTCAATTTATTTCTATATTATCATGGTTGCTTCCTTTTATTACATGCATAACTTCTATATGCATACTTTATTCATATACTATGCATTATAACGTCACCGATTGCGAAAGTATGCTCTGTAGTTGCGTCTTGTACGATCTTCTACATCAAAAATCAAAAGTCAATGTGTGACATATAGTTTTTCTCTTAAAACTACAAACGATTAGTTATTGCTTTATTCTTGATTTTATAATACAAATAATACTATGAATTTGAGTTGATAGTGGGTAAGCCTTGTCCCCGGTAAAGCTAAACAATGAAAGGGAGACGTGTTATCCCGTTCGAGGAGGCATAGTATTAAGTAGACTTTGTCTCACCACCCAACCTGGAGGTTGTCCTACCAACTCATACGAATAGTACATTTTGTTTATTAATGAATCAAGTTGTGAACATATATTTAATCATATGTTATGTTTTTTACATAAAAAGAGAAAATTAATTTATATTACATTTACTTTCAAAATATTAGTCAACCATAGTTGAATTTGTTGCCTTATTATATTACCGACAATAATTACTTGTCATGACAATTAAATACTACAATTTGTGAATAAAACATATATGCAAAACTGTGTGTTATACACAATCATTCGCCAATTTCTCTTTAGAGATCTGAAAAGTGAATATTTCACTTTATATATCTTTTCACCTTGTGGAGTTATATATATATATATATATATATATATATATATATATATATATATATATATATATATACCAAAAAGGAATGCTCCAAAAGCTCAAAATGAGCGGCCGGGTCTCAAGCTACAAAATTTAATCGGTCGAATATTAATATAATTCCGCAATTTGAATTACCTATATGTTGAGGCTATGTGGAAATATGACTGATGAGACAATAAAAATAAGGTCACGTGGTCCGCCTCGATTTATTGCTGCAACAAATATCGAGTGCGCACGTCAATCCAATAAATATTAAGGATTGATTTCTTATCTCATGGTAGCTGAGTAAAATAATGAGATATTATAAATATAATATCGCTCCCGTCCAATTAGTTCAGGTTTAAATTTAAGAAGCATATGTTGCATATAATGATCATGATCGCAATAACAAATTTATGGACGTGAAAAAGGTGAAAATACCAAGTAAAGGTCGTATTGACAATTCCACAAAAAATTGGAACAAAAGTGGTGCACCACTACAAAGGGAAAATAATTATTGACAATGAGCGCTCATAATTGTGACATTTTTTTGGTTATATATGAAAGGCTATTTTGCCTAAATATTGTCATATATATACCCGAATAATTTTGTGACCTTTACCATGCCTTCAAAATTAAAGGCAAAATATTATGAATTTTATCATTGAAAATGGCTCGATAAAACATGCACATCGACATGTGTTTAAATCGTGACCTAAATATGGGCGATGAGTTTATGTCTTGTGTATCGTGCTACATGCATGTACATTATAATATAAAAGTAAATATTTCTCGAATTCGAACTTAGCGGAGGCTAATGTTCGGGCAATATCCGGTACAACAATTTTATTATTAATGTCTTGTTCAAAAGAAGACTACTCAGAATAATAAAAAATTTATCTATATGAATATGATTAAATCTGAGTATAATATTCCCGGCTTTAACTTCTGAAATATATAAAGCACATTAAAACGAATGTCGTCATAAATCAAATGACATTCATAATGTGGAAAGATCTATTTGATTATCCATAATCATCAATAATGCGAAAATATCGTAAATTCGCACAGACATCCTTTATCGAACTGGATTTTTTTATCAGCTGGAGATTATCTCAAGGTAAATCAATAGAAAACTTATATTGATTTAACTTTTCATTAATCATATTATAAGATGTCTTGGATCCCTAATAGGGAATTTATTTATAGCAAGTTTTGCTAATCGTCACTTTGATGAAGCAATTTTCCCACCATTAGGGGGAGATATAAGCTAATCCAAAAGGAATGACGTGAAATTGCTTAAAACACATCAAATTGCATTAAATTTGTTGTATTATGATCCATGTATAAATTAATATGAACTCGAAGTTCAAATGATCATTCAGTAGCAACAAGTTATGAATCAATTACTTAATGCAAGTACTATATACAAAAGAGTGACAATTATATGCTTCAACATTAAATGGTTCATATAGAAAACGATGTCTATGTGCAACAAAATGCACAAGATATCTCACTCATGTGAACTTGAGGGGGGAGAATCAAAATGAGTTATTGGTTAGTATATTGCACTCTTTTTCCCTTTATTATGGTTTTATCCCACTGGGTTTTCTTTGCAAAGGTTTTTAATGAGGCAATTCTAACAATATTAAAACTCTTTATCAAAGTTGATTAGTGTATTGCACTATTTTCCTTTCGCTATTGGTTTGATCCCACTGGATTTGTGTCACGGCCCAAATCTCTAACCCCGTTTTAATTCCTTAATCAGGATCACCGACCCTTAACGTGGGACCTACACTGTGATGCGTGAACCGACCGAGGCACGTGGCCGAGGTATATCGTATTTTTGTATTGATGTGTGCCTAGTGTTATGTATTGTGTAGGCTTACTAAGTCGATTTGTACAGTTGTAGGCGTCGAGACGAGAGCGGGGACACGCCTCGAGTAGCGTGCGAGCCGGGGAACCGGGTAGTTAGCATTTTGGTAAGTCTTATTTAATACTAATATGAAATAAGGAATTACTTATAAGCCTATGGTTGTGTTTGTTAATGTAAATCAAATTAAAGGCCTATAGTTGAGTAAAAATGGAATATGTATTGGGTGGCTAACAATGCGGCGGTACGCGTATATCACTGTTTGGACGCGAAACCGGGCGTCGAAACGCCTGGAAACACGGGCGAATGTCTTAGCTGTGTCACAATTAGGTGTCAAGACACCTAACATCACACTTGTCCAAACTACACCACACTTGTCCAAACAAACACCACGTGTCCACCACCCCACTTACACCTACACCACACACACACACACACACAGACACAAACCAGAACAGGGAGGGCCGAGAGAGATGAGGAAGAAGAAAAAGAGAGGAGGAGGAGAAGAAGGAATGCGCCGGGAAGGAGAGGAGAATGTGGAGACGTCACAATCGAGGTGAGTCCTCGTTGTTGTTGTGGGTTTGGTGGTTGGCGGTAGGGTAGCCGAGAGTGGGGTTCGGCCATCCCATGGCCGAACTGGACCGAGGTGGAGATGGCAGGGGTGTCTCCCCTGCCATCAATTCCACCGAAAAAAAAAAATTCCTCCCGATCGAACTAGAGGTTCGATCGGGGAAGAAGACCCCCTGCTAGGTCGGGCCCAGAACGGGCCATGCTCGGCCCATGGGCCGAGCCGGACATGTTCTGGTCCAGGGTCGGGTCGGGTCTGACCCGTTTGGGTCGACCCGACCCAAACATAATTAAAAAAAAATAAGAAGAAAAATGAGGTAAAATTTTGGAAAAATTGCCGAAAAATTGGGAAAAATTAGGAAAAATTATATTTCGATATTTTGACCATTTCATGCCTAAAAGCTGCTTTAAAGTGTAGGACGGAAATTGAAACTTAATTTAGTCTTTAGGGGCTGATTTAGGGAGATTGATTTAAAGTCTATTGAACCAATTTGAATACACAATAAACACCACTAAATTGAGCTTAAACCCACTATACTTGAACTAATGAGACACCAAACTGAGGAACCAAGGAAAAGGGTACGAGAGAGCGAATACAAGATTTAGAGTATCGGGAGGCCAGTAAAGCTAGGACTTTACTTTGTTGTTGTGAGTATACCCAATGGCAACTTTACTTGGCATTTCATTTCTATTAATTGTTGTCCTTGCATAGTCCTTTTGACTATTTTTCCTTTGTAATCTTATATCATGTGTTCTTTGTGTCTATGCTCACTTGATGAGTCTTGTTTGCATGATATCCATTCATTTGATTTGATTCATTGATTCTATCCCATGCTATGTCTATTCTTGTTGTTTCAAATGTGAATTGAATGATAAATAGCATGCTATTAGGCTAGTGAATATCTTATAAATGTTTAAGAGGACTTGTATTCCTTATTCGTTTAGGTGTGTAGATGCGCTATGCCTTGACAATCCATACTTGGTATTTCTTGAAATTTAAAAAGTAGTTTTTGCATTTAGGTCCCGTACTCGATCGAGGTGTGCGCGACTCACGGGGTTAGAGTCCCTGGGGATGTCGGCACATGTTACTTGACACTGTATGACACTCGGGGTTAGAGTCCCTGAGGTGGTCTACACACCGGGGTTAGAGTCCCTGGTAACACTTGGGTTTGAGTCCCTTATGCTATATGATTATTGAGTCGGAGTGACATGTTTCACTGCCGACCGGACCTAAATCACCACTACTTAGCCTAGTGTCAGTATCACTTGTTTAACTTTGGTATTTACTCGCATATGGTTTATTTTCTAATTTTTCCATTTATATGCTTTTAAATACCATTTGAATATTTGAAAATGCAAATTAAACTTGTCATCGGGGATTACTGTTTTATTCTTGTACTCACCGTCCTTTTTATGACGGTGGGTGCAGAGCCGTCTACCAGCAGGCCGGGCAAAAAGAAGATCGGCGATTATCCCTGAGCCCGCGCGCATGACACTGCATCGATTGTAGGTCTTCTTTTGATATTTTGATTGTATATGTTATATACGTCTTTCAGATACTATTTGGGGTTGTATATTGGGTTGAGCGTTAGTTCCCCTACTTGACTTAGACTATTTTGTTGTTTCACTGCATTTTGAGGACTTTATATATGTGATGTCATTTCCTGGTTTTCCACACTTAGGGTTTTATAAATGGCTTCCGCATAAGTTACTAATTGATTTCCGCATAATCAATAAGACTTCCGCTAATTAATTAATTTAATAAATAAATTTAATCAACCTTAAATTTTATAAACTGGTAGGACTAGTGTATTACTTATCATGAACACGAGAAAAGATGCGTCTAGGTTGTAAAGGCTGACTAATACGTAGTTAAGTCCTGCGTGGATATGATTAGGGCTTAATTACGGGATTAGGTCGGGCGGTGCCCTAGATTAGGAGAGGGGTCGTCATAATTTACCTAGCAAGGTTTTTAAAAGAGGCAATCCTAACATTATTATACTCCGTATAAAAAATTTATGAGAGCAATGTACTCTTTTTCCGATACTAGATTTTTTTCCCACAGGGTTTTTCTAGTAAAGGTTTTAATGAGGCATATATATTCTCTTAAAGTGTATCAATGTGTTGCACTCTTTTCCTTAGCTTTGGTTTTGTCCCACTGGGTTTTCCTAGCAAGGTTTTTAATGAGGCAATCAACAATATTATACTACAAATCAAGATTGACGAGAACATTGTACTCTTTTTCCTATACTAGATTTTTTCCCGCATGGTTTTTTCTAGTACAGGTTTTAACGAGGCATATTCTCTCAACAAATGTCATCCAAGGGGGAGTGTTGTAAATTGGATGACCCTTTAACCAAGCTTATGAATGATCACATTGTCAAGCATGGCTCTCATATTGAATTGTAACATCAAGTATGACTTCTACATTGAATGTAACTTGTACACTCTATATAACTTGTATTCAACTCCAATATATAATCACTTGTCTATATATTGTCATGTAACTTGTAATCTTCTCCAATGTACACCAACTATTCCATGTATTGTCTATGTTGCTTGTGATGTGTTGTATGACTTGTAGTGTACGTATAACTTGTACATATTGTATAAGTACAATAATCATCATCACCAAATGGCCTATATAAAGGGTGTCAACCCCATTGTAATTCACACACCAATGTATGAATGAAATCTCTACATTCTCATCTCTAGCTCTCTTCTCTCTTGTCTCATCTTCTCTACTCGTTCTAGTAGTTATTAGTTTATGTCTTCTATGCTTAAGTCTTTAGCAAGCCCAACTTAAGTTCTAGTTGACTTACAACTTAGTTTACAACAAGGACCGCCATAAAAACCACCTTGAGCATCTCCAACCAGTGCCATTTAGGCGCGCGTGGAGTGAAATACACCGCCAATCGATGTACGTACTGTTCATTACACTAAATCTTATTTTATTTTTATCTTTCAACAATTTATGTCTTTGTAAAGTATTAAACATTAAAATTGATTATAACATAATAAAATAATAAATAAAGTAAGATAGTGTAAAAGATATATAGTGTTGGTGGGTTGGAGAAGAAATCAATATTTAGTGCAAAGGTTGCACCAAAGTAGTGCAAAAGTTGCACCATTTTAGTGCAATGGTTGGTGAAATAAAATCAAATGCACTAGATGTGCATCGAGACACGCGTTAACCCATTATGAGGCAAGGTGTCCAAATGTTGAGTCACTCCAAAATGACTTGAAGGGCAAGTGGGACAAGGTGATCCATGAGATGACCCTCGAGACACGTGTGCACACAATGATCTATGGCTATGGTTTAAACTTATCACTATGTATGGTCAAATTGAACATTAGTCAACAAATCTCATCTTCTTATCTCATCAAAAATCGTTGCTAGGAGGAGAAGAGAGAAAAGAGAGTTGTTGGTGTAGGAGCGGAGGTGTAACGACCCAAAATTTCTAACTGTGTTTATGTCTTTACACAGGCTCAATGACCCGTACTGTGGGACCCACACCGTGATTTGTCCGTTTACCGAGGCAAGGGCCGAGGTACATTTTATATTTGTTGTGATGTATGCTTAGTGTATTGTATTTGTGTAGACTATTAAGTTAATTTTCTACGGGTGTGTAGGTATCGAGACGAGCGGGGACGTACCTCGAGTCGCGTGTCGACGTGGGACGGACGTAGCGGCATAGTGGGATACTTTATTTGACTAAAATGTGAATTTATTTGGTAATGTGTGGTTGCAATGTGGCCACATGGAATTAAATAAGCAAATGGCCTATAGTTAGGAAATTAAATCATGAGGCATAGGATGTGCATCGAGACACGCGTTAGCCCATCATGAGGCAAGGTGTCACATTTTTTAGTCACTCACAAGTGACTTGGGGGACAAGTGGGGCAATGTGATCCATGTGATGAGCCTCGAGATACGTGTGCACATCAAGATCTAAGGCTAAAGTTTAAATTCACATATATAAATACTTAAGGCTTATCTTCTTATCCTCCAAAACAAAACAAAAAAAGATAGAGAAAGAAAACAGAGAAGGAAAAGTCGCTGTGGAGGTGGAGGTGGAGGAGAAGGAGAGAACCCGAGCCGACTCAAGGTGAGTGTGTTGTTTCCATTGATGGGGTGAAGTGTTGTTGGTGGGGTGTTTGGTGGGAGCTCGAGAGCTCGGGAGCTTGGGAGCTCCCGTGCTTCCGAGGAAGGAGATGACTCGGGAGAGTCGTCTCCCCTCCCTACACGAGCTGGGGTGGATCGCCAACCCCAGCTCGTGACCAAACAAACCAAAAGAAAAAAAAAATTTGTTATCTCCCCAACAAACTCCCTGGTTCGTTGGGGAAGATGAAGCCAAACAAGCCGGGCCAAGAGCCTGGGCCAGGGTCGGGTCGACCCGACCCAAAACAAAAAAAGGAGAAAAATTGGAAAAAAAAATCCAGAAAATAGGGAAAAATTCTGAAAAATTATATTTCGACAAAATAAATTAAAAATAATGAATTTTTAGGAAAAATAAAATATTTGGAATTTCGGACGAGCATTGTGCGGTGGTTTTACCTCGAAAAGCGCGAAATGGGCCGATTGGCAGAAAATAAATAAAAAATGTTTGCAAAATTTGTCTCGACTTTGATTTAGCCTAAATTGAGACATTATTGATTGTTAGGGAACTAACGAGAGAACTCCGGTGTTTCGGCACGCATTTCGAGTTTGTCGAAGGATCGAATAGATTAGGACAAGCATGTGAATTGTAAGTACAACTGTGAGAATTTTATATTTCATTTCATTCATCTTTATTGATTTATTGGTCTATCGGTATACAGTACAACTTGAACTCGCACATCATGTTGTTCTTGTATCTATTCATGGATGAATATTGTGACATGATGCCTTGTGAATTGTTTCGTTGCCTCTGATTCCTACACTTGATGTCATTCTTGAACAAAATTGATAAAAAACATGCTAATGGAATAATGTGGATTTAAGTAGACTTGTATTCGATTTTCTTTGGGCTTCGTAGCCTAACTTATCTTGGTATCCTAGAATTTTGGAATTATTTATCTTTGAAATTAAAGTAGGGATTATCTAGTGTCAATTGCAGGATAGATGGGCGGTACACGGGGACATGGGTCTACCGGGATTCCGGCACTTACCGCTACACTCGCGCAACACACGAGTTATGGGACTCGGGGTGGTCGGCAAACATGAGATTAAGGTTGTAAAGCGTAGAGCGCAGCTCCGCTATTTATGCGAGATATGTCGAGCGCATCTCCATATAGTAGTGGGAAAGGTTAGGTGATAGTTCTCACCACCGACCGGGCGTAGATCATCTCGAATCAGCCTGGGTTTGTCTCTACATCTTTAATTATGGTATTTACTTGCATTACTTGTTTCAGCAATGTATTTCGCTACTTTATGCTTTTAAATATCATTCGTTTATTTTGGAAATGTGGCATATAATTCTCTAGTTAGTACTTAAATATCACTATACTCACCGTCTAGTTTGTGACGGTGGGTGTAGGTCCGTTGAGCAGCAGCAAACCAGGGAAGGAGAAGATCGGCGACTTCCTCTTAGCAGTTCGGCGACTCTCCTCACTCATTTTGTATGTCTCGACTTTTGTTGTATTATTATTGTTATGTCATTTTGGGTTGTACATTGGGTTGAGTAAATAGTGTCATATATATACGCGCATATGATGTTGTCTTTTCTTGGTTTTCCACACTTAGGAATTTCGACTCATAATAGCTTCTACATGATCTTTAAACTACATGAACATGATAATATAGATCAATACATGGATTCAGAGAAATATTAGGACGAAAGGCTGACTAATACGTAATTAAGTCTTATGTGATTTGGATTAAAGCTTGATTACGAGATTAAGTCGGGCGGTGCCCTGCTTAGTAGTTGGGGCCGTCACAGGAGGAAAATGAGATAAACCAGAGAAGATCGTGAGTGTGGTATTGTTCATTTGATGTTGTTTGGGGTTTGGTGTAGGCGAAGGATGGAGCTCGAAAAAACTGCAAACGCAGTTCGTCCGATGAAGAAGACGACTCGGAAGAGTCGTCCCCCCTCCCCAAACGAGCTGGGGTTGGATCTCCGACCTCAGCTCGTGAAGAAAAAAAAAATTTCATCAATAAACCAGGGAAGTTCCTGGTTCGTTGAGGAAAAAAGGGGGTGCACCCCTTTCCTTTGTTGGGCCGGGCCAGGGGCCTCCGCCAGGCTCGGCCCATGGGGCGAGCCAGGCCCAGCGCCCTGGCCAGGGTCGGGTTCGACCCGACCCAAAAAAAAAAAAAAAAGAAAATGGAGAAAAAATTGGAAAAAATTCCAGAAAATTGCGGAAAAATTCCGAAAAATTATATTTCGAAAAAATAAATAGAAAGTAATGAATTTTTATGAAAAATAAAATATTCGGAATTTCGGACGAGACTTTTACGGGGGTTTTACCTCGAAAAGCGCGAAATGGGCGGATTTGCCTAAAAATTGAGAAATTGGTCTCGAATTTCATTTGGCCTAAATTGATAAATTATTGAATGTTAGGGAATTAATGGGAGAACTCAGGAGTTTAAGCACACATTTCGAAGTGTCGAGGGATCGAATAGGCTAGGACAAGCGTGTGAATTGTAAGTACAACTGTGAGAATTTTATATTTCATTTCATTCACCTTTATTGATTTATTGGTCTATTTGTAGACATTGCTACTTGAAATCTTACATCATGTTGTTCTTGTATCTATTCATAAGTGAATATTGTGACATGATGCCTTGTAAACTTTTTCATTGACTCTAATTCCTACTCTTGATGTCATTTTTGAAAATAATTGATGAAAAGCATGCTAATGGGATAATTTGGGTTTACTTGGACTTGTATTTGATTTCCTTTGAGCTTTGTAGCCTAACTTGTTTTGGATTATTAGAACATTGGCATTATTTGTCTTTGAAATTAAAGTATGGATTATCTAGTGTCCATTGCACGAGAGATGCGCGGTTCACAGGGACATGGGTCTACCGTGGTTCCTGCACTCACCACTACACTTGCGCGACACACGAGTTACGGGACTCGGGGTGGTCGACAAGCATGAGATTGATGTTGTATAAGCGTAGAGTGCAGCTCCATATAGTGGTAGGAAAGGTTATGTGATAGTTCTCATCGCCGACCGGACGTAGATCATTTTGACTTAGCCTGTGTCTGTCTCTACATCTTTAACTGTGGTATTTACTTGCATTACTTGTTTCAACAATTTATTTCGCAACTTTATACTTTTAAATACCATTCGTTTATTTTGGAAATGTGGCATAGAATTCTCCAGTTATTACTTAAATATCACTATATTCACCGTCTAGTTTGTGACGGTGGGTGTAGGTCCGTCGAGAAGCAGCAGACCAGGGAAGGAGAAGATCGGCAACTTCCTTTGAGCAGTTCGGCGACTCTCCTCACTCATTTTGTACGACTCAACTTTTGTTGTATTATATTGTTTCTGTCTTTAATGTATAGTTTGGGTTGAGTGAATAGTTTCATATATATACGTGCATGTGATGCTGTATTTTCCTGGTTTTTCACACTTATGAATTTTGGAGAATGAAAGCTTCCGCTTAACATGATAATGTAATTTGAATTAACTTTAAATTGAATAATATATTAGTACATGGATTTGGAGGAATATAGTGACGAAAGGCTGACTAATATGTAATTAAGTCTTATGTAGTTAAGATTAAGACTTGATTACGGGATTAAGCCGGGCGGTGCCCTGTTTAGAATTTGGGGTCATCACACGTACCACTTTGGGCACCTACCAAGGAGCGTAGCCCAATCATTTTCCATAAAATAATTAATGGCTTAAAAATGCTAATCTCATCTAAATATAGTTCGAAATTTTAATTAAGAGTATATGTATATATATAATTTAATATATATAATTTCTAAAAAAATGTAATGTGTATATATATAATTTCTAAAAAAATTAATGTATATAAATGTTAATTGGACAGGATTGCAGATTGGATTTGCGGATTAAGGTGTCCAATATGCAATTCAGTTCAGTTCGTGCAGATTGCAACTTTTGCAATGCAATCCAGTTTAACACACTCAAGTTATGGAGTCCAAATATATACCTATGCCATAGGAACCCCTCAAAATGTGTTAGACATTAAATGTTTTGTGCATTTAGGACTCAGATTAATGTGTTGGATTAGAATCCAATGGTTGTAAATGGAATTTCCATGACATTAGATTTTTTGATAAGCACGAACTCGAATAATAAATACTTCCTCCAGTCAAAAATATATGACGTTTTGAAATTTTTCGGGTTTAAAAATATATAACGTTTTCGGAATACGAGAGAACTTTGTACCTCTTATATACCTATTTTACCCAACTTTTTAACTCAAACATTTAATTATAATTAAACACTTGTCTTTCTTTCATTGTATGAAATAAAGAATTAAATGTGGGTAAAAATGTAATTTAAACTCACAATTAATGCTTTCTTAATATGTGTATTTTGAGCAAAAAGTCTTATATTTTTTACCAGAGGGAGTATTTCAACCAGGAGAATGATAAAATGACACACTTTTGGCGCACACTTTGTTCTTTAGCCATTTATGGCTCTTTCTTGTCTCCCAAGGCATGGGACCCACATATGATAGAACACCATAAAAAGAGTGCGCCACAAGTGTGCGTTCGAAGTGTGTCATTTAATCATTTTCCATTTCAATCATCACTTGAATTTACTATTCTGCTCTTAATTAACTCTTTCAACTGTCACTCTAATTTACTATCCTACCCTTAATTAAGGGCATAATTAATCAGCTTTTCAACCGTCACTTGAATTTACTATTTTATCTTTTATTAAGTCTTTCAACATTCACTTAAATTTACTATTTTGCCCTTAATTATGGGCATTCCCGCTATTAAATCTAAATAGTTATAATTAGTTGTCAAAAAGTCAGAATAAAAATAAAATAGTACATTTTTTGGAATATAAAAATAAATTATTAGATTAATTAAATTTTCACTCGCTACGCTCGCGGGTTCAAGTGTGCATAGCACGCTCCAAAAACTAGTGTATATAGTAGGTAACCCAAATTGTCATGAAGAGAATTAAATGCATATCAATTCATTTCATCTCGGAAACCCAAACTATCATAAATAAGCAAATTAGATTTTGTTAAAATTAAATTGAATTAAATGCTATAATTAATTGTAGACATTATTGAATATATGTTAATTGATATATAGTCATCTTGAGATACATTTGTAAATTTTATGATCATTATTGATATATATTATCATGAAAATTTATTTCTCCATCCATCTACAAATCTATGTGTATGTACATATACGTAATGGAACATTTTTGGGGAGAAACTCGATAACACGTATCATTATGTCCTTCGAGTTTTTTTCTTTAGTTGTGAGCTTATTTCTTTTGTTATTTATTTATGAAAATTGCTAAAAGTGACACCCAAAAATCACACCCCTTAACATGGCGTGCTGCTCCACATCTTTGGGAGGTGTCGGTGCGCGACTCGAGATGCACACCATACGTGTTTTACGACTAAGAACTATTTTGTACATCCATTTTCATGTGGGGTGCACAAGCCACGTCATCAAAAAGTGACTTAGGGGTAACATTTTAGCTTCTAAACTTTTTTTTATTTTAGCCAATGATGTAAGACATAAAGTCTTTTTTTTTATTTTAAAGAAAACTTACAAACTTTTATTGTTGATTATGTTTTGCTTTTATGCTCACTCTCCCAATAATTATTAATGTGGCATTCTCCGACAAAAAATTTAAGCTAGTGACATTACAAATTTACAAATTAAAAAATTAACATGATATATTTGCCTAATTAACCCTTTTAAATAAATTTGATCATAGATCTAGTGAGAATAAATTCAGTTTGTTTAGCGATATTGTTTTTTGCTTCGAAATCAACTAAAGATTACATCTGAAAAATTTTTTCTTTTATTTTTACGATAGATTTATTTTTATTTTACATCGATACTTAGGTCTTGCTCATGCCCGGAGCGCGGAATTGCGATTGATAAAAAATATAAAAGAAATACTTTACCTTTTAAAAATATAATATAATTATTTTTATAAAATTAAAGTTATTTATAACTTCTTAAATAATATTGTAATATCTTATTTAAATTCTATACTTTTCATATCATTTTCTATTTTTCTTGATAGTAGTTATGTCTGTATTAATTTAGTTTTTAATTTTTTTTTTGTCCAAAGCTCAATTTAGTTTTTATTTTCATCATTTTATTTCTTTTCTTTTTGAAGGTAAATATGTGTGTTTGTATTAGTATATTTAAGTGACATTTTATAAATTTTTAAAGAAAAATGTAACTTTTTATGATTAATTATTATTTTTAAATTTATATTTTATTAACAAAACATGTTCCAATCAGACTTTCTCTTAAGTTAATTTTATTAAATAAAGTAATTTATCATATTGGGTGATTATTTCTTAAGAGAGTTCATTAATAACTTGCTAATTATTTTTTGAAGGAAATATAAAAGAAAATTAATGAAATTCTCAACTTGTTTTTTTAAGATAAAGACCCAACTATTTAAATAGTAAAAAAAATCTGAAATATTAAATTTATTGAAAAATATTTTTAGTTGTCAATAATGATAAAACTCATTCTTTAATTATATATTATATATTTTATCTATTTAATTTAATGATTTTTCTCTTTAAAAATTATGCAACATACGTAATTTTGTGCATGACATATATTTTTAAAAACTTTGTTCTAATATTAAAATGAACATAGTATATATTGTTGATGTTTTAAAATGAATATAATTGTTCATAATTTTGCTTATTCTCAAAATCACAAGACTAGATTATAAATATATATTATTTTTTATTGTTGATGTTTTAAATATCTAAAAATTTCTTTATGTTACATACTTTATTATTTAGCAAAACAAAAAGTTATTAAAAAAGTTTACAGCAAAATGAGACTTTTTTTTTCATCATCAAAATGAGACTTTTATGACTAATCAAATTGCATTATATTATATACAATAAATCTACTTGGACTCATGAGTCCGGACTCATAAGGAGGTTTTTCGAATTTTTACAAATATTTAAGGGGTATCAAAGGAATTTTTTAAGTGATTGTGTTTGCCTCATTAATTACTTGAGGATGACTTTAAAATATATTTTTTTTGAGTCCGGACTCATGAGTCCATCAATGGTGATTTTCCCCAATCAAGATCTAATGGCTAGAATTAAATATCACCACCCGTGGTGATTTTTTCCAATCACCATGGTAGAACTCCCTATATATGTATATATATTTGTCGAAGGAACCAATCACTTCGTTTAATTGAAAATTTGACAAGTTTACCCTTAAATACATGTTTTTGTTTTTTTTTTAAGGAAAATATGACATATTTTGTGGTTTAGATTACTACAGCATTATTTTATATATATTTCAAGAAACTGGGGTTGAGATTGATCATTAATATATATATATATATATTAAGGACATATATAAGTTGAATAATTATTATTTGCAGCAATATTCAACTGATTTTTGTGGTACAATGATGAATGATATATATATTGAGGACATGTATAAGTTTTTTTTTTTTTTGGTCAAAAAGGACATATATAATTAAGTTGAATAATTATTATTTGCTATTTTGGCAAAAAATATAAGTACGTTGTGGAATTGACTTTGAACGCAACGAGTAGGTTCACACCCACGTAGAAAAACTAATAAGTATTAAAGTATATAAAGGTGATTTTTTTTTTTTTTTCCACCATTGCCATGCGTATGTGATTCACCATTTAGCAGGAATATTGTTCTCTCAAATACAGTATATATATAGTAGTGTTAAGGAAACGTTCGCGTTAAGGAAACTACCAGTTAAGGAAATTTTCGTGTTAAGAAAACTCAATATTACATTTAGCAGTTATGAAAATTAGTATCACGTGTAATTAATAGTTTCCCTTTATGATTGCACTTTCCTTTTGTATTCTAAGACTTGTGCGTATATATATAGACTATCATGTACACAAAATGTATATACAATAAAACTTATTCTGTTGAGAAGTTATCAAGTAGCAAGGCATGTATTCAATGAAATGATAGTAAATAAAGTACTTCATTGGTTGGTCGCTCATGACCTATTCAGCTAGCACACCTAACAACAAAATTAAAGCTCCAAAAGTACTAAGTCAACTTAATTAGTTTGATAGAGTCTAAATATATATACATATGATATGTACATGGTAGATAGTACTATAGTTATTATATATAAATTTTTAATTTCCATTTCTACTTATTTAATTATCAAAGTTTACTCGGCAGCACAAGCAACCATGGCCATCTTGTCTAGCTATAAATACAATGGCTTGCAACCCTTTCTCCTCCACACAAATACAACTAATCGATCAATTCACAAGTAACAAATTAAGATATGGCTTCCAAGTCAGTTAAGGCTATTACCTTCATTGCGATCCTTCTCTTTGTTTGCCTCCTCGCAGCAGGTGATTAGTTTTTTTCTTTTTTCAATCAATATTAATTAAGGCTCTGACGAGTTATACATGTATAATATATAGTCATATATAGAGGAGTACAATTTTCTTTTGAGGGATCGTTATTGACTAATGGAAAGCGTTTGGTCTTTTATTTCAAGTAATATGTAGTATATAACCAGTATGGGTTGGCTTAGTCACAATGATGAAGGTGGGACACTATGTGGGTTAGGGGCAGGGTCTTGAATTTAATTCCCTACGACAGCCAAATGTTGAATCATTGGTGGTTGATCTATTTCTGCAATTCTAAAATCCATGAGACTTAAGTGAGACAAATGTCTGGATACTCATGGTTAATAAAAAAAAGTAATATATAGTATATCTATTAATTATTGTTACTCTACAGAGTTTATTTTAAAGGTAGAAGCAACTCCATATATCGTTACTCAGAGTTGCATTGCATTAATTACAACGGTTTACATCTAAACTAATCAAATATATAACATATTTCTTAATTTCCACGGTTTCCTTAAAAATAACTCTTAATTACTTTGAGATATATATATATATATATATATATATATATTTTTTTTTTAATTTTTTTTTTTTCAGTAAACTTTTCTTAACTCAGACGGATTGTCCTAGTGATAAGGGCGAAGATGAGACTACTGTGTAAGTTAAGCGCACGATCTCGAGTTTAATTCCTCACGATAGCCAAACATCGTGTCAATGGTGGTATCTTTCCGCAATCTCAAGGCCCATGAGACTAGCTAGTTAGACAAATGTCTGAATATCCATAAATAATAATAAAAAAACTATTTTTTTTTAATGAAGAATATCCCTAATTACTAGTAATTAGCTAGCTAAGAAGCATATATATACGTACACACACTTGTAATTAACCACGATGCTAATGATATATATTAATGACCATGCAGAGGCTGCTGAAGTGACCGCTAATAATCATCGCAACACTTGTAAGAGGAAAATGAATTCGTGCTCGCACTACAACAATTGTTACAATTACTGCAGGTCCCAAAATTACTACGGAGGAGGTTGCCAATCAGGCTATTGCTATTGCTACTACTATTGTTGATGAAATTAAGGGTCGCTTTGTTACCTACATTTACGTACTGTTAAATCAATAAGTCTTATATAGAAGACATGCACCTACGTATAGTATACATGCTATACTGGGGGATGCTTATGCACACGATAGAGTGCACAAAGTTTGCCTCTTGTTGTATTTGATAATTAAGTATTTCTGTGTGTCTAAGGTGGTTTGTGTTGCGACTTATATGTGGTCAGTTTGTGGAAGCTTCTGTACTCATACAGGTCGTATCAATAAAAGTCTTGTTTGCATATATAGCTCCTTTTTTTTTTTTTTTTGATTCTGTGAAAAAAATTAGGACCGCCATAAAAACCGCCTTGAGCATCTCCAACCAGTGCCATTTAGGCACGGGTGGAGTGAAATACACCGCCAATTGCTGTATGTACTGTTCATTACACTAAATTTTATTTTATTTTATCTTTCAACAATTTCTGTCTTTGTAAAGTATTAAACATTAAAATTGATTATAACGTAATAAAAAAATAAATAAAGTAAGATAGTGTAAAAGATATATAGTGTTGGTGGGTTGGAGAAGAAATCAATATTTAGCGCAAAAGTTGCATCAAAGTAGTGCAAAAGTTGCACCATTTTAGTGCAATGGTTGGTGATGCTCCTAGCGGTTGGATGAACGAAACAGTCACATCTTTTGGGAACTCCATATATAGGAATGTAACATTTTAATGTGTGACTAACAGAGCAAACAGGGCACATGTTATAGCAGTTTTAGAAATAATGCATGTAACACTTTAATGTATGTAACAAAAATTTAGCAACTCAAACTTAAATTTCCTTTTCAATGATCTCTTCATTGTCAAGTACTTCCCTCATCAATATTTGTTTTAGAAATAATTTAACATTATATCACATACAATTTATAGTCAGTTTCTCATCTAAAATTAATCACAATGGTAAATTTCCTTTTCAATGATCTCCACCTCAACACAAGAATTATATGTAAGACTTGCAATTACTAAACAACTTATTCTATGTGCATTGCTTCTCTAGTTGTAGTACTTGTTATTGATTGAAAAATTGATCCAGGTCATTAGAGCTTGAAAATGGTGATTTTCGCGACTTCTATCTGGGTTTCGATCACTAGTTACTTCTCTAGTCTCGTTGGTTGCGCAAATTTTGATGTCAATTATTCCAATGAAGTAGACAAAGAAATTGTTCATCATCAACAACCACCAAAACCCCAAGTCGTTGAGACAATGCATGCAAAGAGTAGTAGTGATGGTCTTCTGTCTCACACATTGGCCCAGTTGATTGCTAATGAGTCCTTAGAAGAGGAGGATATTGTTACTGAGAATGATTTTATGTCCGAGAAAGATGTCGCCGAACCGGAAACATCGGCGCGGATTGATGATATTGTTGTTGAGAATCTTAATGAAGATAGTTTGGTGATTTCTTCAAGAGTACTTGATGAAATAGTTGGAGGTTTTGAAGATCAATACTCTTCAAGTCTTGGAAACTATCCTTCAAAGTCTTACAAGAGCTACCAGGAAAGGATGAGGAAGTTTGATGATTTCTTCATGAACTTAAAGATGATGGGTGAGAAAAAATGTCCTTCAAAGTTTCATTCAAGTTGTTAATTAATCTATCCTTAATTTTGGTGATTAATTTCCTTAAAAGTTTAGCATGAATTATATATAGATCACCAAATAATTTCTTTAATTAGTAGTCTAGACATAATTAGCCATACTACTACTACTACTACTAGTCTACTACTACTTGTTTGCTTGGCTCAATCTACCTATATAAACAGAAAGTTCTGCTTCAGTGTTTGAGAAAAAATGTCATTTTGACATTGCAAAGATAAATTAAACATAGTAGAACAAATATATAGTAGTAGAACCAAAACATATATTAAACGCAAAAACCACCGCTGGGAGAGTTCACCCCCCCTTAGTGGTCCGACCCGGCTCTAGTCCGGAGTAGTCCATGAATTTTTTTTTTTTTTTTTTTTTATGGACTAATAATAGAACCAAAACACATGGCTTGGTTAGTCCATAAAAGTTTTTTTTGGCCTGGCATTTATTCCTAATCAAAGTGTAATGCTATTGAATTTGCAGGTTTTCTTGAGCACAAGGACTCCCTTCAATCATTTGCAATGGAAGGACATTCGACGCGGACATGCGGATCAATCCTATCGCAACACCTTCGCCTACACAAACGTCGACGAAGACCTGAAGAAGATTTGGCGAAGTTTGTAAGAGAGCTGCAAATGTGTATTTCTTTGGAATTCCTCCACTTGCAGTATGGAAAGACTAAAGAGCTTTTAGAATCAGACCCTCATGAGATCCGCAATTATAACCTTGTCGCCGAAAAGTTTCAACAATTTCAAGTGCTAATGCAAAGGTTTTTCGAAAATGAAACCTTTCGTATTCAATATTACATCACAAATCATCGAATTGTTCTGCAAAAACTTCCTCGAGTGGGACTCGTAAAAGGTAATTAATGATCGGTAATTTGAAAGTCGTTTAGCGTTTCTCTTTATTAATAGGTTGCTAATCTTGTTATTGTTTCTCTAGAGGACCCAATGGACAAAATAGGGGTAAGAAGAAAAAAAGATAAAATCACAAGCTCAATGTTGTTAGTGATGATTGAAGAATCAATGAGAATCTTTTGTGATTTTATTCGGTCGGATAAAGATTCCGGCGCCGCTGCAATTTGGAAAGGCCCCTTGAGCTCTCATGTTAAACTTCAAGGCCTTATTTCAAATTCAGAACTTATATCACTAGTTCAAAAAACTCTTCATAAGCTTTGCCTTCCACCATTATCTCTACTTCTAAAGCAACAATTTATCTGCATTTTAAGAGACTAATATTGATTTTCTTTCTCTCCTTTGTTTATGCAGATGGAAAAGAAGGTGAAAGGCATATTGAGGGGTGAAAATTTGTAGATACACATTACTGCTTGTAAATAAAATTTGACACACATTACTGCTTCTTTTTGTGCTTAATTATGTGACTAACTATAACTAATACAATGCAATCAAAACGTGGGGTCAGCCTATCTGGGTCGGTGAGTTTGATGGGTGTGTAGGCATTCTTTTGAGGGGACGTTCTTTGGATCGATTGGGGAGAAATTACTTGTAAAAAAGAATGTGATGTAAACATTTTATATAAAGGACAGAATGCACCCTGAATTGCAGAACATACAATGCCTCATTGTGTTGTATATATTAAAAACTCGAAAAATACCAGAATGACACTGAAATTGACACTCCAAGTCACACCTCCATCCATGGGAGCCGTCGAGTGCATCTCAGGATACACACCACACGTCTCATGCATTAAGAACTATTAAGGACACGCTCATTTTCACATGGGCCCCGCGCGCCAAATCAGAGAGGTGTCACTTAGGGTGTCACTTGGGGCGTCATTCTATTGCAACAACCTTGTCTTCACCATTCAGATTCAGGACTTCTATTGCAATTTATATGCATTTTTGGCATTGCAAGAGACTAATATTGTTTTTCTTATCTCAATTTGTTTATGCAGAAGAAGAAAGAGAAAGGCATATATAAAAGAGTGGGAACTGTGTGGTTAAGAGTGGATCACAATTGTTCTCTATTAGTACTATTTTGAAACCTCTTAACCATACATTTCTCACTCTCCAATATGCCCTTCACCTTCCTCTACTTCTGCATAAACAAATGGGGATAGAGAATCAATGTTAGTTCCTTACATTGCCAAAAAGGTAGAGATTGAAATTGTACTTTTGAAATAGATGGTTGAAATCGAACCTTTTGAAGATTTTTTAGGACTTAATATAACATAACTCTTGAATCTTTGAGTTATTGAAGTTTAACATACTTCGTTAAACTTCATAATATTTGAAAAGTCTTTTCATATTGTAGTGTCATAATATTTATTCGATAAAAAAAAAAAAACCTCAAAAGACTATTTGGTTTTTCAATGATCACTAAAACATTTACCATGTAATTTTATCTTTTTCTATACATTGCAAATATCTTAGTAATTATTAATACATCCATATCATAAACAATAACATTATCAACAATCCATCAATAGAGAGACATCAAACGATTTTTTTAATTCATAAGAGAATAATAACTAACAATTCAACGTACTTGGAGAGAACAAATTTAAGACCTTTAAAATAAACATATAAAGGTGGGTACATTAACAACATGGCCTTTTTCTTTTTGATATCGGTGGATATCTAGGCAAGCTTAATTATTCCCACGAGGCCCTAGTACAATCGGTCTGAGCGAACCCGAGTGGCCCGGACAATGTTGACGCAACAGGGAATCGAATCTGGGACCATGCGTCTAACCCACACAATCCTAAGCTCGCTTTTGTCATTCGGCCAACCCGTCCGGGTTTAACACGGTCTAAAATATCACTAGTGAAACATGTTAATACATCGACATAAAAATCAAGACTAAGATAGTAGTACCAAGAAAGCTAAAAAACAAAGATAGTAGTACCAAGTTATCAATTATAATGATACATTCATATGAATTGGGAAGATAGTGATTTAGCAAAGTTGTGCCCGGAAGTTACGTAGCAACAACATTAATTAGGGCTAAGGGATTTACAAACAATCTCAACTCAACTCATGTGGACATACATAGAACAAAATATCAGAGAATTCCAAACAACCATGACGATTTAATTCACACAAGAACACTTATTTAAGACAGGAAACACGCAATCAACAAGATTCACAACACGCAAGAACATCAACGAAAAAAAGAAAAGACAAAGAAAACAAGCATATATTATATATATATATAGAGAGAGAGAGATTTAAAAAATATGTATTTAAAGGTCTATTACATAGTGAATTTCAAAGCAATATATATTAGGTAAAATACTACGTACGTATCTACCTCCATATCTGGATAGATACCAAAAATCAAATATATGCATCCAATCTAATACATATGCTTATCTATTCAGTCAAAAAAAAAAAATCTATATCTATTAATATCCTAATAATTCTAACGGATGAATGTATAAATATAGGAAAATGTGAAAGTGCACTCACATTCGCGAGTGCCGTCGATGCACCTCGAGATGCGTGCGCAAGGCGCATTCAAGACATGGGGCACACTAGTATCTCCAATAAATATATTATCTATCAATCTCCTACTTGAACTAAAACTAGAATCCGAACAAATGGCCAACTATTTTTGTAATATAAACCCAAATCAAAGGTGAGAAGGGTGTGGTGATTAATTTATAAGTCATGAACCTTAACCATTGTTTCTTTCCAACTAATCAACCTGTGATTATTTCCAACATCTCCAAGACTCCAACATATACTTGCATAAAAGAATACATGTGTGCTGGCTAGAGTAAATTGCAGAAAATAATGCTATTGGATTGCAGGGAAACACTTGTGAAAATCACTTAATCTTTATAAAGTAATAAAGTTCGGAGTACTTTTAAGTAGCTTTATGCCATGGCTAAACACAATACTTACCATGTCATATACTAGTAGTTAACAGAATAAAATTAGAGATCCTTTATTGACGCTAGGATTCATAAGCAAAAGCAAAAGCAAAAGCAAAAGCAAACTAAGATGCATTGCTTTTATAATTTGATTTTCAATAATAACCTTAAACTAAGGTTCCCTTGTTTCATCACTAAAAATTAAGATGTACATTGCAGTCATATATACCTGCAAAGCATCAAACTACAAAGTCTACAAACAAAACAAGCCAAGTGAAGGAACAACTGATTCATAAAACAATGTAATACAATGCCAAAACATTGCTCTCTCATGCTTTGTCAAAAAACAATATACTATATCATAAAACACAGCAGCAACTTCTTCCTCTACTTTTGTGGGGGGGGCAAGCCGGAAAAAAAAAAAAAAAAAAAAAAAAAACGACATGAGCGCGAGGTTTGCGCAATAAAGAAGTATCCGTCTTGCTTCCATTTACAAGGCAACTATCAAAAGGAAGGAGAGGGATACTGAACCTTGAACTTCTCTCTCTACAGGGGTTCGAGTGTGCCGCTTTTGAGTCTTTCCATTCGGGCCTGAAGTCCGGACAAAGCCTTTTCGTCCATTGGAAGAACACCCGTTTGAATGGGATGCTCTTGATCAAGGAGACCGGAGGAATGCGAAAGCTGTCTCTGTCCATGAGTCACATTGCCGTTTATGGGCATTAATGACTTGCTTCGAGATTCTGGGTTACCCGCGGCTGCTGCTAATTGGATGCTCTTCATTCTCTCTCTGATCGCGTCCAAAGTTCCACTCGTAACTGCAGATTGACATTAACATGAAGAGTCGAACCCTCTTTTACAAACGGAACATAATTTGTCCTAAACGAAAAGCATCCTCATGTTTAATGAACTCACCAACAGATTGAAATCTATCGTTCCTCTCATCTACCCTGTCATCTTCGGCATGCAATCCTTGGAAATTTGCAGTGATGTGCTCAAGTCTTATGCTTTGCGGCTTAGCATCGTTTAAGGAATTATGTACAGGTGACATGGGTGCAGATTTGGGTGAAGGGAGGGTTAGAGCAGAGGGAGGAGGAGTTGCTAGTGGCACACTTGACGGTGTTCTTCCAGCAGCGGCATTCTTTTCCATCTGTATTACATCAATGACAAACAGGTAGCGGTTAATAAATAAACGACCACATGCCCTTACTTAAAAAATCAAGTAGGCCGTAATCTTCCAAACCTGAGCCAGTCCATCTCTTATATACGTACGGAAGGCCTCGCTCGCATTTTGCAGCTGAGCAAATATATCAACCTAGAAACAACAAACAAAAATAAATCCCAATAATTCCTAGGCATCACATCCACTCTAACCCCGCTTTCATAAAATATTTGTTCAGCAGGTGCTCAAAGAACATAGCATAACCATGTTGTCGCAAATAGTAAACATCGCAACATTAAGCGAAATGTAGATTGATAAGATTACCTTTGGGTAAAGCTGGGTGATACGATATAACTCGTATAAACCAATAGTGCATGTCTGCTTGTCGCCAATCTTCTTAAATATCGCAGCAAGTTCTTGCTGTAAAGTAAAGTTCCATACATAACAGTTAACAAAAAGGAAGAGATCAGCACTATACGAAAAGCGCTAAAAGGCCAAGCCAGTTTTTCATAAGATCAGACACAGGGGTGTTCTTTTTTTTTTTTTTTTTTCCCTGTCACTGAAATTGAGGAAAAGAAAACCTCCAAGAACTTTATCATACAACTTGAACATAAAAAGACACTTGTAAGAAGCGATTCCAAATCTCTAATGGTTCCAGGTAAAATAAATTCGGAAAATCTATAACCGTGAAGGCGGCAATTATACTATGCAACAACTGGTGCTTGACCAAATTTGCAAATATAGAACAGTCTGGACTTCAAGAAAATGGAGAATTGTGAATGCACAAATCAACCGAATACTTTTTTGCTGACCCACAAATCTTCAGGAACAGCATGCAAATACATCGTAATTGCAAGAAAACCCAAGTTACCCAACTATCGTGGCTGAAAGCAAAACTCAAAACATCATTCAAAAAATTGATGGTAATACCTTCAATTGCGCATCAGCAGAGTGAGTAGGGGGTGCTGGACCGTTATTTGTTGAGTCACCCCAGTGAGTTTGGCCAACTGGCCCTGATGGGGTCAACATCCTAGCTGCAGCAAGAGTCTGGCAGAAAGACAGAGATCGACAGTCAGCATATTTAACAAATAATCCAACAGTGCAAGCGAACAATAGAGGAAATAGTTAAACCATCGGCTCAAAAAATTGTACCTGCAGATTAAGGTCAATGTAGGCAAGAATAATGGGTTGAGGTTCCGTGTCTATTGGTACCATGGAGAGGTGGCCCTTTATTGCTGTCCCACGTAACTTAACAAGCTCATGCAGAACAGTTTTAACCATCCTTAATGGTTTATCATCAGCTCCAGCTCTGGTGGCACAAGTACCATAACTGTTAATTATTGACGATAATGAAAGTGTAGATATAAAAAAAGCATAGTAAGAAAGGTTTATATGCAGGAACCTTCTCCGGATCTCTTCCATCCCCAATTCCTGCAGATATACATGAATGCTCTGAAGAATGCGATCCAGGTCAACATCATATATTGTACTCTGAAGAACCTGTAAAAGAGTTAAATTTGTCAATTATAAAGTAGAAACTCTCATTGCAGGGTAGAAATCCATCTTAACGATGACTCCATTAACCTAATATCCAAGCCATGCTACCAGACCTTAAAGTTGAACTTCAAGGCCATAATTTTGGAAAATCAAATCATACATTTCACTTGCACTTTCACACTAAGAACACATTAGAAATTTAGAGAATTACTACTTCACCTGCCATCATTGCCTTGCCCCAATCTGTGCTTTATGCCACAAACACTTTTCATTCCAATAGTAATAGTTAAACATGAGAACATCAAGAATTGACCAAAACATAGAAATGTAGGACAATTCAAGGAACATAATACAAAATATACACTAGGAAAAATTGTAAAAATTACCTTTTGATATGAATATTTTAATATGAAAGGAATTTCAGGCAAGCCACAAAAGAACAACATGAAGATGCAAGATAGAGTGCAATAAAAACTCATAAAATTGAAAAAATTACCTTTGTCAGTTTTATAAGACATTTGACGACTAGATCTAAGAACTTCTGATTCCTAACAGCAAAAGCCTCAGTCGATGCAGGTGATGGCCATCTTGAAGGGTCCAATGGGCGCAATAGATTAATTAATACAACAAATGATGATGTTCGTTCAGCGTTGTCCTGTATATCAAATGGAAAAAGAGTATGAAAACTGCAATCAAATTGCAGACAAGTGAAACTAATGAGGTTAAGTCTGAGTAAAACCAACCAAAATCTTAAGCATTAAAACATTCAGTGCTTTCAAAAGAGAGCTCCCATCATCCATCAACGGAACCCTTTCATCCAAAAGCCAGAGAAGCAGTTCTGAGATGAGACTATCAAGTGTACCTTCCTTTACAGCATGGGCATGTCCTTTATTCATAAAAGTCTGTAGAGAACTTAGCATTAGAATTGCATACAAAAGCTCAAACCTCATAACACATAAGGTAAAACATGAAAAAATGGCAACATACTTGCATTAATGTATTCAACACATATTTACACGAACGTGAAGAACCTCCTGCAAGACTGAAGTCAAATGTCTTGGTTACCTGCAAAATTTGAAATATTGTAAGTAAGAACTTTAGCAAGTTATTGGATGATAAAAGAATCCATAAAAATGCCTACGGAGAGGGAACAAGAATTGGGTTTTACCTTTGATGCCAGGCAAGCAACAAGCCTATCGGCGTCTTTGATCGAATCTTCCATCCCTGCACCTTCAGGATCATTTGTGGCCAATATCAACTCATGACAGACAACTTTCATACCTTCCACGGCCTGCACGAGATTTTTCAGAAGTTGTTAATAAGGAATTAAGAATATCAATGATTGCAATTGCAAGGCGTCGCCTGGGCAATCACCTAGGCGTTTTGGGACAAAATCGCATACACGGTGCCTTAAGCGGGCGGTATCCTTCTACGTAATTTTTGAAAAATTTAAAGAGGCTTTTTACAATTAAATTTGATACCAAAAATACCTACCTAAAAACAAAATCTTGACACAATTAATGTTAAATAAGGACCTAAAGACTTATTAGTATTTTGAAGTATGTATTAAATAATAATCACATTGACTAATAGACAATTGGTGTTATATAAGGACCTATAAATAAATAAATAGTGTTTCGAGGACCTCTAAATAAATATTATTTTGTCCACCTAGGCATCACAAAGGCGTCATCTAGGCACCGCCCGCCTAGGCCAGGGAAATTGCCTAGAAATCACCTTAACGCCTTGCAATCCTCGAAGAATATTACAGTTGCTTATCATGAGGAATGTAACATAAACCCAGCAAATGATTTCATAAAGAAAAAAAAAAAAAAAAAAAAAAAAAAAAACCTGCATCTGGTCATACAACATAAATAGCTTTGCAAGACATTCATATGTATAATTACCCAACAATACAAACTAAATTAGAGGCATCCATGATAGAAATGTTAACACTTTTTACCTATATAATGAACAAAGACATGATCTCTTATCATATTTATGAAAAAAAAAAAAAAAAAAATGACTACTTCGACAGAGAACCTGTTCAGGAGAACCATATGCAATAATATCCAATGCTTCATTCCAGTTGGATGGACCGTTTGGAGTTGTAGTTCGTGGCAACAGTTTGTCTACATGGAACTCTGGATGCACAACGGTTTCCCTTAATTGAAACAACAGACAATGCATTAGGAATGCATAATAACAAACAAAAAGAACCTTACCAATGATAGACATAAGTCAAGTTCAAAGTTGAACATGCTGCATACCTTGAAAAAATTGGAGCCGATATAGACCGTGGGACTTCTTCCCCACTCTGCTCAGCAACATCAAACCTGGTATTCCAAATATCCGAAATATCATGCAGTGGCAAATTAAAATTGAAATAAAACACCATACAATCAAGGAAAAAAAGTTCTATAAAATGTGAGTTCTTAAAGGTGAAACAAAACTATCCACACTCAAGATGTGTTTTTTCATCAGGAAGAACTACTATGACATAACAAAATAACCCCCGTAAAGTCACACAAACACAAGTGCATTACTTAATGTGGATATCACATGCACGCAATAGAAGGCATAGAGAAGGTGGCACATAGCAACGGAAACTGTCTCAATCCAAGAAAACATAACTAAATTCAAAGTAGAGAAAATAAACTTTGTAAGAAAAAGGAGCATAATGCGCCGAAGAAAGGGTGAGGACCGAATTTTATAAGCAACTACTCTCGAAGAAAAAACAATGCTAAGATTACAGAATAAATATGGAAAGATAACAAGAAAATCCTTTCAAATATTCAAATCCACGTATTAAACTTATTATATGCTTTTAAGGGATAAAAAATTGGTAAGATCACAAGAATATCCTATAAAATCGATGCATTAAACTGGAGATAACTAAATAATAACATTGTATCAATAATCTAAAATAAAACCTACAGCAGCTGAAAAAATATTTTAAAAAAGGTGCCTCTCGAATACATACATAGAACCACCTTTAACCATTTCGTTCCTACATTTACAACACACACGCTCACATATAAGAGCTGAAATAAAATAAAATAAAGATCAGGATAAAATATTCAAAATCTAAGGAAATAAAATAAATTCCAAACAATCATTAAAACATTTCTTAAAGCTTCAGAAATGGGGAAAATATATATGGTAAGTTTTACAAATTCTGGCTGCATTGGAAAGTATTGATTTACCCAAGCAAAGTTGATATGTTGTATCTATTTATCTACTAGAAGTTAGTGATTTGCAAGAAAAAGAGCTGAAAATTACCAAATCTAGTCCTACAGGCTCCTAGGTACTATAAATATAGAACAATCCAGTGTTTAGGCCTTCAAAATAGAAGCAAGTGCAAATTATATTCTCAGGAGAACTTCATCTAAGCCAAATACAAAATAAATGGACAAATATTTTAGAAAACCAATTTTACAAACACATCAAGATCTGAAACGTAACGGTAGAGAGAAAGATGGTTGTACATCTACAAGTAATTTTATAAAGCCCTAAAAAATGGAAACGCACCCATTGTCCCTAACAGATCGCCTCAAAGCAGCTCTAGCTTCTCCCGGCTTGCCTTCCCTCCTTTTATCCATCTCCCTTGCCTGCCAAAAATATGTCATGAACAATGAATGCAGATATTTGAAAGAACAGATTATATAAAATTGAAAACTAAAGAATCTCACAGGACATAATATAATGAACACAAACCTTCCATTTAAATCTATCATCCAACATGCTCTTTTGAGCATCAGTTAACTTCCCAACATACCTCCATATCTCATCACCTGCACCAGTAACGTGTTTACTTGATTGAATGTAAGCTAGCGTGAACAATAAACACAATGCACAAAAAAAAAAAAAATGACAAGCCAATGAAGCCTACGTGCGAAAAGTGAATAGTATAGAATGAATGCATAGCAAAAAACTCTTTAGAGTTGTAATAATATAAGATGAATACATACCCAGACTCTTATATGCAGTTGCAAGAGTATTTAAAGCAGCTTTTCTAATTTCGCCATCTCTCTCAGAAGTCAAAGCAGCAACAACTGGCAAAGACTTCCACTGTCCACTTATCTGTTTATTTGCAGAAGCAACATCAGTATACTGCATATGTAGACTAAGCTAATAACAAGTTTTTTTCGATAAAGACTATGCTAATAACAAGTTATGAGTCACAACAGTTACCTCCGCCCCATGGTTATCGATTAAGAACCCAATCAAATCAACACATTCAATTCGAGTTCTATTATTTTTGGAGCGCAAACCCTCCAAAATATAAGGAAAAAGCTTTCCTGCTGAGTACCAGCGAACAATTTGCTTTGTCAATTCTCGCATTTTTTCCCTCACTTTTTCAATATTATGTCCAGACTGCAAACACAAAATATTAGTAATCAGTAACATACAGCCAGCTTAGCTTATAGTGATTAACATAAACGAAAAAAAAAAAAAAAAAAAAAAAAAAAAAAAAAAAAAAAAACATCAACAAAATAATAATCCCACGTGCACATCAGAAGACTAGCTATGACAGAAGCAAACACAATAATGTAAAAACTGATAGAATAATGGATATTCCAACCAGCTCAGCCAAGTGTCTCATTATTGTTCTTAAGTACAGTTCACCAAAACCAGTTCAGAACAGCTATCATAGACGGACCTTCTCAATCAAGCATGGCAGAAATATTGCAGCTTCTGATTCGGTCAGAGAATAATTTTCATCCTTCAACATCATAAAAAGTTCTGGAAGAAACTCTAGTACCTGGTTGTCACAATTAGCTTAATTAAAGAAAAATAAAGCACGTGCAATGATGCATTCAAGAAGGGAAGGGAACAAAGAGGAACAAACAAAAGAAAAGATAAAGGAAGGAAAAGTAAACCTTTAGCAAGCATGTTGTATTTGACTCACAGAAACGCAATACAAACCACCTCAAGAGAATATCAAGTAGTTCAATTATTTCCTTGCCGCTAGAAGGAAGAGCCTGTACATGGAAAAAAAAATGGTTCAAATAAATACTGTACTTTTCGAGAGTAATCAATGAAAACCAAGTTAAGAAATTAACCTTCTGCAGCAACTCCAGCCCTTCAACCTGCTTCTTGAAGTCGGGGCTCAAAAGCCGTTTGTGCAAGTCTTCTCGAAAGTACCTCATAAAATCATTCTGCAGGGGAAGTACAATTAATAGACCATAAACGAAATGGATAAAAAACTTTATTGCGATCATTCAAAACAAACCTCAAGATCCTGAATTTGTTCCAAGCGCGGTTCTTCAAATTTAAACCGTCGAACAACAATTCTCTCTCTTTCTTCCTGCCAAAATACACTTAAATCATCAGATGCACTAAAAGAAAATAAAATGACACACAAAGTACAGCGCAAATCACACACCTTGTTTGAGTCTTTTATATTGAATAAAGCCTGAGATTGGACAGCAAGATCATGAACAGATGTAATAGGCTCTGTCCTAGATCCCCTTATGGGAAGAGCTCTCTGCTCAAACAAAATAGCCAATAAGCAAGAGACCAAAAAATGTTCAAGAAAGAGAATCAATTCTTAAAAAGCCCAAAGCATATATAACACACCGAAGAAGCAACTTTATTGCCATGCTTTTGCGAGCGATCACCATGTCCATTTGTACTAGGCTTTCCACTCCTCAAGCTGCTTTTAGATGCCATCCCACTAGACGTTGCTTTGGTTGATTCAAATGATTCTAAAAAGAAATTCTACATTAATGCACTAGAAATGCAAGAGATTATAAAAGTGATTTATGAAGAAGTACCATGTAAGGCCCCAGAAGGATGCAACCGTTCAAGAATAAGAGAAAGACCCGGTCCACGTATGTCTTTCAAACTTTTAGTTACCTAGAGCAAAGAATAGATACAGGATCTCAGCAAGCTATTTAACATAACAACGAATTGAATAATTACAAACAAGACACTTCTGGAATATCAAGATCACGCACTATTTCTGGACCACACACTCTCAAAATTTCAGATATGAATGCTTCTGCAGCTTTTCGAACCTCTGATGACTTGTCCTAATAAAGAGTGCACGTAGTTTAGATAAACCGGAAAAAAAAAAAAAAAAAAAAAAAAAAAAAAAAAAAGTTCAAACTAAAGAATTTGAAATTGAAGTATTTCAACTAAGCAAGTACAGATAAAGCAGAAGTCGCTGGTTTTAACAAATGCACAGCATCAGGTGAGTCATTCATCCCAGAAAGTTGCTTTGACAACCAATCGAAAAGATCCTTCCGTCCTTCTGCGCCAATCTTGGTATCAGCTAAAGCAGCAGTAATATATGGAACCTAAAAGTTGAATGGTGTCACGACCCTGAATGGGAAGAAGATAACTTTGAACATGTCAACAGCAGAGAAGAGTTCAGAGGCTACCATCTTATCAAGGTGAACAGCAGCAATCCACGAATCTAATGTATTCAAGGTGCATTCTCTCATGTGCTTCTTATTGTCACTGAGGCATTTCAAAACATCTGATAGTATACCCTGCAAGATGTTTCTACTCATTTAATCCAGCAACTAACAAGAAGAACAAGTTATAGGAACAAGTGACATGAAAAAAATAAAAATAAAATAAAATTTGCAAACCTTGCTAGACTTTTCAACCATGGGACCCATTGCAGATGCCACTCCACCAACAGTAGACAAAGTAGCCATGACTAAATTTTTGTTACTGTCGTATAAACGGCCTCTAAGAGCAACAAATAGCTCCACTGCAAAACCAAGGAAAGAGACAAGATATCACTTGTGCGCACTATTGCATTTGAACCCAAGATTAGTGAGTTAGCAATAATCTATAAGTTTTTAACTGCAAGAGACATAGAAATGTAAAAAAGTGCCTGTTCCAGTTGGTTGAACGCGTTTGTTGGCTTCTTCTAAGATTTTGTTCACAGATTCAATAGACTCCAAACGAACCTGAAATTAGAGGAGAACAAATTTTGTTCCTGAAGTGATTAGCCTAAGACAAACAAGCACCGTTACATATTTAACACTCATCTCTCCAAAAAGCAACTATTGCGAACTTTACAAAAACAATCAGACCTTCCAATCAGGGCTACCCAAGTTCTTTAGAAGCGACGGAGTTAACTTTCCGCTGATATCCTCACGAGGAAGTCCATCTGATCCAAGAGCAGAAGTAGATGAGGAGTCTGACACCTTCACCATCCTTTTTGGAGCGGCAGATATACCCTATCAAGGAAACAACTTTGAGCAAAAGCAATAGTGATGGCATAGACTGATACAAAATACAAAACAGACTGAACAAGCATACTTCAAATGGGTTTTTCTCATATTCGGAGTCAAGTGCAGTGAGAAGAGCTGGCTTGACATCAGAAAGAAATCCCTTTATATCTGCCAAAAAGAGGTATCCATCAAAAAACGATCTACAGACATAGAACAAAATATCCGATCAAATAAATAAAATAGTCACCTGGACCAACAAACTTATGCAGCAGCCCAATAAGCTTGATAGTCGCATTCCTGGTGGCAGCTGCACTGGATTGCAATCCTGTTTCTTTGCAGAATTCAATTAAGTCCTGTAAAGTAGAAACCAGACTCGTTCAGCAATCAGAAAGCATAGAAATGAAACGCAATGATTGTAAGGCAATGCAAAAATATTAGGAGGAAAGGGAATTGAACTGTCTTCCATAAATGTTTGAGGTCTAATCAATAAAAGATCAATGCAAACCCCCACCAAGGAAACTAAGAGTATCCTAAGAGCATCCAATCAGCAATATTCTCAAGCTACTCCAGCGACCCCCACCAAGGAATCCCTTCCTTTTTTTCCCCAGCATGTAGTTCTTCGCCTAACTAATTCATTCCATCTCATCCACCGCTCAATGAAATCACAGCTATGATGCGAATTTTCGCAGCATTGGTTGGCTAACTTGTATCAATGCTTTGTAAAACAGGTATGTTGAGTGATCTACCTAATATATATATATATATATATATATATATATATATACCATTTTATTAATGAACATTTCTTTGATTATTGATTTGATAGATTATGAATTTATGTTTAGCCAAATTTCTAATACTTCAGATAGTCCAGCAATTGACTCTAACATACAACTTTTTCAAACATGAAAATAATTCGTGCTAAACAATTATTGTAACTTTCTGATACGACACTTTATTTTGACCATATGTATGACTGACATAAATTGAACTATTTAAGTATTCAAAAACCAATAAAAGTATTTTAATTATGTTGCCTAAGCACCAGCATAACTGCAATGCCTACGTCAGCTAAGTCACCTATGCATCATCTCACTGCATTGAGCCGCATTATTATAAATTATAACAGTGGAACAGCATTTTTGGTCATTAACAATATATCTTCTGTTTCGTCTCAAAAAAAGGAAAGAAAAGGCATTTTTACCAGGTCGGAAGCACCTGAAAGATGACAGAGACAACAACAACAACAACATAGCCTCAGTCCCAAATTAACTGGGGTCAGCTACATGGATCAAACTTTTCCATTGTGCTCGATTAAGTGAAAGATGACAGAGAAACAAACAAAATTACCTTAAGCTTTAAATGTGAAATACCAAAGTCATCAATAGCAGAAACCATCCAAGATATTCCTTCACTAAGAACCTTTGGATTCTTGTGCTCTTTCATAATTTTGTATAGCTGGAAAGAAAACATTATTGTCATATCAGGGTAAATGCCAAAGAAAGAGCTAAAGAAATATTGGCGCATATCTTTACAAAAAGAAAACAAATAGATAAAGTTTCCGAACATCATGAAGGAAAAACACAAAACGGATATTGGAAAAAAGATTGAGTACACAACATACTCTCTCAAAAACAAATCCTGGACCAACTGCCTCAGAGAAAGTGGTAAGACATTTCATTGCATGAGCACGTGTCTTTATATCTGCGACTCGCTCACTTGTTCCTGCCATGTAAACATAATTTGCAATGATATGTATGGTTATGGTATAACAAAGAGAAACACTTGGACTCGAACATTCATCAGCACCAAACTCCAGGATTTTATAAGGAAGGCCAACATCAACTATGACAACCAAGCTTCAGTCCCAAATTAGTTGTGGTCAGCTACATGGATCTAACGTTTCTAATCAACATGATTTAATTCAATCAATAGTATTACTTAGTAACTTTTCAATCTTTTATAATATGCTACCCAAGTTAGGTCTACAGTAAGCATACAACTTCATCACTTCATATGAACATGGATCCAAATGATTTTCAGGGTAGGTTCAATAATTTTAAAAGAGAACATACAATATAGTTTTTTAAGTAATCATTGTGAGCTAACTTTTCATGTCAGATGGATGAGGCCTCACTTGCCAAAAAGGCAAGGTAAGAGGTCGTGAGTTCGACTCCCGCTACAACAACAACAACAACAACAACAACAACAACAACAACAACAACAACAACAACAACAACAACAACAACATAGCCTCAGTCCCAAATTAATTGAGATCGGCTACATGGATCAAACTTTCCATTGTGCTCGATTAAGTGCAATTGATGGTGAGCTTTCCAGACCATTCGAATCTATCCTAATTAATGCATCTCATGTTAACTTTGGTCTACCCCTACCTCGTTGACTTTTTACAGTTTCTATTGAGTCAAGTTTTCTAGTGGGGGCATTTGTAGGCAGTCTTTGCAGGTGACCAAACCACCGCAACCGTCATTCCCTAAGATTTGTATCAATTGGTGCTACTCTTACTTGTCTTTGAATTCCTATATTTTTTATTATATTTTTACTAGTTTTACTACGCATTCACCTAAGCATCCTTATTTCTTTTACGTTCATTTTATGTAATTGTTGTTGCTTTACCGCCCAACATTCACTTCCATAAAGCATAGCTAGCATAATTGCGGTCTTATAAAATTTTCCTTTTAGCTTAGTAAGAATATTTCGATCACAAATCACCCATGTTGCACTCCGCCATTTCTTCCATCCAGCTTGAATTCTATATATGACATCATTCTCAATATTACCATCATTTTGTATGATTGATCCTAGGTATCTAAAGTGGTTCACATTAGGAACTTCTACTTCCCCTAATTTTACCACTCTCATCATCTCTATGTCTTTTAAACTCACAGTGTATGCATTCGGTCTTCGTCCTACTCAACTGAAAGCCTTTAGATTCTAATGTATTCCGCCAGAGTTCTAATTTTCTATTCACTCCATCTTTTGTTTCATCCACTAAAACAATATCATCTGCAAATAACATACACCATGGTATATCCTCTTAAATACGCCTAGTTAGTTCACCATAACTAAAGTAAATAGATATGCGCTTAAAGTCGATCCTTGATGTAGTCATATCGTAATGGGAAATTCTTTTGTAGCTCCTCCAAATGTTTTTATACTCGTTACTACTCCCTCATACATATCCTTAATAGTGAGCCAACTTGAGTAAACGTACTTCTGAAAGTGAATACCAGCTGTTCCTGAACACACTAACCCCTAAAGTTGGCTACTCAGATAAGAGCTTACCGAGCAGACAAAGTACAACACATCTTTTAGGGAATTTAGTTGCTGTCGATGCTATATGTGTGATAACTTCAATAACTTGCTGCTGAACCTGCATTTGTTGGAGAACATTTTTGAGATGATGAAAAAGAGATAAAAGTGTTAACAAAGACATGAAGTTCTTAGCTAAGCAAATCTGATACCTGAACATTTTTTTCACCCCATCCAGGAATGGCACACAACAATCTTATCAAAATCTCTGCTGAACTGTCAAGGTTCTGAAGGCCCTCCACCTCTTGCTTAAGAGATGTTATTGCTGCAATAGAACATAACCTATTTAGCACAGCCTATAAGCACCATCGAACACAATAAATAGGTCTTATATCCAGTAGGCCCAAAAAGTTGACAAGCAAGCAGAATATGATAATTCAAGAATAATATTTATCCAAGCATAAAGAGTCTCTAATTTCGTTTTCTTGTTGTCTTTTAAGTACCTTTAACTAGCCCATCTCAATCCTTCTAAGTAAATAATCAGATCAGTTAACTTTGGTTCATCAATATCTGTAGTCAATCTTCCTCGCAGCCAAGTAGATTGAGGAGATGATTCTCTCTTATAATGAAGAAATGGATAAACGGGCTGTAAATTCTTCAAAAACTCTTTTACAACTTCAAACAAATTAAATTTTTGTCCTCAATCAAGTAAATCCCTTTAACACCTGCTACTTTTATCAGCAGGCTTCTTCTCATTAAACAGGTAAGAGTCCTAATTACAAGTAGCCAAACGGCCCAAATCTTCTTACCCTACTATACACTTCCGTTAATAGAGGGGCAAAAACTTTTCTAAACAATCCAAAGTAAAGAAAATTCCACTTCGCCTATGACTCAGATCATTCAAGTTTGTAAATAATTTGGGAAAATCTAAATCAACGTGATGATTTTGTAAATCCTCGACACTGAAGAGAAGTATATACTTTATCTAAGTGATTCCAAGATTCAAATTTGTCAAGTCACTTTAAAGAAGCTTATTGTTTGCAATATATCTTGTATGCGCTCTTTTATGCCTAATAAAAGTTTTTTTGAAGTTTAATTTCAATGGTACTTTGTAGGATGTCTTTTAAAAAAATTGATAGAAGTTAGATTTTCTTTTTAACAGTTGGAATCTTTTTTCTAGTTGGCAAAAAAAAAATTGTAAATTACGTTGTTTTAACCTTGCTTCAGTATGAAATTTTGTAAAATATCCTTTGCATGTAACTCTTAATTCGATGTTTGAAAAATCTGAATAATTCGGAAAGTTCAAAAAAGTCTGCGGAACTTCCATACCATGTTAAAGAGCCACATATGCTCTCGCTCTGTTGTCTCATATGCTGTGAGAAAGTACCCAACAAACACATTTCTTTTTCTTTTTGTTTTTTTCTATTTCTTCTTGGAGAATAAAATGGACAAATAACGACGTTCCCATTTAAAGAAAAGCACTATGAAAGATCTACTAAAACGTTTATCCCCTCTAGCGTCTCATATACTAATCCAACATAAAGTTGATTTGACCGGACAAAAGGAAAAGGTATATTGGAAACAGAAATGCAAAAAAGGGTAAACAACCTTCAAGCCGTTCTTTCCACACACCACTCTTCAATTGGGATATTGTATCAGCTTGAATGATAGAACCTAACTTGATTTCAATTTCTTCCAGACTCATATCAGCTGGCTGAAAAGAGATGCAAGATGAGTTAAAGACAATGAGCCACATGAGATATTTATGCAAAGTGCTGGAAAGTAAGATAAAGAATTAACAATGATTTACCTCAACATCTTCAATCTCAATAGAAGCCTTTGACTGACCACTACCTTCTCCCTTCTTACTGACGCTTGGTTTCGTAGAACCAGATTTCTTATTCACCGTCTGGCAATCAGCAAAGCAAAATGAAAAAGAAGACGGGGAGAATGGTTGGATGATTAGCCAAATATTCAAATAACACATGATTAACCACTAGAAAAACTAAATGGTGGGGGGGACTCACAACTTGCTGAACAGGCTTTTTCCCGCTGAGCATGCTTGCTGCTGATTTTCTTACGAAAGAATTCCCCGCAACCTATTATAAGATGAAACAGCATAGCATTTAACCAAGTTGTAACTCCAAAAAGATCAGAAGATTCTGAAGCATCGATTGCAAGTTGCAGCACACATTTCTCAACAAAGTTTGTAAACAAGGAAATCATATTGTTGGTACAATAACAACTATAAACTATAATAAATGTAAACCCGGCAATGGTTTGCTAACAAAGGTACAATTATTGTATGAAACAAATTAGTTAGACAAATTGTAAGTAAGAATTCAACTCACGTCCGAAGTACCAAGATTAGCACTGGATGATGAAACAGGTGCTGGCAGGTTGCAAGACAGGGAAGAGAGAACAGAGGATATCAAGAGCTTTAAAAGTTAAAAATTAAAACATAAAGATAAAATTGGATACTGTGAACAGATAAGAACAGAAGAAAGCTTTCATACCTGAGGTTGTCCCGCAAACAAGATCACCTCCAGAACTCCCAATCATTTCCCCGAGTTTCTTTTTCCTCACCTCATCTAGTTTCTCCAATGACCTCTCCAAAGGTCGCATTCCAACCGACTACAAGCCAAGCGAAGAAAAACTTTACTATGTCGAAGCAAACTCATAAAACTACCTTTCAAAAGCAATAATGAACTTGCCAGACCCCATACACCAAGAAAAACTGCAAGCGAACATCAGGGAGCAGAGTTTACCTTAGCTATTGCAGCCAAAGCATAAAATGATGCATCCCTCACTTCTGGGGTTCCGTCATTTAGGCACTACAAAACAAAACAAATTATCACAAAGATTGAGACATAACAATTTGAACAAGGTTCTACAGGAATTAATAATACTGTTTGCGCAACCCATATGTGAGTTATGTCATGTGTGTATGCTTTATATATATATATATATATTTGTGTACGTAAAAAGACTTAGACGAAAAAAAAGAGAAGATTCAAATCTCACATAAGCAGCAATGGGATATACTCCTATGAACCAAACAAGCGGAAAATCAAGAAAAATTATGAAATTTTGCAGGCCCTTCCACTCATCTACTCCACAATCGAGTATCCAACATGCATTGTAAATTAGTGACTCGATATACAATACCAATAAAAAAAACATTGCATATAATTCACCAACTATATGTAACACTTAAAATATTCCTATACAAAAGAAATATTGAATATTAATCACAAACTGCTTGGAACGCCTAGATATTCTCATACCTCCATACAGATGGGAACGTAATCTTTATGTAACTTGAGAACAGAGGCCTTATTGCTTGTCTCTATACAAAATGTGACCCAGTTCAAAGTCGACGAGCGGACAAGAGGAACTTTATTTTTAAGTGCTATTCTAACATCTGCATAGGAAAAAAAAATCAACTTCACTCACATATGAAAAGGTAAGATGCATGCAGTAAAATGCCACAACATTATAACCAACAAGTTAATCAATCAAATTGCTTTATCTTTTTCACAAAGTTGGTAAGACATTATAACCTGTGACACCTAAGAACTTTGTGTTGTGCAAGGAAACCCAAGACACAATCCAAGACCCTATTCCCAAAATTTTAAAAGTAGACTGAAGTAATTTGATAAGGAAAAATAATGTCGAAAGCCTAATAGCAAGTAGTCTCGATGGAACTCAACATGAAGGAAGGAATTCTCTCTCAGTACATTTTTGAGTCTACAAGTCAACTATCAATCCTACAAATACTGTCAAATTGTCACACAACAAAAAAATAAGCCTGTATATTTATGAAACACAAGTTGTGAACATTATCAGTTCAGAATAACAAAATGTAACAAAGGTTGAAGATTCTTTACTTGATTCAAGGTAGGGGGAATGTTTTTCGTTCTCTTTTATTTTTGAATTCATTGTTCCATTTTTCCAATTAAATGTGCACAATGATCGAGGTTCGTACTCAAGGATGGTAGAGGAGATAATCAAATGAATTCGACAGGAGATTGTTGAACACATATTCAGCATAACAAACATACGATTGTTTTGGCATAAAAGGGTACTTCTGAACCTAAGAACATTAAATAATGATATATTATAATTCTTTCACACTCAATAGCAACTCATAAAATAAAAGAGATTGCAGATTAACAAAGATATGAGAGTCTCTATAAACATAATAATGAGAAAAAAAAAAAAAAAAAAACGAACAAAAGAACATTGCAATGTCTTCTTGTACCTTCTCTAATAGTCTAATTATACTCAAAACGTTATTAAAAATCACCTGAAATTCAAAAACCTAGAAAGTTCAATAAAGGTTGAGCTGTTCAGGATACTCAACATTGAGATGCCAAGACAATATGCCTTGAGATCAAAACGTGAATTCCCACGTAACAGTCGTGATTTCCAAAAATTAAACCAACTTTTCTCTTCAGGAAACTAAAACATGTTCTTTTTCCATAATAACGGTAACTTTTACATGAACAAGGTAGCAGAGGATAGATATCAAGAAACTTTACTCATGCCTAAGACCTCTCTATTATGGAGCGCATGCATTATTTAAGAAGGTATAAAGCAATAAGATTCAGTAAATATTACAAGATATTAAATAGCTAAAGAAATTTATAAAAAAAATCAGAAAAGGAAAAGAACATAGTAACAGCTTTTATGGTAATTATTTTCAGGAATAATACAAAAGGTTGAAATCACCTGCCTTCAATAACATCGGCTAGAGTTAAGCAACCAGCCTTATGTATTGTTTGGAGAGTCTGAGTAAGAGCCTCTGTAAGAGTTGGTTTCTTTTCTTTCAATTTTTCCTACATGTAAAGATATATTTATCGTAAAGACACTGATTCATAATATATGTATTCAATCAACCTCACCAAAAGTTTCATAAACTAACATGAAAAAAGGGTTTTAAGAAAGACAACAAAAGAATGATGAGAACAAATATCATATTTCTGCATTCAAGCAGCTATAGCAGGTAATAGGAAATAAGATAAACATCTATGGCGTCTTTGAGTGTTCTTTAGACTACTTAAAGCATACCATTTCAGTGAATAAGGTAAAGTGAAATGCCAAGCTTTCAAAAATTTGCTAACTTATGCAATTTTGAGAAAATTGATGATGCCAACCAATTGATGAGAACAATATATTAATCACCTCATTATTTAAAAAGGAGGGGCCCATGTCCAATCACGTCCCTCTAGGGGCTTCTGACATATATTTGAAACCACATAACTTATTTAGTTGACTTTGGAGTTTTCAAATGTTCAATAGAAAGAAATAAAACCAAATTTAATGTAGTTTTTCTCGCAGACAAAAAAAAGGAAAATGCAAGAGTAACACACAAAGTTAACCCGCTAAGCACACGCACCTGTTGGCGCACCGTCCAATGCGCCTTGGGAAGCATGCGCGCCAAGATGGACAGGGTGCAAACAGGTACTTAGTGGGTTAACTTTGTGGGTTACAAAATGATTTTCCAAAAAGAAAGATTAAAAACTGAAAAAAAAAAAAAAAAAAAAAATAGAGGATGGCAAGGTGATGGGATGAAATCAATAAAAATTACCATTTAAAAATTGGTTGAAAAGTTTTTTAATTGTCGCTTCCATCTTTATTCCGCAAGAACTAATTTGCTAATTCGGTTCTTTCATGACTCAGGCAATACCAGAAGCAGTATTCATTGGAAAAATAAAGACATTATCAAAGGGATTACGGCTAGTAAGAATTGTATGAAACTTCTTAATCGGAATTAACGGAACAGAGAAGATCATTTTAAAGGGAATACTGATAACAAAGATCACGATCCAGCCATAAATATAGAAAAAAATAAAAAATAACCAGAAGTAAGAAGGCAAATAGGACAATTTCATGTACCCACCAGTAAAACTGGTAACAGAAAGCGAGAGCTTGCAGAAAAATGGTTCCTCAGGCCCCTTGCGAGATTACCTATAGCTTGAATAGATTCAACCGCTACTGCTATATTTACATCTGTAATGAGCTGCGAATATAATAGCTCAGCAAAAGAAACTGTTAGCACAAATAAGAACACACAAGTAGAGATACAAACAACAAAGATGTAATGTCTTTGAAAACCATTTAGTCAAGAGTAATTAAAGAGCAACAATTTGTTTCCCCAAGCAGTTTAGGATGACTGATCGCTAAGACTTTTGAGAACCAAGGGTACCCCAATGTCAAAATACCTAGTTTTTTATATAAACAAGTCCAAATCAAAGCACGACACGAAAAACACCGAAATGCAAAATGTCAAGACACGAGACGAGCTTCAAGCAAGCTCGCCAAGGAGAAGAGAAACCAAACAACTAGAGAAAGAACTAGTCAAGACCTTCTTTAGTGTGCGACACACTTCACTGAAGTCCCCCGGAGCTATTCTTTTTGTTGAAGCAAGTTTAGTAAGCTCTGCCACGGCCTCCTTTCTTTCAGACCATTTGGTTGCTTTCTATAATTGCACAGAAAAACTCACTTGATCAGCACAATAGAATTCGCTAGTTTTAAACTGATTTGCAAGCTTAATAACAAATTAAAGTAATAATTAAAAAATATACAAGATACCAACCACTCCATCCCAAAATCCGGACTTCTCCAAAGGAGTCAGGATATCAACAGGATCAACAAGTTCATATTCATCGATTTCCTGGGGACCTGACAATAAAGTCATCCTTAGTAACCAAAATTACTACATATCTAAAATGAAAGAAACTGTAATATCAAGTGCCTAGTGTGTTTAATCCCTTCTAAAGATAGAAAATACAGCAGCACAACAACTACGATGCCTCAATCCCAAATTAGCAAGGGTTGGCAACATGGATCAAATGCTTCTCCTCAGTTCGATTTAATGCAACTGATAAAGATAGATTAAACGAAAAACTTCAGGTGAACTAAGTTGATTTCTCACCATCATTTGAAGACTCTTCAGATGGACCAGGGCCAACAACTTCAGATACCGTTTCCTGCTCTGGCTCTTTGTCTTGCTCAGATCTACAATAGAAAGGATCACAGCATACCAGAGGATGAATATTAGCATAAAAGATAAATGCTCATACTTCATGCGTCAGAGCCATTATGTTGATACAAATGTTGTAGACAAACACTAACCAAAATAGTCAGAAAAACAAAATAGCAAACGCCCCATCACAGATGGTAAAGTCTAAACTACAAACAAAGCTAAAGGTAGCATCCATTGAGGCAGTAAAAACATGTTTCATGAATAAGGCTCTACTTGATTGCGATGAAAATATTTCACGAGAAAAAAAAAAAAAAAAAAAAAAAAAAAAAAAAAACACATTTTCTTAAGAAAATATTCTTATGATTGTTTGATTGAACGCCAAAAGATTTTCTTAACTTTTGTATTGTTTGATTGTGAAAAACTACTCTCCCAAAAATAATCAGGATTTAAGACATCAAGGTTTCCCAACTAAAAGAAATTAGGATATCAATCAACACCTAATCCAAATCATAATCCAGCTTATCAAACTAAAGTTGAGATTTCTAATTACCTCCCCCGCACATATCATCGAATCTTTGGAGCCGGAAAAAGAGGGGGAAAATAGGATCAACAAATGGGGTCGTCTTTAAAAACTGATTCATATACATAACTTAACTGGTAAACATAAACAATTTTACCTCAATGTCACAGCTTCAAAGAAATTTTCTCAATATGTGCTCATTAATAAATCCGTGTATTAATCTGATGCGCCCACTACTTACAAGGGATTCATTTGGATTTATCATTGAAACAAATTCCTGAACCTAGCAATCTAATGCACCGTAAATCTTAAGTGCAGCATTTCCAAGCTATGGATAGACAGCTTGATGAGGGGCTAAGAAGGCAAAGGGAGTCTATTCAAGAGGAAACCCTTGGTGAGCTGATGCCTCTGTTGTGGGCAAGAATCATTGTCTTCTTTTTCCTCTTCATTGCCATTGACGATGATTCCTCTATTAGAAATTACAAACACAGCAAAGTTCATGACAACAACTTCGTTTCTGAGTTCAAATTTTCATCTATAGATCGCGTTTCATAATTTCTTCTCTGACTGACTGAGAAGTATCTATGCATTTTACTCTTCCTCCATCGTTGACTGTATTTAACAAGAGGCTCAATAACCAATTTTCTCAATTGAAAATCATGTTTTCCTACCTTTTCGACTTGGAAAAAAGTGTGGGGGACAGTCAGAAAATTCGGCAATACAAGAATATTTCTTGAGAACAAGTCTACTTATCAAACACAAGAAAATATGATTTTCCTACAAAAATCTCTCTTTTCCTCCAAAAGTTTTCCTTTTCCACCCATCAAACAGAGTAAGGGTAAATATTATTTATGGAAATCAGTAGCTTACATTACTAATCCTAGAAATTGTAATAAAACATCCGTAAGACGTTGCTAGGGTTCTAAATGGGAGATAAGTTTATCGAAAAAGACTCGGATAGTGCCATAGTTAAGTATGCAATCAATATGGAAAAGGTTGGATGCGACAAGGACAGCTAGGACTCCAAGAGGAGTGTACAAGATTACAAGAATATGATAACAACAACAACAACATAGCCTCAATCCCAAATTAGTTGAGGCCAGCTACATGGATCAAACTCTTCCATAGCACTGACATATCTCTATTACAAGAATATGATAATAGAGATAAATCAAGGATAAGGTGATTGAAATAAACTCTGATCAATAATTCCACACCTCGAGTAGCACGTATAAAGAATACTAAATTCTTAAAAAGAACACACAGGTCAGCGAAGATGATTTAAAGAATAGGATTATTATCTGCACCAAAAACATAGTCAACAGCACAATGAAAAACTACAAAGACATTGGTGTCTGACTTAACAATATAGTATAATATTTTCTACAGAGAAAAAGAAACTAAAGATGAACCTGATAACATGAAATTAGACTAAAAAGAAAAATTACCAAATTCCCCATCAGTTTAAGAACATACTAAGCATAGGAGAGAACAAAAATCCACCAAAAAAAAGGAGAGAACAAAACATCCTCAAGTTCAAAATATTGCAACACTATTTAACAATATGGTCCATCGCTTTCCAAAATAAAAAGCAGAAAATTTAAAATAATAGTACAGCAATAAAGTCTTCTGAAGTACCGTATCTAAAAAGTAGAAGAACTACCTTATTTTACGAGTTGGTTTAGCAGTCCCCGTGACACTTCCAAGCTCTGCCTCCAGCTCTTTTTTCTAGAAAGAAATTCAAACAATTACCACTATCAGGACCAAACAAAGAACACAAACCAGACACATCAAAATTAGATCATCTGTGCTCACCATGGTGTCCCTCATCTTCTCAAACAATATGGATTTCACAGGCTCTTTCCCAATCCAACGGCAAAGCTCAAGAGTCAATCCTTTCGAGGATGCGCGGACATTTTGATCTTGGTGATCAAACAGTTCTGGAAGCATCTTCAAAATTCTTTTGGGAGGAACAACCTTCCCGCCAAATTCACTATATTAATCACAAGAAGATCAATGAAATCACTCAGATTAGCTCAAAGAACACAAAGAACAACTAAGTTATAAATGATACATAACATGACATCATTGTATCAATCACAAACCTTAAAGCGTGAAACATAACATCGATCGCTGGCACAACTGCTTTTGCAACTTTATTCTTGATTGCTTTCTCCATAACATCCTAAAATTTTATAGACCAAATAAAATGCTTTTAACACCATAGCCACTAAAATGAGATTTTAAAAAGAAACTCTGGCAAAGGGAATCCAATACAACAACAACATAGCCTTAATCCCAGATTAATTGGGGTGGCAAAGGGAATCCAATGATTTGAAAAAACAAAATCCAAAAACTAATTGAAGTAACATGGCATTCAAATGTTAAAGTGCATGTGTGCGTGCGTGCGTGAGAGAGAGGGAGAGGGAGAGGGAGAGGGAGGGGGAGAGGCGCATTGATGATCACAGAAGAATGCGCATGAAAAGTGTCAATAGAGAACGTTATAAGTTTGTTAAACGCAAGAATTTCAACAGATCTAAACATTTATAAAAAAAAATGTTCGATTAAAGTGAAATCAACAAGTTTTAAAAGGCGTGAAGAAGAAAGTGTTTGAGGAATAATTGAGTTTCAACATATTTTAAAGGTCAAAGAAAAGGTTGGAGGATTCATAACTTCGAATACTTTCAAGAAGTTGGGATTTCTTCACTAGAGTCATTTCCTCCTAGGTTTTGCTTTAGACTTCTTAGAAAGTAGAGTATTACATTTTTACAGCGCTTTAAGTCACCAAGGTCAGTCAACATTAGGATCCATCATGTTATCTTTAGTTCATAACAATGTTTGAACATTTCTAACTGGTTCTTCTTTTCATGATAAAAGAAGCTCCTATTCTTCGAGTTCTTGAAGTTAGACTGAGTTGATTACACAAAACTCAAAATTCATATTGAATTTTATTTCTATTTTTTTTTAAATACTCTAGTTAGAGAAATTGTAGTTCTTTATGGATATAAGTATGTTTCCGCCTTCTAATTTTTTATCGTAATATATGAAACCTCACACCAAGAAAAAAAACTTAAACCACAAAAGCAATATTAGGATTCGGAAGCTAAATAGACATTGAATAGATGAAAATAGGAAAAGCAAGTTATTCAGAAGCAACACCTATACAAATTTGGAAAAGTTTAGGAGGAATTGGATTGACTTAACAAAACTTTTTAACAAAATTTTAAGATCAAAATGACTGTCAATGGATTGGAGAAGAAGCGCCCTTGCACCGATTTCAAAAACAAATGAGGCATTCAAAGTTGTTCAAACTATCAAGGAATTAAACTTATGAGTCACGATATGAAACTTTGGATTGACTTAACAAAATTTTAAGATCAAAACGATTGTCAATGGATTGGAGAAGAAGCACCCTTGCACCAATCTTCAGAAAAAAAAAAATGCGACATTCAAAGTTGTTCAAACTATCAATGAATTCAACTTATAAATCATGTTATGAAACTTTGGAATAGGATATTGACAATAAGCTAAAAAAAGAAAAAACACTATTAGAGAATCAATTTGTGTTCATGCAAGGATGGTCCATTATGGAAGCAATTTTCCTTATAAGAAAATTGATGGAAAAATATGGAGAAAAGAAAAAAGTTCTTTATATGATATCATACGGAGCCTTTTCATAATTAAATGTTTATATATATACACAATAAGATTTAATCCTAGTCCCCACCATTTCGCAATCCTACCCCACCTCACCATTTGTTATGCCCCACCACCATCCATTTTTCGATCTTCAGCGAGGACAGCGGCGAGCTTACGACACTCCGGCAACTCCAAAAAAAAAATTATTTTTGGTTTTTTTAAAAAAAACTTATTTACTTCTATTTAAAAACACAAAAAAAAAAAACAAAATTTCTGTTTTTTTTTTTTTTACTTCTTTTTTCTTATTTTTTAATCCTAAATTTTCTTTCTACTTTTTTTGTTTTACTTTTGTTTGTTGATGAGCTTATTTCTTCTTTGTTTTCTTTTGCAGTAATTTCTTCTTTGTTAGTAAAATGAATATTTCGAAGTTGAATTTCTTATGATGATAATGGTAGCTTGGGATATTCATTCATTTGTATTCAAAGTGTCTTAAGTTGGTACTTCTTTGTTTTTTTCAAAAAAAAAAAAGTTAGTATTTTTTGAAGTATGGAGTTTTTTTTAAAAGAATGATTTTCTTAATAGTGAAGCTTTAATGCTAATGCTTATGATGTGCTCCCACAGGTCACAAATATAGGTTGTTCAAGCTTACTTTCCTTGTTTAAAAATGTAAGTTGCTCTCCAATTCCCAAGCATATTTTACCTATTTTGCTCTCATTAATGAAGATAAAATAAAAGAAGTTGAAGCGAAGCCATTCAAAAAGGTATTAATGAAGATAAGGGTAATATAGTAATATTACATTACAATTAAATGACTCAATGTTTGTGCTTTTACCTTAAACGACATACATTTGTGACCAGAAGGAGTAGTAGACAGACAATGAGTAGTAGTATTATAGGTAGACAGACGACTATAAAAAAAATTAATTTAATTTCAGAGGCCTCTAAATAAATTTTTTTTTCGCTTTAGCAATAAAAACGTCTAGGCATTGCCTTGACGCCTTGCAATCCTTGGGTTCTAGAAAGAAAAGGATTACATGCTATGTACATAGATACAATTAAAGATGTGTATTAAAGAGTTTTAACAAGTATAAAGACATTTGGAGGAACCACAAAAGATTTCTCATTACAATATGACTAAATCAAGGGTCAACCTTAACCTTATATCTCTTAACTTCGTAATGAATAAACTAACTAAGCATATTCAAGATGATATACCATGGTGCATGTTATTTGCAAATGATATTGCTCTAGTGAACGAAACAAAAGTTGGAGTGAATAGGAAATTAGAACTTTGGAGGAATGTGTTACAATCTAAAGGCTTTAAGTTGAGAAGGACAAGAGATGGAGTGAATAGGAAATTAGAACTTTGGAGGAATGCGTTACAATCTAAAGGTTTTAAGTTGAGAAGGGCAAAGACCATAAACATGCATTGTGAGTTTAAATATACTAAGCACCGAGATGATAAAGTGGTAAAATTAAAGGAAGTAGAAGTTCCTAAGGTGAACCACTTTAGTTTAGATATATCATACAAAATGATGATAATACTGAGAATGACATTACATATAGAATTTAAGTTGGATGGAAGAAGGAGAAGAGTGAAACATGTGATATTTGATCGAAATATCCCTACCAAGCTAAAAGGAAAATTTTATAAAACTACAATTAGGTATGTCATGCTTTATGGAAGTGTATGTTGGACGGTAAAAAAACAACAAATATATAACATGAATATAACAGAAATGAGGACGTTTAGGTGGGACAGTGGATGTGTGGTAAAACTCATAAAGATGGAATATGAAATAGAGAAATTCAAAGAAAATTAAGCACCAACTGACGCAATGATTACGGAAATGCGGTTGCAGTGGTTTGGACACCTCCAAAGACGACCTACAAAGTACAAATGCCACATTGGATAACTCGACTCAATAGAAACTGAAGAAATTAATAAGTGTCGGGCTAGATTGAAGCTAACTTGTGACGCATTGATAAGGAAGGATTTAAAGAATTTGGAAAGCACCCCATCAATTGCACTAAATCGAGTGCAATGGAAGAGTTTGATCCATGTAGTCGACATTTGGGATTGAGACTTTGATGTTGTTGTATAAACTATATAGGTCAAGAGTTTGAATAAAGTTGTGCAACAGTCAGATGATGTGTTATTGCGATATACATGTGGTAGAATGTTTTGTCTTGGTTTATAAGCATTTTTATTTTAAAGAAGGTATGTGTCAAAAGCTCAAATTTATATGATGTACGGACTAATATTCATTTTTTATAAGAAAGAAACTACAACTTGCCCAATATGAGGCTCGAACTCCCGACCACTTACCCAAGTCGAATTAGTTCATTTTTATCAAACTAAAAGTTTAGGTTTTCATAGTAGTTTCTTATTGTTTTCTCTAAAATCTAGAGATGGTACTTTGTCCATTACTGTGTTAGTTCGCAAATTCGCATGCTTCTACAAGGTTAAGTGATACGAACATTATTCCATCATAGTCGAAATCCATTCATCCTACAACAACCTTAATCAACTAGATAACAGATTTCAACCACAGGTTCAAACGGCATTAAGATAATTTTCTCAAACAAGTTGAAGTATTGCACTCTCCATAATGGGGAATAGTACCAGAATACTATGCCAAAAAGTAAATGAACAGTAGAGCTATTCAATTTTAATCATGTTTGCGTGATGTAGCAAGCTTCAAACTAGCCAATTATTGGCCCAATGGTTTGGTATAGTGTTTGAGAGTAAGAGGTCATGGGTTCAAACTTCGATAGGGGGGCAATTGCTTCTTTCTCATCAAAAAAAGATGTAGCAAGCTTCAAAAAAGTTTTGATGCCCTACCCTACCTGATAAATGTATTCCCAACGTAGCTTTTAGCCACCATATTAATAATAACGACGCCTCAATCCCAAAAGCTTTTAACCACCATAAGGCCGAAATCATCCAACAAACTCCTCACATCTTTCACACAACTACGTACCCACCAATATCGAACACTCTTTTGCTATTGAGATTATGAGTAAAAAGTATCCAATCCCTTCACAAGCCCTTCCACGCATATTCCATCATCGTATACCACTAGACTAGCTTTGGTCCATCGAGTTTTGTTTTAACATTAAAAATAGAATTCTTAAATAAAGTCAATCACCAGTCATACATATCGTTATGTTAACAGATCATAGAAGGTTCAAAAATATTAATAGAGAGGAAAAAGGTGAAGTGGGCATGGCTTCTTCTAGACCTAAATTAGCTGAAGGGTTTTCAAAAAAAAAAAAAAAGTAGAACTAGGAAAGTGTTAACGGCATAATTTTTCGGTCTTCACTACATAATGAACTCTCCCACGGCCCAAACTCAAACAGATAAAATATCTATAGCAGATGATAGTCGAATCCGCCGTAAAATCTATAGTTAATGGACTACTAAATTGTTACCAGGAATACTTCTGTTGCCTCCAATTCCACCCAGAGAAGAAATATCGCCTGAGACTTCTCCACCGTCTTCGGACGACCAGTAAGGCATTTAGCTGCAATTGCATCACACACTTCTTTCGCATACCTGCAACAAAGATCACAAAACAATCAATTCCAAACAAATGCATTGCCAACGACCAATTCACATCATCACCACGACCACCACAACCAATGCAAGCATCTCACCTCCCAGCATCAGCATCCGCAGCTCGCAAAAACGCAATTAGAGCATCCAAAGCCTTCTCCTGAACCGGCGCATTTGAATCCGCCACCGTCTTCCTAAACAACGGACCTAACCACAACCAAAATCCAAAATTTCCAATTCCATCAACAAACACAACCAATTTTCCACCATAATTCCATCGAACCCCCAAATCCACACCACCAACCAATCAATGCACCACATCACATTTACCACAACAACACAGATCAATCAGATCGACATTCCTAAAACCCTAACACCACCACGGATCTGCAAACCACGAAATCTAAACACAAACTCACCGAATTCTCTGAGCCTCGGATCCTTCGGATCCGTAATCGAATCCATCAACGCCGCCAAGTCGATGTTCGCGTCGTTCCTCACCTTCCAGTTCTTGTGCAGCAGCCGATCCTCCCATGGCAGCTTCTTCGCTTCCTTCAACAGCTTATCGTCTTCCGACATTCCTCAGACTCCTCCCGACCTCCTCTCTCCGCACAACCAACTCAGATTCACAGATTCCAACCAACAACACTCCGATCGATCGATTCGCACAACCACCACACCACAATTTCTAGAGAGCGAAACAAAAATTCGAGAGAGAGAGAGAGAGAGAGAAGTTTTCGTTTCGTTGTGTTGTGTTGTGTTGTTGTTCTTCGTTGCCGGCAAGGGCGAAATGGCAAATGACGAAAAGGGCGAGAGCGAGCGGGCCGTCCGATCTCTATATCTCTATCAAGACCAACACGCCCTTCGCTCTGACATCAAAACAATGATGTCATTTGCCTAATCTCTCGACACGTGGCGCGAGCAGCGTATCGACGGTTTGAAATTCGGTTGTAGCGAGGGTTTTGATGGGCTGTGGTGTAGTAAATGTGATTCAGGAGATTTACAGTGTACGCTAAGTGCGGTTTATTATTGTGAATCGCCGTTCGTTAGGTTCATGTGTGGGCCCGGCTGGGGAGGAGCGGAGGGCCGTGATATTGTCAGGTCGAGTTAAAGCAGTGATTTTGAATTTCACTTCGCTTGGTTTTATCAGGGTGTGATGTGATGTGGGTTTTGCGTATCTTTAGGAGGTTTGAACGGTGTGGAGGTTGGGGAGGACGGTGTGGCGAGATTTCGAATGGTTGCGTCGGGTTTAGTTCTCCGGTAACGTTTAAGTTTTTAATTAATTAGATTTTTGATTCCGCCTTTTCTATTTTGAAAATTTTCAAAAACTGAAGTGGTGGGGCTGTGATATGGTGCAACACTGTGCACGTTAAAGGGTTCCGTTAGTTGGTGTGCCCAGCATGGATACGCACTCCTTGTCCGCCCTTTGAGAATCCAAGATGATTGATGAGTTGTGTGTCCGTCGTACGTGTCTGTGCTGGAACAAAACAACATTTTCCTTTATAAAACTTACTATAATAATAAATGTTAAAAAATTAAGAGAAAAATAAAACACAATGGAAAAATTTGATTCATGCAGCCGAGCTCAATTAATTTGTTGTATTTAGTCTATTATGGATCGTGGATTCACTGTGATTATGCAGGTCCATTGAGCCTACTAATTTAGTGAATTTGTTTGTGACTCATCTATGTTTTATATGGGTTTAGCACAACTGCTATTGAAGTTTATCGAAGACAGTCCTACAAATCCAGTTCAAACCTTGTTACTAAACACAAAAACGTAATCCGGCCTTATAGCAAGAACCGAATAGGCCTAGTGCCTTGAAGTTGTATAAGTTTAGTGATATATAGATTACAAAAAAAGTTACAATAAATTTTTTGTGATTAGTTCGTCCCGATATATATGGATCTAATAATTAAACTGCATATATTAAGAAAAATGCTTGGACAAAACTTTACATGGTTTCCTAGATAGCGTGGTGTGTATCCCGAAGCGTACACTAATGGCTCTCAAAGACGTGGGCTCATATACCACGTCATCCGATATGACTTTGGAGTGTCATTGTAGAATTTTCCTTCATCTATATAAGATTGACTTTATCTCATCTCCTTGACTTTATCTCATCTCCTTTTGTATTAGTAAACTAGTCGATTTCATGTGCTGTGCGCATGAGTTATTAAACCTTTAAGAGAAAGTTAATAAATTAATTTACATTAAAACAACATTTCATTAACTAAGAAAAGAATTCAAATAAACTTAATTGTGATTTCAATGCCCTAAATAGTATAAATAATGTTGTGATAATCAAAGGGATGTGCAAAATTCGAAACGAAGACTTAATGCATTGAATAAACCCTTCATTAATTAGACCGTTGTTTGGTTGTTTAAGGTTGGATTTTTCGTTGTTCAAAAATATGGGGGGATGAATATATCTTAAAACATTAAATACACAAATAAATAAATATATTAAAATAGAAAAATTGAGAAAATCTTAAAAATAAAATGCCGGAATGAGAGAGCATGTGAAACTTTCTTACTCCTTCGATTCGACTTTAATATCTATATATATATATATATATTGTAATAATAATTAGAAATATCCTTCCATGGTAAATTTGTCTCAAATGCTGAAGTTGACACCATTACTTAAATTTATTAAAAGCTTGGAAGTTTTCAAGCACATCACACCAAACTGAATTTTGAAATTGACCTCTGAATTTGTTGGTGTTATCCTCTCAAACTTATGATGCTAAAGATAATATAATTTTGAGCAATGTGGTGACCACACATTTTATTATTGTATGATGTTAGAATAACACTCAAAAGCCACACATTAAAGTTGCAAACCAACTTAGAGACCTTGAGACAAATATCGAGATTTGTATTGACGCTTGTCAATGCATATTCCGCGTTCTCCAAATAAGTAAGTGACTTGAGCGCGTTGCAACAACATTTTCCCTTATTACTTAAGCCTATAATGTTCCAATTAAAGTTGAGGATTAATTGCAAATGAAGAGAATTAAAGCAGACAATTATGAGATTAGTATGGCCATTGATAAGACCTATCACCAACAACCCCTTATAGAAGGGAAGTCCTTTTGTTTAGGACTCAAGTGCCTCAACAATTAATACATCTTTTTGTCTTACATCACAAATATATCTCATCTTATGAATCTCTACAGCCACTGCACTTAGTCTTTTCATGTCTTGCAGAGTCATAGCCAGATAAGACTATCTGCCTAAGTGGTACCACCTTCACCAAAGACAATTGAAACACCCCCCACAAAGGCAATCAATTAGGAATCTCTTCCAATCAACCAAACTTGTGTTTCAAGTGAGGAAAAAAGTACTCAATTGAATCACAAAAAATTCATTTACAAACAATTCTCAAACATCAATGATGACAATTAACTAAGGAATAAAATTTCCTAGCTAAGTAGTAGCTAGTAACAATGTTAAGAACAAATTAACCAAAAAACAGATTAATATACCCTGCAAGATTTATTTGGATGGAACAGTAGTCATATTATGCTCTACCAAGGCCAATGCACACCTCGCTGCGGCTATTTTGCTTTCTCTCTTCCTTAAGAGCCTTGAATCGGATCGCCAAGTCATTGTAGTCTGGGAGCTTTGGGTGAACATGTGAGCAGGAAGAGGAAGATGAATTGCTTGAATGATTGGACTGCTGAGATGCACATGAAATAGACCTTATGATTTGGTGGGAGGGCGCTTTGGGACGATCCACTGGCATTGTCATAGCCCTTAAATAAGGCGGTTTTAAAATAGTCCGAGTAGATGGACTTGTTGTGCTTGAGCAGGAATTGCGAGAAGCAAATCCGACTCTACGGTTTAGTGCTTCATAGCGCATTTCATGGTACCCGTCAATCTGATTACCGCTTGTGACTTTCCTGAAACTTCTACAGTTGGTGGATGTTGCTGAGCTCATTGAAGCTTCTTCTTTTGTAGAATGTTGGCGGCGAGAGTTTTCGTTCCCAACCGCGCCTAGTTTCGAGCCCTTATATGAGGACTTCATTGATGTTGTTGAGCTACTGCATTGCCTTGGAGACATAATTTGATAGACATCCTTCAAGAAGCAATCAATGTCCATATCACGTTGGAATGCAGTGGAACCAAGTGTTCTCCTGAGGTAATATGCAAGCCGAAGTTTATCAGATGCTTTCGACGTACTCCCGTGGCTGATAACTGAAGAGCTCGGGCTCTCTACGACCGACATCTTCTTCCGATACTTCCTCTGAGGATGAGATTTTTGACCAAGGACATCATCTTGAGAACACCCAACCAGTTTGCCATAATACAGTACATGATCAGAGTTTGCGGCGCTAGAAGTTAGTAGGACGGACGAATGGCATCTCCTCCTCAACCTTTTCCTCGACGATTTCCTCCTCCGAGAACTAGCTCTAGAGCTTGTTTTGCCATCATACACTTCATAAGGCTCCATGGGAACTCTTGGAAAACCACCATCATCACATTGATCAGATAAACAAACTTCATCAACGGTTGTTGATGCATGATTGTTAGCCAAATGCGACGGAGTGGAGTTGAACCTAAAGAGCCTCTGATCTCGGTCTGCAACATTTTTTATTCTGGGCTTGAATTCCTCTATGTCATTGGCATATATTGTACTTCGGTCAGACAAATTCGATGAACACTCCGACGTCTCTCCCTTTATCCTCTCCGACTTTCGTATGGAGCTCAAATGTTCAAGCTTCTCCAATTCAACTGAACTTATTTCATCAACCTGCCTACTGTCAAGGTGTTCAAATTTAGCTGCTGCTATTTGTTGAACTGTGGATTCCACGCCGGCATTCAGCTGGTGATTCGGTTTATGACTCTGAATAGGAATGCTTTCATGCCTGCGTTGCCACTCACAATTTTTCGATAAAAGACCCCCGACCTGCATACCATCAAACCGCGCATTTTAAGCCCAAACCACCTTTTTTTTATATAAGAAACCAACTTAGTTACAAGTTTACAACGCCCTCGACTCCAACACGAGCCAAAGTGATGCCTCACCTCAGATGTTTTAATTCAATGAGAGGTGACTTTATATTGCAAAAACTGACCTGATGTTGTTCCATGGCGAATCCACCATCATCCTTAGGTTGTTCTACTTGAAAACTATTATTCGCTCCAATATCTCTCAGCACTCGGTACTTGACATCATCGGCTATTGATTTTGTGCTCAACTTGTCAATTATCTGCATGAAAAGGAACCATGTCTTTCAAAGAACTCAAAGTGGAATCAATTAATCCAACTAGGCAGATCAGATGACATTGTTCATATTGACAACCTGATCGTTCACTCGATTTCCAGCAAGCAATTCAGTAGCGCACATGGAGAGTTTTTGCCCGTAACGTTCGCCAAATAATTTCCGCAGCTTTAGCAGCTCTGGAAGATCACCACACCTTGCAGAAGCATATATCAAACTTGAAACTGCTTCACTGATGTCATTGGGGCAGTCCCTACATGAACAAATTGTAGAATACATTCAAAACAAAAATAAACACAACAAAGAGTAGACATTGTTGGCAATAATAAAGAAAAAGCAAAATCTGATGGAGGAGAAAGCTATGTATCAGACTCGAAGTAAGCCAATCGACGGCCCTCCTTGAGTGTGATTTCATAGGTTTTATGCGGTGCACAATTTAGAAATGTTAAAATTGTTAATTTGTACTAATGAGTAAAGACAATATATATCCTTCCTTTATTGTATGATCTAACCTCTTCATAAATAGTGATATAAAAAAGGAGGAGCCATATAATCCAACTAAGAAAGCATAAATCAAAATGAATGGCAATACCGATTTCTGCGAATGTAAGATATATTGAGCAGGATGAATTCACTGTAATGCTCGATTAGATCATAAGCAGCATTTATATTTTGATCCCTGCAGAGCTGCTCAACCTGAAAAAAAGATAACCATAACAAACATGGGTTCCTTCAAAATATTTCATAAACATAAACACAGCAACATCCAAAAAAAAAAAAAAAAAAAAAACACTTTGATCAAATTTACCACTCCAAACATCTCAAGTGACATAGCAATCAGATAATCTTCCACAATTTCAAGTTCCCTACCAAGTATTTTTAGGGAAAATCACTCAAACTTCACTTTTTTTTTTTTGGTAATACTAAAACTTCACTTTGTTTAGATTATTTGTCAGGGTACCTGGAGATTTGTCCCGAGTAATCTCAGACTCGGGAGGGAAGGACCAAAAGTGCGGCAACCTCTAGCTAAGAGTTTAATAGTTTTCCCATTAACTCTTCAAAAACTAATCAACAAACCAATCAATGGATCAAAACAAGATCAAGAGAGGCCACCCGAGCAGTGTTGTGCAGTGGTAGCAACTCAAGCTTAAATCGTTATTTGAGGCAATGGTCCCGCAACAACTACATTATGCGCTCCAACTACTTTTAGGTGCTGGGAAAGGTGCTTCTGATAATCCCCGTGGGACTAGTCAGACTTTAATCGGAAACGGGCCGAGGCGGTCTAGACACCCATGAATCTCAAAAACAAAAACAAGATCTAGAGTGGAATGGATCAATGAATCAATTACCCGCGAAAAGGCGCTATGTTCATGCCCTCTCTGAATCAGCTGAGCTATGTCCTCACGTAACTGCCTCACAATCGACTCTCTCTTGTTCTTCAACAGCTTCAACCGGCACATCACTCGCTTCACCAATTTCTTGCTACACAACACAAATCAATCACAAAAACCAAAACCAAAACCTACCCATCAATCCAAACACAATTTTAAACAAACCCCACAGAGGAATTCCCATCAAAACCAATAACAGCAACAAAAAAAAAAAAAAAAAAAAAAAAAAAAAAAAAAAAAAACTCACCATTTCTTGGCTTTTCTCCACCCAAACAGGACCTCAAACATCCCCAACTCTTCAAATCACTAACAAAACACAAAAACGAAAATTCCCATTTGAAGAAATCAAATGGGCACTACCCATGTTGGTTGTTGAACTGAATCGTTGAATTTGAGCATCACTAAAGAAGAGGAACTGATCAACAACGACAGTGTTGTTGTAGTGGTAGTAGTGGGTTCGCTTTAAATTATTTTTTATGTCTAAAACGGTTGTTCTGCTCTGTTGTGCTCTGTTTTGTTAGAGAGAGAAGAAACTGCTCCACTAATTGAGATTAGTGACCTTAATTAATCAGGGATTATTAAACTGCCCACGTAGTTAATCAATCTGGATAAAGTTAATTGGGTTGATTAACGTCCGATTCACTCGATAATCTGTAGTAAATCAAGTCGGGTCATGTTGTGGTCTTGGGAGCACATTAGTTATGTTGCTGCTGGGTGTATAATGTAGAGAAGAAGGGGATTGGATTAAGTGTGCCATGAGTTAATTTAGGAAAATTTCTTTTTAAAAAAAAATTAAATACCCTATTTTACTAAGATTATAAAAAAATTAACATTTTTTAAAAAACTCTACGTTTGTTATTTTAAGAAATTAAAAGTTTCTAAATCTAATAAATCAATCAGAGACTCTTTTTTTTGATGAAAATGAGGCGAAACTTCATGTATATATATAATAATTACGTGCAACAAAAGATGTAAATTCTTACAAAAAAAAAATATGATCCAAGATGTAGAACTTGCTCTCTAATCATTCATATTAGTTGTTTCCTTAAAACAATAAAATATTAAAAATAATTAAACTTTTGTAAGTGATCAAAATTTTTAAATTTATGATTTGCATTGCTAATTCTTTTCACGTAAGATTTATAAATATGGTTCTTAAAAAAATGATGATCATACATACATGGATATATCAGATGTCTATAAAATTATTTTTCAATCTTGCAATTTTTTGGTATTAATTATCATGCGAAAATGAGTTCTCTCACTAATAAAATTAAAACTCTTATTGTGTTTAAAGGGAATTAAATTTTTTACCTCTAAATTCATTTATATCTTTGTTTCAATAAATTTCTTACCACAAAACTCAACATAGTGAAGTTTATGAAGTTATTTCAACGTATTTTAATCTTGTCTTTTGAGGCTTAATCAACTCCGGGGACATTGGATCGTAAGCAAATTGTGGCAATACGGGTCCACTTTTTGAAAACCCGGTAGACAAGCTGGGCACGTGACACGTGACTTTCCAACAGACCGCCACGTAGAACGGTAGTTAATTTTTGACCATAGAGGGGTGTCGGGACAAGGTTGAATTGCAGTTAACCATACATGGTTAAAACTGGTCCAGTTAATCGACTAAAGACACGTGGCAGAAGTTCATCGACCGTTGACCGGTTCTCCAGCGTTGATGATGGTAGCTTTTGGTTTTCAGCGTACATGGAAAGGTGAGATGCCAAGAGTGCTTTCAAAGTCAAGTTGTACAAAGTAAGAAAGAAAACAAAGAACTCCAACATCAAATTATATACTTGGCGTGTAATGTAAATGAATTTTGCTAATGACATCGATTGGGACATTAATCGGACATAGGCTTTTTTTTCGCATGAGATGCACCTCGAATCGTGCAATCACGCATGTCGAGAACATGCATATGCGACGATGTAAAGATGTGCGTGTTGTAGCTCCTAAACGAGTTTCATTCTATTTCATCGCATTCATTTTACAAGAACAGCCTCCGTCAACAGCTCGATAGTACCACGACAAAAAGTTCTGCAACAACTCAAGCAGGCCAAGCCAACCGCGCGAAATACATCATTAATATTTTGTTACAAGGAGAAGTTAGAACATTAACCCAAAGTCTAAGGATCTCTCTGTGGTGCCGTGAAAATTTTTTGAATTTAAATTGATGACGTTGAAACTCTTGGAATATGTAGCAAGATATTCTCAATTTGTCAGCCTAAATATTTAATAGTTGTGCTAGTAGTTATTAGATTGTTAACTAAGTAATAGCTCTACTAATTTAACTGTTTCTCTCACCTCTACATGGTCAAAAGTTTAAATCTTCTCCTATGAAAGATCGAATATTCAAATCAAATAATGATCAAATAATATTAGTATTAGCTAGCTCACTCAATGTTTTGGCATGCGAATGTTTATGGATGAAGCCGAGTGTTCAGTGTCTATATGTGCAAATTCGAGGGCTAATTGGTAAGTTTGTTTATTGTTCGAATCAATATATTTTTATTAGGGTAATTGATTTTATGTTTGGTGCTCTATCGAGTCATTGATGGTCAATAAAATAAAAAATTTTATTTTTCTCCGCAACAAAAAAAAAAAGTTGCAACTCCAAATTGGTCACATAAATGATGGCATACTTTTGGGCGTGAAATTGGTTGCTGGAAGCCTGGATGATATGGTAGAGATGAAAAAAGTGAATATTAATTGATTAATGAAGGAGTAGGCAGGGAGGGTGTGTTGGTGGTTCCAATTCATTGGGACAGTTTATCAAAACACACCGTCACTGCATGTGTAGGCGTGTGAAGGGCTGGTGGTGGCCAACTTGTGGAATTAAAAGCCAGTGGCTTTGGCATGCTTGCACGCAAGAAAACAACCTAGTCATCACATCCACATTTCTTAACTCTTTAGCTACTACACGTATTGATTAATTTTGTCGCAGTATTATTGAGTTACTTAAGCGGAACTCTTGCTCGTATACCCCATACTAAACCATTGCACCACTACTTGGTTGGTCGACTTTGCTACTTGATAGTTGATACGTCCAAAATCAAGCACCAGAACGCACAATTTAGGCCGCATTATGTTTTATCCGGCCAATCTCTCAAAATTGTACAATGTAACGATATACTGAAACAATGTAATTTCTCACGAAGTTGAGAGCCCTTTAAAGAAATTGGATATTGCAAGGCATGGATGCATTATTCGTATATGCCTGATAATTTTTCTTGATTTATGGTATGTATATATAAGACTTTATTTTATTTTAGCCAAAATGTTTATGTACACGGCGAGAAACAAAACATTTTCTTAAAACAAAGTCGAAAAAAAAAGCTCAATATGAATGCATTCGAGTTTTGAATTATTGAAAGCATGTAGAAATAGTTAAGAAAGTAAACAAATGCTCTCATAGCTGTTTCTTGGGAGCAACCAAAATTGTTGATCCTGATGTTTCTGCCATGAATGTGAAATAGCCAAAATTGCTTTATACAAACCAAAACAAGAATGCAATTGATGAAAAAAATCATATGTGCTTAAGCTTAAGACTGAGAGGGAATAGACCCTTGAATTGGCAAAAATGGAGGACAAAACTTATTCCTGCTTGTACTGCGACAAGCGGTAAAAAATCCGGCGAAATAGAGCTCTAGGATCAGCATCATATGAGCTCTTAATGAGCAGTTGCAAACTTCTTCAAGTCAGTTCGCAGATGTTCTGATTTAAGAGCTCTGAATTGGCTTACCAAGTCGTCGTAGTCGGGGAGCTTTGGGTGGACATGGCTGTGGGAAGAAGTAGATGAACTTCGACACGATTGACTGCGCCGCTCAAGCGGGTGGAAAGAAAAAGGAGACCTTTTATTTAGCAGTCCTGGTGGCAATATCAATGAATTCTGCCATGGACTAACCGCCCTTGAGCATGAACCGCACGAAGACGCATACGTTGCCTTGTAATCTGATACCTCCAATTCTTCCACCTCACTTTGATCATACTGTCTTTTGTCATGGAAGATCAACACAGGAATGTAATAGGCCCTCAAGTCATTAGGAGGATTAGGAGGTGAAGCGAAGTCCTTCCTTGTATGGTCTCTCATTTTGAGCTTCTCGCTTGTTTTTGGAGATGAACTAGCCAAGTCACAATTGGATTCACCAACAATAGGGAAGTAGCATGGATGATCCAAGCTGCATTGAACATCACTTTCATGTTTACATTGATCATAACGAACTCCTTCGGATACTGTCCGCTGTAGATAACTCAGCTCTCGGGACAAATGTGTAGTTTTATTCCTATTTCTCTTCTTCCCATGGCAACTTCTCTTTGTAGGAGCTTTGGAGCTGAAAGGAGCCTCGGTCGAACTGTCCCCGGTCTCAGCATAGTATAGCTCACATTCAGCGTCGCAAAGCCTTATTGAATTTGCCGGTGACATGGTCATATCGTACAGCAGCCCGTCCATGTAGACATATCGCCTTTTTCTCTTTCTCCTCGAGCGTTTTCTACTTCTGAATTCTCTCATGGTGGCTGTTTTGTTATGCAATGAATAACAAAACTCCATGTAATCTTCAAAGTGCCTTCTACTATATGAACCCGATGAACCTTTGCGATGATGCCCTCCACATTCACCCTTGCGCCTCGGCTCTGGAGAATCAAATTTAAATGTGAATAGTCTTTGATCATTATCTCCGCTGCTTCCATTCGTACTAGGCTGAAACTCTTCTATATCATTTACGCGAGAACACTCTTCTCTGAAATTTGAGGTGAAAGAGTAAGAAGCCGGCGTGAGCTTTCTAAATTATTATGAGAAGGCGTTGCAGGTTTAGATCCGGCTGTGACTAATGTCCTGCATTGCTCGTGCTTTTCTTCGCCAACTACACGTTTAGTGATTGTCTCGCCGCTAGAGGATGCTACGATATCTGGTGAAGCTTGTAGAATCATATCTCGAATCGTCAATGATTTATGTTCTCTCTCATTCTCATTATGGTTTGCTTCATCCTTAACTCTGAAAATAACTTTCTCTGCACCCTCAAATCCGTCGTTTTGCAGCGGAGGATTGCATGACTGCAGGAACAAAAGACATAAGAATGTATGCCGAATAATGTATATACATGTAAATGATTTAAGAGAATTCAGGTTTATAGAGCAAACTAGTACCTCTTGACATTGCAGCTCAAGTTTTTCAATTCTAGGAGGCCTTAATTCAAGGTGGTTGTCCCTTGCTATTTCTTTCAAAAGCTTGAATTTGATATTATCGGATACCGACTCCACACTTAGATTCTCAATCAACTGCGATGAAAGAAGAAATTAATCGAGTCCCAACAAGAATTAAAATAACAATATTTGGCTAATTGATTGATTAGAATTTAGAAGGATTGAAGAACAGAAAGAGAGTTTGAATATCATTTAACCTGACAGTTCACAAGATTTCCGGGGAGTAATTCAACAGCTGTTGTGATGTAAATTTTCCCATATCGTGCTGCAAATAGCTCTCTTATCTTCTTCAGTTCAGGGAGATCACCACACCGTGCAGAACCGAATACCAAATTCGAAATTGCTTCGCTTATATCATTCGGGCAGTCCCTAAAGCGAAAACAGTTTATCAATATGTACAAATCTGTTAGAGAAAATGACAATGACCAAAGCTCAAAAGGGTATCCTAGAAAGCATGAAAGAAAGCTCTAGAAATAGTTGCAAGTGCTTAAGTGAGAAAATGCGAAAATGACAACTGCGGCGACCTTTTACAGATTAGTCATGTCTAGTTGAAGATTTCCTGGAGGATAAATTGTGAAAGCATACCTGTGACAGCGAATATATCGCAATTGGAAGATAAGGAATTCACAAGAACAGCTCAATATCTCATAAGCATCCTTGATGGACTGGTCCAGGTGGAGCTTCCCAACCTAGAAACACAAAGCAAAATCATGTCATCGATTAGGCACATTCGGTTTCAGTGTAAAAAATGAGATTTATGACAAGATGAAACATGTAAATAATCACATCGACCGTAATGATAACGCCTCTCTATTTATCGAATTTCTACTCTAGAATCTCTCGACGGAATGGATCACTGTCATTGGCATATATTGTTTTTCATCTCTTATATATAACATCAATACCACATTGATCTATGTTTAAGTGCAATATGCACAAGTTAAGACAATCCATCAAACTAATTTCAATTACACCATCGTCGAAAAGGGGATTTTCTACGCTTTCATCTCTTTCTTTTAGGATTTTAATAAGACACTTCACATGAAGAAAATCAAGAATCAATCTCAAATGAAATAAACTGTGGAGAATGCATTCAAAAGAACCTAATTTGATTAAAATTGCAATATTTTAGTTTCTAAACTTCTAATCACATTCAATAGAAAAACAAAGCTCAATAACAACTCAAACCCTTCATTACCCGGCCGAAAGCGCATTCGTCGCGGCCACTCTTGATCAGCTGAACAATATCCTCCAATGACTGCCTCAAAATGCACTCCCTCTTGTTCTTCAACAACTTCAACCGACATTGCACGCGTCGGATCAATCTCTTGCTACATATAAATAATACATTACAATCAATGAAGAAATTGAACACAAATAACTGATTTTCAACCAAATCCAAAGACTACCCATATCAATTAACCTTCTTTTTTACCATTTTGAAGCTTTTCTCCACCCAAACAGGACACAAAACATGTTGGTCTTCGGATCCTAAAAACATGTAGTGTTGGATAATATGAAGAACAGAACAAGAACAGAACAGAACAGAACAGAACAGAACAGACCGGATGGTTTTACAGTTACTAGCTGTGATGGTTAAATATGGATGTGTTAGTGAACGTGGGGTCCGAGACGGTTATTTTCTTGGCGGGTATTTTTTGGGGGTTCCCGAGAATGCCCTTGGGTTTTAGGGGGAGGGTCCGTGGGGTTGAGGGTTGTTTGTGTAATTTCAGGGTCAACGGAACAGCTGTTTAACGGTCTTTTGGCTCTCCAACTTCCACGACCCAGAAATGTGGGGAGCATCCAACGTTTCCGACGACTCCGCTAGAACTGGGCTTCCATGGGCCGCGAAGGCCCACGTTAAATTGGGCTGAGACCGGCCCAATCCACTTTCTTAATCCACGTCTCTCCTAAGTGTTTTTTTGGGCCTGGCTAAACACACCCACACAATTAATGTACTTACCCACACCGTTTTTTTTTTTTTTTTTTTTTTTTTTTTTTTTTTTTTTTTTTTTTTTTTTTTTTTTACAAAATACACACATCTCCCTCAGGCCCGCACCACCGTCCAGCGCCGCCTCTGTCCGCAGTTGACGGCCACTACGCCGCAGACCCATTGACGGCCACCACACATCTAGATACTTTGTTTTGCCATTCTTATAGGCCCTGCAATTGCGGAAAGAGATCATTAGTGGCCCGATGTTTGGCTGTCGTGACTCGGGGTTTTATAGGTGGTAAGTTTATTGGGATGAATAGATGTGTGGTCCAGGTCAAGGGGCAAGTGGACACTTACTTTTCCAATATTAATTTATGTAACAGTAGGCCAATATAAATTGCTAATTTGTTTTATTAAAAAAAATTAATTGCTAATTTGATCATCCCCTTCATCTTTAAAATCAGCTGACCTATTGGTGGTACTTATTAAAAGATATATGACTACTCAAAAATAGTAAAATTATAATTAGGTGAAATTTACATATGTTGTTGTGTTTACAATTGTAACTAGCTAGTGTTAGGTCATGACCAACACATTAATTCTTTTTTTTTTTTTTGTCAACGCATTAAGTAAAAGTGGATTCTCAAAAAAGTGACTATGCTAATCAAGTACATATATCTATAAGTGTGTTAAGATATTTGGTAAACAATGCAAGAGTTAATTGGAATACTTTCTATTTAACATGTTACGACTCATTAAACTTTTTTAGGTAAAAGATAACCTTCTAAACAAGAAAACTTATTTGCTGACTCCTTTATCAACAAAAACCCAAATTTAAGCATCTTTCGACATCAATACATTTATATGCAAAGATTAAATAGGACCATTGTGATCGAATATAGAATTACCGTGGAGAAATAAAGCAGTAGATTTAACCACCAGAGACTTTTGAGACTCAAGCCTATATTGTTATTTTGAACCAACCAATCAAGTGGCAGCTCTATATATGTGGTCACTTTATGAATAGGTTGCGAGTATGAGTCTCTCGCCTACTAGTTTGAGGAGTGATAATAACTTGTTTTCTTATGCTTGTGATAAGGAGTTCAAAGTTGCAACTTCCCCGTAACTTTCCTGCAAATCTAAAATAGAACCAAATATGAAAATATGATATATCACTGTTTTTTTTGAGTAATAGGAGGCGATACTCCTTGTATTTGTGTATATATATATATATACGAAAAAGTAAAAATGTACAAGTGCTACAAAAAAAGGGTGACCTACACTACACAAAAAACAACCAAAATTATACAAAAAAATCCCTGGAGCAAAACATCAAACTTGAGACCACCAATTGTTCACGCACAGAACCTGAGATGCAATTGTACTCCACCATCCTTGTTCACACACAAGGCAACCATACTTTATGCATATTGACCCAATCATCAAGACAAATAAAAACCCTGTTGCATAAAGACATCTTCCAAAGCATCATGTAACTTTTGACATAAAATCGCGCTCCACTGCCTTTTGGTCTTCCAAATCGGTACGCCATCAAAATCATACACCACCCACTTTGACCACATCAGAGTTCCAAATCTCACACAGAACCGAGGTTCATGACTGGCCAGGAAACGCGCTCACCAGACACCACGAGTGTGTACCTGGAGAGGGCAGCGACCGTAATGGATAAATGGTCGGGCGCACTACCTTGTTGGTACTTCAAACAAAGTAATGCCCAGTTGGCCCCGCCGACCTTTTTGCCTCCACAAAACAAACATAAGCCTGCAAAAACCATTCCAGCAAATCATCAACAAAAATCAGACCAGTTTCCTTGCCACTGTTGCCATGACCATCCTACGAATTCTTTATGTCCATGCAAGGCCAAGCCGACATTCCTTTTCGTAGATTCCCATATCTCTTGCCAAGTGTTGTCAATCTCTTTAAAAATTCGTTGGTTTCTCTCCCTCCACAGTGCCCAAAGGAGTGCCAAAAGTCCGAACTTTGAACAACAAATTCCTTTTATTGCCGCATGAAATAGTCGCCGCTTGTTCCATCCATGTTCTTAAAGATTGGGGGTTTTGCCACTCGATGCCTACCTCCCTCGACAACTCCTCCCATAACCTACACGAAAATGAACATGTCAAAAAAAGGTGATCAATGGATTCCATATGAGAAAAACACAAACAACATCTTGACGGCAAGAGGGTGATATGAGGGAGTCGTCTTTGGAGCACATCTGTCGTATTAATCTTTCCAAGCCACGCCATCCAAACAAAAACCCTAACCTTCATAGAAGTAACAGATTTCCATATTAGATTATAAACCGGAAAAGATGCCAACGAATTTTCAAGACAAAGACCATAGAAAAAAGATTTAACAGAGAAGAGCTGGGAAGGGTCCCACCCCCACCCACGTTTATCCTCCGTGGGTAGGGTGAGGGAAACGATATATCACTGTGAGTTAACCTTACTCGCACCATAAGAGTATCTCCAATGGTAATGTAGATTTAGATCATGGATTGGTGTCACATCATGGATATGACATTCACCTCCCAAAATGCGTAGTCTCCAATGAACGATAGATTTAGACAATGGATCGATGAGTTGACATTTTTTTTATTTTCAATTTTCATAATATTAATAAAAGCCTGAAAAAATAAAAACTTAAAGAGTATAAAAAAGAGTCAATTTGTCTAACGTGGCTGTATACCACGATGTCATTATGGTAGACACGCTCCACTGCAATCTATGGTCCCATTAGAAATGGTTTAAGTTGGCCAAAACAAACCAAACACACAAGTCGACGCCACTACCAGCCATGTTAACCAATAGCACTATCCCACGTGTCTAAACACGCACATCTTTTCAAGTTCAAGGTCTCCACAAAAATTTACCTTTAAAAACCTCAACCTCCACTATTTTTTTTTCTCAAATGAACATATTAACAACAACAACAACAACAACAACAACAACAACAATAATGGCTTCTCTAAACAAGAGCCTATTCACCTCTTCAACTACCCCACCTCTCTTGCACCCCAAACCATGCCCTTCAATATCCCAGCTCACTCTCTCACTTAACAAACGACGCTTCTATACCATTAGATCATCATTAGATCATGATGATCAACACAACATAATCAACGGTCACGATCTTCCTAGGAGAAACATGATCATAAATATTGGCCTAGGAGGCTTGTCTAGTGTGACTGCAAGAGTTGGTGCCATGGCTGCACCAATTCAAGCACCCGACCTAACCAAATGCGGCCCCCCGGACCTTCCCTCCGGCGCCGAGCCTACCAACTGTTGCCCGCCGTATAAACCCGAGATAGCCGACTTCCGACTCCCCCCGCCCTCCTCCCCGATGAGAGTCCGCCCCGCCGCCCACCTCGTCGACAAAGAATACATTGCCAAGTACTCCAAAGCAGTTGCTCTCATGAAAGCTCTCCCTCCCAATGACCCTCGCAACTTCACTCAACAAGCCAATATTCATTGTGCCTATTGTGATGGTGCCTTTGACCAAGTAGGGTTTCCAAATATAGAAATCCAAGTTCACAATTCATGGTTATTCTTTCCTTGGCATAGATTCTATCTCTACTTCAATGAGAGAATTCTAGGTAAGCTAATAGGTGACCCTACTTTTGCATTGCCTTATTGGAATTGGGATGCACCTAGTGGGATGAGGATACCCTCCATGTATACAAACCCTAGTTCTCCACTCTACGATAAGCTTCGAGATGCGAAACACCAACCTCCGACGCTCGTTGATCTTGATTACAATGGCACGGATCCCAAGATATCCGATAAGCAACAAATACAAAGCAACCTTACTATAATGTATAGGCAAATGGTGTCTAATGGAAAGACTGCACAATTGTTTCTAGGGTCGCCGTACCGGGCCGGGGAGAACCCGACCGGGTGCGGGTCGTTGGAGAACGTGCCGCATGGGCCGGTCCACATGTGTGGACCGGTGACCGGAACCAGCCCAATAGGGAGAACATGGGGACCTTTTCTTCGGCTGCGAGGGACCCGATTTTCTTCGCTCACCATTCGAATGTGGATCGAATGTGGATGATATGGCGCAGGTTGGGAGGGATGAGGAGGGACTTTACTGACCCGGATTGGCTCAATGCTTCCTTTTTGTTCTACGATGAGAACGCGCAACTTGTGAGAGTGAAGGTATTGTTTGGTTATTTTGTATTTTTCCCAGGTTGCTACAAGGGTAATGGCGACGGCGAGATTGTGTGAGTTAAGCGCATAACTTCGATTTTGATTCTCTGTTGTGGCATGCTTGTTCGGGCCGATATTATATATGTCACGGCCTAGGGAATAGTAAGACTCGCCTGCACACCCACGGATAATAAATTTTATTTATTTTTATATATTTTTCTATTAATTTGTGGAAATGCATGCATAAAATTATTTAGAAGGAAGTGGTTATAACCTTGTTCGCTTTTGCTATTAGGAAAAGGAAAATGTTACAATGATATACCCCCAAGTCACACTTAAAGTCACATCGACTGACTTGACGTTCGGGCTTGCATCCTTAATTGAGAGTCGTCGCGCGTGCCTCGAGATACATACCCCGCTTACACTCATTTTTACATGGGTCTGCACATTACATTACCTTAGCACGACTTTGGATGTGACTTTAGAGTGCCATTATGACATCTTCTAAGGAAAAAAAAAAAAGGTTCAGTGTGGTGCCACAATAGGATGGGTTCAAGCTTGTTGATTGAGTGAGGCGGTGTATCTATTCAATAAATAGGGACGACGTGTTTTTTTTTCCACTACGGTACTGGCAGTGATTTTTTTTGGGCTTTATATTACGGAACACATTGATTCTTGTCATATTGTTTATTTTAATTAGTTATTAATAAATAAAATCTCGCTAAATTTCTAACAAAAATAGGAAAAATGGTTGGGGACATTCTCTTTGTGCATACATTTATAAAATGTGGACTCAAAAGGGGGAAGGGGAAAATGCATGATCACGAATCTAAATTAAATGAACTATTCTTCAAAAGACACTAGAACAATTTCGGTACTTAATAGAGGTTTAAAAACCCCTATTAAAGGGGGTGTTATTAAATAACACCTAATTGATGAGTTTTTTAAAAATCTCTATGTAATACATGTATTAAAAATTAAAACATAACACATTTTCACGTGACATTTAATAACACACTATTTAACAGAGGTTTTAAAACCTCTATTAAAGGCCAAAAATGTTCTAGTGAGAAGAAAAAGAATTTATGAAAATGTTAAATGATATATGTCTTTTTTCTTATTCTTCAATTTATATATCTTTGATTGTGACAATTAATATTGGACGTCTTAACTGAATTCTCCATGAATATATAGGTAAGAGATTGTTTGGACCCATCAGCAATGAGATACAAGTACCAAGAAGTAGACTTCCCATGGCTCAAAACCAAGCCAACACCAAAAAGTCCAAAGGGAACCAAACCAAGCCAACAACTTAAGAAGAAATCAATCACTGATGGATTTCCAATAAGCTTGAACAAAGTGGTACAAGTGACAGTGAAGAGGCCAAAGCAGGGTAGAACCCAAAAGGAGAAACAAGAGGAAGAGGAGGTGTTGGTGATAGAAGGGATAGAGCTGAACGGCGACACGGCGGTGAAGTTCGACGTGTATGTGAACGACGACGACGAGTCGGTGAGGCCGGACAAGAGCGAGTTTGCCGGGAGCCTTGTGAACGTGCCTCACAAGCATGAAAAAAAGGTTAAGACTAATTTGAGGCTTGGGATCACGGATTTGTTGGAGGACTTGGGGGTTGAGGATGATGATGAGGTTGTGGTGACAATTGTGCCAAGGATTGGAAATAAGGAAGTTGTGAGCATTGGTGGAGTTAGGATTGTGTTTGCTTCTTAATTGATTAGTTGCTTATACTGCTTTGATCGAGAGTTATAAATATTTGTCCAATAATTAATACTTGCTTGTAGTATTCTATATATCCATCCATCCATGTTTCTCTAGCTCTATGTATGTGTCCATTTATGTAAGAAATACATCTTATTGTGGAAATATATACATTATAGGTGAAGACTTTGTTTCGTATACTTTTTGCTTTTGATGATCACTGATGTGACACTAAATAAACAAATTTTACATGGTTGATATAGCGGTATAGCAATGAAAATTAATATCTAAAAGTATACAATTAATAAAACTACCAAATCAAGAGTGATTTTTGAAATTAATTATCTCTATACTTACTTTTTACTTTTCATGCGCAATAATACGTACAGTTGCTCATTAAAGAAAAGGCAAAAATTAAAAGCTAAATCAAATAGGCTACAAATAATTAACTAATCACAGTTTACCTCGATATCCACATATATTGATATTCAAGTTGTTCCAAGAATTGGTCATGGATTCGAATTTCACTTGGGGCGGAACTAGTCAAGGAGTCCCCCCAATAATGCCCCTATAATATCCCTCTATATATATATATATATTAAAACCCTTGCATGTTTTAATGAAAACGCTCATGTGGGAAATCAATAAAAAATGACCAAATGTAATTCTTTTCTTTTTTTTGAAGAAAAAACGCAGAATTCAACTCACTATTAGTAAAACTTAAGGGTTCTATTGACTACACATTGTAATATGCACACATCTTAATGTTATATCCAAAAGTTGTAAAAAAAGTACCTATCTTTAGCATTTTCCATTTCAAAGGTTTTACATCTCAAAAATATTTGGGTTTCCGAATCTGCCCTTGAGTTTAAGGAGAAGATTTCGGGGTTTTGAGGGTAGTCCGTGTACTTTTTTGGCCACCAAAGGCCCACGTTAGACTCTGCTCAACCTGCCCAATTCGCTCTTTAAAGCCCATGTTGCTTTTTTTTTTTTTTTGGCCACCAAAGGCCCATGTTGCTTTAAAATACACATAAAATGTTAATTTATATCTATCTATTCTAAATAATATAAAATATTACTAATAAAAAAAAATATGTATAAAATTTAATAGTAGATAAAACTTGTGGTTGCGTTTTGTTATCCTAAATTTTTCTGTATGGATAGAGTACATTAGCGCTAATATGAGTATTTCAATATGTTATGATTTATTATTGCCAACAACGTTTGTATCTAATAGAAAATGCATGCTCCTACGTCTATGAACTCTGGTGGGTTTCATTCTCACTATCACATAATATTTTGTGGCTCATTAACAACATATACATACATAGCTCTTAGGTTTAGAGACACCGCAATGACACACTTTATTAATCACTCTAATAAACTCGTTAATTACAATGCAGGGGCTTAACTCTAATTTATAGAGTCACATAAACATACTCTTAATCCAACTAGGAGATCCTAACTAGACTCATACTCTAACTAAAAGTCTTAATCAAACTCAAACATTAATCTAATTTAGATTACAACTCCGAAATCCCCCATAATCTAAATTACCTATCTGAATTAAAAAAATAAAACACCATCCCCCCATAAATTCAGATTGTCATGATCTTCCACTTGATCTTCTCTGGAATGCAGATCTCGACCTCCATCGACGACATCCTTTATCGTTCACCCGCCATCTATCTCGCACAGCTTCCTCAATGTTGAACAATGCACAATGCACTCGATTGCATTCGTCATCAACGACAATATCATGGGCGATCTTACAATCCTGAAGTCGAGTTGGTTGTCCCACACTTCTTTGTGTTCTGCAACTGGTACGCTGGGGTCTAGCGTCAATACCAACTGAAGTGGAAGCTTCATCCTCGTATCTAATTGTTGATGGTTGAGCAATACTCTTTCCTTTTATGTCCCAAATCCACGCACTCTTTTCATCAAACTTGACATATCTGCTAACAATGACTGTATTGGTAACTGGATTGTACAATTTGTACGTTCCAATCCTCCCTGGAATATAGCCAATAAATATGACCTTCACGCCTTTGTCATCTAACTTCTTCCTGTTAGTATCAAGAACATGTACATATGCAGTGGATCCAAACACCTTCAAGTGTTTGACACTTGGCTTGTAACCACTCCAAGCCTCTTCTGGGGTTATATGGGACACACCTTTTGTGGGAGACCTATTAAGCAAATAAACTGAACATGCAACCGCTTCAGCCCAAAAAGAATCAGATAGACCTTTGACTTTCAACATACTATGAGTCATGTCTATAATCGTCTTATTCTTTCTCTCTGCAACACCATTTTGCTGCGGTGTCTGTGGTGGCATGATCTCATGTTTAATCCCATGGCGATCACAAAACTTTGAAAATGTCGAGGACGTGTACTCACCACCACCATCTGTCCTCAAAGTCATGATGTAGCGTCCACTCTGTTTCTCCACAGTAGCCTTGAACTTCTGAAAGCAACTAAAGGCATCAGACTTATTCTTTAAAGTATACACCCAAATCATCCTGTTGTAGTCATCAATAAAAGTCATAAAATATTTGCTTCCTCCTAGTGAAGCAGTCTGCATCGGACCATAAATATCTGAGTGAACCAACTGTAGTAGAGATTTGGCACACCTTAGAGTGTTGGAAGCAAACGTTCTTCTATGTTGCTCCCTCAAAATACACCCCTCACAAAACTGCTCTGGATGTTGAATCACATGCAATCCTTTCACTAAATACTTATGAGTCAACAACTTCAGACTTTTGAAGTTCAGATGACCATATCTTATATGCCGTAACCATGACTCATCAGAAACAATTGATTTAAAACACGGATAAGATCCAATCTTAATCTCAATCTAAAACAACCTATTTTTCATAGGAGACTTAAGAATGGTCATACATTTAGAGTCAAACACAGTGAGATGACTATCTTTGAAATCCACTGTGTACCCTTTCTCGAGCGACTGCCTCAAACTAAGCAAATTGCATGTTAATGTCGGTACATATAACACATCTGAAATATAATGATGATCACTATTCTCCAACTGGATCAGAATTCTTCCTTTTCCCTTAACTGTAAGTTTCCTATCATCAGCAAACTTGACCTCTGTCAACATTGACTAATCCAACTCATCAAAAAATTCTTTATTGCCACACGTGTGGTTAGAGCATGCACTGTCGAGATACCACATGTTACTTAGAGCATTCTCCTGGGCTGATGAAACCATCATTAGTGTCTGATGACACTCCTCATCTTGCTCTGTCTGCTCCTCAGACTCCGACTCTGACTTTGATGATTGCTTTATCCTGCATTGTCTAGCTATATGCCCAAATTTGCGACAGTTGTAACACTGAATCCGATTTCTCTGTTGATTGCGACCTTCGTCTCGTCCACGACCTTTATTTCTATCCCACCACTGCTGATTATTATTCTGACATCTGCCATTGTTGTTGACTTTATCACGGCCTTTAAACCCATAATTCTTCTTTAGCTTTGGGACAACTGTAGTCTTCAATGCCTGCTTAGTAGGCTTGATTTTTTCATTTTTTTCATTGATTCGTTGCTCATGTGCTCGTAATGAACCAATGATTTCTTCAACTGACTTGGTCTCATAATCTGTCCCGACTCCATAATAGCAGCTACTACGTGGTCGAACTTCGTGGTCAAGGTGCGCAAAATCTTCTCGTTCACATCGAGATCGGCGACATCTTCGCCATTCATCTTTAACTGATTAACGATTGTCTGAACACGATTGGTGTATTTCTCTATATCTTCGGAGTCGTCCATCTCGATCAACTCGAATTGTCGCCTCAAAGTTTGCAACCAAACTTTCTTGGCTTTTTGTACACCTTTGTAGGACGTCTCTAAAGTGTCACACGCTTCCTTTGATGTCTTCGCTAGTTGCACTTTCTCAAACGTCACATCATCAAGCGTTTGCAAAAATAAAATAAAGTGTATTCTGATCTTTCTTGCGAAGCTCCTTTTGTGTCGAGGTAGCGGTGGCCCCTGGGTCTTCGAAACTAATCTTCAACTAGTGCAAGTAAGTATTAAAAACTGAACAAGACTCTCATCTGAGTGCTCCATCTATCAAACTTCTTCCCATCGAATATTGGAATAGTAGGTTGAACTTGGTCGTTCCCTGATGTCACCATAATTCACACCAAATAAGAAAATCAAAAATCTCAATTTCGATTTTAACTCTCTGTCGCACACACTTTGAACAAATTGTTCAAATCTTCGTTTCTTTTCCAAAACAAGTAACGCGCACGCTTCGATCTCTCGATAGATCCGAAACCCAAATTCTTTGTTCGATCTTGAACAAAGTCTCACACCGTAGATCTAAAATCTTGGTCTCACTCTCACAGAATTCAGGATCTCACTTTTGCTCTGATACCATGTTAGGTTTAGAGACACCGCAATGACACACTTTATTAATCACTCTAATAAACTCGTTAATTACAATGCGGTGGCTTAACTCTAAATTATAGAGTCACATAAACATACTCCTAATCCAACTAGGAGATCCTAACTAGACTCATACTCTAACTCAAAGTCCTAATCAAACTCAAACACTAATCTAATTTAGATTACAACTCCAACAATAGCATTACCATGTTGTCTCCTTAATTGATGATAATATAGTTGAACAATTAATATTAATTAAATAACTATTAATTAAGGCGGCCAGTATTGTTGCTCACCTGATTAATACTTAATTATTAATTAATATTCATATACTTTTTAAATTGCGTAGCGACGAAAAAAAATCCTACTCAAGTGTTTCTCGTTAGAATAATCTTCTCGACCAGTATATATAATAATATAATCATCAAACTGATAAAAAAACAACAAAAAGACCATGTAAGAAATTGACACATTTAATTAATTATTTACATGACATTAAAAAAACACAACAACTACTACTAGTGGTGTTGGAATTTACTTGAGATACGCTTAACCTCATTTTAGTTTATAGTCTTTTTAAGTTATATATTGAGATACATATGGATGTTCCAGGTCAAGGAACAGGTGAAAGTGGATGAATGTTCTCAAAATGTGATTATTATTTTTTATATAAGAAAGAAACCACAATTGAGGCTCGATCTCGATCCCAACCTTTTACACAAATTGCTTCATACTATTATAGAGAGCTATACCCACTTGATCAACATGCAAAGACAACCTATGAATTGTCGCTATTAGAAAACTTGACTCAATAAAAATTAAAAAAGTTTGAAGAGGTAGAGAATGTTAGGTTTAGAGACACCGCAATGACACACTTTATTAATCACTATAATAAACTCGTTAATTACAATGCATGGGGTTAACTCTAATTTATAGAGTCACATAAACATACTCCTAATCCAACTAGGAGATCCTAACTAGACTCATACTTTAACTCAAAGTCCTAATCAAACTCAAACACTAATCTAATTTAGATTACAACTCCAACATCCTCACATAATCTAAATTACCTATATGAATTAAAAAACAAAACATCATCCCCTCATAATTCAGATTGTCATGATCTTCCACTTGATCTTCTCTCGAATGCAGATCTCGACCTCCATCGACAACATCATTTATCGTTCGCCCGCCATCTATCTCGCACAGCTTCCTCAATGTTGAACAGTGCACAATGCACGCGATTGCCTTTGTCATCAACGACATTATCATGGGTGATCTTACAATCCTGAAGTCGAGCTGGTTGTCCCACACTTCTTTGTGGTCTGCAACTGGTACGCTGGTGTCTAGCGTCAATACCAACTGAAGTGGAAGCTTCATCCTCACATCTAATCGTAGATGGTTGAGCAATATTATTTCCTTTTATGTCCCAAATCCACGCACTCTTCTCATCAAAATTGACATGTCTGCTAACAATGACTGTATTGGTAACTGGATTGTACAATTTGTACGTTCCAATCCTCCCTGGAATATAGCCAATAAATATGACATTCACGCCTTTGTCATCTAACTTCTTCCTGTTAGCATTAAGAACATGTACATATGCAGTGGATCCAAACACCTTAAAGTGTTTGACACTTGGCTTGTAACCACTCCAAGCCTCTTCTGGGGTTATATGAGACACACCTTTTGTGGGAGACCTATTAAGCAAATAAACTGAACGTGCAACTGCTTCAGCCCAAAAAGAATCAGGTAGACCTTTGGCTTTCAACATACTGTGAGTCATGTCTATAATCGTGTTATTCTTTCTCTCTGCAACACCATTTTGTTGCGTTGTCTGTGGTGGCATGATCTCATGTTTAATCCTATGACGATCACAAAACTTTGAAAATGTCGAGGACGTGTACTCACCACCACCATCTGTCCTCAAAGTCTTGATGTAGCGTCCACTATGTTTCTCCACAGTAGTCTTAAACTTCTGAAAGCAACTAAAGGCATCAGACTTATTCTTTAAAGTATACACCCAAATCATTCTGCTGCAGTCATCAATAAAAGTCATAAAATATTTGCTTCCTCCTAGTGAAGCACTCTGCAGAGGACCATAAACATCTGAGTGAACCAACTGTAGTAGAGATTTGGCACGCCTTGGATTGTTGGAAGCAAACGTTCATCTATGTTGCTCCCCCAAAATACACCCCTCACAAAATTGCTCTGGATGTTGAATCACAGACAATCCTTTCACTAAATTCTTATGAGTCAACAACTTCAGACTTTTGAAGTTCAGATGACCATATCTTATATGCCATAACCATGACTCATCAGAAACAATGGATTTAAAACATGGATAAGATCCAATCTTAATCTCAATCTGAAACAACCTATTTTTCAAATGATACTTAAGAATGATCATACCTTTAGAGTCAAATACAGTGAGATGATCATATTTGAAATCCATTGTGTACCATTTCTCGAGCAACTGCCACAAACTTAGCAAATTGCATGTCAATGTCGGTACATATAACACATCTGAAATATACTGATGATCACCATTCTCCAACTGAATTAGAATTCTTCCTTTTCCCTTAACTGGAAGTTTCCTATCATCAGCAAACTTGACCTCTGTCAACATTGACTCATCCAACTCATCAAAAAATTCTCTATTGCCACACATGTGGTTAGAACATGCACTGTCGAGATACCAAATGTTACTCTGAGCATTCTCCTGGGCTGATGAAACCATAATTAGTGTCTGATGACACTCCTCATCTTGCTCTGTCTGCTCCTCAGACTCCGACTCTGACTCTGATGATTGCTTTATCCTGCATTGTCTAGCTATATGCCCAAATTTGCGACAGTTGTAACACTGAATCCGATTTCTCTGTTGATTGCGACCTTCGTCTCGTCTACGACCTTTATTTATATCCCACCACTGCTGATTATTATTCTGACATCTGCCATTGTTGTTGACTTTATCACGGCCTTTAAACCTATAATTCTTCTTTAGCTTTGGGACAACTGTAGTCTTCAATGCCTGCTCAGTAGGCTTGACTTTTTCACTTTTTTTCATTGATTCGTTGCTCATGTGCTCGTAATGAACCAATGATTTCTTCAACTGACTTGGTCTCATAATCAGTCCCGGACTCCATAATAGCAGCTACTACGTGGTCGAACTTCGTGGTCAAGGTGCGCAAAATCTTCTCGTTCACATCGAGATCAGCGACATCTTCGCCATTCGTCTTTAACTGATTGACGATTGTCTGAACACGATTGGTGTACTTCTCTATATCTTCGGAGTCATCCATATCGATCAACTCGAATTGTCGCCTCAAAGTTTGCAATCGAACTTTCTTGGCTTTCTGTACACCTTTGTAGGACGTCTCTAAAGTGTCCCACGTTTCCTTTGATGTCTTCGCCAGTTGCACTTTCTCAAACGCCACATCATCAAGCGTTTGCAAAATAAGATAAAGTGCCTTCTGATATTTCTTGCGAAGCTCCTTTTGTGTCGAGGTAGCGGTGGCCCCTGGGTCTTCAAACCCATCTTCAACTACTGCGAGCAAGTCTTGAAAACTGAACAAGACTCTCATCTGAGTGCTCCATCTATCAAACTTCTTCCCGTCGAATATTGGAAGAGTAGGTTGAACTTGGCCGTTCCCCGATGTCGCCATAATTCACGCCAAATAAGAAAATCAAAAATCTCAATTTTGATTTTAACTCTCTGTCGCACACACTTTGAACAAATTGTTCAAATCTTCGTTTCTTCTCCAAAACAAGAAACACGCACGCTTCGATCTCTTAATAGATGCGAAGCCCAAATTCTTTGTTCGATCTTGAACAAAGTCTCACACCGTAGATCTAAAATCTCGGTCTCACTCTCACAGATCTCAGGATCTCACTTTTGCTCTGATATCATGTTAGGTTTAGAGACACCGCAATGACACACTTTATTAATCACTCTAATAAACTCGTTAATTACAATGCATGAGGTTAACTCTAATTTATAGAGTCACATAAACATACTCCTAATCCAACTAGGAGATCCTAACTAGACTCATACTTTAACTCAAAGTCCTAATCAAACTCAAACACTAATCTAATTTAGATTACAACTCCAACAGAGAATACCAAAGTTAATTTGAAACGAATTAATTAAAATTGATTTGAATGATTTGAAATTAAATTCACCATTAATTACATTTAATTAAGTACAATGAGAGAGTTTGATCTTATAGGGATCATAATTAACTTGAAACTAAAGGTACGTCGGTGTATTCGTTTCTTTTTTAGGGTTCATGAATTAGGCTTCTAGGGTTTCGAGGTTCTAGCTTTTTCTTGCAATTGAGGTTTTTAGGGCTTTTGTGTGATCTGATCGAGATCCGACGGCGCGCAAATTTCATTTGGTGAACATTCGATTTGAAAGAAAGTGAAGTTGCAAGTGAGTTTCTACTTGAACGATTGATTGATGTTTGGTATTGAAGTTTTTTTATTGAATTGGTAGTTTTTTCTCGATGCTCGGCTTGTCGTCCTCTACGTGGATTTCAAGCTGGATGAGAGCTATACGCCGAGCAAGATCTCCATTCGTGCCGGCGACGGTTCCATAATTTAAAAGGTGTTTCTTTGCTTGAACCACTCGCAAAAATCTGCGGAGTTTTTGAATGTGAATGCTTGATCGCATTAAGTGATTCTTCTTGATTGCGTTGCAGAAATAAAAGCTATTGAACTCGTGAAGCCTATCGGTTGGGTTTATATATCCTTGTCTGGAAGTGATCCACGGTATGAGCCTATCTTTATCGATCGCGTGTATCACGTCCTTTTGTTTGCTTATTATTTTTGGATCCTCATTTTTGTTTTTCATTTCTATTTTGGTGGTAAGCGAAATACAAATAGAGAGAATTGAAGAAAAAAGAAATAACACGCGAGATATAGATAAACAACAACAACATAGCCTCGATCCCAAATTAATTGGGGTCGGTTATATGGATCAAAATTTTCCATTGTGCTCGATTAAGTGCAATTGATGGTGAGCTTTGCAAACCATTCAAATCCCTCCTCATTAATGCTTCCCATCTTAATACATTAGGTTAGAGAATTTACTTTTAAAATTTTTTGAATGGTTGAGATTCTTTTTGAGTGATTTTTCCTTATGAGCTCCAATTACGAGGTAAAGAATGTTTTAGATTTCTTTGTTTTGTTTGCTTTACATTCTTTTTGAATTTATTAAATTTACTGATGCAATTTTTTTAGTTTATTGATCAACATGCTTATGATGTATCATGTTGGAATGAATTAGAAGAAATTGTTAATTTGAGAGATCACTAGAATCATATTAGGAATGCTCTCTTTTCAAAAAGTTGCTATTTTTATGACTATTGCCTCTGGGTTGAAGAATGGTTGAAAATCTAGGGAAGTTTCAAGAGTCCTTTTTAGTTGAGGTTTTGGCGGAGGAGAGTGATGTTTTGGATAATGTGTGATGCCGGTCTCAAATTTGAGTGTTGGTGATGGCAAAACGGGGAGGAGAGGTTGAGATAGTAGATGAGCATTGTAGTGGTGGATATAGGGATAGGTGTTGTTGGCAAAACCATGCTTTGGATATCCTGGTTGTTGAGAACCTGGGTTGCCCATTATTATGTTGGATAGGTTCATATCAAGTGAATTGTTGTTTATCAAATGAATCATCTTGGTCTTTCATTTATCGATTTTCTTTTGCACTTCTTTTGTAAATTGTGATTGAATATTAACCATCAATTGCACTAAATCTCTATCCCTAAAAAATACAGGCTTCCTCCTTTCGTCGTCGTTCTTACGTGTGTGCACACGTGTGATCCAACGACCGAAATAACATCGGCCAGATCCAACGATCGAAATAACATCTGATATCAAACTTGACGCACAAGTTCTCTCCCAACTTTTTCTCTTCCCACTTTCGAACGCCAGATCCAACGATCGAAATAACATCTGATATCAAACTTGACGCACAAGTTCTCTCCCAACTTTTTCTCTTCCCACTTTCGAACACGAACAACAACTCCAATGCTTCTTCGAAAACTCTTTGGTCGATCTTTGATGGAGATTATCGGGGTTTCTGCTGCGATTGCAATTCCGTGTTTGGAATCTTGTTTCTGTTGCCGCGCATAAGGATTTGTTTGAATCACCACAATGTTTGAGGCTCGCGTAAGGATCCTAACCTTATATTTCATCAATTGCAATCTGACCCAAATTGCAGGGTGTTGAATGCATAGATCTCGATTAATTTAGAGTTGATTTTGTGATTGTTTGATGGCAGTTCGTTTGTTTGTTTGGTTGGTTGGTGATTGGTAGAGTTGTTACTAATGTTATTTTGTTCAGATGTATGATGTGCAGCTTAAAAAAAAAGGAGCCCTAAAGTCTCCCACCCCCCCCCTCACCTTCCTTCGTCTCGTCCACCGAAACGTCTTCTACATCGAGCGAACTTCACTGCACTAGATCAGGTTGGGATGTCTCTCTCTCTCTCTCCCCCTATTCTCCGTCCTAAGCTCACCCTTGGGCTCTGTGTTGATTTGTTGGGGCTTAGTGATGCTTTCTCTGCTTTTATTTATAGTAGTTATTGGGAACTCGATCAAATTATCTATGATTTGAATTCTATGGAACAATGTGAATAGATGAATTAAAGCCACTTGACCCGATATAATGAGTTATATATTGTGGGTTCTTTTTTAATCCTATTTATGTGGTTGAGTGTTTCATTATATGTGATTTAAAGCACTGATGTTCTGTACTACTTCAGTGATGTATTTCATATGAGGTTGTTATGTTCATGTGTCTAAGTAGCTCATTTTTTTTTTTTACATAATTCTATTGCATATTAGATTTTTTTTTCCTTGGGTTTTGATTAAGAGTTGAAGATGAAGAATAACTATCCTTGTTCTTTCTTATGCAAGGATCGTAACTTGGATAAGCAGGCAAAATTATTTTAAATAGTAACGCTTTTTTTGAGTTTTTGGATATAAATTTCGAGATAAAGATTTCATTTCGGGGTTTTTTTTTATTTTTTCAATTGCTTCTCTAGGCTTCATTTTGGGTAATTACAAACACTATGGCTAGCTTTTCGAAAGAATTTTAAGGTGGAAGTTCAAGCTTTCATTTTTCTTTTTGGTTATACTCTACTCTTAAATGTGTCAAGTTGCTACAATGTTAAACGTGAATATGAAAGTAATGGATGCAACATAAGTATCTCTAATTATGGGCGACCTTCTAAATGAATTGATTCATATGAGTAATTAAGTTCATTTAAATCAATCTCTCGTAACTTAAAATTCTATTCTTTTCTTTGGCTTGGCGAGTATGGTAAGGATTGATACAAAGTAAACTTTTGCATCTATTGGTTAGTGTAGAAAATTTATGTGTTTTTCTTTTATGCTTGATCAAATCGAAGTTTCAAATTTCAAAGCATGACTAGCCCGTCTTACCTCTTAGAGTTGCCGGTTGAACAGGGACTATTATTGCGGTATAAATGAATTAACTTTATGGGCATTCTCTAAGTGTATGTAATTCAAAGCAACATCGCCTCCTCCTTGCGATTTAGCATATTCGTATTTGGTCAAAAAGAAAATCCCGATATCCTTTATTTTTTACTTTCAAGTTTCATTTATAAAGCTCAAATTCTTTCTCAATTTCATTTATAAAGCTTGTTAGAGTTGTTGAGGTAGTGCAGGATAGTAAATCAATTGATTATATTTTACTTCAATGCTCTTTTTGGTACAAACTTGAAATTTTTAGCGTGAAATGTTTAAGAAGCTTAAGAATAGAGAACACATATTTGTTTGAGGTCAAGGAGTTGATGGTCCATCATGCTATCATTTAGAATCTTCTATTATTTTTATTTTTCTGGTGAAATAGAATTTTTTATTTTAAAAATTATACAATCCACCTTTTGACATTTTACGTCAATGGTTTATTCACAAATCACACCAACAACAATAACTAAGCCTTACTTCCAAAATTAAAATATGTCACATATGTGAAGATTTTCTTTTATGCTCTTCGAGGGATTATTTAGAAAGTAAATGGTAAAGTTGGCGAAGCAGAGAGTATGTCCATTTAAGTGTATATATGTCTTCCTTTATTGCTTTATAAAGGGAATACAACACTTTCAACAGATTGGATCAAACTTGTTTAGGCCATAGGATTCAAATTTGATCAGTATCTAGGAATCTAAATGCGTATCAATTCAGATTTATAAATTCATGAGGAATAGCCAATGTGGTTTGCTTGGTGTGAGGCGATATGTCTCACTTTCTTTAAAGAGTATGAAAATTTTTGAGGAAAATTTATCACGCTTCTTGAAATTTACTAATATGATCAATTATTGAAAAATCATCTTCAACAAAGTTTTAGTGAAAGGCTTGTTCGGAGAGGTTTTGTGAGGGCTTCGTTTCAAATAAATTGATGTTTACTTTGTCTCGCTTGATTTCATTTTTGGTTAATCTACAAACCCTTTTAGTTTTTTTCGTTTGTCGAATTGAACCACGGCCTCCCACTTAAATTGATGTTTAGTCAATCACTTTCCTTCCACCAAATTTATTTGGTCTTAGAGGAGCTCATCTTGGTCGATTCTTGTTATTGAGGTAGGATCCTCAACATCTCGTGACTAGGTTATTGATACGGGTTCATTGGTAACATTTAGGATCCTCAACAGGTTGGTTTCCTTTAAAATGCATTAGGCATTATGCTTGATTACTTTATGCAACCTTTACAATCTAATATATGTGATTAGTTAATTGATATGATAAATGAAAAATGAAAATATATGCTATTTACTTTGTTGTTTATATGCATAATATTGTCCTGCATTTTTATGGCTTATGTTTCACTTGCGGCTTGTGTATGCCACTTGACTTGTTTGATTTTGTACTGATACGAGAGAGTAGCTCCTTTTGGAGCTAAATGATTGGCCACTGTTCATCTTTGTCCAATGTGGATGTCTATAATTGTATTTCTGGTGAGTTTTTTAGGTTCAATTCTTGTTGGGTTTCGGTTATTTCTTTGTTGAGGTTTGTGCCTGCAATGTGATTGACGAAATGTCCTAGAGAAAATGTGAAATGAATTTGGAGTCACATTCAATTGCCATGCGTATTATGTTATTTGACTTAAATCAATGAGAGTAGTACATTGGGAACTTGGTTTGCGTTTCACTACCTGCATCAGATTTTCAACTGTTGTTCAAGTAGTCGAAGATTCGAATCAAAAGGGTGTTATTGACACTACGATAGATCTCGGATATTCCCTTGCCTATTGAAAACTTAGGCTTCTTATCACTTAGATATCTAAACAGGAACTTGCTAGGATGTTACTCTTGTGATCATTTTGTTTTTTTTTCATTCAAGATATACATGAGTTGTTTTTAGCTTAGGGAATGTCATGAAAAAGTCATGCTTGCCACTGTTCATTGTTTCTATCTTTTGATATATTAGTCATTTTTCCCTCTATAAACTGATAGAAACTTGGTTGTATGCTATTTTTTTCCTTTTTCTTTTTGATTAAGGTACAAATCTTGTAATATTAAAAATTAAAGGAATTCAATGATATATAGGTTGGGGTAAGATTTAAGATGATGCATTTTTGGATAATAACTTAAGATTATGCACTAACATTCTGTGCTGTAGATGGAGATGGTTTCACATTTTGCTTACTCTCGGTCCTTTCAAAATGCCAATATTATCCTTTGTTAATTCTCACCGCACACCAAAACTTAATAGTCTTAATTGTCTATTTAGTTCATCCATTGAGAATAAATTCCATCAGCCTTTGATAAAGCTATGTGGAAGCTTTTTCAGTTTGGATAGCTACATCATCCACAATCTTTGGGGGGGAGGAGGGGGTTGGTATTCGATTGACAAATCCATGGCTTTTAGAACGGTTCGAGGGATTTAGAAAGTCCCCGGGGTATTTAATTTGGATTTCGATGGACTTTTGTGGAGTTTTAAAAAGTCAAGTGGTATTTAATTTGAATTTCGATGAATTTTGGTGGAGTTCTAAAAAGTCCAGGTATATTTAAGTTTTAAACACCATTAGGATTTTGGTGGATTTCTATTCAAATAGTGTATACCACCAAATCCCCCTTACCCTTACACATGGGGTTTGAATGGATTTTAGATCAAGTCCTTCCAAATCCATCAAATTCCATGAAATCCAACGAAATCCATCACTTAAAAAGTCCATGGAAAATTTCAAATTGAATAAAATTGGAAGAAAATACAATATCTATGGATAACTTCGGAGGGTGAATTACGTCGAGTAGACGAACTTATCAGAGAAGCTCTCTGCAATTTCATGAAATTTTTTATGATCAGAATTGGATGATTCATTTGCGGAATGGGGACAGAGATGATGTTGATGATGAATGTTTGTTATATTGCATAATGTAGAGTTTGATTACGATTAAAAAAGCAAACTATATAGTGAAATCCTTGTCGATTTTCATTTTAATCTTTTATCTACCATTATTTTTCTTCAGTTTATTTACAACAATGCATCGGTTTATTACCATATTTTACACTTCTTTTATGTAATGATGCCATTGCACTCTATTTATTACGTGTTGCGACTCCATTCCTTTGAGAAAAATGGTAAACGAGATGACAAAGATGGTTTCATATTGTGCTTATCATAGGTAAAGTCTCCTTCATAGGCATACATCACTTTTATTTGGCATATATCCTTATCAACATGTAGATATACAATGGTCATGTCTCTTTTTTAAATGCCAAAGACTTATGCTATGAACACAGATGGTATCATGTATCATGCGGGAGAATTAGCAAAATGACATATTGTATCTTTAGTGTCCGCTCTTCTTGGAATTTTACGTGTTAATCTTCAATATTCTTTTCTCTTGTGTTAATGTGCTCCCGACAAAAAGAAAGAAACGAAAGGTGTGATGAAGTTCGCAAACAACAACAAAACCAAGCCTCCGTCCAAATTAGTTTGGGGTCCGATTACATTGCGAACAGATTAACAAAATTTTGGCGAGCGAGTAAACCATTTGAGCTTTTGCAAGGACACCTTTCGTGCTCTTTCAATTGTAAACCCATCATTTTTCATTATTATTATATATTATTGATAGGATTAGTATTATATAGAGATATATATTTTGTGTGTTACCAACAATAATTACATGTAGTAAATTTAAAAATGCTAAATTCCCGATCATGTGCTTCATGCGGGGTTCCAGATCCTGGATCTTGTTTTGGTCATACATAGCCCTTTAGGAGTTTTCTCAACCAAAAGCATGCTACGAAGTAAGACAAATACTGGTTCAAGGCTAATTTCATCTAGGATAACAGAAGTTCCACAGGATTTAGATTTTGAATCCGAGCAATTCGAACCATTTTCTGCAGCAAGGTGCCGTACCTTTAAGAGATCAAAAGCCAAGGTATGCTGACATTTCAAACTTCTATTCTTTAAGTCATTCACTTATATATGTATTATATTATTCCTTTCCTGTCTCCACTCTTTTCACTTTTTTTATTATTTGATTTGCTAGGTTACATTACAAGATGCCATAGTCCACCGACTTAGGGGGCCATGCCATCATTCATTAGAAGAGATAGAAAGCTTGAATAAATTTAAGGTAAGATGTTACTATTCCCTTTTTTTGTGTGTGTGTGTGCGCGCGTACACACTTATTTGAATCTGAATCATTCTCATGGTTTTTCATCACCAGGAAGAAATGGTGACTAAATCCTTTTCAACATTTAAGGAACGCCTTCACAATTTGCAGGTATACTTTTTATCCTAATTTTATTCTTCTTTTTCTCTCAATTGGCATCCCATTTTCAATGCTGATTTGGGGTTTATTCTTGGTCAGAAAACTGAAAATGACAGGGTTTGCTTCGGTAGATCTGGAATACATGGATGGGGCCTCTTTGCTCGTCATGAAATTCAAGAAGGAGAAATGATGAGAAGAAGTGAATTTGAGCCTTTCTATTGTTGCGAAGCGTATTTATATTTAAGTTCAAACTTAATCTAAAAACATGTGTTTTGAAATAAATCATCGTAGAGATTTCCACAAGAGCGTTTATAGAAAGATGGTTAGCGGTTACTCATCCTATGATCTTCATAGAACCGTACAAGCATCCCGTCTATTAGACAAGAAAGTATAGGAATATTATTTTTACAAAGAATAATAATGAATTTTCCATTTTGTGCAAGGCTTTTCTTTTTCTTTTACAAAAACATGGAGTGAGTTAATACAACTAACAACTTGTTGTTACATCTAACCCTATAAAATAACAAAGTATTACAAGGATTTCCTTTACGAAGCTCTTTATTTATGTTTTCAATCGATTCTTGAATATCGTGGAGAACAGTGAGGCGAAGTGTAGCGGATCTAAGGGAGAAACGCTATCTTTTGCTTTATGGTTGATTTAAGAAGGGAATTCTTCGTACACAGTAACTTAAAGTTTCACTATGATTCATCACCCACGTGCAAGGTACAAATTGGAAATTGAAAACTATTTTCGATGTTTAGGAAAAGTGGGGGAAAAACCGCTTTCTTTAAGCTAACCTATTAAATGGCGTATTTAGCCCACGAGATATCTGTAACAATGAGAAAAAGATGAAGTATGTTGTCAAAAAAGATGGTAAATATGCTAGAAGTGCAAATTGTTGCTCATTGTAATTAACTAATCGGGTTGAGTAGAATTGTTAGTCGACCCCAACTAATTTGGGATTGAGCCTTTGTTGTCGTAAGTTGTTTCATTTTTTTTTCTTATTATTTATTTTTGGAGAAATATTTACTTTTATTTGATTTGGAATGTTCCTATCCCAACTCGAATGAGTTATTTGTAATCATCGAGTGGTTGGTTTACCTAATTTTTTTTTCAAATCTCAATTATATACTTTATCCATTTGTTTTTGCTTGGAATTCCATGTACAAATCTTGAGATTCTTGAGTGTGTTATGTGAAGCATTTTTAGCAAGTAGGACCATTTTTTCCCATGTCTAGCAATTGAAAAATTGGGCCCTTCTCTCTCTATCTCTCTATCATTTGGGCCATGTTTGATTGCAAGAAAATGTTCCATAAGAAAATAATATTTTGTTAAGAAAATTTTCTCGAGAAAATGTTCATAAGAAAATTTTCATATATGTGTTTGATTGCACATATAAGGATTTTTTCCTCAAAACTCGCCAACAACAACTTTTGAAATAAATATGAAAACTTACCATATATATTAAATATATGAATTTTGTGATTGAATGCAACACCTTTGACGACATATATAGTCAAAGAAGAAAAAGCGGCATTGAAGTTGTAATTGAATGCAACACCTTTGACGACACTTGCCACAAATAAGTTTCCAAATTGTTCAAATGCTACCTAAAAAACAAAAAAATTATTTGTTGTGCATAATCAACCCGTTCAAATAGAAATTGTTAAATGTTCCGCACTAATTTTCGTGCGAAATCAACTCAATCAAATGATACCTAAACAATAAGTTCATTTCTCAAATCTCTCTATTGCTTTGACATCATTGAGCAACATATATAGACAGATAGACCTCGCTTATTACGCTTAGAACTTATAATCATCAATCAAAGTATGGAGTCTTTGAAAGATCAACATTAATATATGTCTTTCATTTGGGATGACACGAAAGAACAATAAGCGAATATGATTTAATTTGTTTCACATTTGAGGATCTTTCATTGTTACACATTATTGCAATGAGATAGACTCCATTTTGAAAGTCTTTAATTTTAAGTGTACTTCCAAAAATGTGGAATACATGGAATAAGCACATAATTTACATTTTTTTATATATAAAAATGATGACCTCAACACGTGACGAAGTATTTATTATATATATGACAAAGCACTGGACGAAAGTCTGAAAAAAAAAAAAAAAAAAAAAAGAAGCACCGAACAAAATGTAGTCCAATATATATACGGTGGTATTCATATTGATTTTTAGTCACATGCGTGCCAATATATTGGGGTTTGATGTGACTGGACATGATCCTAGTGCTTTCAAAAGCACCGACCAAAATGTACAAGGAATGCAGTAGTAAAAAAAAATTGTGTACGAGGTATGTTGCCCTGGTGTTTTTCCAAAAGTATGGTTGTTTTACAATTTATTTCTCAAAATAGGGAGGTTTTTTTTTATCACGAAAGTAGGCAATAACGCATTTTGAGAAGGCGTTATTGGGGGTGGATGTGGGTTCGTGGTGCTGACTTGGCGGTGACGTGGCGGCATTTTGTACAGATAGCGCCTTTTGAGAAGGCGCTATCTGTACATGTGGCCGCCACGTAACCGCCACATCAGCGCCACCTCACATAGTTCAATAACGCCTTTTGAAAAGGCGTTATTAGCCAAAGTTGCGTATGTGAGGTGGCGGCGAGGTGGCGGTTACGTGGCGGCCACATGTACGGATAACGCCTTCTCAAAAGGCGCTATCTCGTACAAAACGCCGCCACGTCACCGCCGTCGTCCGCGCCGACCCAATAAACAAACTCGCCCACGTCACCACCACGTCATCGCCACCTCACCGCCACGTCAGCAACCGGACTCGATTTTTCCGCCGACACCGCGAGTCGCTGGACCGCGTCGTCGTAGTCGTAGTCGAGCGATCTCGACAATTACAACCAAATGAGTTTAGATTTGTATAAAAAAAGAAACAAATTTTGAATATATATATATATATATATATATATATATATATATATATATATATATATATATGTACATTGGTTTCAACCTTCAACTTTCTTTTCTAACCTAACTAATCGAACCTAACTAAACTAACTAACTAACTAACTAACTAAACTAAACTAACTAACATTAACTAAGGGAACCAAACCAAACTAAACTAAATTAACTAACCTTAACTAAACTAAATAAGTAACTAACTAACTTAACTTAACTAACTAACCTTAACTACCCTAACCAAACTAAACTACCTAACAAAGTAAACTAACTAACCTTTAACTAACCAAACTAAACCAAAATAACTAACCATAAGTAACCTTAACAAACTAAACTAACTAACTTAACTAACTAACTAACCAAGTTACTAAACTAAACTAAACTAACTAACCTTAACTAACCTAACCAAACCAAACTAAACTAAATAAGTAAGTAACCTTAACCAAACTAACTAACTAACTAACTAACTAACTAACTAACTAACTAACTAACTAACTAAAGTAAACTGAAATAACTAACATTAACTAACCATAAGTATTCTTAAATAAACTGAGTAAACTAACCTTAACTAACCTAACCAAACCAAACTAAACTAAGTAACTAACTAACCTCAAGTAAACTAACTAACTTTGTGCATGACATTGTGGTGTTTTTTGTGTCGTAGTTCAATGAAGACAATGACGATTCTCACACAAACAACAAAAAAAATAGACTAACTTAATTGCAAACTAAACATACTAACTAAATGAAACTAACCAAACTAAACTAAGTAACCTTAACTAACCTAACTAACCTAACTAACCTTAACTAACATAACCACGTAAACAATAAAAACTAAGTAAACTAAAATAACTAACTTAACTAACAAAATAAACAACCAAAAAACGATCCACGTAAACTACGAAACGAAACTAAACAAACATCCAAGTAGCTCGAGAGTTACTTGTTAACAACCTAACCACACCTAGGTTCTATGCGAACTAAACTCGACTAACCTAACCTAACCTAAGTATGTAAACTAAATTAACTAAACTACACTAACGAACATACCCTAACTCAACTACACTTAAGTAACTAACCTCAACACCTAAACTAAACTAACTTAAGTAACTAAGATAATTAACCAAACCAAACGAAACTAATATAACCTAACCACCGACACCTAACTAACTAAGCTAACCACTTAAGTTAAATTAAACAAAGAACCTAAACTAACTTAACAAACTAAACTAACTATCGAAGAGTAATCACATATACGACATTTTAATAATATAGAAAACATGATAAATAAGTTTATTGAATGAGAAGGTTGTATACACGTACTTCGTTCACCCAAATCGATAGCTATCTACAAATCACCATGACTTGAAGAAAAGTCATCATGCAGTCTATTCTTGCGGTTACGTTGACGTTGTTGCTCGGTGATGCAAACCGGACGTACTCTTTGTCTAGTTGGTCGATGTGTTTGTACATCCGGTTGAGGTTGTCGAGGTAGCTGGTCTTGCATTGAATCACGTCGAGTAGATTCATGCGTTTCCTCAGTGCTTCACTCGACTCACCTCTGCTCGATGCTCCCAAAATTGGAGGTGGAACCATCCCAAAATATTGGCTCCCTGTATGGGGTTGGGGAAAAGGAATATGAGGCTCCGGCATGGGCAACAAGTTCATGAAAGAGGGATCTCCACCATATGGCATATTGTAAGTATGAGGAGTAGGAGTATATGGACTAGGCATGTACTGAGGCAGTAATGGATACATTTGAGGATGAGGCATTCCATGGTCCACATAAGAAGACGACGGCCCAGGTGCGTATGGATCAAAATAGTAAGGAGGAAGATTCACGCTCGGCGGCCTGGGTACAAACATTTGAGGTTCTTGCTGTGGTGGCGACGATCGTTGGCTATTCTCACCGGCAGTCTCTGTTCTACTCGCTCTCGAACGAGATGAACGTGCTGGAGGAGATCGTCTGCTACTCTCTGCAGCAATCTCAGTCTGAGTAGATGGACGTGGTGGACGAGGACGCCTGGTGCGTTCCCGCACAATCTTTTGGTCGTGCTCGTCTTCTTCTCACCTCTATGTTTGGTTCGGCATGATCGTCTTCTTCATCGTCCTGTTCATTATCCTCATTAATGTCTTGCTCGACGTCAATTCCGTCATGCGAAAGAGTAGACCTTCGCCTTTCGTCTTCGTCTAAAATTTGAATCCCTTCATCAAGCGCAGCAAGACCTTGCTCGTACCCATCCTCGATAAACACTCGCCTCGCCGATGCACCAAGTTACGCCGATATACAAAATATAAGAGGTCGAGCACGCAATATAAGATATTAAATGTTCGAGGAAAATAAAGAGTTAGAATATTACCGAGTAGTCACGTAACGCCCCGTCGTGTCCAATGAATCTCCTAGTGACCGAGCGATACCACGTCATGTAGTCTTGGTGATCGTGGCCTTCATTAAGTGCCGCTGTGGCAATGGTGTCCCCACGATTCTCCCACCTGTGTATATAGCTTGCATGGAAGGTCACCCAATTTTCATGATGATGTCCACGCAATTCGAGGCGGTGCAGTTGGGCGTCGTAATCACAATTAGGTGGCACCACTTGTACCATGCCGAATTGTCTCATAACCCTTTCTGGTCGATGCCACTCCACAATGTGGAAACAAATAAGGGGACACGTCGAGAGCCAACTTCCGTGACCATTTGTACATTAATTGGGAAGAGACCCCATGAGTTCTGCATAAGGTTGCCAGACCACATCATCCTCATGCCTCTGCGAGTCGAGTGCATCACGGTAAGCCGATACGACGTGCGTCGCACTTTGTGATACCGAAAATGCATCGAGCCATCTGTGTAGAGGACAATAATTTAAGATAAATGAAATTGGACAAGATTTTTATGCAAATTAATGACAAATCGACTTTCATACCTGTGTCCGAGTGGAACGTCCATAAGCATATTTTGTCCATCCACAGTTCGCTTCTGAGCTCTTGAAACACGCAGGCGCCGCGGTGCTATGAATGGAAATCTGTCCCATGCCCAAAGTTGTAAAAGAATTGACGCTCCAAGGAACCTCATGTGCCCCTGCGCGAGATCCGCGACACAACTCCCTGTACAAATAAGCCAAACAAGCACTCCCCCAACTATATTGTCCAGCTAGTTGGAAATCTTCCAGCAATGGTAGGAACATCAAATGGACGAATCGATTAGACTTGTCGGCGAAAAGACAACCACCGATGAGTTGTAGTATGTACGATCGAACGTAACGTTGGACCGACTCCTCATCGCTATCATCATCTATTGATGGTACGTTACGCTCAAGCCAATCGACCTTAAGTTTACATCCAACGACGTCATCTCCACCAGGAGTTCGTCCAAGTAGCCTCTCACAGACATCAGCATAGTCTGCGTCCGTCGTTCCCGTCACAGGCATACCTTCGATAGGTAATCCAAGTTGTACCTGCACGTCTTGAAGTGTAATGGTGCACTCCCCACAATGCATGTGAAATGTATGCGTCTCAGGGCGCCATCTCTCTACAAACGCAGTAATCAAAGCCCAATCAAGGCTGAAAAATGCTACCCGAGATATCCCATAGAACCCACTGGCACGAAGATATGGGATCATCCTAGAATGATAATGCATCGTTCGATCAACGACCCCACGTCTTCGACGTACACGCATTGTTTCGTACACCTTGTAATTGATAGTGTATTAATGTATGTTTTTGATACCTTAATGATTTAAATTTGACGTATTGATGTAATAAAGGTTACCTCGCCCCTCCATGCTCGCGTTGATCTGTGTGTAGATTGGAGTTGCAATAGTGATGAATCAGAAGGTCCTGGATCCATTGTAGTACAACTACAAATAATGTTAGAAAAATAAAATGAGTGTTGTACGTAACCAAACGATAAGTAATTAATAAATGTTCACACAAAAACACACGACGAAAATGCTCATAAGCAACATATGTACGAACTTTAGTTACTTCACACAATATACAAAATCGACTATATGTTGTCATTGGATGGTTGAGGTCTCATCGGACAATTTTTTTTGTTATGTCCTTCTAAACGACATATACCACAACGGTTCTTCCTAGTTGGTACTGCTCACGATCTTTATTTGGACATGTTGTTCTTCTATGTCCTTCTTGATGACAAATCCCACATCGCAAAGGTCTTTGGACATTAGGAAGATCCATCTCGGTAGGTCTACGCGATACCTTAGGTCTCCCTCGCCACGCGTCTGCGCTGGGTCGGGTATGATTTTCGTCCCAAAAGTCGGCCAATACTTCTCATCTGGGATGGCCTTGAATTTGTACGAGTAGCACTGTGCGTACACATCTAACCTATAGTATGGCTCGATGAACTGCGTGGAGGCCACCCGAATCAACGCACATGATGCTAACACGTGTGAGCAAGGGAAACCAAACGACTGCCATTTATTACAACTGCACACCCGATCCTTTAAGATGACGATTTGTGTGTTGTTGCCTTTATGCATGCGATATCCATGTCTTCCAGTCTGCACTTGGAACTCACCAATGTCTCGATTGATCAACGTGACGTGATGCCTCCTTGCAGATTTCTCATATTTTGCGAGTTTATTCATGACATATTCTGTGTACACTTGGCCTTTTGAGATTGCCGCATTGATTTCCTGGTTGCGTTGATCGTGGTACGTCACCAATCTATAGTATATCATTTGAGTCAACGCAGTAATTGGCAAGAATCGAGCACCCTTCAAGACCCCGTTAAAACACTCTGCAATTTCCGATGAAACTCTAGTAAGTAATATTGGTTCGTCGAATATTTAATGTATTATAGTGCAAAGAATAAATTGTATTTTGTACTTACCAACACCATTAGAATTCATCCATCCGTACCGCATGCCTCCGTCGTGCGATTGGGTCCAAAGTTCTTTAGGGATGGCATTGACATATTGCAGGCATTGTGGCTTCGTGACGATAAGTATGTGAAACGCTCCATGCACGCAATAAATTTTCGTTCTTGATGTTGAACAATTTGCTCGACCAAGTAGTACTTTCGGGGGACAACATTTTTGAATTGTGTGCCGAAATTACTAAGCAAGTGTCGCAAGCAATAACGGTGGTACCCTTTCGGGGACAAAAGCCGTTGATTGGGATGTTGACCGCCTCCAAAATGCCAGGGTGACGATAAGAAATAACGCATATCCCTTCTCTATCTGTCACGTGTTTGTGCAGCATGCGCAAAAACCACCCTCATGAATCAGTTGATTCGGTTTCTGCAACGGCAAATGCAACTGGTAATATGTGACCATTTCCATCAACAGATAACGCAATCATGAGCTTCCTTCATCAGTATTCGCGCCATATAGGAATGTCGCGTCAATCTGAAGCAGAGGCCTGCAAAACTTGAAAGCTTGTATTGAAGCTTCAAATGCGAAAAACACACGACGAAATTGTGGAGACGCGGTACTTATTTCATCATCATGCCATTGTCTGTGTGACCACTCGATTCTTGTCCCCGGACTCTTACTCCTCACCGCAGCCCAACCATCTTGGTAATTGAGCGTACGACTCATCCCAATCTCCAAAAACCCATTCAATTGCTTTCTTCTTGGCATCCCACATTAGCTTGTAGTTGACTTCGTGTCCATATTTTTTCTTTATTATTTCTATTAATGTTTTGATCGTGACACCTTGATCGGTTTTGACGACGCTTTGGATCTCTCGCGCCATCATGTTGGCGTCAAGTTGCGCATGACCGCGTTCTACGTTGGGATTAATACACGTATGCGGTACGTCTAACTATGTTATCTCCCATAATAGTGTTTTCTTTCGAAAACATGCGCGAAGACGCCACATACACCCGTGTTGTGGAAATCTGCACTTAATCGCCCACGAAGTTGTAGTCGATTCCATCACATGGTATTGACAATGTCTATTAACATGCCACACTTTAACGGCATGTTGTAAATCGTTTTTATTGTCAAAACACATCCCTATCTCCAAATCGAAGTTAGGGATGTCCCCCAAAGTTTGCTTACGGGAATGTTGGGTCGCAGATTGAATTAGCCACCTCCCAATCGATTTCGTTATATCCCGTATTGGTTGGTGAACTTCATCGTCACTATCTTCCTCCAACATAATCTCTTCATCGATAGCAAATTGCTCATCATCTTCGACATTCTCCGCACCCGAGGATCATATCTTGATCGCTTTGTGCAAACGTTAACGTCATCCCAAACCGCAATCGATGGAGCTTCTTCGCTGTGATGCGTTTCCTCATCAGTCTCGTTATTTTCGTCGTCGTTTTCGTCATCGTCGGTATATGCATTATTATCTTCATGTAATGGAGCAACGAACCCCTCTTGCGCTACCTCATCCGCTGGGGATTGCATGTGCGATCTGTCCATGTCTAGTAAGTCTCGTCGTCGCGTCGTCGCTACGTTCGTCAAGAACTTGCGAATGAATCGTACGATTTTGATTTGAGTCGACTGACTCAAATGTTAAATATATATCAATCGTTGCGGTCTTTGGTAATTTGTCCACCGTATCCCACATCAAGTCGAAGTGTGTCGCATCATTCAACAACACAGGAACGTAATAATGTGAGCCTCCGGGGAGAGGCATCATGTGGCGATAAGTCATATGAACTATAGTATTCGCCGTACATTCAGGGAACGCGTTAGAAACGTCATCAATCATTTCACGGGCACTAGACCCAAACTTCACCCACAACACTACTGATGGGGGTGAAGTCATGACGTGATGCCATTGACCCCATTAACAATGGAGTCGTACGCATAGAATAGAATAGGGATGTTTCTTTGTGACATGCCCTACATAATGTTTTGAAATTGGATGTAAAGATGTTACGCATAATTGCAAAAATTTGTTCAGAGGAATTAGTTGAAAATCATGTGGTGATAAAGCGCAGTCGAACTTTCTGATGTAGAAGATCGCAATAATAGCGCAACTACAGAGCATACTCATTCTTTCGCACTTACATTTTCTGTGTAATAACGTTCAATAAATAAATATATCAACCGTACTTCATAAACAAAATACATATGTCCCTATATATCATGCAAACCATAACCTAACCTAAATAAATTATTGTGAAAATACTAAATTAATGAACTTACTTTTTTCCACCGCTTTTACTCTTCAACAAAATATTCCTGCAATAACATTGTATTTTCGTTAGTTTAGAACAAAAATAGTATAATAAATCGGCTATAACAAAACTAAACATAACATATAAAAGTAAACCTTAACCCAAATAACGAGTCATAACCTGACCTAACCTAAGTCAACTAACAACACCTATGTCCCTATATATTAACAATGTAAACAACCTAAAATATACTAACCTAAACAAATTTGGCAAACATATCTTGCAACATTGTGATAACTAAACAAACTACATTAACTAAACAAACTTACCAAAATTAACCTAAATACCTCAACTACCTAAACTAAACTAACCAAACTAATACATAAACTTAAACTAACTTAAACAAACTAACTAATCAAACTAACTAAACTAACTAACCTTAAGACCAAAAATAACGCAACTTAATTGACTTAACAAACTAAACAAACTAACTAAACTAAATTAACCAAACTAAACTAACTAACCTTAACAAACATAAATACATATAATAAACTAAACTAAACTAAACAAACTTAACTAACTAAACTAACCACCAATACCTAAACTAAACTTCTAACCTAAACTAACTAAACTAACTTAAACAAACTTAATTAACTAAACATACCTCCTCCTTCTAAACTAACTTAAACAAACTAAATTAACTCAACTTAATTAACTAAACTTATTTAACTAAACTCACTTCAACAAACTAACTAAACTAAACTTAACTAACTAAAACAAACAAAGTAAACTACATTTAACTAACTTAAACAAAGTTAATTACCTCCTCCTTCCACTCCACTACTTAGGATTCTCTGCGCATTTGCCTCATGCGCTTCCTCCTCCTCATTGCTGCCGCCGGAGATCCTCCTCCGTCGTTTGCCTCTTTGGGCCGTTTCTTCCTCCACGTACCACCGCCACGCAAATGCCTCCACGTACTGCCGCTGCTGCTGCTCCTTCTGCTGAAAGCCGCCGCTCCTTGCTCCGGTGAGCCCGCCGCACCTCCTCTCTCTCCGTCTCCGCCGCGCGTATGCACCGCCGCCGGTCAAAAAACGATTTGATCGCCTCCTTCTTCCTCCCTCCTCGGTGTCTCTCTCCACGGATCGCTCCCACCCTCCCCTCCTTAAATAGTCGCCCCACCCAACAAAACCCGACCTACCACCCCCTACCCCCTACCCCTACACTCACGAGAAAGCGAAATCGACGCGAAGATTCTCTGCGTCGGTTTCGAAGACGACATGGGGTGCGGATAGCGCCTTTTGAGAAGGCGCTATCTGCGCCCTTTGAGAAGCGCTATCTGCGCCCCCTATGTCACGGGTTTTCCGGTCCCACGTGGATCCACGTGGGCCGGAAAACCCTTCCGTGTCCACGCGGACAGCGATAGCGCCTTCGCGAGAAGGCGCTATCGTGTACATGTCCACGTCGTCCACGTGGACATGCCGACGTGGACATGTACATTGATAGCGCCTTCGCGAATGCGCTATCCGATCCACGTGGACCGGGAAAACTTTCTGTTGTCCACGTGGACACTGATAGCGCCTTCGCAGAAGGCGCTATCAGTGTCTCCACAAAAAAAAAAAAAAATTGGCCACGTCACATGCCACGTAGATGGCGCCTTCCCACAAGGCGTTATTGCCTACCCCTGGAATAAAAAAGTGTTCACCCCTATTTTCCTCATTAAAACTAAAAACATGTGTGTTTTTAATTGTCATAAGGCGCTATTTTCCTCATTGGGTTGCCCTCCTATTTTTAATTGTAACATTAGCAAATTTGAAAGCAGCGCGGTTGCGTGCACTCAACAGTTTATTAAGGGCAAATCATTAGATGAAAGCACCTCAAATATGGATGAGGGCACCAAAAAAAATAATTAATTCCTAAAATACCCCTTGTGCACCCCATACTTGGGGTGCCCTCATCTAGTGATTTGTCCTTAGTAAATTATGTGATGCACATAGCGGCGCGGATTTGAAAGCATAAATAACCTATAGGATTTTAACTTAAAATGTTAGAATATAATTTTAAACTTTTGAAAGGTTAAGATGTCATTTTAATTTGTAAAAAGTTATGATATACTTATTTATATATATATATATATAAGGTGACTAGATATTTTTACCAATTCATTTTAGTATTTGAAATTTTTAAAATTTTTTTAAAGTCTTTATATCTGAAATTTCAATTCTTCGCTTTCACACACATATGTATTACGCATTTCTATAATTCCTTGTTCTCACTATATATGTCTTCGAATTGAAGCACTGGTCAGTTTTTTTTTTTCTTTTTTCTTTTTTTTTTTAATTTAAGTAATTGAATCTACAAATTCTTCAAACAGATTATAATTAACTTTTTTGATGATAATTTAGTTGAACAATTAATATTAATTAAATAATTATTAATTAAGGCGGCCAGTATTGTTGCTCACCTGATTAATACTTAATTATTAATTAAAATTCATATACTTTTTAATTGCGTAGCGACGAAAAAAAACCCTACTTGAGTGTTTCTCGTTAGAATAATCTTCTCGACCAGTATATATGATAATATAATCATCAACTGATCAAAAAACAACAAAAAACCATGTAAGAAATTGACACATTTAATTAATTAGTTACATGACATGAAAAAAACACAACTACTACTAGTGGTGTTGGAATTTACTTGAGATACGCTTAACCTCATTTTAGTTTATAGTCTTTTTAAGTTATATATTGAGATACATATGGATGTTCCAGGTCAAGGAGCAGGTGAAAGTGGATGAATGTTCTCAATATGTGATTATTATTTTTTGTACAAGAAAGAAACCACAATTGAGGCTCGATCTCGATCCCAACCTCTTACAAATTGCTTCATATTATTATAGAGAGCTATAACGGCTTGATCAACATGCAAAGACAACTTACGAATTGTCGTTATTAGAAAACTTGACTTAATAAAAATTGATAAAGTTTGACGAAGTAAAAAATACCAAAATTAATTTGAAACGAATTAATTAAGATTGATTTGAATTGTTCGAAATTAAGCTCACCATATATTAATTGCATTTAATTAAGTACAATGAAAGAGTTTGATCATATAGCGATCATAATTAATTTAAAACTAAAGTTACGTCGGTGTATTATATATAAAAATGATGACCTCAACACGTGACGAAGTATTTACTATATATATGACAAAGCACTGGAAGAAAGTCTGAAAAAAAGAAAAGAAAAAAAGCACCGACAAAATGTGGTCCAATCTATATACGGTGGTATTCATATTGATTTTTAGTCACATGCGTGCCAATATATTGGGGTTTGATGTGACTGGACATGATCCTAGCGCTTTCAAAAGCACTGACCAAAATCGAAAAAATTACAAATGGACACATGTTTGTACTTTAAATGAGAAAATAGGGATGAATTGCATTTATTTCGGAGAAATAAGTAATAACGCCCAATGAAAATGCGTTATCACTGTGGAAATTTTTTTTTGATGACGTGGACATGGATAGCGCCTTTTGAAAATGCGTTATTCATGTGTTCGGGTCAGATGTCGTAAATTTCACAGATAGCGCATTTTCAAAAGGCGCTATCTGTGTAATCTACGCGTCCTACGTGAACGATGAGGTGGATAGTGAGGTGGAAGATAATTGTATAGATAGCTCATTTTGAAAAGGAGGTATCTATACAAAATTATACACTCTATGAATGACTCCTTTTGAAAATGAGTTATCAATACAAATTTTTTTCCCCATGAACGACACGTGCATATGGAGATGGACGACCCGCGCCACTCGCGTATGTCGAGGTAGACAACCAATGTAAACAACGCGTACGCATATCGACGCGGACAACCCATGCAAATGTCACCCATGTATGCCGAGGTGGAGATTTCATGCAAATGTCAAGCACGTCTGTCGAGGTGGGCGACCCATGCAACCTCGTGCAACTCATGCAAACGTCACGCACGTGTCTCGAGGTGGTAAAATCAATGTAAACGTCGCGCACGTATCTCTTGGTTGACAACACATGGAAACGTCACGCACGTATGCCGAGGTGGGCCAGCCATGCATATCCACTACAGACCATGAACCACATGCCAATGTCAAGCACGTATCTCGAGGCGGACAACCCGGGTGAGTTGCATGCTTACTATGGATATGCATGGCTGGCCCACCTCGACATATGTGCGTGGCGTTTCCATGTGTTGTCAACCAGGAGATACGTGTGTTGAAAATGCGCTATCCGTGTAACACAGTCCACGTATGATGACCGCGTAAACATGAGCCGACCGAATAGCTCATATGGGTTGCACGGGTTGTACATGTTGTCCGCCTCGCAATACGTGCGTGACGTTTACATTGACTTTATCACATCGAGACACGTGCGTGACGTTTGCATGAGTTGCACGAGGTTGCATGGGTCGCTCACCTCGACAGACGTGCCTGACATTTGCATGAAATCTCTACCTCAGCATACATGGGTCACGTTTGCATGTGTTGTCCACGTCGATATGCGTGCGCATATATTGTTTACATTGGTTGTCTACCTCGAGATACGCGAGTGGCGCGGGTCGTCCATCTCCATATGCACGTGGCGGTGATGGGGAAAAAAATTTGTACAGATAGCTCATTTTCAAAAGGAGCTATCAGTAGAAAGTATAGTTTTGTATAGGTAGCTCATTTTCAAAAGGAGTTATCTATACAAATTGCCTCGCCAACTCAACGCCACCTCACACCCATGAAACCTACAAATAGTGATATAATGCCTTCTCATAAGGTGTTATCACATAGATTTGAAAATAAAAAGTAAACTACCCTATTTTGTGAAATAAAATGTAAATGTCCATCACTTTTGGAAAAACACCGACCAAAATGTACAAGGCATGCAGTAGTAAAAAAAAAATTGTGCTCTAGGCATGTTGCACTTCACTTTCTTCCTTTTTTTTTTGAAATTACTAAAAATGTCAAAAGTTTCAAGAAAAATAATTAGGTCAACTCTGCTATTCATAAGGGCAACCCAATGAACAAATATAATTAAAGGATTGGCAGAAATATTAATCTCATTTCCAATGAAAATGAATCTTATACCCCTTTTGCCAATTTGCACACTCTTATTTCCTCTCGTTTTATGTACCTCATCTTCATCCCTCTACATGCTCCTTCTTGTTATTCGTAAGACATCGTCGAGTGGCTTGGACTCACTAGTCTGAATCTCTAATTTTAGAGCCCACCAAACTTCTAATTGAAAAGTCGGTTGAAGGCCGTTTAACTTTTAATTAGAGAGTCAATCAGAACCCACATGCATGCCTATATATATCAGTCATGTTTCGCCAAATTTAAAATAGATGTTTCGATCAATGTTTTTTAGTTGGGTGCTTCAGTTGAGACGAATGAGTATTTTATGGATGATTTTTAGGGATGCAGGTGGGGCGGGGAACCCCCATTCTCCACGGAGATCTGCCCCGATGGGGATTCCCCGCCAACTAGACCCCACGGAGTCGGGAACGAGAGAAATTTAATCTCCACCATCGGGGGTGGTATTACCCCTCCCCCACCATGGGGAATCCCCATGGTGATTTCCCACGGGGATCCTGAATATTTCATGTAGAAATTGCATTAAAATCATTAAATTTTATATTTCCCTTTTTTGTATGGTGAATATCTTACATAAAGTTTGAAAAATCAACATACAATTGCGAATAAAAAGCTTTTAATGATTTTAATTTCGGATCTATAATGTATTTGATCTCTTTTTTTAGATATTATGTAAAAAAGTAATGAGGATGGGGAATCCCCATAGGGGTAAGGATCCCCGCCGGGTGGGAAATGAGGGTCAAAAATTTCCTAATAGGGAATTTCAAGCGGTGAATCTCTGTCCGGCTATAAGTGGGGATGGGGATGGAGATTGCATTCCTCGCTCCAAACCCACCCCACTTGCATCTCTAATGGGATATGTGCACTCAAAATTGGATTGCCCTTGTAGTGGGTTTGCTTTTAATTAATCTTTGTATGTTAGGTGAGTTTGTATTTTAAGTTATTTTGATTTTCAAATTAAGTTGATGACGTCACACTTAAAAAATAATAATAATAAACCACTATCACAATTAAAAATCTTGATTTTTAATTGTAACATTAGCAAATTTGAAAGCAGCGTGGTTACGTGCACTCAACAATTTACTAAGGCCAAATCATTAGATGAAAGCACCTCAAATATGAATGAGGGCACCAAAAAAAGATAATTAGTTCTTAAAATGCCCCTTGTGCACCCCCATACTTGAGGTGCCCTCATCTAGTAATTTGCCCTTAGTAAACTATGAGATGCACACAGCGGCGGAGATTTGAAAGCATAAATAACCTATAGGATTTAAACTTAAAATGTGGTAATATAATTTTAAACTTTTGAAAGGTTAAGATGTCATTTTAATTTGTAAAAAGTTATGATATACTTATATACATATATATATATATATATATATATATAAAAAGGTGACCAGATATTTTTACCAATTCATTTTAATATTTGAAATTTCTTTAAAAAATTTAAGTCTATATATCTGAAATTTCAATTCTTCGCTTTCACACACATATGTATTACGCATTTCTATAATTCCTTGTTCTCACTATATATGTCTTCGAATTGAAGCACTGGTCAGTTTTTTTTTTTTTTTTTAATTTAAGTAATTGAATCTACAAATTCTTCAAACAGATTATAATTAACTTTTTTGAAACTCAAATCGATTATAACTTAATTATTCAATTTTGACTTTTTTATCTCTTGGAATTTAAGACTTTTCAAAGCTCTAGATGCGTACAAGTAACTTGGGTTAGGTATCAAAATTTGATGTGCCAGCCAATCATGTCTCAAGTCAATTATCGTTATCACTAGTACATATTTTTTGATTAAGACATTGTTATGAAACCGTTGGATACGTTAGACTAGTCGTAGCATCAAACGATCATCGATGCACATCTAACGGGCTTAAATTCTTAGTACATTAGGTCCGTTAACTTTGTCATGACGGGCGGCCTTGTTGACCGTTACCACTACCCCACCCACATGTGAAAAATCCAACTCACATTCATTTCAACTTCTCTTCAATAACTTTTTTTTAAAAAAAAATTATTTAGACGCGTAATTATCTAGCCGCCTCAGTCCCTCCTCATTCTTTTCAATATTTTTTTTACTTATAAAAACCTACGTTACCATAATTTTTTTCCTCAAATGAAAAGCATGGCTTCTCTAAACACCAACTTAGTCACTTCTCCAACTAGTACTCCTCTCTTGCACCCCAAACCATGCCATGCAATATCACAGCTGACTCTCTCAATCAACAAACGTAGCTTCTACACCATTAGATCATCATCTGATCGTGACCATCACAACAAAAGCAACGGCCATGATCTTCCTGCCAACATTGCACGTATTGATAGGAGAAACATGCTTATTGGGCTAGGAGGGTTGTCCACCGGTGTGGCCGGGTTGAGTGGCATGGTCGACAATAGTCAAAATAGGCTAGCCATGGCTGCACCAATCCAAGCACCCGACCTAACCAAGTGCGGCCCCGCCGACCTTCCCGCCGGCGCTAAGCCCACCGACTGTTGCCCGCCGTCTGATCTCAAGATCATAGACTTCCAACTCCCCCCGGCTTCATCCCCGTTGAGAGTCCGCCCCGCCGCGCACCTCGTCGACGAGGAATACATAGCCAAGTACACCAAAGCCATTGGTATGATGAAAGCTCTCCCTAACAATGACCCTCGCAACTTCACTCAACAAGCCAACGTTCATTGTGCCTATTGTGATGGTGCCTATGACCAAATAGGGTTTCCCGATTTAGAAATCCAAGTTCACAATTCATGGTTATTCTTTCCCTGGCATAGATTCTATCTCTACTTCAATGAGAGAATTCTAGGTAAGCTAATAGGTGACCCTACTTTTGCATTGCCTTATTGGAATTGGGATGCACCTAATGGGATGAGACTACCTTCCATGTATGCAAACCCTAGTTCTCCACTCTACGATAAACTTCGAGATGCGAAACACCAACCCCCGACGCTCGTCGACCTCGATTTCAACGGCACGGATCCCAAGATATCCGATAAGCAACAAATACAAAGCAACCTTACTATAATGTATAGGCAAATGGTGTCTAATGGAAAGACTGCACAATTGTTTCTAGGGACGCCGTACCGGGCCGGGGGAGAACCCGACCCGGGTGCGGGGTCGTTGGAGAACGTGCCGCATGGGCCGGTCCACGTGTGGACCGGTGACCGGAACCAGCCCAATGGAGAGAACATGGGGAACTTTTATTCGGCTGCGAGGGACCCAATTTTCTTTGCTCATCATTCGAATGTGGATCGGATGTGGTCCATATGGAGCGGGTTGGGAGGGAAGAGGAGGGACTTCACTGACCCGGATTGGCTCAACGCCTCGTTTTTGTTCTATGATGAGAACGCGCAGCTTGTGAGAGTGAAGGTATTGTTGGTTACTTTCTGTTTTTTCTATATTAACGAGCTCAATATCATGCATCATTATTATATATAAGATCTTATTAAAAAAAAAAAAACATATATGACATATTTATGGATTTAATTGCATGTCGACCCTATTTAAAAAGAAGTGGTCCTAAACGTTTTGGCTTTTGCAATTCGGAAATGGTTGGGTGACATCCTTTTGAAAGGTATCTATTGGATGATAGGCTGCACAGTCAAAAGGGGCCGCCTCCTCTTGAACTCCAACACTTCTTAATTATTATTGAATCCCTACATAATTGTAATAGAATGTTTATTGCAACTTTAAAAAGACACGTGCACTTGCTGACGTCATTTTCAATGTGCATCATACACATATCGGTGAAAATCAAGGGATCGGATGCGAGAGAATGCATTAGATATTAAATGAAGATTTTCTAATTTTTTATGTCAAGCTAAGAATTTATGAATATGATGCATGCATGCATGCATGACTTCTTCATTGTTAATACTCTTCAATGAATGAATTTAGATATTTTTTATGACCTTATATTGGTGTGTTGAAATTTCCATGAACAGGTAAGAGATTGTTTGGACCAATCCTTGATGAGATACAAGTACCAAGAAGTAGACATCCCATGGCTCAAAGCCAAGCCAACACCAAAAAAACCAAAGGGAACCAAACCAAGCCAAGAACTTAAGAAGAAATCAATCACGGACGGTTTTCCAATAAGCCTAAACAAAGTGGTACAAGTAACCGTGAAGAGGCCAAAGACTACTAGGACTCAAAAGGAGAAAGAAGAGGAAGAGGAGGTGTTGGTGATAGAAGGGATAGAGCTAGACCGCGACGAGGCGGTGAAGTTCGACGTGTATGTGAACGACGAGGACGAGGCGACGAGGCCGGACAAGAGCGAGTTCGCGGGGAGCTTTGTCAATGTGCCTCACAAGCATGGGAAGACGAAGAGGAAGGTGAAGACATGTTTGAGGCTTGGGATCACAGAGTTGTTGGAGGACTTGGGGGTTGAGGATGATGATGAGGTTGTGGTGACAATTGTGCCAAGGAGTGGAAACAAGGTTGTGAGCATTGGTGGAGTCAAGATTGTGTTTGCTTCTTAATTAATCAATTGGCCATCTATATTAATTATATGATTCAACCACTTAATTAAATATTAATTATATATATATATGTTGTATCTACCAAATCCATGTTTCTATATATTTGTCCATCTATGTAAGAAATTGATTTTATTGTGGAAATACATTGTGGTTCGTATAATTAATTTAGTACACATGCAACCTTCAATCCGTAGATTATTGGTCTTCCAGTTTTTTTTTTTTTTGGTTTAGAACATACGGTATTCGGACTTAACAGACTACTACGGGCTCAAGCCGGATCGACGTATGAAGAGGTAAAGCTCTTTTAGAGGTGGTTTCTGGGTTTGTAGAGTCTTGAACTCGAGACGACCTCTTAAAGACGCTAGAGTGTCGAACAACTCCAACACACCTGTCGTTGGTGATATTCTAGTTGTCGTACACTATATAACAACCATTTCTTAGCGGATGGTCTAAACATATATTATTATTTTTTTTATAAAAACGAGACTTTATTTTATATTGTCAAAAATAATTATGTATATGACGAAAAATAATGTGTTTTCTTAAAACAAAGTCCAAAAAAAGACCCTAATAGTATAGTAAGGGAAAAACGCGTCATCCCTTATAATACTTCCGTCTCCCACGTTGTACCCCAATCAATATTGTAAACTCGTCTCCCACATCCATGATTCCTACGTACGGACATTCTACCCATCCACAACCATCTCCCATTGCATCCATCCGCTCGTCTCCTGCTCATTTGCAACAATGGGACAAAGGCCCATTTCATTTTCTCAGCCCATTAAGCTCCTAATTATCCATTTCCATTGTTAGGGCCCAGGAGCTAGACCGATTTAATGAGACTAGAAAGCCCAAGGCCCAATTAAGTTACGTTACATACACTCTTGCGCAATCTCGTGAATCTTCGCCAGCACTGATACTGTCTCCAACTGAACTACTTTTAACTTATAGGCCTCTATACTAGTTAAGATGAGATAATCACTTATATACTCTATTATGAAATATCATTTAATCAATGAGAGACTATTATTTCGGCCCACGCATCACAACTAAGAAGTCTCATTCTTTACGTTCTAAAATTGTAATTAATTGTTAAATTTATCCAAAAAAATTAAATTGTTATTGAATTTTCCTTTTTAACTTCTTCCAATATTCTTACAGTACCATTTCCAACATTTGATACAAACTAGTCTCTATCACACACTATTAATTTTTAATCTAGAAACAGCAACTTTATTCCAACTTTACCTTAAACTACTACTTCAACGTACATGAAAAAAAAAAGGTAATGAATTTTCTTGTTTAACTACTACTTCACACACTGTTTGTCATCAAGCAACAACAACTTCATCTTGAAGAAGCATTTGATCGAAGTGCCACACACCTGCAATATTCAAATTGAAGACTACAAATTAGTGCCAATGCGCGGAAAAAGTTTGATCCAATGAATAGCTTGAAATGTTCGACTCTTAATTAATTACCATGTCCTTTGCCAATCCTTCTTAGTTGTGCAACATACTCGGAGATCTTCTTTACAATGTCCACCTGAGAGAGGTTCAAAAATAATTCAAGCATGAAATTCGATTCTCTAAATGTATATGATACAACACACAAAAAAAAAAAAAAAAATAAAAACTGAGTATGGTAGAATATAGAGATGTGAAGAAGTAAAAAAATCATTTTTTACCTGCCTAGTCAAGAAGTCACCTTCAATGAAATCTGCCATTTGAGGATCATTGTTCTTGGATGCTACCTGAATTTTAACAAAATAATTCGCGTCGATGAATTAATATCTCAAGTAATTAAATTAAGCAAAATGATGAGTGATCATATTAGCTAAGACAAAAGCGGTCATGTTACCTACCTTATGTAGATCCAATAGCCTATCATTGGTTACTCTCTCCATAGATAATGCAAATTCCATTGCTGAAAGAAATTAAACTTCCATTAATCCACCACATGACATAAAACCACATGTGGAATTAAGTGATTGATATGGGGATATGTACATTTATCAAATAAAACGATATGGGGATATGTCCATTCTAAAAGTGTCACTAAAAAATTAGTAGGTTCAGAGAAGTGCTAAAATGACAACACCATGTCACACCAAAAAGACATTAATTGGCTCATAATAGCCATCCATGTGGGCCTCAGGATACGGACATACACATATTTCAATGCATAACACGTAGGTCGAAGTCGCGTGGAGGATTTTTGTGAACCAATGTGTCTTGTCGTGTGACATTGTTGTTGGTATTCGAGTATTTTCCATAGGAACATAAGCTTGATTTAAATAAAATAGTTTTATTTAATTCCTATAAAAAAACATTAACCTTACAACCATGTTTATATAAAATATAACTATATGAACATGTTGATTCTTGACCTACTCGCAGCACGTTATCCGCAAGCAACCCTGCGAGCCTAAGATCTCTGCCTAGCTAGTATCGATATTGTCTCCAACTTAACCATTTTTCAACTCATAAGTGTCGAGTTTTATCTCAAAATGCCTCGATACTATTAGGAGAGATATAATCACTTAATTATGTACTTCTTTATAAAATTTTATTTAATCAATGTAGGACATCCTTTCGATGCACACATTTTCAACACTCCACCTTGGACCAAAAGTCATGATTCAAGGGGTTTTTTCTCTCAAGTTCCATTCAAACTATGGGTTGTGTGATATCATGTTAGCTTTTTCGCTCGTGAGCACAACATCTGCAATTAAGCGGCCTGCCCGCTGCACTTCCATGCAGGCCTATGGATCTTTGTTAATACTAATATTATCCCTAACTTGCACTTTTAACACATATAAGCGGGGTTTTTAACATCAAAATGTTTATGTACTAGTTGGAGAGACATCCCTACTTGTGCAATTCTTTATAAAGTTATATACCAACTCTTTCGGCCTACACACCTTAGACCGAAAATCTATTCAAGGGGTTTTATCTCGACAGGTTCCAACCAAATCGTCGGCTCTGATACCATATTAATTCTTGATCTACTCGCAGTACGTTATCCGCAAGCGGCCTGCCAGTATAAGGTTGCAAGTGTGGCAAGCCGGGGCGGGGATTAAAATTACCGTCCCCGCCCCCTTGTAGCGCGAGGCCAAGATTTATTCCCGCAAATTTTACGCGGGGCGAACTTTGTCGCCCCACACCCCACCCTGCGGGGATCCTCGCGGGGTGGGAATCCCAGCCTGTTCCCCATCAATTGCGTAAAAAATATCTATTTTGATCTTCATTCCTTAGTTATTTTGACACTTAAGTACAATTTTCTCAATTTTTTTTAAAAAACTATTTTTCTTATATTGAAGGATTAATATTATTTTGTTTTTGATATTGTTTTGTTGATCGACACAAGTTATGCTTAATTAAATATATAAGATTTCTAAAACTAGTATGACAAATATATTTCAATGATGTTCTAAATATAATTTTATATATGTATCTTTATGATAATATATATATATATATATATTATAGAATTGATTTAATGGTAAAAGTAGATTTTATTGTTGAAAATCTTGAGTTTCATTCCATATATTACATAAGTTTTTAAGTAAAGAAATTATATAATTTTTTTTATAGCAAAAACATAAAAATGGAGAATTTTATGTAAGGTATGCGGGGCTAGGAATCCCTGCAGGGCGAGAACAATTCCCGTCCCCACCTTGCCTCGTGCTCCGCCCTGCGGGGAATCCCTGCCCCATCGATCGGGGCGGAGCCCCGCGGGGAATGGGGATTCCCTGCCTCATTTGCAACCCTATGCTCATGGCACTTCTCCCCGAGACTACGAAGATACTTAGTACTGATATCGTCCTCCAACTTAACCACATTTCAACTCATATGTGTGGTAATTTAATCTCAAAAGACCTCAATAACGTTAAGAGGGAGATGATCGCTTATATACTTTTTTACGAAATCTTGTTTGATCGATGTAGGACTAACTTCTAGTCTATGCATCTTTAACAAAACAAACCTATCAAGATATTCATAGAATCATTTCTTCAAACACAAAGATGAAGCAAATCTCACCATACAACCCGTCCCCCATATCTGGATGATGAAAATCAGTCAGAGGCATCACAATCCTACGAAGCTCAACTCTTCCACCACGTTTGTTCTGAAAATTATAAAGGAAGCCGTTAGGGATACTCACTTTAGACACTGACTTTGAGTACTTAGCGGTCGTGTGTCGTTGATAAACACCTCGAGATACACGTTTGAGGTGTATCGGACGGCGCACAATCGCTAAGTGCCCAAAGTCGGTGTCTAAGTGGTACCTCAAGCATTTTCCAATTACGAAACAAAATGATTTATTACAACATAAACGCCATTTTAAGAATTCATGAAATGTTTAACCAACAAATAAAAAAGAAAATGCAAAATGCATCATTAATTTGGTCTTTTGAACTTCACTGTTTTTCATAATTTGGTTTCTAAACTTTGATTCATTACCATTTAGTCCATAAAATTTACTTGATTTGGTCCTTCAATTTATTTATTTATTTATTTATTATTAATTTTTTGCATGCATTTGATCCTTTCCTGAACGCTATCATAACTCAATATGGCAAACAATGGTTGTCATGTTATAAGTGAAGTGAGACCATCATGATTTATAATTCTCACTTTAATTCACTTCATGTACGCACATCTACCTACACATGTTCCTTCGCTTATTGAATCTGATGAGATGCTCATGAACCAAATCAAGAAAAAGGGTAAATCTCAACGACCAATTAATCATTGTCATGTAATATGTAGGGTGAGAGTCATAACTTGGACTGATTGGCATAATGATAAGGGCAAATGCAGTGAGTGAGTTAGGTGTACGGTCTCAAATTCAATTCTGCAATTTCAGGACCCATAAGACTAAAAAGGTTGGGTGAGACACTATATGTCCTAGATTCCTAATCCATTCTTTTCTTTGATGTTCGTGGTGTCAAGACAAGTCTGACTATTTCCACAAGACTTTAGTGCAATTGACTTGAGCGTACTTCAGTGGCTCAAACAATCTTGCCAGGTCGGAGAATTGAAATTGAAGCCGTACACTTAACTCACACAACCACACATTCGCTCTTATCGTTGTGGAACCCAATTGGGTTGATTCTTAATTCATTCTCAGTTCAAATAATATGTAAATATGTTTTGCAAAAAAAGGAAAAGGCCACGTTACCCAAATTGGGCATGCGTTTCGGTCCGATCGATGCGCTTCGATCTCCCTGCGCACGCACATCTAGGCTCATCGAACGAACAACGCGTGCCAATTTGGGTAAATTTAGCTTTTACCTGATACTGTATCAGCTTTTTAGCCTGTTGTCTTGTCTCTAAGCTCAAATCGTTGAAAAACCTGATCACACAAACAGAAGTATTGAATAAATTTAATTAATTAAGGAAATCAAACACTGATGAAGTCGTTAATTAAGCAAGCTCTTAAGGAATTACGTACGCACTTGGCAAATCCTTCAAGACCAACGTAGTCTCTGTCGAAATAGGCATACAACGCGTCATACATATACGAGACTTTGTAGTCCCGACTGCACAAATCATGAGCCAAACCAATTAATTCACTCCACATTTATAAGTTTTATTATTTTATTGAAACTAGTCGATATGGGAACCCGGATATGGGATTAATCCACATCTCCAACAAAAGTCACTAGCGAATTCGATGGGAGAGCGGTGTTATGATGAGATGAGTTCAACTTATTTGATTCGATCGCAAATTAAGGTATTTCTTTCCATTTTGATAGAAAAGGCATTGCTTTTCCCTTGCTATTCTGTTAGAGGTTTTTTTTATTTTATTTAAAAAAACATAAAATATATTTGTTATTTTTTTACTATGAATAAATAAAGTCTCAATACTATAAAAAAGGCAAATAGAATCATTTGGTCACTAAACGTTCAAGTTTTTGTTAATTTGGTTTTCAAATTTTCATCAATTCACTTTTGGCCCGTGAACTTTCATTTATCTTTATTTTGATATTTTTGTTAAGTGTGGAGAATAACAGTTGGATTTGAATGGTTTGAAAAACTCACCATCAATTGCACTTACTCGAGCACAATGGAAAAGTTTGATCCATGTAGCCGACCCCAGTTAATTTGTGACTGAGACTATGTTTTTGTTGTTGTTGTTGTTGTTGTTGTTGTGGAGAATAACAATTATTAACGAAATAATTCACAATTGATTTTTTAGATTAATGAATCAATTGTGACAGCTCGTGAAGTGTTTTATTAGAAACCATGGTTCTCTAAACTTAACAAAATCATCAAAAGTAAAAGAAAAATGAATGTCCAATGACGAAAAGTGAATTGATAAAAAATTGACGACTAAACCAACAAAAGCATGAAAGTTCATGACCAAATAATATTACTTGATCCTTGAACTTTCGGGTTTTTCTTAATGCGACTCTAAAACTTTCATCAGTTCACTATTAGTTTCTAAACTTTCATTTCCATTTACTTTTGATTTTTTTGTTTTTTGTTTTTTGTTAAGTTTGACGAGTAACGATTACTTAAAAAACAATCCATCATTGATTTTTTAAGTTGATGAATCAATTGTGAACCGTTCGTGAGTTGCTTGTGAAACACTTAATTAGTGGCATTATTTTTCAAACTTAATAAAATGACTAAAAATATAAAAAAAATGAAAGTTTAGAATAAAGGATTAATAAAAGTTTGAATACCAAATCAATAAAAGATTGAAAGTTCACGGACGAAATAATACTTTACGCCAATAAAAAAATAATTAAACCTACTTGATTTGATCGTTCAAAGCGAGTTTACACTCCTGAGAGAATCTCTGCCTCGCGAGGGACCGATTGGGCACACTGGGCACCAGATCGAGCTCCTTCTTCACCTCATCCGGAAAGGGACCGACCACATTAATGTCGTCATTGGAAGCGTAGACGACAAGCGCACCAGATCGACCAGACGAAGAATTAACAGAGCTCGTGATCTTCAAAGAACAACAACGAAAAAACGGAGCACTCAAACTCTCCCCATGTGGAGTCCACACAGAGAGAGCCGAAGCAGCAGAACACATTTTGAGAATCATCTTCACTGAGAATAAGAAGAAAAGAAGAAACAATCAATGAAGAACTGATGACAACAATTAAGACTCCAACAAAGGGAAGATAAAATCCAAACTTTATTAGAAGAAGACAAACTACTTAATGCAAATATTTTAAAAAAAATCATCAATCTACTAGCCGCACAGATCTACGAATAAGCATTGAGAGAAATGTACCATAACAAGAATAATAATAATTTTTGCAAATCTGTAATTTATTAAATAAATTAAACACAAAAAAATGGTTAAAATTACCGCCATTCAAAAAGAAAATCTGCAGTGGCTCAAGATCTATGACGAGAGAGATAATAAAACACACGTGAACAATGTTGAAATTAAATGCAATGGATTAGAAATTTAGAATACGCTACTTTTAAGAGGACACTGAATCTTCACCAGAAAACAAAAAGAAAAAAAAAATTGGCTACGGCACATGAAAATGTTGTATCAATGTATATATTGGTCCCCATATAAATGTTAACATCACTACAGTGCGACGTAATGGATAACGAACTTTAATTGCAAGGCTATTGTACGTATAATGGGTAGTGCTAGGGGTACACCCATATCGCGTTATGATCAGGGGCGGATCTACAGCCCAGGGCAAGATATATACATGTAACCCCCTATATATACATAGGCCACTTTTTTTTTTTTTTTTTTAAGTTTAGCCCACCCATTATTAAGATTTTTCAAGCCTAATCCACCCAAATAAAAATCAATAAAAGAAAATAAATTAAGTAAAGTTCATTTGTTGACATTCAATTAAAAATAAGGCATCTCAAAGTGAAACATCACTTGCTAAAAGGTAAGCGAGGAGGTCGTGTGTTCGACTCCCTCTTAAGCGTAAATAAATAAAAGAGAACAAAAGCAAGAAAAAAGTTTAGCAAAGTTTAATGTTTATTTCATTGATTCAATAAAAAATGTTTATTTCATTGAACTGGTGTTATTGAAATAAAATTAGAGTGAGCTAGTTTTGGCAGAGACATCATTTGCCTAAATGCAATGTTTCAGGAGGTGGTGATTCGATTCTCATTGAAGTAAAAATAAAAGAGCTAATTTTGGTGGCGGAGTAGTTGGTGTAACAACGTAATTGAATTTGAATTGCACCTCCATCGTCCTGATCAGAATCGAGATGAACTTTATAGTATAATGTAGTTGGTAGCTATATCATCTTTCTTCCTAGAGAAAAATATAATTAACACTTGCTAATATATTCGAAATTCTTTATTTAAACAAAAAAAAGACCCTACTATATACTGTAACTCAAAAAAGTCACGTATTTGTTGGCGTCCCTTTAATAGGCATCAAGATGCGTGCAGGCACACATGTCGGGAAACCAAGTGAGTGTCAACTTTTCTACGTTACAAAAGTATTTTTTTTTAAATATTTTTCAAAAAAAAATACATATTAGTATTTAAGTCTAGCCCAGGTCTACTTAAAATCCTGGATTCGCCCCTGGTTATGATGCACGTGAGATGCATGTGAAAGTGATATACGTGCATCTCGAAGAACATCGCACATACATCAACAAGTTATGTGCGTTCTCATATACCTTTCTTTTCTTAAATAACGTTCTAGCGTACGTTTGTGTACCAACTTTCTATTGTATGATCTATATATATATGAGAGTGAAAGTTTCACATGCTCTCTCATTCCACCATTTCATTTTTAAAACTTTCTCAATTTTTTGTTTTTTAATTTAAAGTTATTAATTTATTTATGTTATTTATTATTTAAAGCTATATTCATCCCCATGTTAGTGAAAAAAATTCAACTTTTATTAATGACTTTTTAATATATTCAACCCCCTATATCTTTTTGACCAACGAAAAAACTAACATTTATTTATGACTTTTTTGAGTGAAACGAGAGAGATAGTATGAAATCTTACACCATCCTTTTGATTACTACAACATCATTTATATTGTTTATGACACCGAAATCACAATAAGTGCATTTGAATTCTTTTATTGATTAATGCATTGTGATAGACAATTTTATATATGGATGTCCGTTTGTGAGGATTGTTATGGATCTCCGCTATGTGCATGATTTATAAATAAATATTTTTTTATCTTTATTGTATATTTTATTTGTAATAAATATGAGTTGGTTATTGTGAATTGTAATTTTAATTGTAAAAATATTACAATATGTTCATGTAAATTAATTTATCAACTTTTTTAAAAGATTTAATTAATAATTATGCGCAAAGCGAAGGAAAACGACTAGTATAATTATGAACATATTGCACGTACATCTTCAATGAATTATGACTTAAAATATCATTATTTCAGGAACATATATTAAAAAAAGTTGAGTGTAGAAACATGAATTAAAAAAAAAAAAAAACTCTTGATTAACTCGGACGGGTGTATAATTAACCTAAATAGTGGTAAGGGCAAAGACAGATTGTGTGGGTTAAGCGCATTATCTCGATTTTGATTCTTCACTGACAACGTACACATTTTCTTCGATTACCTTCTTTTATTTTTTTCTATAAATACCTGGCACAACACATCGTTTCTATCACAAACAACAACATCAACAACAAACAATTATAACAACATGGTGGCTTCTCTTAACTACAGCTTAGTGATCGCCACTCCAATTCTTCTTCCTCATAAATCCCACCACAAACGCTCTCTCTCTCTCAACATCAAACCACCCTTCCACACCATTCGATCATCATCATCATCCGATCACGAGCATCATGATCATCATCATGATCATCTTCCTAGGAGAGACATGCTTATTGGTCTAGGAGGGTTGTCGACCGGGCTGAGTGCTTTGGACAATAATAGGCCAGCCACGGCTCTACCAATCCAAGCACCCGACCTTAGCCGGTGCGCGACGTCAACCTCCCCTCTCGTAATCAACTGCTGCCCACCTTCTAACCAAACTATCATACAATTCCAACTACCCCCTTCCTCATCTCCGATTAGAGTCCGCCCCGCCGCGCACCTTGTCGACGCGGCATACATCTCTAGGTACACTAGAGCAGTTCAACTCATGAAGCAACTCCCAGCCAATGACCCTCGCAACTTCATGCAACAAGCTAATGTTCATTGCGCGTATTGTAATGCAGCTTATGAACAAGTTGGGATCACTCCTAGGACTCAAATACAAGTCCATGGTTCATGGCTTTTCTTTCCTTGGCACAGACTCTATCTCTACTTCTATGAAAGGATTCTAGGTAACTTAATTGGGGAACCTACTTTTACATTGCCTTTTTGGAACTGGGATGCACCTGATGGTATGAGAATGCCCTCCATGTACACTGCCAACCCTGCTACTTCTTCCATCTTCGACCGCCTTCGAGATGCGAACCATCAGCCCCCCAAGTTGATGGACCTCGATTTCGGGCACACCAAACCGATTGACGATTCTGATCAGCTGATACAGAACAACCTTTCTACAATGTACAGGCAAGTAGCTAGTTTTTGTTTTTTTTTTTTTTTTTTTTTTTTTTTTTTTTTTTTTGGGTGGGGAAAAGAGAAGTGCGCCCTAGAATGACAATGAGATGTCACGTGCACCGGAAGTCACACTGGGCCTTTGAGTTGTCCGTGCACACTTAAGGATGTGTCGATCAGTGCATAACATGCGGGTCGAAGCCACGTGGACGGCTCCTTTGGGCCAATGTGTCTTAGGGTGTAGCATACCCGTTGTCATTCTAGTATTTTCCTTAAGAAAATGCTTAATTAACGAATATCAGGAAGGCACATTATATATAAAATGCATATCATCATGACCTCGACTTGCATGTTTTGCACGGGGATCTGTATATGTAGCAAGAACTTTTTTTGATATGAAAGAAATCAATTTGTCCCCTCCCTCTCCATCTTATTTAAACATCTCATATATATATATATATATATATATATAGGGATGCCGTATCGGGTAGGGAACCGACCCGAACCCGGTGCCGGCTCGATTGAGATGGTACCACATAATACTGTGCATGTGTGGACTGGTGATCCGACCTCGCGCTTCAAGGAGAACATGGGGGACTTTTATTCTGCAGCGAGGGACCCCATCTTCTTTGCCCACCATTCCAATGTGGATCGAATGTGGTCCATATGGAGTGAGTTTGGCAGGACCTATACCGACCCAGATTGGCTCAATGCTTCATTTTTGTTCTATGATGAGAACCGAAATCTTGTGAGAGCCAAGGTACGTATATTTTCGTTGATATAGTATATAGACATGTGAATTTTCTTTTGGCCAACACCTTCTAATTAAGTTTTTTTTTTTTAAGTAATTTGCATCGCATTTTCAAGCATTAATTTGTAGAATTAACGTTACTTTTATTTTAACAATAAATCTACTTAGATTCATAAGTCCGGACTCATAAAAAGTTTTTAAATTCTTACAAATATTTAAGAGGTATTCAAAAAATTTTACAAGACGTCACGAAGGCAAATGCACCGCATCATGTGAGTGTCCTAAAACGCATGCACACCTAATTGATGTCGAACTTCGAATATGCATCCATTAATTGTTTCAATGATGTGTACATCCATTTTGATGTACGTCTCAAATTTTTCATCAATAAATAAAAGGAAATGTTAGAATAACAACATTATATGATATTGAGATATGCGTTGCTGTATGCAGTCAAAGCATGTCAAAAAAATCATTTTCCTACATAAAAGACTTGCGAAATACATTGAATCATATATATATAATATATACTTCAACATGCATCCATGACCCTGCGTGCAGGTAGGAGACGCTTTGAGCATTTCACAACTGAGGTACGCTTACCAAGATGTACCAATCCCATGGATGAATGCCAGGCCCACACCCAAAAGGCCAAAGGGAAGCAGAGCAAGCAATGACCTTAAGAAGAAAGCAGTCAAGGCAGCTGATGCATTCCCAAGAAGCCTCAACAACGGGTTGATACGACTCATAGTGAAGAGGCCAATAATTAACAAGAGTAGGACCAAAAAGGAGAAAGAGGAGCAACCGGAGGTGTTGGTGATAGAAGAGATAGAGCTCGACGCCGGAGAGACGGTGAAGTTCGACGTGTTGGTGAACGACGACGACGAGTCGACCATGCCCGATAAGAGCGAGTTCGCCGGGAGTTTCGTGAACGTTTCGCACCGGCACGAGGGGATGGAGGGGGAGATGAAGATCAACACTAGTTTGAGGCTTGGGATAACGGACTTGTTGGAGGACTTGGGGGTTGAGGATGATGATGAGCTTGTCGTCACTATTGTGCCAAGGATTGGAACACAAAATGTGATCATTGGTGAAGTCAAGATTGAGCTTCTTTCTTAATTAGTTACTAATTAATTAATATTAAGCTATCTATATATATATATATATATATCTATGTTTTGTACGTCCAACTTATGTATGCATGTTTTCCACAAAATAAACTAATTATTTATGTATTATGCTGTATTAAGATATCGAATAGCCTAATATTCAAAATTATTCTGCTGCAGTTATTGAAAACCAACTTTAAAACTTTTAAATATTATTATTAAGGAATTAATATATTTTTTTTATAAGAAGGAGATTTATTCATCTACACTGCAAAAGAATAGGGTAAGGATCTTTGCATCCACTGCACGATACATCGATCGCTATATATGTACACAAAAGTGTAATACTTTCTCCTTTTACTGTAAGAACGAGTGTCAAAAATAACAAAATAGAAAAGATCAGCCGTGAAAGTCAACCAAAGAAGAACACGCCTTATTTGAAATTTTATGCCCTATAATTTAGTTGTCGTTAGAATCGAACTTATGATCATGCGCTTAACTTGGTCAGTCACACCTTCATCTTTACCATTAAACCAACCGATATGAGTTTATTGAGAGGCATTGATGATTATAAATTTCATTAAGAGAAGTGCTAGAATGATAACAACAAAGTCACACCACAAGACACGTTAACTTACAAGAGTCATTCATGTGGACCTCGAAGTGTATGCATACATAAATTTCGATGCATAACATGCGAATTGAGGTCACATGAATAGTTTTTATAAGTCAATGTGTCTTATGGTGTGTCTTATACGTATATTTTCGTTGATATAGTATATAGACAAGTGAATTTACTTTTGGCCAGCACCTTCTAATTAAGCTTTTTTTTTTCTTAAGTAATTTGCATCGCATTTTCAAGCATTAATTTGTAGAATTAACGTTACTTTTATTTTAACAATAAATCTACTTAGACTCATGAGTCTGGACTCATAAGTTTTTTTTAAAATTCTTACAAATATTTGAGAGGTATCAAAAAAATTTTACAAGACGTCACGAACGCAAATGCACCGCATCATGTGGGTGTCCTAAAACGCATGCACACCAAATTGATGTTGAACTTGGAATATGCATCCATTAATTGTTGAATCAATAAAGGGGAGAGCTAGATGTACATCCATTTTGATGTACGTCTCAAATTTTTCATCAATAAATGAAAGGAAATGTTAGAATAACAACACTATATATGTTACAATTGTTGTAAATTGAGTTGGAACTTGCTAAGAACTAGAGAAGGAAAATAGAAGACTAAGAACTTCTACTACTACAAACTACTACTACAAAAGAGAAAAGAAGAAATGAGATAGTTGGAATAAGAAGTTTTCATTCAACTTGATGTGTGAATTACAATGGGGTTGTCACCCTTTATATAGGTCATTTGGTGATGATGATAATTGTACTTATACAATGTGTACAAGTTATACATACACCACAAGTCATACAACACATCACAAGCAACATAGACAATACATGGAAGAGTTTGTGTACATTGAAGAGGATTACAAGTTACATGACAATACATAGAGAAGTGGAGGTACTATTAAGTGAGAAATATAAGTTACATGACTACACAATATGTTGGTGTACATGCATGATCATCCATATTCCACAACACTCCCCCTTCGATGACACTTGCTTAGAGATTGTGCCTCGTTAAAACTTCTACTAAGAAAAACCCTGCGGGAAAAAATATAGTAAAAGAAAAAGAGTACACTATTCTCATAAATATTAAGATGAATATAATATGGTTAAAATTACCTCATTAGAAACCTTGCTAAGAAAACTCAATGGGATGAATATATATATTGAGTAATTAGCGACGCGGCGGTACGCGGATATCACGATTTGGACGCAAAAATCGGGCGTCGAAACGCTCGGAAACACGGCGAGTGTCCTAGCGGTGTCACGAACAGGTGTCACACTTGTCCCAACTCAAGTCACACTTGTCCCAACTCAAGCAACACTTGGAAAAATTCAGCCATGTGTCAACCCCACTTACATGCACACAAAAACCCACCTACACCTACACCCCCCCAACAACATGCAAACCAAACCACTCATTCATTCTTGCTGGAGAAGAAGAAGAGATTGCTAGAGGGGAATGAATCATCAAGGTTTTGAAGGAAATCCATGGGAGTTTGTGAGAAATCCTCAAGCTACATCAACTAGGTACACATATTGAGTTGAAACTTGAACAAGTTCGGTTTTAGGCAAATTTCATATAGTAGATCATTGAATATATGTAGTTGATTTATATATTTAGATTCCTCATTTCAAGCTGATAATCCAGCTATATTGAAGATCTTATATGAATTTTTGAAGTTGCAACATCAAAACTGGAATTCTGCATGTTGTATTAGGAATCAACCTGGGTAATTTAGTCATAATCTGAACATGTTAGATCCAAATTCAACCACACCAGTGACATTTGAAAGTTCATATAGAAAGGAACAACTTTACTTAACTTAAGGTATTCTGATTTGAATGTTTTCATTTCCAAACATGCTCTACAAATAGGTGCTGGAATTATAAAGGACAGTTTTGAAACTAAATTTGCTAAGGGTATAACTCCCTAACTACTTACCCAAAAGAGCTAATCTTTTAGTATGTTGTATTTGGATATATTTTCTGCCTTGTGACCAAAAATCACATTTTTAGGAACTATAGATTGGGAGAAATAGATTTTCTAAATCTGCTGGTCGGATTAAATTTCAATCAGACCTATGTTTAGTAAAAGCATGATATCTCTTTCAGTTTAAATCATAATTCTGAAAACTAAACCTTTCTAGAAAGCTAAGAGAGAGATCAACAATAATGGTAATGATAGAGGAATTCAATATTTGGACTATTTCATGCCTAAAAGTGCATTAAGATGTAGGACTGAAATTGCAACTTAATTTAGTCTTTAGGGGCTGATTTAGGATGATTGATTTAAAGTCTATTGAACCAATTTGAATACACAATAAACACACTAAATTGAGCTTAAATTCACTATTTGAACTAATGAGACACCAAACTCAGGAACCTAGGAAAAAGGGTACGAGAGAGATAATACAAGACTTGGTGTATCGGGAGGCCGGTAAAGCTAGGACTTTACTTTGTTGTTGTGAGTATACCCATTGACAATTTTACTTGACATTTCATTCCTATTAATTGTTGTTCTTGCATAGTCCTTTTGACTATTTACCTTTGTACTCTTATATCATGTGTTCTTTGTGTCTATGCTCATTTGATGAGTCTAGTTTGCATGATATCCATTCATTTGATTTAAGTCATTGATTCCATTCCATGTTATGTCTATTCTTGTTGTTTTAAATGTGAATTGAAGGATAAATAGCATGCTATTAGACTAGTAAGTATCTTATAAATGTTTAAGAGGACTTGTATTCATTATTTGTTTAGGTGTGTAGATGTGCCTATGCCTTGACAATCCATACTTGGTATTTCTTGAAATTTAAAAAGTAGCTTTTGCATTTAGGTCCCGTACTCGATCGAGGTGTGCGCGAATCACGGGGTTAGAGTCCCCGGAGATGTCGGCACATGTTACTTGACATTGTATGACACTCGGGGTTAGAGTCCCCGAGGTGGTCTACACACCGGGGTTAGAGTCCCCGGTAACACTTGGGTTAGAGTCCCTTGTGCTATATGATTATTGACCGGGGTTAGAGTCCCTGGTAACACTTGGGTTAGAGTCCCTTGTGCTATATGATTATTGGGTCGGGGTGACACGTTTCACTGCCGATCGGACCTAAATCACTACTACTTAGCCTAGTGTCAGTATCACTTGTTTAACTCTGGTATTTACTCGCATATGGTTTATTATTCGCTTTTCCAATTCCTCTGCTTTTAAATACCATTTGAATATTTGGAAATGCAAATTAAACTTGTCATCGGGGATTACTGTTTTATTCTTGTACTCACCGTCCTTTTTATGACGGTGGGTGCAGAGCCGTCTACTAGCAGGCCGGGCAAAGAGAAGATCGGCGATTATCCCTGAGCCCGCGGCGCGTCACTACATCGATTGTAGGTCTTCTTTTGATATTTTGATTGTATAGTTTATATATGTCTTTCAGATATTTTTTTTGGGGTTGTATATTGGGTTGAGCGTTAGTTCCCCGACTTGACTTAGACCATTTTATCGTTTCAATGAATTTTGAAGACTACATATATTTATGCGATGACATTTCCTGGTTTTCCACACTTAGGATATTATAAATGGCTTCCGCATAATCAATAAGACTTCCGCTAATAAATTCATTTAATAAAAGGTTTAATTAGAAAAGGCTGACTAATACGTAGTTAAGTCCTGCGTGGATATGATTAGGGCTTAATTACGGGATTAGGCCGGGCGGTGCCCTAGATTAGGAGAGGGGCCGTCACAGTTGGTATCAAAGCTTTAGGTTCAGGCGAACCTAGGGGAAAGTTTAATGGCTTAAGACATTGTGATACCAACGTCACGGTTGGTATCAGAGCTTAGGTTCAAGCGAACCTAGGGGAAAGTCTAATGGCTTAAGACATTGTGATACCAACGTCACAGTTGGTATCAGAGCCTAGGTATAAGAACCTTAGGGATAAATATGAAAAACATGAACTTGTATAAAACACAAACCTTAGAAGTGGAAACCAGATGATCCTTGCCTAGGAACTATTTTGTTGGGAATTGAGTGAAGGTGAGATGGGGATTTCTTATATATACGTGTTAGTTTCTATATGTATATATATGCGTTATGCCATGTAGTAGCTGATTCGCGTTCGCTATCCACTTGAAGACACCAATGGGGGATTCGCGCGAGGTTGGAGGCACCGGAGCTAGCGGCGATGCCGCTCCACCATTTCAATTGACAATTTTTAGATGATGTCCGACCGGACGATCGCTCAGAGCGACATATCACCAATTTCATCGCTTACATGTCGCGCGATGATCGCACTGATTTCGACAAATTTCGTCAAGACAGCTACTACTACATCACCCCCGACCACGAGACTCGGACTACGAGTGTTCGGCTTGCATCCGAAAGGAGAGATGGAGACTCGGTAGCGTTGTACACTATAGCAGAGAGTCGGGGACCCGACTAGAGGAGATACGCTTATTCGAGACTTTCCATATGTTTTCCCATAGGATTTACCCGGATTACGCCACCACGAGAGGTAGACTTCATCATCGACCTTGTACGGGTTCCGAGACGATCGCGATACCGCCGTATCGCATGGCTCCTAGGGAGTTGGAGGAGTTGAGGACTTAGCTTAAGGATTTGGGGAGAAGTAATTCATCACACCTTCGATGTCACCGTGTGGGGAGCGCCGGTTCTGTTTGTGAAGAAGAAGGATGGCGATCCGAGACTATGCATCGACTACAAGCGCTTGAACAAAGTGACAAATGTAGATGGTTGGAGTTCTTGAAGGACTACGACTTTTCCTTAGAATATCACCCATGAAAAGCGAACGTAGTCGCAGATGCGCTGAGTAGGAGACCGAGTAGAGATGCTGATGTGGTCAGATGTCACATGATGCATGAGTATGGATTACTCGAGGCGCACGGCGACGACATGTCGAGACAGAGATTACTACCGTGCACTTAGGTGATGATTTGCGCACAGATGAGACTACAGACCGTGTCTACACAACGAGTGTTAGAGGGTCAGAGGACCGACCGATTGTACTCGAGATTCAGCGAGTTAGCGCAGAGTGTAGAGTGTACAGATTGGGCAGAGACGACATATCAGTGTCCGAGATACGGGCGAGTTGTGGATACCGAGGTACTTGGAGCCGAGAGATGAGATCCTTCAGGAGTCGCACCGTTCCAGATTTACCGTACATCCAGGCAGGACTAAGATGTACCACGACATGAGGAGACATTTCTGGTGGCCTGGGATGAAGCCAGACGTGTCTAGATTCATCAGGAACTGTGGTATCTGTCAGCAAGTGAAGTCCGAGCATCGCAGACTCGGGGGATTACTACAGCCGCTTCCCATTCCTCGATGGAAGTGGGAAGACATATCTATGAATTTTGTCAGAGGATTGCCGAGGACCGCGAGGAGACATGATTCAATCTGGGTTATAGTTGATAGACTGACGAAGTTTGCTCATTTCCTGCCAGTGGCATCGCATTACACGTTCGATCACCGAGCGTCTTGTTCGAGATAGAGATTATCGAGTCGCACGGGTACCATTAACGATCACGTCGGATCGAGATGTTACGTATACGTCCGGGATGTGGCGGAGTATGCAAGAGCGAGACGATACATGCCTACATTCAAGACGGCTTTCCACCCTCGAGGCCGACGGCAAACCGAGAGATTGATTTAGTCCTCGAGGACATGTTGCGGGCATGTGTGTTGGAGTTTGGCGGATCTTGGGCGGAGTACCTACCGTTGTGTGAGTTCGCTTATAACAACAACTTGTCGGGCTAGCATTGAGATGGCGCCATTTGAGGCTTTGTATGGCGACCGTGTCGCTCGCCATCAGTGTTGGGGTGAGCCTGAGGACCGGAGATAGTGGGGCCTGAAATTGTTGTTGACCACACGAAAAGGCTAAACCGATCCGTTAAAGACTCGAGAGAGCACATGAGACACAAAAGAGATATGCGAGATAAGTATCGCAGTGATCTCGCGTATTCCGAGGAGCCTTTGTCTATTTAAATGTTTCCCCTCGGAAGGTCTTCGAGAGATTTGGGGTGAAAGGCAAGCTTGCACCGAGGTACATCGTGCCTTTCATGATTAAGAACCGGTCGGAAAGTGACATACGAGCTTGAATTGCCTCCACGTATGTCGGCGGTCCATCCAGTGTTCCACATTTCGATGCTTCGACTAGCCGAGTCGAAGACAAAGTGCGGCCGACGGTTGACTTGAGTCGGATCGACTGAGCGAGGACATCTCTTACGAGAAACAACCCATTCAGAATCGTAACTTAAACTTAATTTCGAGGACGAAATTTTCATTTTGTTGGGAATATTTGTCACGGCCCAAATCTCAAAACCCGTTTTAATTCCTTAATCAGGATCACCGACCCTTGACGTGGGATCTACACTGTGATACGTGCACCGACCGAGGCACACGACCGAGGTATATCATATTTTTGTATTGATGTGTGCCTAGTGTTATGTATTGTGTAGACTTACTAAGTCGTTTTGGTACAATTGTAGGTGTCGAGACAAGAGCGGGGACACGCCTCGATATGCGTGTCAACGCGGTACGGTAGTTAGCATTTTGGTAAACCTTATTTAATACTAATATGAAATAAGGAATTACTTATAAGCCTATATAGTCAACTAAATAATATGGAATATATATATTGAGTAATTAGCACGCGTCGGTACGCGGATATCACGATTCGGACGCAAAAATCGGGCGTCGAAACGCTTTCGGAAACACGGCGAGTGTCCTAGCGGTGTCACGAACAGTGTCACACTTGTCCCAACTCAAGTCACACTTGGAAAAATTCAGGCCATGTGTCAACCCCACTTACATGCACACAAAAACCCACCTACACCTACACCCCCCCAACAACATGCAAACCAAACCACTCATTCATTCTTGCTGGAGAAGAAGAAGAGATTGCTGGAGGGGAATGAATCATCAAGGTTTTGAAGGAAATCCATGGGAGTTTGTGAGAAATCCTCAAGCTACATCAACTAGGTACACATATTGAGTTGAAACTTGAACAAGTTCTGGTTTTAGGCAAATTTCAGATAGTAGATCATTGAATATATGTAGTTGATTTATATATTTAGATTCCTCATTTCAAGCTGATAATCCAGCTATATTGAAGATCTTATATGAATTTTTGAAGTTGCAACATCAAAACTGGAATTCTGCATGTTGTATTAGGAATCAACCTGGGTAATTTAGTCATAATCTGAACATGTTAGATCCAAATTCAACCACACCAGTGGCATTTGAAAGTTCATATAGAAAGGAACAACTTTACTTAACTGAAGGTATTCTGATTTGAATGTTTTCATTTCCAAACATGCTCTACAAATAGGTGCTGGAATTATAAAGGACAGTTTTGAAACTAAATTTGCTAAGGGTATAACTCCCTAACTACTTATCCAAAAGAGCTAATCTTTTAGTATGTTGTATTTGGATATATTTTCTGCCTTGTGACCAAAAATCACATTTTTAGGAACTATAGATTGGGAGAAATAGATTTTCTAAATCTGCTAGTCGGATTAAATTTCAATCAAACCTATGTTTAGTAAAAGCATGATATCTCTTTCAGTTTAAATCATAATTCTGAAAACTAAACCTTTCTAGAAAGCTAAGAGAGAGATCAACAATAATGGTAATGATGGAGGAATTCAATATTTGGACTATTTCATGCCTAAAAGTGCATTAAGATGTAGGACTGAAATTGCAACTTAATTTTGTCTTTAGGGGCTGATTTAGGATGATTGATTTAAAGTCTATTGAACCAATTTGAATACACAATAAACACACTAAATTGAGCTTAAATTCACTATTTGAACTAATGAGACACCAAACTCAGGAACCTAGGAAAAAGGGTACGAGAGAGATAATACAAGACTTGGTGTATCGGGAGGCCGAAAAGCTAGGACTTTACTTTGTTGTTGTGAGTATACCCATTGACAATTTTACTTGGCATTTCATTCCTATTAATTGTTGTTCTTGCATAGTCCTTTTGAATATTTACCTTTGTACTCTTATATCATGTGTTCTTTGTGTCTATGCTCATTTGATGAGTCTAGTTTGCATGATATCCATTCATTTGATCTAAGTCATTGATTCCATTCCATGCTATGTCTATTCTTGTTGTTTTAAATGTGAATTGAAGGATAAATAGCATGCTATTAGACTAGTAAATATCTTATAAATGTTTAAGAGGACTTGTATTCATTATTTGTTTAGGTGTGTAGATGTGCCTATGCCTTGACAATCCATACTTGGTATTTCTTGAAATTTAAAAAGTAGCTTTTGCATTTAGGTCCCGTACTCGATCGAGGTGTGCGCGAATCACGGGGTTAGAGTCCCCGGGAATGTCGGCACATGTTACTTGACATTGTATGACACTCGGGGTTAGAGTCCCCGAGGTGGTCTACACACCGGGGTTAGAGTCCCTGGTAACACTTGGGTTAGAGTCCCTTGTGCTATATGATTATTGACCTGGGGTTAGAGTCCCTGGTAACACTTGGGTTAGAGTCCCTTGTGCTATATGATTATTGGGTCGGGGTGACACGTTTCACCGCCGATCGGACCTAAATCACTACTACTTAGCCTAGTGTCGGTATCACTTGTTTAACTCGGTATTTACTCGCATATGGTTTATTATTCGCTTTTCCAATTCATATGCTTTTAAATACCATTTGAATATTTGGAAATGCAAATTAAACTTGTCATCGGGGATTACTGTTTTATTCTTGTACTCACCGTCCTTTTTATGACGGTGGGTGCAGAGTCGTCTACTAGCAGGCCGGGCAAAGAGAAGATCGGCGATTATCCCTGAGCCCGCGGCGCGTCACTACATCGATTGTAGGTCTTCTTTTGATATTTTGATTGTATAGTTTATATATGTCTTTCGATATATTTTTGGGGTTGTATATTGGGTTGAGCGTTAGTTCCCCGACTTGACTTAGACCATTTTATCGTTTCAATGAATTTTGAAGACTACATATATTTATGCGATGGCATTTCCTGGTTTTCCACACTTAGGATATTATAAATGGCTTCCGCATAATCAATAAGACTTCCGCTAATAAATTCATTTAATAAAAGGTTTAATTAGAAAAGGCTGACTAATACGTAGTTAAGTCCTGCGTGGATATGATTAGGGCTTAATTACGGGAAAGAGTGCAATACACTAATCAATAACTCCCCCTCATTTGAACATGGGTGAAACTTGTTCAGTTTCTTTACTTGCAATGTCTTTAAGTTTACGGAAGCCAATACCATATGTAAGCCTTTTAAATGTCGTAGTTGGTAAGACTTTTGTGAATAAAACAGCAAGATTATCACTCGATCGGATTTGCTCGACATCAATTTCACAATTCTTCTGAAGCTCATGCGCATAAAAGAATTTTGGTGAAATATGTTTTGTTCTGTCCCCTTTTATGAATCCTTTACTTAATTGTGCAATACATGCTGCATTATCTTCATATAATATGGTTGAAGAAATTTTTATTGAAGGCAATCCACATGATTCTTGAATATGTTCAATCATGTTTCTCAACCATACACATTCACGACTTGCTTCATGAATTGCAAATACTTCAGAATGATTGGAAGAAGTAGCAACCGTAGTTTGCTTTACTGACTTCCATGATACATCAATATTACCACAGATGAATACATATCCCGTTTGAGAACGGGCATTGTGGAGATCAGATAAAAATCCAGCATCAGCATAACCTTGGAGATTCAATTTTACCCCCCTCGAGTAAAATAAATCCATGTCACTTGTTCCTCGAAGATATCGGAAAACATGTTTAACACCATTCCAATGTCTTCGAGTTGGTGAAGAGTTGTATCTTGCAAGTAGGTTGACAGCAAAAGCAATGTCAGGTCTTGTATAATTTGCAAGATACATAAGTGCACCAATTGCACTTAAATATGGTACATCCGGACCAATTAGCTCTTCATCACTTTCATGAGGTTGAAATTGATCTTTATCCACTTCAAGTGATCCGACAACCATTGGAGAGCTCAATGGAGCTCAATGGATGTGCATTGTCCATATAAAATCTTTTTAATATTTTTTCAATATAATTTGATTGATGGACAAGTACTCCACTTGAAAAATGCTCAATTTGCAAACCAAGACAAAGTCTTGTTTTTCCAAGATCTTTCATCTCGAATTCCTTTTTCAAGTGTTCGAATGTTCTAACGATGTCGTCGTGGTTTCCCACTATATTTAAATCATCAACATATACATCAATAATCACAAATCCTGTTGATGATCTTTTAATGAAGACAAATGGGCAAAACGGATTATTTACATATCATTCTTTCAGTAAATAATCACTAAGACGTTTGTACCACATTCGTCTGGATTGTTTCAATCCGTACAAAGACCTTTGTAATTTTATAGAACGCATGTTATGAGGTTTTGATTTTATTTCTTCGGATATTACAAATCCTTCAGAGATTTTCATATATATCTATATATATATATCCGTCTGATCCGTACGAGATATCTTTATAACGACATCCATTAAATGCATATCAAGCCATTCAGAAACTACAAGGCCTATCAAGAACCGAAATATGATTGCATCTATAACAGGAGAATATGTTTCCTCATAATCGATGCCAGGTCTTTGTGAGAAACCTTGAGCTACAAGTCTTGATTTATACCTTGTAACTTCATTTTTTTCGTTTGTCTTTCGTACAAAAACTCATTTATATCTAACATGTTTTACGCCATATGACGTTTAAATAATCGGTAAAAAAACCTTTCGTTTCCTTAACGAGTTTAACTCTGCTTGGATAGCATCTTGCCATTTTTGCCAATCAGGTCTTTTTCGACATTCGTCCACTGATCGTGGTTCTGGATCATCATCATTTTCACTTATTTCAAAGGACACATTGAAAGCAAATATATCATTAGGAACAATTTTATTTTGATTCCAAATCTTACCAGAGTTTAAATAATTTATTAAGATATCATTATTTTCATCTTTTTCCTCTTTTTCTAGAGGCAGTTGTTCCTCGTCAGAATCAACTTGTTCTGACAAATCTTTATCAAATGATTCTTGTGCTTTCTCAGGAATATTTTGATTTGTATTTATTTTTACTCCCGTTTTCCTCTTTCGAGGAATTGTATCATTTGAACCAACTGGTCTTCCACGCTTTAAGCGTTTCGTTGGTTCTTGTGCATTTTGTTGCACAGATACATCAATTCTTGCAAGAGCATTTACAGCTGGAATATGTGATTTCGTCACTTGTTTTGCATCATTAAATGTATCAGGTAATTGATTTGCGATTTGTTGCAAATGAATGATCTTTTGAACTTCAAGTTCACACCGATTTGTGCGTGGATCATAATGTGATAAAGTTGATGCATTCCAAGAAATTTCGGGCCATTCTTTTTGAATTGGCTTCTTATCTCCCACTAATGGTGAGAAAATTGTTTCATCAAAGTGACAATCAACAAAACGTGCAGTAAATAAATCTCATGTTAAGGGCTCAAGGTATCTTATAATGGACGATGAGTTAAATCCAACATAAATCCCAAGTTTTTATTGTGGACCCATCTTAGTTCTATTGGGAGGTGGTATAGGAACATACACTGCACAACAAAAAATTCTCAAGTGTGAAATATTTGGTTGTTGACCTAAAATGAGTTGAATGAGGGAATGTTCATGATATGCAGTAGGCCTATAACGAATGATAGATGCTGCATGAAAGACTGCATGTCCCCAAACTGAAGTTGATAACTTAGTTCTCATGATTAAAGGTCTGACAATTAGTTGAATGCGTTTGATCAGAGATTCTGCCAAACCATTCTGGGTATGCACGTGTGGAACAGAATGTTCAATGGTAATTCCTATAGACATGTAATAATTTTTAAATGCTTGAGATTGAAATTCCCCGGCATTATCAAGACAGATGGTCTTGATTGGGTTGTCAGGGAATTGTGCTCTTAAGTTAATGATTTGTGCTAAAAGTTTAGCAAATGCAACATTGCGGGTCGAAAGCAAACAAACATGTGACCACCTAGTTGATGCATCTATCAAAACCATAAAATATCTAAATGGTCCACAGTGAGGATGAATAGGTCCACCTATGTCTCCCTGAATGCGTTCTAAGAAAACTTGGAATTCCACAACAATTTTACTTGGGGATGATTTAACTATCAATTTACCTTGAGAACAACTAACACAATTATAATCACCAGCTGAAAATATTTTGTGACTCCTTAAAGGATGTCCATGCGAATTATTAATTACTCTTCGCATCATTGATGATCCTGGATGACCAAGCCGGTCATGCCATAAAATGAATGTCTTTGAATCATTAATTTTCTTATTTAAGACGACATTCGTTTCGACATGCCTTATATGAGTAAAATATAATCCAGATGACAAAGCTGAGAATTTTTCTAACTCTTCTTTTTTCCCATTTGAAACCAATGTGACATAGATAAATTCTCTATTATTTTCGTTAATGGTTTCAATGTGATATCCATTTTGTCGAATATCTTTAAAGCTGAGTAAATTTCTTCTGAATTTTTCAGAGTATAAGACATTGTCAACATGAATTGTTGTTCCCTCAGGCAACATAATATTTGCTCTTCCAGAGCCATTAATCGAATTGGAGATGCCAGATATTGTTTGAACATTAGCCTCAGCTAAGTTCAAATTGGAGAAATATTCTTTGTTTTTAAGGATTGTGTGCGGTGTAGCACAATCAACAAGGCATATATCGCTCTTATTTGATTTATGATTTAAACGCATGATTTGTTGATCCATCTAGACAAATAATGTTTGACAAATTAGAAAAATAGTTATATTTCAATGATAAAATTTATAATATTTTGCCTTTGATTTTGAAGGCATGGTAAAGGTCACAAAAATATTCGGGTATATATATGACAATATTTAGGCAAAATAGCCTTTCATATATGACCAAAAAATGTCACAATTATGAGCGCTCATTGTCAATAATTATTTGCCCTTTGTAGTGGTGCACCACTTTTATTTCAATTTTTGGTGGAATTGTCAATACGACCTTTACCTGATATTTTCACATTTTCCACGTCCATAAATTTATTATTGCGATCATGATCATTATATGCAATATATGCTTCTTAATTTGAAGCTGAACTAATTGGACGGGATTGATATTATATTAATAATATCTCATTATTTTACTCAACTACCATAAGAAAAGAAATCAATCCTTAATATTTATTGGATTGACGTGCGCACTCGATATTTGTTGCAACAATAAATCGAGGCGGGCCACGTGACATTTTTATTGTCTCATCAGTCATATTTCCATATAGCCTCAACATAGATGTAATTAAAATTGCGGAATTATAATTAATATTTGACTGATTAAATTTTGTAGCTTGAGACTCAACCGCTCATTTTGAGCTTTTGGAGCATTACCTTTTTTGGTATTTATATATTTATAACTCCATGAGGTGAAAAGATATACAAAGTGAAATATTCCCTTTTCAGGTCTCTAAAGAGAAATTGACGAATGATTGTGTATAACACACAGTTTTGCATATATGCTTTATTAATAAATTGTAGTATCTAATTGTCATGGCAAGTAATTCTTGTCGGTAATATAATAAGGCAACAAATTCAACTATGGTTGAATAATATTTTGAAAATAAATTTAATATAAAATAGTTTTCCCTTTTTTATGTAAAAACATAACATATGATTAAATATATGTTCACAACTTGATTCATTAATAAACAAAATGTACTATTCGTATGAGTTGGTGGGACAACCTCCAGGTTGGGTGGCGAGACATAGTCTACTTAATACCATGCCTCCTCGAACGAGATAACCCGTCTCCCTTTCAATGTTTAGCTTTATCGGGGATAAAGTTTACCCACTATCAACTCAAACTTATAGCATTATTTGTATTATAAAATCAAGAATAGAACAATAACTAATCGTTTGTAGTTTTAAGAGAAAAACTATATGTCACACATTGACTTTTGATTTCTGATTTAGAAGATCGTACGAGACGCAACTACAGAACATACTTTCGCAATCGGTGACGTTATTATGCATAGTTTATGAATAAAGTATGGATATAGAAGTGATGCATGTAATAAAGGAAGCAACCATGGTAATATAGAATTAAATTGAACTTATTTAAATAACAAAAGTTATACCTTCCTAGCTTTGTCTCCTTAACAAGCATTCTTGAACTTCAAGATCTTCTTAATGCTAGAGCAAGCTCGTGTTGATAACGTGTTGTAAATTGAGTAGGAACTTGCTAAGAACTAGAGAAGGAAAATAGAAGACTAAGAACTTCTACTACTACAAACTACTACTACAAATGAGAAGAGAAAAAATGAGATAGTTGGAATGATAAGTTTTCATTCAACTTGGTGTGTGAATTACAATGAGGTTGACACATTTTATATAAGTCATTTGGTGATGATGATAATTGTACTTATACAATGTGTATAAGTTATACATACACCACAAGTCATACACATCACAAGCAACATAGACAATACATGAAAGAGTTGGTGTACATTAGAGATGATTACAAGTTACATGACAATACATAGACAAGTGGAGGTACTATTAAGTGAGAAATACAAGTTACATGACTACACAATATGTTAGTGTACATGCATGATCATTCATATTCTACAACAACAATATAATAAATGCACATCATTGATGTGACGTGTGGGCCATCACATCAAAATAAGGTGTTAGTATGTCCTTTTATAAAATCTTCACATGAGAATCACATGCAATATCAATTATTGTGAATTTTGTTGTCACATAGTGTCCTCATTCTATCATTTGCCTTCAATTGATGAGAGTACATTCATTTATCTGCTAGAACACATAAATTACCACAGTATATATAGTAAATATCGGATAAATAAAACCACTATATATACTAGCTACTCTATTAGAACAACGTACTCCCCCTACATGTTATTCACGTGAATAATTTTTGTGAGTGAACTTTGTGACTTTATTATTGTCGCTTTTTCTTTCATTAAAGAGCATACGACAATGACGAGCACATGCAGAACGGCAAAAGTAGGGTACTCGCCTAGCTAGAAAGGATATACGAAAAGATGCTATTGGAACAGTTGTACCTAAGTGTTTAGGTGAGAAAATGACTAATGAGACCATCTATTACGAACGTACAGCTTAGTCATTTTCATTAATTTGTCAGAAAGTCCTTGTCTGTATCACTGCATCATATCCCTGGGCACCTCAACAACTAATCTTATATTCAAAGTGCATGGGACCATGCACGTGAGCGACCACCTCTCTTCAAAAGAACTTAATAGCTGACTTTTGATTAAAAAGGGAGGGACTTGTATCATCTCACCACGTACGTATACATTCGAGATAAATTGTACCATGCTGTGGCCTGTGGGTCTAATTAGGGTGGTGTTGAACTATTGATGCATGTTTGGGTTTAGGATAGTGAACATGCACACTAATTGGGTAATAAATTCGCACGTTTTGGACGATAAAATCGATTATGGGCCGGATCAACATTGGCCCATTTACTTGAATATGAAGAGATCCATTAACATCTGAAACTGATCGTCAAGGCCATCAAATGTGATGCAATAAATGTTATTGTGTAGAGGTACCGTGTCTCTTATAAAATAGTCAAAAATAATTTTACATGCCACAATATCAAAAGAAAAAAAAAGTTTAGTTGATTACTTTTTTATTAAAAAAAATATTTTAAAGGCAACCACTCGCATGATAGAAATTAATTAAAACCATTTATGACAGTCTCAAACACTTTCCTGCAGGGTAACATGGGTGTATTCAATTAAAATTTTAATAGGCTTTTAGTTACTTTTATAAGTGAATGATTTTTTTAAAGTTTATAGATTTTCGTAGACTTTTAAAGACTTTGATGAACTTTTACGTGAACTTTATTTTGATGACTTTTATCAACATTTAAAATTTTTAGTGACTTTTGTGAACTTCTTAAACATGATTTTGATGATCGGTCAAGGCATAATTATATTGCTTTTTCTTAATAACTATTATTAATTTTTTTGAAAGTATTTTTATATTTTAATAAAAAAATCATATATACATATTAATGAGTTACTATCAAAATAGTAACATAACAAATAAGTAAATAAATATCAACAAAACAAATATGTAAATGACTAATCTAATAGGGGCAAAAAAGAATAAGTAAAAGATCATTGTGTAAAAATTTTGCACTTTTTTGACTTAAGTAAAAAAATTAATATTTTTTCCTTAAGAATGATTGTTTAAATTTCTTAAAATGCACTTCTTGCATTTGAAAAAAAAATGATTATTTTTTCAAAAATAATAATATTACACTTTTTGAGATTATAATTATGCACTTAATAAATGAAAATTATTTGTAAAAAAATCGTATAAAAATGTACAATGATGCAAGAATGACATCTTATATATTAATAACAACATCATTTTCATAAACATTAGACATTAGAGTATAATGAGTGAGCAATGAAATCCATGAGTTGTGGAGTGGTTGAAGAAGTTGATAAAAACAATTGATAAGAAAATACCTTATGAACAATGAAGTCTTAATTGAATAAGGGAACCAACAAAAATTACAAGTCTCTAAAAGTTTATGCGTTGAGGTGAAGAGAAGTTGAAGATTTCTTTATGTGTATTTTTATACAAAAAGTCTATAAAAGTCTAGATTTGTAACCAAATCACAAAAGTCACAAAAAAATTAAATACACCTTACTTTTATAAACTCTCTAAAAGTTTAAATTGAATACCCAAAAACTTTTATAGACTTTTAAAAAGTTTATAAAAGTTCACATTGAATACACCTTACTTTTATAAACTCTCTAAAAGTTTTAATTGAATACACCTAAACTTTTTTAGTAATTAAAAGTAACAAAAAATCTATTAAAATCTCAATTGAATACACCCCTGTAAGTACATTAAATTCGTGATGAAAGTAGTTGATATATAGTAAATGAACTTTGACAAACAGCATATGCTAAATTAAATTACGTTACTACTTACTACTCTCTTGTTTTGAAATGGAATTCTTGTAGCTAAAAAAAAAAAAAAATTCGCTTACCAACTAGTTGGTAAGTAAAAGTTTTCGCTTACAATTAAACGCAAGTCATAAGGAAAGCAAAATTATTTTTTCTTATAATACATTGTTTTTTCTTTTTTTTTTTGGCTACACAACACACACACACACACACACACACACATATATATATTACTTACAATCTATAAACTAACTAGATATATTCAAGAGGATATACCATGGTGTATGCTATTTGCAGATGATATTGTCTTAGTGGATGAAACAAAAGATGAAGTAAATAGGAAATTAGAACTCTGGAAGAATACATTAGAATTTAAAGGCTTTAAGTTGAGTAGGACGAAAACCGAATACATGCACTATGAGTTTAGAAACACTAGACATCGAGATGACGGAGTGGTAAAATTAGGAGAAGTAGAAGTTCATAAGGTAAACCACTTTAGATACCTAAGATCAATCATAAAATAAGATGGTAACATTGAGAATGATGTCACACATAGAATTCAAGCTAGATGGAAGAAATGGCGGAGTGCAACAAGGGTGATTTGTGATCGAAATATTCATTCTAAGTTAAAAGGAAGATTTTATAGGACCGCAATTAGGCCAGCTATGCTCTATGGAAGTGAATGTTGGGCGGTAAAGCAATTACAATTACATAAAATGAACGTAGCAGAAATGAGGATGCTTAGGTGGATGTGTGGTAAAACTCGTAAAGATAGAATAAGAAATATAGAAATTCAAAGACAAGTAGGAGTAGCACCAATTGATACAAAGATTAGGGAAGGATGGTTGCGGTGGTTTGGTCACCAGCAAAGACGGTCTACAAATGCCCCAACTAGAAAACTTGTCTCAATAGAAACTGTAGAAATTCGACGAGGTAGGGGTAGACCAAAGTTAACATGTGATGCATTAATTAGGAGGGATTTGAATGGTTTGAAAAGCTCACCATCAATTGCACTTAATCGAGCACAATGAAAAAGTTTGATCCATGTAGCCGACCCCAGTTAATTTGGGACTGAGGCTATGTTGTTGTTGTTGTTGTTGTTGTTGTTGTACTTACAATCTATAAAATGTAACAAAATGTATATCGTAGCACAATTAACTTGATAATCCAAAGAGACGGTACATATAGGCACCCCAATATTTATTCATAAGGTCAAGCTGCGATTTAGTCGATATACAATCTATTTAGTTTGTTGAAGATGTGTGGACAAAAAGTTAGCCCCGCCACTTTAATGAAATAATGAAACTTCATAATGAAGTATATATGCTATGAGATCTCTTCTCAAATAGTACCGAAGTCTTTTGAGATAAAACCTCACACCTATAAGTTGAAGGTTGTTAAATTGGACACAATATCGATATTGACAGAGATTCACGAGCTCGTGCCCCGCGTGTGTGAGCGACCCCAACGTGAAAGTTAACATAATTTGCAGGGTAATATCCATTTGACATCAATTTTGAATATCTAAGAAAAAAAAGACAGTGGATTGCTAAATCGAAGAAGATTTGCAACAAGATGAAAATGTGCCTTTTCATATATTTTTTGTGCATTTTCGAAATGAAGATAGAAACCCTTGTTTTTCGTGTGGTTCGGCTTTGCAGGTTCAAACCTTGAGTTGATGAGTCAATCAGAGCCCACCAAACCTCTAGTTGGAGAGTTGATTAGAGCCATTCGAACCTCTAATTCAGTTGTTGCCAACCAATATTAATTAGTTTGAACAAATAGATTTAATTTAGTACAACAACACTAAGACTTAACACAGCCTCACGAATGACTCACAAACGAAAGAACCTAAGGAACAACCATCACAATGCGAAAATGACCAAAATAACATCAAAATGATCGAAAACATCAAGGACGGAACAAAATGCGATTTTTGTAGGTTGATTATGTTCTCAAAGATGAGGTGTGTCGGTTGAGGCGAAGATGTCTTTTTTGAGGCATTTGGGTGCCTTCAAACTATTCATTTTGAATTTGTTGTGCCCTCGAAACTGGCTTGCCCTCATGATGAATAGAATGAATTATACAATTATAAGTTGAGAAGTGCTAAAACGACAATGGTACGTCACACCCAAGACATATCGGCTCACATGAGTCGTTCATGTACGCCTCGAGATGCGGGCATACACAAATCCCAATGCATAATACATGCATGTCAAGGTTACATAAATGGTTCTTGTGAACCAATGCGTCTTGGATGTGACATTGTTGTTGTCATTTTAGTATTTTTCCTTGTTAGGTTAGAATGGATTTGGCCTTCATATATAATGGTGAACTTCCTCTCTCAAACCTTAAGCCTCACCTAATTAATACCTTAACAATAATCTAAAATATAGTCTTTTTGTTTTCAATAATATTGTTTGTGTATGTACGTAATAAATACCTCCAAAGTAGCTTTCTTGTAGGCCCGAAATTAGCTCTTAATTACCTGTTCAAAACTATACACATTATCATACATCTTTATATATCTTCTCCTCTAAAGTTTTTACTTATGCTTTCCCTCCAAAATTTATTACTTATAAATACCTCAAACAACATCTCATTTTTTTCCCACACGAACTCCATCAACAATAACAACATTATGGCTTTTCTATGCTGCAGCTTATTCACCTCTTCAACTCCTCTTCCTCTCTTACACCCCAAATGTTCTCTTTCTCTCAACAAAGGACGCTTCAATCTCACCACTACCCATAACAAAACTACTAGTACTACCATTAGATCATCATCAGATCATGACCATCATAACAGTATCAGTGGTCATCATGATGATCTTCCTAGGAGGGACATGCTTATTATTGGGCTAGGAGGTGTGGCCGGGCTGAGAGCCTTGGTCGACAATAATAGGCTAGCCGCCATGGCTGCACCAATTCAAGCACCCGACCTAACCAAATGCACTGACATATCATCACCTATCGAAACCAACTGCTGCCCGCCGTCGTCTGATCTTGATATCATCGACTTCAAACTCCCCCCGGCTTCATCGCCGATGAGAGTCCGCCCTGCCGCCCACCTCGTAGACGACGAATACATCGACACGTACTCCAAAGCCATTGATATGATGAAAGCTCTCCCTTCCGATGACCCTCACAACTTCACCCAACAAGCCAACGTTTCATTGTGTTGGAGTTGTAATGTAAATTAGATTAGTATTTGAATTTGATTATGACTTTGAGTTAGAGTATGAGTCTATTTAGAATCTCCTAATTGGATTAGAAGTATGTTTATGTGAGTCTATAAATTAGAGCTAACCCCCCGCATTGTAATTAACGAGTTTATTAGAGTGATTAACAAAGTGTGTCATTGTGGTGTCTCTAAACCTAACATGGTATCAGAGCAAAATCGGTCCTGTGATTTTCGGATCTGAGATCTTGTTCGTGGAGAAGAACAAATTTGGGTTTCTTCATAGAGGAGAAGAAACGAAGTGGCCCTGTTCGATTTGCGCTGAAGATCGAAAAGAAGAGGGGTGTAGACGGTTGCGTTTGGGTCGTTAGAGAGGACGACGAGTTGCGGTAGAATCGCAAAACAAAGAAGTCGAATTGCAGGTTGATTCGTTAAAGGAGAAGGTTGGTGCTATTTAGTTATTCAACACTTGATACATTATATCAACTTTCTTTGTATTTATTGAAAAGATAAGGATTGTAGGGCCCGCAGAGAAATTGAAATTTGAACAATTTGTTCAAAGTGTGTGCGGCATAGAGTTAAAATCAAAATTGAGATTTTCTTATTTGGTGTGAATTATGCAACATCGGGGAACGATAAAGTTCAACCGACTCTTTCGGCATTCGATGGGAAGAAGTATGATAGATGGAACACTCAGATGAGAGTCTTGTTCAGTTTTTAAGACTTGCTCGAGTAGTTGAAGATGGGTTCGAAGACCCAGGGGCCACCGCTACCTCGACACAAAAGGAGCTTCGCAAGAAAGATTAGAAGACATTTATTTTATTTTGCAAACGCTTGATGATGTGGTGTTTGAGAAATTGCAACTGACAAAGACATCAAAGGAAGCTTGAGACACTTTAGAGACGTCCTACAAGGGTGTACAGAAAGCCAAGAAAGTTCGGTTGCAAACTTTGAGGCGACAATTCGAGTTGATTGAGATGGATGACTCCGAAGATATAGAGAAGTACACTAATCGTGTTCAGACAATCGTCAATCAGTTAAAGATGAATGATGAAGATGTCGCCGATTTCGATGCGAACGAGAAAATTTTACGCACCTTGACCACGAAGTTTGACCACGTAGTAGCTGCTATTATGGAGTCCGGGACAGATTATGAGACCAATTCAATTGAATAAATAATTGGTTTATTACGAGCACATGAGCAACGAATCAATGAAAAAAGTGAAAAAGTCAAGCCTACTGAGCAGACATTGAAGACTGCAGTTATCCCGAGGCTAAACAAGAATTATGGGTTCAAAGGCCGTGATAAAGTCAACAACAATGGCTGAGGTCAGAATAATAATCAGTAGTGGTAGGATATAAATAAAGGTTGTGGACGAGACCAAGGTTGCGCTCGACAGAGAAATCAGATTCAGTGTTACAACTGTCGCAAGTTTGAGTATATAACCAGAGACTGCAACAATAAACAACATGCCAAATCTGTCAAGCATGTGTCATTTGCCCAAGGCAATGATTGTAACCAGACACTTTTTATGGTTTCGTCAGGCCAATAAAGTTCACAAAACTACATGTGACGACCCCAAATTTCGAGGCAAATCGGGCACCGCCACGTCGCCGGACACGTCACCAAGTCATGATACGTCACTGCACGCTCGTTGTCTATGACGGCCGCGAACTATCCGTCTTGTAATCCGACTTAGTAAATTTCGTTGTTTTAAAATATTAATATAGCGAAATATACTAAGTTATAAAGTTTTATAACTTAATTCATTTGTTTTGATTTATTTAAGTTATTTTAGTAGCGGAAGTCTTAATAACACACATATAATTAATGTAAATAAGTTATGCATTAATTAACAACCTATGGGGTGGAAACCCAACAAAATGATACCATGTATATCGGTTAAGGCGACAAAAATATATAATAGGCGTCGATATACAAGTATCGGGTGAACTCCCAAAATGATCCCAAAAAGTATATATACGTAAATACAATCACCTACGAATAAGCTAGTGGAGGCGCTCCAAATCGAGAGGTGGTCGCCAATCACCGCCTTTCCCCGGCTCGTCGTAGGATCTCGCAACTTGCCATCAACAACAATGACAAGTTCCAGGTGAGTAAATCCCAGAGAGAAATTCGGTTAGTATTCACAAAAATCTAAGAAAACGGCTACAATTCATGCATATAAAGTAAATGAACAGAACGTAAAGCATGAATATAAATCGTGAGATAATCAAAAATATGGAACGCGAGTGTGGTGTATAGCAACTGTCGAGCCCTGGGACGTAAATACTAAATCGAGAGGGCCCTGGAGGTGAGGAAATCCACACCCCTCTTCACGGTCGAAATGAGGAACTCCGTTGGTCGGAAGGTAGACTTCCGCCTAACACCTCAAAGGAGAGGAAATATGTGACGAGGTGGGCCTCACGTCAACTCGCTCTCGAGATCATCGACTCGCGTAAGAGATATCTCACGCGTAGTCTAGGTATTACCAACACCGTAGCAACAATCGGATCATCATCACGAGAGAGCCGAAAATGGGTCACACCGTCCCTTCGACCATACACAGACAAACGCGGGAATAGAGTAAACATGAAAACTGAACTGACGAAAAGTAATGTGAAATAAATAATTTACAATGAAAATAAGTAAATTGTAAGCTGACTTTTTCGTGGGTTTACTTACCTCGAACAATCGCAAATATCTCTCAAAACGTCCCGTACTCGCCTCGAGATACGTACCATATACTCGACTATGGTATCCTAAGTCCCTGTTGTCCAACTATACAATTTATATTATTTTAGAGTCTCATTAAATGAATTTATAATGTGAGATCAAAATTTGTAAAATTTTTATTCCCAAAAAGTTTAATATTTTGCACACTTTTCGAACCATACTAGGATCGATTGTTCGGCAAGAACGCGCCACCGCGCCGTTCCACGTTCGTTGTCGTTCACCGCCGCTGCCACGGCCGCTTGCTTGCGACGCACGTCGCGCCATTCTGCCGGCGCCCATTCGCGCTCCGCTCTCGACCTCCCGCCGCCGCCGCTGCTGTCGTCTTGTTGCCGCTGAGCTCCGCGCTGCTGCGCCGTCTCTCGCATTGCCGTCTCTCACCGCCTGCAGTCGGCCAGCAGTCAGCCGGAGCGCATCGTGTCCGCTTTAGCCGCCTCGCCGCAGCTGGAACCGCCGTCCATCCGCCGTCGCTCTCGTCGCGAGCCGCGCCGCCCGATCTCCGCCGGATCCGCCGAGGCTGCTCTCTCTCTCTCACTTTCTTTTCTCGACCCTCTCTCACTCTTGCCGATCTCCGCCGTCTCTCTCTCCCCTCTCTCTTCTCTCTCTCTCTCTTTCTCTCTTCTTCTCTCTCTCTCTCTCTCTCTCTCTCTTCTCTTCTCTCTCTCTCTTCTCTCTCTCTTATCCGATTTAAAGAGAAAGAAAAATTTTTTTTTGAAGAAAAGACAAATTGAAATGATGAGGGATGAGTTTGATGTGATGTGTGACATGATGGGATGTGTGATGTGATGTGACGACTAAATCCCATACTACCCCGTACACCCGTGTTACACGCACACCGCGACGTCGTACACTCTCGTCACTACACGCGCACACCGTGAAGTCGCACTCTCTCGTCACTACACGCGCACAACGCGACTAATAAAATATCGAATAATGCGGCGCGAACTATTAAATAATAGTAAAATAAATAAACACTCGCCGCACAAAAATAACAAATTTCGCCTCGTTAGGCGTGCCATAGATTTTTCGCGACGTCCACGTGGGTCCGAGCTTAGATCTTAATCGTAATTTGTCGGTTAATCGGGATTAATTAAAGCGGACCGTTACAATATTCCCAACTAAAAGGAATTTCGTCCGAAATTCAAATTTAATTAAATCTTTACCTTGGAACAAGTGGGGGTATCGTTCTCGCACGGTAGACTCTCTCTCCCAGTGAGGCCCTCGTTCTTCATGATACGCCATCGAACGAGTACAAGTGATATTTTTTCCTTCGAGAGTCGTACCTTGCGATCCTATCTCAATGGGGTGTTCCTCGTATGTCACATCCGTCGACTTCGATCCTAGTCATATCAACCATCGGTCTTGGTCTTGATCTCGCTAGCCTCAACATAGAAATGTGAAAAACATCATGCACCTCCGCTACCGGCTCGACAATCTCAACCGATAAGCAACCTCCTCAAACTCGGACTATTTGAAACGACCCAATGAATCTCGGTGCAAGCTTTCCCTTGATCCCAAATCTCGATGACCATTCAAGGAGAAACCTTCAAGTAGACCCAATCATCCACTTCATAACTCACACCATCGCGATACTTGTTCGCGTACTTCTTTTGTCTATCCTGAGCAGCCTGTAACCTCTGACGAATCAGCCTAATTTTCTCTGTGTGATCTACAACAATCTCAGGCCCAACGACAACTACGTCCTCGGGCTCTGCCCAGCAAGCTGGTGATCTGCATGGTCTCCCGTATAGCGCCTCAAATGGTGGCATCTCAATACTAGCCAGATAGCTATTGTTGTAGGCAAACTCACAAAGTGGCAAAAACTCCTCCCATGACCCTCCAAATTGTAGCACACAGGCTCTGAGCATGTCTTCAAGAATTTGAATAAGTCTCTCGACCGACCGTCGTCGATCTGCGGATGAAAAGCCGTGCCGAATTGCAATCTGGTACCATCTCGTTTCTGCATAGCCTCGCCAAAGTGCAAAGTAAGTCGACTATCTCTGTCTGACACTATAGACACTGGCACTCCGTGCAGTCTGATAATTTCTCGCTCGAAGAGCGTGCTTAGCTGTGGAAAGCTATATTTCATGGAGATTGGGATAAAATGCGCTGATTTCGTCAGACGATCCACGACTACCCAAATGGCATCGTGCTTGCGCAAAGTCGTCGGCAACCCACTAACGAAGTCCATAGTGATGTGTTCCCATTTCCACTGTGGAATAGGTAGTGGCTGCAATAGTCCTCAGGCTTCCTGTGCTCAGCCTTAACTTGCTGACACACCTCACAACTCTCACATACTGGCTGACATCTGCCTTCATCCCTGGCCACCAAAATAACCGTCGGATATCATGGTACATTTTGGTTCCTGTCGGGATGCACTTGTGTACTAGATCTGTGAGCCTCATGAAGAATACCATCGCGTAACTCGCTTTCTTGAAATCCACAATCTACCTCGGTGTCTCAAACACTCATCAACGGACTCGCACCAATGGGGTAATCTGGACTCGTGCCATGTTCCCGAACCTCGATACATCACATCGCTCTCTTTGACACTCCATGACACGCGGAATAGATACTCGATTGTCGATACTATCATATGTCCGCAAATATGTGCCTCTGCAATATCTTGAACCTCGACAAACTCATAGTGGTGCCGGCTCCAGTCGTGCACTGGATAGCTCCTCTCATGGGTCCCCAACCGACGCGATAAATAAGCTATCACTTGTCTCCCGCATCGATCGCATCCCAATCCGGTGCCACAAGCATCCGTATGAACAATCAACTCCTTGCCGGCTCGGGCAACGCTAACAACGGTGCGAAGTCAACTTCTTCTTCAACTCGTGAAGGCCGCCTCGCATTCACTGGACCAATGGAAAATTACATCCTTCTTGGTCAATCTAGTCATCGAGGCCGCAATTTTGGAGAAGTCCCGTACAAAGCGTCGATAATATCCTGCCAATCTGAAAAGCTCCCGATGTATGTCACGCACTCGGTGTAGGCCGATCGATGATAGCGTGAATCTTACTCGGGTCCACCGAAATACCTCTCGTCGCGATCACGTGTCCCAAGAATATCACTTCGAAAGCCAAAACTCGCACTTACCGAACTTGGCGTACAATCTGCTCCTCAAAGTCTTCAACGTCTCTCGAGATGCCTCTCGTGGTCCTCATGAGTCTTGGAGTAAATCAAGATGTAATCGATGAAGACTATCACGAATCGATCTAAAAATGTCCTTAAGACTCGATGCATCAAATCCATAAACACAGCTGGCACGTTTGTCAACCCAAACGGCATGACGGTGAACTCAAATAACCCGTAACGTGTGCTAAACGCCGTCTTAGGTACATCCTCCTCTCTGATCCGCACCTGATGATATCCAGATCTCATATCAATATTTGAGAAGAATTGCGCTCCAGCCAATTGGTCGAATAGGTCATCGATCCTGGGCAAGGGATACCTATTCCTGACTGTCACCTGATTTAACTTTCGGTAGTCTATACACATCCTCATACTACCGTCTTTCTTTCTCACAAATAAGACCGGTGCTCCCCAGGGTGACATACTCGGGTGTATGAAACCCTTATTCGATAGATCCTCTAGCTGGGCCCTCAACTCCTCGTGCTCTGGCCGTGACATACGGTAAGGTCTGCTCGCTATAGGCCGTGTGTCTGACACTAACTCAATCATAAACTCTACCTGTCTGGGCGGGGTAATCCAGGTAGATCCTCAGGAAAAACATCTGGGAACTTGCGTGCTACTTGGAAAACCTCAAGTCGGTCTCTCGGCCTCTCATTGGACTCTACTATCCTTGTGAGGATCTCCATCTCCTGGGGTGGAATCAGTGTCGGTGCCACGACCGGCGTAGTCAATGGTGTAGTGACTGCTGGCAGTATCTCGGTAGTAGTGGTCATGAGCGGGGTCGCCGGAACAGTAGGGGCGACATCTGTCCTCTACGATAGTGGCGGCGAAGAGTGTAGCGAGGGCGGTGTGCCGCCGCTGCGCTCGAAGCAATCGAACAATATCCTCGAGTGTAAACTATGGAGTGCGACTGTGTCGCGCAAGGTTTGATCTGAGTTGGCAGGTGTCGAGCCTATCGTCTAGCCCCATCATCCGTATGAAGAACTGGTCGTCCATCCATTTCGAATTTGCAAATCACGAATGTGCCGCATCTCGGCGTCGTAATACGTGTACATAAGTATTACGATCAATATATACACCTATAAGTCCTAGTACTACCCGCTCACTTTGCTTCCCAACTAAAGTTCTAAGTTAGGATATTCGGGTTTCCACATCTAATGTTTGTTGTTAAGTTTTATTCGGTTGTATTAAACTTTTCCCTAGGTTCGCTTGAACCTAGGCTCTGATACCAACTGTGACGGCCCCAAATTCCGAGGCAAACCGGGCACCGCCACGTCGCCGGACACGTCACCAAGCCATGCTACGTCACCTGCACGCTTGTCTATGACGGCCCGCGAACTATCCGTCTTGTAATCCGACTTAGTAAATTTCGTTGTTTTAAAATATTAATATAGCGAAATATACTAAGTTATAAAGTTTTATAACTTAATTCATTTGTTTTGATTTATTTAAGTTATTTTAGTAGCGGAAGTCTTAATAACACGCATATAATTAATGTAAATAAGTTATGCATTAATTAACAACCTATGGGGTGGAAACCCAAAGAAAATGATACCATGTATATCGGTTAAGGTGACAAAAATGTATAATAGGCGTCAATATACATGTATCGGGTGAAAAGTCTCACAAAATGATCCAAAAAAGTATATATACGTAAATACAATCACCTACGAGTAAGCTAGTGGAGGCGCTCCAAATCGAGGTAGTCGCCAATCACCGCCTTTCCCGGCTCGTCGTAGGATCTGCGACTTGCCACCAACAACAATGAAAAGTTCCAGGTGAGTAAATCCCAGAGAAATTCGGTAGTATTCACAAGAAATCCAAGAAAACGGCTACAATTCATGCATATAAAGTAAATGAACAGAACGTAAATCATGAATATAAATCGTGAGATAATCAAGAATATGGAACGCGAGTGTGGTGTACAACTATCGAGCCGTGGGACGTAAATACTAAACCGAGAAGGCCCTGGAGGTGAGGAAATCCACACCCCCTCTTCACGGTCGAAATGAGGAACTCCGTTAGTCGAAAGGTAGACTTCCGCCCAACGCCTCAAAGGAGAGGAAATCTGTGACGGAGGTGGGCCTCACGTCAACTCGCTCTCGAGATCATCGACTCGCTAAGAGATATCTCACGCGTAGTCTAAGGTATGACCAACACCGTAGCAACAATCGGATCATCAACGAGAGAGCGGAAAGGGGTCACACCGTCCCTTCGACCATACACGTACACACGCGGGAATATAGTAAACATGAAAACCGAATCGGCGAAAAGTAATGTGAAATAAATAATTTACAGAAAAATAAGTAAATTCTAAACTGACTTTTTCGTGGGTTTACTTACCTCAAACGCCTTCGAAACGTCCCGCACTCGCCTCGAGATACGTACCCGACACCGACTATGGTAGCCTAAGTCCCTGGTGTCCAATTATACAATTTTTATTATTTTAGAGTCTCATTAAATGAATTTATAGTGAGACCGAAATTTGTAAAATTTTTATTCCCAAAAAGTTTAATACTTTGCACACTTTTCGAACCATACCAGGGGATCGATTGTGCCGGCAACGCGCCACCGCGCCGCTGTTCCACGTCGTTCACCGCCGCCGCCGCCGCAGCCACCTCGCTGCCGCTGGCCGCTTTCTTGGCGACGCTGCTGACGGCGCCGCTTGCCCGGTGCCGGAACCAACACTCCCTTTGCCACTATTAAAGCTTACGCCGCATTGCGTCGCGCGCGCATGCTGTCTCCTCTTCACTGCTTTGCAGCCGAGCGCCGCGCCGCTGGAATCGCTGCTGGTCCGCGTCCCGCTCCCGCCGAGCCATGCCGCTGCTGGCCGCCATCCGCCGCTGCATCGTTGCCGCCCGCCCATCGCCGCGCTGCCGATCCCGCCGGAGCTGCTGCGCCGCCGCTTTTCTCCCTTCTTTGCTTGCCGCGTCGGAGCCACCGTCGCTGTCGTCCGCCGTCTCTCTTTGCCCCTCTCTCCGCCATCTCTTGCTCTCTTTCTTTTCTTTCTCTCTCTCTCTCTCTCTCTCTCTCTTTTCTTTCTCTCTCTTCTCTCATCTCTTATCCGATTTAAAGAGAAAGTAATATTTTTTTTTTTTTTTTTTGAAGAAAAGACAAAATGAAATGATGAGGGATGAGTTTGATGTGATGTGTGACATGATGGATGTGTGATGTGACAACTCAATCCCATACTACCCCGTACACCCGCATTACACACACACCGCGATGTCGTACACTCTCTTCACTACATGCGCACAACGCGACTAAGCGTAATTCTCAATTACGCGCGCAAACTATTAAATAATAGTAAAATAAATAAACACTCGCCACACAAAAAGAACAAATTTCACCTCGTTAGGCGTGCCCTAGATTTTTCTGCGACGTCAACGTGGGTATGAGCTTAGGATCTTAATATGTAATTTGTCGATTAATCGGGATTAATTAAAGCGGGCCGTTACACTACACGTGGTATCTTGATAGTGGATGCTCCAACCACATGTGCGGTAATAGATATTTGTTTGAAGAATTAGATGAGTTAATGAAGACAGAGGTCAAGTTTGCTGATGATAGGAAACTTCCAGTCAAAGGAAAAGGAAGAGTTCTAATTCAGTTGAAGAACGGTGATCATCAGTTTATCTTTGATGTTCTTTATGTGCCTACAATGAAAAACAATCTATTGAGTCTGGGGCAGCTCGTAGAGAAAGGGTACACAATGAATTTGAAATATGGCTATTTATCCATGTTCGACTCTAGAGGAATTGCCATTCTTAAATCTCCTTTAAAAAATTGGTTATTTCAAATTGAGATTAAGTCTGACTCTTATCCATGTTTTCAATCTATCATTACTAATGAGTCATGGCTGTGGCATCTGAGATATGGTCATCTGAACTTCAAAAGTTTGAAGTTGCTCACTCAAAAGAGATTAGTGAAAGGATTGCCTGTTATTCGACATCCATAGCAGTTTTGTGAAGGGTGTATTTTAGGGAAGCAACAAAGACAGTCATTCGCTTCCAACACTCCGTGGCGTGTCAGATCTCCATTACACTTGGTTCACTCGGATCTTTGTGGTCATATGCGGACATCTTCACTAGGAGGGAGCAAATATTTTTTTAACCAAACACTTTTTATATGAGGACAAATTTTGAGAAACAAAGTGGACGATACATCAAGATTTTGAGGACAGATTGCGGTGGTGAATACAAGTCCTCCATATTTTTCGATTTTTCTGATCATCATGGGATCAAGCATGAGATCACTCCACCACATACACCGCAACATAATGGTGTTGCGAAAAGAAATAATATGACTATTATGGACATGGCTTGTAGCATGTTGAAAGCGAAAGGTTTACCTAATTCTTTCTCAATTGAAGAAGCGATTGCATGTTCGGTTTATTTATCGAATAGGTCTCCCACAACACTTGTGTCTCATCTTACTCCGAAGAGAGGCTTGGAGTGGTTACTAGGCAGTGTCGACACTTGAAAGTGTTTGGATCCACTGCGTATGTTCATGTTCCCGATGCTAATAGGAAGAAATTGGATGACAAAGGCGTGAAGGTCATTATTCTTGGATATGTTCCAGGGCAGATTGGAGCATACAAATTATATAACCCGATCACCAAATCAGTAATTGTCGCGAGAGATGTATTGTTTGATGAAGCAGATGCATGGATTCGGGACACAAAAGGCAAGGCAATTGCTCAACTGCCGCAATCGATTTAATGATGAGGCTTCTACTTCAACAAGTATTTCTCCTACCACGTGCACCGTTTTAACTAGTACTAATATTAGACTCCAGTAGTACGAACGATAGAATACATATGAATCCTAGTTCTGCCGCTCGCTTCACGATTGTCGGGTTACCTCGATCTCATTGCGGTTGATGATGATGACAATTTAGTTCATTATGCCATGTTTGCGATTCGGACCCTATTAGCTTTAGTGAAGCCGAGATAGATATCGGGTTGATGCTATGAATTCCGAAATTGAGGCTATTGAGAAGAATGCCACTTGGGAACTTGTTGATATTCCCCAAGGTCAAAAAGCCATTGACGTCAAATGGGTTTCCAAGACAAAAAGGAAACCCAATGGAGATGTGGAGCGTTACAAAGCTAGATTGGTGGCCAAAGATATGAGCAAAGGCCTGGCTTTGATTATCGAAGTGTTTGCTCCAGCTTGCTCGCATTGAGACGGTCCGGTTATTGATTGCCATTGCTTTGTCCGAGAAGGTGGAAACTTCACCGATGGATGTGAAATTAGCTTTTCTAAACGACTACTTAGATGAAATAGTTTATGTCAAGCAGCCAACGAGATATGTTCAAGAAGGCGGTAAAGAAAAGTTTATAAGCTGAATAAAACACTTTATGGCTTAAAACAGGCACAACGAGTTTGAAATAAAAGGATTGATGAATTCTTTCAGGGTTATGGACTGGAAAAATGTGTTTCTGAACATGCTTTGTATGTGAAGATTGATGCTTCTACTGATATTGCAATGATAGTTTGTCTTTATGTTAATGATTTAATTTTCACTTGAAATGATATCAACATGATCGAGACTTTAAGGCGACTATGATGCGAGAGTTCGAGATGACATACGTTGGTCTAATGTCATACTTCCTAGGCATTGAGGTCAATCAACGAGATGATGGCATTTTTATATGTCGAAACGATACGCAAAATTGAGATCTTGAAGAAATTTGAGATGTCCAAATTGTAATCTTGCTTCTACACCTGTAGAGGTTGGTACCAAGTTGTCCAAAACAGGACAGGATGCACCAGTTGACTCGACATATTTCAAGTAGATAGTTGGGAGTTTGAGATACTTGACTTGCACTAGACCTGATATTCTTTATGGCGTTAGATTAATCAATAGATACATGGAGCACCCTCGACAATCTCATTTGGTTGCAGCAAAGAGAATTCTGCGTTATATTCGAGGTACTACTGATCATGAGTTATTTTATTCCACTTCAAAGGATAGTTCTTTGTTTGGCTATTCTGACAGTGATTGGGGAGGAGACCAGGATGATCGAAAAAATACTTGTGACTATGTTTTTTATTATGGTTATATAATTTTTTCGTGGTCTTCGAAGAAGCACTCTGTCGTTGCATTGTCTACTTGTGAGGCTGAGTACATTGCAGCCGCCTCTAGTGCATGTCAAGGCTATTTGGTTGAGAAAATTATTGTGACGGCTCCAATTTCCCACAAAGCGGGCTCGCCCGCCTAATCCCACGTTGACCCCAGAGCCGGTCTCGCAAGGTCAACGCAAACCTAAATCACCTTCCAATCCATCATTACAAGTAAATTCATAATTTTAAGTTGAGTTATTAGTATTTTTCAAGTTTTTACAATTTTGCGGAAGCAATTAATTAAATAACTCAACAATAGTTGAAAAATCTCAAAGATACCATTTAAGACAACCTAGAGTGTGGAAACTCCGAATATGTATATCATCATCGAGAGGAGAGTAAATACAAGATATATATGAGCAAAATCTCGGTGTTTTTAAAACAAGTATATCTAATAATACAAAAGAATCACCTAGCTATAAAGCCTTCCCTTGGGACCGTGGATCTCGCACTCGGTCAAGCACGAGAATGATGAGCCCGGGTAAGTAAAAGCCGGTAGGATCTAAACAGTAATTCAAGATAAAATGAAGCGAGTCTAAAAGTCATGCGGATAGAAAGAAAAGCGTACGGAATGCATGATAATTAGATCGTAAAACAATGAAAGTACAACGAGAAATGAGTGTCAAAGGAAACAATAGAGAGGTGCCTAAGTAGTCCAAGACCACCGAATGTGGGTGCCACGGGGTTGGGGCCATGACCTCGAGTCACTTGAGTATTTGGTCGGAATGAGATGTGTTTTATCCGGGCACCGTTGATATCCGTCATTCGCGACGTTCTAGGCTATGCAGCGATGATGCCGCGTCCTATGACCCAAGTCTGCTTGGCATTGCCGCGACTCGTGACCCCGACCCTGTGGCACCCGCATTCGGTGGTCTTGGACTACTTGGGCACCTCTCTATTGTTTCCTTTGACACTCATTTCTCGTTGTACTTTCATTTTATAGTCTTATTTTCATGCATTCCATATGGCTTTATTTCTATCCGCATGACTTTTAGATCTAAATTATTATCTCATATTCATTTTATCTCGTATTGTAATGGCCCTATTCCAATCTATGTTGATAATGTTTCGGCTATTGATTTAGCGAAAAACCCGAGTTACACATGGCGTAGAGTAAGCATATTGATATGCGATATCACTTTCTACGTGATCGGTGGAGAATAAAGAGATAGAGCTGGTATACTTTGCAGATCGAGGATCAAGTTGCGATTTGTTTACCAAGGCATTGAAGATTGAGTCTTTCATGAAGTTAAAGGTTATGATTGAGGTTTCTCCAATCTGAATTACAATGATGGGACAATGATTTTTTTTTTTTTTTTTTTTTTCGATAGGTAATTTAGATTATGAATGGATGTTGGAGTTGTAATCTAAATTAGATTAGTGTTTGAATTTGATTAGGACTTTGAGTTAGAGTATGAGTCTATTTAGAATCTCCTAATTGGATTATGAGTATGTTTATGCGAGTCTATAAATTAGAGTTAACCCCTCGCATTGCAATTAACGAGTTTATTAGAGTGATTAACAAAGTGTGTCATTGCGGTGTCTCTAAACCTAACACATTGTGCCTATTGTGATGGAGCCTATAAACAAATAGGGTTTCCTAATTTGGAATTGCAAGTTCACAGTTCATGGCTCTTCTTTCCTTGGCATAGATTCTATCTCTACTTCAATGAGAGAATTCTAGGTAAACTAATAGGTGACCCTACTTTTGCATTGCCTTACTGGAACTGGGATGCACCAAATGGGATGACCCTACCCTCCATGTATGCAAACCCTAGTTCTTCCCTCTACGACAAGCTTCGAGATGCGAAGCACCAACTTCCAACACGTGTCGATCTCGATTTCAACGGCACGGATCCTACGATCCCTGATACTGATGAACTGATCGAGAGTAACCTTTCTCTAATGCACAAGCAAGTGGTGGGAAGTAAGACTGCAGAACTTTTCCTAGGTCGCGATATAAAGCCGGGGACGAGCCCAACCCAGGTCCGGGGTCGATGAAGAGCAAGCCATGAAAGACTTTTCATAGAGGTTTTTGATCTCTATGGAAAGTTTGATCTTTTAAGGCGTTATTGTATATTCAAAGCTTACATAGGGGTTTCAAACCTCTATCAAATCTTGGCTATTTCATAGGGGTTTGAAACCTCTATAATATCTTCGAGGCTTACATAGGGGTTTCAAACCCCTATCAATTGTAGTGATTTCATAGGGGTTTGAAACCTCTATATTATCATCAAAGGCTTACATAGGGGTTTCAAACCCCTATCAAATGTAATTTAATAAAAATAATAGCCGAAAATGCCTAGAATTAATTTCCATTTCCATTTTCAATTGAAAATATAACAAATCTACATTCCACTCGCAATATTATTATTCCATCAAGAAATTCGCAGTGTTCTACAACCAATCAACAAAACAACAAATCGATAGCCACACATTTCACGAAACCCGCTAAAATGGTCGAAAATCAAACAAATATTGAATCTTGAACAACAGTGATTCCTTCAACAAAAAGGGAAGCATGAACATCAAGAACATAAGTGATTCATTCAACAAGTAACAACACCGGATATCTCGGAAACAAGCACAATGAAAGAACATCGGTGATTCCTTCAACAAAAATGTACTTGTTTAGTGAGTTTGAATACCAACCCTATAATCTACAATGCTTCTGACTATATGATTAAAAATTATCCTCCACCCCCCCCACCTTCTCCACCACATCTCAGTAACGACATTGATGGTCTCTACCACCATTACAACCTCCTCTGTACATAATCAATTCAAAGTTACAAACACATTAATAAACAGTTGACCTCATCAATGGATTTCTTCCTATTATATGAACATTTATCTTACTTTTAAGAGCCAGCATGGGTGCCCATTTGTGCCTCCAAAATGGTAGAATTATTGATATCAATGTACCCAAAACCAAATTTTTGCACACAATGAGAAAGAAGAAGAAATTGTTCTAAGTAAACATGTGGACTGCTTGAAGAAAGAACAACATGAATGCAAAAATGAAAAAAGAAGGCATTGTTCTAAGCAGACATAAGAGTAGTGAAACAAACTACAAAAAGAAGAAAACGAGTGCAAAGAGAAATGGAAATTAAGCAAAAGAGGCGGGAAAGAACATCGATTTTGAAGGATATATCCTACTATGAACAAGAAAACAAACAAGATCAAGAACCATAATATATAGATAAGAAAACTCACCAATTTCAACCAATGACTATGAATCCAAGAGAAAACAAGGTTTCATCCCATTTCAAGAATATAATACGTACCATTGCAATAAAGAAGCCTAACATGGGGCTTGATCAAATATTATAGCAAGAAATTGCAAATCAACCTGGAAATGGAAGAATTGGAACAAATTCATACACAAATAAAATAGAATCAACATGGGAAAAATATAATGGAAAACAATTAATGGTTGTTGAAGCATAGTTGTAGTTATGGAGACAAAAAAAAAAAATTTAAGTCAATGAAGATGACAAACATGCCCATTCATACCCCCAGTTGAATTATTTTTACAAGTTAGGAGCTAAAAGCTATCAAGATAACTGATTTTCATTATTTGCAAAGGTATTAAGTCAGTCACACACCTAAAAGCCAATCAAAATAATTAGTTGGGCAATAAGAAAATGCAAAATATTAAACAAAAAGATCACTCGTGTATGCAAATAGGCATTGGTTTTCCTCAAAATTTTGAAAGCGTAGTTTTAATAACAAATTAAGTCTCCAACATAAAAGTTAAAAAATACTAGATAAGAGAACTCTACAACAACAACAACATAGCCTCGGTCCCAAATTAATTGGGGTCAGGCTACATTTATCAAACTTTTCAAATAAGAGAACTCTCCAATGAAAAAAAGAGCATCGTATTAAAATAGCATATTAATCCTGGTAATTTATTTCATTCATGAAGTAAAACTGAATAGAGAACCCAATATGATCAAACATGAACTTAATATCTTTAAATTCCTACAAAAATTGAAAACAACACAAAATATCGTGTGTATGTAATGCAATAATAAGAAGAGGACAAGAAGGAGCGAGAAAGTTCAGAGCACAAACTTAATAAAACAATGCATGATACATAAAATATTGTTCCTACGCAATTCGCAACCCAATTCAACCTCAACTACCTCCCCTATCAAGACCAAACAACTCCCATATCTATTAATCTCAACATCAATGACAATGACATCATCGCCATCCATCACTCAATTATCACTTGAATTCTCAAAATAAAATAATAATTCGAACTAAAAACGCACCTTAAATCGGTGACTAATTCACCTCTGCTCTTCATCTCCATTAGCCATCAATGTATTCCCCGTATTTACATTAGAAAGGAGATGAAATTAAGAAAGAACTAACTAAGCATTCCACACATTGATAAAAGAGGCATCACATATCATGTTCAATAAGACTTAGGTAAGGTAACCTATTTCAGTCATACAAGTATGAAGATTTTACCTCGGAAAGAGCTTGAAATTGATAATGTTCGATCCAACACTTCTTTGCCTATCATAAACAAAGGTACATCTATCCAAATTGATAGGTCATGTCTCGAAAAAGCCACGAACAAGTATACAAAGTCTAGCTTGTCAAAGCATGAACAAGCAACTTTAAGAGTGGTGGTTAACTCATCTCCAATTACAGATTGGTTGAACTATGAATTGCACCGGTTCAAGTACAAAATGAAGTTGCATTGTTTAAGTTCATAACACTTGGCATAAGTTGGTGCGAAATGAAAAAAATGCATAAAAATACATGTCGAAGTAGTAGTATCTCAATGCATCGGCTAAAACTTTACCAATGTCGGCTTTCATTGTGCAGTCCATACCTACATGTGAAAGGGAGTTCAATGTTCATAATAAAGGTAAGACCACTAGATTAGGGTACCATGTACCAAATTCAGATTATTAACAAGACAAAATGCATTAATTGTAACACATAAAACAATTTCATATTAAGTTAAAGTCTTTGCATCTACCATTAAGTGATGATGCTTGGGATTTCCCCACAAGTAAAGCCAATATTTACTACCACAGCACTTGTATAACATACATGAATTGAAGTCAAGCATGAAATAGCCCATTTCTATAAGATATATTGTAAACCCTTTTTTGTTTCTTTAATTACATCTTTTCTTTTTTTCTTTTTTTTTTTTATCTGTGAAATTTGAGGTGGCCATGCATATAAATCTTGTATTTCACCAAGAGATGACCAGAGTTTGTGATACTTGAAGCGAGCTTCTCCTGCTTCACTCTCGATTGCTTTTATATAAAAACTAGTACCACTAAAAATACTAGACAAAGAGAGAAAAAGCAAAGACTAAAAACTGGTGTTGTGGCCATGCTTATAAATTTGATTAATCTAGTTATAAGTTGCGGTGTATGCATGGAAGAACTAATGAAACTAATTAAACTAGACAAAATAAGCTCATTTTCTATATACGAGCAAAAGTAATAGAAAAGAAGATATTGAAACAAATATGAAACATTGAAACTCATCAAGTTTCTAGCACCATCTATACGCTCTTCCCATCATCTGCAAGCACAAAAAAATTAAATTCAGAGACACAAGATGAGTCAAAAAATAAAACTAAATGGTTGAAACGTACTTTCCTCAAGTGTTAGGTATGAAGACATGTTGTTTGGGCCATGGAATCGATTCCCCTATATCAAAGCATTGTGGTCAATGGCATGTTTGCACCCACACCATGTAAGATCAAACCCCAATAGGAACACCCCCACAACATGTAGCGGGTCATCTATTGCAATCTCTCCTTCAATTTTCAAAAAGAAACATTACACACTACCCATTCAAGCAAATATTTTATTAATTCATATAGGCCTTGAACATCCATTTTTCTTCTTCCTTTTCCTTGCCTCTACTTAGGTCCTTCTCTCATTGAGGCATGCAAAATTAATGACTGCTTATATATATATATATATATATATCAAATCAATTAAGGTGAATTATGAAGGATCTAATTAACAAACATATTTTACTTACAAGAATACTACAGATTGAAGGATCTAATTAAGTTATTTGATGATAGCGTTATTCTCGAGTTGTTGCACCTACACCTAGGAGTTACTCCAAAACCAAGACAAAGTTCAGGAAAAATGCAAATGAATGAATGATATTTCACTTGAAAATTACTAATACTCTTTCAATTGAAACTGAAGCATTGATCAGTAATGTAATGAGAAGTAATAAACTTCATTACCTTTAGTTGAAAAGCTTATATTGATCGGCAGTATGTTGAGGAATAAAGATGTAGATGATCTACTCTACTAGAGACAAAAACTAACAATTTCGAGGAACAAATGACTAAGTTGGTTCTTACAAAATACAACTCCTTTAAGTCAAACGCAATTCAAAAAAAAATATATATATTCAGAAAATCATGTCTACCTCATATAAGGCATGAAAAGTGATGATGCTATTGCCTCTTCTTGTGGAGGTTCTATAGCTTTGAAGATAAGAAATTTACTAATTAAAAAATAAATAAGAGACACATATATGAGAAATCGGGACAAAATTTTATATAGATTAAAAGAATCAATGAATCTAATTGATAGAAAGAGTTTCAGTACAAAAACTTACCCTCATCATGAATGGTCTAATGTATCCGAGAAAGTGATTTGATCTGTAGACAAAGTTCTTCCAATGGCATCCGAAGCATCTCTGGAACCTTTTTAACAACAAGTACATATATTAGAAGTGAATAGTTTGCACAAGCACATATATTAAGAATCAACATGACAACTAACAAATGTAGTTTATCAAGTACCTGGTAAGGGCCCATGAGGTTTTTATATCTATGTTGAGTGTATAAGCAAAAGCAAAATCCAAGATTTACACGACCAACTCTACCTTTTCTTTGTCTTGTATTTGCTTGAGATATCCAATCTTCAACCATGCTGACAGTTTCTACATAGGTGAAGTAACACCAAGATAAGTTCCACCATTAATAGACAAATATGCACGACAAGAAGAAGAAAAACAATAATAATAATAATGATAATAATAATAATAATAACAATAATAATAATAATAATAATAATAATGATAATAAACTGAAAAACAGAAAATAAATCTCATTAAAAGCTTTTCAAGGTTCTCTGCGCTAAGAGACTAAGAGATCAATAAGATGCAACTACCAGTGAAGAACATTTTCATCATGTAGATCCAATTGCCTAAGCACATGAATGAGTTCAAATGAACAATTAAGTATAAACCGAAAACAGAAAATAAATCTCATTAAAAGCTTTACAAATTCGACATCTGCTCAACCTATGAACACATTACACGCACGAACGAGTTCAATTAGGCATTTCATCAAACATATTTCAGGCATCTCAGATACAAGATTAATTAATCTCATCTCAAGATGACCTTCTCAACTAGAAGTGCGGTTAAATCGCAGAATTCGCAATCTAAAACGACGTTTCCCGAAAAACAGATTCACAACAAATTTCAAGGACTCATTTTACACTTTTGCCTCATAATACTGTGCATATTTGGGCTGGTGACAGTAGCCAGCCTAACTGGGAGAACATGGGGAACTTTTATTCTGCGAGGAGGGACTCGATATTCTTCGCCCACCATTCGAATGTGGATCGAGTGCGGACGATATGGCAAATTAAGGAAGGACTTCAATGATCCAGATTGGCTCAATGCTTCGTTTTTGTTCTATGATGAGGAGGCTCGACTTGTGCGAGTGAAGTGGGGAAGCAATATTTCGAGCACTCTTACGCTAGACCATGGGCAAACTAGACATATTACTTTAAGGGACGGGTTGTTAGACATTTTCTATAATTTTTCTATTGCTATAATTAACGAGTCGCATGCAAGTTGCTCCGGACAAACTAGACATATATGCATCTAGGTGAGATAAGTGACACCATTGGCACATTTTTTAGTGAAAAGTGCGAGACGTGTCACATTGGCTCACATGAATTGTTCTTGATTCTAGACATAATAACATGCTCACATGAATTGTTCTTGATTCTAGTCCCACATGGGAAAGAAACTTTGTTTCTTTCCTTATAAGCATAATAACATGCGTGAATGTGGGGTTGATGCCTTTGGGGCTAATGTTAAAATAACTTAGCCAATTCACAACACAAATTTTTTACTTTTTACATTAACTTTAGTTAATTTCGTAGGTGTGATTAGTTGTGAACAGCTTTCCACTTTTAGTTTTTAAAATGGTGTTTAATTAGTGGGATAATTGGTGGTTAATGAACCACACCACTAATGACCCTCGTTTTGAACAGTTGTAACTGTTCAAAAGAGGGAGTTGTTGGTTTATAAAAATGGTTTTTTAACTTCATTGAAAACTAAGAAAAATTTCGAAATTAAGATTGTTTTTCCTGGTTTTGAGAGAGATTTTTGTCATTGCGAAGTAAGGATTTTTGGTTGGTGTGTAATCAAAGATCAATCCAGTTGTATCCTGGAGACGAACCTCTTGAAACATTCATACACCGAATTGGAGGAAATTTCGTCTTAGGACATTGCCATTCAGTGCAAGCCTCTGGTATTATTTTATCTAGTTCTTTGTAATTGAATTCAAGCATGATATAATATAGTTCAATTATATGCATGTTTTGTGTATTGTACTAACAATCTAAGACATATTAAATACACAAAACATGCATATAATTGAACTATATTATATCATGTTTGAATTCAATTACAAAGAACTAGATAAAATAATACCAAAGGCTTGCACCGAATGGCAATGTTCTAATAAGACGAAATTTTTTTTAAAAAAAAATTCTATTGTGTTTTATTAATGTTATCACTGGTTTACGTACAATAGTTGATTGCATATAATTGTCACTGATTTTAGAAAAACTAGTCACTGATTTATACGAAATTGTTGTTTGCATACTAGTTTGAAATGACATCTCTTGTAACTGAGAAATCCACTTCTGCTACCTCTGCCAATCCCAAAGATGAAAGACCAGAGAAGTTCAAAGGTCTTGATTTTAAAAGGTGGCAGCAGAAAATGCTCTTCTGGCTGACCACTATGAATCTTGCCAACATAGTGAAGGAAGAAGTTCCGAAATCTGATGAGGACCCTTTGTCCGAGGAAACTCTCCTTACTATTGAAGCATGGAGGAATTCTGACTTTCTCTGCATGAATTATATTTTGAATAGACTTGATGATACACTGTATGATGTCTATTCGTAATGTAAACTATAAAGGATGTTTGGGATCTTCTCGAAAAGAAATATCGAATCGAAGATGCGAGGGCTAAAAAGTTCATAGTAGGTAAGTTTTTGAAATACAATATGGTGGATTCGAAGTTCGTGGTAAAGCAAGTGGAAGAACAAGTTCGATACATGAATTGCACGCTGAAGGGTGCATTGTAAATGAACATTTTCAGACTGGAGCCATTATTGAAAAGCTTCCACCGTCGTGGAATGACTTCAAGGTCTACCTAAAGCACAAACGAATGGACATGTCCATTGAGGATCTCATTCTGCGACTTCGTGTTGAGGAAGATCACAGGAAGGGAGACAAAAAGGAAATGGCTAATGCTAATGCTAACATGGTGGTAGGACAATCAAGCAAGTCCAAATTTCAGAAATTCCAGAAAAAGAATTTCAAGAAAGATTTCAAGAGAACCACCAAGCCGTTAGCACCAAAGGGGAAGGATTACAAGAAAATTAAGGGAAGTTCTTTGGGTTTATGGAAAGCGGGCCATATGGCTCAAGAATGTCGCCACAGAAAGATCGAATTCGATAATTCGATTTGAACAACCAAGCAAATGTTATTGCGACATGGAAATTGATGATACCGACTTTGATCTCACTTGTAGTTGTTTCAAACTAATATGGTTTACGATCTTAGAAGGATGGTGGATCGATATTGGTGCAACAAGGCACATATCTTTGTGACAAAAACTTATTTTCTGAGTTTCATCCGGCTGATAGTGAAGAGAAACTTTACATGGGAAACTCATCCTCCTCCATGGTTGAAGGCAAAGGAACAGTGAAGATGAAGTTCACGTCTGGAAAAGTAATCACTTTACTTAATGTTCTTTATGTTCCTGATATTAGGAAAAATCTTGTATCTGGCCCTTTACTGAATAAGAAAGGGTTCAAACTTGTTTTCGAGTCTGACAAATTTGTATTGACCAAGGGTGGCATGTTCATAGGGAAGGGGTACCTTACTGAAGGTCTTTTCAAGTTAAGCATTGTAATCGTTAATGGCACTGGCAATAAAATGATTGTTTCTGCGTATATGATCTGTCTCTGCTATATGATTGAATCATTTGATATTTGGCATGGTAGATTAAGGCATGTAAATAACAGATTAATTCATAAAATGGTACATTTGAACATGTTAACAAAGTTTAAAATTGATTTAAAACATAAATGTGAAGTTTCATGAGAATCAAAGTTTGCTAGGCAAACATTTAAGTTCTGTTCTAGAAAGATCAAATGAATTATTAGATTTAATTCATGGTGATCTTTGTGACTTCAAATCAAATCCTACGAGAGGAGGAAAGAACTACTTTGCATCGCTTTATTGATGATTGTAGTAAGTATTGTCATGTCTTTTTGATCAAGAATAAAAGCAAGGCCTTTGATGTATTTAAAATATATAAGGCAAAGGTTGAAAATCAACTTGACAAAAAGATAAAAGTATTAAGAACTGATCGAGGTGGAGAATATGATTCCATTGAATTTACGAGAATTTTGTAATACAAATGGAATTATTCATCGTTTCCATTGCGCTTTATACACCTCAACAAAATGGTGTGGCGAGAGAGGAAAAATAGAACTCTCAAGAATATGATTAATTCTATGTTAAATGATTCTGGACTTCCCCAAAACTTGTGGGTGAAGCACTACGAGTGCAAATCATATCTTGAATAGGGTTCCTTTCAAGAAATCGATAATTCTCCATATGAGATTTGGAGAAAAAGAAAGCCCACTTACAAAACTTTAAAAGTGTGGGGTTGCTTAGCAAAGGTTCAAATTCGTTACCAAAAAGGACTAAATTAGGACCTAAAACCGTATATTGTGTGTTCATCGATTTTGCTAAGAATTGTGCAAAAGCATATAGATTCTTATTAGTTAAATCACATACTTCGGATATCGGTGAAAATACTATTATAGAATCTGCTGATGCTACATTTTTTTAGCATATTTTTCATTTCAAGGGAAAACAAAATGGTTCATCACGAAAAAGGACGGTTGAAGAGAGTCTAGAAGAACCAACCACTTCAAGGGTTCAAGAACAAGAATTGGAACCTAGAAGAGGAGAAAGAATTAAGGTTCCAAAGAATTTTGGACTTCGATTTTATAAGTCTCGTTAACTCGAAATGAACTACGAGACTTATAGGGAGGCTATGTATTCGCTTTAAGCGCCTTTATGGATGGAAGCAATCAATAGTGAAGTTGAATCCATTTTACAAAATAATACATGGGAATTGGTTGATCTACCATCCTGAATCAAACCAATTGGATATAAATGGATATTCAAAAGAAAGCTTAAAGCTGACGGTACTATTGATAAATACAAGGCACGATTGGTTGCAAAAGGTTATAGACAAAAGGAAGGTGTAGATTACTTCGACACCTATTCTCCTGTTTCGAGAATAACTTCCATTAGAATGTTGATTTCCATAGTCATAGCTTTATACAATATGGAAATACACCAAATGGATGTTAAAACAACGTTTCTAAATGGAGAGTTAGAAGAAGAAATATATATGGACCAACCTGAAGGGTTCATAGTCAAAGGCCAAGAGAATAAAGTTTGTAGACTTGTTAAGTCATTATATGGACTTAAACAAGCTCCAAAACAATGGCATGAAAAATTTGATCATACTATGCTAGCAAATGGTTTCAAAATAAATGAATGTGACAAATGTGTGTACATTAAAGAAATGAAAAATTTTTGCGTCATAGTATGCTTATATGTTGATGACATGTTGATTATGAACACAAGTAAGGATGCTATAATGTCAACCAAAAGATGTTGAATTCCGAGTTTGACATGAAAGACTTAGGTCTAGTGATATAATACTAGGAATTCAAATCAAAAGGAATAACAAAGGTTATATCCTCACACAATCTCATTATGTTGAGAAAATCTTAAAAAGATTCAATCAATTCGATTGTAAACCTGCTCCAACTCCTTTTGATGCTAATTGTCATCTTAAGAAAAATAATGGAAAAGCAATTTCTCAATTGGAATATTCTCAAGTAATTGGAAGCTTGATGTACTTGATGAACTCTACTAGACTGACATAGCTTATGCGATAGCGGTGAGTAGATACACAAGTAATCCTAATGATGCTCATTGGACAACATTAATAAGAGTTCTATGGTATCTTAAATATACCTTAAATTATGGACTTTATTATTCAAAATATCCACCAGTACTTAAAGGGTATAGTGATGCAAATTGGATTTACGATAATACAAAAACCAAATCAACAAGTGGATATATATTCACATTAGGTGGAGCAACGATTTCTTGAAATCAACAAAACAAACGTGTATAGCACGTTCCACCATGGAATCTGAATTTATTGCTCTTGATAAGGCGGTTGAAGAAGTTTGAATGGCTAAGAAATTTCTTAGAAGATATTCCTTGGCGGCCAAAACCAGGTCACATCAATATGCATACATTGTGATAGTATGACAAAGACAAGCAAGAGCTAAGAACAAGATATATAATGGTAAGTCGAGACATATAAGGCGCCGACATAATACAATAAGACAATTACTCACAAGTGGAGTAATTAGTATTGATTATGTTAAGTCTAAGGAAAACATTGCGAGATCCTTTGACTAAAGGCTTACCAAGAGATCAAGTGAAGATATTATCGAGGGAATGGGCTTAAAGCCTATAGAGTAAGTCAAGTCTAGCGGAAACCTAACCTAGGCTGATTGGAGATCCCATGGTTTATGTTCAATAGGCAAACTAGTTAGACTTGACTTAACAAACAGGACACACAATTACCTGTTCCTATGATGAAGTAAGTGTGTTGATAAGAAGTTTAGGGTATGCAATATTGCATTTAATGATTAAAGATAAGTCACCTATATGATAGTAAATGTGGGGTCGCATTTATGAGAATGAATATGCTAAATTCTCTAAAGCTATCATGAACCCAAGATATGTTCAGGACCAAAATGAACAACATAGAATAAAGTGCATCAGGAATCATGTCATAAGTGAGACATATTGTCTTAGTTTACTATAAAAAGTGAACAGTTCAAGATACATGCATCACTGCGTCACGAAGTGAACTCGATATGATCTTACTAGGGTAAGTTCAAGTCTATACGACACTTTCCTGATTAACATGACATGATAATCTCTCTCAATTGTTTTTAAAGTAATGTTTGTTCTTTAAAATTTGTGTTTGTGATTTGGCAAAGTAAACTCAGTCAGGGTTGCCGATGGATACAATACAAATGTGGGGTATTGTTGAACTTTCAAAGAGTTTGTATTGTATCCAATTTTAGTCTCACATGGGAAAGAAACTTTTTGTTTCTTTCCTTATAAGAAATCTTTCACTTGAAGTAAATGGTTAAGTGAATGTGGGGTTGGAGGATAAGACCATAGGTATTCTCCATTGATTAATACACATTAAATACTTGATATTTAATATGTCTTTGATAGGGCTTTGGGCCTTGGGGCCTTTAGGGCTAATGTTGAAATAACTTAGCCAATTTACAACACAAATTTTTTACTTTTTACATTAACTTGAGTTAATTTCGTAGGTGTGATTAGTGGTGAACAGTTACCACTTTTAGTTTTTAAAATGGTGTTTAATTAGTGGGATAATTGGTGGTTAATGAACCACACCACTAATGACCCTCGGGAGTTGTTGGTTTATAAAAATGGTTTTTTAACTTCATTGAAAACTAAGAAAAATCTCGAAATTAAGATTGTTTTTCCGGGTTTTGAGAGAGAGATTTTCTTTGTTTGCGAAGTAATGATTTTTGGTTGGTGTGTAATCAAAGATCAATCCAGGTTGTATCCTCGAGACGAACCTCTTGAAGCATTCATACACCGAATTGGAGGAAATCTTGTCTTAGGACATTGCTATTCAAAAGCCTCGATATTATTTTATCTAGTTCTTTGTAATTGAATTCAAGCATGATATAATATAGTTCAATTATATGCGTGTTTTGTGTATTGTACTAACATGTGTGGACGTCTCCTGTGAGTCAATGTGTTACGACATTGCTGTCATTATTCTATATTTTCCTTTTCAAGCTAGCTAGTTTCCCACATATAAATATGCTCAAACGTTAACTATACCAATATGTACGTGTGTGTCTCACTCTTATTTATATATATATATATATATATGCATGACCAGGTACGTAGGAGACTTTTGAATCCAGAAGCGCTGAGATACAAGTACCAAGATGTAGAGATCCCATGGTTAAAACCCGGACGAACACCAAAGATAAGACCTGCAGAGCTGAGAACCGAAGCACTCGATAACCTTAAGAAGAAATCAATCGCCATCGACGAGTTCCCAATAAGCCTGGACAACACGGTCTGAGTGATAGTGAAGAGGCCAAAGAAGAGTACTAGAACCCTAAAAGAGAAAGAAGATGAAGAGGAGGTGTTGGTGATAGAAGGGATTGAGCTTGACGCCGGCGCGAGGTTCGACGTGTTGGTGAACAGCGATGATGAAACGATGAAGCCAAACAAGACCGAGTTCGCGGGGAGCTTCGTGAGCGTGCCGCACAACCATGGGGGGATCGATGGGAAGAAGAAGATGAAGATTAAGACTAATTAGAAGCTTGGGATCTCGGAGTTGTTGAAGGACTTGGGGGCTGAGGATGATGATGATGAGGTTGTGGTGACAATGGTGCCGAGGAATATTGGAAAAGAGGCCGTGACCATTGATGGAGTCAAGATCCTAATGCATAACACACGGGTTGAGGTTGTATGAGCGTTTTGTGAGCTAATAGGTCTTGTGCTGCATGTGACATTGTTGTTCTCATTCTAATATTTTTGTAAATTTTTTACTTCCTTCGTTTCTTTTTAAGTGACGTTTAAGGTTGTTCACAGTTTTTAAGAAAGTCATTTAATTACCTTGAATGAGGAGAAAGTGGCAGTTAAATGACTAAATCACCCTTTATCTCTCCTAACCCCACCACTTCTACATACACTAGTTATTAATGTGTAATAATAAATTTTCTTTTTCTATGAAGGGTGTAAAAGTCAATTAAGTAATTAATGTGTATTGAAACTATCAAATGACAGATATTGTGAAATATTTCAAAATGGCTAAAAAATCACTTATAAAGAAACGGAGGGAGTAATATTTTTATAAATTTTTTACTCACTCCGTTTCTTTTTAAGTGACGTTTCACAGTTTTTAAGAAAACCATTTAATTATCTTGATTAATTGAGGAGAAAGTGACAATTAAATAACTAAATCATATTTTATCTCTCCTAACCTCATAACTTCTACATACATTAGTTATTAATGTGTAATTATTAGATTTACTTTTTTTTATGAAAGGTATAAAAGTCAATTAAGTAATTAATGTGTATTGAAACTATCAAATGACAAATATTGTGAAATATTTTAAAATGGCTAAAAAAATGATTTTTTTACAAAAGTACTAATGTTTTTAGTTTAAATCCGAAAAATAGGGTGGTGTTTTTTTTTTCCCCGAGAATAGGCAATAGCGCCTTTTCAAAAGGCGTTATCAAAGTGGGTAAATTTGGTTGCGACGTGGACCAGGGTTACACGGATAGCGCCTTTTGAAAAGGCGCTATCCGTGTAACCTCTTGCACGTGGACGGATCCACGTGGACATCGATGGGTCGAATATCGCCTATGGGTTGTACGGGTTGTCGCCTCGCAATACGCGCACTACGTGTAACCCGGTCCACGTGGACATCGGCCGTTTCGGTCGGCGCCTTATGGGTTGTGCGGGTTGTCCACCTCGCAATACGCGCACTACGTGTAACCCGGTCCACGTGGACATCGGCCGTTTTGCGGTCGGCGCTTTATGGGTTGTGCGGGTTGTCCGCCTCGCAATACGCGCACTACGTGTACCCGGTCCACGTGGACATCGGCCGTTTCGGTCGGCGCTTATGGGTTGTGCGGGTTGTCGCCTCGCAATACGCGCACTACGTGTAACCCGGTCCACGTGGACATCGGCGGATTTCGGTGTACGGGTTGTCGCCTCGCAATACGCGCACTACGTGTAACCGGTCCACGTGGACATCGGCGTTTCGGTCGGCGCCTATGGGTTGTGCGGGTTGTCCGCCTCGCAATCGCGCGCCAATGGCGAGGGACGGCGAAAAAAGACAGTTATTTTTGAAGTGGAGGGAGTAATTTAAAATGGTTGATCCGGCGTTGGGCCCCACATCAAAATAGGGCGTTGTGTGTGTTTTTTTTTTGGGATTTTGTTGTGGAGCCCATCTGCCACATCAACCATTTTAAACTAAAAAAATTACATATTAGTGACTAATATAACAAATGACGAACTAAATGGTTTGTTAATCGTTCACTCCAACCCAACTGAACAAGGCCCAATTCACATTGGCGTGCCGCGTGCCCTGCAGAGAATATGCGAGACCTTCATTTAAAGCCCAATGCCCCAATACAACAAATAGCGTGTTAGCTGATGGGCACCAGGATAAACTAAGTTTGGTAATTAACATACCTGTAAGCCCAAATCACATTCAGAATAAGCTACATCAACCGAGAAAAAAGTAGACCAACAACCGATTGGTTATAGGAGAAAGGGACTCGTTCATCCTAAGTGATGTCTCGAGTTCGAATCTCGTGAATTGTCATAACTCGGTTGGTAAGATCGCCGCTTGGGGTTCGACAAAGCCCGAGTGTGGATTAGGGGGTGCATGTAGTTGGAGTTAAACACCAAGTGCGAACCAAAAATTTTAAAAAAAAATAAAATTACAAGTACGTACGTAGATGTCAAAGCAAAAAAAAAAAAAAGGTTCAATATGATTCAACGGAAAGGGATTGTACAAAGTAACCGAGAGATTCTACCAAAAAAAGAATGGAGCAGAGATCCATCTAGGGATGCAAATGGGTAGGGACGAAGCCTGCAACTAAGTGTGGGGGGACCAATTCCAACAAAAAATAAAAATTCAAGCTTAAAGTGCCTATGTTACTTTTTTTTTTTTGCCAAACAAGTGTTATGATACTTATTAGAATATGAAAGAGAATAAATTAATATCATATATTGTCATATAAAACAAGAGCACGAATCATTGACTAAAAAAATTAAGAGCATATAAATAAACTATATATAACTAACAAAGTCTCAAAATGCATAACTAATATAAAACTTGTAACATACTAATTAAAATGTAGACCTTCGCTCCTTCATGTCACGTAAGTCATTGATAAGAGAATTTATGTCAAGTTCATTGACAATTCTCTTTTCAATATATACAAGTAAGAGGTCAGAAAAATATTCATCATCCATTTTATTCAATTGCATAGTCTTTACTATTTTCATAGTCGAGAAAGATCGTTCGGTTGTAGCCGTCAAACTGGAAGAGTGAGAATAAGAGTTGCCACTCTATACACAAGAGGATATATCACCGATTTTTTATTAGGGCAACTCACAACAAGAAAAAGAAGAAAACAAAGGAGACCGAGATCGAATATAAATCAAAAGAAAGAAGTTGTGTGGGGTCGAGAATGTGGAAAGCGCCGCCGTGTGGGGAGATCGAAATTGAAAAGAAGAATTGAGTCATGAGTGCGTACTGGAGACGTACTGGACTTTTGTTACTTCATTTTGTTTTATTCGTTACAAAACGTACTGGACTTCATTTGGACTTTTAATGAAGCAGCATATGGGCAAGGCTCATATGATGATATCTTTAGCATAGACCCATGTGTCTACATGGGGTAAATAACAAATTTTTTTGGTAGAGGGGGCAGTACATAGCTTCGTCGCTGCAAATGGGGAGGGTAGGGGATGGCGACCCATCTCCATCCCTGTCTCCGCTTAAGAATTCATCCCCCATCTCTATACCCATCCCCATGTTGGGGTTTTTGGCTCAAACTCCATGTTCTAATTTAATTAGGAATCATTGTTTTAGTTTGTGTCAAGTTAGTACGTTAATTGTTTGAGTCTAAGTAGGATTGATATTGCTTCCTAAAGTTAGAGTGAGGAAATGATCTTAGCCATCGGTGACCGGCTTTCTTCAAAGCATCTTTGGGTGATAGTTTCTCGATCCGATGTTAGTTGAGTCCAATTAGGATTCAGATTTGTTTTTGGATAATATTTTAGTGTTCTAGTTGGATTACAAGTATGATTTTTGGGTATCTATATAAAGAACCCAAGGTTAGTGTGTTATGTACTGGATTAATTCAAGTTTTACTAAATAAATAAAGTTTGAGTGCTTGAGTGTTAGCGTGTGATTGCTTCCATTGTGTGTGCACGTATGCATGAATTCCTAACACCCCATGCGGGGATGAACTTTCATCCCCATCCTCATCCCCGCCTAATTCCCGCGGGGATATGAAATCTCCATGGAGAAAAATCTTTCCCTATTTCATTCTCCATTGAAGATCCCCGCAGGGAACTTTGCAAAGAATCACCGCGGAAAAATATTTTTTCCCACTTAATTTTTTCAAGAAATTTATAAAAAGTATGGTACACATACATAGGATCACAATTGTCGTCGAAAATTCCAACCAAATAAAGTATAACATATAAATATAATTGCAAACAATTTAAAACAAAATATATAATTAACCAAACAAGCTAAAATTATAAATCACATTATTATTTTTTGGATAAAGGAAGTTGTATTGATCATAACACTATATAGTGTTAAGGATGGCCTTGTCCATCCCCATCACCCTTGCCGCACAGACCCACACCAGTACATACACTGCTTTAGTTAAGCATTGGGTCGAAAATGTGATGCCAATTCCTGATCAGATCGCTGAAGCTCCATGCTTTAAATTGAATATTTGTTGATAACCACAGGGCCCAATGGTGCTTAATCTTATCCCATAGCTCCCCGAGTGATAGTGTGGCGTTCGAAAAGATTCTCGCGTTCCTCTCATGCCAAACTCCCCATACAATAGCGTGAGCACCACAAAACCAGGCCACCCTTTTCCTACTCGGTTGTCTTGTTAATGTTTTCAAATATAATTGTTACACCCACATGACCATTTATGTTTAATTCAAATGATTACCTGAATGGGCTCCTTTTTGATGGGAAAGAGGAGTTACAAAACGGGATATGGTGGGTAATTGTGTAACCACTTTAACCATTATCACCCACCATCAATTATCCTTTATGCATGACCTTTGTAATTACTCCATCTCTCTCCAGCCTATAAAAAAGGAAGCTATCCCATTGTAGTGTATCCTAAAAGTTCTAAGGCTAAGAAGAGCGAAAAGTTTGAAGTCTCAATTCTCAAAACATTCATAATGGCCTCTCCTAGTAAGTATCTTGTTATTTTGATTATCATGTTAATGTAAACCATATTTGTTGAAGATCTTGACATTATTTTTTCTTTATGAAAGTTTTACATTTGGTATCAGAGCATGGTTTTTAAACTAATATGGTTTCGATCAAAATTTTATAATATGATTTTGGTCGAAATTCTATAATATGGTTTCGGTCGATATTGAAAGCCAAATTTATAAGCGTGTGTTGGTTCTTGTGATTTTTCATTTGTGAAATGGTTGTAGTTTATAAAAAGGTTGATTAATTGAGCTTGTATGGGAAAAATTATTTCCTGACTTAATAGGAAATTCTTCTTGCTCGTTGGTGCTTAAGTTTTGAATCTTCAAGTTATTTATTTGTGCAAATTATGTTTTGAATATCAAAACCACAATGCAGCTGTTAGATCAAACCAATCACAACTTAGTTTGGATAAAACCAAACACAATTTAATTCAGCATACATGCGTGTGTACATATATATATATATAAGTGTACATGCATGATCATCCATATTCCACAACACTCCCCATTGGATGACACTTGCTTAGAGATTGTGCCTCGTTAAAACCTGTACTATAAAAACCCTGAGGGAAAAAAAAAATCTAGTATAGGAAAAAGAGTACAATGTTCTCGTCAATCTTGATTTGTAGTATAATATTGTTGATTGCCTCATTAAAAACCTTGCTAGGAAAACCCAGTGGGATAAAACCATAGCTAAGGAAAAGAGTGCAACACATTGATACACTTTGAGAGAATATATATATATGTCTCATTAAAACCTTTACTAGAAAAACCCTGTAGGGAAAAAATCTAGTATAGGAAAAAAGTACATTGCTCTCATAATTTTTTTATACGGAGCATAATAATGTTAGAATTGCCTCATTAAAAACCTTGCTAGGAAAACCTAGTGGGATAAAACTATAGCGAAAGGAAAAGAGTGCAATACACTAATCAATCTAGATAAAGAGTTTTAATATTGTTAGAATTGCCTCATTAAAAACCTTTGCAAAGAAAACCCAGTGGGATAAAACCATAGCAAAGGGAAAAAGAGTGCAATACACTAACCAATAACTCATTTTGATTCTCCCCCTCATATTCACATGGGTGAGACATCTTGTGCATTTTGTTGCACATGGACATCGTTTTCTATATGAACCATTTAATGCTGAAGCATATGATTGTCACTCTTTTATGTATAGTACTTGAATCAAGTAATTGATTCATAACTTGTTGCTACTGAATGATCCTTTGAACTTTGAGTTCATATTAATTTATACATGGATCATAATACAACAAATTTAATGCAATTTGATGTGTTTCAAGCAATTTCACGTAATTCCTTTTGAATTGGCTTATATCTCCCCCAATGGTGGGAAAATTGCTTCATCAAAGTGACAATTAGCAAAACTTGCTATAAATAATTTCCTATTAGGGATCCAAGGCATCTTATAATATAATTAATGGAGAGTTAAATCAATATACTTCTCCTATTGATTTGCCTTGAGATAATCTCCAGTGATAAAAAAAAATCGATTCGATAAAGGATGTCCGTGCGAATTTACGATATTTTCGCATTATCGATGATTATGGATAATCAAATAGATCTTTCCATATTATGAATGTCATTTGATTTATGACGACATTCGTTTTAATGTGTCTTATATATTACGAAGTTAAAGGGAATATTATACTCAGATTAAATCATATTCATATAGATAAATTTTCTATTATTCTCGTAGTAGACTTCTTCAACAAGACATTAACAATAAAATTGTTGTCTCAGATATTGCCTGAACATTAGCCTCCGCTAAGTTCGAATTCGAGAAATATTCACTTTTATATTATCATGTACATGCATGTAGCATGATACACAAGACGTAAAACTCATCGCCCATATTTAGGTCACGATTTAAACACATCTCGATGTGCCTGTTTTATCGATCCATTTTCAATGATAAAATTCATAATATTTTGCCTTTGATTTTGAAGGCATGGTAAAGGTCAAAAAAAATATTCGGGTATATATATGACAATATTTAGGCAAAATAGCCTTTCATATATGACCAAAAAATGTCACAATTATGAGCGCTCATTGTCAATAATTATTTGTCCTTTGTAGTGGTGCACCACTTTTATTCCAATTTTTGGTGGAATTGTCAATACGACCTTTACCTGATATTTTCACCTTTTCCACGTCCATAAATTTATTATTGCGATCATGCATGATCATTATATGCAACATATGCTTCTTAATTTGAAGCTGAACTAATTGGACGGGAGCGATATTATATTTATAATATCTCATTATTTTACTCAGCTACCATGAGACAAGAAATCAATCCTTAATATTTATTGGATTGACGTACGCACTCGATATTTGTTGCAGCAATAAATCGAGGCTGGCCACGTGACCTTATTTTTATTGTCTCATCAGTCATATTTCCACATAGCCTCAACATAGAGGTAATTAAAATTGTGGAATTATAATTAATAGTTGATGATTAAATTTTGTAGCATGAGACCCAGACGCTCATTTTGAGCTTTTGGAGCATTACCCTTTTAGTATGTATATATATAACTCCATAAGGTGAAAAGATATATAAAGTGAAATATTCACTTTTCAAATCTCTAAAGAGAAATTGGCGAATGATTGTGTATAACACACAGTTTTGCATATATGCTTCATTCACAAATTGTAGTATCTAATTATCATGACAAGTAATTCTTGTCGGTAATATAATAAGGCAACAAGTTCAACTATGGTTGAATAATATTTTGAAAATAAATTTAATATAAAATAGTTTTCTCCTTTTTATGTAAAAACATAACATATGATTAAATATATGTTCACAACTTGATTCATTAATAAACAAAATGTATTATTCGTATGAGTTGGTGGGACAACCTCCAGGTTGGGTGGCGAGACATAGTCTACTTAATACCATGCCTCCTCGAACGGGATAACCCGTCTCCCTTTCAATGTTTAGCTTTACTGGGACAAGGCTTACCCACTATCAACTCAAACTTATAGCATTATTTGTATTATAAAATCAAGAATAGAACAATAACTAATCGTTTGTAGTTTTAAGAGAAAAACTATATGTCACACATTGACTTTTGATTTATGATGTAGAAGATCGTACAAGACGCAACTACAGAGCATACTTTCGCAATCGGTGACGTTATAATGCATAGTATATGAATAAAGTATGCATATAGAATTGATGCAATTAATCAAAGGAAGCAACCATGATAATATAGAAATAAATTGAACTTATTTAAATAACAAAAGTTATACCTTCCTAGCTTTATCTCCTTAACAAGCCTTCTTGAACTTCAAGATCTCTTTAATGCTAGAGCAAGCTCGTGCTGATAACGTGTTGTAAATTGAGTTGGAACTTGCTAAGAACTAGAGAAGGAAAATAGAAGACTAAGAACTTCTACTACTACAAACTACTACTACAAAGGAGAAGAGAAGAAATGAGATAGTTGGACAACACGTAGTACTATTTTGAGGTCGTTCATCTTGGTTACATAATATATCAAGTTAATTTAATTCATCAATTTTAAGAACACAAAATATATATCATAAAGAATAAAAGAAAAATTAAATTGTATGTTTCACATTATGGATCATTAAATCATTTAATTTTATAACCGTTTGACATTATATGTGATTTTGTAATAGTTTATAATGGCTATACTTTTTGTAGTTGTTGTTATAACAGCTATACTTTAATGAGAAATTTTGGTTATTAATTAAAATCGATTCGTTTTTCTATCATGAAGCAAATTTATGAAAATATTTAATTAGGTTATAAAAAACAAATATAATATTTGATATAAATTTATGTATTTTTATGAAATTATTATTTTTTAATCAACACTATTATGTTATTCTATAAGTTTGAGTTGATAGTGAGTAAGCCTTGTCCCCGGTAAAGCTAAACATTGAAAGGGAGATGAGTTATCTCGTTCGAGGTGGCTGGTTGTTAAGTAGACTTTGTCTCGCCCCCAACCTAGAGGTTGTCCCACCAACTCTTAGGAGTAGTCCATTTTGTGTTGTTAAATAATAATAATAATAAAAATACATTATAAAAATTATGATAACAATTTATTTATTTTTATTATAGAGTTGTGCTAATCACCAAAGTGGTCCAACTTAATAATTTAAACATCAAATTATGTAAATTCTTAAGATACTTACTAAAATTAGTTTAACCCAAATGTGATCCATTTTTAATAATATAATTTATAGATAATATTTATTTTTTAAATAAATAAATAAATAAATAAATTAATTTATTGTGATATCTACCCAAAAGAAAGTTACAATAATACTAATACTTATGTGTTTCAAGAGTATCATATTTATTTTTTCAAAACACTTTTGTAGTGAGCATGATTTTATTTGCATCATCTATTCCTGTTTCGCTTCATTCGCATGCTACATCTGTTCCTTTAATGAATGGAACAAATTTCTCTGACTGGCGTGAGCAAGTCCGATTCCATTTAGGTGTTTTGGATCTTGACTTGGCTCTCCAGCATGAGAAACCCACTGCTATAACCGAGGAAAGCTGTCTGGATGAAAAGACATTCCATAAAGCATGGGAAAAATCGAACAGATTAAGCATAGTTCATGCGAATGACTATAGCGACTAACATTAAGTCTACTCTTCCACAATCTGATAATGCTAAGTAATTCTTAAAAATTGTGGAAAAATGTTTCCGTACTGCTGATAAGTCCCTTGCAGGAACTTTAATGGCTGATCTTACAACAAGAAAATTTGATGGTACATGTGCAATGCATGAGCATGTACTTGAGATGACCAATATTGCTACTAAGCTTAAAGGATTGGGCATGAATGTTGATGAGTTTTTCCTTGTTCAATTCATTTTGAAGTCATTGCCTTCTCAATATGGGCCATTTCACTATTAAGGATAAGTGGAATGTGAATGAATTGGATGGTATGTTAGTTTAAAAAGAAGCAAGGTTAAAGAATCAAGATCAACATTCTGTTCATTTAGTCACTCAATGAGCTAAAAAGAAGAATTATGGAAAGAGCATAAAGCAAGCTCCACCAAAGCATCATGAATCATCTCAATCTAAGGAGAAGGAATCGAATGTATACTGTCGTTTATGTAAGAAGGCTAGGCATTATCAATGTTAGACTCCACCAAATTAGGACATCTTGACTGGCCTAGATTACTTTAATTCCCCTGATAATCTAACAGCCTTAACCTCTCATTCAATAAATAATTAAAAATCAATCAGAATAATTATCAAATATGATTCTTTATCAACCACAATAGATTCTAAAGTGAATCTTAAATCTCAAAGTTCAGTAAAGATCAATTATATAGTCTTCAAAATTTCGTTAAAATTTTTCGCTAGTATCTCTTCTATTTCTAAGCCTACACCGGAAATCCCAGCCTTCATAAATCTTCAACAAACCTGCTCAGCTTGGTGGAAATGCTGAAGGACTCACAATCCACCCCATAACAAAATATATCACACTAATAATGATTATTTATTCAATTTTAACATATCTCAGACTTTCAAAATTATTAAATCATTAATACCTTAACTTCTCGGCATTCCAATCCATCCTAAAACCATTAAAATAATTCTAATCCTTCTCAAAACCATTTCAACACTTTCAAAAGTAATACAAACATAGAGAGAAGGAAACTGAGCAAGTCACCAATAATCAGAAAGCTTTTCCTTTCCTTTGTCGTCGTTAAAACATGTCATTATCCAATTATAAAAATTCGATAATGTCAGATAAGTAAATCCCACACTATCCAGAACACATGTAGTAATCAAATGCATAATAATCTAAGAAATTTAAACTGATAATATAATCCAAGGAATTTAAATACAACCGTGAATCCATCCCATTTCTGTTATCCGACCACAATCAAACGACCGGTCTCCGAAAGTGGTAAGTAAACAGCTAATAATGACTCATGCGCGGGAAGAATAACTAAACGAGTCTCGTTCCTCTAGACTATGGGAGTATGATCTGATTCAACGTGATCTTATGAAACCACGTGATGCAAAATATCAGTGACTCCAGCCCTTCAAGCATAATATATTGTTTAATAACCCTGATATAGACACTATAAGGAGACTCGTAACGCCTTACCCTCCCAAACCGTGTATGCATGTACAACAAAAATGCAATTCAAGGATCGATGCAATTTATATGAAATATAATTATAAAATGTAAAGGTTACCATGAGATTTACTTAACCTTACAAACATCCAACTTCAAGTTTAATTTTCGAGGTTCTCGAAACGTCGGATCACCTTGAAAATGCTTCCAATAGCTTTCCTACATACCTAGTTGTATTATAGGTTAAGCTTCAAGTGAAATGACATCACGAAGCCCAATGAAAACCGCGATCAAAGTATGCTTGAGAACATTTTCCAAAAATATTAATTTATATAATCGTTTCAACTAGCTTTCAACTAGCCAACTTGGGGTAACTCTTTAACCTTGAAAATCTCAATATTTGTCATGATGACCTTAAATGAACTTGTAGTACTCATGTCTTACTTTCCATAAACTCTGAGAACACCCAAATCGGATCACCGACGGAGAAGTTATGAATTTTCCCATAAGGCCTGTCGACTTGGCAACTTTATATATTTTGAACTAAAAAAACTTCTCCAAATTAATATTTTGCGAGGGGAGACTTTCAGATACACCCAATTTCTTTCACTATATATATATCACAAACCGGTGATAGAGATCATAATAACTTTTGTATCTTTTCTAAACAATTCTCAATCCTAAACGAATCTGCTGCACAGCTTCAGTGTGATCTCCAACCATCTTTGACTCCAACTCCACCCAATCCTCCGATTCAACCCCACCGATAGGAGATCGACAATGTATCCCATATCATGCCTAAAAAGGAGTCATTTCAATACATAATACACAATAGTTATTATAAAAGAACTCACACAAAGGTATATATTCTTCCCATGAACCTCCAAATACCAGTACATAAGCCCTAAGCATGTCCTCCAACACATAAATCCACCTTTCACTTTGACCATCCACCCGAGGATGAAATACATAAGTGAAATAAAAATGAGTGTCGAAATAATTCTTATATGCCCTGCCACAACCCCGACGTGTATCGAGCATCAAGATAAAAATATCATCAGTGACACTCCAAACAAGCGAGCCACCTCTCGCCCACACAATAATCTCAGCTGTGTAAAAGTATCTGAAATGTACATAAAAAGAATATGAGCAGACTTCGCCAGTCCATGAATTACTGTTTAATACATGATATTAGAAATTGAATTTTATGGGAAATTGGGGCCGTCACAAACCTGGATAGATTTGTGATTGTCCCACAAGTCATGCATAAATGACTCCAAACCTACACTCACTTGGTCTCTAGATAGTTCAATACGTGTCTCGATGCACATCATAAGACCTTTGATTTATTTCACTACCTTAAGCTTACTAATTGAATTTTCAATGTGACCACATTAAAGCTATACACACCACTATAAATAATCCACATTACACTCACCCCATAAGCCGTCACCTCGGTCCCACGTCAACACGCAAACTTGAGGTACGTCACCGAATGCCCCACGTATACCTTACTCACAAATTCGGCACAACACAATAAACATACACTTGGACATTAGAAATTCACATTTGGGTATACATAAATAATACATACATAACAAAAAAATAAAATGTACCTCGGTGCCAACTCCAGAGGTTGCGACAAGTACGACAAGTCACGACGGTCCAGTCAACGATCCTGAAACACGTGGCATGTGTAAATTTAAGGGTCGTTACACGATTTAATATGGATAAATGTTCAGCCAACGTAGCTCCTACTAAAAAAAGGAGACAAGTTCAATCTTATGCAATGTCTAAAGACTGAATGGGAACGTCAGCAATGGAAACAATTCCATATGCTTCTGTTGTAGGAAGCATATATAATGTATGCACAAACTTGTACCAGACCAGATATCAGCTATGCAGTGGGTATGCTTGGGAGATACCAAAGTAATCATAGCATGGATTACTGGAAAGCGGCGAAGAAAGTGTTGCGGTACTTGCAAGGAATAAAAGACTACATGCTCGCATATAAAAAGTCTGATCATTTAGAAGTTCTTAGGTATTCGGATTCAGACTTTGTTGGATGTCTTAATAGCAGAAAGTCTACTTTCGGATGTGTTTTTCTCTTAGCTGAGGAGCAATTTCCCAAAAAGTGCAAAGCAGACTATTACTGCTACATCCACTATGGAAGCTGAATTTGTAGCTTTTTTGAGGCCACAAATCATGGTTTATGTTTAAAGAACTTCATTTCAGGACTTAGTATTGTTAACATAATTTCCAAGCCTTTAAAGACTTATTGTGACAACGCGCTGCAGTATTTTTCTCTAAGAATGACAAATACTCTATTGGTGCAAAACATTTGGAGATTAAATACTTTGTAGTGAAAGAAGAAGTTCAGAAGGGGAAAGTGTCTTTAGAGCATATAAGCACAGATCTTATGATTGCAGACCCCTTAACGAAAGGAATGCCTCCTAAGTCATTTAAGGAACATGTTCATAGAATGTGTCTTAATTGTAATCAATGATGTTTTTCGAGAAATATTAGATCTGTTTTCGTACATTTATTGTATGAGATATCTCGTTAAATTAAAGTATGCTTATATATATTATTCCTGATATTATAATTAAGTTATGTACATATTATGATTTTAATGATCGTGATCGGGAATGTTTTAGACACGGACATAATGTTTAAAATTATGTATTATAATTAAATATGTAACTGATGTTGTAGTACATAGAAGGGAATATGTCTCATAGATATATAAACGCTATGACTCTCATTAATGAATTATTTAATTATAATTTTATGATGATCATAAATAATGGCCACTATTTAAATATTTGACACTGATATGTGCGCACTTATATTAATCCTTGTCAGAATTATGATAGGTGGTCAGGTGGGACAAGTGAGAGATAATGTATTATGTAGTGTCCCACATAATAGAAATTATAATCACGTGGCCCAAGTGGGATAATGTTAATGTTTTCAAATATAATTGTCACACCTATATGACCATTTATGTTTAACTCAAATGGTTACTTAATAGGCTCCTCTTTTGATGGGAAATAAGAGTTACAAAATGAGATATGGTGCGTAATTGTGTAACCACTCTAACCATTATCACCCTCCATTAATTATCCTTTATGACCTTTGTAATCACTCCCTCTCTCTCCAGCATATAAAAAGGAAGATATCCCATTGTAGTGTATCCTGAAAGTTCTAAGGCTAAGGAGAGCGAAAAATTTGAAGTCTCAAATCTCAAAACATTCATAATGGCCTCTCCTTGTAAATATCTTGTTATTTTGATTATCATGTTAATGTAAACCATATTTGTTGAAGATCTTGGGATTATGTTTTCTTTATGAAAGTTTTTGTCAGACCTCACCTAATTAGGGCATCTGACCGACCTAGATTACCTTAATTCCCAGATAACCTAGCAGCCTTAACCTCTCATTCAATAAATAATCAAAAATCTATTAGAGTAATTATCAAATATGATTCTAAATCAACCATAAAGGGATTTTAAAATGAATCTTGTACCTCAAAATCAGAAAAGATTAATTATATAATCCTTAAATATTCGTAAAAAATTTTCGCCATCATCTCCTATATTTCTAAGCCTACATCGAAAATCACGACCTTCATAAATCTTCAACAAACCTACTCAGCTTGGTGGAAATGCCGAAGGACTCACAATCCACCTCATAACAAAATATATTGCATTAATAATGATTATTTATTCATTATAACCTATCTTAAACTTTCAACATTATTAAATCATAATTACCTTAGCTCCACAGCATTCCAATTCATCCTAAAACCATTATAACAATTCCAATCCGTCTCAAAACCATTTCAACACTTTCAAAAGATATCATAACATCACACGAACACAAAAACTCATTTATACAATATTTTATATTCAAAAGTAATACAAACATAGAGAGAGAAACTGAGCAAGTCACCAATAATCGAAAAGCTTTTCCTTTCCTTTGTCGCCGCTAAAACCTGTGTCAGATAAGTAAATCCACACTATCCAGTACACCTGTAGTAATCAAATGCATAATAATCCAAGGAATTTAAACGAACAATATAATCCAAGGAATTTAAATAAAACCGTGAATCCATCCCGTTTCTGCTATCCGACCACAATCAGATGACCGGACTTTGAAAGTGCTGAGTAAACAATAATAAAGACTCATCCGCGGGGAGAATAACCAAACGAGTCTCATTCCTTTAGATTATGGGAGTATGATCTAATTCAACGTGATATCATGATAACCACGTAATGCAAAGTATCAGTGACTCCAACCCCTCAAACATAATATACTGTTCATTAACAACGATATAGACACTATAAGGAGACTTGTAACGCCTTACCCTCCCAAACCGTGTATGCATGTACAACAAAAATGCAATTCAAGGATCAATGCAATTTATACGAAATATAATCATACAATGTAAAGGTTACCATGTGATTTACTTAACCTTACAAACAACCAACTTTAAGCATAATTTTCGAGGTTCCCGGAGCGTCGGATCACCTTGAAAATGTTTCCAATAGCTTCCATGCATACCCCAAATATATTATGGGTCAAGCTTTAAGTGAAATGATATCACAAAGCCCAATAAAAATCTCGATCAAAGTACGCTTGAGAACAGTTTCCAAAAATATTAATTTATATAACTATTTCAACTAGCTTTCAACTAGCTAATTTGGGATAACTTTTTAACCTTGAAAACCTCAATATTTGTCATGATGACCTTAAAGGAACTTGTAGTACTTATATCCTACTTTCCAAAGACGCCAAGAACACCCAAATCGGATAACCGACGGAGAAATTATGAATTTTCCCATATGGCCTGTCGACTTGGCAACTTTATATATTTTGAACTAAAAAAAACATCTCCAAATTAATATTTTCGCAATTAAATCCTCAAAACTCGACAATAAACGCCACGAAACCACTCGATATCAACACCAAAATATTTTCACAGCCTGTGGAGTCAAATTGGATTAAAACCAATAATCAATATCAACTATTAAAACATCTCCAAAATAGTTATCAACTGAATCATATTAGTTCACCTCATCAAAACCCTAATCCACGTCGGTGGAATTTATCCAAAATTGATGCAAATCAATCCAATATATCAATTAACAACAATTCCAACCAATTTATATCAAAACCCCGCGAAAGAAATCGAAGAATCGCGAGAATTCAAATTGAATTGCCAAAAAATGTCTGACATTAAGAATTTACCAAATTGCAGGTCGAATACCTCGTTTCTACAGCAAGAACTTAGCTCGAACTGATCATCTCGCGATGCTCTACGATTTTGCAGAAAAAAAATATAGCGAAAATCAGATGTCGGGAGATCGGCGAGCGAGAGATCAAGCGAAGAGAATTATGTTTTTAGAAAACCATTTCGTTCTGATCGAACGAAATCAACATTTGATTTTGTTTTTTTGTTTTTATATATTTATATATCCCTCACATGCCTGCTTGAGCAGGTTAATTTTTTTTAATTATTAATTCTTAAAAACTCTATTTTGACGCGTATTAACATCCGATGCTCATTTTCTATCTGACTTTTCATCGAATTGAACAAAACTCTCGACAAAACAATCCATCTTCATGAAATGTCCATGACACTTGTTTTGATCACGCCAAAACCCAAAAATCTTAACTTTTTCCATGACATACGGAACCCTTATGGATCAATCAACTTGCCTTACTTATCCGAACTTGCACCAGTTTGGACCAAATTTCAACCTCTACTACTGTCAACCGACACCAAACTCGAAACAAGATCTCACACAACTTCGTCACATTTGACACTACATCCAATCCCGACTTACACGCAAACCGAGGTAAATCCACTCGTCGGCTCGTTAAATCCATTTAATGTCCAAATTTTGAATTTTTAATTTAAATTCAATTATTCGTCGCAAAATTCGAAACTAATATTTATGTCAATATGTCTCGACACGTATGTCGAAACAAAACCCTGCAAATCTCAAATTTACTCAATCACCCAAATTTCGCAAAAAAAAAAAATATAATACACAACATTAGCCAAACATTACATATTAATAAAATTAATTATAAATCTCAAAATCACCGATTTTTAATTCTCGATCCGCGGTCAAAATTATAATTAAGCTTCCTTAATCCCGGATTAACCGTATTTAAAAATTTTCGGGATTTCACAGTTTTACATGTCCTTCCCATCGGTGATCGTAAAAAATGTTCGCACTCGTCGCAGGGGGGTTCCAGGCTCAACCTAGAGTCGTTGGCGTCACTGACCGGTCCGGGGGTGGGAGAGACGCCATAAGAGTCGCTACCTTATCACTAGTGTTTTGAGTGAAAGTCTTGTAATGTTATATAAATTGATATATACAATGTATATAGATGTATTTAATATATACTAGGATCTCTGTCTGGATCCTCATAGGTAACCCCGGATCCCCAATAGGGGTACCCATGGGGATCTCCACGGATATTACCAATGAAGATTCCCCGTGGGGATCCCCGCGAATATGTTTTTTTCCATCCTCGTACCCATACCCGCGTGGGTACGAGATTTTATTCTCATCTCTACCTCCATCCCTTATTAATTCTCCATCCTCATCTCCATTACGGGGAATCTTCATCTCCTGTGGGGATTCCTCACCTCACTTGCATCCCTAGATCCATCAAATGGTTAATCGGAGTGACAAGGTACTGGGTTTTTCTCAAGTATAATACAGTCCTTGGCCCAAAGAAATATTATAATGCATGCTTGAAGATACATTGACTAATCCATTTAATTGACTCTTGGTACCAGTGAAAAAAAAGTTAAGAGAGAAAAAAAAAAAAAAAAAAAAAAAAACTATACATGGATCCTTTAATTAATTAATATAGAAAACAACAAGAACAACACCAATCACTATGTTTTTGTTTTACTAATTATGATAAAAAGACAATTGCTTTCATTTAAAAAAAAAAACAAATGATCTTTGCTTTTTTTTTTTTTTTTTTTTTTTTTTTTTGCCTTTTCTTAAGCCAATAATGATCTTTGCTTGTTTTTTGTTTTTCTTTATTTCAAAGTAAGGGAAGATGCAAAGAACTAAAACAAGAAGTAGAATAGGAGTACTGTTAGGTGGAAAGAGTGGTGAGGGAGCCACGCATGACAAATCAATAAGATATTCAATTTGCCAGATAAAAAAGACGACAGAACAGAATTTTAAAATGTTACATCAACAAAAAAACGAGAAGATACTATAGAATACCTTATCTTTACATGTATCATTCATTAATTTATTTAGAACCAACTAGCTAGATCTATGTGTGGACATTTAGATTATTAGTTGAAAAGTATATAACTTAAATATTTAGGCCAAAGCATATTCTTCAGTGAGATCGATGGATAAGGTATCATTTGCTAGCTAGCAAGGGATAAAAAAAAAGTTAGTGGACAAAGCATACGCACACATATAGAATAAAGTTTATATGTACATCTATATTAATTTCTTCAGTAATAAATAAAGTCTCGATTGCCTTGATATTTCGGTGTGAACCGGGCATCACACTCTCTTCACCTTAGATTGGACCTTATATCACAACAAATTGAACAATTTCTTTCTTATAAAAAAAAATAAAGTCTCGATCATTCTTATAAAAAAATAAAATTATTAACTTTCTACTGTAACAGATTTACATATATAGAATGCTTTTATTATGACTTTAGCCCGTCAATATATGAAAATAATTTCTTACAGCAATTGCTAGCACGGGATAGAAATAACTTTTATCTATGACAACCTCATGGCCCTCATGGCGGGCTTAATTAATTATTGTGAATGTCAATAAAGTAATTAATAATTAATAAAAGTTGATAACTTTAGTATAAAAAAAAAGAACTATAAAATATTATTTTCAATATGATTAAATCAATATTAATTGAACGCATTCCGACTTGGTTATTATACTTAATTAATGGATTTCGATAAACAACATGTGCTTGTCAAAAATATGTTACCTACTCGTTAGACTTCAATTATAAATCTATTGGCCTAAATCATTTTAATACACCCGACGTCGACACATGGATTCATAAAACATAATTTAAAAAGTGATTTGGGGAATCTAATTCAGTGTAACAGGAACGTTACTTGCACTCTTTTAAAACTCGACCCAACTAACTCAAATTAACACCCTATATCAAATCAACGAGCTACCAACTTAGTAGGTGATATATGAACACTCATCACCTGTTATGTTTTATCATTATTTTAGTCATAATAAATAATTAATTATAGTGTTGAACTAAATGCAGAACTAATTGAAGATTTTGCGAAAAGGGGTGACTCCTAACACTTTAGAATTCTTTCTTTGTTCTATCTTGCGATTTTAGATTTTAAATTAACTACCATCTCTCTTTTCTTTGATCGCGGTAGTGGTTACAATCGCATTTTTTTATGTTTTATTTATTTAATAGACTAAAAATTTATTTAAATCTGTGAAGATTGGTTCAATTTTGTTGTTGTACATCTTTCTCAGAAATTGTTCATGGATATGTGCACTGTTTATTAGTTTGGTACTTTTCTTTATATGTTTTTCGTTTAATTTGGTATATTTTCTTCATATCCTTTTAGTCACGTTATCTTATTCAAACAAAGCTAGAGCTTTTTCTAATTTTTCTTTCTCGATGCCACTTTTCTAGATCCAAGTTAATATTAATGTTTGAAATAATATAATTGAATGTATCCTTTTTTTTTTTTTTGGTCAAATTAATTGAATGTATCCTTGCTCTCACAACTTCCCTAGTGTTTAAGAAACCACCTTAGTACCGTAAGCGTCTTCTTCATTATAATAACGACGACTTCTTCGTAGTGCATCGGCACATTTAAAAATGTCAAAAAAATGTACCTTAATTAATAAACAAATTCTTGGATAAAGGCAGGGACATGTGAACTAAAGTGTTTAAGAAACCACTTTTCTAATTAATAACCAAATTCTTGTATATATATACCGATATCGAGTTGGCACAATAGTAACAGCAAAGGCGGGGTTGTGTGAGTTAAGCGACAACTTCGGTTTCGACTTTTCTGTGTGGCAAGATTGCTCAGGCCACTGGGGTATGCTCAAGCCGATTGCACCAGAGCTTCGTATGAATAGTCAGGCTCGCCCGGGCACCCACGGATATCCAAAGAAAAATATGCATATAGCTTAATATAACAATTAATGTAATACTTTACTATACTATAGATTTAAAACAAAATTTTTTTAAGAAAATCTTACCAAACATAAATAGAGAATCGAACTTTTCTCAAAAAGAAAATGCTACAATGATACTCCAAAGTCACGCCGGGTGACGTGCCGTGCAGATCCAGCTTGAAAGTAGGTGTGACTTTGGGGTGCGGACAACACTTCCCGATACGTACATAACACGTCACCTCGTGTGACTTTTGGTGTGACTTTATAGTGTCATTATAGTATTTTTTTTTTAGGAACGAGGCTTTATTTCAATATAGCCAAAATATATGTACAAGGCGATAAACGATGTGTTTCCCTCAAAATATAGTCGAAAAAAACCCTATCTGTGTAGTAGGGGAAAACCGTGTCGTCCCTAACTGAAAAAACATACCTCAGTTCCCCCATTATTGGGCCGAGTCAATAATGTAAACTCGTCCCAAAACGGTCTTACATCTAACCAAATCAACTAGGTTGAACCCGTAAGAATACAACTGAGATTACAAAAATGGAAAGAAAAACAAAAATTACAAGCCTATCCCTCCCCTAGGCAACATCTTCTCTCGATCCTAAGGCCTCAGCAAAGCTGCCCACTCCTTATTCAATCTCTCAATCCCCATTTTTTTGCTTCAGCAGTCACTCGCACCCAACTTCCAGCCTTGAGTTTAGCTGCCTGACGCGTGCCGAATGCGTCAATAAAATTAAAAAATACATAAACCAACTATTTTGTGGAATAGTGGCAAAGGGTCGATCCCACATGGATTGGTAATCTTTCTAAGGTCAAAAATAACAAAAAGGGAAATCGAGGGTTTTAAAGAATGAATTAATTAACTAATGTTTAAAATAAATAAACAAAACAATGAAAATAATTTGAAAACAATTAATAGAAATACCTAGGCCAAGACATACAAGTTCAGTTCGAGAAAAGATTGGATTTGGTCGTCGATTTATGTAAAATATGCAAATCAAAATATCTTAGTGTAGCTATAGACCCGGTAACGTATGCGGGTCCTCGCACTTCCCTGTCTCGATGGTCAAGGTACGACAATGACCATTTCCCTAGTCAAACACACAACCATATATTCAAGTGAATTAGGTTTAATGTGTTGACCGCAATGGGCTTTGTGAATGCACTACACCTGGACAACCAGATCACTCGTGTGTCCGATTTAACCTAGATTTCTAAGGTATTCAACCGGTCCCAAAAGGGTCTCTTCAATCGGTATGGTCGAATGTCACTAATGTGGTCTTATTGCACAAGTACGGGTGCGTACGACCTACTGGCACGTAAATCAAGATTTAAACCAGTGTTTAACCTCGATTGTTCAAATAATACCAAAGAAAATAAAATAATAATGAAAAGATTGAAATTAAAATATATAAATCTCACAAATCCATTGATACGCACAGTCGAACCTCCCTCGTGATCTTGCCTAGGCTAGAGGTTTTATCCTCGCATAGTTGAAGAACAAAAATAACAAAGAAAAATAAAAAAAAGGAATGTGGGAGAAGAAAGACCAGAGAGGTCGAATCCCCCCAAAAACTGTTTTCGATCCTCCTGTGCGTCCCGCCGTCCCTCTCTGTCGATCCCCTATTTATAAAAATTGCATGTGCCTTTGCACGTGATTGGCTGGTTTTTTAACTGTTGTGCCACGTGTCAGCGCTTGATTGGGCGGCCTTCTGTGTGACGCTGACGTGGCGCGCGCTGATTGATCGAGGGCAGCGGTTATGACGTTGCTGTGTGGCTGAGTCATCGAAACGTGGCTGCACGTGATTGGCGGAGACACCTCAACGTGACACGCTGGACCAATGGGAGCCTACCAAGTGGCATGACGTGGCGGAGGAAGAAATCGTGCGACTCGCGCGAAATACTGGGAGTCTGTGCGGGCACGCATCCCGAGGCCGATCGACCGGTTCCTCAAGCGCGAAGAAGAAGATGCGATGTGACGTGGCCTAGGGTGCTGACGCGGCTGCGACACGTGGACTGCAACAGGGACACTGCCAATGAGAGAGTGACACGCGGCGCAAGATGGAAAGTTGCATATAGGTAGTCCATTTCACACAGTTTTTCGCCACGAATTCAACCGCGCATTCTAAAAATCCTAAAAATGAACAATAAAGATAATTAGGCCCATATGTCGAAGATTCAACAATAAAAATACATAAATAAACTATATATAATATGCATAAATAATGATCTATCAAATACCCCCAAACTTAGGACTTTGCACGTCCCGAGCAAAGGTGTAAATGACAAACACAATTAAGATCACACTTTATGTCAAGAACAAAACACAAAGATCACACTTTAAAGACAAAGACTCGGTCAAGACAAAAGCCATCAACTCGCGGGTTTTCTTGGTCTATACATTCAATCACGCAAGTTTACAGTCTCACTTGATCTAGTTTTAAGCACTCGAGCTAAATCTTTTTATTTTAGGAGTTTCCATACTCTTCCGCCTTTATTCATTTTATATGTATACTCTCTATTTTTTTTCTTCTCCAATTTTTTTTTTTTCAAATGATACGATCCATGCTCCATTTTCTATGGACCATTTTCCTCACTTTTTCCCACCACAAGTTTCCCTGCTCCATTTCCTGTGGAAACTTGTGGGACTCTCTATATTTTGAAAACTCATGTTAGCCCTTCTCACTTTTACTATAATCAAGCAAATTCCCCAATGTGGGTTAAAGTCTCATCACTTGCACAATTTCAACCGTCTACCCATTTTGGTATCTAGCACAAGGCTTAACCATCATACTATGTCCCTAATCATGAAATCATAAAAATGCTGAGCTACGGACTCGAGTGAGTATTTCTCCTACTTTTTCCTAAGTTTCAAGTCAAAAAGGCAACCATAATGTACTCATCCACAACCAAAGGCCTGAAACAAAGTTTCGGGTGACTCTAAACAATATAATAATGAAAACTATACTAAATACATGCATGAAAGTGTATCAACTCCTAACGAAGTGAGATAGATGAGTATGGAGAGAAAAGAAATGGAAGAAATGAATGAATAAAAGATATCAAACACCACCAATACCGTCCAACAACCACATATAGCCGCATATAATTGAAAAAAATTTAAATGATCTCACATGCGGTCTTTCGCAAATCAATCCATCCTACACAATCCACAAATCCTAAAGTACCCCCAAACTTATTCCGAACCTTGTCCTCAAGGTTCAAAACAAGTCAAGGAATCCATAAAACAAAAAGACAAAGAATAGTGGTGAAAAAGAATATGGATAAAATAAGAAGATGATACAAATACATGCATAACAAAAGTCTCCAAAAACTAGTGAATGCTCAAATCTCGCATGTCTAGGTGACTAAGGAAACTATGAAATAAAATTATCATAATAAGAGCAAGAACTAATAAGCATGAGAGTTAACTCAAATGATCCCGATCAAATCTTGCGAGCCCGAGTCTTTCAACTACGGGTGAAGTCAACAAGATGATGGAATGAGGTTTTGGGTCTACTTAAAGACCCGCCACTAATGTGGCGACTTAAGTTGGATATGTCCCAACCAAGTCTCAAAACACCTAAAACTCTAATAATATGTTAATTCCTAAAAAAGAATATGCTCAAATTCCTCCCAAAACAATGTAATCCATAGTCAAACCTAGCAAAACTCAGGGGGTGGTCTAGTGCCATCAGTGCTCATCAAACATTCATTACACCTGTAAAAATCCAAGAGACCAAGTTAGGGCTTTATTAAACATAAAAAACTAAAACTAAATTAAAATTGAAATAAATGCAATAAAAATAAAAACAAAGCTTGGCTGCCTCCCAACGAGCGCCTTTCTTTTAAGTCTTTGGCTAGACTTATTGTGATTCATCACGTGATGCCCTCTCCTTTGGAGATGTCAACAACAAATGGCGCATCAACATATTTGGGCAATGCAGCATGCACGCCCTCCTTTAGAATTGGGAGCTCATTCGGGACCTCTAACACAAACGAATCTGTCATATCATGGTCGTCCAACACCAAGGTGTCAGCAGTGTAGAAAATCTGCGAACGCTTCCTTTACTTCCATATTATATTGAAGGCTTCATATTTCTGTTCCTTCATGACTTTCTCTAAGGAGTATCTTTCCATCATGAACTCTGTAGCCCCACTCAGCTCATCGCGCCACATTTTATTGTCCTCTCGATCAAGTCTCATGTTTGCATTTTGCAATCTGTCGTCAGTGATATTGACTCCTCTGCCTCAATCGAAGTTTGCCTTCTCCTCAAATTTAAGCACCAGTTATGATTCCCAACGACTTCCTCACCACCCTCATAGGCATCATCAACAAACATGTCTTACGAGCGTGTAGAGGCAAATATATGTGGGTATGTCTCGGCAAAACATTGATTCATTTATCCTTCCAAAATTTAGTGTGAAAACCATTCTCGGCACTCATTTACGTCCCACTTGTTGAAGTCCGCCATACACGACATTATAAATTTCCATGGGCATTTGAAATTGTACTGCCCAGCGCCTCCCGAATCCTACGTAGATTTTGGAGCGGATCCTTCCTTTGCACGATAGTATGTTTTGCTATTTTTGTTGTAATTATTGTATATTACTATTGTTTTTTATCACACTGGGACATATTGGGATCGAGTGATATAGGATATCATGTATTATCGTTTTGTATACTGTTGGGTTCCACACCGTAGGATGTTTCCGCCTTTATTTAATATGAGTTATTTAACTTTGTTTTAAGTTTATTTCCGCTGCAAGCTATTATGTAAAAGACATAACTTAATAACTCAATGTTAAAATACAAATTTAATGAGAATGTAACTCTTGGAGGCTGACTAGACCTGCTTTGACTTCGCGAGAAACGACTCGGGGGTCTACGTGGGTTTAGGCGGACGGGCCCCAGTTTTATGGGGAACTGGGGCCGTCACAGTCACTGTACGCTGTAAGTATATACGTAGTTCCTATTCGATTTATCGATTACTAGCTGGTGTAGGTCAGGGTTTTCTCGTGATTATACATATGTTTACTGATTAATGTTTTATTTTGGAACTGGTTTAATTGGTATATGCTATTTATTTATTTCACGATACTATTTTTGCTTCTCGTGTGCTGCTTACATTCATTGGAATATAACGTACTATTGTCAGGTGTTATATTCGCATGTCTTGTAGTTCGTCAGTTTTATTTCATGAATATTGTGTGGACTTTTCCTGAGATTTACTCACTGGACTCGTCACTGTATTTGTTGGGTGACTGAGTGCAGATCCTTCGACGAGCAAGAGCAAGGGCAAGGAGGTACTGGACGACTACCTTTGAGATTGTGGAGCCAGCTCGTGTATGATATCAATATGTATTTATTTTACTTTTGTTGGGTTTTGGGGACCATAGAACACTGATTACATGTATATGGAAATTTTGTTATATTTAACTCGCCTTGATATATACATGGTATCTTTTGCCGGGTTTTTCACTACTTAGGATTGTTGAATACTGTATAACTTACTTAAATTAAGACTTCCGCTGTAAAATTTCAATATAACTTGATAAACTGATTAACGGGCTAATGAAATCATTAATAATTATATGGAAATTAATTAGTTAAGTTTGGATTAAATAGAAAAATGTAAGTAGCTCGGTAGGTCGCGGAACGTCAAGGATAAGCGGGCCATGACGTGACAAGGCTTGGTGACGTAAGATGCTATGTGGCGGGTAGCAAGGCGACCTGGAATTTGGGGTCTCCACAGAATTGGTAGTGAAACATGAGGTGATTGAGGGACTCTCATTCTTGATAATACAAAGGGCATCGTGACAATTAGAGTGTCCAGTTTGGTCGCTTTTTAGAAGGTTATCGACCACGTTAACGTCTTCGACCCATACCAACCAGGTGAAGAATTTGAACTTTGGTGGACTACAAGATTTCCATATTATATTGAAGGCCTCGCATTTCTATACCTCATGACTTTCTCTAAGGCGTATATTTCCATCATGAACTGTGTAGCCCCCACTCAGCCCATCTCGCCACATTTTATTACCCTCCCGATCAAGTCTCATGTTTGCATTTTGCAGTATGTTCCTCAGTGATATCGACTCATCTTCCTCAATTGAGGTTTGCCTTCTCCTCGGATTTAAGCACCAATTATGATTCCCAACGACTTCCTCACCACCCTCATAAGCATCACCAACAAACATGTCTTGCGAGCGTGTGGAGGCGAATATATGTGGGTAAGTCTCGGCAAAACATTGATTCTCACACCATTTATCCTTCCAAAATTTAGTGTGAAAACCATTCACACCTCGCATTTACGTCCCACTTGTTGAAGTCCGCCATACACGACATTATAAATTTCCATGGGAATTTGAAATTGTACTGCACAACACCCCCTGAATCCCACATATATAGCTCAACTCCATATTTACTCTGAATAACTTATCGAGCCCACAATGCTTGTCTTTCATGTTGAAATCTCCACAACCATTTCATCGCCAAAGCTTTATTTGTATGTATTAGATAACCAATTCCTAGTCCGCCGAGCTCCTTTGGTTAAGTTAGCTTCTTCCATGCCACTAAATGATCTGGTCCCCTATCCCCCATTCTATCCCATAGGAAACTCTTCATCATCTTTTCTATTTGTTTCACCACTCTAATTGGAATTTGGTATATAGATATGTAGAATAGAGGAATTGCAGGTAGAACTGACCTGAGCATCGCTAATCGCCTCCCCCTCCGGACAGCCACCAACCTTTCCATCCATCAATCCGTCGAGAAATTTTCCTCAATACGGGCTCCCAAAACTCCTTTTTCCTAGGTGATTCACCTAAAGGCAAACTTAAGTACTTCATCGGCCAGACCACCACACCATATTCCATTCACATTGCGGCTTATTCAAGACTTAATGGATCGGTATTAATTCCGGCCAGACCACACTTCCCTTTATTCAATTTTAAGCCTAAAACTTTGCAGAAAACATCAACAATAGTCATCATCCTGTCAACTCCCTCCCATCTCTATTGGCAAATAATAATGAATCGTCGACGAACTGTAAGTGATTTAATTTGAGACCCTAACTGCCCATTTGAAACCCTTCAATAACACTCTTGTTTTTAGCCGCTTTCAGCATTCTTCCTAACACATCCGCCGCCATGATGAAGAGGGCAGGGGAAAGCGGGCCCCCTTGGTGTAACCCTCGATTTGCTTTGATTTTCCTACAAGGCTTCCCATTGATTAAGATGGAATATTGCACCGATTTCAGACAGCCTTGGACCCACTGCCTCCATCTCAGCCCAAATCCTTTCACAGTGAGCACCTAATTCATGAATTTTCAATTAACATGATCATAAGCTTTGGCAAATTCAAGTTTGAGAACCATACATTTTTTCCGAGTACTTCTCATTTCCTCAACCACCTCATTTGCGATTAATACAAGATCTAACATTTACCGGCCCGGTACAATGCAGTTTGTTCCCTCGCAATTGTGTGATCAAGCATAGCCCTCACTCTTGATGCTAAAACTTTAGATATAATCTTATATAGACTGGTTATGAGGCTAATTGGACGATAATCTGAGATCTTGTACGCTTGATTTTTTTGGTATGAGACATATATAAGTCTCGTTTGCGAGCCCACTAACAACCTCATCTCCGTGAAATCCCTCCATGACCTTCATAATCTCATTCTTCCATATGCCCCAGCCTCCTTTGATTGCCTCTATTGTGTACCCATCTGCCCCAGGGGATTTATCTCCATTAGACTCATTTAATGCTGCCCAAACTTCCTCCTCAGTACATGGTAACTCTAATTGATCATTGGAATTCGTCCTCATCGCTAACATGAACCTCCCACTCTTCTGTCGATGTCACCGAAAATAGTGAAGTATAAAATGCTATGATCATTGATTCAATCTCTTCATGATCTTCATTGAATCGTCTGTTCTTATAATATCATTTATCCCGATTAGGGCGATACTCGGCCTGAAACCCTAATTAACCCTGGTAACCTAGCTAGAATTAACTAGAGCCAGTAGCATCACCGTCTGTACCTAATAAACTTAACCTACATATGAACATCAAATAAACAATTCAAAGTATACGCAGCGAAGAATTAAAACTTTTTAGATATATATACAATATAAGGTAACATAGAGTTTATCAAAACTCAAAACCTTGATTATAAATCTCCCAACCCTGTTTATATACATCAAAATATATCAAACAATGTATACAAGTATAAGAAGACTCATTACGTCATAGAGAAGATACAAGACACCTAAATTTTCTCATTTCCCTTAGCCGAAGCGCTGGGTCGTGAACCTGAAATATTAAGTTTGGGTGAGCGCTTCAACTTGCTCAGTAAGTTCGGATTCACAAAGCCATCAATATTTTATATAATAATCAAGAACATTATGCAATAGCAATATGCACAAATCTTAACTAATAAGAGTATGGAAAGCATATAAATCAATACATAACATATGCCAATCAAATTATCATTGACTACACACTTGTGATTCTCATTTTATTTATAAAACTATGGTCGATTACCTACAGAAGCCATTAATGCGATAGACCAACATATTAGCCGATATGTTGTATAGCCAATCCATTAATGCCCATTGGATCCATCTGAAACCCTCTAGTGAGTATGTAATCCATGCAACCTATAAATTGAGTAGGAAGTTACATATAGGCCGGGAAAGTAACCCATATCCTATTTAACTTGGTCTCATTTCCAGGAACTTACTCTCGTGAATCACATTAAACACCATTTTTCGTTTATTAAAACCATCGCAGTGTATGTAGTCCCCAATTTCAGTCCATACACTACATTAACTATATATACTAAGATAGCAAGACAACGTTGATAAATAAGTGAATCTGTACTTACCTCGGTCTAAGTTTTCGTTCTAAGCTCCTAACTTTTCGAGCACTTAAGCTTTTCCCGGGGATCCAACACCTATCATAGACCATTTATAATCATTAAAGGTCTAGAACATTATAATTAGAACCCCTAAATCAGTCACCAAGTCCTTAAGAAATCCTAAACAAAACTTAACAATATTGTTATTTTCTGGGGTGGGAGTGTGTTTCCTTAGTGGGTGGAGTGCACTTTAGTAGCTGTGTTCATCACAACCGATGAAGGGAGCGCGCTCCTCTGCTAGGTGGAGTGCGCTCCACCCTGTATAGTCTTAACAGAACACAGGGCAGCAGCCACTGTTCCATCCACAAATCCACAAAATCGAGTAAAAACTCCCAAAATTCATCAGGGAGGACCTTTGGTAAGGTAACAAACTATTTCAAAACATCGAATATCATAATTCACAGAGATTCCAGCATCACCATCAAGTTGAACTTCAACTAATACAAAAATAAAACATACCAAAGTGATGATCTCTGGCTTTTGATTCGTTTAAGCTCCTCAATTCACACTGATTTAGCTCCCTAAACAATTTCCAACGATCAGAAATCAAACTTAAACCCTCTCTCCACTGTTTATCGATTGATCGAATGAGATAAGTATGAGGTTTTAGTTTAAATATATAGATTTCCTCGAGATATGCATCGCACTATTTCGAGACCGATCAAGTGGTTAATGTGTTAAAGTGACACTCCTTAAAGTGACACAAACTTAAACACCATCAAACACTTACGCTCCTATCGAGGTGATCCAATGATCCATATAATTCAAACCAATCTTTTAATTTCTAATATATATATATATATATATTTATATACCTAATATATATAAATATATATATATATATATCTCGTGTATTTTCTCGCTAATAAATTCACTAGACATGCCTACAAGTATTATTGGGTGTGCACATTCATTCCACGACCCCCTCGTCGCACTTGGTGTACGTATCGGTAATTCATTGTTTATTGTGTATTTTCCATTTATAGGCTTGTATATAACTTCTTTATTATACTACAACCTATATAAAATCGTTAAACAATCCAAACAAACACAAATTATCATGCAAACACACGCACACGGTAATCGAGGTACGTCGAACTTAACCACAAGTCTAACTCGGGTTAATTAAAATTTAAATTAACACTAATCACGAGCTTAAGGTAATAGGTTGTTACAGTTCTTATCTTGAAGTCTACCAATAAAATTCTTGCTTTTTCTCGCCCCAAGAATTCTATGGTAGTAGGCAGTGTTAGCATCCCCTTGCATAATCCATTTGGATTTTGCCTTTTGCCCCTATCTCCTGTATTCATTCATCATTACATCCCCAACGTCTAGTTTAAGGACTTCTCTAGTATGTTTCTTGGTGATGTCCCACACCCCATTTTCCTCCTCCCTATCAATGGTTTCCAATGGGCCGGGGCCATTTTTTTCCATCCTCAAATCAATGACATCAAGTGTAGGCGCAATTAACTTAAACAAGAATTAATAGAAGAACAGTTTCAAATGAATCAAATTGTCAATGTATATTCAACATATAAAACATACCACTGTCATTGTTAATAATATATATAATTAATAAATGATGTTCAAGATTACTTTTGATTATTCACAAGACACACTCACTCTATAAGAGATATGCCTCGTAAGATATATTAAGATTCAAATTTGTGACCTCATAAAAACTTAAGTGATGAATGACTAGCGTAGCTAAGTCCCAATCACCGCGCCAGGCAAATAATACTCCATCTGGTCATTTATATAAGTCGTTCTAGCTTAAAAACTTTTTATTCAAATTTGTAAATTGGTTTTGAAATTTAAAAGTGTATTTATTGTATTTTTACCCATTTTGTCATTGTACAATTCAAATAATTATGATTCTTCAATTCTTCAATGCATTTAATGTCAAAGAACATATATATAAATTACACTTCTAATTAAGGTTGTCTTAATTCTTGTGCCTTTACTTTAAATGACTAATATAAATAATTGAAGGGAGTAGTTGTCTTTATTGAAGTTCGAACCATAACGTCGTAATATTAAATTTCTTCTCAAATCATTATGACACCAATTAATTTTTATAATAAAATTAAGACATTTTTAAAGTGAAGTAGGTGCGGAGAACCACGTGGTCAACCATTCCCACTTGGACTTTTTTAAGGTTTAGCACCAATTAATTTAAGAAGATCAAGAACAACAACTCCAATTGCTCGATCGACCTTTATAAATTAACACCACTATCCCTTCATTCCACCATCTCTCCATCTCTCAAAAATGTCTCTCTCACTCTTGGCCACCACCCCTATTATTTCCTCTAAAAACCCTCTCCATAAAACACCAAATAAGAGAGTCCCAACCACATCACTTCGTGTTAACAACACCATCACTTGTGAGCAAAAACAAAATGTCGTTGGACCATCACCACCATCCATGGACAGGCGAAACGTCCTCCTCGGCCTCGGCGGCCTATACGGCGCGACCGCAACCATCAGCAACCAAGCCAATGCCGCGAGCGGCGGTCCAATCCAACCGCCCGACCTCTCCAAGTGCCATCTTGCCACCGACACCGATGCCGGTGAACAAGTGAACTGCTGCCCCCCTACTCCACCGCCGAGGTACATGAATTCAAGCTCCCGGAGGGGCGTCTTCGCCATCGAAAGCCCGCCCACCTCCTCACCCCCGATGAGATCGACAAGTACAACGCGGCGGTGGCGAAAATGAAGCAACTAGACCCTAAGGACCCTTGGCACTTCATGCAACAAGCCACCATACATTGCACTTATTGCAATGGTGCATTCGACCAGTACCAACATGATGGCAAACTCCTACAAGTGCATGGGAGCTGGCTATTCCTCCCATGGCACAGGTATAAAACCATAATGTGTCTCATAATACTTTTAATTTATGTAATAAATACATTATGTAACGTATGGACCTAAAGACTCTTGAGCTTCCATTATCATTACCAATTTGATGGAAATTGATATTAATATGGGAAGTTAATTTAAAGGTTCTCCCTCAAGCCTATAAAATGACACTTGTACCATAAAACAATGTGTCGAATATATTGAGGCTCATGAGGGCGATACGATCTTTAAGTTTTATAAGTCTATCTAATTGCTTCCGCAGTGATTTTCTAACTGATCTATATTTCTAATGTTTTGAATGTTTACAACAGGATGTACCTCTACTTCTGGGAACGGATCCTCGGGACACTGATCGACGATCCAACGTTCGCCATCCCTTACTGGAACTGGGACAACCCCGACGCCATGACAATGCCGGGGTTCTACACCGACAAGTCGGCGTACCCTTGGATCTACAATGACAACCGCAACCACGACCACTACAAGGCATTGATGGACCTAGGATACAACCTAGGCGATCCAAACCCTAGGCCTGATCAGTATCCCGAGGTGAAGCTGAACAACTTGAGGAAGGTGTACAACATATATAAGGAGACATTGGGTAAGCCACGTTTGTTCATGGGGGCGCCTATAACGGCTGGAGAGGAGGCTAAGGAAGGGGCCGGGGCACTTGAGAACATGCACAATTTGCCGCACCAATGGGTCGGCCCCGTGGACAAGCCTTACCATGACATGGGCAACTTTTACACTGCTGCACGGGACACTATGTTTTTTGGACACCATGCGAATATTGATCGAATGTGGGAGATTTATAGCATTATGAGAGGGCACAAGGTTGAGTTCGATAACAAAGACTGGCTCGACTCCTCGTTTTTGTTCTATGACGAGACACGCAAAGTCGTCAAAGTTAAGGTAATATATATAATTCTTATCAAAAAAAAGTTAAAGGTGATAATTATATTGATATCATACATGATTATATCAACAAAAAAAATCATACATGATAATGAAGTTTATATTTTTAATCTGGACAGGTTGGCCTAGTGGTATGGACGAATGCGTGACTGTGTGAGTTAGACGCACAGTCTCGAGTTTGATTCCCCACGACAACCAAACGTTCAGCCATGCCATTACTAGTGGTTTCTTTCCGTAATCCCAATTAGTTCTATGAGACTAGTCAAGTAAGTGTTTGGATCGATATACCGATGGTTAATAAAAAAAAAAGGAAGTTTATATTTCTTGCTAGATCTTTATATATATTTAATCAATCATGCATGCCATATATATGCTTGTTAAATATTTTGAAAATGCTAAGGTGGCATCAATTGTATATTGTCAAATTAATGTCACCCTAGCGGAACTCTATGATTTTCTTTACATTTTTCATACCTTGGATGATATAGGAATTAGACATTGTCAAATAAATATACTTGTGCTTAAGTTGACCAATATTATATTCCAACACATAAAAAATAGTTATTAGAGGCGTATTTGACTGAATATTAGCCTTGTGTGTGATTGATTTCCCTCTGGTTCATGGCATCTGCTTTAAGAATAGTCCTTATATATCAATATTGTATACTATTTTAATTAGTTCATTTCTTTTTTAAAATTAATTGATTAAGTATGTATCCATGTGATCATGACCCCCATGTGGCGAATTGAATTTATGCTTACATCTTTGACAAAAAAAAATAAAAAGTTATGCTTACATTTTAAATCAGTTAGTGGATTAGGTTATTGCACGTGACTATATATATTTTATGCATGACCTCACGACAAAGAGCGCATAAATTAATTAATTAAGTACCATAGCTTGGTTAAAAGAGCAGTTATATAATTAATTATCACATGCTTTGTCTGTTGATAAGATGGATCTTTGTTTGTTGTACCCATTCGCCCTTAATTAATAATTAATTAATTAATTAAATCTACATTCTGACATTGTCGAGCCCTATATTTATATATAAAATATATACAATGTCAATTATATTATAGATTTTAATTCAAGGGTAACTAACATGGTCTTGTGTTTTTTGTACAGATTAGAGATGTTCTTAACATTGAGAAATTAGGGTACACCTACACATCCGAGGTGAACGCATGGAGGGACATTCGAAAACGCTACAAGAAGGAGAGACTAGGCCGGAAGAGATCAGCCAAAGAACAAGTCCAACTGCTCCCAGTCTCAGCTTTCGGAACCGAACCCCGACCACTCGACGAGCCCATTCGAGTCCTGGTGCCACGACCGAAGACCTCTCGAAGCAAACAAGAGAAGGAAGACGACCTGGAGGTCCTCATAATCGACGACATCGAGTATGAGCACGGACACCACATCAACTTCGAAGTGTACATTTCCAAGCCTATCGAAGGGCTTGCCGGGCCGGACTACGGCGAGCACGCCGGGCATTTCATTAGGCTCCCTCATTTCCACACTAAGAAGGAACATCATAGTGGGAGGAAGGCCCAGCTTGAGTTGGGGATCACCAACTTGTTGGACGATATTGACGCCGAGACATCGGACAGTTTGGTAGTGACATTGGTTCCTAAGCATGGAAAAGTGACCATTGGTGGAGTCTTCATTGAACTTCAAGAGTCGGATCTTTAGATATTGATTCCAAGCTACTATTATTGTGGTTTGTAGTTGATTTGATGATTGTGTTGAATAAATTAAGGGAGGAGTACGTACTATATCTATAAATTGATCATGATCTTAATTGCTATAGCTATATATAGCTCTCAATCTTAATTGATTGTGTAATGGTTGAATATTGTTGTTGATTTTCTGTCAAGTTAATGGAGCTGCTCCGTTTCATTGTCTTTTTTTTTTTTTTTTTTTTAAGAGTAATCATGAGACTTGTCTGACTAGTTTTGACTAGTTCCACGGGCCCTCGAAATTGCGGAAAGAGACCACCAGTACGTATGGTTGTCGTTGGGAATCGATACTGAGGTCGTAGGCCTAACCCACATCATCTCGTCTTCATCTTTATAACCGCTATGCCACACGCGTCCTCCATTTCTATGTTTAAATTAGGAAACTAAATGGGGAACAAATTTTTCTCCATTCCATTCCCACGGGGATTAGGTAGGAATGGGGATGAAGGATAAATTCTTAAAGGGGATGGGATGGGGATGGGGATGGGGATGGAGATGAGGTCTTGTCCCCTCCCCTCGACTATTTTAATCCAAGTGTAATGTATTATGATGATCATGATGAAGAATATGAATTTCTAAACCTTTCCCCTGTTTACTTTCTCATTCTTTAATTCTTCTCTGTTCTCTCTTCTTTAATTACCTCTGTTTTTCTTTGAGTGCGCCCATTGATTCAACGTGAAATAATTGCTACTATTTGCAAAAAAAAAAAAAAAAAAAAAAAAAAAAAAAACTATACATTGAGGTCAAAGTAATTAAATATGTAGATTTTGGTACAAAAAAAAAAAAACGAAAGAGGTGTATATTATATTATTATGTAACTAGGACAAAAGGAGATTGTGTTGCATTTCACAAAATTCCATTAGATCTATCTAATTAGTAGCATATCAAAGCAACAAATCATATATTACTTGATGATTAATAGTTTCATCATCAATACCAATATGCCATACATAAGAGGAAAAATAAAAAAAGATTCCCACTGCATCAAGATTGTCAGGACCACTATGGATGTTCAAGCCGATTGCATCAGGCCCTCATGAAAATAATCAAACTCGCCTAGGTAGCCACGGATATCAAAAGAAAAGAAGAAATAAAAGAAAAAGAAAATAGTATATGATGAGAATTTGGGCATGCATGAAATTAATATGGAAATTTATTTATGAAGGCATAAAGTCATAAGCATAGAGCTACCATATATAAGATATTTCGGTGTTGTATATGAAGCTAAAACGATCTATAAATAAATATATTTAACATGAAAATACATTTTGACGAAGAAAATTAAAGGATTGTATATGAAGCTAAAACGATCTATAAATAAATATACTTAACATGGCTATCAAAATACATAACATGGCAATCCAATGACGAAGAAAATTAAAGGATAATGCAGACTTGCAATGTTTCAACTTATTTGTGTGTCTCGGGACGATCCAAACAGGAGTTGGATAGAATATGTCACAATTCTCAGCCTTGAACAATGAATGATCCAAGGTAGACGCAATTCAAATCAGAGACAATGAATGATCTCCCAAATCCGACTTCTTCACCGGATACGATGTCGCATTAGTGAAATCAAGCTTGAAAATTGAGAAAGATGATGTTGAAGGATATTCAGTTCCATTCGAGAACCTTAAAACATGCATCAACTCTCCCTCCACTTCTACCAGGTAGCGCGTAATATCTTTAGCAGCATGTAGTTTTCCACCATAGAAGATGATATCACCAAACCTTGCTTCTTGTAACTTATGTGAGAAACCTAGTTTTATAGGTGTCCATGATTTGTCACCTAACCTTATAATTGCCAAGTTCTTGGCATTATAAATTACACCAAAAATCACATCTCGAGTTTTCTTGATTAAGGGACCTGAAGAGACAATAAATTTCTTGTAGGAATAACATTTTGAATCGGGTTTAGTAGCTACCAATGGGAGAAGAATATGTATAGAAGAAAATGGATTTGAAACACGAAACTTTTGCACTTTCTTATCCAAGTTACTAAAACCCAATAATAATCACATTGATCGGGCATAGAGAATTGAAAAAATTGCCTTGAACCATCAAAATTGTAAAATGCATGTTGACATGAGCCATGGAGGTTGAGGGGGCACTAAATACGGATAGTGTTAAAGGGAAAACGCAAACCGATCTGAAAGCCGCATCGCTGTATCGATCCATGAGGAGAAGCCTGTGCTATGGAAAGGAAGACAGGTTTAGAATCACTATTCCCGTTATCAATATATATACTGACTTTTTTTTTTTGATAAATACGTGTTGTATTAGGATAATAACAATTAATTAGAATTCAGATTTTCTTAACTTTTTTTCCCTGTTCCTAGCTTTTTGAGATAAATACGAGTTATACATCGAATTCCCTTTTTTTCTCTGAATATATTGGATTCCTAATGCAGTTAAAATACACGTCTCTTTGATTTAAAAAAAAAAAGGTCTCTCTTTAGTATTCGACATTTTCTTGGACGCGAGATTCGTCTTGGATGGATCTGATCTAACATGACCTAGTTGGGTCGAATAAAAGGTCCATTTATTTACGTGTGTGGGCTTTTGGCGCAGAAAGCCCTACAAGAAATCACTATCTACCATTACATACTCATATTAGTGATGGTATATGCATGTCAGTATGTCACTATTGTCACTACGATGATCTTATAGTTGCTCAATTTGTGTTTTCACTTTTAGTTCATTTTCGCTTTTTAGATCTGATAATTTGAGGTTAGTTTCGTGTTTTTTGTTGATTATAATCAACGTTGAGAAGTTTAATTTAATCAATGTTGAGAAGTTCAATTCCTAATTAATTAGGAATTGGTGTTTCTGTGATTTTTTCTTGGTTCAAATTAAGGCATGTGTTCTCTGTCGATCTGAGTTTTATATATTTTTGTTCTTTGATGAAGAGAGTTGTAGCTATGGTGTCAATTAAGTGATGTGGTATGTCATGGGGCATGGCTGATACATTGAAGTTCAATTCAATCAATGTTGAGAAGTGGTTGTAAATGCATTCTTTGTCGATATAAGTTTTTCAGTTTTAGAATCTTAATTACATATGGTGTCAAGTGAAGATTTTTTACTTTTCCACCTTGTGCATGTATAAATTAGAACTTGATCTTTCAGTTCTTTTTACTATAAGGGTGCCTATTAAATTAAGTAGTAGTGATTACTGCACTTGGCACTGCCCTTTCACATGCATTATTCAGTTTAATGTGCTGAATTTAGTACTATTGAATATATATAACTATGTCGAGAACTACTTATACTTATTGTTTTTTCTTGATATACTTGGTTTACGTAATTGCTTACTTGTACAGGGTCAATCTTTGTATGTTGGTCTGGTTTTGCTGGATATAATTCAGTCTTGTCGAGTTTGAACCCACTCGCTTCGTTCGTGAGAAAAACTCAATCATGAGGTATGCAACACAATTGTCTGACAAGATCGATCGATCACCAATGTAATTTTATTCATTTTTAAACTAAAATGTCTTTAGGTGAAATTAAATAAATAACTCCACTCTGAATCATGAACCTATTTCATTTTTTCCTTTCTACATAATTTTCACTCCTATGTAGACCCCTCCTCAATTTTATTTTCACTATTTACACCCTTTCCTAAATGAAACTTTAAATTCATCCTCAACTTTTATCCCACTCACTGCACCCACCTTATCCCTTCTACTTAAATTTCACTTTTTTATACCCCACCCCAAAAACTAAATCATAAACTTTAATCTCTACACCCACCCATTTCTTTGTCCATATACTCTACAAAATCACCACCAAATGTCACATCTTGATTATATTATTTGAATGAGATTTGATTCACATTCTCGAATGATTTCTTGAATGGTTAGAACATTTATTTGTGTTGAATCTTAAAAACAGCATGTGGCGAATTGAGGAGAAGAAAATGATGTGCAATAAGTTATTAGAGGTTGGGAATCACAAAGATGGATATATAGTTTTGTTTGGGGAGTGAGTAGGGCAAATATAAGCTAAGGGTATATTGGGAAGTTCAATGTCCCTCTATGACTAGCTAGGCTTTTGCTCTCCCATATGTGTAGCTTATATATAGTTTGATTGTTTTTTTTTTTTTTTTTTTTTTTTTATAAACTAGACTTTATTTTATTATAGCCAAGAATTGTACAATGGACTATGCACGTGGCGGAGAACAATGTGTCAATTCCCCTAAAATAAAGTCGAAAAAATTCCTAACAGTATGGTAGGGCAAAAACCCGTCGTGCCTATGAATAAAAGCAAACCCATTCCCCCATGTTGCACCAAATCGATGATGTAAACTCGCCACACTATGTTGTCACACTCCGTGCTCATGTGATAGGGATTACAAAGGTGAAAACAAAATACATCATTTAATTTCTCCTACTACGTACAAAACCACTCTCCCCTTTTTCAAAACACCCTCCTACTCTTGTTAATCCATTGTAAAGTGTGCCTTCCCTTGATAAAGTTGACTCCCAAAACTCTCTGAATATCTTTTTATCTAACAACCACAGTACCACCGCCCCTTTAAATACGATCTCGAACAACCTCATATGGACTTTTCTTATTCTCAAAGATGAGCAAATTTCTTTCTATCCAAATTTCCCATAAGAGTGCACTGCTAGATCCCGCCCCCCAAAAACATTTTCTCCGCTCCCCTCGACAACAAATAAAGGTGTCCTCCAAACCAGGGGCGGAGCCACATACTAAGGGTATCCTAGGCTATAGCCCAGGACACCTTTGTGTGACCCCTTTATATAGATAGTAGATTAGTAAAAAAAAAAAAAAAAATTGTAGGCTAGCCCACCATCAAACAATACATTAAAAAATATTTTTATAACATCTAAAAATGTTCTCGTTGTTAAAACTTATTTAATATGTAATCAATATCCAACAAGATTACAACAACAACGTTTATATGTGTTTGATCCAACAAGATTATTTATAATTAAGAAATTAATGTGTAATGATTTGTAATTTTAGTGAAGTTCTTTGTTTTATAATATTTAGTCAATTATTAATCATTATTTTTTTATTAATAATATTAAGTTATATGTTAATTTAAAATTTAATAAGTTTTAATAACGTATTATGTAATAACAAGATTAAGTGTTGTAAAAGATAATTTTTTGTAGTGAAAGTAATGTTTGGTCTAGCCTAGGGGAGCTTGAAATGCTGGCTTCGCCCTTGAATCCAAACACTCAGCAACACACCTACGAGAATACCACCACAATTGCAGTTCATCCAACAACCATGTCCATAGCCTCATCGTATATTTACATTCACGAAATAAATGTTGGGTCGACTCTTCTTCAGCTTTGCACAAAATACACCAACTCGGTTATAGATTAATATCTAGCCATCTCCGTTGAATGATTTTATTGGTGTTAACCTTGTTCAGCAATAGCGTCTATAGAAAGAACTTAACTTTTGTTGGTGCGGCACACATCCATATTCTATTATGTGCCTTGCATTTCGTTCTCATTTCTTTCACGATTAGAAAATCATATCCTGATTGTACACCCCATATTCTATTATGTACCTGTCTTGCAACCACATTAATCTCATCCTTAATACTCCCAAGCGAACAAGTAACCAAAAATGGACTAATACCTAAATCCAAGTGTTAATCCCAATATCATGATCATAGGTCTCCCAAGTACGTGAAACGAACAAAGCAAAGAGGAGTTACCGTAGACGTTTGGCAAATTGGCAGGACATATATGTTTGTGTGTGTTCCTTGCGTCGTCGAACTGAAACTTCCATCAAATAATTCTTGCATTATATCCTTAACTGTAGTTAATGATGTAATGCTGATCCAACTGCCTAAACCTGTAGTTAAGTGTGTGCCAAAATGATCTGTAGTTCATTTTACATTTCTACTCTAAAAAATCAACAAAAAAGATCAAACAGAACTTCAGATGCCAGAAAATAGAAATTAAATCAAGCTCGGGCACAATACCAAAAGCATCGCAGTGACCTACATGTCTATGTTCAAAAACAACAACATAGACTCAAGTCCCAAATTAATTGAGGTCGGCTACATGCATGGATCAAAATCTTCTATTGCGCTTGATTTAATGCAATTAAAATCTCCGATTCACTACTAGGTATATCATCCAAAATAACAGCAAGGGAAGAATCATTAAAAAGAATACGAACACATGTGCACACACCTATTCTATCCCCGTTCCTTTTCATCCTAGTGGCGGATGTGATGGGTCGGATGATTGTGACGGCCCCAACTTCTAAACAGGGCACCGCTCGGCCTAATCCCGAACTCAAGCCTAAATCCTAACCACTAAGACTTAAGTACGTATTAGTCAGCCTTTCGTCCCTATATTCCTCTAATTCCATGTATTGATATATTATTCAATTGAAAGTTCATTCCGATGCCATTATCATGTTAAGCGGAAGCATTCATTCTCCAAAATGCCTAAGTGTGGAAAACCAGGAAAAACACAACATCACATGCACGTATATATATGAACTATTCACTCAACCCAATGTACAACTCGAATGACATAAACAATAATAATACAACAAAAGTCGAGACATACAAAATGAGTGAGGAGAGTCGCCGAACTGCTCAGAGGAAGTCGCCGATCTTCTCCTTCCCTGCTCTGCTGCTGCTCGACAGACCTACACCCACCGTCACAAACTAGACGGTGAGTATGGTGATATTTAAGTACTAACTGGAGACTTTTATGTCATATTTCCAAAATAACGAATGGTATTTAAAAGCATAGAGTAGCGAAATAAATTGCTGAAACAAGTAATGCAAGTAAATACCACAATTAAGAAGTAGAGACAGACATAGGCTAAGTCGAGATGATCTACGTCCGGTCGGCGGTGAGAACTATCACCTAACCTTTTCCACTACTATATGGAGCTGCGCTCAACATATCTCACACAAATAGCGGAGTCGCGCTCTACGCTTATACAACATCAATCTCATGCTTGCCGACCACCCCGAGTCCTATAACTCGTGTGCCGCGCAAGTGTAGTGGTGAGTGTCGGAACCCCGGTAGACTCATGTCCCCGTGAACCGCGCATCTCTCGTGCAATGGACACTAGATAATATATACTTTAATTTCAAAGACAAATAATTCCAAAAGTTTAGGATTCCAAAACAAGTTAGGCTACAAAGCCCAAAGGAAATCGAATACAAGTCCACTTAAATCCAAATTATCTCATTAGCATTCAAGAATGACATCAAGTGTAGGAATCAGAGTCAATGAAACAAGTCACAAGGCATCATGTCTTCATGTCACAATATTCACCCATGAATAGATACAAGAACAACATGATGTGCGAGTTCAAATAGTAATGTCTACCAATAGACCAATAAATCAATAAAGGTGAATGAAATGAAATATAAAATTCTCGTTGTTGTACTTACACTTCACACGCTTGTCCTAGTCTATTCGATCCTTCGACACTTCGAAATGCGTGCCCAAACACCAGAGTACTCCCCTTAGTTCCCTAACATTCAATAATATATCAATTTAAGCTAAATCGAATTCAAGACCAATTTCTAAATTTTTAGGTCAATCTACTCATTTTGCGCTTTTCGAGGTAAAACCACCGTAAAAGGCTCGTTCGAAATTCCAAATATTTTATTTTTCATAGAAATTCATTAATTTCTATTTCTTTTGTCGAAATATAATTTTTCAGAATCTTTCCCAAATTTTCCAGAAACTTTTTCCATTTTTTCTTCCTTTTTCTTCTTTTTTTTTTTTTTTTTTTTTTTCTTTTTTTTTTTTTTTTTTTTTTTTTTTTTTCAGGAACTGGGGTTGGCGATCCAACCCCAGCTCGTTTAGGGAGGGGAGATGACTCTTTCAAGTCGTCTCCTTCCTCGGAAACACGGGAGCTCCCAAGCTCCCGAGCCCCTTCGCCAAACCAACCTACAACACAACATCAATTGAACAACACCACACTCATCATGTTGGGGATAAGAAACCCATTTAGTGTGACTTATATATATATATATATAATTTTGATTTAAATGCTAGCCTTTGATCATGGAGTGCACACGTGTCTCGAGGCTCATCACATGGAGCACATTGTCCCACTTGTCCCTCAAGTCACTTGTGAGTGACTCAACAAAGTGACATCTTGCCTCATGATGAGTTAACGCGTGTCTCGATGCACATCCAATGCCTATTGCTTTATTTTCCAAACTTTAGGACTTAGCTAAATGTGGCCACATTAAAGCCACTTATGACCCAATAAATTCGCATTTTATTCAAATAAATTGAACTTACCCCAATATGCCGCTACCTCGGTCCCACGTCGACACGTGACTTGAGGTACGTCCCTGCTCGTCTCGATACCTACACACCCGTAGAAGATTAACTTAATAGTCTACACATAAACAATACACTAGGCATACATCACAACAAATATAAAATGTACCTCGGCCCTTGCCTCGGTAAACGGACATATCACGGTGTAGGTCCCACAGTACGGGTCCTTGAGCCTGTTTAAAGACATAAACACAGTTAGAAATTTTGAGCCGTTACAATGATTGACCTGGCTAAAAGCAGCGGTTCAGTGCAGGGCTTCAAAGTTGGGAGGGAGAATACCCATGTGACCCATCTCCAATACGCAGATGATTCCTTGCTTTTCATTGAGAATTCATCTGACTCTGTTCAGAATATGATGTGGTCGGTTCAAGCGTTATGTAAAATCTCCGAACTAAAGTTGAATCTCAATAAGAGTTGCTTGTTGGCGGGTGTCAATGTGGCGGAGCAGGAAGTAGTTGCCATGGTAGTTAGTGTAACGACCCTGAAAATCTAACTCGTGTCACGTGCCATGTCAGGGTCGTATGTGGGATCCACTCGTCGTGATCCGTATGTCCAAATCTCGGGTGTAGACACCGAGGTATGCTATTTTTGTGTGATGCTTATATTATTTATTATACAAAAGATTGAACAATTTAAAATAATTAATATAAAAAATGTATAGGTAAGATCTTACCTCGAGTTTCGTGTCAGTTTACAGTAGTCGAGGTTGAGATTGGGTTTAATTTGGTGTAAGCTTGGTTAAATATGACAAGAGAATTGGTTTGTGAGAGTTGGGTATGTCATGGACGAAAGTAAGATTTTTTGGGTTTTGGTGTGACCAAAACCAGCATTTAAAGTTTCTATCCAATTTTAACACAACATTTACACACACAATTAAGGTACACTTGTTACCTAAAAATTTAGGATAGTCACAGTGCGAGAGTTTTGATCTAATGTATGTTTTGTATGTAGTGTTGAGTGTATATATTCGGCTAGGAGGGTACACAGCCCCTCTCTCTGTACTTTTATTTTGAGATTAATATAACTTTTTGGAGCTAGCTAGCCTCCAATTCTCACAAAAACAAACACCCGTGTTTGTTGATTCTAAGAATGCTCAAACCAAAAAACATGTACTATTAGAATGCTCATAACCAAAAAACCAAAAGTGTACATATTAGTTAATATTGTTGTACCCCATTGTAATTTACACATCAAGTTGAATGAAAACATCTCATTCCAACTATCTCATTTTTTCTCTTCCAATATATGTGAACATATATTTAATCATATGTTATGTTTTTAAATAAAAAGGGGAAAACTAATTTATATTAAATTTATTTTCAAAATATTATTCAACCATAGTTGAACTTGTTGTCATATTATATTACCGACAAGAATTACTTGTCATGACAATTAGGTACTATAATTTGTTAATAAAACATCTATGCAAGACTATTTTATGTTATACAAAATTTAAATCATTTGTCAATATCTCTTTGGAGATTTGAAAAATGAATATTTCACTTTATATATCTTTTCGCCTTATGAAGTTATAAATATATAAATACCAAAAAAGGTAATACTCCAAAAGCTCAAAGTGAGCGGTTGAGTCTCAAGCTACAAAATTTAATCAGTCAAATATTAATTATAATTACCTCTATGTTAAGGCTATGTGAAAATATGACTGATGAGACAATAAAAATAAGGTCACGTGGCCCGCCTCGATTTATTGCCGCAACAAATATCGAGTGCGCACGTCAATCCAATAAATATTAATGATTGATTTCTTGTCTCATGGTAGTTTGAGTAAAATAATGAGATATTATAAATATAATATCGCTCCCGTCCAATTAGTTCGAGCGTCAAATTAAGAAATATATGTTGCGTATAATGATCATAATCGCAATAATAAATATATGGACGTGGAAAATGTGAAAATATCGGGTAAAGGTCGTATTGACAATTCCACCAAAAGTTGGAACAAAAGTGGTGCACCACTACAAAGGGCGAAAAATTATTGACAATGAGCGCTCATAATTGTGACATTTTTTCTCATATATGAAAGGCTATTTTGCCTAAATATTGCCATATATATACCCGAATATTTTTGTGACATTTTCCATGCCTTCAAAATCAAATGCAAAATATTATAAATTTTATCATTGAAAATGGCTCGATAAAACAGACACATCGAGATGTGTTTAAATCGTGACCTAAATATGGGGACGAGTTTATGTCTTGTGTATCGTGCTACATGAATGTACATTATAATATAAAAGTGAATATTTCTCGAATTCGAACTTAGCGAGGCTAATGTTCGAGGCAATATCGATACAACAATTTTATTGTTAATGTCTTGTTCGGAAGAAGTCTACTCGAATAATAGAAAATTTATCTATATGAATATGATTTAATTTGAGTATAATATTTTCGGCTTTAACTTCCTGGAATATATAAGGCACATTAAAACGAATGTCGTCATAAATCAAATGACATTCATAATGTGGAAAGATCTATTTGATTATCCATAATCATCAATAATGCGAAATTATCGTAAATTAGCACGGACATCCTTTATCCAACTGAATTTTTTATCGGTTGGAGATTATCTCAAGGCAAATCAATATGAGACTTATATTGATTTAACTCTCCATTATTCATATTATAAGATGTCTTGGATCCCTAATAGGAAATTTATTTATAGCAAGTTTTGCTAATTGTCACTTTGATGAAGCAATTTTTCCACCATTATGAGGAGATATAAGTCAATTCAAAATGAATTATGTGAAATTGCTTGAAATACATCAAATTGCATTAAATTTGTTGTATTATGATCTATGTATAAATTAATATGAACTCAAAGTTCAAAGGATCATTCAAGTAGCAACAAGTTATGAATCAATTACTTGATGCAAGTATTATATACAAAAGAGTGACAATCATATGCTTCACATTAAATGGTTCATATAGAAAACGATGTTCATGTGCAACAAAATGCACAAGATGTCTCACCCATTTGAACATGAAGGGAGAATCAAAATGAGTTATTGGTTAGTGTATTGCACTCTTTTTTTCCCTTTGCTATGGTTTTATCCCACCGGGTTTTCTTTGCAAGGTTTTTAATGAGGCAATTCTAACAATATTAAAACTCTTTATCAAGGCTGATTAGTGTATTGCACTCTTTTCCTTTCGCTATTGGTTTGATCCCACTTTGGATTTGCCTAGCAAAGATTTTTTTAAGAGGCAATCCTAACATTATTATACTCCGTATAAAAAAAAATTATGAGAGCAACGTACTCTTTTTCCTATACTAGATTTTTTTCCCTCTTGGGTTTTTCTAGTAACAAAAATTAACGAAATTCCTGAACACCAATAATAATCTCATTGATCGGGCATTGAGAACTGAAAAAATTGTCTTGAACCATTAAAATTGTAAAAATCACATAGACATAAAGATAGATTTAGGCAACATCAGCCAGGGAGGTTGAGCCGCGCTAAATAAGAATAATGTTGAAGGGAAAACGATCTCCAAATCGATTTGAAAACCGTATAGCAATTCGAAGAACTGAGCTTCTCAATACATCATAAAGAAACTCGTGTATCGATCCATGAGGGAGAGGCGCCCTATGCGATGGAAAAGAAGACATACTATTAGTGCATCTCATGGGGATGTGGATTGTGGGTGGATGGATGTGCACTTATGATAGAATAAACACCCCATTCAAAAACCTCTTTCAAATGGTTTTGTGGATTAACATTGTGGAGATAATGTGACACAAATAACCGTCTACATTGTCTACCGCACCTTCTATTTCTAGAAGGTGCAATAGATAGTGTATGCTATACCACTTTATAAAAAAAAATACAAAAAATTGGCGAAAAACAAAATCGGAACTACACTATTGCGTTTCTAGTTTTATCCTATACTAGTCGGCACGCGGGCAAAACTAAGTATTAAAATATTATATAAAAAAACGTTGAAAAAATGTAAAAAGAACTATTATTTAATTTTTGATATGAACTTAAAGTCGCTTTCACTCAACAATTAATAAAAAAAACTTGCAAACACTATGCATATTTTTAAATCTACACAAAACATTAAATATTTACAATATTACATAGAAATAGCCAGGTTTGAACCCATGAACACTTACTTCTAAATCTAATACCATACCATTAGGCCACCCAACCAAATATGATATCATCATGCCACATGTCACATTGAAAATTAGAAAATTAAAATTTTAAAATCAAAAATCCTATTTGTATAACAATTAAAAACAAAACCTAAAAATAGCAAAAAAAGGAAAATTAGAAAATCTTATTTGTACAATTAAAAACATAACCTAAAAAATTACAAAAATAAATTAGAAAATTAAAATTTTAAAACCAAAAACCCTATTTGTATAGCAATTAAAAACATAACCTAAAATTAATAGCAAAAAAAAAACGAAAATTAGAAAATTAAAATTTAAAAACCAAAATCATCTTTGTGTAGCAATTAAAAACATAACCTAAAGAATAGCAAAAAAATGAAAATTATAAATCAACATTTAAAAATCAAAAATCATATTTTTATAACAATTAAAAACATAACCTAAAAAATAGCAAAAAAATGAAAATTAGAAAATTAAAATTTAAAAACCAAAATCCTATTTGTATAACAATTAAAAACAAACCTAAAAATAACAAAAAAATGAAAATTTAAAAAATTACGAAAAACACTTAAAAACCAAAAAATCCTATTTGTGTAACAATTTAAAACATAACCTAAAAAATAGCAAAAAAACTAAAATAGAAATTATAATTTAATTAATGATGTCACCATGTCACAATCAAAATCATATTTTATATTTTACCATCCTACCCGCACTTAAGTGCGAGAAAGATCAATGGCTTGTGTTTTTATTTTTTGTTATAAATTTTAATTATTACATCATCATGTTACGTGTCATGTTAGGAGAGCTTCTCAAAAGCCGTATGTCACGTCGTGAGACCTTCTCGCAAAAATAGTTTCTTTATATATATACACATACACATATATTAGTTTTCATAACGTGCTCGCACGTACGTCTTTGTGCGTGCTATGCACATTACGTAAATTAAATTAAAATAAAAAATATTTATTAACATTTTTCTTACTAACTATTTTTTTTACTTGAGTTGAACCAATGGTCTCCCTAAATTATCTTTTGACAAGTGATACATTATATATCTCACCAGAGATAGTTTGACAACCATAAATTTTTTTTTTTTACTTAAAAGTATTTACATAATCTTTAATTTAAAATATTAATTTCATAGTTTTATTAATATTAATTTTATAATTGTCAATCCTCATAACTTGATCGATTCGATCCGCATTTAATAAATTGGATCAAATCGAATTAACAAAATAAATGGATTGCATAGGATTGTGATTTCTCAATCCGCAATAATTGGATTTAATTACGGATTGACCATAATTGGATTGGATCCAATCCGTATGCATCCGACTCATTACTTATTCAATAATTAAGAGCATCTCCAATGGGGATGTAGGTTGGATGTCAATGTGTGCCACCTAGGACTAATGGGTTGGATGTCAATGTGTGCCACCTAAGACTAAATAGACATTGGAGTGAAAAAATCTCTCCAATAAAATGTGCATGGATAAACATTGTTTATTTTGAATGTCACTTATTGACATTCAAATTGACATCCACGTTGGATAATATGATTTTTTAAAAATATTTATTTATTTTATTTACACTTAAATTTTCACATTTTAATTATTCAAATTAAAAAAGGCACCTCATCAATTGAGCCACAAATTCACATCTACGATTGGAGTCATATTTTGAAATTCAATGTCGGTTTGAGCCACATAAGATTGACATCCTCTTCACATTGAGAATCCACGCCCACAATCCACATTTACCATTAGAGATGCTCTAAACCAATAATGGTGATTTCCACTTTAGACAAATGAAGATGTTATGTAATATAAACTAATTAAATAATAAAAGGGCATTGTTTTTATTTACGAGATGATTAGTTAACAATGAATTAGAATCAAGAGATATGAGTAGGAAATTAAAAAGATAGGATTAATCTGTATTAGTACTAATATATATACATATACAAAGATTAGCTTAATAAACATATACTCGTCGAAGTTGAATGCATATCAACAACACTGTTGAATTTATTGTTAAACAAGGCAAAAGGGTGGGTAGCGGTTTTGAACATCTGGATTCTAGTATTGATTGCTTAATTGTAGCATTAGACACCATATTTATTTTTCTCTATCTAATCTGAATAGATTCATCACAAAAAAAAAACCATTAAAATTGGTAAAAATTCATCAAACGACCATTTAAAAAAGTGAAATTTTGAAGAGGATGATCAAAACCTAAATAATTAATCCACAATCGATCGCAGTTCAATTCCAAGTGGCCTACAACTACAACACTGTCGCCTTCTTCGATTACGCTCTCAAATCATTGAACAAATTTCACTCCCAAATTAATTGAGAGATGAGATTTGAATCGATGCGAAAAAAAATGACAACTTTGTTGTCCGAATCCGATTGATGGATTCACTAAAGATATTTCCGATTGTTATCGAAATGGGAGGAGAAAGAAAACGCAAATTGACTAAAGAGTAAAGACTTGGCCGATTCACTAAACAAAAAAGACACATACGGAAGAATGGTATATTCAACCATTCATCATGGCGGTTGAATAAGAAATCGTGTGACGGCCATATGAGAGTTTTCGATCATGAGAGAAAGAGGCCAAATATGATATGGCTTGACTAAAAGGGCAAATTAGGTTTTTTCATCACAGTCCACATTCACTCTTTTATTATAGTATATATATATATATATATAGTATGTACTTTCTTTCTTTCTTTTTTTTTACTTTATCTAGTTTTTTTGTACTTATCATATATACACAAGATAAATACAAAATAAGTTTTAGAAAAAAAGATTAATACAAACAATTTTAGTTTTTGAACGTTGCCTATTATATATAAATAACAATTTATAAATATAATATTTGTATAATCGTTTATATAAAAATTTAATGCTTACCAAAAATATAATCGTTTAATACTTATTAAAAAAAATTAATTATTTAATAGTTATTGGATTCAAAACAAAAGATTTGTCACATCCTCGATAGATGATGCAATCTACATTATCCATTGGAGACTATTTTAAACATTAAACTAGTCGTAGACCCGCGCTTACAAGCACTTTTGAAAAGATGGAGTGTCAATATATTATAAAAATAAATATATTGAAGAATAAATATAAAAGTTGATCGTGTAGTATCATATGAAATCGAAGCTAATAACAATATAGAAAAATGGAGAATATATAATTGAAAAGATTTTTTTTACATACATCTCGAGTGGACATTTGAAAAAATTTAATATCATTTTGAAAATCACAAGATTGTTTCAATCACCTTGAAAAATACAAAAACAACAATTATAAGTAGCACATAAAATTCACATAATTGAAACGAAAGCACATAAAAACAACACAAAAAAGCACATAAAAATAACTAATATAAACTATGACTTTTTTTAGTAGGATAATATACATTATGACTAATAATGGTAATATTTTAATTGTGTTTTTTAATATATATATATATATATATATATATATATATATATATATATATATATATTTGGCTTCAAAAAAAGTAAAGGATATATTAATCACAAATTGCTATAAACAATTTTGATATGCTAAAAAAAGAAACGAAAAAAAAAAAAAAAAAAACTTCACTGAAAAAATGAAAAAATAAGCATACGTGCCCGAAAATAATGAAAAAATAGGTGTATCAAATCGCAAAAAAGGAGAGTTTAATTTCTCAGGAAAATATGCAAGTTATTTTTTAAATAGACGGCTTAATTAATTAAAAAATAATCCGAAAATAACCAATAAAATGTATAAAAATAAGAACTATATATGACGTGTGTCATTACAATATAGCTTAAAATAACAGCAACTTCATCACCATAAAAATTTTCACAGAAAATTTTCCTTTATATATATATATATATATATATATATAAGATAAGATAAGATAAGATAAGATGTGTATTAATGCCAACTAGATTGGACATCCTTTTCACATTGATGATGTAGCAAAAAAATCACGTGCCACAATCCACATTTACATTGAAGATGCTCTTACAATCACTATTCCCGTTACATATATTTCCGTTATATATTGGATTCCTAATGTAGTTAAAATACATGTTTTTTTTATTAAAAAAATACACGTCTCTTTAGTATTCGACATTTTCTTGGACGCAAGTTTGGTCTTGCATAGATCTGATCTAACATGGGCCACCATTTGAGTCGAGTGAAAGGTCCATTTATTTACGTGTGGTCTGAGTGCGCAAAAAGCCAATCCAACTCTTATTTGTCCCAATATATGTAACAGTTTTAAAAAAATACTCCATTTTAGCTGAGAGAGCTATTCATCGTCGTGGGCCAATCGGCTCGAGCTCCAAGTAGTCGAGATAAGTCGGGGCTGGGATATCGGGATATAGGATGGTCTAGACCAAAAGAAGAGACTACCATTTTTTATTTTTTATTTTTTTTGTTTTATGCGGGAGTTGAACTCACAACCTCTTTAAAACCTTACCTTTTGACAAATGATTTCTCCACTCTCTAATAAATGTTTTGACAACGTTTTTATTATTAATAAAAAAAAAATCGATTACTTGCGCAAGAAGAAGACTGGTTTATAATTACTAGTTTATAAAACGTCCATCCTTTTTTTGATAAAAAGCTTAGATCGAAGTGAAGTTAATTGGGGACAAGAAAGATGAATAAATGAGTTGTACCAAAAACAAAAATAAAAAATGAGCAAGTGGGAAAGGAATGAAGAAAGCATCTCTTTTTGTTGAAATGTCAAAAATTAATGATCAAATCCTGATGTGTATAAATTAATATATCAAATGAGAGATACCAAATAGTGCTCTTCTAATAAAAACGCGATAAAGACACCCTTATTAACAATAAAGATCATACCAATCAATTGGGTTGCCCCATAGTTTGGTATGGGATATAGAAATGAAAGGTCATGAGTTCAAACCTTTGTAGGTGCAAAAGGAGTATTGCCTCCGTTTATCAAAAAAAAAAAAAAAAAAACAACAGTAAAGATCATGATGAAGAGAATATTCTTCAAAAGAAGGAAAGTATCGACAAATAATCTTGCTTTGTATGGTGCGGTTCAAATCTCAATCAAAATAAGTCAAGTGTGAGCTAGTAATCACGTCTCATATGGTAATATGAATTAATTCAATCAATTAAGGCCAAGATGGAAAGTAAACAATCAATATCAATTATGGTCCATAGTCTCATCATCTCTTTTAAGCAAACATTGACCTTATTGAAAGCTAACAATCAAGCATGTTTTCTTTTATGTAATTATATTATGTATATAAATATGTAGTTTGTTATTGTAAAATCATCAAAAGAAATACATTCAAATTCAAGTAATGTATTCATACTAATTTTTATCTACCCTAACTGTATAAAATTAAGTAATGAAATCAAAAGCCAACAATCAAGCATGTTGTCTTTTATGTAATTATATTATGTATATAAATATGTAGCTTGTTATTGTAGAAGTATTTACGACTAAATTAATGACATTTTGTTTGAACAAATAGGATTAGCGAATCAATGTACTTGATTTTATGTCAGTCCTGGGTCTGTATTGAGCCATGAATGATTAATAAAAAAAATTTCAAAAAAAAATTGTGTATAAAAGTAAAACAACGTAATATCTTAATGAATGACATACTAATTATATATAAGGAGAGTTCGAAAAAGTCAAATCGTAGGATTGCCCCTATGCGGCATAGCCGAGATGCCTTTGACGTAACTCTTTAATAATTATGGCATCCTCGCCGTCCCGAGATGACTTGTCTCCGTGTACTCCTTGCCACCGACCCTACTACACGTGTACGGCACTCGCCCGTCCTTTTTCTCGTCTCGAAATGCGTATCCACTTGTGTGTACAATGAGCGTATAAGTGACATTTTCAAATGAAGTTGTACTTCATACCATTAATTCAAGAAATATTAATAATCAAATAAACAAATCCTATTGTGAAAAAACCACGAAAAATACTCGGTATAGAGATAGACGACTATACCATATAAGGTATCTACATGTACAATGTCATGATACTCCCCAGCTTCCCAAAAGAAATAAAAATATCAAAACCAAACACACGTACAAGTAGTCTTCGACAATGACGAATCGAGAGGTAGTCGCTAAGATCCCCTTGCCCTTACTTGTACTCGGATCTACACTCCTCTCGAGCATTCCAATAAACAAGTGGAAGTCAATAAATATTGTTCAATAGACATGCGAGAATGTAAACACACAACTGTAATTAGAGCATCGCATGCATAGATAATAATAAAGTACAAATGTATGTGTCTATTCCAAAGGACTAAATCATACTTGAATACCCTTCCAGGATCCCACTAGTGGGCGCACTCAACTAGTTATCACATGCTCCCTCTCGATGGCCGACGTAGACCTACGACGCGGCGACACATGTAGCGATTCATTAGCTCGGGTCGTTATCCACCGAGAACTCCTGATACACATGTTATGGTCTAGAATGCATAGACACACAACGGAAAATCCGGTGGGAGTAACTCAACCAACCGTCCAAACAACGACAAAGATATATATGTAATAAAGACCACAAGGAATACTTTGGAACCGAATGGAAAAACAAAGCGAAATAAATACTCATAGTTTTTCAATTGGGTTTTACAAACCTCAAAACGCACTCCAATACTCCGTAATCAATCCTCGAGTCCAAGTCCACCGAGTCCTTGGTCGCCAATTGATCACTCGTGTCCACTATGTCCATTTATTAATAAGTCCGATTTAGCATGAAAATTTACGACCAAATTCTAAAATTTTTGGCCAAATTACCCATTTAGCGCTTTTCGAGGCAAAACCACTGCAAAAGTAGCGTCCGCAATTTCCACATATTGTATTTTTCATAGCAATTCATGAATTTCTATTTATTTTATTGAAATATAATTTTTCAGAATTTTCCCAATTTTTTTCGGCATATCTCCCAATTTTTTCCTTTCTTTACTTTCATTTTAATTTAATATTTTTTTATTGGTTTGGGTCGACTCGACCCAACGGGTACCTGGACCGAATTGGCCCAGGTGGGTGGGTGCACACGGCGCACGACAATTTTTTTTTTTTTTTTTTTTTGGGTTGGGGTTGGCTCTCACCCCAACCCCAGTGGAATCAATGGCGGGGAGACGCCCTACCATATCCACTCTCGAACCTCTCGGCCTCCATGGCCGAAACTCCCGACCTCCATGACAACAACGAATACACAACAAAATCAACAACGACTCACCTTGATCTTGATGTTTTCACCCTCTCTTCTCTCCTTATCGGCTTCTTCTTCTCATCCTCCTCTCATTTCTTCTTCTCTCTTCTCGGTTGTGTGAGTGAGAGTGCGAGTGAGAGAAAATGTGGTGGAGAGATAAACTTTGACTTATTTAGTCACTTAGCATCTCCACTCACATGTGCATCTCTATGCATCCATAACCCTCCATTTATTCCAACCTAACACTTCCTTGACTCAGAATTGTAACACTTTTGGGACACTCGCTTGTGTTTTAAGCACAAAAATGCCATTTTCGGTCGTTTCGATGCCCGGTTTCGAGTCTAAACGTCAACATACGTGTACCGCAGCGTCACTAGCCACCTAATACCCTTTCCATATTATTTACTTGGCTAATTTTTATTTAATTTGTGTGTTTTAGTTTCCTCGACCTAATATTTGGTCCCGTCAACTATCCGCACCCGCGTCGACACGCATATCGAGGCAAATACGCTTCACACAATCTCGCACGTTTTGTTATGCAACATACACACATGTGATGTATTTCAATAAATTGCACCGCACATAAGTATCCAACACACAAGAAACTATCGTACCTAGGTCCCCGTGTGTCCCAGCCTACTGGCGGCGGCGTCTACGTAGATCTGAGCTGGCGTCCACGTCGATAAATTCGAGATAATTAACGACATTAATAAAATGGGTCGTTACAGTTCTTCCCAACTAAATAAAATTTCGTCCCGAAATTTAACTGTAACCCAAATCTCATACCAGAGAATAGCTGAGGGTATCGCGTCCTCATCGTCGACTCGAGCTCCCAGGTGAGTCCCTCCGTCCTATGATGCTGCCAACGAACTAGGACCTTCGCGAGTTCCTTGTTCCGGAGAATCTGTACTCGACGGTCAATAATCTCTATCGGTCTCTCCTCATAGGTCACGTCAGGCTGTATCTCCACCTGTCCGAACTCAATCGTCGGTCTCGGCCCGACCTAGCGACTCTCAACATTGAAAAGCGAAATGTCGGATGAACCTCGGCTAAATCGGCGAGGCAAATCCAACCGATATGCAACGGTGCCTATTCTCTCGTGCGATTCGGTATGGCCCAATGTATCTCGGTGCCGCTTTCCACTTAATGCCAAATCTCTGTTGACCTTTCCAAGGAGAAACCTTCAGATACACCATATCGCCCTCGTCATAGCTCAGACCCTCGCGATACCTATCCGCGTATTTCTTATGTCTATCATGCGCACCTCGTTGCTTCCGACGAATTTGTCGGACCCGAATAGTCGCCTCAAATCATGGTACATCTTGTCCGATCCACAATCTCCTCTCGTCCCGTATCTCCCGATCCACATGGATCCACAATCTCCCTCGGTATCTCAAACACCGATTCATGGTTTTTGTCCAATCAGTGCATTCCGGATTCCGTGACAGACCACTGATCCGCTCATAGAGCCCATCAGCCCTCTGACACTCGGCAACCCGTTCAATCGATACGGTCGGTATCCTCATTTGACAACAAATGTGATGTTCCGCCGTAGTCGACAACTCGGTCATGCACATAACTGATGATTCCTGTAATAAGCCATGCTCATGTGTCATCTGCTGCAGAACAGTCTAACTGTCGAGTCCACTCATGCTCAATGCGTCTGCTACGACGTTCGCTTTGCCAGAGTGATACTCAATAGTGAAGTCGTAGTCCTTCAGCAACTCCAGTCATCTCCGCTGGCACATATTCAGATCCCTTTGAGTGAAGATGTAACGTAAACTCTAGTGATTTGTATACAACACGAATCGCTCTCCATATAGATAGTGCCTCCAAGCCTTCAGTGCAAAGACGACCGCTGCAAGCTCAAGGTCATGCACTGGATAATTCCCCTCGTGGGGTCTCAACTGTCTGGAAAGATATGCAACTGGTCTACCATCATGCATCAACAAACATCCAAGACCAATGCCCGACGCATCTTTATGTACTGTCAAGGTCTTGCCGACTCCGGCAATGTCAATATTGGTGCGCAGATGTCAATCTCCGCTTCAATTCACAGAAGGCCTGCTCACACTCATTTGACCAGTCAAATCTGACGTCTTTCTTAGTCAGTCTCGTCAATCGGCGCTGCGATCGAGGAAAAATCATGCACAAATCGCCGGTAGTATCCAGCCAGTCCAAGGAAACTTCGTATATCGACCACAGACTCAAGCGTCTTCCAATCAATGATCGCCTTAATCTTTTCTTAATCCACTGAGATACCCTGCTCACTGATGACATGGCCTAAGAATCTCACCGCACTTAGCCAAAAGTCACACTTGCTAAACTTGGCATACAGTCGGTGCTCTCTCAGTGTCGTCAAAACTGTCCTAAGATGTCCCTCGTGATCCTCACGAGTCCTGCTATAGATCAAGATATCGTCGATGAACACGATGACAAATCTGTCCAAATACGGCCTCATGACCCTGTGCATCAGGTCCATGAAAATCGTTGGAGCGTTCGTCAGCCCAAACGGCATGACTGTGAACTCAAATAACCCATATCTCGTACTGAAAGCGGTTTTCTGGATATCCTCTTCTCGAATCCTCAACTTGTGATAACCTGAGCGAAGGTCAATCTTTGAGAAGAATCTGGCACCCGTCAGCGATCAAACATATCGTTAATCCTAGGAAGTGGGTAACGGTTCCTCACAGTTACCTGATTCAGCTTCCTATAGTCGATGCACATCATCATCGTACCATCTTTCTTCTTCACAAATAGTACAAGAGCTCCCCAAGGTGACATACTAGGGTGAATGAAACCCATCTCCAACAGCTCATCCAACTGTCGTCTCACCACCTCCTGCTCCGCTGGTGCCATTCGATAAGGTCGACTGGCAATCGGTTGCGTCCCTAGTATTAGCTCGATTATGAACTTAACACCTTGTGGCGGTGGCAATCCGGGTAAATCATCTGGAAATACATCGACAAAATCCCTAACTACCGGAGCGTCCTCAATCCGGACCTCCGTCCGAACCTCCGGCTCAACTATCGCCGTAACGCCTCCATCTTCTGTATTGTAGCTAGTCGGCCTCTCGTGATGGGTAAGTCTGTTCCCGATCCAAGTAGTACAAACTCCGGTATTCCAGGAATACGAAACTCTATCCTCTTACCGTAATAGTTTATTCGTGCATGATAGGATGCTAACCAATCCTTCCCGAGTAGTGTGTCAAACTCTAAGTACTCCAATACTCGAAGATCAGCTGGTAGCTGATGTCCCTCCACCTCTATCATCATGTCTCGACATATTCGGTTAGGGTATATCTTATCCCCAACAGTTGTATTGAGGACAAGATGTGGGTCTAGTGTCTGTGTAACTAACCCTAACAATCCAACAATACGTTCAACAAGAAACGATAAAGTGCTACCAAAATCAAACATAGCATGCAGAGGGCGACCACTTATAAATAACGTACCTTCAACGAGCTGCCTAGTCACCCCGTTATCTGGCTGTGCTAACGCATTCGCTCTATCTCTGGCCTTGTCTAACTCTCGCCGTGGCGACGGTGGTGTCTGACAGTCAGCCCTCAAGTGTCCCCTCTGACCACACCGGTGACATCTACGGCTCTCCAATCTACTCGTCTGTCCGTCTCCAATTCTCGAACCCTGACCTCGGTCTACCTAACCCCTGACATGTCCCCCCTAATCTCGACCCTGACGGTACTCATGTGGCTGTGACCTCTGTCGATCCACTGGTGCTGAGGTGATGGCATGAACTAGCTGTGGCTCCTCATAGCGGAACTGAGTGCCCTAAAAATCATCCCGGAGGCCCCTCTCCCGTCTATCATCTCTTCGGCCTCTATCCGGATGATCCATCGGTCTCTTCTGCCTCTGATTCGACTGAGAACTCTGCCCTGGCTGTACCTCCCTACCAGTGACACGTCTGCCAGCCATCTGTAATATGTAGGTCTTATGAGCCAGTGCCCTGTCAAAGATCTCCTGCAGAGTCGTGGCTCCGGTCGAGGCAACTCCTGAAGCAATCCTGTCATCAACCTCTTTGGTGAAATAATAGATCTGTAAGCGCTCTGTCCCGACGACATCTAGAGATAACTGAAGTAAATTTCGGAACCTCTCCATATAATGCATCAAGGTCCGATTACCCTGTCTCGGGGCCAGGAACTCATACCTCAGTCTCAACCTAACCTTCATAGTTATGTACTGATCGTGGAATAGCTCCCTAAACTCAGCCCATGTCGTCGGTTCCGGATGAGTATCCGTATATGTCGTCCTCGAGACTGCCACATGCCCTCTCAAACAGGCTCCAGAAAGTCATGCATGTTCTGTCTCATCGTTTCTCATCAGCTTATGAAAAAATGATGGGACATTACCCATCTCCCAGCAGCCTCGGGGTCACCGCCTCCGTAAAAGAATCCAGGCTGGATCTTCAAAAACTCCCTCAATAACTTCGCCTCGGTGCCAGGACAAATGTCGATGTAGTAGTATCTGCGAGAAGGTGGCGATAAGATTCGTGCGTGCTTTGATGCGGATGATTGAAAAATGGGAACGGATGATTAAAACACACCTCTCTCCTCCTCGCACTCTCTCTTCCTCGTCGAATCCCCCGATCCCTTCCTTCCCAAACCCTAAATTTTTTGATTCACCGTCAACTCTCTCTCTCAACTAATCTCTACACCGTCTACTCTCTCTCTCACCGAACTCTCTCTCCCAAACCCTGAAATCTCTGCACTGTTTGATCTCTACACCGTCGTCAACTCCTCTCTTCACCGTCTTCACGGCTTTGGTGGTTGGGGGTTGAGTTTTCGTGGTGTCTGCCGGAGGTCGTGTCATCTACCGTCGCTGCCTCTGAAGCCCTCGTCGTCTGTCGTCGCTGCCTCTAAAGCCCTCGCCGTCATCTGAGCTGTTCATCGTTGTCGTCTACTCTGTCCCTCACCGTCGTACATTGGACACCCAGGTGAAATAATCCCTCCATTGACATACATTTTTCAGATTTTCCCTTGTTTCTCTCTAGTTTGTAAGATTTTGACGACTTTTTGTGGTTCAGACGGTGAAAATTTGTTTAAGTTTTAATCGGTATTCTGGTTTTCTTGTTTTTGGAGATTTCATTGGATGCCCAAGTAAGATAATCCCTCCATTTGAATACCTTTTTTTGATTTTTTTTGTCTCTCACTAGTTTGTGAGATTTCAATGAGATTGTGTGGTTCAGTTGGTTATAATTTGTTGTTGCTTTGATGGGTGCTTAACAGGTTGTAGTGAACACGTTTTATCGGTTTAATATACATCAAGACTTATGTTAACAAGCTTGTTGGATCCTCGCAATTATAAGAATGTCGTATGAGAATTTATTTTGGAGGTAGTTTAATGTGTAGTGTAAGAGCTCCAAGTGGTTTATGCATGTATTCACGCAATGAGTTCGGTTAGGAACAACGGAGAAATGTACCCTCGAAACCAAAAAAAACATGGATACTTTGAATAGTGCTGCGAAATTAGGGTTCTCTTTAATTGGAACTTGGAGGGAAAAAATAAGTTAGGGAAAAGGTTTGGTTTATAACTTTATATGACTATGAATTTGTAAGTAATCTTTAAGATTTTAAAGTGGAACTTGTAAGTCTCTTTGACATGATATTGCTCTACGTCATTGCTTTACTTGTTAAGGAGTGAAATGGTAGAAATTTAAAATTATGTGTAACTACATTTAAGTGATATGGGAATGCATCTTTTGTCAAGGTACCGTATGATAAAGACTCATATGAGCACCCCTGCAATTCTCTCAATTACACTCTTATATTGTTGCATTAAACATGCATTGCCCTGAAAATGTCCCATTGTTTTCAAAAGAGGATATATATAAATGTCTTATAGTTTTGTAAGTAATTGACAATTGTGAGTTTTTTTATATCTTGTCAATCTTTGGAAAGTGAATTTTAGTGATACAAGCACTGAACGTTTTACCATGTGATGGATGTTGCTAGGATCAACCTATTTGCACAATCTTATTTTTTCCATTTGGAGATATGGCTCTATTTATAAGTAGTTTCTTTTAAAAGGAATGATATATGGAAGACGTAATGCTTATTTGTAACTATACCCATGGGAGAGGGAGTTCAATTCTTCTTGTTTTAATGCTAAAAGCTCTATGTTGATCTCATGGCACTTATTACAATCTCCAGAATGTTGTTAATGCTTTGATCTTAAATGTCAAAGGACTAAAGCAAAGTCAGTAGTGTGTGTGTTGTTTATGCTTTGTTTCAGTGTTTGTAAGGACTTGTTGTCTTTGTTGTCTTTGTTTGAATTGAATGAAAATTGGGTATCCCTACAGAACTTCATGTATTGACTATGTTGTTGTATTTAATGTTTAATATGATTTGAGTTTCTTTGTTGTTCCTTATTAGCTCTAGTATTATCTACCTATATATGTATTTAATTGGCAAATGACCAAAGCAAAGTCAATAGTAAAGAAATTAAAAAATAGGTTCCTAGCCTCCTTAATTTCCAAAGAAGATTTTATAAGTAAAAGCTTTAGAGAGAGTTATTACTTTTTATGTATAGTTATTATTACTTTCTATGTTTCTTCAAATCCACCATTTCTCTCATTCGCTTCCAATCTACTATCGAGTTTAATAATGTCTCATTCGCCTGCTTTTTTCAGGTGCATTTTGGAGTTCCCCCAGAGAAGGCAACTCTGATTCCTCATTCTCCTTCAGTTTCGGTAGATAGGGGTGGACGCTCTCCAACATTCCATCCATTATCTCTCTTTTAAGGTATTTCCTTATAATTCATCAATCCATTCATTCATTCGAACCTGGAAGATCTCTGTTTGAGGACTTCGATTTGGTGGACTTCGATTAGAGAACTGGCGAGTTCTTGATTTCACTATACCGGCGGATTTTGATAAGACCAATTACATTTCGCTTGGATTTAGGAGGTTTGGTAGGACGTTGAATTGTTTTGGTTTTGGTTTTGGTTTTGATGCAGAGGAGCGTTAGGGAAGTGACTGAGCTATACGGAAGCGAGAAATCCTTCGTAGTCGAAGCGCATCGTCTTTTGTCTGGATTGCATTCTATTGCTCTAATTGCTTTGGATAGGTAAGGTTTTGTGCTATATTTTCTTTGTAATTTACATTCTTTGATCTCTTCATGCCACATTTTTTCATGTATTTCCTACTATATTTGGTTCAATTGTGTGTATATGCGTGTGTATAGATAAAACTACCAAATGAGTAGGTATGGATGAATAGCACCTTCAATTATATATTTTCTACTACTAGGTAGGTTTCTAAAAACTATGATTACTCTTTGAGTTGATCTGGCTATTTCACTGAAAACGTCAAGAGATTTGAACCTCTAACCTTAAGAAGGTACGAGTGAACAGCTAATGGGTCCCAACGTAATGTTTGTTTTGGTTATTCCACTTAAAACGTCTTAAGATTTGAGTGTGTAAGTCTCTAACCTTAGGGAGGTAAGAGTGGACAACTAATGGGTCCCAATTAACAAAACATACACCAAAGCACTGTTTGTTATATTGTTAGCTTTTTTTTGTTAAATTTTTTTTGTACGATATTATGTTAAGTGTTAGTTTGTTACAAAAATATTATCCTTAATGCTTTGGTATATGTATGTACCTATTGGCCGTCATTGGTATATGTATTTATTGAAAATAAAATATTGGGAGCTTTGATCCTATGTGGTATTTGTATGTCACTTATAACTTATGATTTATGATTTCTTGAACTCCTTGTTGCTTTTATTTTTACGACCAAGTATCCTACTCTGTTTGGTATCGATCTGTCTTAGAACTAGGTCTTAAGAAAGTTGAAATCAACAAAAGGAACAAAAGCCACAAACATACATGAAGTTAGACACATTTTTCCTGAGATTAGGAGTATTATATTCAATCCACAAACATACATGAAGTTAGAACTCAACAAATGTAAAGTTTGTTTTGTTTTATGTTATTTGTATCAAACCACATTTATTCAATGCATACAAACAAAGCTTTTTGTTCATGTAGTTAGCAAGGTTCTCAGATTCCCCATTCTACTAAATTGTGTAAGTTGGACACACAAGTAGACCTGTATCGTCGAAAATTATTAAACTAGTTGACTAATTTAATTGCACAATTACAATATGAATGTCGTCTAGAAGTCGAGATTGGATGTACAACCGTCTCAACAACGGCTTCGTTCGAATCTAATTCGCGGCGAGGGTTAAAGAATTCATAGCATTTGCTAAGCGACATTGTCCTACCTACCAAAGTGAAAGGAAGATTAAATGTCCATGCAATTATAAGAAATGTCGACTTGTACCGTACCTGGACGTCAAAACTGTTGAATACCATATATGTAGGTACGGATTCAGTCCGGTATATCACTGTTGGTACGAACATGGTGAGAATGGAGATGAAGAGCCGCCAAACTTCTACCAATTTGATAACTATATTGATGATGCTGATGGGGAGGTTTTGATACGACAACTTACCACGAGATGCTACACAACGTGGCAGGTCCAAGTTTTAATTGGAATCACGTGGAAGAATCACCAAACCCCCAAGCACGCCAAATATATGACATGATTGAGGCTAGTAGCGAACAATTGTGGCCGGGGTGCGAAACCATGACAACGTTGTCCGCAATGGTAAGATTACTCGCGATCAAGTCAGAACACCATATCTCTAAACGAGGGTATAATGAAATCATAAAATTCATGAAGGATTGTTTGCCAACTGACAATTCATTGGTTGAAAGTTTTTATGCTACTAAAAGACTAATGCGAGGTCTAGGTCTACCAATTGAGAAAATAGATTGTTGTGAGGACCAATGTATGATTTATTGGGGAGTGGACTTTGAATTTACATCATGTAAATTTTGTGGGAAATCACACTACATTGCATAACAACGAGGTCGTGGACGGAACACCAAAAAATGCCCCTTGCAAAAAAATGTACTACTTCATTTAGGCCCTCGATTGCAACGATTGTATGCGTCTGAGTCAAAGGCAAAACATATTAGATGGCATGGAGAGCATTCCTCGCCAGAAGATGTTATGAAACACTGTTCTGATTCGATTGCTTGGAGGCATTTTAATGATGTCAACAGAGACTTCGCCGCCGAGGTTCTTAATGTTCGTTTAGGATTATGCATTGATGGCTTTCAAGTTTTTAGGATTTCAGGAAAATCGTACTCTTCATGGCCCGTAATTTTGACTCTGTACAATTTTCCACCGTCGATGTGCATGAAATCTGAGTTTATGTTCTTAACGGTTATCATTCCTGGACCGACCAACCCAAAACAAAAAATCAACGTGTTCCTTCAGCCGCTTGTGAAAGAGTTGTAAGATTTATGGAACAACGGGGTGATTACTTACGACGTTTCCACAAAGACGAATTTTCGTATGCGAGTGGCCCTTTTATGGACTGTAAGTGATTTCCCTGTGTATAGCATATTGTCCGGTTGGAGCACACATGGTAAGATGGATTGTCCATATTGTATGGATAATACAAATGCCTTTCAATTGCAAACTGGTGGAAAGAGATCGTGGTTCGACTGTCACCGTCGTTTCTTGTCGAAGACTTCACCATTCAGGAAAGACAAAAAAAAATTTCTTAGAGGCAAAATGGTACTAAACGACGAACTGCCCGCTTTGCGATCTGGTGAAGAGATTTTGGCAGAAATTGAATCGTTGGGCTTGATGAAGGTGACATAAATCGGAGCTGATTCCGTGAATGGGAGAATAGCTAAGAATTCGGGATGGAGAAAAAGAAGCATTTTCTGGGACTTACCGTATTGGAAGACAAACTTGATCCGACACAACTTAGACGTCATGCACATCGAGAAAAATGTTTTTGACAACATATTCAACACTATTATGAGTGTACCAGACAAAAGTAAGGACAATGCAAAAGCGAGACAAGATATTCGTGAATATCGTCACCGACCTTCTCTACGCATTGATTCGGCGACAAATACTTACATCCTTGGATGTTATGCTCTCGATACATCAAAAAAACAAAAATTGTGCGAGTTGGTTGAAAAGTTGTGTTTTCCTGACGGTTATGCTTCGAATCTTGGTCGATGTGTGGATCCAAAGAAGTCGCGACTGCTCGGCATGAAGAGTCATGATTGTCATATTTTCATGCAACGCTTAATACCAATTGCATTCAGAGAACTCCTCCCAAACCCGGTTTGGGTTGCAATTAGCAAACTGAGCCTTTTTTCGATCATTGACTGCGAAAAGTGTCAGTCTCAAAGATATGGAGGTTTTAGAGTCTAAAATACCTAAAATCATTTCCAAGTTGGATAAAATATTCCCTCTAAGCTTCTTCGACTCTATGAAACACCTACCAATCCACTTGGCTTATGAGGTCCGTATGGTCGGTCCAGTTCAATTTCGATGGATGTATCCATTTGAGAGGTAATATCTTGAGTTCCTAAAATTGTTTTCCCATTCAATAAAGTTTTAAATCAACATTAACTAAACTTCGATAGGTACCTTAAACATTTGAAAAACAATGTTCGGAACAAAGCGAAGGTTGATGGCTCAATGTGTAATGCTTATTTGGTCGAAGAAGTCACATCGTTTTGTTCTTAATACTTCGAAGATCACGTATTTACGTTGCACGACAAAATGCAACGAAACGACGATGGTGGTATCGGGCCCACACCGCATTTTGTGGGCAATTTCTCAATTTTCACTTATCCTGATCGACCCTTGGGCAAGTCAAAGGAGCGATACTTAACAGAGCAGGAGTATAATGCCGCTCATTCGTACATACTGCTCAATTGTCTAGAGATCGCTCCTTACATCCAGTATGTCAGTCACTTTCATTCAATAATGCAGTACATTCATTATTCATCTTTTACTAAGACATGATATTTACATGTTCGTTTCTCGTACGATCTTTATCGATGAAATCACTCAAGCAATGGGGGAGTCGGAAGTCAATACTAGTCTAGAGCGCAACTTCCCAATTTGGTTTCAAATATATGTAATGTTATTACTATTATTGGTTATCGCTTCGTTTATTTCTTTCATAAGTAATGTGTCTTACATTTCTAAATTTTCGTGAATAGGCTCGAATTCTATCATAGATGAGATGCTTGTTGATCTTTCGGTTGGTACCCTGGTTACCTAGTGAATGGGTATAGGTTCCACTTTGCAACATATGACGTTAATAGATCGACGCAGAACAACGCTGTTTTGGTAAAGGGTTCTAACTACGTCGATGTTTCCCACGACTACTATGGAGTACTAAAAGAGGTTGTAGAGATTGAATATACTTGCCTCAAGCGTGTGGTATTGTTTAAGTGTGAATGGTATGACCCTACACCGAATCATGGTGTGAGGACTCACCCAACACTTCAATTGGTATAGGTTCATCGAAGTCGATGATATAACAACTACAAGCCATTTGTCCTTGCAATGCAAGCCACTCAAGTGTACTACCTTTCGTACCCTTCTTTGAGGAACGAGCGACAAGAATGGCTAGCAATTTGTTACTAGTCAACCAAAATTCGCCAACGAGGAGACGAGCAAAGAAGATAATGATCAAGGCTCGGCAGAGATTGCATTCCAAGATGGCGAGCCCACCACGTGCGTAGTCGATGATGCAATTCAAGATTTCAACAATCAGGATGATCCAAATGGGACCCGCGTCATTGTTGAAGCGGGTCCAAGTCAAGAAGACAATGACTTCATTGTCGATAGTGGAGATGATTCAGAAGAAGAATCATCAACTTCTAGTCATGAGAGTGAATTTGAAACGGATGACAACGAGTAATATATGTCTATGTTATGTCAATGTTTGATCGACGTTACGTGAACTTTCTAAGCCTTTTTTCAGAATTGTTTAAGATTGGCCTTTTTTTAGGTTTCATGGCTCGCAACCCCCCACTTCGAGGTCGTACATTACCTCGGGCGATCGAGGGATACCTTTAGGGGGACCTTGTCCAGTCGTAAGAGGTGCAGCACAGACCTCTGGAACCGATATACCGACTGGATCTCATGGTCCGACCACACGAGGGGGTCGAGGAGGTCGTGGCGGTCGAGGTCGTGGGTCGATTCATGTCTTATCGATTCCGACTTCTCGTTCACTCGATCATGAGTTACGGTCAGCGTCACCTTCGCCTTCCATACCGTCCGTGTCACCTGTACCATCGACATCATCGTCTGGAACCATACCAAATCGTCCATTGCAGTCACCATCGGCGACGTCGAGACATGACACTCTCGTACCGACGATGCATGTGCCTTCAGCCACCGCATCACCAGCAGCATCCCCATCTTATGGCGGCAGAGCAGGCTTGCAGGTTACAGGCCCTCCGCGGGCACCTCAGAGGACAGGGACCGAGCCCCATCGCGTGCATAGGATCTTGATCACTCTGATTGCGAATAATACGTAAGTTTGTATTTGATTAATTATCGTATTTCTAATTATCGATGTAAACTATTAAATAAGTTTTTAAGATGTTATGCATTTTAATGAAACACATGGAATTGCATCCTTCTCATTCTTGTGCACGGAGGATGACAAAAGTTTTCAAGAGATGGATGATTCCAGAAGGGTATTGTTGGAAGTCGGTACCGAATCATAAAGACCACTACTGGCGCTAATGGCAGGTACGCATGACTAATAAATGTCTTAGGATTTATACAATTTTTTCAATGTCTCGTAACAATTGCACTCGCCATTTTATAGGTATATTTAGATGGGATGACACGATTCACGAGGATCTCACTCGTGTGGCGTACGACACGCATGTAGGCCCTAGGTACACCGCATTGATGCATAAGTTTAAGAAGAATCGTGTGCAGCCAAACTTTGTTACAGATGAGGCGTGGAAGAGATACTTGGAGTACTGGGAGAGCGTGGACTTTCTTGTGAGGTCTAGGCAAGCGTCTATGAATAGGAACACTGAGGTCGAAGGAACTGGGACTGGACCCTCGAAGCACGGTGGTGGCTCGGTGTCTTTTGTGACTACCAATGAAAGATTGGTAAGTATTTTTTACACTCTTGTGTATTTTTTTCATTTCAACACTTGTTCACTATGCCTGTGTTTACTTTTAATCTTGTTTTTTTAAAAAAAATTTCTTACACATTGATGCTAGTTTAACTCATTTGCATTGTACAGATTTCATTCACTTCAGTTCATTTCACTTCTATGCAATTGATTTGTGCTTGGCAAATATAAGTGCGTCGACCTACTAGTAATTGACATATTTAATATTTTTATAACTTTTGTATGCAGACTAATACATCCGAGACGCCACCTACCATGAATGAATTGTATTTGTATCTCCGCACCGTAAATCACGACGTGGCGACATTCATCGATACTAGATCGGAGCGGTTCTATGTAAGTATAGAAATACAAGCGAAATAGTAGTAAGTTTACTTTAAAGCATATTATTTAAGATGTTTATTGTTGATCCAAGCAGGCTAAGCTCTAGATGAGACGTTAGGAGCTTACCCAGGCTACACCGGACCAGCCGGTGGATGATGAGGCGGTGTACTACAATGTGGCGGGTGAGTGTCCCAAATGACGTGTCTACGGTCTCGGATCGTTAGGGAGAAAGAAGAGAAGATATGCAGATCCTGGTGCTAGCACATCCCAGTTGCCGGAGATGGTGCCACGCTCAGAGTTCGATAGTGTTGCCGAGCAATTACGACAGGTTGTGGAGTTTATGCAGAGGCAATTCGGGATGACCATGGATGGAGAAGGCCTATCTCAGCCACAGCCACCACCACCACCTCATGAGCAGCAGCAGCAGCCGCAAACAAATACTACTGATCCACCACAGCAACAGGACAATGTTGATCGGGGGATGCAAGATTGGCTTACGAGAGATGAGCAGCTTGGTGATAATTAGGTATTTTTCTTGTTGTTTGTGTAACTTTTGAGATGGTAATTTTGCTTTTATGGATATCTTTTATAGTTGTTTATAAAACTTTTAGATTGATAGTTCTTTTTGCGCATATTTAGAGGATTGGAAGTTTTTTGTGGTTGATGTTGAACAATAGGATTGGTGTTTTTTATGGATATTTAAGTATTTGGAACATTTATTATACTTGACATGTTTTTGTGGATATATAAATCATTTTTAATGTCGAATTGTACATTTTTTCCCTCATTTGAATCTTTGTTGTTGATATATATTATTGATGTATGTATGTATGTCAAATTCTGCTTTTTGGGGGGATGTTAGCACCCCCAATGAGTTGTTGGAGGGGGTGCAGGCAATGGAGTAGGTCATGTGGTTGTATTTTCAGGTTTAGAGGTTTTGGAGAACCAATTGGATTCTTCTTAGTAGTGAAAAAAAAACTAAGCGTACAAACGGAATTGAGACGGATTAGCAACGGAATTCAGAGATTCCATTGCTATTCCGTCTCTAATTGCCGAGGAAATAGCCGCGACAAAATGGGTAATACTAAATTTAGACACGGAATGGAGACGGATCAGAAACGGAATTCATGCATTTCGTTGTTGATCCGTTGCTTATTAGCAACGAATCAGACACGGAATGCATAAATTCCATTTCTGATCCGTTGTTGATTAGGAACGGATCGTTTTAATTCCATGTCTGATCCGTTGCTAATCAGCAGCGTATCGGCAACGGAATGCAATTAGAATCGTCCACTTCGGGAGAAATTTCATTTTTGTTCCGTTTTTGTTTTGTTTCTAAATGCGTCTCAAATTCATCTCTAATCAGCAACGGAACACATTTTCGTTGCAGACTAAATTAGCGTCGACAGTTTTAGAGACGGAATTGATTCTGTCTCTGTTCCGTTGCAGAATATAGTTAGAGACGGAATTTATGCTAATTAGCAACATAAATTTTCGTTTCTGATCAGTTGTTTTATTGTAGTGGTCCATAATCTGCATCGAGAATGTGCTCCGGCTCAGTCTCGAGGTATAAACGTATATCATATAATAAAATGAAAATATAACACGCTTATACGGTCTAACTCTACCCGCCTCACATCACTTCCCAACAAATTTCTACAATAACTTCGGGTGTCCACATCTAAGTTCATGTATCAAGTTTTCTTGTCTTAGGACTTCTTCTTTGCTATACTCAAGTCATGTGTGTCCTCGAGCCCGTTACGTCCATCGTGTACTCCTGCCGAGTGACTCTACTACACGTGTACGACACACCGCCCGTCCTTTTTTCTATCTCGAAATTCGTATCCACTTGTGTGTACGTATAAGTGACATTTTCGGTGGAATCGTATTTTATACCATTGATTCAAGAAATATTAATAATCAAATAAACAAATCCTATAGGAAAAACCCTAAAAGTACTTGGTATAAAGATAGACGACTATACCATATAAGGTATCTACATGTACAATGTCATGATACTCCCCGGTTCCCAAAAGAAATAAAAATATCAAAACCAAACACATGTACAAGTAGTCTTTGACAATGACTAAGAGGTAGTCGCATAAGATCCCCTTGCTACTTGTACTCGGATTTGCACTCAATCATCACGAAGAAAATGGATGACGAGTCCAGTAAGTAAAGTCCCAAGGAACTCCTCCGAGCATTCCAATAAACAAGTGGAAGTTAATAAATATTGTTCAATAGACATGCGAATGTAAACACACAATCATGTAATTAGAGCATTGCATGCATAGATAACAATAAAGTACAAATGTATGTGCCTATTCCAATCGAGACTAAACCATACTTCTAATACCCTTCCAGGGATCCCACTAGTGGGCGCCTCAACTAGTTATCACTGCTCCCTCTCTGCGTATTGTAGACCTACGACGCCCAGACATGTAGCAGTTCATTAGCTCGGGTTCGTTATCCACCGAGAACTCCTGGTACACATGCTATGGTTTAGAATGCATAGACACACAACAGAAAATCAAGTGGAAGTAAATCAACCAACCGTCCAAACAACGACATGATATATATAATAAAGACCACAAGGAACACCGGGCCCAATGGAAATACAAAGCGAAATAAATACTACGAGTTTTTCAATTAGGTTTTACAAACCTCACAACGCACTCCAATACCCCGTAATCGATCACCGAGTCCAAGTCCACTTTGAGTCCTTGTTCGCCAATTGATCACCCGTGTCCACCTATGTCCATTTATCAATAAGCCCCAAGGGTCGAGCCTTTGGCCGATTCGGGCCCGACCCAGTGTGGCGGTGCACACGATCGACAAATTTTATTTTATTTTTTCTATTGGGTTGGGGTTGGCTCTCAACCCCAACCCCAAGTGGAATAGATGGCGGGGGAGACGCCCGCCATTTCCACTCTCGAACCTCTCGGCCACCATGACAACAACGAATACACAACAAAATCAACAACGACTCACCTTGATCCTGATGTTTTCACTCTCTCTTCTTTCCTTCTCGGCTTCTTCTTCTCCTCCTCCTCTCCGTTTCTTCTTCTCTCTTTCTCGGTTGTGTGAGTGAGAGTGTGAGTGAGAGAAAAAGAGATAAGCTTTGACTTATTTAGTCACTTAGCATCTCCACTCACACGTGCATCTCTATGCATCCATAACTCCATTTATTCCAACCTAACATTTGAAAAACACTTTAACTCAACTTAACATTCATGAATTTACTTAAAATGATGGATTGAAGGCTTATAGTGTACGTTGACCTTGCCACCTAATACCCATTCCATATTAGTTACTTGGCCAATTTTTATTCAATTTGTGTGTTTTAGTTTCCACGACCTAATATTTGGTCCCGTCAACTACCGTGCCCGACACGCATATCGAGGCAAATCAGGCACGTATTGTTATGCAACATACACACAATGTATTTCAATAAATTGCACCGCACATAAGCATCCAACACACAATAAACTATCGTACCTAGGTCCCCGTGTGTCCTAGCCTACCGCGGCGTCCACGTAGATCTGAGCTGGCGTCCACGTCTGTAAATTCGAGATAATTAACGACATTAATAAGATGAGCCGTTACAATAATGGTTACGGAATAAAGAAGGTAGAGAGATCTAGCTGCACTTGACATATCAACAAGAAAGGACCAAAAAAAATTTGTATTATTATTATTATTCAATTATTTTTTGGGTCAATAACAAAATTATTCAATTTGATAGTATTAGCTAAAGAGGTGAATATGGACACTTTGTTTCAGTGTCGCCATTTTCCCCCCTTACCCTGCCCCCTCACCTTTATTCGACCTGTTTTTTTTGTTTTTTTCAGGACTTTATTCAACGTGTTACATGCTGCCTGCCCCCACACATTTATTCAACGTGTTACACGTGCGTCAAATATAGCTAGACAACCATGAACTGCTATTCATTTGAAACTCTTTCGCTTCTCAAAAAATGAAATTAAAAACTTTAAAACTACTCTGAAATTAATTGAGGCTATGCCTCATATACACTAATAACAATAATAAAAAAAAACAAGGGTGCACTCATATTTTTCAATGATGTCCTCAAAAATGTGTTGCTCTTATAGATATAAAGTCGGGGTGTCTTTAGTGCAACTTTAAATATATTATACAAAGCACCAATCAAGTGACGAATGACTTACTGATCTAGTATCAGTTACTTTTTTTTTATATATAAATGGAGGCGTACTCCTTAATTATTATTTTTTTAAGAAAGAAATAATTTTTACACCTACCAAAGTTTGAACTCGTGATCTTTTATTTTCAAATCTCATATCAAACCATTGAACCACCTTATATAGTTGATCTAATATGAGTTTGAAGTTCTACCTTCTTAATGGGCATGTGGTTTATTTATTATAAAAATAATATTCTACAAAGCAATAAGAACCTAATAATCATTTTTTTGTCAATAATTATTGTATTCTACTCCCTCCGTTTTATATAAGTGTTGTTTTAAGGTTGTTCACAATTTTTAAGAAAGTCATTTAATTATCTTGAATGAGGAGAAAGTGACAGTTAAATGATTAAATCACTCAATTCTCTCTCTTAATCCAATCACTTCTACAAACATTAATTATTAATCTGTAATTAATAATTTTTTTCTACGAATGATATATATAAAAGTCAAGTAAGTAATTAATATATATTGAAACTATCAAATGATAAATATTGTGAAATGTTTCAAAATGATTAAAAAATCCCTTTGAAAAAAATGGATGAAGGAATAATCATTGACTTGATTTCAAAAAATAATAATTAATTGATTTATCAAAAAAACAAATAATAATTAACTGTGGATGCACGTGCAACACAAGCATTGATTGAAAAACTTTAAAAAGTTCGAAAACGTTAAAATCCATGATTTTAAGCAAATTATTCATAACTTTTTCTTTTTTAGAGGAATGCATGCATGTGATGAATACAAGTCTCGAAAGTATTGCATGACTTGCAAACATGAGTTTGTGGCATAGTGTAACTGGGCGTTATGCTTTCACCCATTGTCATTCAATTTTATCAATTGTATTAATTTGTTCATATTGTAAATTAAGTTGGAACTTGCTAAGAACTAGAGAAGGAAAGTAAAAGACTAATTAAAAAATTTTACTACTACAAACTACTACTACAAAGTACTACTACAAACTACTACTACAAAGGAGAAGAGAAGAAATGAGATAGTTGGAATGAGAAGTTTTCATTCAACTTGGTATTTCAATTACGATGGGGTTGGCACCCTTTATATAGGTCATTTGGTGATGATGATAATTGTACTTATACAATGTGTACAAGTTATACATACACCACAAGTCATACAACACATCACAAGCAACATAGACAATACATGAAAGAGTTGGTGTACATTGGAGAGGATTACAAGTTACATGACAATACATGGATAAGTGATTATACATTGGAGTTGAATACAAGTTATGTAGAGTGTACAAGTTACATTCAATGTAGAAGTTATGCTTGATGTTACAATTCGATGTGAGAGTCATGCTTGCCAATGTGATCATTCATAAGCTTGGTTAAAGGGTCATCCAATTTACAACAGTTCACTATATAAACTTTATTTTGTAATAAGATATGGACCTCACTGAACTTATGTAAGACTTTCACCTTACCATTCAATTAGGTGACCAAATGGTTTAGTATGAGATTTGAAAGTAAAAGGTCATTAGGTTCAAACCTTGGTGGGTGCGAAAAGAGTATTACCTCCAATTTATCAAAAAAGTAAAATAAAATTGTTAAGGAAACTGGTATGTTAAGGAAACTACCAGTTATGGAAACTCAATATTATATTCAGCAGTTAAGAAAATTATTATATCTTGTAATTAGTAGTTTCCATTTGTGATTGCACTTTCCTTTTTGTATTCTAAGCCTTGTACGTGTATATATAGGTTACCTTGTACACAAGATGAACATACAATAAACTTATTCTCTTGAGAAATTTTCATGGTATCAGAGCCCTAATTGTGGGTTTCTCTAGTTGTGCGAGACACAACTCTGTCCTCTCTGGTTGTGCGAAACACAACACTGCCAAACCGCCTCACGTTCTCTATCACTTTGTGTTTGCATCCGCACACGACGTTCATCATCATCGTTGCACCAGTGTATCACTGCTGTTGCATCCCGATCTCCACCAGCGTCACCGATCTCCGCCGAAACTTCCCGCGAGCGTGTCACCGTCCCCGCTCGAACTCGTGCGACTTCTTCACTCCTCCCGTTCTTTGGTGCCGACTTCCTCATTGCGCTTCGTCGCTACCGCTTCCGGCGTCTTTCCTTCCGTCGACTTCCTCGCGGTCGCCGTTCCGTCATCATCCCCGCCGAGCCTTCCCGATCTCCAGTAGCGTCACTCGCGCATCCCACTCCACCGTCCCTGGTCGAACGCTACACGCCGAGATCCATGTCGTTGTCGTCGCGCAGCAGCTCGCACCCACCGCCTTGCGCGCAATCGGGTGAGTGAAACAGATCCGTCTGCAAGATTGCCACGCTTGGATCACAGCATTCTTCTTCTTGCCACCCGCCATCGCCGACGCACCTTTCCACCGCCGCCACAATCCGCTTCCGCCATCCCGAAACGCTGATCGGAGACGCACTGATCCGGATCCGCGCCGTCGCCGCCATTCCCACCTCTCTCCACTATTCGATGGAGAAAAGTGACGCCTCACAACCCATTTCTATAATCCTTGATGGTTCAAACTACACATTTTGGTCCCAACGGATTAAAAGTTTTCTGATCAGTCGAAAACTCTGGCGAATCGTTACGGGAGACAACCCCAAACCAGAAAAGGATGCCATGGAGACACAAGCCAAATTTCATGACCAACTTGACGATTGGGACAATAAGAATCATCATATCATCTCCTGGTTATGTAACACATCTTCTCCTCTATCCATATTCAATTTGTTGATTTTGATACAGCTAAAGAAATTTGGGATTTTTAGTCATTAGATACAAAACGTCCGGTTTGGCACAGTATTATCAATTGTTCACCACCTTGAACAGTTTGAATCAAGAAGTTGGTCATCCGTCAATGAATTTTTGGCACTCATTCGGCCAATCAGAATCAACCGATTGCACCAAGTCAAATTAGCAAAGACCACCTTCATCTCATTCAAGTTCTCATGGCACTTCGTCCCGAATATGAATCGGTCAGAAGCGCCCTCCTGCATCGTGATCCCCTGCTTTCTTTTGATGCAGCTGTAAAAAAAGATTTTGTTTGGAGAAACTCGGCATGGCTTGGTCAACTCCACCCCTGCATCAGAGGTGGCCCTAGCAACCACTCCATCATGGTCAAAGTCTATCGTTCCTTATTGTAAGAATCGTAAAAGAACATGCCATTCATTCGTTAACTGTCATACGCTTGAATTTCGCTATTGTCATGATCGCGGTCATATCCCGCCAAACCGTCAAACCCGACGACCTCACTCTAAAAGTGCATTCAAGTCTTCATCTACTTTATTACATGACAAGTCCTTCGGTTGTTGTTCCACGACTCGATGGCCTTCTCGATGTTTTCTATGAGTGATTTTGAGGCAATCATCAAACATGTAATACCTTCTCCACCCAACCCCAGTTTAACTCTCCCCGACACCCATTGTGTTCTGACCTTACTCTAAATTTGATTTTCGTTGGTCAATTACGTGAGCAAGGGTTATCGTGTTTTATTTTCTCCTACTTGGTTGTCGTACGGACATTCGACGGGTCGGTTAAGGAACGGGGATCAAAGTAGGACGATTATTTGAGCTCACGTCACTTCACATGCCTATAGTCAAGCGATTTCTGCGGCGGTTTCCACTCCTCGATCTATCGTGCAGCACATTCGTCTTGGCCATACATCAGCCAGTAAACTCCGTACTCTTGTTTCCAGTGGGTCATTGGGTATTTCTAAATTTAAGTTTTTTGATTGTGTGCATTGTCAATTAGCAAAACAACCTGCTTCTTCCTTCAGTCTTAACAAATCCATCAATATTACTCCGTATGGGTTAGTTCATTTTGATGTTTGGGGTCGTGCACCTACTTCCACTATGAATTGTTATCGATATTTTGTACTGTTCATTGATGATTATTCCAGATTCACTTGGATATATTTTCTAAAGCATCGATCTGAAATATCTCAAACATATATTGAGTTTGCTAATATGATCAAAACTCAATTTGCACGCACAATCAAAATTCTTCGTCTTGACAATGCTTTGTAGAATACCATGATTCTATGCTTCTTCGCTTTCTTAAACAATGAAGGTACCATTGTTCAACGTTCATGCCCGTATACCTCTCAACAAAATGGTCGAAATGAAAGAAAACATCGACATATCCTAGATTTCGTCCGAGCCCAACTTCTCTCTGCATCCCGTCTGAAAATTTTTGGGGTGAAGCTGCTTTAAATTATGTCTTTACCATTAATCGACTTCCTACACCAGTGTTAAATAACATCTCTCATTTTGAATGATTATATAGTACACCACCAGACTATTCTCATCTTCGGGTATTTGGTTGTGCATGTTTCGTTCTTCTTAACCCCTCAACATACCAAACTTGAACCGCGTGTTCGTCGTGTTGTTTCCTCGAGTATAGAATTGAACATAAGGGCTATAGGTGTTGGGATCCTCTTTCTAGGAGATTACGCATCTCCACACATGTCCCTTTTGAGAAAATACCATGTTCTCTACCCTATCCAAATTCGACAGTTCATTATCCTGTCCTCAACCATTTTTCACTAACCCCTCTATCGAGCTTTTCCCATCTCATGCAGTAGGTACGTCAGATAAGCTCAATGATCGTGATCCCGTTCCCGCACCCATCATCGAAGAATTTGTCCCCTCTGATACTCATATTCCTGCTCCTGTCCCACCTTGCCGGTCTGAACGGGTATCTGAACCTCCTCCTTACCTCAAAGATTATCATTGTTTTTCTGTTATTTCTTCTTTACATGAGCCTTCCTCCTATCGAGAGGCTAGCTCTAACCCCTTGTAGCAGCAAGCAATGGCGAAAGAAGCTGAGTGCACTGTAGAAGACCCATACTTGGGACTTAGTGGAGCTACCCTATGCAAGACTCCGATTGGATGCAATTTGATTTACAAGATAAAAATTCGCTCTGTGGCTCTATTGAGCGGTATAAGGATCATCTGGTTGCTAAAAGTTACACACAGGAATATGGTATTGACTATGAAGAAACGTTTGCCCCTCGTAGCCCGCCCGACCTCTGTTCAAAGTTTACTTGTTGTAGCAGCTGTTCGACATTGGCATTTGTTTCAAATGGATGTTAAAAATGTCTTTCTAAACGGTGATCTTAAAGAAGAGGTTTATATGTGTCCACCTCCTGGCTATTCTCATTCTCTAAAACAAGTTTGCTTTCTCCGTCGCGCATTATATGGGCTTAAACAGGCTCCCCGTGCCTGGTTTGCCAAGTTCAGTACCATTGTTACACAGTTTGGCTTTCAGTCGAGTCCTCATGATTCTGCCTTGTTTACCCGATGAACTGGTGAGAGGCATGGTTCTTCTCCTACTTTATGTTGATGACATGATCATCACTGGGGACGACTCAACTGGGATTTCGGACTTACATCAATATCTCAAAAGCCACTTTGAGATGAAATACTGGGTAATTTGAGCTACTTTCTCGGTCTTGAAGTCAATTCTACTTCGATGGATATTATCTTTCCCAAGCAAAATATGTCTTTGATTTGATCTTTATGTCATCACCGATACTAATATTGCATCCACCCCATTAGACATGAATGTCAAGTGACTCCGTCGAATGGTACACTTCTTTTAGATCCTACCTTATATCGTCAGCTTGTAGGGAGTTTGATTTATCTTATTGTTAGTCGTCTGGACATTGCTTATGCGGTTCATGTTGTCGATCGGTTCATGTCGGCCCCGTCTTGCTTACTTCACTTGTTGTTCTCTCGCATCCTTCGATACGTGAAAAGTACTTTATTTCATGGCCTCCACTTCTCGACAACTCTCTCGTGGCATTATCGAAGTTACTCCGATGCAGATTGGGCGGGTGATCCTACCGACCAGGCGTTCCACTAATGGTTATTGTATCTTCTTGGGTAACTCGTTAATTTCTGGCGAAGCAAGAAACAGACGATAACATCTCGCTCTAGCACGAGAATGCGAGTATCGGGCTCTCACTTATGCTACCTTTGAATTACTTTGGCTTCGCTAGTTACTTGAAGATATGGGGGTTACACATGATTCTGCTACCATCCTGCATTGTGACAATCAAAGTGCGATCCAAATTGCACACAATGATGTTTTTCATGAGAGAATAAAACATATTGAGAATGATTGTCACTTAAATCCGTCAACATCTCGGTTCGGGGCACTCTTGACTTTCTTCTCGTATCCTCCTCCAATCGACGATGATATCTTTACTAAAGCTCATCTTCCGGGGTCGCTTTCATGCTTTGGTAGACAAACTCAAGTTGATTTCTACCAATCCATCTTGAGTTTGAGGGAAGGTGTTAAGGAAACTGGTATGTTAAGGAAACTACCAGTTATGGAAACTCAATATTAAATTCAGCAGTTAAGGAAATTAGTATATCTTGTAATTAGTAGTTTCCATTTGTGATTGCACTTTCCTTTTGTATTCTAAGCCTTGTACGTGTATATATAGGTTACCTTGTACACAAGATGAACATACAATAAACTTATTCTCTTGAGAAATTATCAAAAATAATTAACACATCTAAGATGTACATCCCCTAACCTCATTAGGGCGATACCCGACCGATACCCTAATTAAACCCAAATTACCCTTACCAGACTTAACTAAAGCCAGCGGCCTTACCTCCTGCACATGATACACACTATTATATATCAATTATCGATTAAAAACAATTAATACACGCAGTGAAAATTTAAAACCTTTTTCGATAACCAAAATAAGATATACGAGTATTAAAACAAACCGAAATACGCTTCGATTATATAAATTTCCCATCCCGTATGATATTACCAAATGTAATTCAATACAAGAATAAATAAGACCAGAGAGACTCATTACATCGAAGAGAAGATCAAGACTCATATATCTTCTCCATCCCGTAGTCGTAGCGCTCATCATCGTTATCTGTAATTGTAAGTAGGGTGAGCGCTCCAACTTGCTCAGTAAGTATGGATTTACATAACCATCAACATTCCATATAATAATAAATGATATCATGCAATAACAACATGCTCCAACGATATCTAACAAGAATATGGAAATCATATAAATCAATAGATAACATATGCAAAGCAAATATCTTGGACTAGTACACTGTGATCCTTATTTTATTTGTAAAACTAGGGCCATTACCCACCGGCGCCATTAATAGGAGTGCTAAACCAACACACACCGCGAATTTGTTATGTTTAGTCAATCCATTAATGTCCAATGGTTCTATCTTAAACCTTCTACTGCATATGTAACCCACGCAACCTATTAACTGAGTAGGAGTTACGTATAGACCGGGAGATCAAGCCCAAGTACTATACAACCTGGTCTCAGCCCTGATGAGTTACACTCGTGGATCACATTAGACATTGTTTTCTGTTCATTAGAAAAACAATCACAGTGTACCTAATCCCCCAAGTCCAACCCAACAACTATGTGAGCTATATATACTAACATAATCAGGCAACATTGATAAATAAGTGAATCCGTACTTACCTCGGGTTAAGTCTCCATCCAAATTTCCTAACTTTTCGGTCCTCTCACACTTCCTCAGTGTTTCTCAACCTATCACCAATCATTTGGGATTAAAATAGGTTCAATACACTATATGTAGAACCCCTAGACCAGTCCCTAAGTCCCCCTGAAGATAATTCACAAAACAAAAACAACATTGTTGTTTCAAGGGTGGATTAGCGTGCTAATTGACATGATCAGCGCGCTAACCATGTCGTTCATCCTCCCCATCGCACAATTAGTGCGCTAGGTGACAAATCTAGCGCGCTAATCGCACCAGACCTGCACCAGCAGCGTTGTGCTGTAATACCAAATCCTCCAAAAACACCTCCAAATCGATTCAAATATCTACAAACTCATCATAATTTATCAATAACAACCTCTAGTGAGTTGAGGGACTATAATTGACTAACAAAACAACTCAAACAACAACAATCCTAGCATCACCCACGATTCCAACTTTGATAAACACTAAATCAAAACATACCTATGTGATGCTCACGAGCCGTGTGATCGATTAAGCTCCTCAACTTCGCTGAATTCGGCTCCCAAAAAGACCTCCTTCGATTTAAAATCAAAATCGAACCTTCGTTTCGTCGGACGATTGAATTGAAACGATAATTATCAACTTTTGTTTATATATATATATTTCCTCGAGTTACGTGTCTCGTCATGTCGAGATTGATCGAGTTGTCGATGTGTTAAAGTAACACATGCTATCATGACACGAAATTTGACACATCTCGTACTTCCGTTTCGTTCGAGACGATCAAACAATCTATATAATTTCATATTTTCTTAATTTCTATATATATATATATATATTCAAAAATATATAAATATATATATACATCATGTATTTTGTCACCAATAACTCTCCCAGACACGTCCACGTGTAGCCACGAGCGTGCATATTCATGCTACGTCTCCCTCGTCGCTCACCGTGTAGTGGTATTTCATGACTTATCATGTATTTTGTCCATTATAGGTTTGTATATATCCCGTTAATATACACAGCCTATTTATATTTTAATTTCACAATCCAAACAAACGCCATACATCATGCAAACGCACGCACACGCTAATCGAGGTACGCTGAGCTTTATCACGAGCCTAACTCAGATTAATTAGGATTTAGATTAGTTCTAATCACCAGCTTAAGGTAACGGGTTGTTACATAAGAGCTTCTTATTTTTTTTAGTAGATATCTAAGAGCTTCTCCAATTAGTGCCATTTTAGCTTTAGCCTTAATTAATCACAACTTTTTTGGCCTTAATTAGTTATTTTAACGGTAAATATAATATTTGAACTTATAAGTCCAAAAATTACATTAATTACCCTTTAATTAATTTATACGTGAAGTACCTGAACAGTTTATACCTTAATTAAAAATAGCATATATCATTGTAAAAAAAACAAAACACTACTATATATCAAGATGACTTGATTAGCAATATCTCTACAATTAATGGTTCGAGACTATAAATTACGAATTTGATGTGTGGTATTTTATTTCAATTAAGTAGCTGAACGTTTGAATATATCCCTACATATGCAAATTTGAGGGGTGCTAATTATAGTTAATTTCTCATCAAAGCAGCTTTAGTGAGATGGTACGTAGCGCATGCTAGAGGCATCACTTGAGGAGATCGTGGTTTGACTCTCACTTGAGTCAAACAAAATAAAAATTATAGTTGATTTCTTATACCAATTAATTGATTGACCCAATAATTTTGTGAGGTGTTTCGAAGTAATTAAAAGGTCATGAGTTCATACTTTTGTAGGGACAATTGCTTTTTTCTAATAAAAAATAGTTGATTTCTTATCAAGAAAAAAACTAGTATAATTTACTAAACTTTGTCCATGTTATTTTTCTTTTTTTCAGCTTACCTTTGTTATCTAATTATTAATGTTTTTTTGTTTAAAAAAAAACTAGCAATGTTTTTATGTTATTACGACTCCGGGAATTAAGGATGGATAGTACCCTCTTTATTTTTTATTTTTGGTACGAATACGATACTCTTTCATTTACTTTCAAGATTATTTATCTATCTCAAACTTTGCTAAGAGTTAGTCTAGGAAGAAGGTAAAAGGGCCCCATTTATTGTCTAGAGGACCCCGTTTTCAAATTTTAGAGCAGTTCCAAAACTGTCCTCATAGGAAATGACATTATGACCCTTCATATAAAAGGATTTTTTCTTCCCCAAACTTCTCCTTCCTCACTGTACACTTCGAAGAGCACGAATCGCCCTCACACTCTCGACGCCGTATAAAATGATAAACGCCAAATTTCTCCCGTAATCGACACAGTAAGTTCGTTCTCTCCTCGTTTATGCTTGATTTGTGGATGATTTCGACATTTTTAGGCCTCATTTGAATGAATGTTGTTTAATCCCGTTTTCGATTTTTAGGGCTTTTGAGTTCTTGTTGTTTTCGTCTGATTTGGATTGAAATGTCGAAGGATTCCTCAAAACGAAGCCATCCTGACAATGAAGAGGTATTTTTTTTTTCAATTTTTATTGGGTTTTGTTGATTGGGGAAGAACCTCCATTAAAGGTTGCAAAACCCGTGCTCTGTACACGTCTCGGTCCATCAACTCTGAAAGTTATAGGTACCTTTCGATATTCTTCAACCGAAAGGTGACCTATGGTTACAACACATGTATGCCGTTAGTCATACTTAACTTTCAGCTATACCCAACCGATACACATACTTAACGTATCGGACATGTTTAGCCGACACACTCCTTTAGGTCCGAGACTAGTATGACAATTTCGATCCCTCGGGACCGAAACTGTTGTTGTACTTACGCACGTATGTCACCGAGTTGTATGTGCAATGTACTAGTTTGGATGGGTTTCGGTTGGACGTGTCCGACACGTTCGCATCAATCTCGGTTATGGAACTCCGATAGCTTTACATGAGTCTCGTTGACTACTAACCGAGAGTTATGTAGACCACGTAATTTGGTAATGTCTCGGTTGGATGTGAACAAAAATAAAGATCCCAACTCGGTTAGTTGGGGACGAAAATGTAAATATAACCTCGGTTATAGGATATCGTGAGGGGGCCTAATTGCATGAATTTTACATATTCTCGATATGTAGTAATCGAGACCATGAAGAAATTCATGACGAGATTATAGGTTAGTTCTCTACCCTACGTAACTGAGATTAAGCTCTGGTACAATTATCAAAACAAAATATGCAATCAAAGCAGAAATCAATTAACCTTTCTACCAATGCTCGTAAAAGATCACCAAAGAACACATGTTCTTTGTCAATAGTATTGCGATGTAGTAACTAATGACATAAACAATAGCATAAACTCCATTAGGCACCGCCTTAAAATACAATCAATGTTCTTTCTCGAACTAGATGTCTTTTCTTTCGATAGTACGTACTCAAACCTGCTAGGCAATCTTGTCATCGAAGTATCTTCTTCATCGTGTTTTCTCTTTGATCCTTTCTTCTTTCCTCTGTTCAACGAACTTCGATTGAAGACCCCGGTGTCCTTCCCTTTGTCTTTATTTTTTTAGGTGTGACAACTCCCGGTGTAGATGAAGGACGACTAATCTCTCTAAGTTGTTGAATAATCCTAATGCGATCATCATCATCATCACAAGCATGAAACTTTTCCAACACTATTTCAATCTCATCGTTCACATTGTACCCAGCCCAATCCACAGGATTCTCTGGTACCATACTCAATTTTCGCCAGTATACATGAATCTCCTCGAGAGGGATGGGTGAACCAACAAATTTATGAAAGTTTATCTCGTGTGCACTTTTCGACCATGCGTGGTACATATCTCACAACCACAACGAGTAGAGTCATGTCCAACATCCTCTCCATGTTCAAATTCATCGATAATTAACTTAAGTGTCATTTGCGAGACATAACCACGCGGGGACGTGCTTCGATCGGCGATAAAAACCATTCAACATATTCATGTTGCATCACATTCAACTCCAACGACAATGCGAGCTCAAATGATGCATTGATGTTGTTATGTTGGATCCTAAGAAGACCATCAACAACACTCCACAAAGTCTCAAAATTTGCGATTTGACGAAGTTTGACGACGAGATGGAGGTGAGGTTACTTCACCTAATTTAGTTGTGAATTGAATGACTTAGTAAAATAGGTCTAAATTGTATAATTGCACCAGACTTAGGATACTATAGTCGGATGTAGCTCGAGAGCAAAGTGGAAGACCTTTTCCATCGTTGATTTCCTATTCATTGTAGTCGTGTCGTTATTTCCCCTAAAGTGCACAATTCGATCTATTCATGCAAGCACCGCAAGGAACCAAGTGAAAGGAAGTGGGGGCACCCACCGAAAGGATCTGATTTCTCCATGTAGATCTTCACTCATGTGTTATCCAAGTAATCAATCTTACTAACCGTAATGCTTTTATTTCCGCATGATTATTTGTTTGTTTATTGGTATCATTTACTTTCTTATAAATGGCTTACTTGTGATGGTCCGAACCGCACAGTAGGGGCAATGGGATTTTGGGCTACTTTATCTCGACATCGCCCGCTCGATACAACGTACGTGCGATTTTGATATTTTGCTTTACTTTTGGGAAATGGGAGAGTCATTCATCCTAAGTTCAAATAAGGCCTCCGACGTAGCATACAACACGCTCGTCCACATATCAATGAAACGAGCGAAGCCTTTGTTATCCCCAAACTGTTAGGGCATGTGCCCCAGGTCAATCTACAAACTTGTTTATCTTATAATTTTAGTTAATAAAATATAGGTTTTATTTGTTGTTTTATTATAAGTGAGTGCATGTTACCTTATAGTAAGATCCATGGGTATTTGTTGAAATATCATAAATGTCCATAGTCGGTCATTATACTGGGGAACTATAATGAATTAAGACTAGTGTGAATCATGATTGATGGTCATGTGATGATCATGCGTATAAGGATACGAATCAAGATCATGAATACTTATTATGGAATAAGATACTGGACCGACCCGCTATGAGAACACCGCATGGATTAAGTTATAGGTGTTACTCATGATAGATATATCATTTAGTCATTCGACTTGAGATTACCATAGACTTCAATATTAGGAGCATGATAATTTGACGCGATCAAATGTTGTCTTTAACCGGACAATTATAAAGATTGTGATTGGTTACCGTGTGAATAATATGTGAAGGTGTGTAATCAAGATAAAATTTGTCACTCTCGTATAAAGAGAGATATCAGTGGATCCCTCGATAAGATAGACTGATAATGGTCACGTCCATGTGAATTGATATGATCGATGTCACTTGGATGTTTTTCAGTTTACCTAAAGATCGATACTAGTGTGATTGAACATTAAGGGTGACTTTGCATGTCTTATGTTTAATCAAAGGATATCGCACGACAAAATGATATGATATACGTTATTAATTAGGTTGTATCGATGTTGATATTCATGCTACTTGGGTAGTCATAATGTCTTGCTAGAGACTGCTTATGACTTGTGTACCAAAATAGTTTTTGGTTCACTGTCAACGTCGCATGAACCTATTGGGTCGCACACAAAGAATGGCTTTGCACAATTTCAATTGGTCCGGAGTAATAAATTTTATATGATAAAATTCATAACATAAAAGCTCTTACGATTTGTTATATGATAACTTCTTAATATGGGCGTATGTGTAATTTGCTTAAACTGCGTAAATACAATAGTTGTATTACGAATAGGATTTTAAGTGAAGGCTTATCTACACATATAAATAAATGGTGGATCCCTAAAAACGAAATCTTATTTCGTTTTACAACTTTTTGAGTTCTCTGGATTTTGGGAGAGAAATAAAAATCGTTTTTCAATCTCTCTTAAGGCTAGCACTCCAAATTGTGGTTACCGTTCGTATGTGGGTTTCTGATAGAGGATGCGCACTTAAACGTTTTGAAAATCGAACAATCAAAAGGAAATCACGGAATAAAGAATGATTTACTTTCGTAGATTTAGTTTAATGGAACTTATTTTCGATCCTGTTGGGGTTTTCAAAAATTTGTTGTGAATTTTTCGTTGCGTATGAACCCCAAAAACCTAACACAAACATCTTCTCAGTCTTAGCCAATACTACTTTGTTGATGTGCCAAGAGCAAAGAAGGTGAGACCAAGATGGAAATACTTCTTCGATAGCACTAATAAGGCCTAACTCCCGATCCGTAACAAACATGTCAGGTTTAGGCCACCCGTCCAATATGGATCTCAAGTTCTCAAGTGCCTAAATATAATTTACATGAGTCTCCGATGATATGAAAACAAACCCAACTAAGAACGTCAAATGCGTCGAAGTGATGCCAACAATCACCAATAACGGCATTCGATACTTATTTGTTTTGTAAGTGCAATCCATCAAAAGAACCGACGGGAAACACCGTAGCAACTTGATTGAATCAGGATGTGACCAAAATAAATCAGTGACGACATTCGTATCGCGATGCTTCATATATATGTCACGACATCCACGTATTCTTCTCCAATATATGCAATAGTTGTTGCATTTGAATCCTCCCACCAACATCCTCAATTCAAAATTTTAATTTTGTCAAGTACCATATATATACGCACGTGGGTATATATGAGTACGTACGTAGTTTTCTCTTATCCAAATATTAAATTCATGAAATATCATGAATGCATTGAATAGCAAGGCCATTAATTTGGCCCTCTATAAATTAACACCACTAGCCCTTCACTACATGCACCATCTCAATTTCTCAAACCATCGATCAACTATATTTCCTAACACAATGCCTTTCCCACTCTTTGCCACCACCCCTATTTCCTCCCCCCTCTCCCCCAAAAACCCTCTTCATCGCCAACCAACAAAGAGTCCTAATAATACTCATTCGCTTCGACTTCCCAACACCATATCTTGTGAGCAAAAACAAGTCAATAATGACGGATCATCTCATCAAGGGATCGACCGACGAAATGTCCTCCTCGGCCTCGGCGGCCTATACGGAGCCGCCACAACCATGGCGGGCGGCAAGGTGGCCAACGCCGAGGGCGGGCCTGTCCAACCTCCTGACATCTTAATGTGCATACTTGCCACCGACTCCCAAGCCGACGATGAACCTGTGAACTGTTGCCCTCCGAACTACTCCACGACCAACATAATCGACTTTGAACTCCCTTCAAGCTATGAACCTGTGAACCAACGCAAGCCCGCCCACAAGCTCTCTCCTAGAGAGATCGAGAGGTACAAAGCCCATCGCGAAGATGAAGCAACTAGACCCTAAGGACCATTGGAACTTCATGCAACAAGCCACCATCCACCGCACCTTCGCAATGGTGCCTCTTCCAAGTTAACTACGCCAACTCCAAACCCTAGGCCTGATGAGTATGACAAGGTGATCAATCAAAATTACGAAAAGGTCGAGCAACTTTTCAAACCCTAGGCCTGAGGAGAAGACTCGAAAGAGAATGCAGGGGCGATTGAGAGACTGCACAATTTGGCGCACGAATGGGTCGGGCCGGTGGCTAAGCCGAACCACGATATGGGCAACTTTTACACTGCTTTGCACGGGACACGTTGTTTTTTGCTCACCATGCTAATGTTGATCGAATGTGGGATATGTTGGGGTTACTCAACAAGAAAGTAACCCCTTCAACTCGAGAGACAGATGAATAAAATCCACTAAGCCACGAACAATGCACCAAATTAATCACACCACAAAGAACACAAGATTTAACGTGGAAAACCCTCCAAATCATAGGGAAAAAAAAAAAACCACGGGCCAAACTCCGAATAAATCCACTATATGAATAAAGAGTACAAGAATCTCAATTGAGGAAAATACAATATAACTCCTTCAAAGAACTTAAATGGTCACACCAAGATCTTGAAGAAATCCACCCTCAAATTGTACCCTTTCTCGATCACCAAGAAACCACCAAAGACTTCACTGCGAGTCTTGATTCAAGATCTTGATGTATCTTCAATGTAGAGAAAATTGTTGTTGCATTCACCGCCTTGAACGCACAATGTAGAAGAGAGAAGAAAAATTACCAAAAAATACAAAAGTGGGTGATTAGAAGAAATCCCCCAATTCGTTAATTCACTCCAATTTTCTTTCCTATTTTTTCTCTCCAAGATTCTTATTCCACAACCAATTCGTTGCTTTATGTGTTGGACTTTTTCATTTTGTGTGGGGCCCACACAAAAACCAACAATCTCCCCTCCAACACATGGGAGATCTCAATCATATTTGATGCTCAATAACAACTCGGCCCACACCAACTTGGTGCAGGATGATGCTTCTCACGAGTCACCACCTTCGTCAACATATCAATTTGGATTCTTATCGGTGTGAATCTTCTTCGGACTCATCTCATGATCATTCACAACTTCTCGAATCCAATGGTATCGGATATCAATGTGCTTAGTGCGGCAATGATAAGTAGCATTCTTGCTCAAATCTAGAGCACTCTGACTATCACAGTTGATTGCATACCCATCTTCTTGCTTCAACCTCAACTCTTGAAGGAATCTCTTCAACCAAAGCATTTTTTGCTTGCTTCAGTTATAGCAATATATTCTGCCTCTGTCGTGGACAAAGCAACACACTTTTGCAATTTTGACTGCCAAGATACAGCTCCCCCTGCAAAAGTGAACACATACCCTGAAGTAGATTTTATGCCATCAAGGTCACCTGCCATATCTGGAATTGGTATATCCCTCCAAAGTAGGTTTCGAGCCCCCAAAACATAAAGACATCTTCGAAGTACCTCTCAAATATCTCAAAATCCATTTCACTGCTTCCCAATGAACTTTTCCAGGATTTGAGAGAAATCTGCTGACCACACCAACTGCGTGAGCAATATCTGGTCGGGTGCAAACCATCGCATACATCAAACTCCCAACTGCAGAGGAGTAAGGAATATCTGACATCTCCGCTATATCTATAGAAGTAGAGGGACATGATTTCTTGCTAAGTGTGAAGTGATTAGCAAGAGGTGTGCTAACTGGCTTAGCATTGTTCATATTGAATCTGCTCAAGACCTGCTCAACATACTTTTCCTGTGACACCCATAACTTTTTGGATCTCCTGTCACGAATAATCTGCATGCCAAGAATTTGTTTCTTGGCCCCAGGTCTTTCATATCAAAAGAACTAGATAATTCTTTCTTCAAGTTTCCAATCAAGGAAACATCATGCCCCACTATCAACATATCATCAACATAGAGCAACAAGATCACAAGCTTCCCATCTGAAAATTTCTTGAAGTAGACACAATGATCTGCATCTGTTACTAGTGTACTATTGACCCATCATGAAAGAGTCAAATTTCTTATACCACCGCTCCTTGGAGCTTGTTTCATCCATACAAGCTCTTCTTCAACTTGCAAACCAAATGTGTTTTTCCCGTTACTTCAAATCCTTGAGTTGATCCATATAAATCTCTTCTTCCAAATCACCATTGAGGAATGCAATCTTCACATCTAACTGCTCAAGCTCAAGATCCAAGCTAGCGATCGGACCCAAAATCACTCGAATAGAACTCATCTTCACAACAGGTGAAAAAATCTCAAACAAAGTCAATTCCTTTCTTCGATTGAACCCTTCACTACCAAACGAGCTTTATGTTTTACTAGCTTATCTCCATCTGTCTTCAACTTGTACACCCATTTATTCTTCAAAGGTTTTCTACCTTTTGGAAGTTCCACCAAATTCATAAGTATTGTTCTTCTTCAAAGAACTCATCTCCTCTGCATTGCTTTCATCCATTGAGTTTTGTCTTTGTGAATCGAACTCCCCGGAAGCTCTCTCGCTCCCCTCTTACGTAATTGTAACATAATTAGAATTGGAGTACTAGTAGAAGGAAGCAACCCTCTATCGGACCTTCTAAGTGAAGGTTCAACTAAAGTTGTTGGTGGAGGAGTTTGCTCCCCCACTTTCAAAGATCATCAACCGGTTCGGCACATCAACCCCATGTTCTTCAAATGAGTATTCCTCATGTGCGGCTTCGATAATGGAAGAAGACTCCAATCCGAAACATCATCATCATCAACTATGATTTTCTTTGATGTCTTCAAATCTGCTATGGTCTCATATTCATGAAAGGCCACATCCCTGGACACGACAATCTTTTTATTCTCTGGATCCCATAACCTATAATCAAACTCGCATCTCCAAATCCCAGAGGATACACGAACAGCTTCTATCATCAAGTTTCGTCTCTGCTCCTTAGGCACATGCATAACGCCTTGCATCCAAACACCTTCAAGTGAGAGTAAGTAACATCTTTCCCGGACCAAACTCTCTCTGGAACATCAAACTCTAATGGTCTTGAAGGAGAGCGATTCATCAAGTAGCAAGCGATCTTGAGAGCCTCACCCCAAAACGACTTGGGCAACTTAGCCATTTTTAACATACATCCGACTTTATCAAGGATGGTTCTGTTTGTTCTTTCAAAGAACACCATTATGTTGAGGAGTACCGGACAGATCTTCTCATGTCGATTCCATGTTCTGAGCAATAATTCTCGAACTCCTTTGAAGTGTATTCTCCTCGTTATCACTACGAAGGCATTTCAAAGATACGCCTTTTCTCGTTCCACCATCATATGAAACTTCTTGAGGTACTCAAAACCCGACATTTTGTTCTCAACACAAACACCCAAACCTTTCGTGAAGCATCATCAATAAAAGTAACAAAGTATCTGTCGGCTCCCATAGTTTCCACATCAATGGGACCACAAACATCGAGTATATTAACTCAAGTAAATTTCTTTTTCTTTCGAGATGATGAAGAAAAAGAAAATCTATGTTGCTTACCGAATAAGCAATCATCACAAGGGTTCAAATATTTACCTTTGGCAAAGGGAATGTGAGACTTCTTTGCCAACACCGCAACCCTTTCTCACTCAAGTGACCTAGCCGCCTATGCCACGGATCGGTGAAGAATCATCTTCAATCGCGTTCGGGTCACCTCGACGGTCTTCAATTGAGTCTTGTAAAGTGTATATCTCAATTTTCCTCTAGCAACAACAATTGAGCCTTTGGTGAGTTTCCACTCCTTGCCCCCAAAGATGTTGTAGTAACCATCTAGGTCCAAAGCATGAGTAGAAATCAAATTCGACGCAAATCGAACATGTCGCACATCTTTCGAATTACCGTGCAACCCATATTTGTCTGCACAAAGACATCTCCAATACCAACTATATCTGCAAAATTGATGTTCCCCATCTTTGCCTTACCACAATTCCCTTTCGATAAACAGAGAAGAAATCATTCCTCGGAGTAGCATGAAAGGATCTTTGCGGAATCAACAACCCATTCACTATCTCAGTATTAGTGACATGACCTTGATCCTCAACTAAAGGAAGCACAACCAAGTCTTCAATTGCATCGATATAGCAAATAGTAGTATTCGATCATTCGTTTTATTTTGATTTTTCTCATCATTACGTTTCTCTTTTCCACACTCTACAATTTTTCTTTATGTGTCATTCCTTGCCACAATGATAACAAGAGAATTTTCATTTTCCTTGAGACTTGCCTCTAGATTTACTCCGCCCCCTGGACCTCTGACGACTTCCGCCTCTATGTTATGCGGTAGTAACAAGAGCTTGTGAAGTTTCAATGCCTTTATCCTTTCTCCTAGTCTCCTCGTCAAAGAGACTATCCCGCCCTATGGATGAAGACAAGACACCGCACTTTGGAGCGAATTACTTAGAGACACCACCAAGGTTTCCCGAAATTTTTCGGCAACGAGCACAAGAGTAAAAGTGCACATGTAACTCATCCTTAAAGCACAATCTTCATAGCACGTAATTGATTGATCAATGCTTCAAATCATTCAAGTGCTCTATCATCGACCGCCCATCTTTGTACTTCATATTAACAAGCCTTCTAATTAGAGAAGCCTTGTTTCGAGCCCCCTTCCTCTCACACATATTCGCAATTTTCTCCACAACTCTTGTGCGTCAACTTCTTTGACATGGTGATAAATACGAGATCGATCCACTTTCGAATAGTCCCAAATAGCTTTTCTGGTGCAACTTCCTCCAATTAACATCGATATTTTCTCTGGCTTGTTTTGTCCAAATTCAATTGGATCAAATAAATCCTTGCAATAAAGATGATCTTCCATCATCGGTTGCCAAATTGAATAATTTGTAGCCGTCAACTTGACCATATTGCTTGATTTATCATCATCATCCACCATCTTGATTCCCACAAAGATTCCCGGAACACGAACTAACCGCGGCTCTGATACCACTTGTTGGGGTTACTCAACAAGAAAGTAACCCCTTCAACTCGAGAGACAGATGAATAAAATCCACTAAGCCACGAACAATGCACCAAATTAATCACACCACAAAGAACACAAGATTTAACGTGGAAAACCCTCCAAATCAGAGGAAAAAAAAAACCACGGGCCAAACTCCGAATAAATCCACTATATGAATAAAGAGTACAAGAATCTCAATTGAGGAAAATACAATATAACTCCTTCAAAGAACTTAAATGGTCACACCAAGATCTTGAAGAAATCCACCCTCAAATTGTACCCTTTCTCGATCACCAAGAAACCACCAAAGACTTCGCCGCGAGTCTTGATTCAAGATCTTGATGTATCTTCAATGTAGAGAAAATTGTTGTTGCATTCACCGCCTTGAACGCACAATGTAGAAGAGAGAATAAAAATTACCAAAAAATACAAAAGTTTGGCTGATTAGAAGAAATCCCCCAATTCGTTAATTCACTCCAATTTTCTTTCCTATTTTTTCTCTCCAAGATTCTTATTCCACAACCAATTCGTTGCTTTATGTGTTGGACTTTTCCATTTTGTGTGTTAAATACATGTATATCTTTGACATCAATGTACATTTATGAAAGTATTAATTTGTCAAGGACATCAATGCATGTTCCTACACGAGCGAAAAATCAATTTTTAATTGCCTCTTAAATTTGTTACTCATACACAACAAGACTCAGTTAATACTTCATGATAATTATTATGTGAATTTACTACATGTTTGTTTAATTTTTAAAACACTTTTTATTTTTTAAAAATTAACATATTTTTAAAAGTGTAAAATAATTTAATAAACTTTACATATCTTCTGTGTGCTTGGAGCACAAGAAACAACTAGTATGAATATATCAGTGCATAATTTTATAGCAACCACGTGCTAGAAATAAAGCCACCTACTACAGCCTCATGCACTTTAATGTGAAATTGAAAATATGTACGAGTAGTTGATGATTAGTCTTGAAATAATTGTCGGTGTCCTGTTTGGATCACTAATATAAGAGACTCGTTCCAACTTATATTTAATTTACTTTAGACAAACAGCATGTGCGTTTCAAAATTGATCTAGTGTTACTTTTATACTGTACTGACTTTAGCCTTAATTAATGACAACTCTTTTGGACTTAATTAATTATTTTAACGGTAATATAATATTCGAACTTATAAGTCCAAAAATTACATTAATTACCCTTTATTAAATTTATACGTAAAGTACCTGAACAGTTTATACCTAAATTAAAAATAGCATATGTCATCTTGTAAAAAAAGAAAATACTATCATATATCAAGATGACTTGATTAGTAATCTACAATATTTCGAGACTTTAAAGAATTTGATGTGGTATTTTATTTAAATTTAGTCGCTGAATGTTTGAATATATCTCTGAGTATGCAAATTTGAGGGGTGCTAATAGTTAATTTCTCGTCAAATTAAGCGTATCTGGTGAGATGGCACGTAGAGGGCTAGAGGCATCACTTGTCAAAATGCAAGATTTGGAGAGGTAGTAGTTCGACTCACTTAAGGAAAAAAAAAAAAAAAAAAAAACTATAGTTGATTTCTTATACCAATCAATTGGTCAATTACCCCAATGATTTGATAAGGTGTTTAGAAGTAAGAAGTTTTGGGTTCAAACTTTGATTGAGGCAATTGTTTCTTTCTTATAAAAAATAATTGATTTCTTATCAAGAAAAAAGTTAGTATAATTTACTCAACTTTATCCATGTTATGTTTTTTTAAGCTTACCTACCAATGTTTTTGGTACAAACACGGTACTCTTTCATTTACTTTTAAGATTATTATTTATCTCAAACTTTGCTGAAAGTTAATCTATCTTTAACTCAATTTATCCTAAATTAATACATTTCATCTCAATTTTAACCCATTAAATTTATGTGCGTAGGTATGTATCGATGCATAAATTAAAGTATTTCTTGTCAAAAGTGTATTTTTGATAAGAGAAAAATTAACTAATTAACTTTGCCTCCATGACTCAAATCCACAACTTCTTAATTACCCAAGAGACTAGGCTTTACATCAAATCAATGAGCTAGACATGTAGCTTGTTAAAAGTAGGCTACAAAAATTGTTTTTTGAATTACTTTAATAGAAAAAGGAATATGAGAACTTTTACTATGGGTATCAAAAAATACCTATGACTTGGGAACTACTATAATAACCATTAGATAAAAATCTAACGATTCAAATTAAATGTAATACATGAGTTTAAAAATAAGGTAACATGTTGTCCTTGTAAATCAACAATTATTAATTACATATGAATATAATGCACGGATAATTATGACCATTAATTACTTATTCAACCTTATAAATGTCCAAGTTTGACTAAACATAAACTTGATTGATGAAAAGAGAAAAATCTCAAAACAAAAAATGAAAATATGTTTTTTTTTTTTAAGCAAAACGAGATTTTTTAGGTATACTATTAATTAATACCAAACTATATACTTATAATATAATTTGGTGGAACAAGCTATGAAATTATTAAAAATAGAAAATAAGAAATATACATTAAAATTAAGTTCAAGTAAAACTCCTCCATATGTTTCTCGCTCATTTATAGATTTTTCTCATAAATTATTTTATTTAACAATTGAAACATAAAATGATAATTAATCCAAATTAGATATAAAATGATAAATATATTATTGGAACTGAGTTTTTTTTTTACTATTGACATTGATAAATAACATATAAAAAATAACTCAATAATATATATTTTCAAAAAAAGACTTAATGACGTACATATATGTTTTCGAAAAAAATTAATATATATATATATATATATATATAAATTTACTACTTGACTTTTCATGTTACTTGTTTACTAATCTCGAATAGAAGATCACTATTCTAAATATATTATAGTATTTGATTTTTTCAAAAAAATATAATGTATGATAAATATTAGTATAAGGATATTATTTTATGTTCTTCATGTTTATATTATAATTAAAATAATTATTTTAGGATAACTAATTTTTGTTTCACGTTAGAGGATTACATATATACTTCATTCTTCATAGATTAATTTATGTGTGGTAATAAAAATGATTTTCATTATCAAACATATAGCAGGAAATAATCTACTAACAATGTTTTAATTACTAAAATACAAAATTTCATGTTTATACATGCAATTTAAAAACTATATGACATCAATAACAATGTACAATCTATTGTTTTTTTTAAATAATGGTATTAACTTAAAAATAGTGTAATAATAAATATTAAATGAATGACTTCAAAAAAAAAAAAAAAGAAGTCAAACAAAATATTAAAAGAAAATTAATCAAGAATATCCGTAATTTTATTCAATTTATGCATTTTTTTATAAACAAAATACTCAAGCTTTTTTTAGGCCCGAACAAGCATTATATATAAAAACTTTTAATATACTAGTGATATGTATAATTGTCAAACTAGAATATCTTAATTTAATAAACATTGATCATAACAAAAATTAGTAATGTAATAATTAATGGGTACATACATAATTATAAACGATAATTAAACTATATTCTTATGTTAAAAATGAAAGTAAGAAATTAAGTTTAGTGTTGCATTTTTTTGAAGTTAAAATATTTTATTTTTTATTACATTTTTTTTACAAATGAAATACATATTATTTTTAAAAAGTACACAAAACGAAATATACATCATAATTTAAATTAAGTGTTAATTTTTTAAATCATGTTGTATTCTTTAACTATATTAATAATTTATTTTCTTAATTTTTATCAATATGTAATGTGCTAAGTGGCACGATTTAACTAGGTCTTTTTCTTCTCGAAAATAAAACTCAAGCTTACATTAAATGTTTTTGAAAGTTTCAAAGGGAAATTTATATTTATTAATAGTTTTGTTATCATCATTATCTGCTATAGTAGATCACCTTAGAAGTCTTCGTGTCATGGGTATCTTTTTGATACGCACCATGGCAGAAGCAGTTTTATATATATATATATATATATATATATATATATACCAATTATAAGAAAAAGACTAAAAAACTCCACATAATTACAAAATAATAATTCTAATAAATTAATAGCAGTGGTTTGCCCCTATTGGTTGAAATAATTAAAATCTGGAAGTGTACGTTTGTTCAACGTGTTACACATGTGCATTAAATATGCATATACTATAGCTAGCTAGGCTGACCAGTAACCACTGCTATTAATTTGGAAAAATGATATTTTGACGTCTACCCAACTTTAAATGTCTTCAATTCACACTTAATATAATCAGATGGGCTAAAATGAGAACATCATATCACATCATAAGACAAATTAGCTCACAAAAATCATTTATATGCATTTTCGAGACGTGGGCATACAAAGATCATTATGCTTAACACGTAGGTCGAGGTCGCATGAAAAGCTTATGTGAACCAATGTATCTTATAGTGTGACATTGTTGTTGTCATTCTAATATTTTTATAATATAATTTTATTGCGTCCGAGTGAGAGTACTATTGAATGCCTATCTACTATAATAACGTCAAAATGGCAAAACAATTAGCCAAGGCCGGTCCTAAGTATGTGTGCTGCTTGGGGACTCATGTACGGGGCCTTTAATTTTTATATAGTAATAATAATAATATGTTGCATTTTAAGGAAAATAATTTTTTTTCATAAAAGTAGAACTGAGTTAGTTGTTTGTTAAATAAAATAAAACTTTTCAAATAATTTTAAATTCTTAATTAGCGACACAATTAATCTCACAAAAACTTCTAAATAAAAAAAAAATCTCTAAAAACACGCACAAATTAATATTGTCCATCTTAAGGAAACACCTCAAAAAAAATTTATGTTAACCAAAAAATAAAGTTAAAATAATACAAATTAAATAACTAATACTAATGGCACATTCGAATGGCCCACATCGCGGGATTTTGAGCATCTTCTCGTTGAATATCATCGATATCACGCATTCCACCATCATGAGTACTTGTAGTCCCAAAAAAATTCATCATTACTGGACTTGCATTAAAATGGCGCGAAGATGTAGGTGCCCTATCAAATGGAAGGCTTCCGTAGCCTCGAATGCCATGTTGGGAGGAACTGATGGAGTATGTGGAGTGTCAAACTCGTTGAGAGGTACTGATGGAGTGTACACTGGAGTGTCATGCCTCGAACGTGTATCATCATCAGAAGATTGATGAAAAGCTTCAAATGATGTGGGCATATTATGCATGCGATAATCTGCATGTACTGCAGTCGAAGTCGATGCAGCTACATCTCTAATACGTGCAATAGACACATCATCACTCAATGTCAACTGATGAATAGATGTCATTCCATGTGCCTACATATTAAAAATTTATGAACTTGTATGCGAAAGTAAAATCAAAACAACTATTTGAAAGACTTCATGACTAAAAAAAATGAAATTGTACTTACCAATGCCTCAGCAATAGCTCCACGACGAGACATGAATCGTCGTGTAATGTGACGATACCATAGCATATACGGGTCGTAAAATTGCAATGGCTCCTCCAATATGTCATCAGTTGCAATATTGGAAGCACGTTCGTTCCACAGGCAGACATAAGCACTATATTCTGCACTTCAATCCTTATCCGTTTTCCTCTCAAGTCAATCTTATGTAGCTCCATGCTTGTGCTATGTAAAGGTGGTATCCTTTGTTTCAAACCGAATTGTCGCATGACTCTATCAGGATTATACATTTCGACAACACAGAAGAAAAAGCAAAGGTGCCCTCGTTCGCCAAATAGCACGACCACTGCTACAATACGCAGGCAGGTCCCCTATAACCGTCTCGGGATACGGTTCCCAAATTACCTGAATTTATAAAAAACAACTTGAAATGAAAAATCCGCATTTCACTATTGTAGAAAAAGGTATTTGGAAAAAATAATTAAGTATATTTCTTACTTCATCGGGTGCTTGCATGTCAATCATTTCTCGGTATTTTGTCAAGACATGCATTGATGTTCCCGTGGTCTCCAAGGCATGTCTCCACCTATAGAAATGTATAAAACAACACAAAGCATGAATGAATGTACATGTAGATTAATATACTCAAATTGAAATTATTATGTTAAAAAATACTAATTACCTATGACCATATGGAGGAGGTGGAAATAACTCTTCGTTTGGTATGATGTCGTCTCGAAGATGCCCTTTCATTATTGGTGCAAGAAAAGGCAACCTATCCCATGCCCATAATTGCAATAGTATGACCGGACCTGCAATCTCTGCTCCATCAACGTCGACTGCAAGACACAATTGTCTATATAGGTGAGCCAGAGTTGCACTACCCCAACTGTATTGTCATGCCTCCTCAAAATCCTCCAAAAATTGCAAATACGTGATGTGAACTAGATTGTTAGACTTGTCCGCAAGTAACGTTCCTCCAAGAAGTTGTAAGATGTACGCTCTTGCGTAGCGTTGCACTTCCACATCATCAGCATTATTTGGAAGGTCTAGAAACCATCTTGATAGTTGGCGAATTTGGATCCGTCCTCCAGTCCTGTTGTTTTCAGGGAATGGGAAGCCTAGTTGTGTCATACATAAGGCATCGTAATCCTGCTCGACACGACCAGTGATTGGTAATCCATCGACAGGTAACCCTAAGATGATTTGTACATCTTGTAGGGTAATAGTCATCTCGCCAACTGGGAAATGAAACGTGTGCGTTTCTGGCCTCCACCTCTACAAGGGCAGTAATGAGATGCCAATCAATTGATATGAAACCTATTCGCGTCGTTCCATAAAACCCAGATTCCTGAAGATGCCCAACTATTCGTTGATCCAGTGGGACCGATCGATGTAGTGCAGCTGAATTACGCCTAATAGTCAATATACCAGGCTCCTATGGAAAACGAGATTTAAGTTACATTAGTTAAAATGTAGCTACGCATATATAAAATTAGAGAAACAGGCGAAAAGAAGTACTACCGGTTCATTCCAAACGCGAGTAGATCTATGTAGAGCTTGCATAGTCAACACCGAATCATCTATAGGGCCAGGATCCATATCGCGCTTGAGCCCAAAATCATTAGTAATGTTGTCATTAATTCCATAAACCAATGATGAAACAATACAAGTGGCGATACATTCCATTCAAGAAACAATAAAGTTAAAACAAAAGTGTGCGAATAATACGAAAACATCGATTCGCAAAGGGAGCAGAGACTGTACTAGTGTAGTGTTGTTTCCATCATCAGTATGGCATGCAAATATGCAATCAAACATTTTTAGAGCATGCATGGATTGATTGTTATGCTCTATAATTGGAAAAACACATCAAAGGCTTTACTTCAAAGGCTTTACAACTGTTGAAAAACAAATGTCCATCAATGTCACATTTGACAACAATTCACCAATCTTTAATACATGAAAATCATAGGGGACTAAAAATATAAACACAAGTAACACAGCAATAATGATAGATCATAGGGCCACAGAACAAAAAAATGACTCATATTTAGTTGAGTCGATCTGAAAATCATAGGGGACTAAAAATATAAACACAAGTAACACAGCTATTCTTTGTGTATTTTCTCACTTTTACCTAAAGGAAGTGATGAATGGCATAGACTGGGTTGGGATTATCTTAATTGAAGTGCCTGACAATAGGTAATGTATGATGTTCAACTCCCCTTTTGAAATATACCTGAATTTCCAGCCAAAAATTGAAATGAAATAGCTAAATGACTTTCAGTTTTTTTTTTTTGTGTATTGATATTGAAAAACTTATTGCCATATTTTTATGCATCCACACCTAATGTATTAATACTTCTTAGAAATAATAAACGGGTGGTTCTCTCCTTTATTTATCAAAACGGTGGTTCGCTTCATGACTACTGAGATGAAGATAAGATGCTTGGAATTTGTAACACTAGAAGGCTCTTGGTCACGTGTTCCTACATGAAAAATAAAAACAAACATAGTTTAATTTGTAAGGTGCTCATAGTGAGGTGTGCTCTTTATTGCACCTCTCTCCACTTTGCCTCCAGTCTTTGGGTTTGCCACAAGAATGACAATTTATGCACAAGTGAATATAGTTTGAACATGTTTATATGCATAAAAACTACTGGAGACTTGCTGAAAACTAGCATTGGTGCTATAATATAAGGGAACAATCAGTATTCACTGTTCAGGAATTAAAGAACTAAAAGAGGGGCTCATACATAGTCAAGAGTCAAGTGGGAAATTATTGACTCTGATTTCCATTAGCATAAACATAATTAAATCAAAAGTGGGAGCACTTGCACAGCAATATCAAATTCAAACTTTTCTAGGAGGGCATTGGCACAGAAAGTAAAGTCACAACCACTTTCTTTAGATATGTATTCTCCAACTAAAACATTCAAATGCCTCTTAAGAGCTGGCCTATTGTAAGAACAGCTGGGACTCAAGAAAATAATGAATCATATTGAGAATCCAAAAGGGGCCACAACTGATCAAACTCGTTAAAACTAATCCTTATTGAATAAGAGACAAAAGAAGTAGAAAAAAAGAAAAATATGATACAAAGTGACAAACACAAGGAAAATAGAATAAAAAAGAATCAAATTTTTTCACTCTGCTAGATTTAATACAGTTGATGGAGTGATCAAACACTAGGAAATTAGAAGTGGATGCGAAACATAAGACTTGAAATAGCCTATCACTATGAAGCACTATGAAGCACTAGGCAGTTGTTCTTGCTGACGACGAGAGCAAGTGCGTCTATTGTGTCCATCCTGCTTACACATACTACATCGCAGCGTTGTTGGGGTTTCTCTCCATTCCTTCTTTCGCTGCATATGACGTGGCTGTTTCTGATTGCCTCTCCAATCCATCTATGTGCGCAAACGTCTTGTTTGAGGACGACCTTTTTTGACTTGCTTTCGAGATGGATCAGCCAGCAACGTGTGTGGAAGTCTAGCGCTAGGCCAATAATCTTCGTGAGGAATGGGTTGGAAATTCGCAGCATAACATTGACTGTACACAGACAATCTGTAGTATGACTCAATGTACTGACAGTTATCTATGGCAACACTGGCGCAAACTGCTTGAACATGGGAACATGGAATGCCAAAACACTGTCATTTCATACAAGTGCATCTACGAGCCTCCAATTTCACCACTTGCTTGTTAGACCCTTTTCTCAAATGATAGCCACGTGGTGCAGTGATGACTTCAAATGTACCATTCTCACGATTCACTAATGTCACATTGTGCCCTCCAGCCGCCTTTCTCCAATGTGACAACTTCTTCAGTGCGTACCTTGTGTACATTTCGCCCTTCCTGAAATTGCACCTATTTCGTCTCGCCTTTTGTTAAAGTACGCCATGACACGATAGAATGTCAGTTGCACTAAAGCGGTGATGGGGTAAAATCGCGAGCCTTTAAGGACCCCGTTAAAGCATTCTACATTTGTGACAAAATATCCATATATGTATTAGCTTCTAAATGTAATAAATCAAACACATTAAATATATAATGGTAACAAAATATAGACACAATGAATACCCGCTAGATTTGTAGTTATCCATCCGTATCGATTACATTTTCCGTATGCGTTCGTCCATTGTGCTCGATCAAGGTCATTAAACCACGCAATATATTCCGCATTCATTTCATGAAGTTCTTTCATGGCTGCCTTAAATTTGCGTGGTTGATGTTGTGCACCGGCTAAGTACACCATATCCTTTAATTCTCTGCTCCCGAACCTCATGTTGAAATTACTGCATATGTGACGGAGACAAAATCTGTGGTGAGCTCTTTCACGGGTCCATCCATTTTGAGGATTGTTCATTGCCAACAATATACCAGGGTGTCGATTAGAAATGACACATATACCATCCTTATCAGTCACATGATATCGCAAGCAAGTCATAAACCATCCCCAGCTGTCTTGACTTTCCTCATCAACAATGGCAAATGCTAAAGGAAATACATGACTATTACTATCAACAACAGTGGCTATTAGGAGTTTTTGTTTGTATTTTCCATACAAGAATGTGCCATCAATTTGTATCAGTGGTCTGCAATGTCTAAAGCCTGCAATAGAAGGTGCAAATGCCCAAAAAATCCATTTGAATACAACCTCATTGTTGGCATTAGGCTCGCCATGCCTCCATTCCACACGTGTCCCTGGATTGCTTTCTTGAAGAGCGGCCATCCACCGCAGCAACATTTTATACGATTCTTCCCAATCTCCAAAGACTTTAGCAATTGCTTTCTTCTTCCCCAACCAAACTTTCTTATAATAAACGTCATAACTGAATTTGTCCTTGATAATCTGATGAAGCACTGGAACTGAGATGGACGGATCTCTTCTCACCACATTTTCTACTTCACGGCATATAACGGTGGAGTCCAAATGCGCATGATCCTTGGACGCTTTTAGCATAGATACATGTATGTGGTCCCGCATATTTACTTGATCTCAAACATTCCATGGGATTTTCTTCTCGAACACCGCAACCTCCAAGTACATCCATCTAAATATTTCTTACAACGACAATCCATACATTAGGTGTAGAATGAGTCACCACAAATCGCCCGTGTCCTTTGATGCTATACAATTTCACGGCATCTTTGGATATCTACTTTACACATGAATCGCATGCTTTTCTCAAATTCTGATGCCTCATTCCATAAAGACCTAGAAGGGGTCATTGCATTCTCATGGATGGGTTGCATTGCCTCACTACTTAATTCCATAAATACAGATGAAGGTACGACAAATTCACCTACACCCACGTGCGCACCATCAATTCCAGCAGTCTCTTCATCGAAAAAATCATCGTTCTCATATTCGTTTGAAATTGGAGGACAAGATAATGAGCCATCATCGGCTATGACTCGATTTAATGTATATCGAATCATGCCATCATCAACATGATGAGCATCAACCCCTTCATCGTCTACATCATCATCGCTACTCTCTTCACTAGTATCTCCGTCACTACCGCAATAGTCATCATCTTCACCAGTATTCAAATCATCACAGGAACGAGGATCCTCGTCCATTTCGGGATTTGCAGTCATCATAGGCGATGCACAATGACTATGTTCATAAATTGGTTGAGTACTAGGTCCAGCTCCATAATCTAACACTATATTACAATTGGAACTATTATACGATTGTCTCGGAACTAAATCGATATAAAGCTCCATGCAATTTGGTGGTGGAAATTCTGCCACAATCTCCCAAGCATCTTTGAGACTCGACTCATCATCTATTCGCAAAGGGACATAGTTGGCCGTTCCACTTCCAATGTACGCATGATATCGATATGTCATGTTCAATATCAGTTTTTCATTGTCTATCTCCAATGAATTACATATAAAACTCAAAAGTTGCTCGTACCCTAAACCCATCTTCGATCTGAGATGTCGAATAGGCGGTTTCGTGTACGAAATCCCTGATGGTCCATCAATCATATATGTCTCCATTCATATAGCACAACAAAGTTACTCTTCGATCAACCATTATTGAATCTATATATGTAGAATATAAAGCATGATCAATAGAAGTGATAATAATTAATACACTTACTTCGCACATGTAAACTTAACAAGCTCCATCGTATCCCTCCAATGTGTATTTCAAAAAATTTGTTGCTGGTATATGTACCTAGCTAAGTGTTGAAAAAATTTGTAGCTATGAAAATGGGCGACATGCTCTCTAATATCCCTAGCTAATATGTGCTAACAAATCGTGATCACTTAGTTCTCTATGCTCCTTGAGTTATGATAAAATTTGTGACAAACAAGATGTTACTTTATGCAAATATACGAGATTACAAACGTCGTTTCTATGCTTTGTCATTGAGCTACAAAAGGAGACAACTTTATGTCTAAATAAACTAAGTCGCAAAACTTAATGTCATTGCTTCTTGAAGTCTAGCATGTCATTGAAGAGATTATAGTCCTAACTTCCATTTTGCTATTTAAGATATAACGCACAAATCATTAGGTCAACTAAAATAAAATCATGGCAATTTAAATTTTGTTTCCCGTTTGTTACGTAGTACAGGGTTTTTCATTTTTTTCTTTTTGGCCTAGAGCTAAAGATCTAGTACAATGTAACTTCACCTTAGGTGGGAAAGTTGAAGTGGCCTCGCGCGCGCATTTTCCTTTATGAAAAGATCTAAACCTTCGAATAGGTGAAAAACTATAACTACGAGAAACCAAGAAAAATATGGTGATGTGAATGAACTTACATAAATTCAAATGTCTTAATGGAAGGATTCTGTTAAGGGTGCCGGTCCTCGAAAATTGTTACTCATTTGAGAACTTATTGATCTCTTGATATATGACACTTGAAATTTAGGAATAAGAATGGACTCACAAAACAGTCGGCGCAAATCCCCATTAGCTAATTTTCTTTGTATTACTTAATTAAGCTTTCTCAACTTCCTTGAATTTAATGCCGCCAAGCAAATCTTTGTAGTTTAGTTCAATTTGTAGCTTTATATGAAGGGAAACATGAACTCTAGCTAATATTTCTTTTGTTTTCGTTTTGTGCAGGAGTCAATAATATAAATATAGTGTGTTTTTTAGTATCTGATGCCCAAATATAGTAGAACATGAGCATACAAAGTTTTTAGATCATGGAAATTAACTGTTCAACACAACACCAATGCACATTATATTCATCAATTAAGCAAACTCTAAGCGTACTCTTCTAATGTTGGAACATGACCATACAAAGTAGAACAATGTGGACTTAATTCAGCAATTAACACATTTGGTGGAAAAAAATTACCAACACAAAATAGACCGGCAGGAATGTGAGTAGTGATCGGCGAGTACAGTACACAAGAGAGGCGAGTGCGAAGGCAGCAATGGCGGGGGAAGACGTGCCTGCGTTGGACGAAAGGCTACTTGCAGCGGACGGCGGAGGCCTTCTTGCGGCGGACGGCGGCGGCAGGGGCGGAGGCGTCCCTCCAGTACACACAGAGATCTCGGTGAAGCAGAGAGCAGAGAGCTCGGCGAAAATTTTCGAGGCACAAAGCTCGGTGAGACGGAGATGCAAAGAGAGCGGAGAAGGCACAAAAAGCGGAGCAACCGAGGGATGCACAGGGAGAAGAGAGTGGAGCAACCGAGATCCACAGAGAGAAGGAGATGCACAGAGTGGTTTTAGGGTTTTGTTGGAAATAACTCGGTTTTGGGGTTTAGTTGCCAAGAAGTCGTGACCACGGGTCACGACTTCTTCGTTGTTTCGTTTTTTTAAAAACATGACATGGCGGTGCCAGGAAGTCGTGACCACGGGTCACGACTTCTTCGTTGTTTCGTTTTTTTTAAAAAATGACATGGCCGTGACATGGCGATGACATGACACTAAATGTGTTATGTTGGGAAATATTTTAGCAGGTATGTTACTATGTTAAATATTCATCTCAATTGTATTAATCAAGGAAAAAATCCTTCACTTTTCCCTCTTTTTTTTTTTTTTTAGCAAAGAGATCTTCACGCCAAAATTGATCAAATTTTCCACTGCATTCAAACTTTCTATTCAATAAAAAGAACATGATGTATGTTTTTTTTTTTTTTTTTTTTTTGAAGAAATAAAAATTTCATAAATCATCAATGGCACTCGATACATTCAATAGAACGAACATGACAAGATGTAGAATCAATCACCTTAACAAATTGATTTGATAATCCTAATTGTTAATTCAAAAAAACATTCAAGTACGGCTTTCAAGATCTGCAACAATCATTTTCTTACTTCTGAAATGAATATTTTGAAACATATCAGAGATTATATCATGATCAATTCTCTTATTTTTATGGAAAAAATATGTAAGTAGTGCCAGACAAGGAGACATATATATACAAACCTGCATTCGACAACGCCCTTCATTCTCGAGCGCGCATGTAGGCCAAAATGCATCGAAGGGCGGACAATATATAAGTGCATGTCCAACCTGCGTGTCAAGTCACATCTTGACGCGACCTCACCTTAGTGTTATGCGCACCAAAACTTTTATATATATATATATATATATTAATTTACGTGACTAGCTTGGGCGATGCAATTCTAACCTTTCCCAACTAATTAAAATATGTCAAACTTTCCTAAAAAATAAAAATGAAAATACGTCAAACATTTTAATTTTGCCAAGTACCATATATATAAGCACGTGGGTCTCTTATCCAAATATTAAATTCATGAAATATCATGAATGCATTGAATAGCAAGGCCATTTGGCCCTCTATAAATTAACACCACTAGCCCTTCACTACATGCACCATCTCAAACCATCGATCAACTATATTTCCTAACACAATGCCTTTCCCACTCTTGGCCACCACCCCTATTTCCTCCCCCCTCTCCCCCAAAAACCCTCTTCATCGCCAACCAACAAAGAGTCCTAATAATACTCATTCACTTCGACTTCCCAACACCGTATCTTGTGAGCAAAAACAAGTCAATAATAATGGATCATCTCATCAAGGGATCGACCGACGAAATGTCCTCCTCGGCCTCGGCGGCCTATACGGCGCCGCCACAACCACCATGGCGGGCGGCAAGGTGGCCAACGCCGAGGGCGGGCCTGTCCAACCTCCTGACGTCTCAATGTGCATACTTGCCACCGACTCCCAAGCCGGCGATGAACCTGTGAACTGTTGCCCTCCGAACTACTCCACGACCAACATAATCGACTTTCAACTCCCTTCAAGCTATGAACCTCTGAACCAACGCAAGCCCGCCAACAAGCTCTCTCCTAGAGAGATCGAGAGGTACAAAGCCGCCATCGCGAAGATGAAGCAACTAGACCCTAAGGACCCTTGGAACTTCATGCAACAAGCCACCATCCACTGCACCTTCTGCAATGGTGCCTTCTTCCAAGTTAACTACCCCGACAAGCTTCTCCAAGTGCATGGGAACTGGCTTTTCCTCCCATGGCACAGATACTACCTCTACTTCTGGGAAAGGATCCTCGGGAAGATCATCGACGATCCAACGCTCGCGATCCCTTACTGGAACTGGGACACCGCCGACGGCATGTTCATTCCTAATGTTTACCTAGACGATAAGTCTTCTCTCTACAATGACAATCGAAACCATGATCATTACAAGGCATTGATGGACTTTAACTATAGTAATGAACCAACGCCAACTCCAAACCCTAAGCCTGATGAGTATGACAAGGTGATCAAATCAAATTACGACAAGGTCGAGAAACTTTTCACGAAGGACCAATTGGCTAAGGCGAGTTTGTTTATGGGGCAACCGATAGTTGCGGGAGAGGAGAATAAGACTCTGACAGAGAATGCAGGGGCGATGGAGATACTGCACAATTTGGCGCACGAATGGGTCGGGCCGGTGGCGAAGCCGAACCACGATATGGGCAACTTTTACACTGCTGCACGGGACACGTTGTTTTTTGCTCACCATGCTAATGTTGATCGAATGTGGGATATTTACAGCAAAAAAAGAGGGAACAAGGTTGAGTTCAATCAACCTGATTTCCTTGAAGCTTCGTTTCTTTTCTATGATGAGAACCGCCAGCTCGTCAGGTGTAAGGTAATTAATTAGTTAACTATCTTTCAATTCATCCAAAAAAAAAGTTAATTTAATTATATATGTTGGGCAACGCAGACGTGTGTGGCCTAGTGGTAAGGGTGAAAACGAGGTTGTAAGAGTTAGGTCGTGCTCCGTGGGAGTTATATATCAGACAAAGTGTGGATACTCGAAGTTACTCAAATAAAAAATTATGTTGGCCTGCCCGCTCGTCCATGGGTCTTATTAATAATGTCCTTAACTTAACCACTTAACACTCACATATGTGGGGTTTTAATTAATTACTTCAAAAGGCCTCGGTACTATTTAGGAAGAGATAACCTTTTAAGTATTTTTTTATAAAGTCACACTTAACGATTTGAGACTATATTTCAGCCCACAAATCTCAACAAATTATCTATCTTTTAATTAATTAATTGATTTCTACCACCAAAAAAATTAATTGATTTTTCCTAGCTAGCTAGATTTCCATAAATATATAATTTATGTTGAGAGCTTAGTTTCGAGCTCTCAAGACATAGATTCTGATGCATAACACGCGGGTCAAGATTACATGTAAAGCTCTTGTAAGTCGATGTATTTTGTGGTGTGACATTGTTTGTTGTTATTAATATTTTAGTATTAATTTTCCTTGTTTCTTTTTTATAAAAAAATAATATATGTGCATGCATTTGGTCTAAATATTAACAACATAAATAAATATTGTCTCCTTATTTGCACAGGTTAGCGATAGCCTTAGTGCTGAGAAACTGGGGTACACATACGCGCCAGAGGTATCCCCATGGGAAGGCATTAGTCGACGCATCAGAAAGGAAAAGACCGGGAAGAAACAAGAAGCCAAAAAGCAAGTACAATTGGTTCAAGTCTCGGAATTCGGAACCCAACCCCGACCACTCGACGATCCGATACGGGCCCTGGTGCCACGACCCAAGAAAAATCGATCCAAACAAGAGAAGGAAGACGAGATCGAGGTCCTCGTTGTCAATAACATTCAGTTCGAGCCCGGGACCAACATCCGGTTCGATGTGTACATCTCGAAACCCGTCGAAGGCCTGGCCACGCCGGACTACGGCGAGTACGCCGGCCGGTTTAGTAGGATTCCACACATTCACAATAAGAAGTTTCACCATACTGGTAAGGCAAGGCTTCAAATTGGCATAACCGAGTTGGTGGAGAATATTGATGCGGAGTCGTCGGAAAGTTTGGTGGTAACTTTGGTGCCTAGGATGGGTTATCCGTCCATTGGTGGGGTCTCTATTGAACTTCAAGAGATCGATTATTAGATTATATAATTGCTACCATGCATGCAGCCTATGTATGTAGGTACGTACGATCCTAGCTACGTACCATGTGGTGGTGCTATGTAGTTGATATATATAATGATGATTTGAATAATGGGAGGGATTAGCTGAAATGTGGTTGGCCTGTGATCAATCATAATTGCTAGCTCTAGCTAGCTAGATAGCTATCTTAATCTTTATCGATCGATTATGATTAGGTACGTACTGTTTGAAATGTTTTTTTTTCCATCAAATTAGTTAAGCTGCCATGTTTATTCATAGTGCGCTTTTATTTTATTTTTTATTTTAAAAAAACTAACTTATTTTCGTGCGCTTTGGAATGAAAAGTCTGAACCTGTCCCTTACAATAATACCATATAACAAACTATTGCTACAAAGCCACGTGCATGGTTGAAATGCGTGACTTTCTATCACTTATGATTAGTGTTCCTTTTTTTTTTAAGCCCGTGTTCCTTAATTTGCTGAAGAAAACTGTGACTGAATTTATAACTGGATAAGTGGATCTGGAGCCATTGTAAGTTTCCATAAAGACAGTTTGGTGGGTAAGACATCTTGAACGCTGCGCGAATAAAAAAGAGAATTTTCTTCGAAGCCTTGATTTTCCACAAATCTTTCCAAAAGTTGGTCTACTTGTTCTCCCTACGACTTGATTCACCAATTAATCGAGCTGAATTGCCAAGTTATATTGATTTCTCCAAGTGTCATATACCTCCCTGTCCTTGCATCCCTCCCTATTAATTGGTGTTGCCAAAATGTAATTTGCTTCCCTCCCGCTGAAAATCTCTCTTACCATATCTTGCTTCCATCTTTTCGAAATTAGATCAATCAAATCCTTTACCCATCGCAATCCCTTCCTTTCTTGGAGCCCATAGCTTAACTCTTTTTCTTTTTCTTTTTTTTGTCACCCAATAGTCTTCCCAAATCCTGATTTTGGCCTCGTCTCCTATTCGCAACACAAATCATTTTTTAAATTTTGGCCTCGTCTCCTATTCGCCAACGCAAATCATTTTTTAACAGCTCTCTGCCCTCGATAATTCCTTTCAATGCCCAAGATGGTCTTGAGCCTTAGTCAACACTCATGAAACCCCCTCCCATATAATATTAATTTACTTCTAAAAAATTCGCGTAACAACAGATTTTCTCTTTTTTTAATTCTCCATACTTGTTTTGCTAAAAAAAAAAACTGATATTTGAACATCTCAAGATCCATGAATCCTAAAAAATGTTAATGACACCCCAAGTGACACCTATGTGACGTAGCGTGACAACTCACATTTATAAGAATCGTCGTACGCGCTTCGAGATAGTGGTGTTATGCCATAAGAATTATTTTGCGCACACGTGGAGTTTGCGTATCAAATCACAATGGTGTCACTTGGGTGTCATTTGAGATGTCATTCTAGCATTTTTCCTGAATCCTAATCCTCTTTCACCCTTTGGTTTAGTCATCCTTTCCCATGCATGTACACCAGTGTATACCCTTCTCCATCTTCGGACTAGCGCACCAAAGATTTTCCATGGTTTGAGATAAGCACCTATTGTACTTTTTGGAAGAAGAAATACAACCGTACGATGATTCGGTATTGCTTGAGCCATCGCCTTCAACAGTATTGCTTTACTCCCTGCCACGTGATGAGCTTATTATATTCAGCCTTTCCGCTAGCCCATTAATTACACGTACATTTGTTTCCTGGTTTGTCCTTCCGCAAATTAATATTGTATGTTGGGCTAGCTCGATCTATGCGTGTTCGATCAAATAAACTAAAGTCCTATATATGATATGATATGATAAATATGATATGATATATATCTACCCATGTAATTAGGTGGATTGGGCGCGTATCTATAGCCCAATAAACATGTTTAATACTTACCGATTATAATATGTATCTTTTTTAATTTTATGAAAATGCTACAATTAGTCTAACAAAAATGCTACAGTCACACAGTTTTAGTGACGCATCTGTTTAAAACGTGTGATATATATACACATGATTATTTTATCTTGCCTTACTACTTGATCTCGAACTCCCGCTACCTCTTTCAACGTTGCAACCTACCAAATCATTGTTGGGCGAGGTACTTAGTTAACAAAGGTAGACCCACAACTCGGGCGAGTGGGTGTGGTTTAGTGATAAGGGTAAAAATGAGGTTATGTGAGTTACGCGCACGATCTCGATTTCAATTCTTCGTGACAACTAAACGTAGGGCCAAGTCTCTTTCCGCCGCAATCTTAGGACCCGCGAGACTAATCACATAAAATATCTTGGCACACATGGTTATTTGAAAAAAAAAAAAACAGAGGTACGTAGACCCACTTTATTGTATTAATTAAAAAAAATTGCACGGCTTTCAAAAAGATAGGTGACTTAAATCTTATAAAAAAAAAGATAGGCGATTCCTTTAATGTGTTAGAACAAATCATTAAGTTGTTTCTTTCCTATTAAAAAAATATAGTGCTATTTAGACTCATAAAAAAAAAGCAGCCCTATTTGAACTCAATTTTTTTTTATTCAAATTGATCCTCAAACACTGCACAACTACTCATTAATTTCAATATGCATGTGAAGAACATGAGTGCGGCGAGTACGTCGGGCAATTTAGTAGGATTCCTCACTTGCACACTAAGAAGGATCATCATGGAAGGAATGCAAGGCTTGAATGGGCATAACCAACTTGTTGGATGTTATGGAAGCGGAGTCGTCGTCCGAAAACTTGGTCGTGACCTTGGTTCCTAAGATGGGTAAGTGTCCATTGGAGGGGTCTTCACTGAACTTCAAGAGTCGGATATTTGATTGATTAATTACTAGCTAGAACTGTGGTGTGCTATGCTCGTGTTGATTTGAATAAAGTCAAGGAGTAGTTGCAATATTAATATTGATGAACTCAATTATTGCTAGATCTATTCCTATAAAAAAAAAGTTATTGCTAGCTCTATTATTGTTCACGTGTTTAAAGTATTATTATTCAGTCAAATTAATAGTGCTGCTCTGATCGAGTACTGTCTGTCTGTTTGAGATAATGTAAGGACTTTATTTTTATATTTTTTTTTGAACTATAATTAATTATGCGAGAATAATACCTATGGCAGCACAACAACGCGTACCCCTCTGCAAACCAATAAAACACGTTTGTCATGCATGAGCTCGTATCCTGAGACGAATACGACACTGATGTTTTGGGGTGTGAGTTGGGGGATCAGTTGCGGAGGAGGTGTTATTCTAACATTTTCCTATATATCACACCAACAAAATGTCAAATGTAAGTGCTAAAAGTACATGAGTTTATTACTTTAGCGATTCCCAAAATTGAAGGACCACAGCTACGAAAAGTGTTTAGGATGGAAACACTAAACATTATGTGCAAAGACAAACTTGAAGTTTAGCTAGGGTTGTGGAGATACTGAGTGGTTTAAACCAAAATAAAAAGAGTTTAGCTAGGGTTGTGCTACAACACTACTCCCAACACACACGGAATTAACGCACACCCCTCACATCTACCCTCTATATTTTCTCTCGAGATGTAGACTTACGAATCTCGAGGTACACAAAACTATTGTCAAGAGAGGGTGCATGTTGCGCGCATGGGGTGTTATTCTAACATTTTTCAAAAATTAAATGACCTCAAATCCCATAGAAAAGTGCTAGAATGACAACATCAAAAGTCATTCATGCGCGCCTCGAGACGTGAGCATACACAGATCTTGATGCATAAAACGTACATGAGTCGAGGTGGCATGACAACAGACTTTTGTGAGTCAATGTGTCTTGTAATGTGTCTTTTATTGTTGCGGTCATTCAAGTATTTTCCAATACCAAAACTAGTACATGGACAACAGTAAAGACATTTTCCCGAGTGGGCCGGATTTAAGATCAGCCCATTTACATTGACTTGGGTTTGGAGTTCTATTACATAATTACGTGGGCCGGGCTCGTGAGAATTCAATCTCACGCATTTTCGTCACTTATACGATGATCCTTGGGCCTTGGTCGTTGGAGTATTTCTGTTCATTAGGGGTGTCATTTTTTTTGTCCGGCCAGCCGTCCCGATTTTGTTCAGGCTTAGAAAAAAAAAAAAAGGGTTTGTACACTAATTTTTCAAATCCGAGTCGGGTATGAGCAAGACTTTGATGTCCAAATTAAAATTCAGGCCGGGTCTAGACAAAACCCTCTAAAACCGATCTCGACTCGGACTTCAAAAGATGCATATTTTATTTTGAAAATATATTTTTATACATAGTATAATTCACAAAAACAACAATAGAAATAAGAAAACCACATAGCTTGTATAGAAAATGTACTATTTTAATTTCGAGACTTGCTAAATTGCTTAAGATAACATTATATGTTTTGTCTTTTAACAAAAAAATATTATAATATCTTGTAATTTAAAATAATAAATACAAATTTAACATTACTTTATAAAATTATGTTAGAGAATATTATATTATGAAGATTTTACAATGACTTTAATGATTAAAAATGCTTTTAAACATAAAATAATTTTTTAAAAATTCGAAAAATCCGGACATTTGGACAACCATGATTAAAACTAAACCGGGTCTAGTTATGAAAAATTTGTCCGAATTTACAATCGGGTCGGGTCCGAACAATGCAAATGCTCGTTTATATCAAGGGCGACCCGGACCCAGACCCGTCAAGACCCGTAAAATTGACACCCCTACGTTCATCTAATTAAAATGTTTGGAGCACCTGCAACATACATGGTAAAAAGTGTGACATTTGACCCACATGTTATGTATCGGGTTATGTGTATGTCAGCATCTCGAGACATGTATGACTTTTATGAGCTAATATTTCTTGCAGTGTGACATCCATTATTATTCTAGCACTTCTCTTCAAATTTATACTAGTTGATAACTTTGATTTTTGAGCATAGAGTACAAATATCCGACATTATAATTAATTTAGATTAACAGAGGCAATTGATGATCTTAGTTATATTATTAGCTCGATAAGGCTACAACAAAATAAGCAAGGGAAGTGCTATGCACAGCTTCACGAGCCATCAATATGCGCTTTAAGATGCATATATATATTTACGATGCATGTGTATCTGTATTTCAAGGTGCCTATAGAAGACTTGTTTGGCTGACTTCCTATCTCGACGTAAATTCAACGGATTAAAAATATATATATATATATATATATATATATATATATATATATATATTTAATCATGAGCGTTCGGTGTGAGCTTTCGATTATTTTCACGAGCCCTTGTCATAATCGGTCGAGCGTATTTCAATGGCCCAAGCGAGGATACCACCATGGCGAGGCCCTAAGGGGAAAGTGAGGCGACCCCCCCCCCCCCCCCCTTTTTTTTTTAGAAAAACTATATATTAAAATTTTAATTTTTTTCATAATTAAAGAATTACTACTTATTAAATAATAAAATATTCATGTATTTTTCATTAAATTTTAAATTTTAACTTTCTACTTATAGAAGTAGCTCTTTCAACTTATTCTTTCATTCTTAGAGACATTATCTTTTAATTTGCATATGCGTATTAATTACACTATTCTTTTTAAGTATGATTGACATTATTTTCTTAATATAAATATTTTAAAGATGATTTGATAGACTTTTGACTATGTTATTGTGCATCAATTGAGCAAGTTTTATTTTTTTTATGAGATTTGCTTTGTTTAACATGTATAAGAATTCATTTTTTTTTTTTCCATATAGATCTATAATTGAAGGGTCCCTACATTGTATTTTGCCCAAGGCCCCTAAATACTTTGGACCAACCCTGGATACCACACAAGTAGGGGTGACAATTTAGTTCATGACACAATTAACACGATACGACACGACACGTAATGAAACATATCGTGGGTTTGACATAAGTGGATCTGAGTCATAAACATGTTAACACATTTATACACGATTAATAAACTGCTTAAGTCGTGTGCTTAACTCACATAACTCTCCGACCACTTTTACATTGTGGCAACCCAATCTGGTCAACGGATTATATTTAAGTACGTATACAAAAATTGTCTCAAAAGTATTTGACCACACCTAGGAGTACCACAGTAAATTTGAACCCAGCTAGCTGCACAGTGGAGGGTCGCGCGATTGAAGTAAAGATTGTTGAAAGCTCGTGATGTATATTTAGATTCTCAAACGATATATTGTTTGAATCTCGGTCTCTAGTTGTCTTCTTTGCTGCATCAATTGTAGTTCTTGAATTCTGTTTATTGCTAATTAACTATGTGTTTGATGAAATGCTTCAAAGAGATGATGAACTACTTTCTCGCTATAATGTTAATGTTTGCTACTCGTTCTGTTTACTTTTTATTTTTATTTTTGAGTAACCATGGGTATCTAGACACTCATGGCCCAACGTTGGCTGTCGTGAGGAATCGAAACCGAGGTCATGCGCCTAACCTACACAAAAGTTGATACAATATTCCCGACAAATTATTGATGGTCGATCGATATGTGTTTCTTTTACTATGAGAAATTGTTTATAATCCATTAGTTACAGTTATATACATTAGTATTAGGGGCAGGCTGAAGTTAACTTGGTACGCATTAATTATGAGGGATTTAAATGGTTTGGATTAAAGCTCGTCACCCAATTGGATTAGATCGAGCACAATGAAAGAGTTTGATCCATGTAGCCATTTAGCCGACCCAAACTAATTTCAGATTGAGGCTATGTTGTTGTATATACATTAGCTAGCTATTGGACTATTCATGGAGTTGATATACATTGTTTCTAGAGCTCAACATTGTGTGTTTGAGAAATTGTGCCTATATTTTTGCAAGCCATAATAAAGCAATTATTTATTGATATTATTAAACGGCTATCATAGACTTAAGCAAAACGAACCGCGGTTTGCGCGGTTTGGTCGGTTTGGTTTTGCGATTTTTCTTGTTACATGTTTTCAAAAAAAAAAAAAAAAAAAAAAAAAAAAAATAGTGGTGGGAGACGACGTGAGAGATCAGCGGTAGGAGATGCCGATGGCGGCCAAAGCGGCGATGACGACGACTAGTGGAAGGCAACAACGGATGGCCTCAACTCGGTGGAGGCGAATATGTTTAGGATCTTGAGATGAAGATGAAAAAATGAAACTATTGTTGTTTATATTGGTTAAGGTTAAGTTGTTTATATTGGTTAAGGTTTTAAAATGTGAATTAAATAAATTTACTAAATTACCCTCGATTTGGTTTGGTGAACTGCGGTTTTTCAGAATTGAAAACCACCACCAAACCGCGATTTTGCGGTTTTCAAGTTATTCAAACCGCCCCCAAACCGCGAGTTTTAAAAACCAAACCAAACCATATAGTTTGGGCGGTTTGGCCGATTTTAAGGAAACCGATGCCCACCCCTAGTATCTATAGCCCAATAATTAAGCATGTTTAATACTTACCGATTATAAAATGTATCTTTTTTAATTTTATGAAAATGCTACAATTAGTCTAACAAAAATGCTACAGTCACACAGTTTTAGTGACGCATCTGTTTAAACCGTGTGATATATATACACATGATCATTTTATCTTGCCTTACTACTCCATCTCGAACTCCCGCTACCTCTTTCAACGTTGCCACCTACCAAATTATTGTTGGGCGAGGTACTTAGTTAATAGAGGTAGACCCACAACTCGGGCGAGCGGGTGTGGCATAGTGATAAGGGTAAAAATGAGATTTTGTGGGTTACGCGCACGACCTCGATTTCAATTCCTCATGACAACTAAACGTCGGGCGAGATCTCTTTACTTGATTAATACGTTTGGGAGGAAAATTTATCAAGCCAACACACCCACCAAACTATTTCCCAATCTAACACACCTTTTGCCACGTAAGCGCCAAATCACCAGCCACGTAAAAAAATTTTTTGGCCTGGAAAACGTGACTCTAAGTCACGTTTTCCATGCCATGGATGTCGTGAGTTGCAGTCACGACTTCCATTTGCATGGAAGTCGTGACTGCAACTCACGTCTTCCTCCAATTTCCCTGAATTTTTGATAAATGACATATTGTATGGCATTTTTGATTGTCAAGCACAAATGACCTACAAATGTTGGCTTAAACTTATAAATGTGTGGTTAAAAGCATGAGTAATGGACAGATTGTTTGGTTACAACCAATGTAAAAGCATCTCCTATGCTTTTTATATATGTTATGGTCCATTAAGAATGAAAAAAATAAAGGTGAAATTGTGACTGTTATTCTCCACTATTTGTTTCAACTCTAAAGATGAAAATTGTGGATTGGAAAGAAGTATTCTTCAATGCAATGGAAGTCAAGAGTAATTCCACTCAAATAATTTTTTTTTTACTGTAGGCTTGTTTGATCACTTCATGCAAATTGATGCTATATGTAGTATCCTTGCAGCCCCAAGGAGCAAGGCCACATGAATCATGTCCACAAGCATGCATTTTCCCAACCAATTTGCTCTTGTGCTCCCACGCTACTAATTCATGAAAAATGATGACAAAGCTATTTATGAATCATGAGAGGAGACCATTGAGAAACCAAATACTTTAGTACCTTTTTCATACACATGATAGCATACACAACTTTTCAATACAAGAGGTTCAACACATCAAGAAAAACGTAGTTAAAACTCATAACTCATAAAGACCTAGACGGGATCATTGCATTCTCATTGAGGGGTTGCATTGCCTCACTACTCAATTCCATAAATACAGCGGAAGGAACGACAAATTCACCTACACCCATTTGGCGCACCATCAATTCCAAGCAACATCTTCATCGAAGAAATCATCGTTCCCAACTTCGTTCGAAATTGGAGGACAAGATAATGAGCCATCATCTGCTATGACTCGATTTAACGCGTATCGAATCATGCCATCATCAACATGATGACCATCATCCCCTTCATCGTCTGTATCATCTTCGCTACTATCTTCACTGGTATCCCCATCACTGCCGCAGTAATCATCATCTTCGCTAGTATTCATATCATCACAGGAACGAGGATCCTCATCCATTTCGGGATTTGCGGTCGTCAAAGGCGATGCACAATGGCTATGCTCATAAATTGGTTGAGTGCTAGGTCCAGCTCCAGAATGTAACACTACGTTGCAATTGGAACTATTGTATTGTTCCCTCGGAACTAAAGCGATATAAATCTCCATGCAATGTGGTGGTGGTAATTGTGACAAAAAGTCCCAAACATCTTTGAGACTCGACTCATCATCTATTGGCAACGGGACGTAGTTGGCCGATCCACTTCCAATGTACTTTGGATATCGATATGTCATGTTTAATCTCGCAAGTCATTGTCTATCTCGCAATGAATTACAGATATAACGCACAAGTTCATCGTACCCTAAACCGATCTTCGATCTGAGATGTCGGATGGGCGGTTTCGTGTACGAAATTCCTGATGCTCCTTCTACCATGTCTCCATTCATATAACACAACAACGATACTCTTTGATCACCCATTCTTCAATCTATATATGTACAATATAATGAATCATTGCGTACAGAATTCAAATAAATATGACCTTCATAAAATTGCTTATGGACCCAAATAGAATTGGTGTAGTGGTAAATTAATTAATATATATATGTAACTAAATAGCCTAGTGATCAAATTAAGTACCTTATTATGCAACAAAGAAACTATTATATGCAAATAACTATTATATATTATAAACAACTACCCTAGCTAGCTTAGAATATAAGAGCCCTTAAAGCAACCTTACAAAGTTACCACCACCAATGTCTCATCTCTTAAGCGCACGCCTAATGTTGTTCGAAATTTTTCTACTAAAGTATTGACATGTATATGAGGATTTTTGCTTCATTAATACCACATCAACTAATTGGGAAAAAGTAATAATATAAATCGGATAAAAAAATCGGCCTTAAAAAAAATTAAAAAAAAAAAAAAAAAATGCCGAATGTGAGACAAAAAAATAACAACAAATTTAACATACAACACGACATGAACCACATGAAGCATTAACATACAAAATCTCCAAAAAAACAGCCCAATTTAAATCGGCAAAAAAAAAAAAAAAATTTAACAAAAATGAAAAAAAAAACAGTAGAATGTGAGACAAAAAAATAACAAAAAATTAAACATACAACATGACATGAACCACATGAAGCATTAACATACAAAATCTCCAAAAAAACAGCCCAATTTAAATCGGATAAAAAAAATCAGCCTTTAAAAAAATTAAAAAAAAAAACAAATAGAATGTGAGACATAAAAATAAAAAAAAATTTAACATACAACATGACATGAACCACATGAATCATTAACATATAAAATCTCCAAAAAAACATCCCAATTTAAATCGGATAAATAAAATCAGCCTTTAAAAAAAAAATTTACAAACAAATAGAATGTGAGACATAAAAATTAAAAAAATTTAACATACAACATGACATGAACCACATGAATCTTTAACATACAAAATCTCCAAAAAAAAAAGCAGCCCACGCGATTTTTGCTAACAAAAAAAAAAAAAAAAATCAGTAGAATGCATTTAAATAACAAAAAAAAAAAAAAAAAGCCGCATGTGAGAACAAATTAACAAAATATGCAACATTCAACATAACATTAACCACATTAAGCATAAACACACAAATTCTCCAAAGAAATAGATCTTACAAAGTTGTTGAGTTCGGGTGGGTTGCGGTTCGGATCGAAGTTGACGATGGAGATAAGATATGCACCTATGGAGCCAATCTAGTGGAGCTCAAGGAAGGGATCGGTGGGAGTTGAGGGAAGGGATCGGTGGGAGAAATAGAAAGACCACAACTCGGGCGAGCGGGTGTGGCATAGTGATAAGGGTAAAAATGAGATTTTGTGGGTTACGCGCACGACCTCGATTTCAATTCCTCATGACAACTAAACGTCGGGCCAGATCTCTTTCCGCCGCAATCTCAGAGCCCGTGGGATTAATCGCATAAAATATTTTGATACCCATGGTTATTTGAAAAAAAAATAAAAACAGAGGTAGACCCACTTTATTGTATTAATTAGAAAAAATTGCACGGCTTTCAAAAAGATAGGTGACTTAATCTTATAAAAAAAAAGATTGGCGATTACCTTAACGTGTTAGAACAAATCATTTCCTTTATTTCAAAATGTCCAAATTTATACGCCAATAAAACATTGTGCAGAACAACTAATTGGATGGTCCAATGATTTGATATGGGATTTGCAAGTAAGAAGTCATGGATTCAAACCTAGAAGGATGAAAAGTTGTTTCTTTCCTAAATAGTGCTATTTGGACTCATCAAAAAAAGTAGCGCTATTTCGAACTCAAGATTTTTTTTTTATTCAAATTGATCCTCAAACACTGTGCACAACTACTCATTAATTTCAATATGCATGTGAAGAACATGAGTGCGGCGAGTACGTCGGGCAATTTAGTAGGATTCCTCACTTGCACACTAAGAAGGATCATCATGGAATTAAGGAAGGCAAGGCTTGAATATAACCAACTTGTTGGAGGTTACACTAAAACAATTTCGGTATTTAATAGAAGTTTTAAAACCCCTATTAAAGGGGGTGTTATTAAATAACATTTAATTGATAAGAGTTTTAAAAACCTTTATGTAATACATGTATTAAAAACTAAAAATAACACATTTTCACATAACATTTAATAACACTATATTTAATAAGAGTTTTAAAACCTTTATTAAAGGTCGAAAATGTTATAGTGTTATGGAAGCAGAGTCGTCGTCCGAAAATTTGGTCGTGACCTTGGTTCCTAAGATGGGTATGTGTCCATTGGAGGGGTCTTCACAGATCTTCAAGAGTCGGATATTTGATTGATTAATTACTAGCTAGAACTGTTGTGTGCTATGCTCGTGTTGATTTGAATAAAGTGAAGGAGTAGTTGCAATATTGATGATCTCAATTATTGCTAGATCTATTCCTATGAAAAAAAAGTTATTGCTAGCTCTATAATTGTTCACGTGTTTAAACTATTATTGTACAGTCAAATTAATGGTGCTGCTCTGATTGAATATTGTCTGTCTGTTTCAGATAATGTAAGGACTTTATTATTATTATTATTATTTTGAACTAGAATTAATTATGCGAGAATAATAACTATGACAGCACAACAACGCGTACCCCTCCGCAAACCAATAAAACACGTTTGTCGTGCATGAGCTCGTATCCCGAGGTGATATGGCATCTGATGTTTTGGGTTGTGAGTTGGGGGATTTGTTGTGAAGGAGGTGTTATTTTAACATTTTGCTATGTGTATCACAACAACAAAATGTCAAATGTAAGTGCTAAAAGTGCATGGGTTTACTACTTTAGCAATTCCCAAAATTGAAGGACCACAGCTTCGAAAACGGTTTAGGTTGGGAACACCAAACATTATGTGCAAGGACGAACTTGAAGTAGTCGTGTAGTGCAGATACGAGTGGTTTAAACCAAAATAAAAAGAGTTTAGCTAGGGTTGTGCTACAACACTACTCCCAACACACAAGGAATTAACGCACACCCCCTCACATCTACCCTTTATATTTTCTCTCGCGATGTAGGCTTACGAATCCTGAGGTACACAAAACGATTGTCAGAGAGGGTGCATGTTGCGCGCATGGGGTGTTATTCTAACATTTTTCAAAAATTAAAGGACCTCAAATCCCATAGAAAAGTGCTAGAATGACAACATCAACAGTCATTCATGCGCGCCTCGAGACGTGAACATACACTGATCTTGATGCATAAAACGTACATGAGTCGAGGTGGCATGACAGACTTTTGTAAGTCAATGTGTCTTTTATTGTTGCGGTCATTCAAGTATTTTCCAATACCAAAACTAGTACATGGAGAAGAGTAAAGACATTTTCCCGAGTGGGCCGGATTTAAGATCAACCCATTTACATTGACTTGGGTTTGGAGTTCTATTACATAATTACGTGGGCCGGGCTCGTGAGAATTCAATCTCACGCATTTTCGTCACTTATACGATGATCCTTGGGCCTTGGTCGTTGGAGTATTTCTGTTCATTAGGGGTGTCATTTTTTTTGTCCGGCCCGCCGTCCCGATTTTGTCCGGCTTAGAAAAAAAAAAGGGTTTGTACACTAATTTTTCAAATCCGAGTCGGGTATGAGCAAGACTTTGATGTCCAAATTGAAATTCAGGCCGGGTCTAGACAAGACCCTCTAAACCCGATCTCGACTCAGACTTCAAAAGATGCATATTTTATTTTGAAAATATATTTTTATACATAGTATAATTCACAAAAACAACAATAGAAATAAGAAAACCACATAGCTTGTATAGAAAATGTACTATTTTAATTTCGAGACTTGCTAAATTGCTTAAGATAACATTATATGTTTTGTCTTTTAACAAAAAAATATTATAATATCTTGTAATTTAAAATAATAAATACAAAGTTAACATTACTTTATAAAATTATGTTAGAGAATATTATATTATGAAGATTTTACAATGACTTTAATGATTAAAAATGCTTTTAAACATAAAATAATTTTTTAAAAATTTGAAAAATCCGGACATTTGGACAACCATGATTAAAACTAAACCGGGTCTAGTTATGAAAAATTTGTCCGAATTTACAATCGGGTCGGGTCCGAACAATGCAAATGCTCGTTTATATCAAGGGCGACCTGGACCCAGACCCGTCAAGACCCGTAAAATTGACACCCCTACGTTCATCTAATTAAAATGTTTGGAGCACCTGCAACATACATGGTAAAAAGTGTGACATTTGACCCACATGTTATGTATCGGGATATGTGTATATCAGCATCTCGAGACGTGTATGACTTTTATGAGCTAATGTTTCTTGCAGTGTGACATCCATTATTATTCTAGCACTTCTCTTCAAATTTATACTAGTTGATAACTTTGATTTTTGAGCATAGAGTACAAATATCCGACATTATAATTAATTTAGATTAACAGAGGCAATTGATGATCTTAGTTATATTATTAGCTCGATAAGTCTACAACAAAATAAGCAAGGGAAGTGCTATGCACAGCTTCACGAGCCATCATATGCGCTTTAAGATGCATATATATATTTACGATGCATGTGTATCTGTATTTCAAGGTGCCTATAGAAGACTTGTTTGGCTGACTTCCTATCTCGACGTAAATTCAACGGATTAAAAAAAAAATATATATATATATATATAATCTATGGGCGAAAGTGACCCCCCCCCCTTTTTTATAGAAAAACTATATATTAAAATTTTAATTTTTTTCATAATTAAAGAATTACTACTTATTAAATAATAAAATATTCATGTATTTTTCATTAAATTTTAAATTTTAACTTTCTACTTATAGAAGTAGCTCTTTCAACTTATTCTTTCATTCTTAGAGACATTATCTTTTAATTTGCATATGCGTATTAATTACACTATTCTTTTTAAGTATGATTGACATTATTTTCTTAATATAAATATTTTGAAGATGATTTGATAGACTTTTGACTATGTTATTGTGCATCAATTGAGCAAGTTTTATTTTTTTTATGAGATTTGCTTTGCTTAGCATGTATAAGAATTCATTTTTTTTTTTTTTTTTTTTTTTTTTTTTTTTTTTTTCATATAGATCTATAATTGAAGGTCCCTACATTGTATTTTGCCCAAGACCCCTAAATACTTTGGACCAGCCCTGGATACCACACAAGCTTATGTGGTATCCGATAGTAACGTGACAATTTGGTTCATGACACGATTAACACGATACAACACGACACGTAATAAACATATCGTGGGTTTGACATAAGCGGATCTGGGTCATAAACATGTTAACACGTTTATACACGGTTAATAAACTGGTTTATATTTAAGTACGTATACAAAAATTGTCTCAAAAGTATTTGACCACACCAAGGAGTACCACAGATAATTTTGAACCCAGCTAGCTGCACAGTGGAGGGTCGCGCGATTGAGGTAAAGATTGTTGAAAGCTCGTGATGTATATTTAGATTCTCAAACGATATATTGTTTGAATCTCGGTCTCTAGTTGTCTTCTTTGCTGCATCAATTGTTGTTCTTGAATTCTGTTTATTGCTAATTAACTATGTGTTTGATGAAATGCTTCAAAGAGATGATGAACTACTTTCTCGCTATAATGTTAATGTTTGCTACTCGTTCTATTTACTTTTTTATTTTTGAGTAACCATGGATATCTAGACACTCATGGCCCAACGTTGGCTATCGTGAGGAATCGAAACCGAGGTCATGCGCCTAACCTACACAAAAGTTGATACAATATTCCCGACAAATTATTGATGGTCGATCGATATGTGTTTCTTTTACTACGAGAAATTGTTTATAATCCATTAGTTACAGTTATATACATTAGTATTAGGGGCAGGCTGAAGTTAACTTGGTACGCATTAATTATGAGGGATTTAAATGGTTTGGCTTAAAGCTCGTCACCCAATTGGACTAAATCGAGCACAATGGAAGAGTTTGATCCATATAGCCGACCCAAACTAATTTCAGATTGAGGCTATGTTGTTGTATATACATTAGCTAGCTATTGGACTATTCATGGAGTTGATGCAGTGTTTCTAGAGCTCAACATTGTGTGTTTGAGAAATTGTGCCTATATTTTTGCAAGCCATAATAAAGCAATTATTTATTGATATTATTAAACGGCTATCATAGACTTAAGCAAAACAAAATAATGCACTTAACGCCGCTTCAACATCGTAATTTTTCAGATCTCTTAGTAGTCCACTTTTCTTTTACTCTTTTTTTTTTTATGTATGATAGACTTGATAGCATGAGGTATACTAGTATGTATAAAGAAGGGATTTTAGAAGTTCTCTAGAATTCATCATGAGGTTCTGTTTCTATTTCTTGAGCCAATTCCTTGCTTAACTTGTCAGCACGCTCGTCTTGTCCACCTGCAAATGTGTAAACCTTGAATGCGAGTTGGAAGGCCCTCCACAACATTTTAGCGCATGCTTTCAATTGTTTATCAGTCTTGGACCCGGGCTCTCCAATAGTTGCTGCCTTCGCTTCTCTCCTTTCCTGAAAGAAATTAATATTACGAGTTTTAAAATGCTTGTCGTGAATTTTTTGCGGTGCAGTACATAACAAACTGGTTTTCTTAATTAACATTGTTGCCTACCTTGAGTGCCAATTCCATGCAACTAGAAGATAGGTCCACCATTGCTTCCTTGATTTTCACCAGTGTATTGAAGTCGAAATCAATTTTATGACCCTTAAATCTTTTAGAATCTTCATCCTTGCTTCTTTCTAGCGCGTCCACTTCTACCTTGACCTGTTGTTACTCTTGTTAAATATTATGGTGATGCTGATCTAACATTTGCAAGCACTCATACTTTTGTTTGAAAAAAAATGAACATATTTGTTCTCCTTGGAACTTACCTTATTAAAATAGCACTCCACCCTGTCAAGTAGCTGACCAAGGGGAGCCTGATCCACCTTCCAGCTCTCAAGGTTAGTGAATATTCCTTTCAGCTTTGAGTGTAGAGCTGCCGCTGTCCTCAATGTCTCCAGCTTCTTTGTCGGGAAGTCTTCAAACCTTGCGAGAACCTAAATCCAATAACCAAAAGCTTTAGAACAGATTTAATTAGTTATTGTATAAGATGAGGAAAAACTTTCAAAGTGATCAAAAAGATGATATGTGTGACCTGGGTTTCGTCGGTTAGCTTTTCAAGATGGCATTCCACATTCTGGTGGAATTTGAGCAGCTCTTCCATGTCATTTGTTGAAAATGAATTGATCGAGCCTCTCAACTCCATGATTGTTTTTGAATACTTTTCGACATCTTCTTCTATTTGTTGGAAATAAGCTGACCTATTTTCCACAAATTTAAGAGGACAATTCAATTCATTTGTTGCAGCAACTGCAGTTTATATTAGATACTGAACAAAAATGATGCATACCTTTTTGTCATCTCTGCTAATGCATCAGCCATGCTTTGTTTGCTACCAGTAGCGCATCCCATCGGACTCTTTTTCCCGTTCGACGATTTGCAATTGAGACTAGATCCCTCTACCTTTCCTTTGAGAACCCTATACAAGTTTCCCATGTGAGTTGATCTCTTCAGCTTGGTATTTACTTTTTTTGGACGGAGGGCTTTAGTTGCACCAAGTGGTGGTGGTGGAGGTGGAGCAGCTCCATTGGCCATCATCATTGGTGGCGGGGGAGGTGGAGCGACACCATTAGCCACCAGCATTGGTGGTGGGGGAGGAGGAGCAGCTCCATTGGCCATCATCATCATGGGTGGTGGTGGTGGTGGTGCTGATGCATTTGAAGGTAGCATTGGAGGATGTGGCGGCGGGGGTGCTGGAGATACTGATATGCATAGTGGCAATGCTGGTGGCGTAGGCGGGGCTGCTGATTTACTAGTTAGCGGAGTTGGTGGTGGAGGCGGTGGTGGCACTGATATGCGTATTGATGGCAATGCTGGTGGTGTGGGAGGAGCTGCTGATTTACTTATAAGTGGAATTGGCAGTGGAGGCGGTGGCGGTGGTAATGCACCAACATTTGTAGGCAATGCTGGTGGTGGTGGTGGTGGGGGTGGCGGCGGAACATATGGTTTTGCCAGTGGCTTGATAGATATTGGATTTCCAGGTACATTGGGAAGCAACTGAGTTAATGATGGGGGTAGGAATGCAGGAGCATTTGACATGCTTGCTGGAGGCAGAGATGGAGGCGGAGGTGGCAGTGCTATAAGCATTTTTGGTGGCAAATCAGGTACTTCCCGCGGTTGTGCCGCAGAATCATTAGTGAGTACTTGTGGCAGTGTTTGCATCGCGACTTTGGATATCTTTACGATGGGCATAGGCGGCGGTAGTGGTGGAGCAGCCGTCTTGCTTGGAGAATCATTGCTATCCTTAACACTAATGCTGCTCGAAACCTTGCTCGAGTTGTTAGACTTTTGAAGCTCTGGTAGTGCTCCTTCAGTAGCACTGCTAATTGTGGATTTCTCCATGGCTGCTGTTTGAATATCATTCTTTGCCTTTTTGATCTGTGTCTCTGCTGCTGTCTTCTTCTGAGGGAACATGTGAACCGAAAGGCGCTTTACATTAATGGGGTTTAACTTCCCCACAGCTTGAAGCCTAAGAGGCCAGAGAAGAGGTGGGGAGTAAGCGACGTCTACAAAATTGCTCGTCGTCTCTGGAAGGACCGAAGTTGGCGTGACAGGAGAGAGGCAAAATGGAGTTTTGTTGTCTAACTGGGTTTCACTTGAGATATCATCACCATTGCTTGAGTGCTGAGGGCTTCCACTTTTCATCATCTGGTCATCTTCATCTATCACATCAAACATTTCCTTTGCTGCCTCAATCATGGTGTCAAGTCTCGCCAAGGTCCTCATACCTTTGAACGAACTCCATCAACATCGATTAAGAAAAAGCAAATTTTTAGTTAAGAAGTTAGGCATCCGCGAGGAAAATTTTACATACCAAGTTCTGCCAAACTCATATTGTCGCTGTTGGTTTCTTCCTCGTATTTGAATCTGTTCAACCATTGATGATTCTTCGCCCATGACTCTCCTACAGATTTCAGAGAATTATTGAACTTAACTAGTACCTGCATGAAAAAATTATTTTTTAGATTAAGATACAGTTTTTGTGGATACAGAGCAAGTAGACTGTTTAGGCATAATATAAGTAGGCATACCTGGTGTGTCGATACGCCATTCATTTCTTTCATTGAAATGCTAGGCACAACTTTCGGGTATAGCCGGTGAAGATCCTCTACAGTTCGTACCATTAACTGCATATTAGATTTAGAGAAATTCAACAAATTTATGGCGACATGATGAGGAGCTCTAGTTATGCTAATGTTATTGAGTATGCTATATATATAGAGAGAATGGATGAATAACTCAGCAGAGTTTTTGTAGGAAAATGGAACAGTACCTCATCGACGCGGTGGTGCCCACTGCTGAGAGGAAGATCGAAGACATCTCTGAATGTCAGGACCTTCTTCTGCAACTCTGCCACCAAAATGAAGTTCCTGTCCCATGCGCTCGAGTTATCTCTGGTTAATCCTTGCACATCCTTGTCGTTCTCAGGTAATTCGAAGGCCCTTCCCGCCTGCATCAGTTTTTTTTTTTTTTTTTTTCTGTCACTAGATAGCTTGCTAGCATAATATTTTGTGAAAATTAAGTTTGCATAGCAAGAAAAACTAATGGATTGTTGTAGTAAGAGACTAATTAAGCTGATGTTGGAACTATGTTTAAGTGAAAAGTTTTGCCATATATGGGACTGTCGGCGATAATCCTTAACTGTATTAGGATGAGATCATGAGGTAATGCATTCAGAGAGATCAAATGGTATCGCTCCTACATAATTTTCCCCTATCAATATATGTCATCTTCCTATTCTTGATATGTGCTTGAAAAGGTAGATTACATGTTGTCTCCATTTATGAACATAAAATGAAGAACTTCAAATCATTTTTTCTGCTTTGAACCAATACAAATCTATAAGAACCTTTACAAACTATATATATTTTTTCTTCATGGATTTTTTCTCGATAAGCTGATTAGCTGAGATTTGATGCATGTATGCATTGTTAAATTCTTTGGACTTTTATGATCAATATATATCACAAGTTCCGATGACGCTTATTACTAATACCCTTCAATGCAGACAATGGATAGATTGATACAAGAAAAGGAGATGATAGCGGAGAAATGCACATACCTCAAATCCACTCGAATTCTGGCTGAGCAACAGCACGGCCATGTTAGGCGAAACGAAAGAGAAGAACAAGAAGGAGAAGATGAAACCTCTCAGGTTCCAAAAGTTTCCTAAACACCATTCCTGGTAAACATCTCTAAGGCCAACTTGATCACCTATGTTTAAATATGATGTTGTTGTTCTCAACAATTCAAAATTCAAAACAAAGGGCCCCCACAAAACACAAAACTATAAACAATTACAAAGCGTGCCTAGCACTGTTTCTCTCTCAATTTGGTCAAAATCTATGTTATGCAATGAACAAAATATAAACAAATGGGACCTGCCCAGATAAATTTGTTTGTAGTTTGTGTGTTTTGGTGGTGGTTAGGCCGGAAGTCCGCGCGGCTGTGCGGTCGAAGGTGTTGGAGGCGGCGGCCGCGCGAACAACGGCTAATATAGCCACCCTGCACTAATGTAGGGGGAAGAAAACAAAGGGAAGGATTTGTTTTTCTAATTTTATACAGAACAGAAAAACAAAGTTTTGGAGGAGTGAGTTTTGTTATGAATTTTTGGGTGGCTGAGGAGTGCTTGCCAACTACTGCTACAACGGCCCTTTTTGGCAGGCCAATATGTAAACATGGTTTTGGTCGAACCCCAATTAATTTGCTCTACAGTTTGTTTTCTAAGATTCTTGTCTGCCAAGTGGCATCCTGTGGGCCATTGATGAACTTTTTATCCCGTCTCACATGGTATCCAACCACACCGACTAATCCATGTCGAACATTGTCGGACCCATATAGGGTGGCTATCCCAACTCAATTTTTTCATTTATAAAACTTCAATTCGAGACCTTGCTTAAAGGAACTGAGTCCCTTATCGCTCAGACTAAATTGATGGTTAGTTTGTTTTTCGGCTTGTTTGGGTGTTTGGTTAAGAAAGCTATTCTCTTGCTTATATTTACCAAGCACAAAAAAAAAAACATAACAAAAATTTCGATCCCCAGTTAATTTGGATCGGCTAATTTTGTTTTATTTTATCAAAATGAACTATTTTACTTATGTTATTTTGTCGGCTAATTTTATTTTATTTTATTATAAAGAGGAATCGTTCCTATATTTGAGTTATGTTGATCGTTTACATGTTTAGTCAATTTTTTTTTATTTATTTATTTAGTCAATCCATGACTTATTTATTTATTTGTTTGTTTGTTTATTATGATTTATTTCTTCTTTTAAACACCTACACCGCCCGTTAAATATTTATGTATAATTTAATTTGTGTATATATATGTCAAACGAGTAGAGATACCTCTTTGATAGATAGAAGCTTCAAAGTGAACTTATTTACTAATTATTATATTATTACGAACGAACTTTTACATAGAAAAAGACTTGCCAATGTTTGGCTTGGCTTGTGAAGATATTGTCCCCAACTTATTTTTACACACGACTAAGCAAAATTATTACCACAGTGTCGGAGAAAGGCAGATCATAACATACTGAAGTCACACACTTAATTGGAAACAATATATCTGCACACACATCTCGAAATGTATCGCACGGTATTGAAACAGATGTGCGACCCTAGTCGGAAATTTTCGCAATGAAGCCTTTGATTAATTCCATCAACTTGGTCCATCCATCAGAGTGAAGATTATTACACATGAATCCATGTTGCTCTCCCTCAATCTCCTTGTACTCAATTTTCTTTCCCCAGTTCTTCAATTTGTTAACATAATCTCTGTCTCGATCTCTTAGCATATCCTCATTTCCACAAACCACAAGGATTGGTTCAAGAGAGACCGGTTCGAGGCTTGGGCTAGCCGGTCCGAATGGGTTCAGGAATGGGTGGTCCCTCGTCCCTCCAATAGGTGAGCACAGTCTCCAATTCCTGCCCACATTGCAATAACATTAACATATTTTTGTTGAACCAAATCTATATACCAATACTCAAAAGGAAATGAACTACTAAACAAACAAGACTAAATAACCTTTTCACAAGTATAATATTGACTCTTAAACTTTAAATACAAACATTTTTTTTTTTTTTTTTTTTTTTTTTTTTTTTTCTAAATTTTGTATTAATTTGTATCTAGTGTATTTTGTTGACTGTTATCTTGTCCTATATTATTCGGACCCTTCGCTTTAACTCAAAGTACCCGTATCGGACATTTGAAACAAGTACGATACTTGAAAAGATATGAATACTCTATTTATAGAGCTCTTTGTATTAAAGATTCAAAATGTAAAAGAATCAAGAAAAAATTAGCAAGAACTTTCTAGCGTAGAATAAGAAATGAAAAATGAGAAAAAAATATAGGTATACAAGCTATTACTTATATGTTACAACATATATATAAGCATAGGTGTCTCAAGTTTTAGACACTTTTTGCCGAGTTCCCTCTTTTTGCTGAGTTACAGTATCCTTAAATTAGATAATAGGTGGATCTGACCTTTAGACTCATACCCGCACTCGAGTCCAGGTAACATAGATCTTGCCTAGCATGTGGCAAAGCTTTGCTCCAATTAATCCTGAATTTTGAGGCAAGTAGGACCATAACGATGATATATAATCTCTATTAAAAAATTTTAAAGCTCTTATATTTTTAAAATGTAAAATCGAGATCTCTAGTTTAGAGAAGAGGGATCCGTGCAATTCCACCATTGCCTTTTTGAATATTAAGAAATCAATTTGCAAGACGCATCGCTTACCAAAAGATAAGATTTGAGGAGGTCGCGAGTTTAACTCACCTTTACCAATTTAATTACCTGTCACATTGCTCCAAACTCAAGAAACTACCAATGGCTCCTTCAGCTTCAGACCCAGTCCTCTCAACCCCACCAAAAGCAGGAGCCACCATAACAAACCCACACACCCTAACCGACCCCAACTCCAACTTCTTCCCACCACCACCACCACCACCACCAGCCTAACTGCCAAATGGTGAGATATGTTCCCCCCAGCAGACTCACCCCCAATAAACACTCTCCCAAAGTCAGCCACATCAGTCCACCACCGACCACTATCCTCCCTGGCCACTGCTCGGTCCTTGACCCATGTCAACACATCAATGGCATCCTCGTAGGCGGCGGGTAGGCGATGCTCAGGCGCGAGGCGGTAGTCCGGAGCAATGACTACGGCTTGGATGGTGGCAGCGAAGGCAATGCAGGCGTTGTGGAATACCGGCCACGTGCATGAGCCAATGCAGAAGCCGCCGCCGTGGAAGAAGATGAAGATAGGGAGCTTGTGGTCGGTTGTGGTGGTGGTGGTGGTGGTAGTGGGAGTGGTCGGTTTGTAAATGCGGAGTGGTAGGTTGTGGAGGGAGTGGAAGGTGTATTGTTGGTGGAGGACCGAGGGGTCATCGACGATCGGCGGGGAGAAGGCCGAGGGGATGGAGCGGGAGATGGTGCCGTCGCTATAAACTTTGAGGGCGCCGCGGCTCTCTTCGACCACGTATGGTTTGTTGTCGGAAGTCATGGTGTGGTTCATCGGTTGGACAATAGTGATGGTGTTTTTGGTAAGTGGAACAAAAATAATGGTACCTTGAATTTATAATGCTTAGAGCCCTTTTTGTAATGACATCAACCACACAAGAACTATTTGGATGTTGTTGATTTGGTGTTGTCAGATGCGCCTTAAATCACGTAAAAACACATGATTCGAAGTGCAATCTAACAACATAAAAGTAAGTTCATGGTTCATGCATGTACCTGTTGAACAGTTTTGTTCATGAATGTCCTTGTGAATATTCTTAATTAATCAATGTTGTGTATTTTATTCTTAATAATGTGAGTATCAGATAAGAAGCATGTATAGAACAAATATGTAAAACAAGTGAAGAACATAAGAATTAAAATAAAAAGAGTACTGCCTAAAACAAATTAAATGTAAGGAGTAACTGTACAAAGAAGCTAAGAGGAAACAAGAACGCATAGAGAAACATCAATTCCTTCTATGAAAAGTTTAGTAGTCTATGAACAAGTCCACAAGTCATGGAAACAATTCATAGTTTATGAACAAACCCCTTGATTATGAAAAGACTATAAACTAGAAAGACAAGACTCTTTGAACAAGTTAGTAGTTTACTGGTCTTTTAAAGTTTAAGATGACCTTTTTTTTTTTTGATAATTGATTCTGATTGGTTTAAGTTTTTCAAGCCTAGTTAAATATTCAGGAGTGCATGACTTGCATTGGTCAAATTTGGCTGCATAACCATTTCCTTGGATAATGTTTATAAAACTCTGCCATCTCTTAGTGGAGACCGAGTGATCGGTCGTTCGTTCGTTCGTTCATATTTTTATAGAGTTTATAACAATATAATTAAGTACGGTTTAGGTTTAATTTGAAATTACTTAGAGCATTCTTCGCCACTAGTCATGAGCAGTGAGGGATTTGGACCATTATTTATGTTATGGTACAATAATGATTGCGAAGAATCATTATTGGTGCTTGATTATTTTTATTTAGGACTGTCGGATTAAGATTAAACTCAGACTTAATGTTAAACTTTTGATTTGTAATTTCTAGCTTGCTATTAGCTAGTTTGCTCTTGCAACAGATTTCATCTATCCTAGACAGTCTTTACCTTCCATATATTGGAAAAAATGTGCTTCCATTTGTTATTCATTTTATTCTAATCTTTCTCTTCAATTATAAACTTGAATATAACACTGAATCGCCGTTCTTTTAAAATGAGGATAACACAAATTTGAGAGACAAATTTGAAAGAGAAAAAAACAGCACACATCTATTACTCAAAGAAGATCAAAACAAGAGTTTTACACACAACAGGGACTGCATACTGCAAAGTATTCTTAACACATTAAACAAACTGAAAATACATAAGATATACATAAACTAGTAACTGCTAGAAACTATCTTAGACTTGGTCAAAGTAAAACTTAAAAAAAAACACCCACAATAAAACCAACAAAAACACATGAACCATACAAACATTGAAACTGATTCAGGATGCACTAATTTTAACACTCCCCCTTAGTGCAGACTTCGAGTCAATAATTCCAAGTGCATCTCGAAATTTCTCAAAAGTAACCTTTGCAAGAGCTTTAGTGAAGATATCAGCCACTTGATCTTCCGTTCGGATTTTCTGCAATTTGATGTCTTTACTCAACACCTTTTCTCGAACAAAATGATGATGAACTTCAATGTGCTTCGAGCGAGCATGAAAAACTGGATTTCCAGCTAGCTTGATGGCGCTTTCGTTGTCACAATGGATCAGAACTGCATCATCAGTAACCATATCTAAATCATGAAGTAACCTCTTGAGCCACATACATTCTTGAGTTGCCATAGTAGCGACCACATATTCACCTCCGTGCTTGAAAGAGCAAGCGTTTGTTGCTTCTTACTACACCAAGAAATTGCAAAGAGAACCCATAGTAAAACAAAACCCGTAGTCGAACGTCGATCATTCACATCACCACCCAATCCGCATCAACATACCCACATAAAGAGTATGACACATTATTTTGGTACAACAAACCAAAGCTCAAAGTGCCTTTAATGTAGCGAAGAACCCTCTTAGCAAAGAAACAAAATGACCAACACAAGGTTTGTCCATAAATTGAGAAAGAACTCCCACTGAAAAAGCAATATCAGGCCTAGTGATTGTTAAATAAAATAAGCTTCCAATAAGTTGCCGAAAAGATGTTGGATTAGCAAGCAATTCACCTTCAACCTTTGTTAACTTGAGAGAAGATTCCATAGGAGTTGGCATTGCTTTGGACTCCCCATATGAAAACGATTTAGTAAATTTCTTGCATAACTTTGTTGAGAAACAAAATAACCTTCAGATTTCGCTACTTCAAGGCCAAGAAAACAATGAACTTCACCCAAGTTCTTCATTTCAAAGCGGATAGACAAATCATCACGAAGACGATCGATTTCAGCATTGTCATCTCCGGTAATAATCATGTCATCCACATAAAGAAGAAGAATGATGTACAATGATGACTTCTTCTTAATAAATAGGCTTGGATCAGAATTAGAAAGAGAGAACCCACAAAAAGTAAGATATTGAGCAATCTTACCATACCAAGCTCTTGGAGCTTGCTTAAGGCCATATAAAGCCTTCTTGAGTCGACACACATGATTAGGAAATTCCTTGGAAATAAAACCTTGTGGCTGCTCCATAAAGATTTCACGATCTAATTCACCATAAAGGAATGCATTCTTCACATCAAGTTGCCATAAATTCCAGCCTTTGTGTGCCGCCAATGAAATAATCGTGCGAACAGTCACCATCCTTGCAACGGGGCTGAATGTATCTTCATAATCCAAGCCATATTGTTGAGAAAAACCACGAGCAACTGAACGAGCTTTATACCGGTCAATTGTCCCATCAATCTTCTTTTTCAACTTGTAAACCCATTTACAAGTAATTAGCTCAACATCCTTCGGCTTTGGCATAAGTTCCCAAGTAGCATTTTTTGTTAAAGCCAAAAACTCTTCCTTCATTGCTTCTTCCCATTGTGGCAGCCCTTCAGCATCACGATAAGTGGATGGCTCATCTTCAGACATCTCCCCCATAAGAAAACAAGAAATAACAGAGCAATAGTTCATGCGCACTTGATAATCCTTCAAGTATGCAGGTTGTTGTCGATGCCTTGATGATGTTGGGCGTGTTCCACCAGGAGAACTTGTACTTCTTTGCATAACATGTTGCTCTATGTCATGCTGTTCTGAATTTAGTTCTTCTTCAAAGAATTGATCATTTGTAAATGAGAACTTTTCTGAATCAACACTTTCAAGAGGAACAAAAATGGAGCCTTGATCATGTGAAACTGCAGAATAATAAGTGGAGACTTCATCGAACACAACATCTCTAGAAACAATGAACTTCCTCGTCATAGGATCCATACATCGCCATCCTTTCCTGTGAGAATCAAACCCAACAAACACACATTTTCTAGCCTTGGGGTCAAGCTTGGTTCTATCACTTTTAGGTACATGAACATAACATAATGAACCAAAGACTCTGAAGTAACTAACATTAGGCTTAGCATTGTACATCAATTCAAAAGGAGATGTAGATGTACCCAGCCAAGGAGGCAAACGATTGATGACATGACATGCGCATTGCATAACTTCAGCCCATAATTCTTTTGGAAGATTTTTGTCATGTATCCATGACAAAACCATTGCGGTAAGATGTGCCAACTTGCGTTCAGCAACTCCGTTCTGCTGCGGAGTGTTTGGACATGTCATTTGACGCCGAATACCATGACTTGAGCAAAATTCTGAAAATTCAGCAGACATAAATTCTCCCCCATTATCAGTTCTCAAACACTTTATATTAGAAGAAAACTCCTTCTCCACAATAGTTTTGAAGTTCATGAAGTGTGAGAGAGCTTCACTTTTATTTTTCAGAAAATATACCCAACTATAGCGAGAGAAATCATCAACAATAATCATCATATATCGATATCCACTATAGCTTGGTGAAGTAGTAGGCCCCATAAGATCGGAATGCACCAAGTCAAATGATATAGACGATCTATTCAAAGATCGTTGAAAAGGAAGACGATGAGATTTACCATATTGGCAACCAGGGCATACCATATCATTATGAATTGTTTTGAAAAATGGAACTCCATCAAGTAGCTTCTTGCTGGAAATCTGATGCAATAATTTATAACCAACATGCCCCAAACGAGCATGCCAAAGAGATGCACTAGAACTATGACTTGTGTTCTCAACTAACGTTGTGGTAGCGGATAAAACATAGAGAGAATCTTTCTTTTGGCGATAAAAAAAAGAGTATCAATGACAACTTCTTTTAAATTGTCAAGAATCTTCACATCATGTGGGCCAAAAAGAACATACCTCCCAGAACTTGTTACTTGAGAAACAGATAACAAGTTCTTCTTCAACCCCGGAACATGATAAATATCATGAAATGCAAGACCATCAAGCATGAGTACCAATCGCATGAATAGTTAAGTCACCTTCTTCTTGAACCAGATGAATAGAATTATCACCGTGACAATAGAACGCTTACCCCTGATGTGGTCGAACTTCCGAAAGAAGAGATGCATCGCTTTGTAGCATGATGATAACAACTGAATCGACAATCCACTCATTATCATAATCAATTGCAACATGAGTGGTTGTAGGTGGAAGAACTTCATGCACATTAGCACTCACGTTCTTTATGGGATCAACAACCTCAATAGTAAAACATTGTTCCCATCCTAATTGTTCAAGACTTGAAGTCACTTGAGCAACATTAGCATCATCATCTCGCAAGCTTCACTCTACAATTAGATTTGATATGGCCGATTTGCCACATCTATTGCATACAACCTTCACACGACAATTGCGACGAATATGCCCAATCTTGCCACATCTATGACAAGTAATTTTAGAATTACTTTTAGATTCCCCATCCATTTTCTGGTGCTTTGCATCATTGAATGAAGATTTTGAGGTAGACTTATTCTTCCATTTGTCTTTGGTGAAGAGCACATCATCAACAACAGATTTGGACTTACCAAACATTTGTTTACAAAGAGCCTCCTGGTTTGTGAGCAAATTTTCCAAATCTATAATTGAAGGTTGTATTGGCCATCCTTGAATAGAAGAAATAAAAGGCATGAACTCCTTCCGCAAGCCGCGGATGAGATAGCGACGCAAACGCGACTCACTAATAGGCTCCTCCGCATCCAATTAAAATTTCAAAGCACAAAAATTTTTTACTTTCAAAAAATATTCGAGAAATTGACATATTTCCCCGTGTAATCGCCGCAAGCTCGTTCTCCAAGAATTGAAGCCTCATAGTGTTCTTTTGGGTAAACAACCTTTCAAGAGTATCCCACACTTTTTCGAGAATCCAAGTCCCGAACATGATCAATGTAGTCCTTACTTGATCGATGTCCGTAAAGTAAAGCAAACAATGCTTTGCCGCATCTTATCTTCCACTTGCGCCGCAACTCAACATTTTGTGGAGTATCATCTGGAATTACCGAATCATCACTGAGATACAAGATCCCATAGATCTTGGCCCTGTAGATAAGCTTCAAGACAAAGCTTCCAATATTGGTAATTGTTACCAACAAGCTTTTCAACAGAGACATTTTGAACCCCACCATTACCATTCATATTGAACACACACAAGGAAGCAATAAAACTTAACAAGAAATACTTTGCAACAAGACCAACTTCAATGAGTAATAACAACAAACACTAAGTGTGCAACCTTGCTCTGATACCATAACACAAATTTGAGAGACAAATTTGAAAGAGAAAAAAACAGCACACATCTATTATTCAAAGAAGATCAAAACAAGAGTTTTACACACAACAGGGACTGCATACTGCAAAGTATTCTTAACACATTAAACAAACTGAAAATACATAAGATATACATAAACTAGTAACTGCTAGAAACTACCTTAGACTTGGTCAAAGTAAAACTTAAAAAAAAACACCCACAATAAAACCAACAAAAACACACGAACCATACAAACATTGAAACTGATTCAGGATGCACTAATTTTAACAGAGGATTCGACTTCTTTAGGAGTTTCTTATGAAGATTAAGGCAGGAAACTGTATTAAATTCAATTTCTTAGCTCTAGGAATTCATGTCATGCTTAATTAGTTTGTGTTGCAAAGAAACATTATGTTGTCCATGTGACGGCCCCAGTTCCACAACCTAAACTGGCCCCGCCCGGCCTAGACTTACGTGGACCTCGAGTCAATTCTCGCGACGTCAACGCAAACTTAGTCAGCCTTCCTAACAATTTTTCATTACAAGGCATCAAAATTTAACATTTATAGTGAGTTATTCAAATTTGTAAGTTATCAAAGTTTATGTGGAAGCGATTTCAACTTAAACAAATCTAAACAACTCTACACAAATCAGTCAGGACAACCTAGAGTGTGAAAACCCTGCATAACACAGTCAACATGTATAACAAACAGAGGAGAGAGAAATAATATCATATACATGTCCTAAAGTATCTCAAAAAATCATATACCCCATGTGATAAAAACAATATACATAAGTAACACAAAACCTATAAAAAAAATACGAGAGTGAAGGCCACTCCAAAGTTCTCATTGTAGATTTCCTAGTACTGGCCATTTCCTTACTCGATTGCGGATCTGCACTCAGTTAAACACGAGAATAACGAGCCCAGGTAAGTAACGCCAGTAAGATACTAAACAACATTTCAAAATAAATAAATCAGTCTATATTCATGCAGATAGAAAGAAATGTATAAGGACATATGAATAAATACAAGACAATAAATAAATAAAAAACAATCAATCAATGAGTGTCTAGAGATGCAAAGAGAGATGTGCAATGTGACGACTCCTTTTTCTAAACAAGGCACCGCCCGGCCTAATCCCGTAATCAAGCCTTAACCCTATCCATATAAGACTTAATTACGTATTAGTCAACCTTTCGTCCCTTTATTCATCAATACAAACATGTTCAAATATTATTAAATTTCAGAGTTAATTAAAACCTTTTTATCATTTTAATGTTATTACATATTTTAAAGATTATGCAGAAGCTCTTATTATTCAAAATCCTAAATGTGAAAATCAAGGAAACACAACATCACATGCATATATATATATATCATAAAGGTAATAACGCAATATGATATATGAGTCTAAAAAATGGGAAACTATGCACTCAACCCACTATACAACCCAAAATTGTACAATAAAAATATAAACAATAATAATACAACAAAAGTCGAGTCATACAAAAATGAGATATGAGAATTGCCGAAATGCTCAAAGAAAGTCGTCGATCTTCTCCTTCCTCGGTCTGTTGCTGCTCGACGGACCTACACCCACCGTCACAAACTAGACGGTGAGTATATTGATATTTAAGTAATAACTGGAGAATCATATGCTACATTTCCAACACATAAAAATGATATTTAAAAGCATAAAGTAGCGAAAGAATTACTAAATCAAGTAATGCAAGTAAATACCACAGTTATCAATGTATAAACTGACACAGGCTAAATCGAGATGATCTACGTCCAGTCGGCGGTGAGAACTATCACCTAACCTTTCCCACTACTATATGGAGTTGCGCTCAACATATTCCATACAAATAGTAGAGCTGCGCTCTACGCATACAAATCATCTATCTCATTCTTGCCAACCACCCCGAGTCCCATATCTCGTGTGCCGCGCAAGTGTAGTGGTGAGTGTCGGAACCACGGTAGACCCATGTCCTCATGAACCGCGCAACTCTCGTGCAATGGACATTAGATAATCCCTACTTTAGTTTTCAAAGATCAGTAGCTTCAAATTCTCTAGGATTCCAAAACTAGTCAGACTACAAAGCCCAAAGAAATAGAATACAAGTCTAATCAAACCCAACTTATCCCAATATCATGTTTTTCATCGATTATCTATCAAGAACAACATCAAGAGTAGAAATTGGGATCTATGAAACATTTCTCAAGACATCATGTCAACAATATTCAAACATGAATAGACACAAGAACAACATGATGTGAGATTACGAGTAGCAATGTCTACAGATAGACTATAAAACAATAAGAGTCAATGAAATGAAATATAGAATTCTCACAGCTTTACTTACAATTCACAACGCTTGTCCTAGCCTATTCGATATCTCGACACTCCGAAATGCGTTCCTAAACTCCCGAGATCTCCACTTAGTTCCCTAGAGTTGTTTGATAAGTTTTAGAGTGAGTTTGGACCGTTACATAGAGTTTTAAACTATTTTATAGTGTTTAAACCATTTTTGGAAATTACTGATTTTTTGTACTGTCTGTGCAATTAGCGTGCTAATTCCTAACTTTAACGTTACCTTAAATCTCTTGCGCGCTAATCACGATTAGCGTGCTAGGTTCATTCGACTATATAGATATGTTTAAACCTAAGCCCTTGATTCATGTGTGCACACGTATCTCGAGGCTCAACTAATGGACCACCTTGATACACTTGTCCCTCAAGTCATAATTGAATGACTCCAATAGTTGACTCACTTGACCTCTTGATTTTGCAATACGTGTCTCGATGCACATCATATGATTATTGTTTTATAATTCCTAACTTAGGCACATTAATGTTTATTTAAATGTGACCACATTAAAGCCACTTACAAAACCAACATTTAACTTAAATTAATTAAGCTTACCCCATAAGTCGCTACCTCGGTCCCATGTCGACACACAACTCGAGGTACGTCTCCGCTCGTCTCGATACCTATATACCCGTGTAAATTGACTTAATAGTCTACACATATACAATACACCAGACATACATCATAACAAATATAAAATATACCTCGGCCTTTGCCTCGGCCAATGGACATATCACGGTGTGGGTCACACAGTACGGGTTGTTGATCCTGTTTAAGGAATTAAACACAGTTAGAGATTTTGAGTCGTTACATGCAAGTAGTCTCGACCAACAGGTCGTTGAGTCTTGACAAACCATCAAGACTCGAGTTCTAGGACTTGGTACACTCACAAGCCCTAAACCCACGAGATAGTGAGACTTCTTGGGACAACCACGCTAAGAACTCATACCCCGTCAAGAATCAGTATCTAGTGCAGTGCATCCCGAGGTCATGACTCTGGTATGTTACCTCAGCCAGCCACTCCTTCCAAGGATCACCGTTGACTCACTTGCCCTCAGACAACTCAATCAGAATGGAATTCCAAGGATAGATAACAAAACAATGAACAACAATATTCAATAGCTTAAAATGAAATACTGTGCATTTTCTAGTTGGTTTACTTATAAATCACAAAGCTTGTTCCTATCATATCCGACCTTCCGACACTCCGAAACGCATATTTGACTGCCCGTAGCCCTTCTTTAGGTTCCTAACATCATATTATAGGTTTTTGAGTGTGTTGGGACCTTTACTTAGGGTATTATACTTGTTTATAATGTTTATGAAACTTTTGAAAATTGCAGATTTTTGTAATGTCAGGGCAATTAGCGCGCTAACTCTGAAATTAGCGTGCTAATTCTAACTTAGCGCGCTAGATTTCGTACCTAGAGCGCTATGTGCAGCAGAACCCATAATTCTGCAATCAAAATTTCGAGTTTGCTCTACACGTAGGCCAAGTTGATGCCTTGGGAACCTTCATACACACTACTAGAGGTCCCTAACATCAACCACAACACAAAACAGCAACCAACAACATCAAATTCGTGAATTCATCAAATTGACCAAGCTATGTTAATAGAGTGGAGAAGTTACCTATTATATGAGCTCCTAGCTTGATCTCCTTCACCAACCCACTGATTTCTCCAAGCATCAAACAAAAATAGCATACCTCGGTGCCGACTCCGAGATTTGGACATGCGTATCACGACAATTGGTCCCACATACGACCCTGAAATGACACGTGAAACAAGTTAGATTTTATGGTCGTTACAGTCTTCCCAACTAATTTGAATTTCGTCCTCGAAATTGAAACATATCACTATGGAAGAACTTACTGAAACTCAGAAGAGGTAGGGAAAGTACTCGCGCATGTATGACTCGAGCTCCCACGTCAGCTCCTCATCTCCGTGATGCTGCCATTTGACAATGACAAATGAAATCTCTTTGTTTCTAAGAATCTTCACCTTACGGTCCAGAATCTGAATAGGTTGTTCGTCATAAGTAATGTCATCCCTCAAGTCTATCTGGCTCAAGTCCACTGTCGGTCGTCTGCCCTCTCTTGACCTATCCAGTCGAAGCATAGAAACATGAAATACAGGGTGGATCCCAAACAACTAAAGTGGCAACTCTAACTCGTACGCAACCTTACCTATTCGCTTCTTCACTCTAAACGGACCAATGAACCTCGACGCAAGCTTTCCTCTAATCCCAAACCTCTTGTGACCCTTTATCGGCGAAACTTTCAGATACACATAGTTCCCGACGTCATACTCTAACTCGCTATGATACATGTCATAATATTTTTTCTGCCTTTCCCGCGCACCCTTCAGCCTCAATCTGATCAGTGGTATCTTCTCTGTGTGATCCACTACAATATCAGGCCCTGCCACATCCTCGGGCTCCACCCAACAAGATGGAGATCTCCACGGTCTACCGTAAAGTGCCTCAAACGGTGTCATACCAATACTGGCCTGATAACTGTTATTGTAGGTAAACTCACACAAATGAAGATATTTTTCCCATGATCCACCGTACTCTAACACGCACATCCTCAACATATCCTCGAGAATCTAAATCAGTTTCTCTGACTGTCTGTCAGTCTGTGGATGATAAGTTATACTGAGGTCCAACCGCGTGCCGAACTGTGCCTGCACGCTCTGCGAAATTTGAGATGTAAACTATGACCCTCTGTCAGACACAATCGATAACGGAACGTCATGTAGTCGAACAATCTCCCGCTCGTACAAACTCGCCAACTTATCCACCCGATGTGTGGTAGAGATTGGTAAGAAGTGCGCAGACTTCGTCAACCTGTCCACAATCACCCAGATACTATCATGTTTGCGCTGAGATCGAGGTAGGCCACTGACGAAATACATTGCAATATGCTCTCACTTCCACCGAGGATTGGGAAGTGGCTGTAATAACCCACCGGGCCTCCGATGCTCAGCCTTAACTCGCTGACATACCTCACACGCTCGAACATAATCAGAAACATCGATTTTCATCCCAGCCACCGGAAAAGATGACGCACATCAGCATACATTTTGGTCCGACCCGGATGAACCGTAAAACATGAGCTGTGGGCCTCATCAAGTATCTCATCATGTAACTCAGCCACTGATGGAATCCACAGTCGACCTCTAAATCTCAGGCATGAGTCAGTCAACTGACTCCAATCTGGATGATTCGGACTCTGAGCAAACTCCAAGAACCTCGAGTGCTTTGCTGCACATCATCCGCTCCGCCGACCTCAAGTACACCCTGAATTGACACTGTTTGAGTCCTCATCTGCCCACAAATCAACACTCTGGTACCGGTCGAAATATCAACAGAATACATCGACTCGACCGCCTCGAGTAAGCCATACTCGTGTGTCATGTGGCAAGTAATAATATTTGAGTCTGACCCTCTGCGGCTCAATGCGTCTGCAACAACATTGGCCTTCCTTGGGTGATACTCCAATGAGAAGTCATAGTCCTTGAGAAACTCAAGCCAACGTCTTTGTCGCATGTTCAATTCTTTCTGAGTGAAGAGGTACTTCAAACTCTTGTGGTCAGTGAACAACACAAACTTTTCCCCATTGAGATAACGACGTCAAATCTTCAATGCAACGACCACTGCCGCTAACTCCAAGTCATGGGTATGGTAGTTCTTCTCGTGAATCTTCAGCTGTCGGGATGCGTATGCAATCACTCTACCGCCCTGCATCAAAACACTGCCTAAATCGACCTTAGAAGCATCGGTGTTCACCTCAAAACCCTTCCCTAACTCAGGTAGTACCAAAACTGGTGCGACAGTCAATCTTTCCTTCAAAGTCCTGAAGGCTTGTTCACAACTAATATTCCACTGAAAACTCGTATCCTTCTTTGTCAATTGCATCATTAGTGCCGCAATCTTCTAGAAGTCTTGAACAAAACGCCTATAATAGCCTGCCAAACCCAAGAAACTACGGACATGTGTCACTGACCGCGACGCAGGCCAATCTATCACAACTCTAACCTAGTGGGGTCCACTGACACTCCGCTGGCTCCGACGATGTGTCCAAGAAATTCGACCTCCGTAAGCCAAAACTCATACTTACTGAACTTTGCATACAATCTGTGCGCCCTCAAAGTCTGCAAAATCATCTTGAGGTGCTCCCTGTGATTCTCACGGGTCTTAGAGTAGATAAGGATGTCGTCGATAAACACAATGATGAACCTATCCAAATACTCTCTCAGCACTCGATGCATGAGATCCACGAACATCCCGGGGCGTTAGTCAACCCAAAAGGCATGACTGTAAACTGGTAATGCCCGTATCTTGTGCAAAAAGCAGTTTTCTCCCTGTCATCTGCTCTAATTCTCAGCTGATGGTACCCAGATCTTAAATCAGTCTTCGAGAACCACTGTGTTCCCGTCAACTGGTCGAACAAATCGTCAATGCGAGGAAGTGGATACTTGTTCTTCACTGTCACCATGTTGAGCTGTTTGTAATCAATGCACAATCTCAGGCTGCCATCTTTCTTCTTAACAAACAAGACTGGGGCGCCCCAAGGTGACATGCTCGGTTGGATGAATCCTAACTCCTACGATTCATCAAGTTGTCCTCTCAGCTCCTCTAGCTCCTTTGGAGCCATCCGGTACGGCGGAATAGATATAGGTCTGGTCCCCGGGACCAAATCAATAATGAAGTCAATCTCCCTAGGCGGTGGTAATCCTGGTAGCTCTGTAGGAAAAACATCTGAGAACTCGCACACAACAGGTACCTATTCTAACTTAATCTCGACTTTCTCCGTCGCACTCAAAACACTAGCGAATGTCTCAACCTCTACGTTAGAAGCTACTCTGCCTCTGGTAATCGGTAAACTAGTCGAAGTCCCTTGAAAACTAAACTCGGGATGTCTGGGAATGTGAAATGTAACTCTTTTGTTGAAACAATGGATCTGTTCATGATGAGCACTAAACGAATCCATGCCCAACAATACATCAAACTCTAGGAACTCCAACACTCTCAGATCTGCTGATAAAAAACATGACCCTTTATTTCTACCGAACAATCAACACACAACAAGTTCGGGTATATCTTGTCCCAGTAGTTGTGCTAAGGATCAATGATCTCTCTAATCTAATGGGTCTCAAACCCAACTCATTAACCATGCGACCGAAAATAAAAGATACTATAGAACCAAAATCCAACATATTGTACATAAAACGACTACAAATATAAATCATACCCTCAATCAGGTTACATGTAACAGTCGGATCTGGTGCGGCAATAACATGAATCTGCTCCCAGCTCTCTTTATGCTTGTCTCTCTCGCTCGATTGTGGACACGTCTTGAAGTGACTTGGCTGTCCGCACTCCCAACAAGTGCGCTTAGATACTGATCTAGATGGAACACTTTGTCCTCATCTCTGTACCTAACTGAAACTAGGACCCTGTCCATACCTCTGCCCCTGACCATTGCCTTTGCCTCTGCCACTGCCATTGCTCTCAGCCCTCTATACCGCTGTCGCTGAGGACCTGACTGTGTCGACTGCTGTGGTGTGCTGGCATAACTCCGTACTGGAGCATATGGTATTGGCACAATACGCGCTATAATAGGTGGAGATGCAACAGATCCCACACTCTGAGCTCGATCCCTCGACCTCCACTGTCTAGGTCTTTTCCTCGTCCCGTCACCTCCCGATCTGACATCTGACTGTGATGGTGGTGGAGCCGCGACTACTGCATCGGTGCGAATGCTAAAAAAGATTTCACTAGCCAAACTCCTCTCGTAGGCTTCTTGTAAAGTTCCTGGAGCTGTGGTTACCACCATAGTCCCGATCTCACTCAGCAAGCCATGCATGAAATAGTAGGCTTGGTCAGCGTCTGTATCAGCTATGCCCCTTACATAGTCCATCTACTGCAAGTATCGGCCCATATACTGCATTATTGTCTCGTCGATAGCCTGCCAAATATTCTGAAACTCGATCCTCTTTATGTTCTTGACCAAATGAGGGAAATACTTCTGATTGAATCTTTCCTCGAACTCAGCTCAGTCCTTGGGTTTCCCCTTCGTAGCCACCATATTACGCCACCACATATCAGTCTCTCTGAACAACGAAGCTGATGAGATGCTCTGCTTCGTATAATCTGGTGTAGCCAAGACATCGTGGATCTTCTCGTGACTCATCATAAACTTCTCTGTCGCTCTGAGATTCGTACCACCGTGAAACTTCTCTGGGTGTTGTCTCTAAAACTCACGAGACTGCCTCGCCTCAGCCGTCGCTCGAGTACTCGCATCAGTGGGCGTGCTCGACGTATCCTCTGCTGGTGTATCAGTCGTAGGTGGTACTCTCTTAACCTGAACTTGAACCCCCTCATCAATCACAGGTCTTGTCGGCGTTGTAGGAGCCGAAATAGAATCATGTATGCAGGCGCACTCCTGCCCTGAGTGACTAGTGATGCAGACATAGAAGGTGATGGTGTAGCATGTGCCCTCAATAGTCGGAGAATCTCCTAAAGTTACTGGCCATGTGAGGTGACCAGTTGGGACATCCATCTAACCTCTCATGAACGTCACTCGGACCGCTATCGTTGATCTCGGGCTGATCGGCCATCGCGATCTGCAAAGAATGCGATTCTCGATCATGACATAGCTATCGATAGTAGTAATATACAATAAATAAAATAGCTCATATAGTCAAAATTTAATTTCTCAACTCTCCTCACTTCCCAACTAAGACTTAAGTCAGGATCGTAGGGTTCTACTCTAAGTCCCAACCTTATCCTAACTCTATTATTGATTTGTGTCTTATATTGGTTGTGGGTTGTTCTTGAGTTAGACATAAAAACTTAGGCTCTGATACCAACTGTGACGACCCCAGTTCCACAACCCAAACTGGGCTCGGCCCGGCCTAGACTTACGTGTACCCCGAGTCGATTCTCGCGACGTCAACGCAAACTTAGTCAGCCTTCCTAACAATTTTTCATTACAAGGCAGCGAAATTTAACATTTATAGTGAGTTATTCAAATTTGTAAGTTATCAAAGTTTATGCGGAAATGATTTCAACTTAAAAAAAATCTAAACAACTCTACAAAAATCAGTCAGGACAACCTAGAGTGTGGAAACCCCGCATAACACAATCAACATGTATAACAAACAGAGGAGAAAGAAATAATATCATATACATGTCCTAAAGTATCTCACAAAACCCAAATTCCCCATGTGTAACGGCCCAATTTTAATTACGCCGTTATTATTAACTATTTTTAGACTCGAACACCAGCTCAGATCTGCGTGGATGTCGCAGATAGGTCAAAGCGCGACTGAATAGGTAAATAGTGATTGTTTGCTTGATGTTTGCCTATTTGCGATGTCGTATATTAAATTATTTTACCTAGCATCGCATGTGTGTATTTATATCGTTGAACCGAGCGAGATAGTGTACCGGGCGTTCGCCTCGAAAAATGTGTCAATACGGGTGATGAGCAAGCGAAATATGGGTACACTAGGTCGGGAAAATAAATTGGATAATTAAATTAATTAAATGTGACAAATATTAATGATAAACACAGTCCAGGTCAATTGATCGAAATTGGCGACTATGGCGCGCCTCGTTATGCGTGCCGAGGTGCGAAACGCCGGGTAACCGAAGATAATTGAACAAAACTAAAAATTTTGTGTGTCTAATGAGGAGCAAATGAGAACAAGCCACATACACACCTAATACTCTCAAAATAAGGATTATCACTCATTATCACACTCTCACTCCACGTTTCCTCCCTCTCTACTCTCTTCAACCTATAAAAAAGGGAGATGGTGTATCTAATGGAGAGAGATTTGTTGAAGAATTGATAAAACCATTGAGAGTGTGATATTTGATGAGATCCTTGGAGTTTTTGAAGGGAATTGATCAAGCAAACAAGCAATCAAGGTGAGCATCTATATTTTCTTTCAATTTTCCATTAAAATAAAGCTTAAATGGGGTGTTAATGGTGATAGTTGATAGTTGATAGTTGTGGAAGAATCTAGGGGAGGGGAGGGACGCACGCACGTGTGCGTGCGTGCGGTCCTCTGGACCGGGTCAGACCCGGTCTAGGGACCCACCCCTTTATATAAATAAAATAATTATTAAAAATTTATTTTAAAAACAGTTTTAAATAAAAACAAATTACAGAAAAATAATAAAAATGGGTAGAAATTTATGGAAAAATTCAAGAAAATCAGGAAAAATATAAAAATGAGAAAAAGATAGAAAAATAGTATTCGAGATTTTTTCAGGTGTTTGGCACCCGGTATAACTCGAAAAGTGTGCCAAAACCAAACTTTTTGGAATAAAATTTCAATATTTTTGGCCACACATTATAAATTCACTTAATTTGACTCTAAACTAGTTAAAATTGTTTAATTGGACACCAGCAACTTAGGAGACTATAGTCAGGAGTCGGGCGCGTATTTCGAGATGTGAGCGGGACTCCGAAGTGCGTTTTGCGGTACGTAAGAATCCATTTGAAAGTCACTGAAGGTTTACTTTTCCATTGTTGATTTCATATTCCTTGTTATTGTACTCTATTCTGTGATACATTTGGGTTGGTGGTTGAGTTACTCCCACCTGATATTCGTAGTGTACTTATGGCACATTAGACTGTAGCACGTGTGATCATACATTCGGTGAATCGCAACCCGAGCTGCACTAAGGGTGCTCGTGTCGGACGAGTACTGCGAGGAACCAGGGGAAAGGAAGTGGGGGCACCCACCGAAAGGATCCTGGGGTCCGAAGTACAGTTTAGTCTGATCGGGACGAGCACACACTTTATTTCTCTCGTGTTATCTATTCATGTGATGATCGTAGCACAGTTGTCTGTTTAGTTTCCGCATGATTATTTAACATGATTATTGATATTTATTTACTTTCTTATAAATGTTCGGTGTACTTCTTTTGGAGTCTTACTCACTGTACTCTCCATCTGGCTTTTTGTGATGGTCGAGTGCAGATCCCAGTACTAGTAGGGGCAAGGGGATTCTTGGCGATTTCATTTGATTGCCTGCGGTCGAGGACCCACTAGTATGTGTTATTTTGATATTTTGTTTTACTTTTGGGTATTGGGAGATTGGAGAGACACTGTACTTGTATATATTACTGCTTATTAGTACTGTCGCCTATATACGGAGTACTTTCCTCGGGTTTTCCATAGTAGGACTTGCTCTTATAAACGATGCTTTATATGATGATGAATTTAAATTGTTTTACTTACTTTAAATTTAAAACTTCCGCTGTTTTAATACTAGAAGTGATTCAATTGTCTAACTAAACTGATCAACCAAATGAGTTAACACGCATATCGAGTAGTCGTGACGTAGCAAAGGACGTTAGTGGCGCGTGGGACCCAGTGGGTCACTGATCTGATAGGACTGCGGGGCCGCGACACTCCACGTGGCGACCTCGAGATTTGGGGTCGTCGCACCATGTGATAAAAACAATATACATAAGTAACACAAAACCTACAAAAAATACAAGAGGGAAGGCTGCTCCAAAGTCCTCACAGTAGATCTCCTAGTACTGGCCCCTTTCCCTTACTTTTATTGCGGATCTGCACTCAGTTAAACGCGAGAATAACGAGCCTAGGTAAGTAATGTCAGTAGGATACTAAACAACATTTCAAAATAAATAAACCAATCTATATTCATGCAGATAAAAAGAAAGGTATAAGGACGCATGAATAAATACAAGACAATAAATAAATAAAAAACAACCGAATGAACCGATCAATGAGTGTCCAGGGATGCAAACAGAGAGGTGCAAGTAGTCCCGACCAACAAGTCGTGGAGTCTTGGCAGACCATCAAGACTCGGGTTCTAGGACTTGGTATCACAATCCCTAAACCCACGAGATAGTGAGACTTCTTGGGACAACCACACTAAGAACTCACACGCCGTCAAGAATCAATATCTAGTGCAGTGCATCCTGAGGTCATAACTCTGATATGTTACCTCAGCCAGCCACTCCTTCCGAGGATCGCCGTTGACTCACTTGCCATCGGACGACTCAATCAGAATGAAATCCCAAGGATAGATAACAAAGCAATGAACAACAATATTCAATAGCTTAAAATGAAATACTGTGCATTTCCTAGCTGGTTTACTTACAAATCACAAAGCTTGTTCCTAGCCTATCCGGCCTCCAGACACTCTGAAACGCGTATTTGACTCCCCGTAGCTCTTCCTTAGGTTCCCGACATCATATTATAGGTTTTTGAGTGTGTTGGGACCTTTACTTAGGGTATTATACTTGTTTATAGTGTTTATGGAACTTTCGAAAATTGTAGATTTTTGTACTGTCAGGGCAATTAGCGCGCTAACTCTAAACTTAGCGTGCTAATTCTAACTTAACGCGCTAATAAGCTATATCTAGCGCGCTAATCAATATTACCGTGCTAGATTTCCTACCTAGCGCGCTATGTGCAGCAGAACCCAGAATTATGCAATCAGAATTCCAAGTTTTCTCTACATATAGCCCATGTTGATGCCTTGGGAACCTTCATACACACTACTAGAGGTCCCTAACATCAACCACAACACAAAACAACAACCAACAACATCAAATTCGTGAATTCATCAAATTGACCAAGCTATGTTAATGGAGTGGAGAAGTTACCTATTACACGAGCTCCTAGCTTGATCTCCTTCACCAACCCACTGATTTCTCCAAGCTAAGCTTGCTGATCTTCTCCTTGTCTTGATCGCTCCAACAACTCTCTCTCTCTCTCTCCTCTATTTGTTATACATGTTAACTGTGTTATGCGGGGTTTCCACACTCTAGGTTGTCCTGACTGATTTGTGTAGAGTTGTTTAGATTTGTTTAAGTTGAAATTACTTCCACATAAACTTCGATAACTTACAAATTTGAATAATTCACTATAAATGTTAAATCCCGCTGTCTTGTAATGAAATATGATTAGGAAGGCTGACTAGGTTTGCGTTGACGTCACAATGATTGACTCGGGGTCCACGTAAGTCTAGGCCGGGCGGGGCCCAGTTTGGGTTGTGGAACTGGGGGTCGTCACGGTCCAGGTCTTATCAGATCTACATATTGAATGTAAAACAAAAATATAGAGTGCCCTTTCCAGCAAAACTAAATAGAAGACTGATATACATGTGCATCACATACATGACCTATAAATGAATGAATAATTTAAGTTTCATTGGTTTAATTTTTGGCAATTGTGTTCCCTGCAGCTTCAATCACATTCATGCTCCTGTCTCCTTTTTTTTTTATCACACAGGCGATCGAGATTACCCGTTATTCGAAGGAGCAAATAAGGGAATTTGGATAGCCAATGTGCGTTTCTCCTCCAATTCAAGCTTCAAAATTTATATCATATTGGCTTGACAAGATCTGGACTTTCTTATTCGGCGACAAGCTATCGACAACCAATGAACATTTGACAAGAACTGCGAACTGTCTCAACGGAAATGTCCCCATAACAACCACCACAGGTACTCTCACCTTGATTGTCAATGGAATTCTCTTTTTGTGCCTGCTCTCCATTAGCGCCCCCTGAAGGCCCGACCCGAATGTGCTTTCTCCCTTCAATGTCACCTTTATCATAGTTACATTGTTGGGGCCTTGGTGAAAATCTGGAAGATTGCCTGAACAAAGCGTCGAGTCTGAATAAAGCACGTCGATACTGCTACCCGTTTCGTAGTTAATACTGATCTTGCTGTTCGGGTTATCTGCCTTAACAATCACGATGAATTCAGTGTAAAGGCTGAAGTCGGGTCGAAATTGGAAGGCGCCCACGTCCAGATGCTCCACATTGTAGGATGGGGGCTTGGGGTCATAGTAGTGGTAGAGGTATGCAAGAACAGCAACTATGACTATAATGAGCATGAAGAGGAAGCAACAGCAGCAACATATGCACTTGAGGCAGCAACCTCTCCCTTTTTTGTCATGGGATTTGGAATCATAACGAGGGACATTGCGGCGATAGGGAGGCGGCGGATGAAGGCCGTCCCCTCCCGTCTCCCCTAGCTTCGCGTATCTCCTCGGGTCGTGTGGTTGTGCTCCTCCATGATGCTCTGGGTGTACTCTTTGGCCTTGATAATCCATTACAACAACAAGAACAAAGAAAATAGGACAAGAGTAGTGATTCTTCTTGTCATGTACTACTCTTGATGAAATCTAAAGAAATGAACAAAAAATGTGTTCATCATCATACATATCTAGAAATGTATGATCTTTAGAGGTTTAATTTGCATTTTTTTTTTTTTTGTAAACTAATTTTGTTGGTGATTTTTTTTTGGTGGTTTTGTTTTGGTTTTTGTGTTGTGAGAGTTGTTCTTTGAAGTGTTTTGTTTTGTTTTAAGCGAAGTGAACGGTGCACCAATCTATGTATAGCTCTCTATACATAGAAAAACTTCCCCCCTGAGAGGTTGAGAGGACAAGTTTGATTCTTTAATTAAGACATTATTAACATAACAACCTACATTAATTGAAGTTTATGAAATTGCATTATGTATGATTGAAGTTATTCAAGCCCTTTTTTGAGGTTGTAATTTATGTTTTATTTGGCGTACAAATGTTGCATCTTGGACCATACAAATAGAACTTTTGTCCCCTCATGGAATATTAGCTCCTTAGTGGAGACATGAGAAACATTTTATGTTTTTGAACTTTATCTTTGTCTATCCACTTTTTGAACACAAATATTCCAAACCCTTTAAAAAAATTAAAAAAAAAATAAAGCAATGTTTTTTTTTCCTTTCAAAGAAAATAAAATAAAGTTCATTAATATCGACCAATTAATGGTTGCATGCTTCTAAGTGAAAAACAAAATTTAATCAATCTCTACGTATATGTTTGATTCTTAATTTCTTAATTATATCATATCACATCAAATATGAGCTGTTATAATCGACTTTGCCTTCGAAAAAAAAAAAAGATATGACCTATTATGTATTATGGGTGGAATAATATATACATTCAAAGTTTTAAAATTATTTTTTTATGGCCAATTTCGAAGTCATTAATAATTAATGTAAAACTAACTATATACATTAATTATTTAATCATATATATATATATATATATATAAGACATATAAAAAAGTCACACATTATAAATTAATGTTACATTCAACAATTAATATTAGTGCACAAATGGTAATATATTAATTCGACATTGTACGTATATAGTATTACATATATAGATGTACATATATAGATGAGAGCATGCATTTTCCACTGCCCCTACAACCACGTTTGGCATATAAAGTACGTAATTAATCAACCTAACCATTGACAAAAAAAAAAAGAAAAAAAAAGAAACATAATAGTAATTAGTTCATTCTAATCAACGAGCAACTGCTCTAACACCTCTAACATGATCACCACCACACCATCTCAAAGGGTCCAACCTAGCCAACCTCACTCGCCTACTCACCGCAGCCTTAGCCTTCGCAAACACTCTCTTCATCCCCCAACAACTAGTACTATGATGATGATGATGATGAGGTGATGAATCCAAAGTAGACAACTGATAGCTCCTAAGGAATATGAGCCGCTTCTTCGCCCGATCGCGCCGGTAACTCAACGACACCGGAAGATTATTCATCACATTAATTGGCAATTGGACATGACGAGTACTAGACTTCCTCTTAGATGAAGACCATGGCTTGATCATTTGTGTAACAATATTGTTGTTGTTGTTGTTGTTGTTGTATCCTTTCTCATGATCATGATCTTCGCCGTCTGATTGGCGGCCTAGTGTTTCGTAGTACTGCGATCCACGACTCATAGTGAGAGTGGTGTTTCTAATCAAAGTGTTCATAGTTAGAGAACACTATAGCTAGTACTATTACTACTTTGTTTTGAGTTGCGGTGGTGGTGGTGGAGGAGGAGAAGAGATGGAGAGTTGGTTTTTATGTGGGAAGAATTTACTTAGGCACTTGTCTATAATAATGCTAATGTGACACTTACCTTGACACACAAAAGTCACAAGTTCATTCAAGCCCGTTGGATAATTGTGAGTCGAGATGTCAAGTTGGTTATTATCTTAAAGTGTTCTTTTTTAGGTCAATACCACCGATATTCAGACTATCATACTACTCTGAATTCAACTAGAGTCGTACATCGTTTCATCATTTAGGTGGGGGAGCTCTCAATGTTGATATTTTCATTCTCAGAACTCCAACTCGAGTCAATAGTTAAAAAGACAATAACAAGCTTCTAATTGTGTCAATCAACCATTGGTTCTGATCTTCAAGTGTTATTGTGTTGTGTAAAAATGTGTGTATGTGATAAGAAAGTTCTTAGGAGTTTGGAAGTTTGACTGGTTGACTAGTCTGCTCAAATTGTCTTGAAAGGTGGGCGACTGGTCAAAGTCTTCAAAGTGTTGTGACTGTGACCGGTGGTTGTTATACGTCGTAAAAATTAATTGTTTTCTTTGGATTCGTGATCTAGATAATATCGGACGTTTGTCCTTTGTACACGTGTTGTTTATTTTTTAATAACCAATACCCTACGCACAGTATCGTTAGATGATCCCTCGAATACGTTGGGCTTCTTTGAGCCCAAAACCCCATAGATCATTGTGCCAAGGCCCAGGCCCATCTAAGATAACATAAAAGCCTCAATCTCAAATTAGTTGGTCCCCAACATGAATCAAAATCTTCAACCGATTTAGCGCAATAGATGAGATGCTTTCAAATCCTTTATAACATCTTCTAATCAATGTGTCTTAAGTTAGCTTCGACATATATACCTCAATATCAACGAAATTCTTTAGTTTCTATTGAGTCGAATTTTCTAGTAGGGGCATTTTCAGGTTATCTTTAGAGGTGTCCAAGCTTGTGCAACTGCACTTTCATAATCTTTATGTAGATTGATAATACTCATACTTTTCTTTGAGTTTATGTATTTGTTACTTTATCTTTACATGTTTTACTACACATCATCACTCTTAAATATCCTCATTTTCGCTACGTTCATTTATGTACTTATTATTTCTTTATCGCCCAACATTCAATTTTATAAAGCATAGTTGGCTTAGTTGCGGTCTCATGTCAACAAATAATTCATGAGTAATATTACAATGGAGGCCAAATATATAACCATAATAAATTACTCCATCCGTTTCTTTATAAATGACTTTCTAGCCATTTTGAAATATTTCACAATACATGTCATTTGATAGTTTCAATACACATTAATTACTTAATTAACTTTTATACCCTTCATATAAAAAGAAAATCTATTAATTACACATTAATAACTAAGGTATGTAGAAGTGGTGGGGTTAAGAGAGATAAAATGTGATTTATTCATTTAACTATCACTTTTTCCTCATCCAAAATAATTAAATGACTTTCTTAAAAAGTGTGAACAATCTTAAAACGACACTTATATAGAAACGGAGGGAGTAACTTTTTTAAGCACGCATTACGACAAAAATAACTAGTACTGAACTTACAATCCAAACCAACTATACAAAACCTTCCGATGTTCTTACTTCTTACTTTGAAGAGCGATAAGTTAACCTCTGCAGTTGAAGGTTACTTCTTATAAGAGGAAGCTAACCGCTTCACACTAATCATTACTAACTGAGCCCCTTAAAATTTCACAAAAAAGGCTTATAAGAAAAGAAACACAAATCAGTTGGATTTTGACTATTTTAGAATGTGTTTTTGATGTGTACGCCAAGATAAGTTCACCAGCAAAGCAACCTTTTTTTTTTTTTTTTTTTTGAAAACCACCAGCAAAGCAACCTTAAAGTCTTAAAACTCTTACACTTGAACACATTTTTTCCACCTATATAAAGAGACCATCAGTGCACACAATAATATCAACAAAGAATAATTTCTTTAGTGAATTTGACTTGGCCCATACAAATATACAATACAAGAAACCACTTGTACACATTTTCAATCTTTCACACAAACAGTACTAAACTCCACACATAAAAAATGTCTCTTTCACCTCTCCCTTCTCTCCATTGTTTCTCCTCTTCAAATCATCAAAACTCTCTTCTAACAATCTCCAAATCCAAGCCTAAACCCATAATTCCAAACAGGGCTACTCTAACATGCAAATCAAACTCCAACAAAACTCAATTTGATCAAGGAGAGCACCAGTTTACGACTCGAAGGCGAACCGCGCTTTTTGGCCTAAGTGTCCTAATTGCAGGTTCCTCAGCTACCCTTTTGAGCCCAGCTCTCATGGCATCAGCCTCGGCGTTGCCCGAGTCCGGCCCGTGGCCGAGGCCGCTGGACTCGGTGATTCGGGTACTAGTGCCTAGGCCACCTAGGCCTCAAAACAGGGGAGATGCAGAGAAAGATGTGGAAATTCTAGTGGTGAATGGAGTGGAAGTGAAGAACAATAGAGCTGTGAAGTTTGATGTGTACATAGACAAGCCATATGGAGATGGAATTAAGAGTACTAATTCATCAGAGCTGGGTGTGCTTGCTGGGAGTTTGGTTGATTTGGCAAGGTTGAAGGGTGGGAGAAAGCTGAGATTGAATCTTTGTCTTGACTGGGTTTTGGAGGAAATTGGAGCAGTGGAGTCTCCAGTGTTGTTGGTGAGCTTGGTGCCTAGAATGGGCAGTGATATCACAATTGGAGGGGTAGACATAGAGTACATAGCTGGCTAAACTTGATACAAATTATATGTTGTTTCTTATGTAGTTTTTATGCTTTGAAATCGGGATTTACATGAAAAAAAATCCCCATAGTTGATTAGTCCTTGTAGAATAATAGAGATAGTCATGTAATAAAAGTTATATTTATGTGGTGAAATTTTAAGCCATATGTTCAGAGTTCTAACCAGATAGTGCATGGACTCAGAGTAGTCGGGTAATTCGGATACTGGGATTTTAAGAATATAAGCCAAATGAAGGGGCTGAAAAACCAATCTCAAAAGTCACATATTCAATGAATTAAGCACATGGCACTGCCACTGTACCTCTATAAATATCAATTGTTTAGATCACACATCTCAAGCAACTCTCCTTAAAAAGCTTAAAAACCCTTCTTGTAGAATCAAAACCATGTCTATGTCTCTCTTAACTAACCTACCATTCTCCCTCACTTCCTCTCAATCAAACACCCATAAATCTCACATACCCATTAAGCAAACTCAACAAACAAGGATCACAAACAACAATAAACATCATCATCATCATCATCATCTAAGCTTATTAGTTCACAAAACCAAAGAAGAGAACCATTTGATCACAAACAGAAGAGGAGCACTCCTAGGCCTAGGCCTAGGCCTCCTAACCTGGCTCCTCCCCGGCATAGCAATAGCAGCACCGCCCCCGGAACCGCTATCGGAATTCGGGCCCGGTCCGCGGCCACTGAACTCTACAATCAGGGTGTTGGTGCCAAGACCACCAAAGCCCAGTACCTATAGAGAAGATGAGAATGTATTGGTGCTTATAGTGGATGGTGTGGAAGTCAAGGACAATGAGCCAGTGAGACTAGATGTCTATGTTGCAAAGCCAGATGAAGGCCAAGTGGGGTCTGATGATGATCTTGGAGAATTTGCTGGGAGTTTGATTGATTTGGCAAGGTTGAGGACTGGGAGGAGAGCTAGGAAGATTGATTTAGATATGGGGATAACTAATTTGGTGAAGCAAATAGGGGCAGAGAAGTGTGAGAAGTTGTTGGTGAGTTTGGTGCCTAGAACAGGTGCCATGGTTGTTGATGGTGTGCACATAGAGAATTTCAAGGCTGAGTGAAGGCTGTAAGAGTTGGTGGTTTTTAATGTATCTTTGTTTTTCAGATTTGAATACTTGTGTGGATGTGTAGTTTGTTTGTTTGGTTTTAATGAAGTGGTTTATATGTATGTATGTGTGTAATGTGTATGTTATTCTTGGACTGAAAACCATCTCCTTTGTTTGTTTTGTTATGTTTCTTGAAAGATTTGGGTTAATCATTAATTTCTGGGTTGCAGAGTGGGTTTTGGGTTTGAAGGAGATTGGTGAGATGATGAGCAATTGATGAGAAGAGAAAACTTCATCATCAGAAAGCAACAACAGCTAAGTTTAATCCCGAATTAGTAATTAGTTGAGGTCGACTACGTGGATCAAAGTCTTTCACTCAGCTCAACTAAAAGCACTTCATGGCGTGCACCTAAAACTCTTCATAAATCATTCTTAATCAATGCATCCCAAGTCATCTTTACTTATGCAAATAACAGATGATTGAGTGAAGAAAGAGATTATGTTGCTTAGAGAATTGTTGATTGAGATTGGTTGCTTAAAGAAGCTACAATAGGAAACATAAATGTGAATACAAGAAGACAGTGACTCATAACTCACAAGTGAAATCCCCACATTATGGTATCATTTCAAAACAACAATCAAACAAAATCTACATAGATTGAGTGAAAATATTCCAAACAAAAGGGATTGACCAACTATAACAAAGAATAGATACACTGAACAACAGTTGCTAGTTTCTTTAAATACATATACAAACAGAATTTTAGACTAACTGCAAATAGAGAGAAAGATATCTTTGGCGCAAGCGACGGTTAAGCCGCTTGCGCAATTCAATCGTGGACGATATCAATGTTCAACAACTGCATCCTCAGCAGCAAAGACTCCAAATAGGAGAGAAAATTCACACTCCAAATGGCCACAATACCTGAAGGCCTTATTGAAGAAGCTATCCAATAAACAAATTCAACATTTGCTAGCAACACAGACCACCGAGTCGAGATCTTTACCTCGCAAAGCATAGGTTTCAAATAGACCAAAGAAATTATGAATGGAACACCTGTGTCGCCATAGTTCCAATTTCCTTGCTTAATTGCGCAGAATACTGAAGGTCTGAATCAATCGACTAAGCATACGCTATAGGTTTTTTCCGGCCGAACATCAGAAGTTTTTTTATCCCTTTTGTAGCTGGAGGCAAGCTCTCATTGCTGATCCATTTTTTTCTGGAATGGGGTTGATCTGGGCTCATTTCAGTAGTTGGAGGCGGTGTTGACAAAGCTGCATCAGGTATGATTTCTGATTCTGAAATTTCAGCGGACGAGGGAAATGCTTTGTTTGTGACATTAGTCTCTTCTTCACGGTGAACAGCGGTAGGACTCGGGTCTTTCTTGATCATCGTCTGCGCGTTGTCTGCAACGATGAATTCGTTGACTTTTGAGACATCAATTACTTCTTCCTCCTGTTGAAGAACTGGAACTGATTTAGGCAACTCCATGTTGTCATCTCTGTTCTTAGAGGGCTCAATTGGATCCACAGTGTCACTTTTACCGGCCGAATTATCCTCATTTGAAATATTCTTACGTTCGAGCTCCATGACGCTGGGGAATGGTTTACTTAACTCCTTGACTTCAGATGCATCAATTGGTTCAACCTGCAGTTTTACTGCACTTCCATTACTTTGGTCTTTTTCCTTGGCATCTGATTTGGGCGAAAGAGTTCCATTAATTTGCTGTGAAGGCATCACTTGACTTGTACTGGAATTCTTGTTCTCTTTCTTTGCAGTACTGGGTGATGTAGATGCAATCGCGCCATTCGCCTTCGGGCTAGTTTTTGTAGGTTGAGTTGTTTTTGATGGCGCAGGTGGCACCTTTTGTTTGACTGATACAGCTGAAAGTCGATCTATAGTTGCACTCGAAAAGGTTGCTTTGTGTGAAGCGGTTGATCGGGTTGTTTTCTTGTCATCCTTGGCAGAAGATATTGCTGTTTTACTCACTACAGGAGCTCGCTTTGATGCCGCAGAAGGACCATTTGCTGCACTTCTTTCGGCTATTCTCTTCTGGCGTTGGATCATTAATTCTTCCATTTTCTTCCTATTCTCTTCTTCCTGTAAGATGGAGCAGGCCAGTTCCTTCAGTGATAAAGAAAAACTAATGGCAGCAAACAACAACAACAACAACAACATAGCCTCAGTCCCAAATAACTAATGGCAGCAAAGCGATATAAAATTAACATAACAAAGCAAACCTAAAAACACTCTTACCTTCTCCGATTTGCTCTTTGGAGCAGTTGCTCTACTTACTGTGGATGGTTTCCTATTCCGCGATATCAACTCTTGTTTTCCTTTAGCAAGAGGTCCACGACCTGTTTTCGACCTCAATTCTTTTCCCACCAACTTGGTCTCAGAATCTGCATTGTTCTTTTTGTTCTTAATCTCAGCACTATCATCAACAGTACCATCTGCATCGCCACCAGAGCGCTTTCTAGCGGCTTCTGCAAGTGACATGTCAAGTTCATAATCCATATCATGGGACCAAGAAGCTCCAGCAGGCCCCATATCCACTTCTCGTTCAAGAACCATGCAGAGGTCATCTGGTTCATGATTGCCAGGATTATTATGCTTATCTTTTTGAAGAGACAGGCCGCCATTTTCATACTGAGAAGCTACAGAAAGATCTGAAATCATGCTTATTTCAGTCCTCCACTGAGAATCAAACTGTTCGTGTGCCATTGGTTGTGACTGCACCATGAAAGAGTCATCTACAAGAACATCTCTCTTAGATTTCTCATTATGGAAGTAAGCACCGTCACCATTGAGGATTGTGCGTCCACTACTTGCAACAACCTGAGATTTCTCAGACTGGTTGACGATAAACCAATCTTCTCCCTTCTGAATTTTGCGAATGGGTAATTCTGCAGCACAGTCAGATAAAGGATCTTGAATTCCGACTGCGCCTTCTGTTCTCCGGATAAATAATAACTCCTCGCCATTTTCTCTTTTTTTCATACTTGGATGGAAGCTTTCGCCATTTTCAAAGTTTTCCGAGTATTTGCTACGTTCAAATCCCTCATCTCTATCAGTCACAATGAAAGAATCGGTTGCTACTACTTTTTTTGTGCCTTTTTCTGTTTCAGGACCTACCGATCCTTTACTTGAAAATTGATGCCCCACTTCAGAATTATGAACAGTGAAGTATTCGTCGCGAACATCCACACCACGTTGTTTATCTGCTTCCTCTGTAGCTGCATCATCATCTCTCATCAGGAGATTTTGAAAAGCATTCCAATGGTCATTAGTTTTACTTCCATTGGAATTGTTAGCAAGTGCATCATTGTCAAGATCCTGATCGTCAAGATCATTTGATTCACTTCCAGCAATAGGTTTCTTGTTCTTACCTTTTTTCTTGTGTTGGTGTAGGGTCGATTTATGATGCTTCGCCAAACTTCCAACGGCGTCATCTACATTTTGCTTCAGTGCATCCCCATCTATATATTCATCCTCACCAGGAGAAGATTCATCAGATGCACCATCCTCACCTTCTCTCCTTTTGGAAGTGATGTAATTGATGTTTCGGATAACAACCATTCTGGATGATTTCTTCCCATTACTTTTTCTGCGTGACCTTTTTGATGAGTTTTTCCTGTCATGCTGAGAATATGCCGAATCACTCCCAGAAGCAGAATCGCTGGGTTCAGTTTGCTCATCTTGCTCTGATATTTCAGATTCTTTACCGTTTGGAGTTTTCTCTTTGGCACGAGAAGATGATTTGTGATTTCGATGGTGATTAAATCCCTTGACTTCACCATACTCTTCTGGTTGTGGAGGCCACTGCATACTTCCTTGATAATAAGGGGGAACAACCTGCATACCAGGGAAAGGATATCCTTGGTATTGTGGCATTTGTGGAGCACCTGGCCCTTGATAGTTGTACATGAATGGAGGCATCTGATTTGGCCATGGCATGGGGAATTGAGGTTTTGCATTCGTCGGTGGCATCTGGCCTAACATCACGAATCTATTATTTGCAAGAACTACTAATAATATGACAAAGAACAGAAGCATAATATTAGTATTTACAGAATAAGACTTGCAGAATACCTTGGTTAACATCAGAACTTGCGTGACTTGTGCTTGACTCAGACATTGATGCATCCAGAGAGCCATTTAGTTCAAGTTGCGCTTTAGATGTGTTATTTTCACTGGTAAGTATGATCCCAGATGTCCCAAAGTATGGAAGCTCTTGTTGTTGGCAAGCCTCCATTGCGGCTAATTCATCCATCCAAAGTCCATCATTGTGTTTCTTTTGACATAGTTCCTTGAAATTTATACACGCTTCCCTACATAACAAAAATAATTATGAGTCTGAAATCAGAGAGTGAAGCACCTTTCCTTACATAGAGCGTATCAATTTGATCCCAGCGGTAGTGGAAAATTGGAAAATTTTAAATCTAAATTGAACCTAAACTATCTCATAGACTCAATTCACTATGCTAGCATGCAGAAACATCAGTTATTCGCTAAGCACGAAGTAATTAAGCTGACATGAATCTAACTATTTTAAACTCAATTCACGATGTCAGCATGCAGAAACGTTAACAATACACAGAACCGGAATTATCCATTTGTTATTTCTATTTGCTGTTAATCGTAACTGCAAAGCTACAATTCATCTGAGACATTGCACTTCTTTATTAAGGACAACTCTTAGCCGTACCTTAAACGAGAAGCACCAAAAGCATCAGAAAAGAATATGAGATCCTCTATATGGTCCATTTCAAATCCAGCTGCAAAAGCCCGAGCATAAGCCATGGCTTGCTCTCTCCGTAGCACTGTTTTTCGAGCTTCAAGGACCCGATGAAGACGAAGCCTGTAATAGAATTAGAGAAAGCAAGTACATCAATTTGTTTCATTCACCAAAAATTTATCAAACAGACTATATTGCTAAATTACAAGAACATATACTATACTTGGAATTTTCTTCTTGCACAACCTCGCCATTGCCATCAGATTCACCTTTAGCCTAAAAAGCATCATCCATCACAAAACCAAAACTTTTGATGAGACATCGACTTAAAGCACAGAATTTGGAAACCCCTTTTGTTTAAATTGCGTAATACCTTATAGGGAACAATTGACTTTCTGCCAATGCCATCAGCTGTTGCATTCCCTGCTTTTCAAAGAAGTCCAAAAAACATACATTGAGTTCCAAAGATCTAAGAACGCCCAGAGAAATCAAGTTTACTCGCTCGATCAAAAAAGATTTGCGAACAATCATAATGATAACCAATAGATATGTGAACAAATCCAAATAATGCACTACCTTCATCCGCGACAATTGAATCAGATAGCTCACTAGACTGCACTGAACACTCAATCTGTGAGATCTCCTTCTCAATTGTAACAAACCTCTCAAGCACTTCCGGAGTACTAACAAACCGCACAAATCTGCTCTACAAACACATCAAATCACTAAGAAATTCCAACTTTTCGACATTGACAACATAATTTCAAACAATTCAGATCTTTAACCACTCAATTCACCAATTATAGATCAAATCCAACTAGGTCTTCTAATTGTGCACAAAACCAACATAAACCACCAAATTCGATCAAAATCCCAAGAATTACCTCTCCAACGTTCCCTTCGTGAACCACGATTGATCCAACGACGGCGCGCGGAGCGTGATCGAGTACCCTCCCTTGGAGATTTGATCCTTCGCCGATCTGAGATGCGACACGAACGGCTCCAGCAGCCCCGACGCCACCTTCTCCTTCCTCGACCCCGACACCACCACCAGATCGCATCTACACAACCAAATCCATCAAAACCCCCAAAACCAAACCCTAATTCCCCCAAACCCTAAGAAATCACAATTTGATCAGAAACTCGGACTGTTCAGTACCTCGTTCGCGTCGGCGTGAGCTGGAACAGAGCGTAATCGAGACGCGTACTCGAGTCCATGAACACGGATTGGAGATTCGTGAATCGAAGAAACCCTAATTTCAAGATCTGATCAAGTTCATTCGATCTGTGTGAGCGAGCGAGTGAGAGAGACGAAGAAGTTGTGTGTTTGTGTGTGTGAGTGCGTGTGTGTGTGTGTGTTTGTGCAGTGTAGTGGTGAGTGTGGACAGCGAGAGATGACGATGCGACGCACATGCTCGTGTGTTTGACGACTTGGGGGGCGTGGGGCCCACGTGGCATGCCGACAGGACTCCGCATCTTGATTGATTGAGTTCCGACTCTCTGATTCAGTTGGACCTTGATACTGTGGTCCGTCGGTTCGTTGCATCGTTTGTCATGGGAGTGACTCGTGGCGGGAGTGGATTACGTGGCGGGTGATGTGGGAGTGGAGAGGTGGGTAATTATGTGGAGATGGGAGTATGGGATAGAGAAGTGGGTTTCTTTGCGGTGGAGGAGGAGCGGTTGTTGAGTGAGGTGCTGGGAAAGGAATAATGGAATCTACTATGTGATTCTGTACCTTGCGGAGGTGGATAAGCATGGATAAGTTATTGTTGCTTTGCCAACACGTGTCATGACGACTTAGGTTACCTCATTAATGCTAAGCAGAATTAGCCCACAAAGAAAATAGTGAATTCATAATCAAGTGATTTCTTTTTTTTTGAGGAATAGTACGTCAAGTAAATTTGGGTTGGTTGTAACATCTTAGTAATCTAATCGAAACTTCATGATAACAAATTGTAGTTACCGGGTTTGTGTTTCTTGTCAGAGAACTCTTAAGGAAAAAATATACAAAAACTTTTTTTAGCATTATTTTTCAATTCTCCCTCAACACTATCCATAAGGAATAATCTAAACGAATATGTACAACATTAATTAAGATGAGTATGTATGACATGATAAAGGGAATTTTTTCATTTTTTTTTTTTTGAGAAATTTAATTATTATTATTAGTTTTTATATATACAAGTATTATAGTCTTTTTCTCAAAAGAAAAATCATGAGGTTCTCCATGATCATGTCACCTGAAGAGACATGTTGTAAGTAACATCTTCACTTCTTATTAATTGGCTTCGCAGCAACGAAAGCAGATTTCTTTTGGGGGGAGTTCTGCTGTCATTGTAGGTTTTAAATGGACTTGTGTGATGGATCGAGAGGGGCCTCACAACAACAACAACAACAACGACAAACAATTACTACCACTAATAATAATGCTATTACTTAAAAAAAAATGAGTGAGTTGATGAGTTCACGAGTTCATTAGGTTTACATCAGTTATCAGCAAATTATGTCACACATAATAATCATCATCATATCCAGAAAATGCATCTTTAGAGGTCAAGATTTCTTTTAGGACACAATATTTACTTTAGTCCATGTTGTCTACACAGTGATACTTGTATGTGTAAATCTAAAAGGGGAGGAGTACCTCATATCGCAAGTGCCTGTCAACACTTTTGACTCTCGTGATTTTTCCAACTAAAATTACGTTTTGTCATGAAAAAAAAAGTCAAAAGGTAACACTATTAATTAATCACAACATTTTTCTTAAAAAAAAAAAAAAAACCACTACAACTTCTTTTTTTTCTACATCCTTCGGCATCACGCATGTACCTTGAGGTTATTTTTGAAGGCACTATCGGTCGAGTGTCCAAATATATGAGTTAACAAAGTTTCCACTAAATTAACCAAAGCCTTTGGTTCATTTTAATTTTCTATTTATTCATTTCTAGGATTCTTTTTTTTTTTTGGACAAACTAGGAATGTTTTCATGAATGCATGGACTAAATTAAATTGAATAAATCAATAAATACGTTCATGAATATACATGCTAGCTAGGGAAATGTGTGATTACTATTAACACGGGTGCGGTGTCACATCTAAATGTTATATATACAGCTTGCTTTATATAGTGAGGTAGCTGGAAGAGTGTTGTTATTCTATGAGACGTTGATGCTCTACTAACTCCCAATTCAGCTATACAACAAAAGGTCCTACATAATGATATCTATATGCACATCTATCTATCTTCGTGTCTATAGAAGCCTCATCAAGTCCACATAAAAAAACAGATATATTTATATGGGGCTTAAGACAGCCCAACCACCACCATCTCGCCATATGATCCAAATCCACAAATACTTTTTATGGTCTTTTACTGATTAAGTCAAACTTTTGTAGCTTGCAACTCTTAATTCAATTTTATTTTAACGTTGGCTTGTTTGGTTGGAGTTATGTGCAAGGTGTAGGAAGTGAATTAGACAAGTCATGTCTTTAGTAAGAGATGTGTGCCTTATCTAAGGTGTTTAGTTCAACCACACTAAAAACATTCAAAAGTGATTGTAACTACTTAAATGCCCTCTTTTGAGTGCCTTGAGAAGTATTTAATTGGGGATTTGAAATGATTTTAAAGAGTTTGGAGGACTTTGAATTTTGAGGTGTATTTAATTTAAATTTCAATAGATTTTAATGGACTTCTAAAAAGTCAATGGATATCTAATTAAGATTTTGATGGATTTAAAAAAAGTCTAGAAGTGTATTCAATTTTTAGATACTATTAAGATTAATATGGATTTTAATTTAAAATATGTATATAACTGAATCTCATCCCTACCCATGAGATTTGGATGAATTTTGGTAGAAGTCATTTCAAATCTATTAAATTTCATGAAATCCATGGAAATCCATCACTTGAAAAGTTAATGGAAATTATCAAATTTCATGAAATCCATTATGAAGTACTTTTTTCCATTTTAAGTTCGGTTTACCTAGATATAAGGGGATCTGTCTTTTGGTAAATATGAGATTAAATGTTGGCTAAGATGTGAAACAAACGAAGCTCTTATCTCTAAGCTATGTTTAGCTAAGCTACCTCAACCAAACGGGCCATAACTCATAAGTCCATTAAACATAGTTATACGTTTTAAGATCTTTCACTCTAAAGTATATATATAAACAAATATATAATTAACTATGTAGGGTTTAATATATTGATTTGTTGCTAAAAACGCTATAAGAAGCGAAAAAGAATTCATTGCTATGTTTATTATTTTTCCTCTATTATAAAAAGAACTGAAAAAACCTAATTGATTTGTTCCTGTACAACTTTATTTTTTTGTAAGTTCGTGGCTAAACGCATAAGTTGTTGCAATGACTTCGTTTGCATAAAGCACGTCCTTATTTTCAAATCCTATACCAAATCATTGGACCACCAAAATGGTTCATTGATCGCCTGAGTTAGTGTTGAATTAGTGTGTTAGAATATCAATCTGTATTTGCAAACTAATTAACACTAAAAAACGAATTTTACAATATATAAAAAAAAATGTTATCGATACACACATTGTCAAAATACATTAAAATTTAAATGCATAATTAACACACAAGTAAATATCTTTTAGACAAATTTAATATATAAAAACATGTTGGTTATTGCACTATTATGTTTATGTTATTTAACACATGAATTATCAAAATTAATAAAATATTATATACTATATGCCAATTATTTATCAATTAAGTTTTAAGAGCGCAGTCTTTAACAATATTTATTCATGGTAAGTATATATGTTTTCTTGTAGTATAATTAAGATAGTTAGAAAGAGAAAAGAAGAAAAACAGACAATAATAATCAAAAACTTTTAAAGAGGTCTAATTGCAGATGATGTAGTCTAATCAATGATAGATGCCCAAATTATATATAATTGAGAAAATGAAATGAAATTAATATTTAATTAGTACTCAAACTTACGAGTAAACTAAGACATCTAGACTTTAGTCTAAAGGTCTTTTTCATTTTTTTTTTATCTCATTTTTTTCTATAAAAATAAATTAGATGTTGAGCAAAAACAACAATAAAGCTCTTTAATTATTTCAAATTAATTGAGATCGGCTATATCTGCACTCAACATATCAAACTAATTGTAGTTTTAATTAGTACGTACTTGTTAAGAACAACTCTTCTCTACTTTGTTTTTACGTTTTTGTTTACAATAATTAACTTTTGTCAATAAATATTAAAGTATTGCAATCATATATTGAACTCAAACTTAGTAAATACAACATTCTTTATATAATAAGAGAAGAGAAGAAAGAGTGCTTTGATTGGTTTCTAACTTTCTATTCAATCTAGCTTTAAAGCTCACATACAACAAAGGAATCAGTTGTATAACCAAATAATAAAATACAAAATTTATATATAGAACCAATATATACTCTTTTCGATCTCCTAGCTAGCTAGCTAATTAATATACAGTCTCATATTAATGTTACTATAGTGCTTCATATATCAAACAGCTATATATAGTTAATTAAGCACCTTAACATTAATAAACTCTCTCAACTACATAGAAGAATATTGGAAGTAATTTGATGGTCAGTAATTGAGTTCATGGAACAGGGTAGGATTTGTTGTTACACATGCATTTATAGGCCATTGGGCATGTCTCAGACCCCTCAAGTGATGAACACACAAAGCTCACCATGACTAGCCTGCATGGCATGCACGACCCGCATGCATGTGAGCAATCAGGCAAGCTTGACCCTGCAACCTCTACAGTCACCCTCTTCATTTGCCCTTCATCACCACCACCTGTACATGTTTAACACCAAAATCAACACAACATTAAATTAATAAAAAAAAAATTCCAGCTAATATTGCAATATTCAGTTGAGGTCGTGTTATTGTCTCCGGTGAAATTTTGCGTGTTAATACTGAGCAAAGGCCCATTAATGTCAGGGCTCCTAATATATATCATCAATTACCGGTATGCGTGTAACTTTCTATGCCACCAATTGACACAAAAAATTACTAGTACATATTTTCTCTAGTCACAAATATAAGTCGTTTAAGGTAAGATCATAAGAATTAAGACGTTCTTAACTACAAGTGTAATTTACATATACGCCATTTGACATTAAATGAATTGAATAATTGAATAATCATAAATATTTGAATTGTATAAGGCTATAATTGGTAAAAAAAATAATAAATACACTCTTGAATTTTGAAAACGACTTATAATTTTGATCAAAAAGTTTTTACTAGAAAGACTTATTATATTTTTGACCGATGAAGTATATAAATATGCAAATAACCTGCCCTTAACTGCAATTAAATCGAGCTGAATAAAAAGAGTTTTGATTCATGTAGTCGTCACCAATTAATTAAAGATTGAGAATTTGTGATTCTCGTTTATGTATATGAATGAGCACTTACTGATGAGCCTAGCTGAAGTGGAGAGAAAAAGTACTGGAGCAATGAGAACAAAGGCCAAAAGAATTGAAGCACAAATAAGATGAGGCCTCATGGTGGTCATGGTACAAAAATGGAGTGAATTGAGAAACTAAATTTGATGTTTTTTTAGATGAATTTGGGGGGATTGACATAATGGAAGTGTGTGAATTTATAGGGGAATTAAGAGCATCAAAGGAGGCCATTGAAAAGTGTCACATGATAGATGGCTCAAAGGAGAGATCGATTTGTAGAGTAGTTTTGGCTCAATTCACGGAATTGTGATTGTTAGAACAACTTCTTTGAAGTGAAAAAGAGGAATTAATTGTATGTAGAGCTTCTTTTACGTGAACCCTGTTGTTATAGATTGGGCTTGCAATGCATGCACTACTTTGATTTCATAAATGCTTTATAAAACGTTTCCTATGTTTCAACAAGAGAAGACCCATCAAATATTACTCTCCTTTAATGCTCAAGTGAACAAGTGAAGAAGGAAAATCAATAACTATAATATGCAACAAAAATGAGTCTCCTTTACTTCTTATATGATCATAGGAACTTCTCTTATGCTGTACACATCAGATAGTTGTCTCAAGTCCAGATAAAAGAATATGAGTCTCAATATTAATAAAAGATGATGGTCGCGATAAGTTTGCAGCCGACATAAAACTTGTGTCACTCTTTCTGAAATGGATCAAAAAGATATAAATCTTAGAGTGTTTTGGAAGCACACTATCAAATGCATTAAATCAAGCGAAGTGGAATGTGTTATGGATGTGTGGACTCGAATATAGTCCAACATTGATTAAGTGCGACGTCATAAGAACGTATACATTTCAAGTAAAACACTACACGTGTAAGTTAAAAGTTGCTAGGGTGAGGACAAAAATGAGTACTAGTGAGATCCACGAACTCACGTACGGATACAGGCGCGGGCGGGCCCAACAAATAGTTTGATCCACTCAGCCCCTTTATTATACATACTTTATGAGACATATAACTTTGAATAGCTTGTCTCATTTTTCTCAAAAAAAAATAAAATTTGATTGAAATATTTGGATCATATAAATTTTTTTACCAAATCATATGTTTTTTTAATAAGTGTTTTGTTTTAATTTTAAAGACGTTACACTTTCAAAGCTGTGTAACACATGTATTAATTAAATTAAAAGTAGTAATTAAGATTGAAAGAGAGAATTAGTGGCCTGTATAAATTAAGGGCCTCCACAAATCAAGGCTCTTCAGCAATGGTGGGATTGTTGTTTGCAATGTTGTCCTCTCAAATTCTCTACCCAAACCTTCTCTCTCTGGGCCTGCACTGTCACCACCAACACTCACATTTCCGGCCAAACCCCATCATCACAGAGAGCACCCACAAATTGCCCGGATTGAATTTGAGTTCAACACCATCAGGTATGCATCATTGTTGCTTTGCTCTTCAGATTTCTATCGTCACCTTTGATTGCGCTTTGTTTGGCAAAAGTTTTGATTATTTATTATGTTTGACTCTCAATTTGGGCATGTTTAATTATTGTACTAGTGGAATGATTAGAAGTTGAATTTTGGAGTATAGCATGAATTGTTGTCATGATTATTTTCTTATAGTAACGAGTCTTTATTTAATTATAGCCAGAAACCATGTACAACGGCGAGAAACAATGTGTTTCCTTAAATAAAGTCGAAAAAAACTCATACCAGTGTAGCAAGGGAAAAACGCACCGTCTCTATAATGAATTGTTGTCATGATTTGTTTGTTGTTATTGTAGTTGCTTTTTTTTTTCTTTAAAAGTTTTTTGGGTAAATTTTTTTTCTTTGATTTTTCATTTGGCTTCAATTGTGGCATTACAATGAATACCCATATAGAATTTCTCTGGTTGAGATGAGATTAAGGCGTCGCCGTTGCTTTGCATCTTGTTCTTCTGCAAACAAGGTAGCCCATTAAAAAATATGGGCATGTTTGATTGCTAGTGTGGGAGAAGAATTGGTTTTGGGTTTTTTAGAAATTTTGGGTATTTGATTTTTCACAATGTCACTTTGTTAATTTCATTCCCTATGCAAGTGGTCCAATTTATCTCTAATGGGACTAGGTTGAGTTCATCAAACAACTGTTTATCATCAGCATTTGCTTATTGTAGTCCAATGTTGGTTCACAAAAATGTTATCAAAACTTTAAAGTTTGATGGAATAGACCAGGTTTTGTGTTTTCGATTGGGAGCCAGTGACTTTGTGTTTTTGTTTGAAACTACTGACATGACTCTAAGTGCATTGTTTGTATGGATACATAGATTAAACAATTTCGTGTTGCAAATATTGAATTCGATATCCTTGATTATAGGCTCTTGCGTGCATATACTCATTTGTTCTCTTCTATCTTTTGCTGGAAGCATAAACTTGGATTTTTCATATTTAGAAGTACCTGAAACAACTTCTAAATACAGGTTGATGAGGATTGCGGTTACTGGAGGCAGAAGGACAAACATGGAGATTTGGCACGGGCGCATAATCTTGCTCACGTAATATCACAATCAGCTCAATGTTTTAGTGAGTCAACTTGAGTTAACACTTTTTCTCTACTGGGACCTTCCATGCATGGTTTGATTTCATTGGGGTCTAATTGTTTTTTTGTGAATGTCAATTTTTCTCTATCTTGTCTGCACTCTACACATATTTGCAATGCAACATACTCTCCTTATTCACTTCATGAAAAGAACTTGCGTGTTCGTTCGTTCGTTCAAAAACCAGCTGAAAATGACGGATATGTTCATGACTAGAAATCTAGAAAAAAGGGAGTTTGTCGTGGACACATATAATTGATACCTAACTATCTTACATTGATTAAGATCGACCAAGAATTGATTGAAATGCTAGTATCAATAGCCTTAGATGTCTATACATGGACAAACACTTTGAAAAGGTGAAATATATATATGAAGATTAAAGCCGTGTCTATATCAACGCGTGATACCTGGTTGAACATCATACTGTATCTCTGTCGCATAATATGCTGTTGCTTGAATTGCATACACTTCATTACTCGAAAACCATGCTCATTTGATTTTCTTAAAAAAAAAAAAAAAACAAAAAAATTCTGCTTATTTAGCGTTGATGTACTAATTGACGCATTCCACTGGTTTCTTTTATCTTACACAAAATTTTGGTGTCTGTAGCTAATGCTATGGTTGGACCAAGATCATGGCTTGGAGGATTGTTTTACCGCTCAAGTAATAAACGCAGTGACAAGAATCTCGACCGTAATTTGACTCCTATTCAAGTATGTTCAAAATCTATATCAGCTGTTTTATCACCTTTCTATCCTGAAAGATTATCCCCTTTAAATGCCTTAATTTTTTTCCTTCCGATTAACAAGTATAAGGAAGCATTAAGTTGCTGGCTTCATCATTTGAGGATTTTGGTTGAAACAGTTTTGCAACTGAATCAGTCAGAATTCTAGTTAGTATCAGATGCTGCTTGGCCTTGACTTACGCTTCTGATAGAATGCTAAGTTTCTCTCTTTGCTTTGGCAGCAAAAAAGATTGCGAAGACTTCAAGAACGATTAGTAATACCCTTTGACGAGACTCGCCCTGACCATCAGGTATGGGCTTTTTTTTTATATAATCTTGGCTATCTGTTGGTAATTTCTTATTTTTTTCAGTTAGACTATTTTAAAGGTAGTGACTGTATAGTGTCGAGTTTGCCTTCTACTATATGAACGGTCCGTTAGATTCTTGCCATTGTTATTTTTGTCTTGCAAGTTTATATATGGTGCTGTTTTTTCCCTCCATCATCCAACTACAAAATGGTTTTGTTGTAAAGAGGAGGATGCACATATGGACTTCAAGTTTCTTTCTTATATCATGCTTGATGTCGATGTATGATGATATTTTACTAGTTTATCTAGGTACCTCACTTTATTTCATTTGGTTTATCGACAGGAAGCATTGAGGGAACTGTGGAAAGCTGCTTTTCCCGACGTTCATCTAACAGGACTAATCTCCGATCAATGGAAAGAAATGGGATGGCAAGGTCCTAATCCATCTACCGATTTCCGGTAAGGTTTTGTTCTCTGTTGCATGAGAACAAAATGTCATACTGAATATGGATGGGGTAGACTTTTAAAAAACTGAATCATCTTGATTTCGTAGAAATGAAATATTTCCTTTCGGTTTTGCAGGGGCTGTGGCTTTGTTTCACTTGAGAATCTTCTCTTCTTTGCCAGGACTTACCCGGTATGTCGTATTTTGTTTTTGATGGTTCTTGTGAACTCTTTCAATTATAATCCGATCGCTGTCTTTTATTTTCCTCTTATTTCTTTTTTTCATTTCTCTGACGAGAAAGAATGTGCTTTTGATTCTCACTAATTAGTTCAAATTCAAAATGAAGTCTTCTTTCCATAGGTTATTGTTCAAGCGAGACGGGAAACGGGCCACCTGGGAGTACCCCTTCGCCGTTGCTGGCATTAATGTGTCATTTATGTTGATACAGATGTTGGATCTCCACTCGGGTAAGTTGGAATAATTCACCTGTCATTAACTTGTGTGCTTCATTGTTCTTGTTCAGTTGTTCTCAATCTTACAAGGTGTGGTAGATCATGGACACCAAATTTGTACATTAAGAACAAAACCCCAATAATAACCGAAAAACGACATTTGTCCGCAACTAAAGAATAAAAATGTTCTACTGTTCTTTTTTTATTTGAGATGTAATGGCGCCTTTGTTTTTCTGCACATTTTTACTTTCAATGGATTTCATTTACCCTTTCTTGCAGCAAAGCCAAAAAGTATTCCAGGAATAAATTTTGTAAAGATCCTGTCAGGTAAATCTATGAAAAACTTCTCTTGATTGCCTTTGTGTTGTCCATTGAGGGTTGCGACTTGCTGGCGCATTTTTATCAAACAGTTTTCATCCTAAATTACAATTATACGTTTGATCTCATCTTGCAGAAGATGAAGAAGCTTTTGACGTGTTGTATTGCATAGCATTTGAGTTGATGGACGCGCAATGGCTTGCCATGCGCGCTTCTTACATGGAATTCAATGTACTTTCTAATAACTCGCTCGCCCCATTATATCTAACTGATTTTTTACATGTACAAATATTTGATAGCCGCAATTGTTGCGTTACTGCAGGAAGTATTACAAGTAACCAGAACCCAACTAGAGAGGGAGCTGGCATTAGAAGATGTTCATCGAATTCAAGACGTACCGGCATACAATCTATTGTATCAGTAGCCTTGCTAATGTAGCATTAATTTTATTTTTTTATACAATGTGTACATTCTCTTGATGTAAACTTCCTATAGAGTAATGAATCGAAAAAGTTCAAAAAAAAAAAAAAAAAAAAAAATTCATCAGGACTTTGGGGAATCCCCTTATCAATCCATTAACTGCACAGTTCATTGCAAATCATAAACTGTTAAGCTTCTTTATTTGACTTATGATTTCATGGATGAGGCCATTCTTAGACTCCATGTTAATAATTTTCTTTACTCTGGCTAGTCAAGGTTGAAACTGCTTTTCAAGGTCATACATTTAAGGGTCTTTCATCAGAGCAATCAATCACATTCATATATATAAACCAAATCACAAACCTTTCAAACTCATTGTTCTTAAACAAAAATCAATCTTCCTCAAAGTGGGTATTATTTGTCATGAACAGATCTCTACTCAAGAACATCACCCATCTAAAACTTTCTAAAAAGCAGATACCCATTTTTATGACATTTTTTTATAGGAACTAGACTTTATTTATGGTAGGAAACAATTTGTTTCTCTAAAATAAAGTCGAAAAAAAAAAAATCCAAACCAGTGTATATAGTAGGGGAAAAATACGTCCTCCCCGCAATGAATCCAACAAATCTCCTTTACCTTTGGATAATAAACTTGATTCATTATAGGAGCCCAAACCCAAATCAAATCAAATTGGAGTTCCATAATCAAGGTCCAAAACTACAAGTCTTCTATCTAGAATCTTCTAGGGTGGGTAATTATGTTAGAAGGATGGAGAAGGATGTATAAGAATGGGGTGTAGATTTGTTCTTAAGTAGTATAAATACTGAGAGAAAAAATTAAAAGAGCCAAGCACTTGTTTTTTTTGACTTAATATTTGGGTTTGATCAAGTTGGAAAGTATGCACTTTGATTCAAATCCATAATGGTTCTGTAATCTTTTTTTATGACAACCATGAAAATAACTTCAAGTTTAAAATCAGTGACTTGGCGCGATTCGAGTGGGCACTGAGAGAGCCAAGCACACTTAAGGGATCACATTTGATTCCCATAATGGGTAATCAAAATTCTACCTATATTTTGCTTTAATCATTGATTCTCATAATGGCTAATTAATCAAAATCTTATCTATCTTTTGCTTTACATTAATTACTGATAATCAAACAGCAACACTTGTAATTAAAAGCTGATAACCTTGTCATTTTAGATGATTTGATTGATATAGTAAGATGGGTAGTGAAGCTTGGCCTTTAATTCTCAAATGGTCCCACTTGTTGCATTACAGTTCTGTGTCAGCATTATCAGCTAAAGATGAGATCTGAAAGACCTCATTTTGCATTGCATTGCATTGAATTCACACAATTCACAACCATGTTTTGAGTTTTCATATCTTTTGCTGTCATTGATTTAATGGTGTTTGATTTGTAGTGTCGGCGTAAACCGAATGGATCTTCTTCGTCTTCTTTTTCTTGTTCAAGTGGTGGTTTCATGGTTCCTTTTCATTCTCAGCAAAAATGGCATATCTTCAGCTGCAACAAACTTAAGCAGCATTGATGATCACATGGCGGATCACTACCGAAGATTTCTACTCGCTAATGGCGTCGCTCGGACCCCTCCAATGGGGTAATTTTATTTGTTTTCAGTGCTTAATATTGTTGATTGTTTCATGTGATGAAGTAGTGTTGATGAAGTGAGCTTGTTTGTGATATTTAATTAGGTGGAACAGTTGGAACCACTTTCAGTGTGGAATAGATGAGTGGACTGTGAAGAGCACTGGTACTTAGTCTAATTAATTTTCTCTTCTTTTGCTTTGTTCTTGTGTTTTCTTTACACTCTTATATATATATATGATGAATTGCTATATTGATTCCCGTTCTTGCTGCGCAGCGGACGCTCTTGTTTCAACCGGATTAGCGGCGCTTGGTTACAAATATGTCAACATTGGTATGTGTTCTCTTCTCTTACATTCTCTGTGTCATAGCATTAGTATGTTGAGTAATTGTTTTGCTAAGTTGGTAATTATGTGAGGAATAGATGATTGCTGGGGAGAGGCGAACAGGGATTCAAAAGGTTACCTTGTTGCGAGGACATCTACATTTCCATCTGGCATCAAAGCCCTCGCCGATTACATTCACTCAAAAGGTTTAAAGCTCGGAATCTACTCCGACGCCGGGTAATACATCCCTTGATTAGATTTCTTGTTTTGTGTAATGCAGACATTTTTTGAAGGCATGTGATTCTTTTTCATTCCCTTTTTCAGCTACAGAACATGTAGTAAGACCATGCCAGGATCCCTTGGGCATGAAGACCAGGATGCGAGGACGTTTGCTTCATGGGTTCGACTCCGATCCCTCTTACCAATATGTTTGCAATTTTTGAAGCAAAAAGAGACTAATGATTTTCATGTTTATGTGGTTGCAGGGTGTTGATTACTTGAAGTATGATAACTGCTATCATGATGGTTCAAGGCCTCAAGTCAGGTATCGTCTTCGAATTTCATTTATTAATCCTCGACCGATCTGAAGTTACTGAATTCAAGAGTTTCGCGACTGAGATTCATAGTTTGATGATCCCGTCGGCGAAAATCTATCATGCTGTTTGAAATAATAGTTTGCAGAATAAGGAGAGCAGACTTAGATATGATCTGTAAACAAGTCTTGCTAATGTACAGGTATGCAAAGATGAGCTATGCACTAAGAAAGGTTGGCAGACCAATCCTTTACTCTATTTGTGAATGGTAAGTTTTTCAATCTATGATAGCAACCAACAGTTAAGAAGTCAGATTGTACATGTTCATGTTAAACTTGAATAAATGGTTCTTTGTAGGGGTGAAGAAAATCCAGCGACATGGGCGAGCGGGTATGGTAACGCCTGGAGAACCACAGGCGACATTCAAGACAAATGGGAAAGGTTCTGTCTTTCTCATTTTAACACATGTTTTCATTTCAATGCAGCCGACAAGCGGTAATCCTAAATCGGCAACTTTTATTGCAGTATCACATCCATTGCAGATGCAAACAACATATGGGGAAGATTTGCAGGACCAGGCAGATGGAATGGTAGATCAATATTTTTACTACCTTACCTACTCATGATCATTTACTTCTACCATAACTTTCTTCATGATCCAACTCGGATAATTGCGCGCGCTCAATCAAATATCAGTTTACATAACATGATTTATGATAGAAATCCATCTAATTTTCATGTCAATCATAACAGATCCAGACATGTTAGAAGTCGGCAATGGAGGGATGAATCTGGAGGAATATCGATCGCACTTCAGTATATGGGCTCTAATGAAGGTTTGCTCATAATTCTATACATTTTAATGGTATTCTTCACTCTTTCTTTACAAATGATGATTGAGGTTTAGAACTGACAGGCTCCCTTACTCATCGGTTGCGACATTCGATCTGCCAACCGAGAGACTCTAAGCATCCTCAAAAACAAAGAAGTGATAGATGTTAATCAGGATCCTCTAGGAATTCAAGGAAGGAAACTGAGATCGCGGTCTGGTCTGGAAGTATGACTTCTACTTATAATTTCTATCTAGGACTAGGATTCGTCGCAAGTTTTTTTGACCAGTCGAGTGTTCATGGAGTGCAGGTCTGGGCTTGCCAATTATCAGGAAGAAGAATAGCAGTTGTTTTATGGAACAGAAGTGGTTACAGGGCATTTATAACAGTGGGATGGAGAGAAATTGGAATCAATCCATTCAGACCAGTTATTGTTAGAGATTTATGGACAGTATGTAAAACTCTTCTTCATTTTTATTCTGATTTCTTTGTTAGCATAGCTAATCCATAGTTTTCTTTGCAGCATTCTTATGTATCCAAAAACTTGCGTTTTCGACTAACTGCATCGGTTGCTACTCATGCCTGCAAAATGTACGTCCTCACACCTGTCTAAGCTTGCCAATCTTATACTTTGAACAAGAAAAAGGTAACTGCCTCTTATTCTTAAATTCATCGTCGAGGTTCTAAAATCTTATATAACAAAGTCTGACTTATATGCATATGAATCTACTAAAGCATTTAAATGTTCTCAGTGCTACAATCTAAATGGATAACTCATGTGTTCTTGAACAGGTTTAAGCAGTGGTTATACAATGATTTGAATCAGATTTGAAAAATCATTCGAGAATCGAGACCAATCGATCTCTGCATTTAATTGTTAGTAGCTGTAATGACACTGTCCAGGAAAGGAATGACAAGGCATGAAGATTGTTAGCAGTTGAAAGACTTGAATTTTGGGTGAAGCCCAGACTCATATTTATGTACTGAACACATTTGACAATGTTCCCTATTGATACACAAAACAATTACAACCAATATCGCCGATAAATAATGGATAATTTCACAATCAAATGTTTCTATTCGACATCAATATATTTTCTGTTCTTATACTTCTTGTTCGGATGATGATTCCGTGTGATTCCTTCCTGATTCATATATGTAATATTTTCTGTCAGGAAATTCCTATACCAACTTACAGATAATTTGGGAGTCCGCTTCAGCGTCGTATAATCAACATAATGGAGTCCGAAGCGAAAGCTATAACCACACTGCCATTCGAAATTGTCCATGAATGACCATGCGAAATAGCCCCGAACGTCAGCGCCATCCCTGTTAGCATAATACATACTATCAGCCAACATTTACTCCATTTCTAAAGCTCTGAACTTGTAAAAACAAGTAATAGCTCTCTATAAATTTAGTAAGTAATTCTCTTGCAACCTATGTTGTCGAAAAAGTATTGCCCGACTTGATGTAAACAAGGAGATTTGCAATTAAAATTAGATCAAAGCATCAAATAATATGCTATCATGTCGAAGATTTACTTACTTTATAGCTCTTGCCAGGGAAGAAAGGTAGCTTTTATGAAATTCAATGCGCTTGTAATCGTTCAACAGCTCATTTACATTCTCATTAGGTGTACTTATTTGAGACATACCTGAAAATAGCAAGGTATCATTTGGAGAAATATTGAGAGATTGAAGTTTTTCATAACAAGCTTTTTTAAATGACAATTTCAGTACACTCACCATTTTCTGTCACGAACATCGGCATATTGTTATATCTTCTCTTGAAATATTCAATTATCTTCTCCATACCAGTCGGGACTACATAAAATCGAGGATTTGCAGTCTGTCACAACAGATGAGATGTTTTAAGTCCAAGAAATAAATGAAGAAGATAAAGAGCTAAATACGAATAATTATGGTTGGTACCGGTTCGCCTATGAGAACACCATTTCTTTCACCAGTAGTGAAGACAAAGCCTTCAATGGCATACCCTCCTGATTCACAATTAGAATAGATGCAGTCCTTGGCATATAGAGTTGAATAGTGATTAACACCGATAAAGTCGATGCTACGCTTCATCTGGTTTGCTTCCCCCGCCGAGAAGTTAGGCAGTTGAGGACCCAGATAATATCTCATCTCTCTAGGGTAGTCTCCATGTACTAGAGGATCCAAAACCCTGAGAAATCATAAGTTGGTAGCCCCTAAGTCATCAATGTTCTACCATTAAATTGTCTAAATAATAAAATGAACAAGTAACCAAACATTTTACATTGACAAGTTCTATGTCAATGAAAATATACAATATCAGATTTTTTTTTGACAAAATTTATCAGATTTGATGGCAAGCCCAAATCCCTCTGACAGTGATGGAAAGCTGAATAAGAAAAAAAAAAAAATCATGAATCTTCTAAGAGATTTAGACACCATGACTCAGACAATTATTATCAAATCAATTATTTAGCACCATGACTCAGACAGCAAATGAAGTTGACAGTTTACCAAGCAACATTGAAGGCAAAGGCCCTAGCTGCAGCTTCAACATCGACTTCATTATCGCTAAAAGGCTCATACATAAAGGCATGTATAATAACCCCGATAGATCCTCCTTGCTTGGCCTATCAGTTTATAAAACAAAACAAAATTTCACAAACTGTAATCACAGTTCAGTTTAACTGCTCATCAAACTTACTTACCTTATAATTGTTTCTATAGATTTCAGTGGCCTTGGCGTGTGAGAGTATCATATTGTGCATCACAATCAGTGGTTCAACCTCAGAATTCCCTTGTGAACAGTTGCCAAACGGTGCAGAGCAGCGACCGGGGGCGTAAGTTCCTCTAAGATAACCAAAATCAGCCAAGTGGTTGGGTTCATTAATGGTGACCCAGTACTTAACTCTATCACCAAAGCTTCTAAAGCATACATCGGCGAAATGCGCAAAATCTTGCCTACAGGCCACAACACAAATCCATCAGTTAAGGCCATAATTAACATCTAATGTTATGACAGATTTGAATATCAACCAGTAGATCAATTCCGTCTCCACTGGCTTAATCGATATGGATTTCACTCTAAAAGGCCTCGATACTAAAAAGTGCGGAGATGAAGCATTATTACAACATAAAAAACATCAGAGAGTTCAGCTTTAACAGATTACATAAAAAGGAGAAAGGCCAAGAATGAAATACTGTATTAGAGGACTTAGCCATGACTGATATCTGTCTTCAAGTTCTTGTGGAACATCAAAATGTTGAATTGTCACAAATGGTTCTATGCCTGCATTGAAAAACTGAATTCATCAATTGATATGTCAAACAAGAAGATCAAATTCTTTTGCAAGTTAACGAAATAAATCAAACTCGCCTTTCTCGAGGAGCTTGTCGATAATTTTGTTATAGAACATTACCCCCTTTGGATTAACATCCCCAAACTTCCCTCCTAACAAAATAAGCAAGAACATTGAACTGTCAACATTCACAGCATTTCCGAAAACCGGATAAAAAAAACACATGTATTTTCTGAGCTTACTGGGTAGTACTCTAGCCCACGAAATCGAGAAACGATAAGCATTTATACCCATATAATGCATCCTCTCAATGTCTTCCTTTTAAGAACAAAAAATTGAAGAACAGTAAATCAGATACTAACAATTCTGAAATTACATAAAAAATGGTCTATATCTATAATCTACGAACAACAACAACAATATAGCCTCAGTCTCAAATTAATTGGAGTCGGCTACATGCATGGATCAAACTCTTCTATTGTGCTCGATTTAGTGCAATTAAAATCTCCGATTCACAGCTAGGTATATCTCCGAACATCAGCATAATGGGTTTGGAACCTCCCTTGCCCATTTTTCGGTATGAAAAATACGACGTCAGAGTCTTCCTTTATCCGGACTTGGGACCGGCTATGTAGCGCACATAGGGTTTTACATAGGTGGAGTTTATATCTATAATCTAAAATTCTAAAATTATAGAGAGATTAAACTGTACTTCATATCTATGGTAATGGTCATCAGCAATGTCTCCATTATCTCCCCCATCTATATTCCCTGATAAAGATTTGTAAAAACAAAATGAATTCAATAAAATTTAAAAACCCTTCACCATTGTAACTCACAAAACAAAATTAAACAAAAAAAAAAAAAAAAGAAAAAGAACCTGGAATGTGACTGAATACATCCCAATTGCTCAAACTCTTCCCATCTTCATGAACAGCTCCCTCAACCTGAAAACCCCACAAAAAAAATTTAAGGCCATAGGTCCAATAAAAACACAAAATTTATCAAATAAATCAAGCCCAGTTGACCTGATAAGCTGAAGTAGCTGTTCCAAAGAAAAACCCATCTGGGAATTGGTCTCTGGTGATATCTTCTTCAGATTTCACATAACAATGAAGTGTAAACAAAGGGAGAACATAGAAAAGGAGCAACAATGGCTTCATTTCTCCCTATTTTTGCCTATTGAATCTATCTAAACATCTGCAACTCTGCACCACTAATCTTCACCAATGAAGGGTAGCTCTCACTTTTCATACCATTGAGACTCATTTGAGTTTTTTTTTTTTTTTTAGACTCCAAGAAGGCTGGACAAGAAGAACATGTATGCCCAGAAAGCCATGCCTGTTTAAGTGGACCTTAAATTAAAGAATCGGACATAGCTCATCGAATATTTAGTTCAACAGTTGTCAACCAAGTTTCAACAAAGAGGTTCTGTTAGACATATAATTGAACTTAGAAAATAAGTCTCGGTCGTGTATAGCTGAGCTTAAAATAGATGTCTCGTGGATATACTCTTAAAATTTTGAACTATATTTAAATGAGATTAGCATTTTCATGCTACTAATTCATCTATAGAAAATGATATGGTACTCACTTTGGGCATTCGATTTGGCGCACCTACCAAGATGCACTGTCGATACACCTCGAGATACGCATTCGAGGTGTATCGAATGTCACTTTTAGTAAGTGCATTGAATTGAGTGCCCAACGTGGATATATTTAGCATCTTCTTTCATCTATTATTTATTAATACACATTTGAAAATATAAATTTTGTTAATTGTTTTCATATTCAAACATACATTTTAAAGCTATCTAGTCAAACAAATGTAGAAAATATTAAAACTAATATATTTGAATTAGCAAAATAAACGGATCGGATTGGATTGAAATTTTTCAATCCGCAATAATTGAATTAAATTACGAATTGACCCTAAATGGATTGGATCCAATCCGTGCACCCCTATTCTATTCTCGATCAAAGTTTTGGAGTTTTGTGAGTGGGTCAGGACGAATGGGTATTTTGATTAAAAAAAAAAAAAAAGTCAGGCTGCCCTCGTAAATCAAAATTTGAATTTGAGTGCACTTAAAATTAGACTGCCCTTATTGGTTGTGCAATGACGTTCATTAATAGTAGTTTTATATTGTAATGAGCTGAATGATTAACAAAATTTCGATTTCTCATCAAAAAAATAAAATAATAAGAACTTCTATTTTTGTGTTTGTACAAGGAAAAAGGGCTGCGCCTCTTTATAATGGAATTTGTGTTCGGATTACAGGTTCATTAATAGTAGTTTTTTTTTTTTTTTTTTTTATTTTACATTGCCTTCGATTTTTTTTTTTTTTTTTTTTTAGTGCTAGTACTACTAGGTTCTGATGATGATGATGATGATGATGATGAATTATAAGAAGAGAAAAATATGTCACGAATCTCATGTTGATGACGACCTGATAATTTGTGAGATACTTCCTAGACTTCCAATCAAAGTGCTCTTCAGATTCAAATTGGCGTGCAAAAAGTGGAACAATTTCATCACACACAACAACCACCACCACCCCAACACCCTCACCGGGTTCTACTTTGATAAACATTCTGTGATATCATTCCATAATTACCATAACTTCAACAACCTTCCTCGACCCGATCTCTTCAAAGATCATCAATCTGGCTCCATTGTTGTAGGTTCAACCAATCGATTACTCTATGGCTTTTGTAATCTTGCTACATCTAGAGACATTTTCATCTGCAACCCAATCACCAAACATGTTTATGTTCCGAATCCGAAAAAATGATATTACATAGCATTAGCTGTTGATCATGGCTGCTTTCTCATAGCTGCCATTGCAGTTAATAATAATGCTGATGATTTGTCTGATGATAATTCATTCAACTTTGAAGTGTACTCTTCAAAGGCGAAGGAGTGGCGCGTCTCGAATGCAAACTTACAATTAGCCTCCTTGGAACTCCCTTTGACAATGCATGTAAGAAGATACAGCCCTGTTTATAAAGCAGGGATGCTTTATTGGTCTTTCATCATTCACATTGCATGGTTTGATATCGTCGAGGATGCCGCCAGTCTTATTCCGTGTCCTCATCACGACAACATCCTTCATACATGGGGAATTTGCACTTACACAGAAATCGCCGAGTGTGATAACGATAGCGAGCTGAGCTACAGCACTGTTACACAAGAAGGAGAAATATAAATATGGTTACTAATTAAAGCGCAACAGCAAAAAATGCAATAAAGAGTTTCAGTGGGTGAAGAGATGCAATGTGAGCTTACATGAGATTTTTGGACGCAACTGGAATATCATGTCGAAATTCTCTCATATGACACAATTAGAGACTGAAACTAAGGTTGGGGACCTTTTATTCACTAATATTGCGCGCATTATTTATCCCTTGCCCTATCTGGGCGGGGAGGTAGTATGGTTTTGGATGAACCTGACGTACAAATATGATTACTATCGCAAGCTTTTCTCCGTCGACCTCAGAAATCTACATTTGAAGGTGTTTGATGATGACTTTTACTTACCTTCGCACCCATTTTCGGCAAGCCTCCTTAATTGCCCAGTTTAAGCTCTTGTATAAGCAGAAGTTCATAGCTAGCTAGTGAAATGGTGACATTCAAACTGAATTGAAGTGACCAGTACTGCATGCTTTATGTTATTCAACTGCATGTTACTTTATTGAAATGTTTAAGAAGTTTGTATTAATTTGATGTATATTTCCTCTCTATACTCTTGCAATGTGGATTTTGAATTTTTTGCACTTTGGATTCATAGTCAATCAATTTTTTTAGGTGAAATGTTGTGATCACTAGCTATGCATAATATAATTTTCTGTCACTATTAAGTTTTCCTCTTCAAATGAGTCTTACCAAGAATATCATCACTTTCTTGAATGCAGGTAGCATTTGTGAGGAAACCTCTGAACCAGCTTGCAGACAGTTTTGGAGTTCTCTCCAACGTGTCGTAGTCGACATAATAAAGTCCGAACCGGTATGAAAATCCCAAATGCCATTCGAAATTGTCGATCAATGACCACACAAAGTATCCTCGAACATCGGCACCATCACTGCAAACATTGTATACTACTTAAAATCTTCAACATGGATCAAACAGATGTCTTATATAGTTTTTTTGAAATGTATAGAAGGAAACTCATTTACCTAATAGCTTTAGCAAGAGAGGCGAGGTAGCGTTTATGATATTCGATGCGTTTGTGATCTTGAAGAAGTTCGTAGCCTTCCTTAATTGGTTTATGATCTAGTTGAGAAAATCCTGCAACAAAAGTAACAAGGTAGCATCACTTTGTCAGTATACTTTTTTGTTCATTTATTAGACAAATAGTAATCAAACAGAATTCTTGCAAACTACTAACCATTTTCAGTCACGAAAATCGGCAAATTGTCATATCTTGTCTTCAAATACCCAACTATCTTCTCCATGCCAGCCGGAACAACAAAGAATACTGGAATCGAAGTCTGCAGCAAACGAGCAAATTAAGACATCCAGTTTTCACAGTTCTAAGTAGAAGGATTACTCGCCAAAAACACGCGTCATAAAATTCTTCCATGGGAAATTAAGAGGTTCCACAAGATCATAACAATAATTTAAACTCAAGGGTTGAAGCTGCAAATGATTTATGTAAGTTTAGATACCGATTCTCCGATGGGTACACCGTCTCTTTCTCCAGTAGTGAAGACGAAGCCTTCAATAGCATGCCCTCCGGTATCACAGTGAGAGTGGATGCAGTCCTTGGCATACAGAGTTGAATAGTGATTGACACCTATGAAATCAAGGCTGTATAGTTTCATTTGTTTCGATTCCTCTGAGGAGAACTTGGGCAGTTGCGAACCAAGAAAACGGCGCATTTCGACAGGATAGTCTCCATGCATGACAGGATCTAAGAACCTGCCATAGTCAATATAGATTCATGAGTACAACTCTACTCATAATCATACTGCTTTACAACTTCTCTACCTTTATTGTTAATGTCAGTTTGTTGCTCCACAATGTAAGTACTAACATTCATACATTAAAAAGATAGACAAGTACATAAAAAGTAGTTAACTAAATTACTGTTAGTCTCTAAAGCAAGAAGGGGAAGACTTAATATTTACCAGGCTACGTCGAAAGCTAGACGCCTGCTTACGGCTTCACGGTCTGCTTTGATATCGCGGAGGGGTTCATACATGAAAGCATTCAGAACAGCCCCAATAGAACCGCCTTGTTTGGACTGTCAATTCCTATCGACAAAATTAACTTGCATGCCTATCTCCATTTAAGCACAATCAAATTCAAATTATCTTAATTAAGTTTTTTTTATCGGCTTTACCTGATAATGGTCTCTATAGATTTTAGTGGCCTTGACATGAGATAGAACAATATTGTGCATTACAATCAGTGGCTCCACTTCTGAGTTTCCCTGTGAACAGTTTCCAAAAGGTGGAGAGCATCGACCAGGCGCAAATAGGCCGTTTTTATATGCGAAATTAGTGAAGTGGTTAGGCTCATTGAAGGTCACCCAGTACTTCACTCGATCGCCAAAGCTTCTAAAACATGTCTCAGCAAAGTATGTGAAATCATCCCTGCAGAGCACCAAATGCACATATATATGTTGGAGATGCATAGACTGATATAATAGCCGAGCGTGGAATAGGGAGGACTTCAGTATAAAAAATGTAAGTATAGATATTTCCCTCATTGACAGGACTTAACTGTATCAGAGGACTAAGCCATGACCCGTATTGGTCATCAAGCTCTTGAGGGATGTCGAAATGGTGAAGCGTCACAAACGGCTCTATCTCTGCCTTGAACAAAGTCAGTGTAAAGTTCTGCCTATTTAAAGATTGAAGTTCATAATTGAAACTAACCCTTTTTTAAGAGATTGTCTATGAGATTGTTGTAGAATGTTATCCCTTTTTGATTGACATCTCCAAATCGCCCACCTATAATTTCCAGCAAACTTGAATTAACCCGAATAAATCGCTACTATGACTAAATGAACTGTCATTCAATCTTCTTCCAAACTTACGAGGCAATATCCTGCTCCAAGAAATCGAGAAACGATAGGAATTTACGCCCATCAAGTGCATCAGCTCAATATCTTCCTATTCAAAGCAAATTGAACAACTTAAATTAAGCCTGATTCATCCATCAACCCTTCAAAAATATCCGAATATTAATGCGGAGTAATAGGAAGCTTACATCATATCGATGATAATGGTCATCAGCAACATCTGCATTGTCTCCATTTCTTATGTTTCCTGTTATAGAGAATTAATCTACATTGAAAATCAGTTGTATCAATCTGTAAGGTTTTATTTTCTCTTTTTAACAATTTCATGACTTCAGCATAAATAGCCAATAAGGGTTTCATTGTCATTAGCAGTTCAAGAGATTAGCAAAAAAGGCTTCACCAGAAATAAATAATTGGAACATTTCGTGATCTGAACTATAAAACAATACTAGAATCAAAAGTTAGGATTATAAATAGTTATTTAGGGCTCAAGATTCCCATACTTAAAGAACAATCATGTAATGAACAATTAATTAAATTTGATGGATTGCCCAAAAGAATATACATTTTTTTTTTTAGGCTAAAAGAATATGTAAATACCTGGAATATGAGCAAACACATCCCAATTGTTGAGACCCTTGCCATCTTCAAATACTGCTCCTTCAATCTGATAAACTAACGGAAACATCGGTCGACAAAAAGGAAGAAAACCCAAAATTGCTACAAAAGAAGTAGAAAGTAATAACTAAAATGACTGTATAGTGAACTGGCCTGATAAGATGAAGTGGCAGCTCCAAAGAGAAACCCATCTGGGAAATTGTTTCTGTGAATCTCTTCTTGAGAACACACAATAGAGTTCAAAATATAGGAGATGAGAAGAGGAGTAATGAAGATTAATTTTGTCTGCATAGTTTTAGATTGTGAACTTCAATTGCAGTGTAGCTAGTGCTATTATTACACCAATTAAGGAGAACTATAATTCAGTGAAACAATGAAACTTACTGTCTAAAGTTGTCTACACTTTTTGGGTGAAACAACAAATTAATGCAATGATTTTTAGAATAGATGGAGACATATTACTGTACAAAACATTCAATTATTAGAGGAGGATCTAAACAGGTTTGTGACTCACCAAAGTAGGTTGAACTTACACATACTTCACCTAACATTCTTGTTAAAAAAAAAAAAATCATAGTAGTTATACATTACTCGAGAATTTTGAATAACTCATCAAATTTTGACTAACTCATCAAGAAATACAGGTAATCAGAACAAATGCCACGCGACAAGGAATAGATATTGCGGGGTACAACATGAGTAAATCAGCACGCAATTTATTTATGAAGATACAGCGAAAGCACAAAAATTATTAACACATGGCCAATTGTTAATACTACAACACTGCAGTAGCAAAACTAAAACTTATTAAGTACATTAAAGTAAATAAAGGAAACACGTAATGTTTCTTTTTTCACCTAATGAACTATGCCAAGAAAGAAAAAGCCAAAAAGGCTACCTAACCAAAGGTATCATAACTCATAAGCCACTATAGAGCCAAGAAAAAAATTAATAGGTCTTTTCAGTGGCGGGACATTTGGTTTTTGTCAAATAAACAGATAAGCCTACATGTCACAATATATTATATTATCTAATTATGTAAGAAGATTTTCTGGAAGCCTGTATTTCATGTCTTAGATCATAAACCAAGAACATGATACATACAAGCATAAAAATATTTATACACAAATGATCATGAAATGTACTCTTTGCTTTGAATGAGAGAATCAGTATGGAAGCTACATAATTTACATGCATTTCAACACAACAGGCATATGGACTCTGTCACTTGAAATGCAAATGAGATTAATTGATTCTTTTACACATGTACAACCTGTTGAACATTCTGAATGACTTAAATCTCTCTCTCCAATTGAATCCTTCAATTCTGACCTATATGAGTATCATTATTAGTCAAGAAATTTCTAAACCACTTCGCTGATAATTTCGGAATCCTCTTTAACGTTTGGTAATCAACGTAATAAAGTCCGAATCGGATAGTGTAGCCAAGATCCCATTCGAAATTGTCCATGAAAGACCATACAAAATACCCTCTAACATCGGCACCATCCCTGCCGTTCATTCAAAAATAAAAATCGCATTTCTAATGTTAGTTTTTTCGCATTGACCTCAAGTTGCACTTGAATCATCTTTCTAGGTTATAGTTGAAATATGAGTTACCTGATGGCATTTTTCAAGGACCCAAGATAGCTTTTATGATATTCGACACGCCTGTCGTCCTGCAAAAGTTCATTCACAAGCTGTGTACCATCATCCTTCTGAGAAAAACCTGAGAGAAATAGGATGATTGATATTAATCCCTTCATATCTTTATGACATTTGTTAAAATTTTGGGCAAAACAAACTGTTTGATTAAATCATAGGCCAGGGCACGACTAACTGAGTCTTATAAGCTGGCACAGTCTAGGAATCTCTTGCATTGTAAAGTCCCCTTTGTTTCAACAACAAGCCCAATAAATCACTCACCATTTTCAGTCACAAACATCGGCTTATTGTTATATCTTGTTTTGAGGTAATCGATGATCTTCTCGAGGCCAGATGGAACTACACGAAACACAAGCATCCCTAGCTGCTGAAAGGGGAAAGGAGAAGGCCTCAGTTGACATAATAAAAAATAAAAATAAAAATAGCACTGTTAATATGACTATCCTTATGCTTTTATGATGCTCAATGCATGATATTGCGTAAAAGTGATGGCAAAGACCTAAAGTGATTGAACTCAAGAAATTAGTTTATCATGGAAGCATTTCTAGGTAAAAAAGTGATTTTTCTTACAGGATCCCCAATAGGGATGCCATCCTTTTCAAAACCAATGCTAACAAGACCTTCGATAGCATGTTTTCCTTTGTCGCATTGAGAGTAGATGCAATCCTTTGCATAAAAGGTTGAGTAATGATTGATGCCAATGAAATCAATTCCATGTTTCAGCTGGTTTGATTCCTCGGAGGAGAACCGGGGCAGTTGAGGTCCAAGAACTTGACGCATCTCAGGAGGGTAGTCTCCATGTATGAGAGGATCCACGAACCTGCTCAATAAGAAATTAACGACGAGATACTCAAATAAAAACAATGTTGTAGGCTTTAATGCTTAGAATCCCATGGGTTTGATTGAGACATACCAGGCAACATTGAAAGCAAGAGCCCTCTTTGCAGCTTGAAGGTCAACCTCATCGTCGCTTATAGGTTCATACATATATGCACTAACAACAATACCAATTGAGCCACCTTGTTTTGCCTGCCAATCATTAGGACCAACCATAACTGTCTAATTTCAGTGCTGGTTGTTGACCTCGAAACTAATTCAATGAAGAAAAAAGCTTACAAAACGCTCATTAATTCTTTCACAAAGAAGCAACAATTGGATTTGAAGTAACCTGATAACTCTTTCTATAAATTTCAGTGGCCTTGGCATGAGACATGATCATATTATGCATCACCACCACCGGCTCAACCTCCGAATTGCCCTGCGAACAGTTTCCAAATGGTTTTGAGCATCTCCCAGGCGGGTATCTTCCATTCATGTACCCGAACTCAGCAAAGTGGTTTGGCTCATTGATGGTGGCCCAGTACTTCACTCGATTACCAAAACTTCTGAAGCACACATCGGCAAAATACCCAAAATCATCCCTATAAAGAACAAAACCCATCAAGTATCACAGCCATTTCTAGCCAAGACAATCAAATTAACAAGCTGTGGAGCATAAAAAAACCGACTGAATCAGAGGGCTAAGCCAAGACCCATATCTTTCCTCGAGTTCTTGTGGTGCATCGAAATGGTTTAGCGTCACAAAAGGCTCTATACCTGTTTTAGACCATCAAATTATCAAAAAGAGAAACTAATAACAACATATCCAAACCTACAAATTTGTACAGTGTTGTTGTTACCTTTGATAAGGAGACTTTCTATGAGCTTGTTATAGAACAAGACCCCATTTTGATTAACACCCCAAATCTCCCCCCTATAAAGATCAAATTTTCGACATAATTGGCTGTATGAACATGATTAAATTGAAATTCAACACACAAAACACTTTCCTCTTTAAAGGGTAGCTTCACTTACTGGGTAGAATTCTAGTCCATGAAATAGAGAACCGATGAGCATCGATACCAAGCGAGTGCATCAAATTGATATCTTCCTGTGTAAAACACTCACATTTATGATTCATCTACAAACTTGAACAAATCAAACACATTCATTTGTTCAAATAAAAAAAATGTACCCAAATAGTAAACTTGATCAACAATAAATCCATACTTCAAATCTATGATAATGGTCATCAGCAACATCTGCATCAACTCCACCTCTAATTTTCCCTAAAAGCCATTGATCACAACAAATCATTACAATCTTGATAGCAACATTAAAACTAAGCAAAACCCATCTCTAAGTTGTGGTAAAAACAAATGGGGGAACTTTTTTTGGTGGATTTCTTTACCAGGAATGTGACTGAATACATCCCAATTGTTCAAACCTTTACCATCCTCAAAAACAGCTCCTTCAATCTGATTTTTTTAATGGAAATTTCATTAAAAAAACAAAAAAAAATATTGGAAGGAATTGAAAAAAAAAAAAAAAAAAAAAAAAAAAAAGTAGAGATTGCTCACTTGATATGATGAAGTGGCTGTGCCAAAGAGGAACCCATGTGGGAATTGATTCCTAGTGATTTGTTCATTAGAAATCACAAATGAAGAAATCAGAGCAAAGCAGAGAAAGGAAATCAAAAAGGGCATCTCAAGCTCCATTAATTTTACTTTGATGATTTTTTGTGACAAAAAGGGCATCTCTTACATTCAATCACATATATATATGTATTGTTGAGTTCTTGACAAAATGTTGATGATTTTGTCACAAAAAACGTTACAACGTAATGGTCCACAGTCCACACTGTGTTGTATAGTACTCCACTTGTATTAATGTATTATATATCAAAATTAATGAGACAACCTAGGGGTAGGCAGCGGTTTCCGTAAAACCATTCAAACCGCCCAAATCGTCAAAACCGCGTGATTTGGTGTGATTTTTTACACTAACAGTTTGAGTGTGGTTTAGAAAACTTGAAAACCGCGATTTCGCAGTTTGGTGATGGTTTTCATTCACGAAAAACCACGGTTCACCGAACCGCAAAACCACCCCAAACTTGGAATTGAATGGAATAGAGTTGAAGCCTTTTCATGTTGTTTTAACTTTGAAAATGAAGATTCATAATTTTGATTGAGTTCATGTGTTTCATTGTGTTTTTGGTGGTCACGTATGGACATCTACATGTTTTGTTGCACATTTTGTTGATGGACATATATGCAATGTGTGACAATTTTTATTTTTATTTTTTTAAAATGTGTTACAGGAAAACTGCAAAATCAAACCGATCAAATCGTATCGCGATTTGGTGATGGTTTGCAAAACGATTAAACCGTGAACCTCCGACTTGGTCGCAGTTTGTTGGTTTTCAATTTCTCCACCCCTAAGTCCTACCACTCCATAAGCTTTATAAAAAGTGTCACAAAAGAAACATATACGTGACAAAAAAAACATAACTGAAATTCAGCTGCAATAAGCATCTTTTTTTTCCAGGGAAATGTTGCCTTGACATACTTATGTTAGGTTAGACACCTATTTGAAAATCGTGCAATATGTAATAAAAATCCATCTCAAACTACGTCGCAATATTTTTTGACTTTAATCTAACGTGCGTAGAGCTAGTGGAAGAAAACTTTTGCGGGTGTAATTACTTTTAAGCCAAAAGCTCAAATATTATGAATAAAATTAATCAGTTGGTGGCCTAATAATTTGATACGAGGTTTAAGAGTAGGACGTCGTGAGTTTAAGTTCCAGCTCGACATTGAGTTTCATCACCAAACTTTAATTATCATTGGTACATAGCATTAATTACATTAGTAAGAAATTTGTTTACATTTATAAACACTTAAAATAACTCACAAAATATCTATAAGTTGTGCCAAGCAGGCCTTTTGAGTTGAAACTAGGCCATAAATTAAAACAAAAAATAAAATCATTTCCTGATCAAACTGCATGTGATGTTGCACGTGCCGAGTCTGATGATGAGTTCTGGTTTATGTATGTATTGGTGTTGTTTCCTGTAAGGAAGCTTGTGTACCACTTAGCAGATAGTTTTGGAGTTCTCTTGAGCGTGGTGAAGTCCACATGGTGAAGTCCGAATCTTAGGGTGTAACCATAAGTCCATTCAAAGTTGTCCAAGAGTGACCATGCAAAATACCCTCTCACGTCTGCTCCATCTCTGCCAATAATTCACATTCACATTAATTTAATTGCTTAACAAAAAAATTATTACCACTAACGTATCTATGGTGAGATAGATGAAACATCACTTGTTAAAAAGTAAAGTTTGAGGACGTTGTGTGTTCAACTTTAGTTGAAATAAGAAAATAAAAAATATTATCATGGAAATAATTATATATATAATTAATTAAAGTATATAATTATACATGAATTAATATGATCCAACATTTTCACGTGCAATTAAATTAACAATTATATATATAATTGTATATATTATCTGCAATGATCAATAATGTGAATAAATAATTTACTTACTTGATAGCCCTTGCTAACGAAGAAAGATAGCTTTTATGATAATTAACACGCTTGAAATCATTTAATAGATCTTCTTGTGATCCTATGCCCAAGTTCTCCTGAGGATACCCTACGAATGATAAAAGAAAAAAAAATAATTATTCAAGTAGTCGGACTTTTTTTCTTGAAGAATTCAAGCAAACGGACTTAATTATATAAAATTATGAAAGTGTACATTATCATTAATTGCATATGAACTAAATTGAGATGAGTGGAATAGTATATATTGATTAATATAGCTGACTTCAACTAAATTAATATTGAGACTTTCTTGTTGTTGGCATAGTCTTATCATAATCCTACAACCAATTTATTTTCTAAATAATTAATTAATCTTTTTTAACGACAAATAATTAATTGATCTTTTTTTTGTGCAGTGATTAATTGATATTATATATGTCATTCTTTAAGAATACAATATACATACATACATATATATATATATATATATATATATATATATATATATCAAAAAAAAAAAATACAAAAAATATATTAATAGCTCTATTTAGTTAAGTCGACTATTAAAAAAAAACTCCTACTAAACTATACATTAATATGATATATTTCAATTAATGACTCACCATTTTCAGTCACAATCATTGGCTTGTTGTTATATCTTTCCTTGAGATATTTAATCATCTTTTCCATACCAGTTGGCACCACGTAGATTACTGGCATCGATGTCTATCACGTCATTATTACCGAAGCGTGAAAAAAGATAAAATTAAAGTGAGTTTTGAACATAAAAAGCTAATACTATAATTTATGCTCAAGTAATATGTTATTGGTTTTGATTTTTTTTTTTATTATCATGAGTATCTAGACATGGTCACCAATGACCCGACGTTTGGCTGTTGTATAGAATCGAATTCGAAACCGTGCGTCTAACTCACACGGTCCCACCTTCGCCCTTACCACTAAGCCAACCCGTGTCCGGGATGTTATTAATTTGTTTTGATTATAAATACCGGTTCTCCAATGAAACCACCATCATTTTCGGGAGTGGCATGCACAAAGCCTTGAAGAACATCGCATTGTGGACTTGAGAGATTGTTGAGACAGTCCTTGGCGTAGAAGGTGGTGTATTGGTTCACACCAATGAAATCTAGGCCATCTTTTAGCATTTGATCACTTTCCTCGGGCTTGAACTTTGGCATCTTGTTTCCGAGATGCCGTCGCATTTCTCGAGGATAATCTCCGTGTATCAGAGGATCTAAAAACCTACATGTATAATACAGTGTTAGTTCATCACCATGTAGATATGTATATGTTATATATTTGTTTGTTAGGTTTAGTTAGGTAGACTTGGATAATTAACTCTATTTTAAAATTTGGTCTTTTTTTTTTTTTTTGAAGAAGAAGAAAAATAGAAGTTTCATTAATCATTAATTACTTATGAGTCACACTATGAAATTTTGGGAAAGAATAATTGACAATAGGCTAAGGAGAGAAACAACAATATTAGAGAACCAATTTGGCTCCATACCTGGGAGGTCAACTATGAAGGCGATTTTCTTTGTAAGACGATTGTTAAAAAAATATAGAGAAAAGAAAAAAAATCTTCATATGGTATTCGTGGATTTAGAAAAAATATATGATAAGGTCCCTAAAGAGGTTCTTTGGTGGGTTTTAGAAAGAAAATGAGTGCATGCTAGATACATAGACATTATTAAGGATATGTATGATGGAGTAGTAACGAGTATAAAGACATTTGGAGGAGCTACAAAAGAATTCTCCATTACGATAGGACTACATTAAGGATCGACTTTAAGTCCATATATATTTACTTTAGTTATGGATGAAATAACTAGACATATTTAAGAGGATATATCATGGTGTATGCTATTTGCAGATGATATTGTCTTAGTGGATGAAACAAAAGATGAAGTGAATAGGAAACTAGAACTCCGAATGAATACATTAGAATATAAAGGCGTTAAGTTGAGTAGGACGAAAACTGAATATATACACTGCGAGTTTAGAAACACTAGACATCGAGATGATGAAGTGGTAAAATTAGGGGAAGTAGAAGTTCCTAAGGTGAATCACTTTAGATACATAGGATCAATCATACAAAATGATGGTAATATTGAGAATGATGTCACACATAGAATTCAAGGTGGATGGAAGAAATTGCGAAGTGTAATAGGGGTGATTTGTGATCGAGATGTTCCTACTAAGTTAAAAGAAAAATTTTATAAGACCGCAATTAGGCCACTTATGCTCTATGGTAGTGAATGTTGGGCGGTAAAGCAACAACAATTACATAAAATGAACGTAGCAGAAATGAGGATGCTCAGGTGGATGTGTGGTAAAACTCGTAAAGATAGAATAAGAAATATAGAAATTCAAAGACAAGTAGGAGTAGCATCAATTGATACAAAGATTAGGGAAGGGCGGTTGCGGTGGTTTAGTCACTTGCAAAGACGGCCTACAAATGGCCCACTAGAAAACTTGACTCAATAGAAACTGTAGAAATTCGACGAGGTATTGGTAGACCAAAGTTAACATGGGATGCATTAATTGAGAGGGATTTGAATAGTTTGGAAAGCTTACCATCAATTACACTTAATCGAGCACAATGAAAAAATTTGATCCATGTAGCTGACCTCAATTAATTTGGGACTGAGGCTATGTTGTTGTATTAATCATTAATTACTCGATATAAGACTAGATATAGAATAAAAAAATACATTGATTCGCAAATCATATTTATTCAAAAGAACTGTCATTAATTTGACCATAAATGCGATTTTAAAATTTAATCTCAAAGCAGGGGTATTAAGAAACTAATTGATTTAAATTAAAAGACGAAAAAAATAATAATTGAGCGATTCGTTTGATGCATGTCGAGATGTGCATACTTGCATTTTCATCAATAATCTAGTGAGAACCAAAATTAGTAGCAATTTCAAGACATTGATGTCAATGATGTGACCATAGCTAGCAACAAAGGTGATGAAGTCCCATTGTCTTTTGACTAACAAAAAAAAGAAAAGAAAAGAAAAGATAAGATAAAGAAAAGAAAAGAAAAGGAAAAAGTGCAATTGTCCAAAACGTTGACATCAATAATTAAGATTAATGATTTCTAACCTAAAACGTGCAGGATAATTATGTTATTATAATATTTTATATCCTTTTTTTTTTGGAAACAAGCATGTTATTATATATATTTTGGATAAAATGTCTTATTCAAAAAATCTTCATCATACAAAGTCTACATCTGTGATGAGTCATATTCATAATTGTCTACGCTATGTTTTTTTACATATAAAAGTACGACAACAATAATAACATAGTCTCAATCCCAAATTAATTGGGGTCGGCTACATAGTTCAAACTTTTACATGTAAAAGTACTAGTTAAAAAATGAGAAAAAAAAATCCCCGCTAATCATTTGCCAATTATTTACCGCCCTAAAAAAAAGATTGGAACAAGACTTTATTTTTAATATAGCCACAATTATGTACAAAATTATGTACATTACAAGAACTAATGTGTTTCTCTAAAAATAAAATCGAAAAAATTCTACCATTATAGTTAGCTACACGTGCGCTCGGACATAGCAAAATCAAAAATTAAAAATTAAAACTATATACTTATTATAAAACTCTCTCTTCCACTCCTTCGTTTGGTTTGTATACTTTTAAAATTTAAAGTTTATCATTTTGCTCTGTGTAATTTTTTGGAATTATCAATTTAATATCATATTCATTGAATTGGTTTCATCAATGACACTAAATTGAAGGTAATAAAAGAGTTTGATCTATATACGTAGCTAGTTTCAATTAATTTAAGATTGAGGCTATGTTGTTATTGTTGTTGTGATAACTCCGATGATTCTAAGTTGACTTTCAAGTTGTACAATGACTCTTATATAATTTGATTTTAATAATTAGAACCAAAGCAATCAATCAAAAATTAAAAAATAAAATAAAAAGAAAAGATCGCATTACCACCAAATTAATATAATAATTTTGTAAACACATGCACTAACCAGGCAACTTTGAAAGCCAGGGCCCTCTTTGCCGCTTCATGATCTGTCTCTTCATCACTATAGGGCACATACATTGGTGCACTCACAACAGCTCCTATGTAACCTCCTTGTTTAGGCTGAAAAATTAATTGAACTTTATGTTAAAAAAAATAAATTAAAGTTCAATAAAATCTCAACTATATATGAAATTAAACTGAGAACATCAACCCTTCAACGCCGTCGGATGCTTATCGAGATCTCTAAATTTAATTCTTTGCGGTAATTAACTCAATCACCTGATAATGTTTTTTGTAGATGCTGGTGGCCTTGGCATGTGACAATATCATGTTGTGAACAGCAGATATTGGGTCCAAAATTGGATTTCCTGAACACTCACCAAGTAGTTCACAATAACGTCCTGGAGGGTATAGCTTTGTGAAATAAGCCAAGTACGCATACAGCACAGATTCATTGATGGTAACCCAGTATTTCACTCGATCGCCGAAGCTCCGAAAGCATATATCGGCGAAGTAGGCGAAGTCGTCCCTTCAAAAACAATCCCAACTCAATCAGTATTCCAAAAAAAATAAAATAAAATAAAATTAAAACTGAATTTCAATGTGGCTATTAAGAAATTAATTAAGGTGACTTGAGTTGAGCATACTGCATTAGAGGGCTCAGCCATGATCCATAATTGTCCTCTAATTCTTGTGGTATGTCAAAGTGATGCAGTGTTACAAATGGTTCAATGCCTACACTTGGCCACACAATGAAGGGGGTTACATATATAGGAGCTAATAATTAATTAAAGTGATTGAATTTCCAAATTGAATTATGTGAAGGTCTTGCCTTTCAATAGGAGATAATCTATTAGTTTGTTGTAGAACATGATGCCTTCATGATTAACATCTCCAAGCCTTCCTCCTATTAAATTTATTATATACATAAGATATGTGACTAATTCATAAGTGAATTATTATGAGTGAAAGAAGAGTTAGGAATTTATCTCTTAGGCTTACTTACTAGGTAAAATCCTAGTCCAAGAAATCGAAAACCGGTATGCGTTTACGCCGAGTGAACTCATCATGTCAATGTCTTCCTAGAGAGGCAAATTACAATTAGTCATTATAAATGTTATTCCTAACAAGTTGTGAGAATAGAGAAATGTGAATTAGATTTCCACCTTGTACCGATGGTAATGGTCGGCGGCAACGTCGCCATTGTGTCCATCTTTTATGCCTCCTAAGAAAAATCAACAAGGAAACAAGAAGATGATCGAAGGAGCCCGCTACGGATTTCGGGTTTTTTTTTTTTTTTTTTTTTTTTTTTTAAGATCAAATTTAACATATAATTAGATTATTTTGTTCACCTGGAATGCGACTAAAAACATCCCAATTGTTGAGTCCCTTTCCATCTTCATAAGCTGCCCCTTCAATCTACGTACAAAAAAAAAAAATGTACACATTAAATAGATACAGAGAAATAGATGAGAATTGAATCAATTAAAAAGAGTGGTAATTAAGCACTCACCTGATATGATGAAGTTGAAGTTCCAAAGAGAAAATTTCCTGGGAACTGACTTCTATGAATCTCTTCGACAACATTTGAACTTGAAACAGATGATAGAGCAGAAAATGAGAGCCAAAAAAGGTGGAACCACAAAGAAGAAGTGCCCATTAGAGCCAGTGCCTCACAAGTGGTAGGGCTGTTCACTTTTTAAACCACTATAATAATTGTACCATAACATGAGTATATATTTGAGCTCCATTGTAGAATATCCCTATATATATATATATATATACATTATTATGTTATGTTGTCCCATTCAATATAGGAGTAGTATATATTACGTTAAAGTTTATGTTGATTAAACTTGTTTAATTTATTTTATTGGGTAAGCTGGAGATGGCTTTTATTCATTTCAATGAACCAAAAGTATCTTAAAGTATCATACTCCAACTCAGCAGAACGAATGAGGCAGCATGAAGTGGATGCATGATGGATCACAAATCATTTATTTGTTGACGTATGCGAAATGGAAACCAGCTGGGATTGCTTATCAACTATACATTACATTTTTTTTTTTTTTTGGTTTCCCATGCAATGTCCTGAGCCAGCCACGCGAGCCGACTAATCCACGCTTAAGCACTATCGAGTCTCATATGAGGGGCGACCTTCTTAATTCATTTTTTTCTTCCATCCACAAGATTCAAACTTGATACCTTACTTAAGGGAACCAAGTCCCTGCATTCGAATCGAATCGATTGTTAGTTACTGTTTCATTATTATAATCTTTAAAGTTTTATGCTATTTTTATTATAATCTATTTTTTTGAGAAAAATAATATATAGGGCGAAGGTTTAATCTAAATTAGATTTTGTCTAATAGACAAACCAAAATGTTAGTCATATATACATCATGTAGGACATCAATCACACCACTTTTTGTGTTGGTGTATGAACCCATCTATACCAAATAATCCATACTCGGGTACTATCGGCTCCATAAGGGGTATTTCAAAAAGTAATGTGGGTTATTTTTTTTATCAAATAAAGAAGGTTTCTTTAAAATTACAAAACTAATGTATTTCTCCTTTTGAAAAGATGCTATTGATGATGACGCGGTGTGTTGTGTGGTGTGTTGTTGATGAGGTAGAACTTTGTATGAATAACTCTTTTTGATGAGGTGGAACTTTGCATGAATTACTCATTCTCAAAAGGAGTTATTTGTTCACCTAAAAAGTTATTTTTTCAACCCATGCAACATCGTACAATCTATGCAAACCATGCAAACGTCATGCTCGTATCTCGAGGTCAACAACTCATGCAAACGCCACACACGTATCTTGAGGTAGAGCACGTATCTCGAAGTAGACAACTCATGCAATCTCGTGCAATCTATGCAAACCATGCAAACGTCACACACGTATCTCGATGTGGACAACTCATGCAACCTCGTGCAATCCATGCAAATCATGCAAATATCAAGTACGTATCTCGAGATGGACAACTCATGCAACCTCGTGCAATCCATGCAAACCATGCAAACGTCACGCACGTATCTCGAAGTGGACAACCCATGCAACCTCGTGCAATCCATGCAAACCATGCAAAAGTCACGCACATATCTCGAGGTGGACAACCCATGCAACCTCGTGCAAACGTGACGCACATACCTTGAGGTGGACAACGCATGCAAAACCATGCAACCCCAAGCAAACGTCATGCACATATCTTGAGGTGGACAACCCATACAAACCACAACCCATGCAAACCCACTGCAAACCATGCAACCCATGCAAACGTCATGCACATATCTCGACGTGGACAACCGATGCAAACTCATGCAACTCATACAAACGTCACGCACATATCTCGAGGTGGATATGGACGACTCGCATACCAATTGCAATTGTAAACCCTTGCAACTCCATGCAAACCACCGCCTATCAAGCTAGCCAGTCGCACCCCACCGCCTGTCTTGCCTTAACTGACCTCGCTCATCAATAAAACTCTACATGGTGCATCTACAGATGAAAGAAATGTACTTTCTGCACCCTTTAAAGTTTTGTCTTACTTCTATCTCATGATCATAAAAAGGGTGGTATGTATCAAATTCGGCCATGTCTGTAGATGTAAATGGAGACGTGGCGTGTGAGCTCGCATCTATGGAAGTCGTCGTGCACGCTTCGAGATACACACTACGCGTGTTATGCACCAGAAACTATTTTGCGCACATTCATTTTTACGTGGGTCTCGCACGCCATTGCATAGGGGTGTCACTTGGAGTGACATTCTAACATTTTTCCTATATTATGTATAAATATATAAATAAAAAATATATATATACTATATAAATATATAAATATAATATATTAATACCTAATTGGAAGTCTACGTGGACATGAATAAAAAGTCTATGTGGCGGGTGCAGCTTTTCACATTAATAACGCATTCTCAAAAGGCGAAATACCTTACTTAAGGAATAAAAAGAAAGCTAACCTATTTTACTAATTTAAAAAAAAAAAAATTAACTGTACGGCTGTAATTTTTTCAACCCATCCATACCAAATAATTCATACTCGGGCACTATCGGCCCATCCAGAGGGGACCGGGGTTTTTTCAAAAACTAAGGTGGGAATAGTTTTTTATTCCAAAAATAAGGTTGGCTACTTTTAATTTACAAAACTAAGGTATGTCTCCTTTTGAAAATGAGTCGTTGGTGATGATGTGGCTCCATGTGGCGATGTGTGTTGATGAGGTGGAGTGAATGACTCCTTTTGAAAAAGAGTCATCTATACAAAATGAATGACACATTTTGAAAATGAGTCATCTATACAAAATACACAACCTCTATTTTACTCCTCAAAAGGAGTACTTTGTTCAACCCATGCAAACGACACGCGCGTATCTCGCGGTGGACAACCCATGCAAACGACACGCACGTATCTAGCGGCGGACAACAACCCATGCAAACGACACGCACGTATCAGAGGCGGACAACTCATGCAAACAACACGCACGTATCTCGAGGTGGACAAACCATGCAAACGTCACGCACGTGTCTCGAGGTGGACAACTCATGCAAACGACACGCACGTATCTCGAGGTGGACAAATCCATGCAAACGTTACGCACGTGTCTCGAGGTGGACAACTCATGCAAACGACACGCACGTATCTGGCGGTGGACAACCCATGCAAACAACACGCACGTATCTCGAGGTGGACAACCCATGCAAACGTCACGCAAGTGTCTCGAGGTGGACAACCCATGCAAACGACATGCACGTATCTCGAGGTGGACAAATCCATGCAAACGTCACGCACGTGTCTCGAGGTGGACAACTCATGCAAACGACACGCACGTATCTCGAGGTGGACAAATCCATGCAAACGTTACGCATGTGTCTCGAGGTGGACAACCCATGCAAACGACACGCACGTATCTGGCGGTGGACAACCCATGCAAACAACACGCACGTATTTCGAGGTGGACAACTCATGCAAACGTCACGCACGTATCTCGAGGTGGACAATCCCACATTATTTTGGCATCCATATGGCGCCCACGTGGAACACTCCACGTGGCGCCCGTGTTCAGAAAACATGAATGGCGCATTTCCAAAATGCGTCATTCATGTTAGGGAACATCCACGTGGGCGCCACGTGGATTGTTCCACAATACACGAATGACGCATTTTGGAAATGCGTCATTTTTGTATTTTGAGTGGACTAATTTTTCTCCAACTAATGGCGCATTTCCAAAATGCGTTTTACCTTACTTTTGAAAAAAAAAAAAAAAAAAAAAAAAAAAAAAAACTTAACTTATTTTACTCATTTATATTAATTTTGACAGTACATTTGTAATTTTTTCGAGGGGACCCTATCAACCCAAGTTTTTCGATAATTTATTTTCTCAATTTAGTGTGAGAGAGAGAGATATAGAGAAAGAGAGATTCCTAATTTTAAGAGATTTTGATGATTCATAGGAAGTTGTACGGGTCAAATGACTAGCTGGGTCAATTAACAACTACACACCTGTAAAACAAACAAACCGAAACTTTGGGACTCATAAACTCGGCCCAAAACATTTTGGGCTGGGCCCATTAAGTCTAACCCAATTGGTCCAGCCCAAGCCCAATAAACACTCATCTCGTTGTCAGGGATTCGAAGAGTCTCGGTCTCCTATATATTTATAACTTTCACATTGCATGTTTATCTTATAAGCTCTATTTCCAAAGAATCAAAGTTGCTCAGAGTGCCCACAATAATTTTAGTTTTTGAAAATGAGACTGCAAGTAAATAACCTTACCTCTCAACATTAATTGCCAACATATCTTTTCCAACACTAGAATTAATTTAAGGAAAATGGTAGAATGGCACTCTAATCGACGCCTCAAATGACACTCATGTGACGTGGTACGCGGGTCTCACGTAAAAATGAATGTGCGCAAAATAGTTTTTAATGCATAACACGCGTGTGATATATCTCGAGACGCACTCTAACAAACTCCCATGAATGAGCCAGCGCGTCGCGTCGCGTCAGCGTGTGTCACTTGGGGTGTCGATTAGGGTTCATTTTAACATATTCCGTAATTTAATAAAACATTGTTTCATGGAAAATAATTTTTTTAAAAAAAATTGTGTTATATTGGTGACATCATATGTAACATCAAATTAATATATGTATAACCCTTTTGTATTGTCAAATACTTCTTCACAAATCACGAGTTCATTGTAATTCAAGGTGCATCTAATTAACAAACAAGAGACGAGTAGTATTATATGTACAACAACAAAATCTTAATCCTAAATTAGTCGGAATCCACTTCACGACTTTGTTCAATTCAATGCACTTGATAGCGTCACATTAAAGGGATGATAATACATATATAGGGGGTGGCAAAATATGTTCGGACCCGTTTGTCCGCATTTGTCCGGAACCGCTTTAAATGGGTCCGGACATAATTTTTTCAAAACTAATACGGGTCCGGATATGTTTTTTTTGTCCGTTTTAAAAAATGGGTCCAGGTCTGAATAAATTTTTTTAAAAAACAAGTACCCGTTTAGCGATTAATTCAAATAATGTTTATTTATTTATATGAGTATTTTGAAACTTTCATGATATTTGAATTGTAATTTCACTAATGATGATATTATTTTTATATGAAAACTTGTAAGACTTGAACTTTGAATTTATAACATTTTTTTTTGTAGTGATGAAATGCATGACGACATATTTTTTTGTCCGTTTTAAAAAACAGGTCCGGACAAAAAACGGGTCTTGCATATTTTAAAAACATACGGGTCCGAAAAAAAAAAGTGTCTATTTCAAAAACGAGTACGGATCTGAACACTACTTTTAGTCGTTATTAAAAGAGGTGTCCTGGACCTATACCTGATCGTAGTAACATATATGACTTCTATGGGTGAATCTAACTTGGTGTTTTCTTTTTTAGAGTAAATCAAAAGAGACATTAACGCAGCATTTTTCCAAAAAAAAGAAAAGAAAAAAGGAAATTGGTGGTGTGACGTCATACTTTTAATAAACTCATTTAAAGTTATTGGTGTCCCTTAAATCGTGCATTAAGATTTGTGCTCGAGTATCTCGATGTGAGTTCAAAGGACACCGACAACTGTACAGTATTTGATGACCCTATCATTCTCCAAAACTAAATACAACTCATCTATCTAGTATATATATATAGTTAGTTATATACACACGAGACGTACGTCCGTAGAACAAGCCGGGCTTAGTTAGGATTTAAAGAATCCACCAATTAACGTGACCAAAGAAGAAAAAATAAATACTATACATGATGTATATGAATCAATGTTGATATACAAGTATGTAACAAAGTTTGTAACAAAAGTCCTCTGAAAAACCGGGAAACTCTTGTATTGTATTGTATATAGTGCCTTCTCTGTTCTATCAAACCGCCTATCTCCCCCTCTCATCGTCTTCGCATGAACACAAACTAGTTGGCCCTCCCTAATCTCTCTCTCATCACTCCTTAATTAAATCTCCAACACCACAGCACATAACAATTACCAAATCATTGTTACCGATCGATCGATCCATCGGTACATTAATTTGTTACATTTTTAATGTTGGAGGGGTCATTGAGTTTGTGAGGTTATGGAGAGTGAGATGGGAGATTTGGAAGGTCAAGTTCATGGGTCTTCTTCGGATGGTGGCGACGATCAGTCGCCTTCGATCTTTAGGAGCGCTAATTGCCCCGTGACGCTTAAGGTTTGATGACCTATGTTAGTAATCTTTAATAGATTTATTATTATGAGAACTAATGTTGATGTTAATCAATCATGGTTTTGATAATGTTGTTTGTTTTGTTAATTAGTTTGATGTACATTTTTGTTGTCCTTGTCAATGTGACAAGAATTAATGTTGAATGTGTACATGTCATTCAAGATTCTTTAATGAATCTTGAATATGTTCTGTTTTAGATTGGTGAGTTTTGTGTTCCCTTCACTGTGTATCTTTTTTTTTTTCTCATACAAACTTGCTTTCATTAATCAAAACAGCTAAAAACCTTGCATTCATAGCGCGGCATTCGTCTTTCAGAGTTGCCGAAAATCCTTGCATTTTAGCATGCACAAGGGCTTGGTCTAGCTGCATAGAATTAAATTGATCCAATACTCGAAACAGCTTTTTACTTGCCATTGATGTCTTTCTTTCTCTAACTGTGGTTTTAACATGAATGCAGTTTGAAGATGTGATGTACAAGATCAAAGAAAAGAAGGGCGAAAGATGGCCTTGCGGCGAAAAATCCTTAGCAGAAGAAAGAATGATATTGAAGGGAATTAGCGGGACGGTTTTGCCGGGGGAGATGCTTGCGATGTTAGGGCCTTCGGGTAGCGGCAAGACTACATTGTTGACGGCGTTGGGCGGGCGGCTTGGAAGGCGCCTAGATGGGATTATAACATACAATGACAAGCCATTTTCGAATGTTATGAAGCGTAACACCGGGTTTGTCACTCAAGACGACGTGCTCTATCCTCACCTTACAGTCACTGAAACATTGGTGTACACTGCTCTACTGCGATTGCCTAATACATTCACTAAACAAGAGAAGATAGCGCACGCCGAAACAGTGATAGCTCAACTTGGACTAACAAAGTGCAAGAGCAGTATTATTGGTGATGAACTTCTGCGAGGCATTTCGGGGGGTGAAAGGAAAAGGGTGAGCATTGGGCAAGAAATGTTGATCAATCCAAGTTTGTTGTTTCTCGACGAACCAACATCGGGGCTTGATTCAACCACGGCGCAAAGAATTGTGTCTACATTGTGGGAACTCGCAAATGGTGGCCGGACTATAGTGATGACGATCCACCAACCCTCGAGTAGACTATTCTACATGTTCCATAAGGTGTTGTTGCTTTCGGATGGAAACCCGCTGTACTTTGGCAAGGGAGATCAAGTCATGGACTACTTCTCGAGCGTTGGCTACTCCCCTTCCGTCGCCATGAATCCTTCGGACTTTCTTTTAGACCTCGCGAATGGTAAGTAGAAACTACTTGTACATTTATTTAGCTTACTATCAGTTCTGCTTTAGTTGATCAAGCCATGATCACAAGCATTTTAATCCTTTGAGAATTATGTTGCAATCAAACTAGCAGTTCTGCTTTAGTTGCATTAGCCTCATTGAGACTACTGTACTTGTGTTGCCTAGTTGTTAAGCCTATCGTGTTTATCGCGTTAGCTTACTTGAATGGCGTTGTTCATGTAGGCGTTTCGGATAACAAGGGGCAGGATCCTGCCCAAGTGAAGCAAGCATTGGTTACCGCTTATAAGAGCAACATCGCCGGTAGTTTGAAGGTGGAGACGCAGAAGTTAAGTCGCCAATTTGAAGAAAATAAGCTTGATAACAAACAGTCTAGCAGATGGACCACCACTTGGTGGCAACAATTCTCAGTACTTCTTCAAAGAGGCTTGAAAGAACGACGACACGAAGCTTTTTCTGCACTTAGAATTACTCAAGTATTGGTTGTTGCTCTCATTTGTGGTCTTCTCTGGTGGAAATCCAAGAACTTCCAAGATAGGGTACTTCACTGATCATGAACATATACTGATTAAAAATGTATGCTTAGATGTAGTTAAGTGTTTTATGTGACTTCTAACATATTCAATTTTTACTTGTAGATTGGATTGTTGTTCTTCTACACCGGATTTTGGAGCTTCTTCCCCGTGTTCCAAGCGATCTTCACGTTCCCTCAAGAGCGAAGCATGCTAACGAAAGAACGGTCGTCGGGGATGTATAGGCTTTCTGCTTACTTCATTTCTAGGATTGTTGGTGATCTTCCAATGGAACTTGTCCTGCCTACAGTGTTCCTCACAATTACATATTGGATGGCAGGGCTCAAGCCCTCTCTAATCAACTTCTTCGAGACTCTTTTCGTCCTCCTATATAGTGTCGTAGCGGCGCAAGGTCTTGGTCTTGCTCTTGGTGCTCTAGTCATGGACCTCAAGGCTGCAACCACACTAGGATCAGTTCTACTACTCACTTTCCTACTTTCCGGCGGCTACTACGTGACTCAAGTGCCTAAATTTATTTCTTGGATTAAGTACATTTCGCTCACGCAGTACTCGTTTAAGCTTCTAGTATCGTCTCAATACAAGGCCGATGAGACTTATGACTGCGGCGCCAATATGAACTGCACGGTGGGAAGCCACCCTATGGTGAAGTCTGTTGGTATGAACAATATTGCGTTTGCTATTGTTGCACTAGGTATTATGGTTGTCGGATACAGGTTGATCGCTTATGCTGCGTTGACAAGAATCGGCGTTACAAAGTAGTAGTAGGAGAGGCGGCCATGGTATAAAATTTGCGACTTCAAGGTCTGCGAGAGCTATCGATGTCTTCTAAAATTGAAAACCAATTCATTTGGTGAGACTGATCAAAACATGTAATGAGAGATGCATACACAATGACATCTAACAGCATTTTATAGAAGACTCATCATCAATTGCAAATTTACCATTTGAAGAGTACTATTATCATGTGATTTGAATGTATCAGTTCCCTGAATTTGAGCTGGAATGCATGTAGTTTCAAATTTTGAGTTCAATGTGACAATAGGAATTTCTACACTGATATGACAATAATAACACCCAAATGCACAAAGAATGCATGTAGTTTCAAATTTTGAGTTCTAGTATTTTCCACTCATTTCCATTGATTATATACATAGTTGTCATCTCAGTGCCATGACTTATTCATTTTGCATGTCATTTATCCTAAATTAGTTAGATGACACAAAATCACAATATTGTTTTTTAAGAAAAAAAAAAAAAAAGGCTAAGAATCTATATAGCATTGTTTTTACTTTTTTTTTATTTGGTTCAACTTTAAACTTGCTGGAAAGTTTAAATTCTTAAAAAATAAAAATAAAAATTAATATACCTATGGTGTAATGTAAGTTGGGAGATAACTTGTAGGCAAGTTGGACAACTAAACAAGATTAATTCAAACTCCTTATGTCCATCTCATACCAAACAAAGCCTAAATCTGTGTTTACAACTTGATTATCATGAATAATGTTTATTAAACACCGCTATCAATATTTAACATAAATTGACAAATTCAATCTCCACATTATTAGCCGCACAACATTAATGATTTCAGCCTCCACATTATCAGCCCCACCACCATTGATTAATTCAGCTTCGTCAAATAAGTAAATAGGCTATGTTTGGCAAGGCTAGCTGATAAACTAGCTGATAGCTGATAATCTAGCTGATAGCTGATAATCTACTAGCTGGTAGCGGAAAGCTGATAATCTAGCCGATCAACTAAAAATTGTTTGGAATGATAGCTAATTGATTAGCCGATAAATGCAAAATGACAATAAAGGACATATGACACAATTAAGTATATTAATTATATAATCATATAATTAATTGTTATAAATAACTCGTATTTTATTTACAAAATACAAATTAATACCATAAAATAATTTATATTATTTAGAAAACTAAATTATATGTGTCCATAAATGCTTACATGAAAATAACTATATATTAATTTATAAGAATTCGCAAAAAATAAACACATGTAAATAAAATACAATAAATGACTTAGAAAACTATACATATACCTAATGCATCATCCATAATTGAGAAGCAATGTTATTGCGAATATTCTTCATTTCTAGAGAAGTTTCTCTATAACTTAAAAAATAGTAGATTAGTAAAAAAAAAAATTAAAAATATGTTGGATAGCCCACCACTCGAACACTACATTAAAAAATATTTTTATAACATCTAAAAATATTTTTATACTCGACGTTGTTAAAACTTATTTAATATGTAATAAATATCTAACAAGATTATCTATAATTAAGAAATTAATGTGTAATGATTTTTAATTTTAGTGAAATTATTTGTTTTATAATATTTAGTTAATTATTAATCACTATTTTTTTCATTAACAATATTAAGCTATATGTTAATTTTAAATTCAATAAGTTTTAATAACGTATTATATAATCTGTTGGTCTAGCCTAGAAGAGCTTGAAATCTTTGGTTTCGCCTCGCCAACTCTACTAGGGTGTAATCGCGTGGTACTAATATTCGCGGGGTTTGTTTAAATATTTGCGTATTTTGTTTCCACTAATTTGCAAGGGCATTAATTTATTAATACCGTAAAAATAAGGGTATAATCGCGAGAAAAAATTCAAACGACGGATTTTCGATTCAAACTCTACTAAGAGTAGCGTTTCAATTGAGAGCTTATGATCTAGATTATTTTTAAAATAAGCTACAAACCAAACACAGCTTAACGAATAAACTAGCTTATCAACTAGCTGATAAGCTAGTTTGTGCTTACCAAACAGAGCCTATAATAAAAAAAAAAACAAATTTAATAAGAATTTTATGATATGTTGATCATATTATATAATTAATCTTATATTTTTTAATAAGTCATTTCATTAGAATTTTCAAGATTAATATAAAGTATGAAGTATCAATTATGTATTGATTAAGTTTACTACAAAAAATGGGTAGAAATAGCTACGTGAAATAGCGACGAGCTATTTCCCGTCGCTAAATTGCGAGGATTGGCGATGGGGGCAGTCGTTGACCCATTGACCTGATTAGATTAGCGACGAGTTAGTGACAAATTTCCTCGTTGCTAATCGTTGAGCCAGAAAATTCCCGCCCAAAATGAATTTTTTTTCTCCACGTGGCAGTGGGGCCCACTCTCACTCTTACACAACCAAACCATAATCTCTCTCACTTATATACTCCAAAAAATCTTCTCACTCCCAAAACTAATCTCTTCGCCCCGTCCTTCTTTTCTCACTCTCCATCCACCCCGCTCTCGTCGGTGCCACTACCGCTGCCACCCCGCCGGTGTCGCCCTGCCGCTGCCGCTCGCCTTTGCTCTCCTCGTCGTCGCTGCTTTCTCCTGCTCTCTCGCTAGTGTCGCCCCCCCTCAGTTCTCTCGATCGGCCTCTTCACCTTCGCCACCTCAGTCTCGCCTCCGCCTCCGCCTCCACCTCCATCTCCTCCTCCGCCATCATCATGCTGGCCACGTCCTCTCTCACCAAAGCTATGAATATATATAACTTATTTTATTTTATTTTATTTTGTAAAATTAAGATTAGTTGTTTTGGTTTTTTTTAAAGTTTTAATTCTTCTTTGTTTTTTGTTGTTGTACTCATTGTCATTTTACAGTGTATTCATTGTTGTTGTTGATGATTATATAAACTTGTTTTGCTTTTTTTTTCGATTTGTTGATTAATTTTTTTTACAATATATTCATTGTTTGTTGTTGTATTTGATATTTTTTTGAATTTTTTCATTTTAAAATTAATACTATTTTTTAAAAACAAAACTTTTTTTTGTTAATCGGTCAAAAAATAGACGAGATTTAGCAACGGAGACCTGTCGTTAATCTGTCGCTATTTCTGACATCGCTATTTCGGTATAACGACGGGAAATACATGATTAGCGACGGGAAATCCCGTCACTAATCCAGTATTTTTTGTATTATACAACGTTGTTGGATTTTTGGGGTTCATACGCAGCGAAAAATCCAAAATAAATTCTAAAAAACTCCAACAGGATCGAAGATAAGTTCTATTAAACTAAATCTACGAAAGTAAATCATACCTTATTCTGTGATTTCCTTTTGATTGTTCGATTTTCAAGACGTTCAAGTGCACGTCCTCTATCAGAAATCCACACACGAACGGTGACCACAATTTGGAGTGCTAGCCCCAATAGAGGTTGAAAACGATTTTTCTTTCTCTTCCTAAATCCAAAGAACTCGAAATTTGTAAAACAAAAATCTTATGTCGTTTTTAGGGTTTCACCCTTTATTTATATGTGTAGATAAGCCATCAATTAAAATCATATTCTTAATACAACTATTGTATTAAGCAGTTTAAGTAAATTAAACATACGCCCCTATTAATAATTTATCATATAACAAATTGTAAGGGCTTTTATGTCATGAATTTTATCATATAAAATTCATTACTCTGGACTAATTAAAATTGTGTAAAGTCATTCTTTGTGTGAGACCCGTAACGACCCGAAAATTAAAACTTTTCATTTACTTGATAAATGATGGAGTGGAAGGGCATTCGTTGACCTTGCGAGACGGCTTAGGGGTCCACGTGGGCTTAGGCCCCAATTTGTGGAAAATCATGACCCAATAGGTTCATGCGACGTTGGCGGTGAACCAAAAACCATATTGGTACACAAGTCATAAGCGGTCTCTAGCAAGACATTATGACTTCTCAAGTAGCATGAATATCAACATCGATACAACCTAATTAATAACGTATATCATATCCTTTTGTCGTGCGATATTCTTTGATTAAACATAAGGCATGAAAAGTCACCCTTAATGTTCAATCGTACTACTCTCGATCTTTAGGTAAACTGAAAAACATCCAAGTGACATTGATCATATCAATTCACATAGACTTGACCATTATCGATCTATCTTATCGAGGATCCATGATATCTCTCTATACGAGAGTGACAAATTCTATCTTGATTACACACCTTCACATATTATTAACACGGTAACCAATCACAATCTTTATAATTGTCCGGTTAAAGACAACATTTAATTATGTCAAATTATCATGCTCCTAATATTGAAGTCTATGGTAATCTCAAGTCGAATGACTAAATGATATACCTATCATGAGTAACACCTATAATTTAATCCATGTGGCGTTCTCATAGCAGGTGGGTCCAATACCTTATTCCCTAACAAGTACTCATGATCTTGATTCGTATCCCCGCATGACCATCGCATGACCATCAATCAAGATTCATACTAGTCTTAATTCATTATAGTTCCCGATATAATGACCGACTAGGGACATTTAGGATATTTCAACAAATACCCATGGATCTTACTATAAGGTAAACATGCAATCACTTATAATAAAACAACAAATAAAACCTCTATTTTATTAACTAAATTTATAAGATAAACAATGTTTGTAGATTGACCACCTTTCACTCATTGGTGTGGGTTTTATGACAACAGGCCTCAATGTTAGTTGAAGGGAGATCATCACTTATATACTTAATTTCGAAGTTTCAATTATTCGATGTGGGACTATTATTTCCGTCAACACATCTCAACACTTCACCTTAGATCGAAATTCACATGATCCAAGGGGTTTTTTCTCGATAAGTTACATTTGAAACCGTCGGCTCTGATACCAATTTCGGTCTACACATCTCAACACTATGAAACTTGATTCTTTATTTGCAAAGATGAATGCCACAAACAGTTCGTACGTGCGCGCTACAATTACAGTCTCTACTCATCATGATGTCTTGTTCCAATAGAGTAGTAATATTGTATAAATTGAGCGGAAAAGTTGAAAATCTACCAAAGATGAATGAGATGAACATTTTTTTTGCCTACTTGCTTGTCGATCCTCATGGAATTTTAAGTACTGGTATGCTGATATTGTATTTATGTTTATGACATTGATATTTGGCAATACATAAAAGCAAATTTCATACTGAGAAAACCAGAAAGAGTACCTTATCCAAGATCAAGTACCTAACTGAACTCTAGACTCCTATATACACAGCTTCACCTTGCTTTTGCAAGAGCTAGCCTTCATCCTTAACACCACTAAATCTAACCAATAAATCTAGGCACCTAAGTCATGAAATTGTAGAAAATGAAGATTAGTTCCATCTCTTGTTCGAGTTCGATCGATCTCTTATTCTGACCACTTGTTTATGATCTTTAGTTGCATCTTTGTCTCTCCGTGAACTCTTTTAATTAAGTGTCGGAAATGGATTTGAATGGTGGCTTATGGACAGTTCAAAAAATAAGGTGATGAAGGGTATTTAACTGATTTAATTTAGTTCATATATGGAGTGGGATTGCATACAGGCAGGGATGCTTGTGTCATGTCATTATATATGTGTGTGTGTGTGAACAAAGTGAGCATGTTCGTGCCTTGATTTAATGTAGTCATCTACATGAAACAATTTTTTTTTTTTTTTTTTGTTTCTTCTGTATTTGTTTTCTTTACATTTTATATCAGTGGTATCAGAGCGTAATATCCTAAAGGCATGTGACAGTCCAAGATGGCTTCCACCACCACATCATTTTTTCCACCCTCAACCTTTGACGGTGAGAACTATCATATTTTGGCTGACAAGATGAAGACTCATCTGAGAGATCTCGGACTATGGCAGTGGATTGAAGATGAAAAAGAATTAACATCGTTGGGGAACAACTGTGACGGCCCCTTCCCTAATCTAGGGCACCGCCCGGCTTAATCTCGTAATTAAGCCCAAATCCTAACCCTATAGGACTTAATCACGTATTAGTCAGCCTTTCTGTCCAAATCTACTCCAACTCATGTTCAAAATAAGTAAAACACATATCATTTTACATTTGAAAATCAGAGTTCATTAAATTTTATTAACAATTATAAAATTTAGCGAAGACTTAATATATTATGCGGAAGCAATTATTATAATTCCTAAGGATGTGGAAACCAGGAAACCATGATCACATGCATATATAACAAAATGGCGAATATAAACAGTGTGATGGTCATCATAAGTCAATGAACTAAGCACTCATCCCGATATACAACCCCAAATATATCAAAAACATAAGTATTTAATAAATAGAATACCAAAATCTACAAAATTGTCGATGCACAGTACGCCGCTGGCTCAGAGGTAGTCGCCAATCTTCTCCTTGCCCGGCCTGCTCGTCGACGGCTCGCACCTACCGTCGTAAAAAGGACGGTGAATACAAAAAGTAACAGTAATTCTCGTTCACAAATTCGTTTACATTTCCAAATCAAACTAAATGGTATATAAAAGCATAAGTTAAATAAAGAAAGACAAGCACCACACTCATAATAAGAAATACCACAGTCAAACCATTAAAACTGACACAAGACTAAATAGTTATGATCTAGATCCGATCGGCTGTGACTTACGTCAGTGTAGTCTTTAACCACTATAGGACATGCATGGTGTCGCACAATCTAATCCTCACCAGGGACTCTAACCCCGTATATGGGCTACCCCAGAGACTCTAACCCCATATGCCTCATCATAGTGGCGAGTACCGACATCCCCAGGGACTCTAACCTCGTGTGTCGCTCAGCTCTAGTGCAATGGACTCTAGATTATATAACTACTTTATAATTCCAAGAAAATGACTCATAAAGGAATCCAAGAATTGGCTATGCTACAAAGCACAAATTCACTAAAAATTACAAGTCCATACAACTAATCATAACTCTACAATTCCTAATAGCATGCTATTTATACCTCATTTACTATAAAACAACAAGAAATGACATATAGCACATGAATGGATTCAAAAGAATTCAATTTATCAAAATATCATGGAAACCAAGCTCAACAAACGAGGAATAACAAACAAGTCGTGATCGGTTCACAGTCTAAATCGTGGGCCCCGCCGTCCTACACTTACGTGGACCCCGAGTCAATCCTCGCGACGTCAACGCAAGTCTAGTCGATCTTCCTAACCATTTATCATTACATTTTTAGCGAGTTATTCAAATTTGTAAGTTATCAAAGTTTATGCGGAAACGATTTCAACTTAAACAAATCTAAACAACTCTACACAAATCGATTAGGACAGAGTGTGGAAACCTCGTATATACTCCATGTAAATATCTCACAAAACCTATATATCTCATGTGTAAAAAAAATATATATAAATAATACAAAACCTACACAAAAATGTGAGAAGGAAAGTCGCTCCAAAGTCCTCACAATAAATCTCCTAGCACCGGCCCATTTCCCCTTACTCGAGCGGATTCGCACTCGATCAAACACAAGATTGACGAGCCCGGTAAGTAACGCCAGTATGACACTAAACAACATTTCAAAATAAATAAAACAACCTACACAGATATAGAGAAAAGTATAAAGAACACATGAATAAATAAAGAATGTAAATCAAACAAAAGCAATCGATATATGAGCGTCAAGGAAAGCAAACAGAGAGGCGCAAGTTGTCCCGACCAATAGGTCTTTGAGTCTCGGCAACACATCAAGACTCGGGTTCTAGGACTCGGTACACTTACAAGTTCTAAACCCACGAGATAGTGAGACTTCCTGGAACAGCCACGCTAAGACCTCACAACCCATCAAAATCAGTAATCAGTGCAGTGCATCCCGATGTCATGACGCTGGTATGTTACCTCAGCCCACCACTCCTTTCAAGGACCACCGTTGACTCATTTGCCCTCGGACAACTCAATCAGAATGGAATTCCAAGGATAGATATCAAAGCAATGAACAACAATATTCAATAGCTTAAAATGATATTACAGTACAATTTCCTAGCTGGTTTACTTACCTCGATTCGCACGCTTATTCCTAACATATCCGACCTCCCAACACTCCAAAACGCGTTCTCGAACCTCCGTATCTCTTCCTTAGATTTCCTGATATCATTTAGTATCAATTCAAGTCCAATATCCTTGGTTTAGAACTCTTAAACCATACAAATACTGCGACCAAAGTACGCTCGAGAGCTATTTCTAAAAATAATACTTTATAATAATTTCAAAGTATTATTAACTAGCCCACTAGAGTTACGGTTTTAACTCTGAAAACCTCATAATTTGTCATGACAACCAAGAAGGAACTTGTAGTACTCGTGGCTTACTTTCCATAGACTCCAAGAATACTCAAATCAGATCATAAACGAGGAAGTTACGAATTTTCTAATATGGCGTGTCAACTTGACAAACTTTATTTATTTTCAACTAGAAAATGTCTCCAAATCAATATTTTCGCAATTAAATCCTCAAAACTCAATAATAAATACTACGAAACCACTCGATACCAACACCAAAATATTACCACACATTTCATGGAGTCAAATTGTATCTATAAAAACATCTCCAAAACAGTTATCAACTGATTTGCATTCATTCAAATCATCAAAACCCTAACCCACATCGGTGAAATTTATCTCAAATTGACACAAATCAATTCAATACACCAATTAATGACAATTCATACCCATTTATATCGAAACCCCGCGAAAGAAATTGAAAAATCGCGAGAATTCAAATTGAATTGAGGAAAAATGTCTGGGCATTGAGAATTTACCAAATTACGGGCGGAATACTTCGTTTCGCCGCAGAAACTTAGCTCGAATTGATCGTCTTGCAATCCTCTACGATTTTGCGAGAAGAAATCGGCGAAAATCGAATGTAGGGAACTCATGTGAGCAAAAACCCAAATTGAGGGGTTTAGGGAACGAACGAACTGATCGTTCAATTGAAACCAAATGAGGTTTTTGTGATTTTTATTTCATGTTTTATATATATTTATATATAAACCCTTATATTTTTTTTATTTATTAATTCCCAAATTCCTATTTTGACATGTTTTGACTTTCGGTGCTCGTTTTCGATCCCGTTTTCCACCAAATTGAACCAAACTCTCGACAAAATAGTCCATATTCATAAATTATCCAAAATACTGGTTTCGGCCACGCCAAAACTCCAAAAATATTAACTTCGTCCATGACATACCCGACTCTTACAAACAAATTCTCTTGTAATATTTAACCAAGCTTACACCAAATCCAACCTCAACCTCAACCTCAACCTCTACTACTGCCAACTGACACGAAACTCGAGGTAAGCTCTTACCTACACATTTCCGAAATTAATTATTTTAAATTGTTCAATCTTTTGTATAATAAATAATATAAGCGTCACACAAAAATAGCATACATCGGTGTCTATACCCGAGATTTGGACATACGGATCATGACGAGTGGGTCCCACGTACGACCATGAAATGGCACGTGGCACGAGTTAGATTTTTAGGGTCGTTACAAAGTCCATAATATGAGAGTACAAAGCTAGACATAGTCAGTATATACTATAATAAACAAGTTAAAACTGGAAATAAAATGTAAATAAACAATTAACGGGTATACTCACATCAAACAATGTAAAGTCCTAGCTTTACCGACATCCTGACACCTCAAGTCTCGTATTCGCCCTTCCGTAACCCTTTCCTAGGTTCCCGATGATCTATAACATGTTTTTGGATGTGTTTAGGCTTTTACTTAAGGTTTTAGGCTCGGTTATAGTGTTTTGGAAATTTTGGAAAATTGTAAATTTTTGTGTTGTCATGGTAATTAGCGTGCTAATAAAATGGATTAGCGCGCTAACCAAGATTAACGCGCTAACTGTTTCACTTAGAGCGCTATGTGCAGGAAAATCCAGAATTCTGCAAACAAAATTCTGAGTTTACTCCTCACATAGGCTTCACCAAAGCTTTGGGGATCTCCATACACACTCCTAAAACCTCAAGACACCATCAACAACACATAAACAGCCGTATATAACACTAAATTTATGAATTCACCAAATTAAACTAAATGAACTAGTGTAAGTAAATTACATATTTGATGAACACATTAAGCTTGATCACCACCTCCACTAAACCCACTGATTTCTCCAACTTCTCTTCCTCCTTGATCATGTCTTTCCTTACTTGTTAAGTTAATGAAATGAGAAAACTTAGCTTTCATGTATTGATTCGTAGTATATAATATATGTGAATAGATAAGGTTAAACCATAGCCAATATCTATTAACGTATCTCAAGACCTAATTAATGGCATGCTTTGAAACAAATGTCCCACTAACCTCCATAACTAATCCTAAGTGACACTAATAATTAACTCATTTTGCACTATATGTCATGTCTCGATGCACATCATGTGACTATTTAATTAAATCCACTTACTTAGGCACATTAATTGTATACCAACCATATATAGCCACATTAAAGCTACTATAAAATTATATTTAGCTCAAATTAAACTTACCCCATAAATCTCTACCTCGGTCTCACGTCGACACACAACTCGAGGTACGTCTCCACTCACATCTCGACGCCTATACACGAGTAGGAGTGACTTAATATTCTACACATATACAATACACTAGGCATACACCACAACAAATCTAACATATACCTCGGCCCTCCCACCTCAGCAATGCATATATCACGATATGTGTCCCACGCCACAAGTTAGTGATCCTGATTATGAATAGTAAATGAGATTAGAAATTTGGGTCGTGAGAACAACCCAACGTTGAATCAATCTGATCCGATTGCACGAAGAAGAACATACAAAAGCTCCTGAGTATTGTCGCAAATCCATGTTGCAGTCATAACAAATATTTTCACAAGAATAATGACTTGTGAAACATCAGAAGAAGCTTGGGATATGTTGCAGGAGGTCTATTAAAGGAATTATAGATTAAGAACACTCCAAATACTAAATATCAAAACATATTTCCAGATATTGACAATGAAAGAGAATGAAAATATATAAGAGTTTTTGGATCGATTGATGAGTGTGGTAAACTAGATTCGGCTGATGGAAAAAGAATTATCAGATGCAATGATAGAGGTAATGGTCTTTGTGAGTTTGTCAGAATGATTTGAGTCAAAGATTTCATCTCTTGAAGACTCAAAGATATCAAAAGATGACTTTGTTGGAGTTGATCAACACTTTGCAAGCTTAAGAAAATAGGAGATCCATGAGAAATGGTTCATGCTTAGAGACAGCTGTTGAAGGGCTTATTTAGTGAAGACGTCGTCATCGTCAAGGGTAATAGAGAATATTCATAAATGCAACAACTGCAAAAAAAAGGGTCACAAGGAAGAAGATTGTTGGCACAAGGAAAAGCTACAATGCTTCAAATGCAAAAACTTTGGCCTTCATGAATTTGGATCGTGTGAAGAGTTGTCTTTAGTCATAAGTGTGAAGAGAAGTTGCTTCAAAAAATGAAAGATTTCGTTCACACCGAATCAACTAAGTTGAACCCATGTTCTCGTGACCTTTAGGGATTTATCAAAATGGAGAAGTTATGGATTTTCTCTAATAATGTCAACTTTGACAAACTTTATTTATTTTCAACTAGAAAATGTCTCCAAATCAATATTTTCACGATTAAATCCACAAAACTCCATAATAAATGCCAATAAAATCACTCGATACCAACGCTGAAAATATTTCCACGGCTCGTTGAGTGAACTTGTATTTGAGTTTAAATATGGTTTAGGACCTCACTGCGCTCATTGGAGTCATCTCAAATTCTCCTTTTGAGATTTCATGTGTAGCAAAGGATTTTTTTTTTTTCTCGTCGTCGCGCTACGCCATTCGTGCGCCGTCTTGGCTTAGCTCGGCCAGGTCAGCCATCCACGCCTCCAGTGCCGCCTCGCCGGCTAACTGCTCGTTCGCGAATCCTCGATACTGTCGCGCACGCTGCGGCGCCGCCAGTTCTGCGCGGCATTGCGGTGTTCCGTCCGCGGCTGAACTCGGGTCGTGCTGTCATTCCATGTCTCGTGGCCAACCTCTTAAAACTACAAACGATTAGTTATTGTTCTATTCTTGATTTTATAATACAAATAATGTTATAAGTTTGAGTTGAGCAGTGGGTAAGCCTTGTCCCCTAGTGTAAAGCTAAACATTGAAAGTGGGAGACGGATTATCCCTAGTTCGAGAGCGTAACGCTTAAGGCACTTTGTCATAGCCACGGCAACCCCGGAGGTTGTCCCGCCAACTCGTACGAATGGTACATGATTTACTGAACTATCTCCAATAATTTGACTTAATTTGGCTCCTGGAAGAGCAAATATTATGTTGCCTCAGGGGAACAACAATTCATGTTGACAACAGTCTTATACTCACGAAGAAAATCGAAGAAATCTCTGCGAACTTTTAAAGATATTCGACAAAATGGATATCACATTGAGAAACCTGTGAATCTAAAATAATAGAGAATTCTCTATGTCACGGTGGTTTCAAATGGGAAAAAAAAGTGTTAGAAAAATTCTCAAATTTTATCATACTGGATTTATATTTTACTCATATAAGGCATGTCGAAACGAATGTCGTGTTGAATAAGCAGTGATTAATGATCCAAAGACATTCATTTTATGGCATGACCAGACTTCAAGGTCATCCCGGATCATCGATGATGCGAAGAATAATTAATAATTCGCACGGACATCTTTATAAGGAGTCACAAAATATTTTCGCCTGGTGATTATAATTATGCTAGTTGTTACTTAAAAGTAAATTGATAGTTAAACCCATCCCAAAGTAAAATTGTCACATGTAGAATCCCCGCTTTCTTAGTAACTTATCATGGGGAGACATATGTGGACATATTAAATCCTCACTTTGTAGGTGGTCGCATCTTTGACAACCCCTCGACAACTTGATCAAGACCATCAAATCTTGATAATGCTTGAAATTTGAATCTCGAGCATTTAAAAATTGTTGCATTTGAACATTACTGATTTCCTTTACATGCATACCTGAGATGGTTTAAGCGTGAATCTCCCAATCAAACGCATAATTAATTTGCAGGACTCTTTAATCATGAGAACTAAGTTATCAGCCGGTATGAGGACATACGCCTCACTTCATGCAAAAGCATCTATCATTCGTTATAGAGCCTACTTGCATACCATGAACATTCCCCCACTCATATGTTTAGGTCAACTGACGAAATATTTCACCCACTTGAGAATTTTTGGTTGTGCAACAGTATGTTCCTATACCACCTCCTCAATAGAGCAAAGATGAGTCACAACGAAAAACTTGGGATTTATGTTGGATTTAACTCATAAGTCCATTATAAAATACATAGGTTCTATAACGGGGGATTTATTTCTTGCACGTTTCTGGCTGATTGTCACTTTGATGAAGCGATTTTCCCACCATTAGGGGGAGATAAGCTTAAGCCAATTCAAAAGGAATGGCGCGAAATTACTTTAAGCTGAATGCATCAACTTTATCACATTGCGATCCGCGCAAATCGAACTGTGCAACTTGAAGTTCAAAAGATCATTCATTTGAATTAAATCGCAAATCAATTACCTGATGTATTTAATGATGCAAAACAAGTGACAAAAATCACATATTCCGAAATTTGTAAATGCTCGTACTAGGAATTGATGTCTACGTGCAACAAAATGCACAAGAACTGAAGGATCATGCGAAGAGAATTGCATGTTTCACCAATTTAAAGTTCAATTTATCTTTAAGGAATTTGAATGAGGGATATTATTTTTTTTATAGGAACGAGACTTTATTTAGTATAGCCAAATAATTACAACCAATATATATGTTGTACAAAGAATAGGCGAGAAACGTTGTGTTCCTTAAATAAAGTCGAAAAAAAACCCATATCGGTGTACTATGGAAAAAACGTGTCGTTCCGTCTAAACCTCATGTTCCCTCGTTCCAAAACGTGCCATTGAGGAGACACACTCTTTCACGGTGCCACGTTCACACCGAATCAACTAGGTTGAACCCGTGTTCGTGTGACCGGGATTTACAAAAGTGGAAAAATCACATATAATATAACCCCCGAAACACAATTGTTCCTACTTCGCCTTCACTCCCTTCTCCCTGCTCATGCCCAACTCATACATTTGATTATGAACTATTGAGGATTCGATTTCACTCGTTGTTAAGGCTTCGTTTGGTTCGTTTTTGCCAACTTACAATGCGAATAGAGTTAACTCACAGTGTAAGTTTATATTTCATGTTTGATTGAACTTTAAACTTGCAGGGAAGTTGCAAATTTTTAAAAACAGTAAAATGTGGGAATTGATATAAATGTCATCCAAACATATTTTTAAAATAAAAAAGATGATTTGTGAGGGACTTGGGAAAAATATGATTTGTGGGTATTTTTGTGCATTGAACTCCTTGGAGATATCTGTTAGATTATCTTTTCCTAATTAATCTCTATTATATGTGACCCATATTATATTGTTACGTACTCTATGTTTTGGGCCCACAACTTGATGGTAGTTTGGGCATAAGTGTTTTGAGTACGGGGGTTTTAATTCTCTCCCCTCTCTCTTCAAAATAAACAAAACCAATAACTGTAAAGCAGTTATTAGGATATGATTTGTTAAAAACCAAAGAGATCTCACCATCAAGATATTTTTGTCTAACGGAAGAAAGCAGTGAGTGGAAAAACATTCTCAAACTTAATGGCAATGGAATGAAGTATGTTTATATTTTATGATTTATGATTGAATCAAAAGTGTGACATAGATCAGTAAAGACAACAATATCTCCATATGGGGGGTGGGGGAGATAACTCACCCCCTCCCTTGTAAGTTGGGAGATTTCTCACAGTAACGGCCCGAAATTTCTAACCGTGTTTACGTCCTTAAACAGGCTCAACGACCTGTATCGTGGGACCTACACTGTGATATGTCCATTGACCGAGGCAAGGGCCGAGGTATATTTTATTTTTGTTGTGATGTATGCCTAGTATATTGTATATGTGTAGACTATTAAGTTAATTTTATACGGGTGTATAGGTATCGAGGCGAGCGGGGACGTACCTCGAGTCACGTGTCGACGTGGGACCGAGGTAGCAGCTTACAGGGGGTAAGCTTAATTTATTTGAGTTACATGTGAATTTATGTTGTTTTAGTGGTCACATTAATTAATATAGGCATTAATTAATGTGCCTATAGTTGAGAAATAAAACAATATGAATTGGATGTGCATCGAGACACGCGTTAACCCATCATGAGGCAAGGTGTCCAATTGTTGAGTCACTCCATGGTGACTTGAGGGACAAGTGGGAAAATGTGGTCCATGAGATGAGCTTGAGACACGTTTGCACACAATGATCAATGGCCACCATTCAAACATATCAACATAGTCAAATTTCATATATAAGTCAACAAATCTCATCTTCTCATCACAAAATCGTTGGGTAGGCAAGGAGGAGAGAAAGAATAGAGATTCTGGAGTGTTTGGAGAATAGGAGAAGTGGGAATCATTGCAAGTTTTGGTGAGGAAGAGGAAGAACAACAAGTGAGGTAAGTGTTCCACACACCATAACGGGATGAGTGTTAGGGACCTCATGTAACGTGTATGAGGGTCCCTAATGCAAAAACGAGGCCTATGTGTGGCAAAAACTCGGAATTCGAAGTGCAGAATTATGGGTTCTGCTGCACATAGCGCGCTAGGTCGAAAATCTAGCGCGCTAATGTAAAAAGTTAGAATACTGGTTAGCACACTAGACAGCTGAGGTTGCGCGCTAATATGGCAATTAGCGTGCTACTGTTCACAATTAGCGCGCTAATTTCCCAGCCAATACTAAAAATCAGCTAAGTCCAAAAATGATATAAACACTATAAATAGGTCTAAACACACTCTAACATCTGTCAAACACCTCCAGGGAACTAAGGGGAGATCTCGGGAGTTTGGGAACGCGTTTCGGAGTGCCGAAAGGTCGGATAGGCTAGGACAAGCGTGTGAATTGTAAGTAAAGCTGTGAGAATTTTATATTTCATTTCATTCTCTTATTGCTTTATTGGTCTATTTGTAGACATTGCTACTTGAGATCTTACATCATGTTGTTCTTTTGTCTATTCATGATTTAATATTGTGACATGATACCTTGTAAAGTGTTTCATTGATTCCAATTTCTACTATTGATGTTATTCTTGATAGATAATGGATCAAAAACATGCTATTGGGATAAGTTGGGTTGGATTGGACTTGTATTCGATTTCCTTTGGGCTTTGTAGCCTAACTTGTTTTGAAATCCCAGAGATTTGGAATTATTTATTTTTGAAACTAAAAGTGGAGATTATCTAGTATCCATTGCACGAGAGATGCACGGTTCACGGGGACCTGGGTCTACCGGGATTCCGGCACTCACCACTACACTTGCACGACACACGAGTTATGAGACTCGGGGTGGTCGGCAAGGATGAGATTGAGGTTGTATAAGCGTAGGCGCAGCTCCTATTTGTGTGAGATATGTTGAGCGCAACTCCATATAATAGTGGAAAAGGTTTGGTGATAGGTTCTCACCGCCGACCGGACGTAGATCATCTCGACTTAGCCTGTGTCAGTCTCTACATTTTTAACTGTGGTATTTACTTGCATTACTTGTTTCAGCAATTTATTTCGCTATTTATGCTTTTAAATACTATTCTTTTATTTTGGAAATGTGGCATAGAATTCTCCGGTTATTACTTAAATATTAATATATACTCACCGTCTAGTTTGTGACGGTGGGTGTAGGACCGTCGAGCAGCAGCAGACCGGGAAAGAAGAAGATCGGCGACTTCCTCTGAGCAATTTCGGCGATTCTCCTATCTCATCATGTATGACTCAACTTTTGTTGTATTATTCATGTATGTTTTGGGTTGTACATTAGGTTGAGTGTATCGGTTCCCCATTTCTTAGACTTAGATATAGATGCATGTGATGCTTTATATTCCTAGTTTCCCACATTTAGGACTTTTGAATAATGAAAGCTTCCGCCTAATCTTTAAAATACATGTTAATATGTAATCACATGAAAATGTTAAAGGAATTTTAATTAACTCTGACTTTAATAATATATCGTAACATGTGATTGAGGAATACATGAACGAAAGGCTGACTAATACGTAATTAAGTTTTACGTGGTTTGGATTAAGGCTTGATTACGGGATTAAGCCGGGCGGCGCCCTGTTTCGTAGAAGGGGTCGCCACACTCACAGGGAGTTGGATAACCAAACAAGATTGTTTGCCCGCTCCATACCAAACAAAGCCTAAGTATTGTCCTAACAATAAGAGGATATTGTTAGGATTGATTCAAATATCAATTAGTTAAAGATTATTTTTATATTATTTATGTTTATTAAGAGCTTTAAATTAGGATCTAAATATGTAATCAATCATTCTCCAATTCACCTTGGTGCATTGATATGTGAACAAAGTGAGCACCTTGGTGCATTGATCCATTTAGTGAACTACATAAATCATTTTTTATTTTGTTTCTTGAATATTTGTTTTCCTTACATTTCATATGGTCGTCTCCAAAAGAAAATGTAGCTATCAAAAAGTAATCAATCATTCTCTGATTTTGAGGGCCGCGTCATAGGGCGACCCACCGTTCATGAAGGCACCCAATTTTTTAAAATTTCAGCGAAAATGGAAAAGACCATTTTGCCCCCAGTATATATTGATTCAAACCCTACAAACCATTTTGACAGAAAAAACGGACACCCCACTTGACCTAAAACGAACCAAAACGACATTGCGCTTGCAGACCGTTTATCGATTCTTGCAGATTGACATCATCCGACAACGACGATGTAACAATGTTTGATAACCATATGATGGTTTGAAGGAAGCTGTTTTTTGTCAACGTAGGGTTTCTCAAATTTTCGATGTTTTTTTCACGGACGCGATTGATTCGGCCTCGCAGAGCAGAGAGTTATGCACACGCGTCTCGGTCACCTTCCACCGAGAACCGAATAACGGTCTCGGTAATGGACAACCAAGAGCTATTCTACATTCTCGGTTGGACATCACCGACAGACATAAACTATACACTTCGACTTACTCGGTGAAGTGGTGACCGAGACGACAATAAAAGTCTCGGTTATGGACAACCGAGAGCTATTTTACAATTCATTTTCCTCACCACAATCACTCACTATAAAACCACACCAATTAACAAACCAAACTCATTACAAACAAAAAAAACAAGAGTCATGGCAACAGAAGACCATGAAGAGAGCCTACAAGGCCAAGCAGAGATCTGGGACTGCATGTTCGCCTTCGCAGACTCCATGGCCCTACGGTGCGCGTTAGAGCTCCGTATCCCCGACATCATCCACTCCCACAACCGTCCGATCACGCTCCCCGAGATCATCAAACACATCCCCTCCCCATCCCCAGACCCCACGTGTCTCTCACGCATTATGCGCCTACTCGTACGCAAACGCGTCTTCTCCGCCACGTCACCCGACGCCGGACAAGAAGTCGCGTACGGCCTCACAAGATCATCAAAATGGCTCGTCACCCGAGCCGAGCTGACCCTGGCGCCGATGGCGCTGATGGAGACGCACCCGGATCTCATGGCGCCGTGGTATCGGCTCAGCCGATGCGTCGAGGAGGGCGGAGCCGCTTTTGAGAAGGCTCATGGGATGGAAATCTGGGAGTACGCTTCGGTGCACCCGGAGATGAATAAGATGTTTAACTCGGGCATGGAGTGTGCGAGTAAGGTATTGGTGAGGACGTTGTTGGAGGGGTATGGGGAGGGGTTTGATAAGGTGGGGACGGTCGTCGATGTGGGAGGTGGGACCGGGATGTTGATTGGAGAGATCGTGACCGCTCATCCGGGGTTGAAGGGGATCAACTTTGATCTTCCGCATGTGGTGGCGAGTGCACCGGATCATCCTGGTGTAGTTAATCTTGCTGGAGACATGTTCGTGGAGGTGCCACCTGCTGATGTTGTGGTTATGAAGGTTTGATTTTCTTTTCTTTTTTTTTCTCTTGATTAGTTAAAAATTGATTAATTGATTTTCATGGCGCCTCGACCCGAGCCAAAGCCTAGCTCACCATATATATATAATACATAGACACAAGTCTAACTCATATAAAAAATAGAAGGAAAATTCTAGACATACATTAATTAACGTACATCGCAATTCGAGGTGCATTGCAGGCACATCAGAACGCGATGAATTTTAAAATGTTGGTGTCGTATGACTCGATTTTAAAATGTATTGAATGTCGTATTTTAAAAGACTTTATACTTTGGTAACAAAAGGGTTTTTTTTGATACAAATTTGCTATTGAATTTCAAAATTTTATAGCGATTTTTAAAAGGGAGTTTATACTTTGGTAACAAAGGGTGTTTTTTTCAAAAATCCGCGACCTACTTATGAAAAAAAAAAAAAACTCACAAAGTTTAGTGACCTTCAAATCTCGAAATCTCACGTGGCGCCACTTAGGTGTTTATATCAATAAAAGTAATATGCTTATTATATAAAGAAGTTTAGTTGAAGTGCACGTCTTGCATTTTAATAGCAAAATTGTTATCGTCTCGATCAATATCTTTCTTTATAGGATGCAATGTACATTGTTTCAATTAATGTGCTCTTTATCCAATTAATGTGCTCTTTATCCTAGTGATTGTCATGTAATTATTAACAAAACATACAAGTGTAACTTAAAATTTAATTAACTTATGTTTTAAGAAAATCACAATAAGGCACGGAGAAGGAGAAGAGAGCCCCAACTACCAACAACCGGTTGGCCCAAATGGTAAAGGCTGGACTTGGTCCACTTATGCAAGGGTTTGAGTTCGAGTCTTGTGAATGAAAAATAATCGGGTTGGGATGGCCATCCCCTGGCCCATATATACGGAGTCCGACAGTAAGCGTAGATTAGTCTGTATGATTGGCATTGGATGCCACGTGACATAAAGTTTAATACGCATCAAACTTAATTAACGAATTTTTTTATATAAGAAAGAAACAACAACTTACCTGTATTATATTAGCCTTGCTAGGCTTCAACGTAACCTCATACTAAATCAGTGATTCATCCTTGCGGCCACTTGGTTGGTTGGTTTAATTACCTAAATTTTGTTATATATATGCAGTGGGTAATGCATGATTGGAACGACGAAGAATGTACGAAGATCTTGAAGAACTGTCGAAAAGCGATACCGAAGAAGGGAGGGAAGGTGGTAATTGTAGATTTGGTGCTAAGACCCGAAAGCAATGGATTGTTTGATTCAATGGGAGTAGTGTTTGATTTGCTGATGATAGCTCACAGCTCTGGTGGGAAGGAAAGAACTGAGAATGAATGGAAGAAGCTTTTAGAAGCTGGAGGCTTTCCTCGCTATAATATCATTCAAATCCCAACCTTAGCATCCATCATAGAGGCCTTTCCACTTTGATCCTACCTATGTTAAGTTAATTTAATATTGCTATGCATTGTTTTTTTTTTTTTTTTTTTTTTTTGAAGAAAGGAGACGATGCCCCGAGATTTTGTTAATGTAAACAAAAAACTACTGGCCGAAGGAAAATGTAGCTATATATAAATATTGATTCGCTCATTTATACGGTTAGTCAGATAGTTCGGATACGAAGTAATTTAGACCCAAAAAAGTATTTAGACGTCACCTACCAAAAGACAAGCGGTTTAAGAAGATTGTGGGACTCTTATATCGACATAGGAGAATTCGAAATAACGTGATAGTTGGAATGTCCTTATCTTATTTAGAAGACACCAAAAACAGTCATTTTAGTTGCAATAATTAGATTTTTTTTTTATGGCAGAGTATGTTCTTTTAATTATTGGTGACGTTAGTATATTAATTTACAACACTTTTTTTTTTGTCTTCTTACAACACTCTTTTGATACAACATTTTGACAAGGAATTGTTGATGTCCCTTTAAATTTTCCGAAGCCTCACAAGAACATAATGATCATATTAAGACATGTACTAGTTGTCCGCTTGAACCTTATAGAGTTTACACGTCTGAATCTTCTAATCATTAGAGTTATAATCTAAATTAGATATTGCCTTTTGGTGTTGATGGATGATTTGATTTGCCATCTTATATCGACATAGGAGACTTCGAAATAACGTGATAGTTGGCATGTCCTTATCTTATTTAGAAGACACCAAAAAAGTCATTTTAGTTGTAATAATTAGATTTTTTTTTTATGGCAGAGTAAGTTCTTTTAATTATTGGTGACGTTAGTATATTAATTTACAACACTTTTTTTGGGTCTTCTTACAACAATTTGACATGGAATTGTTGATGTCCCTTTAAATTTTCCGAAGCCTCACAAGAACATAATGATCATAAAATAGATCAATCGTTGCCTTGTTGGAATAATTAAGACATGTACTAGTTGTCCGCTTGAACCTTATAGAGTTTATCACTTTCTACGTGATCAGGTGGAGAATAGAGATAGAGTTTGGTATCTTTAGATCAGAGGATCAACGTCTGAATCTTCTAACTTTTCCAAAAATAACTATAATCAAATGTGATTATTTGTTTTAGTTGAAAATCTTCTCACTGACAAAGAAGGTGGAAATTTATTTTATTGAAAATTTTCCACTCCCACTCTGCATATGGAAAATAAATATTACGCAGTAACAAAGAAATCCAATGGGCCCAACTGAATATTTACAAAGCCCACAGATCCCAAAAACAAACATGCAAAGTCTTAACTAATCTACAACTTTTACCAGACAAGAGTTCTGGGCTGGGCCCAAAAAGGCCCACAGGCATTCAGGCCCAACACCACCCACAAAAAAAAAAAAAAAAAAGTAAAAACTCTACTCTATGTTCATTCAACAGAGAGAGAGAGAGAAAAAAAGTTGCAATAGTTTTGTGAGGATTGAGTTCTAATGTCAAACATTTTGGATCCCAGTGAAGTAAGTGAAGTCATGGTGTTGGACCTTCAACTGCTTCAGCCATGAATCCGCGGCACTCACCAACGAACACAACCTCTCGTAGTCCTCCTCGCCATTCTCATGACTCGAGAGCCACTCGCTCTCTTGCATCTTGTAAGTCGCAAGACCAAATGGCGCGAGCGACACGCCTTTGTTCATTGCGTGTTTTCTCCCTTTGGTTCCCATCTTGCCATGTTCTTCATCGTCTGAATGAAATGGATATACAAAAATTAATGTCTAGCCAAGAGTGTAAAACGCGACAAAAAGGAGAAACGGGTCGAGGAATTGAAAGTACCTTGAAATGAAGAAGAAAGGGTGTGGAACGTAAGAAAACTCGCCGACAAGTTCTTTAGAATCCTACTTCTGGGGATATGATATATGGGATACCTGCAGAGAAATTAACAATGTCACCAATGTTTTGATTACATGAAAATATTCTCTTTAAATATGAAAGATCAACATGCCAACTTCAAGATTTCATTGTTAAACTTCCCTATAAGATATGACTCCAAACATTAATTGGAGTGAGAGCATTGTCACAAAAATTTTAGATATGAAACCAAGTGTATACTTTGTTAGACGAGCAAAAGGTATGGTTCGACGTACATACTACGCTTTGTTAGCAGACTTCATATGTAGAGATAAGCTTTGTTTGTTTAGTTCATGTTTTAATTAAGTTCATTTACGTTTTGAAAACGACAAGTTATCTGCCAATCCATCCCCTTTCCTCATTAGTAATTACTAATAGGAATGTTCAATGTATATATAAAAATTAGTGCTATTTGGACTCATAATTTCGGATTCAAAAGTTTTTTCATTTCAAAGTCATCTCAAGCAATTAATGAAGCAAACACGATCACTTGTAAAATTCTTATGATACCCCTTAAATATTTGAAAAAATTTAAAAATCCTCCTATAAGTACAGAATCATTAGTCCAAGTAGATTTATTGATATAAAAATGGCTTCGCGTGTCTATTAGAAAGAAACTAGAACGCATATATAACAAAAAGTAAAATTTTAATTAAAGAGGATAGAGAACGAATGCGAACCAGGCCACGGCCATCCAGCTGGCCGGAGAAAGTTCCACACTCTTCAATGTCATCAATCGCGGGAATCTTCGAGCCAAGTCATTAATCTGCAATGTCAACTCGATATTTCAGCCTAAGACATATCCTGATTGAGTACTTAGTTTAAACATAAAATTGAAGTATAATATAATTTCCACAAGCACAAGACAACCTTAATGTAATAAATATTCATAGGTAACATACTCTTCAAGATACAATAGAAATGAAAAACTATCCATTCTGTCAGGACCAGGGGACCATATATAATAGGATGGCCACGGAGATCAATGTGAATGGTAGCGAATGCTCACACGTGCAAATCGTGTGACGACGCACATGTGTATGTAAATTAAAGCAAGTTCATCCTGCAATCACTAATAATTAAATCGGATTTCAATTCTTTGGACCACAATATATTGTGATTGTTTCAATCATGTGTGAAAACTAATTAATTTCATGGATAACCCTTACTCAAGTTAAACTTCTTCAATCAAAGGTGGTCCAAACAATCCATTCCACACAAAGTTATGCAAATAGGACCAATGAATCACATGGAGACAAAGTTTGGGCTACATTCAAAATTTTCAACCAAAGAAAATTGTGAGAAAGACGTGAAAGAAAAGCTATCAAACAAAATGTGATTGAATAGCGGATGGAATGCAATGTGAAGAAAAAAAAAATTAAAGGTCAAAGAATAGATTTTCCTTAACAAGATTGTTGAGATGAAAGATTTAATTACCTTGTCCACCAAAGGAACTCTTCCATAAGGAGAAGAAATCTCATTATATTGAAAATAAAGATCACCTAATCTATCATTTTGATTGGACATTCTGACTTGATCAACAAAACCAAAATCTTGGGTAGATCCACTCTCCCATCTCCAAGACTTGCCACTGCTCTCACTCTCATCACTGCATGAATCACTAAACAAGTCCCTAATTTCATAATCACCAACATCAACAACATCTTCCCTGAAAACCCCATCAGCCATTTATCAAACAATAGTGATTTAGAGCATAAAAAATGGTGAGAAACAGAAAAATAAAAAATACCCATATGAGAAAATGAGTTAAACTTGTTACTTAACAAGATTTAAAAAAAAAAAAAATTACCTGAAATTCTCCACTGAATCATTGCTGGTGAAGATCTGAAGTGCAGATAAATAAGGGACATAGTACTGAATCACAGTCTCTCCATTGTTTAACAAAATTGGTACTCCAGCACCATAAGCACTCCACTCATCATAGCAACTCCAGAGATTGCCCAATGTGAAGTACTCCACTGTTTCCCTCTCCCATGGGTGCCACAGCTGGTTCAGATTTCTGATGTCCCTCTATGAACCCCCCAAAAAAAAGACAAACAAACAAACAAACATCAATCATAATCAAACAATCAAGAAGTGAAATCAAATGGGTAGCAATGAATTTGATCAAACACCTTGGGAAGAGTCTGGGAGGGGACAACAGGAGTAGTACAGTAGAGAAATTTCTCCAGATTGGACACCATTTGAGCTCTCTCAAAGTTCATTTTTTTTGGGGGAAAAATCTCTATCTTTGATGGGTCTCTTGTGCTCGCTGGGTTTAGAAAGTGAGGAAAGTGAGGGATTTTGGAGATTATAAGTTGTAAATGTTGAGATATCCAAAAATCCACAAAGCATTAATAACATTACTTTTTATAACTCCTCATCTTATATTCAAAAAACACAGCAATCATCAAATTAGAGTATCAAAAGCAGACATTTTTTTGCTAACAATTTATAAAGACAAAAGTCAAAAATGTTGGTCCTTCACAAGCAAATTGGCAAATTTAGAGGTTCAAACACAATGGGAAGAACAAGATTTCATATGGGCACAAGAAATTCAAAGAAAGAAATGAAACCCAGAAACCAAAACCCACAGATTCATCAAAATCTCCTGCCTTGCCAAATTTTTTTTTTAAGGACACATAGAATTTGAGACGACCCACAAATGTACAAAAAAAAAAAAAAAGAGTAAAAGACAATGCGAGATCACCTGATTCCTCTCACTATTTTCTAAAGATCCGGTTTGGTCAAATTTGAATAGTTATTAGAATTGGTAGATAATTGAGTGCCTTAAAAAGGAAAATGAGGCGGGTGGGGTTGTCACGATTTTATGGTTCTTCCTTCTTTGAGTCTGGGTTTAGTCTGACCATGCCCTTATGTTTGAGCCTTGGATGTGGAATCTCATTAAATAACTTTTGAGAGAGGTTATTGCCACCTAATGGTCCTTCGCTCTTCGAGTCTAGGTTTAGTCGAAGCAAGCTCCGGATACATGAACTAAAAATTGTAAAAAGGAAAATGATTTGTTGACAGACTTTTGATGCACACATTTGGTGCATACTACTTTGGTGCATATTACTATCTTCGTTTTATAATATATGTCATATTTTGAACACTTCTATTTGTTTCACAATATGTATCGTATTAAGAAATCGAGAAAGCATTAAATGTTTTATTTCCAATTATAACCTCATTCTATTTAGAGCATCTCCAATGATAAATGTGAATTTTGACTGTAGATTCATGACAAATCATCACTGTGGAAGGGATATACATCTTAGTTGGCATAAATACGCATTCAATGTTTAAAATAGTCTATAATGGGTAATATGGATTGCATCATCTATCTATGAGGTGACAACTATTTTGAATTCAATAATTATTAAAGTATTAATTTTTTTAGGAAGTATTAAACGTTTATATTTTTTTGGTAAGCATTAACTAATTATACAAATATTTATATTTATAAAATTCGATCGATTGCTATTTTTTATATATCATGCAACGTTCAAGACATAACATTGTTTGTATTTATCTTTTTTTCTAAAATTTATTTGGATTAATCTTATATATATGATAAGTACAAAATACTAAACAAATTAAAAAAATGGAAAGTATACAAAACTAGAAAACGCAAAGTAGAAAACATGTAGTTCGGATTTTTTTTCCGTTGCTTTTTGTACTTTTTATTTTATTTTTTATGAGGTGGCATAGGGCACACTATCTATCGCAAATAGAGGGTGCGTTAGACAGTGTGGACAGTTATTTTTGCAACATTATATCCATGGTGTTAATCTACATTACCATTGGAGAGAGCTTTTTTTTTATCGGGGTGTGTATCCTATCCTAGGTGGCACATATCCACCCTCAATCCACATGCATCCCCATACATTGGAGGTGCTCTTAGTTATTGACATCATCAATCACTTGTTTACACAATACTCCCTCCGATCATTTATATAAGTCGTTCTAGCAAGAACTTTTGTTCAAAATCGTAAGTCGTTTTCGAAATTTAAGAGTGTATTTATTGCATTTTTATCTATTTTACCCTTATACAATTTAAACATTTAAAATTCTTCAATTCATTTAATGTCAAATGACATTTATATAAATTACACTCGTAATTAATACTGCCTTAATTCTTGTGTCTTTATCTTAAACAACTTATATAAATGACCAAAGGGTATACATATAATTAATTAAGTCATTTGTGGTTGGACAATTTAGTCTTGTTACAAAATCTTAATGGCACCGATATTGTGGAACATAAGGAGCATTAAAAATGATCATAAATGATTGATTTGTGTGAGCGATAATTGGTAAGTGACTTGATACTATTTAAAAAATTAAAGTCTCGATTTCGAGTCTTATACATGAAATAAATTGAGTTAAGAGTGCCTCCCTAATCTGAAGCTCGATATTATTCCAGTGTGGATTATATATAGCATCTTCAATGGTAAATATAGATCGTAGATGTGAATTGATGTCATGTCGACAATGTGGGATGATGTCCATCTTAAGTTGCTTGAATAGACATTGAAGTTCACAAGTGATCTCTAATGATGAAAACAAGTTGCACTTTTTATTTTAAAATCGAATTTATTATTTTTTACATATTTGAAAGAGAATTGAAGACACGTTTATAGATTGTACCGTCTAAAAATAAACAATCAAAATAGACAATGTTTATTTACATCGGCTCGACATTAAAAATGTATATTCCATTGAGAAAGTTTTTTTCATTTCAATATTTATTTAATCTTAAGTAGCACATATTCACATCCAATCTCCGTTTTATTGGAGATGCTATTGATTGGCTCGACAGATATCGTGTCAAAAAAATGAAATAAAATAAAATAAAGATGAGTGGATATTCCTCAATTATTCGACTCGCCGCGTTTTCTCTTCATTGTGTCGTCTCCTGAAGGTGTGCGAGCGACAACAATCACAAGTAACAACAAAGACCTTAGAAATCTAACACGTCTTGTAAATTTAAAGCAAGCACAACCGTGCTATGTACATCGAGATTGACGTACATCAGTCTCTAAGAATTGACCGTTCGGTTTGGTGAATGACTAACACGTGGCGATGACTGAGGACCTTGAATGGTGGGGTTGATTGTCCTTGAAAGGCGCCTGTGCCCGTAAACAAATACTCCTTCCTATTCCCAATAAATGTTTACTCCTTTTAAAATATTTCACAATATTTATGATTTGATAGTTTCAACATACATTAATTACTTAATAAAAAATATTAGAATGACAATAATAAAATCACATTACAACACATATTAGCTCACAAAAGTCATCTATGCGACCTCAACCTGCGTATTATGCATCAAGATTTATGTATGTTCGCACCTCGAGATGCATATGAATGACTCTTATAAGTTAATGTGTCTTGTGATGTGACTTTGTTGTTGTTATTCTAACACTTCCCTTACTAGATTGAATTTTATGATCTTTATAAAATTTTTTATTAATTATACATTAATAATTAATATATGTAGAAGTGATGAAGTTAAGAAATATAAAGAGTGATATAGTAGTTTTTTCCTTGATAAAGATAATTAAATAATTTAAAAAAAAATCTTAAACAACCTAAAGAAATTCCTTAAAAAGAAAAATCCATCCGCACCCCACCACCCTCGTGCAAACCCCCGAGCATCCCACCACCCCTACCACCACCTTCACCAAACTCCTTGTGGAAGAATCCATTTGTTTTGAACCGACCCGGTGAGAGGAATCCCCGAAATCGTGTTCTCCGTCCTCGCCGTGTGTTTCTCCTTCGTTGTTCGAGTTTTCGCATTTTGTAAGGTCCGGTGTGTGAGCCGATTTCGTCTCCAAATTAGGGCTCGGTTGAAGATCGTCGAATAAAGTTACATTTGGTATAGTAGTTGTAATGTGTGTGTGGCGGTTTGTTCAATTGTAAAAAAATTGGGAAATCGCGGTTCTCGACCACACAAAGCGAGAGACGGTGTCAACTGTCTCGGCCAAGCATGGCCGAGACGAAAGCTAATATTTTTGGGAACTCGCAGCCTCGGCCACGTAGACGGGAAGAGTTGACGACGTATCGGCTACGCATGTCCGAGAATACGCCGTTATCTCGGCGTGACATGACGAGAGCTACAATTAGTGATAGGTAATGTGGCGTCGGTGGTGTACAACCGAGAATTTTGTCCTACACTCGGTTGTCCACTTTCGAGAGGGTATCGTAGGGCTCGGTCGTCATAGGACGAGAGTAAGGCGAATTGAAATGGTCAATCCATCTTGGTGGTGTATAACCGAGAACTTGCTATTGGACTCGGTTGTAAACGGCCGATATATTGGACTACTTGTCGGTCATGGGTGACCGAAAATATGGGTTGTTTCACGAACTGCGTTGACCGAGACATCAAAAATTGATGAATTTGAACATTACTTTTTGTAAAAAAAAAATTTGTGGTATGTCAAACTAACAATACAAGATTGAAAATCCAAAGACGACAATTTGCACCGAAACTTAATTAATTATAACTCTCCGTAACATTCAAACCGACTCTAAAAAGGGTTCATCCATAAGTAAACAACAATCAAAATACAAGACAACATTTGCATATACATAGAACATTCGGAGGAATTGGCAAAATTTCTAAATGTTTAGCCATCAAGGTTTCTAGATACAAGCTTTAACCTACGGTGTATCTAAATCTACAACAGGTATGGTGGCTTCATCATCATCAAGATTGCAATGGCGCGATGTCTCGAAAAACGAATCCATCTCGCCAACCTTTGGCGCAGTCCTCAACGTACCGATCCCGCGATGGATATAAGGATGGCAATGGGTGCATTCACACGCAATCGCACTTTTTGTCAAAGTGAACAGAGAACATAGAAGATATTGTCACAAACCCGATTAAGGGGGAAACAAACCAATTCACAAAAAATCATAGAACTTACCCTAACCCAATGGATATTCCTTTCATTTGCCATTGCAATGATAAGTCTGTTGTAATGACGACGGTGGAGTACTACGTAGAGGTAGGAATGTGGAGGCACTCCCATGCGAGAGGTTGACGAGAATGACATTGAATGCGGTGGATACTAACAATCCCATGTCCGGAAGTGTCAACCATTCTTTGAAAGATGCCCCTCTTGCTTCTCTCTGGGCAATGCACCGCATTCTTGACGATCTCGAAACTCGAGCCAAACACTTCCCGCCAAAGGTCTTCATACCCGATAATCTCATCGTACATCCTTCTACGCACAATCCTCCATCCGTCTACATCGGCAAGGGCAAGCCCGGAGGCTACACACCGATATCCACAATTTCCATCGGAAACCACATCGATAATGGCCTCAACATGTGGCAACCAATCCGGTTCTAAGCAATGACCATAAGCCATGTTAGATCCACTTTGCATGCGTCGACCGACACGACGCATTTGTGGAACAACATTGCTTTTCTTCCGCCTAGAAGTGGAGACCTCTTTTGTGGAGTGGGATGACTCAAATCCGCTCTCCACCCGTCTCGTCGAAGAATCGTCATCATCGTGTTTTATCTTCGACACTGGGGTGCCTCCGATTGGAGACCCCGGTGTCCTCCCACCCGCATCCTCAACTTCTTGGTCGCACTCCACAAAAGACGAAGGTGGACTAATCTCCCTGAGCCGCTCACTTTCAGTCCTCCCCCCGCATCCTCAACTTCCTCCTCCCCCTTATCCAATCTTCATGCGGTGTCGTGATTGTGTCTCCCACAAATCACAGTGACATACCATAAGGAGTCAGCATTTTCCTTGACGTTAATTTGGAAAGGGCATCCACATTTCTTCGTACCAGTGTGACTCCTCGCCTTTTCATCATTCCTTGATTTCTTTAAAATCATTGCCGCTTTCCCCTTCCCTACTCTCGAGCCGGTCCCCTATATGTCACGGACCTCTCACAGTGCAAGTTTCACCCTTCCCCTGCGCTTAATGCCCCGGCATCCGAGCGCTTCGTTACTAACACAAACTTGTTCTCCCGGCCTATGATTTGAAGCCATGAAATAGCCGCTTCGATAGGGGAATGGCTTACAAGGTGTGAAAGTGTCATTGTAGTCGGAAAATTACTAGATACCGGCATTACTGCAATACAAACGGTGTAAAAACCCAAAAAACAAAGTTATCGGTGTACATACAGTCCGAAACTTTCTTCGAGTCTCGCTCGTATACGACCGAGAGTTACTCGACTTCTCGATCGTACCGATCGATCACGTGAAACCTCTCGGTCCTCTATGACCGAGACATTACTATACATCTCTGGTCCTCAATCGCGCACCCGAGACTTCTGATAACCGCATAAAAAACACAAAAAATTTGCAAAATTACCTCGGGACGACCTCTCTGGAAGCATTACAATCCTCCATTATATAGTGGAAACAACGAAGAAAATTACCAAACCCTACGTTGACAAACAAATCATCATTTTCACGAGATACACAACTAAACGGTTCTAAAAAACCCGAATATGGTTGTCAAACATTGTTACCTCATGTTTGTCGGATGATGTCAATCCGCAAGAATCGATCAACTCTTCGCCAAACGCAATGTGGCTTTGTGGTTAAAGATTGGTGGTGGGGTGCCCTAGCTCCTTGTCAAAATGGTTTGAGGGTTTGAACCATTATATATACGAGGGGCAAAATGGTCTTTTCTATTTTTGCCGGAATTTTTACAAATAAGTTGAGTGCCTTCAAAAAGAATGGGGTGCCCTTAGTCCTAAAAAGAATGAAGCTGAGCTACAATGAGTACACATTTGTTTATAGCCACCGTACGATGCACCTGCAGGAGTTTTTGCCTGATTAATAGAATTTAGAGAAAAAATTCAAAAAAAAACACATCTGCTGAAATAATTCCCAATATAACACACTTAGTGCCACGTAGGGTGCCACATGGGACGTGAGTGAGTGACTGGGAGGGTGGAAAACGTGAGTGGAAATCACGTTTTGTGCATGTCGTGATTTCCACTCACGATTTCCTAGAGTGGAAGTCGTGACTTGCAAGTCACGACTTCCACTCGAGTCGTGGGTCAACTCGAAAAAAAAAAAAACAGTGGCCTCCTCTATACACCAGAAAACCCGAAAAGAGTTGGACATAATCTAATCAAAGAATGATAATGGCTATTTAAAATGACTTAACATCATAAAAAGCAAAGGCCAAGTTAATAACTAAACAATTTATGAAATGTTAATTGGAAAAATCAGTTTGGAGTGTTTAAACCGAAGGAAAAAAAAAATTTCTTTCAAACAATGCAACAAAGGAAAAAAAACCATTCATCAAAATAGAAGTACTAAAACAAGCATTGCATCTTATGTAAAAAAACATGAAAAAATATAAATAGAAGTACAAACTACACTAAACCATAGAGGATACACATAACCTCAACAAAGAATATTATTACCATAATAATTTCAAGAATTTATAAGCATGAGTACTTGTTTTGGCATAGGCAAAATGCCTTAGTTTTGGCATAGGCAAAATGCCTTTATTTTGTTCAAGTGCCATGTTTGACTGCTAATTGTAAATGACGTTTGTAAGCATGAGTACATACATACATACATCCAAACATAACATCCATACATAAAATTGCAAAGTGATTGAGTACAAAGCAATAATAAAAGAAGTCTTGTTATTGTTACACACAAGTCCTACTCAGACCCCAAATAATGACTTCCAGGTCCACAACGTGTTCTCTTTACAACTCGAACATTACGATTTAACGCTAATGGGACATTCGACGGCCCATATCACTAGGATTTTGAGCATCTTCTCTCTGAATATCATCGGTATCACGCATTCCACCTTCATGCGTACTTGTACTCTCGAGAAATTCATCATTATTGGAGTGGTATTGAAATGGCGTGAAGATGGAACGACTTACGTAGTAGCTCGAATGCCATGTAGGGAGGAACGGATGGAGTATGTGGAGTGTCACGCTCATTGAGAGGTTGATGACGTATACACTTTGGAGTGCCATGCCTCGAACGCGTATCATCGTGAGAAGTATGATGAGAGGCTTCAAATGAAGTGGGCACATTATGCATGCGATAATCGCTCAAATCTTGTAGTCAAAGTCGATGCGACTACATCTCTAATGCGTGCAATCGGCACGTCATCACTCAATGTCAATGATGGATCGATGTCATTCCATGTGCCTACATATAAACTATGTAAGAACTTGTATGTGAAAGTAAAATGAAAACAACTATATGAAACTTCATGAATGGAAAAAATGAAATTGCACTTACCAATGCCTCAATGAATAGCTCCACGACGAGACATGAATCGACGTGTAATGCGACGATACCATTGCATATACGGGTCGTAAAAGTCCAAAGGCTCGTCTAATATTTCATCAGTTGCTATGTTGGAAGCACGTTCGTTCCACAAGCAAACATAAGCACTATGTTCTGCACTCCAATCCTTATCCGTTTTCCATCTCAAGTCAATCTTATGTAGTTCCATACTTGTGCTATGTAAATTAGGTATCCTTTGTTTCATACCGAATTGTCGCATTACTCTATCCGGATTGTACGGTTCGACAACGCAGAAGAAAAGCAAAGGTGCCCTCGTTCGCCAAATTGCTCGACCATCGCTACAATATGCGAGGCGGTCACTTATCAATGGTTCGGATACGGTTCCCAAACAACTTTGTAGCATGAAAAATAACATTAATTGAATAAACGGTGTCATCAACAAGATGTCGACATAAGCACTTGTTGGAGAGAATGATTAAGTATATTTATTACTTCATCCGGTCCTTGCATGTCAATCATTTCTCTGTATTTCGTCAGCACGTGCATCGATGTTCCTGTGGTCTCCAACGCATGCCTCCACCTTTCCAAATGAACCAAACAAAACAGAGCATGCATGAAAATGGGTTGTACATATACTCAAATTGAAATTGTAATGTTAAAAAAAAAAATTACCTATGACCAAATGGAGGAGGTGGAAATAATTCTTCATTGTCTATCATGTCATCTCTAATGTGGTTTCCCATAATTGGTGCGAGAAAAGGCAACCTCTCCCATGCCCACAATTGCAATAAAATGACCGGTCCCCGCTATCTCTGCTCCATCAATGTCAGTGCAAGACATAACTTGTCTATATAGGTGAGCCGAGTTGCACTACCCCAACCTTGTCCATCGTCCCGCCTCAAAGTCTTCCAAAAATTGCAAATACGTGATGTGCACGAGGTTGTTAGACTTGTCGACAAATAAAGTTCCGCCAAGAAGTTGTAGGATGTACGCTCTTGCGTAGCGTTGCACGTCCACATCATCGGCATCTGTGGAAGGTTTGGAAACCATCGTGACGAGTTGGCGAATTTGAATCCGACCACCGGTCTGTTATTTTCGGGAATGGAAACCCCGGTTGTGTCAAGCATAAGGCATTGTAATCTTGCTCAACACGACCGGTGATGGGTAATCCATCGACGGGCAACCCTAAGATAATTTGTACATCTTGAAGGGTAATAGTCATCTCGCCAACAGGGAAAATGGAACGTGTGAGTTTCGGTCTCCACCTCTCTACAAGGCGGTGATTAGATGCCAATCAATTGAGATGAAAGCTACTCGCGTCGTCCCGTAAAAGCCAGGTGCGTGGAGATGCTCGACGATTCGTTCATCCGGTTGGACCAACCGATGTAGTGCGGCCAATTCGTCGATAGTCAATATACCAGGCTCCTATGAAAATACGAAGCATAAGGCATTATTTAAAATATGTACACGCTGATATAACGGTGTAGTGCAAATCGGCAAGAAGTCCTACTAGGTCCCTCCCATACTCGGGTAGATCTATGGAGAGCTTGCGAAGTCAAAACCGAATCATCTATAGGCCCAGGGCTCCATATCGCGCTTCAAACCCAAATCATTATCAATGAAGGAACATGAGAAGTAGCAAACTACCAATAAAGTCAACATGAATAAGTAGGAAAGGTTTAACAAAAATTATGGAGATAATTAATCAAGTAAAATAACGCTACTCATGAAAATATATCAAATTTCGATTACAATCATGACCCTCAACAGACGGGATGCATAGCTAGCTTAACTAAATGTCGGTATGCTCGAATGATACTTTTATCACTATGAAGCACTCGGTGGTTGTTGTTGCGACGACGAGAGCAAGTGCGTCTATTGTGTCCATCCCGCTTACACAAACTACATCGCAGCGTGGTTGGGGTCTCTCTCCATTCATTCTCACGCATTTGCATATGACGTGGTTGTTTCGGTTGCTTCTCCAATCCATCTCTCGTGCTGTGACGTCGTTGTTGAGGCGACCTTTTTTTACTACGCTTTCGAGATGGATCACCGAGTACGAGTATGGAAGTGCTGCGCTTGGCCAATAATCTTCGTGGGGAATGGGATGGAAATTAGCGACATAACATTGATCGTACACAACCAATCTGTAGTATTCCTCAATGTATTGATGAGCATCCATGGCAACACTTGGCGCAGATCGCTTGAACATGAGAACATGGAATGCCATAACACCGCCCATTTCATACAAGTGCATCTACGAGCTGCGCAATTTAACTATTTGCTTGTTAGACCCTTTTCGCAAATGATGGCCACGTGGCGCGATGACGACTTCAAATGTACCATTATCGCGATTCACTAATGTCACATTGTGCCCGCCAAAGACTTTGCCCAATTTGCCAACTTCTTCAACGCATAACTTTGTGTAGACTTCGCCCTTCCTAAAAATTTGCACCTATTTCGTCTCGCCTTTTGTTGAAGAACTCCAAGACACGATAGAATGTCACTTGCACTAACGCGGTGATGGGATAGAATCGCACGCCTTTAAGGACCCCGTTAAAGCATTCTACGTAGCAACAAAATATGCATATGCGTATCGGCATCTACACGTAACAAATCAAATATATTAAATAACCAATGGTACCAAATTATGGACACGATAAACCATACCAGCTAGATTTGTAGTCATCCATCCGTATCGATATCCTTTGTCGTATGCGTTCGTCCATTGTGCTCGATCAAGGTCATTAAACCACGCAATACATTCCGCATTCATTTCTTGAAGTTCTGTCATGACTGCCTTGAATTTTCGGGGTTGATGTTGTGCACCAGCTAAGTAGACCATATCTTTTAATTCTTTGCTCCCGAACCTCATGTTAAAATTACTGCATATGTGCCGGAGACAAAATCTGTGGTGAGCTCTTTCACGAGTCCATCCATTTTGCGGATTGTTCATTGCCACCAATATACCGGGGTGTCGATCGGAAATGACACATATACCATCCCTATCAGTCACATGATGTCGCAAGCAAGCCATAAACCATCCCCAGCTGTGTTGACTTTCCTCATCAACGATGGCAAATGCTAAAGGAAATACATGACTATTACTATCAACAACAGTGGCTATTAGGAGTTTGTGTTTGTATTTTCCATACAAGAATGTGCCATCAATCTGTATCATTGGTCTGCAATGTCTGAAGCACTGCAATAGAAGGTTCAAATGCCCAAAAACCCATTTGAATTTAACCTCATTGGTGGCATTAGGCTCCCATGTCGCCATTCCACTCGTGTCCCTGGATTGGTTTCTTGAAGAGCGACCATCCACCGCGGTAACATTTTATACGATTCTTCCCGATCTCCATAGACTTTAGCAATTGCCTTCTTCTTCCCCAACCACACTTTCTTGTAACGAACGTCATAACGTATTTGTCCTTGATCATCGATGAAGCACTTGGGCCGAGATGGACGGATCTCTTCTCACCACATTTTCAACTTCACGACATATAACGGTGGAGTCCAAATGCGCATGATCTTTGGACAGATTGGCGTAGATGCATGTATGTGGTCCCGCATATTTACTAATCTCAAACATTCCATGCGATTTTCTTCTCGAACAACGCAACCTCCAAGTGCGACCATCTACATATTTCTTACATCGAACAATCCATACATTAGGTGTAGAATGAGTCACCACAAATCGCTTTGTGTTCTTTGATGCTATACAACTTCACGGCATCTTTGGATATCTACTTTACACATGAACCGCATGCCCTTTTGAAATTCTGCTCCCTCATTCCATAAAGACCTTAAAGGGATCATAGCATTCTCATTGAGGGGTTGCAATGCCTCACTACTCAATTCCATAAATGCGGGAGAAGGTACGACAAATTCACGTACACCAACGGGCGAACCCTTGATTCCAGCGACCTCTTCGTCGAAAAATTCATCGTTCCCAACCTCGCTCGAAATTGGAGGACAAGATAATGAGCCATCATCGCAATGACTCGATTTAATGTGTATCGAATCATGGCATCATCAACATGATGAGCATCAACCCCTTCATCATCTCAGTATCATCATCGCTACTCTCTTCACTAGTACCTTCGTCACTACCGCAATAGTCTCCGTCTTCACTCTTGTTCAACTCATCACAGAACGAGGATCCTCGTCCATCTCGGGATTTGCACTCATCAAGGCGATGCACAATGACTCTGCTCCATATTTGGTTGAGTGCTAGGTCCACCCACGAAATGTAACGCCATATTACAGTTTGTACTATTATACGAATCTCTCGTTCTCAAATCGATATAAAGCTCCATGCATTTTGGTGGTGGTAATTACGCCACAATCTCCCAAACATCTTTGAGACTCGCCTCATCATCTATTCGCACGGGGACGTAGTTGCGTACCACTACCAATGTACGCGCTGGATATCGATATGTGATGGTCAATATCATCTTTTCATTGTCTATCTCCAAAGAATTATAGACAAAACTCATAAATTCCTCGTACCACTAAACCCATGTTCGCTCTAAGATGTCGAACGGGCGGTTTAGTGTATGAAATTCACGATGGTCCATCGACCATGTCCCCATTCATATAGCACAACAAACTTACTCTTCGATCAGCCATTATTGAATCTATATATGTAGAATACAAAGCATGATCAATAGAAGTGAATGCAACAATATCAACATTTTTAAAAGTGTAGTGGTTCATACTAAAAACGATTACGAGTAAAGTTAAAGAAGGATCCATCCCCAAAGTAAACAATTCCGACTTTGTCCAATGGAAGGTCCAAAATAAAAATACATAAGTAATGGGAACAATTAGTTGATATTTTTAACTCATCCATAACCAAAGTCACTCAACAAGGTTTTAGGCGACTCTAAACTAAACTAGATGGTCATAACAATGAACTAAAGAATGCATGAACATACATGTAGTCACGAACGTACCATGGGCATAAATACGCTAATATATAGGCTATTATGACAAGAAGGTGCATAAACAAATTTAATGGAAATAGATCGAAAGGTCATAGAAATGAGGAAAGAAAATAAGTGAAGATACATAACCATACCATATCAATCAATACCACGGAACATGCCACAAACAAAAATGTAACTGCTATACATGTCGTCTTGCGCAATTCCTAGCATTCCAACTAAAATTATCCTTAATACCTAAAAGTCACGCCAAAACTTATTTCAAATCATCACATTTTTTTATTTATTGCAGATTTACTTTCAATTTACATTATCATTGTTCAATCCATGCACTTAGACTTCAACTAATTCAAGACTAAATTAGAATTGGTTGTCGGCGCAATTGTAACCTAATTTCTAAGTATTTACATGCAAACTCAACCCTCAATAACACCCTCAACATTTAGGGCAACAGTTCATGGGAAAAAAATACAAAACATCTATGGATTTTATGGTCATGGTATGTACATTGAGTTAATGAGGGTGAAAACATATCTAGATAGGGTGCCATCATATGAAAAGGCCAGAATATCAACTATCATACATAAGCAATAACTATAAAAAAAAAATTTGATACTAAAAAAAAATTATACCGGCGGGAAATTGAGTAGTGATCGGCGAGGGACCTGCGAGGGCTCTGCGACGAACGACGGCGACAGGGACAGTGGAGGCAGGGAGGCAGGGACGGCGGGTGGGAGGGCAGCAGGGAAGTAGGGACGGTGGAGGCGAGGGAGGCGAGGGACGGCGGCAGGAGAGGAAAGGGGCCGCCGGAAGGAGGCGAGGACGCGGCGGGGAGCGAGGACGGACGCGGGAGAAGCGGGACAACGGCAGAACGCCTGGCGGGGACGGTGGAGCGAGGACAGGCGATCAACGAACGACACCCGCGCGAGGACGGTGGAGGCCGCACCTTGGCGAGGGACGCGACGAGGGAGGCGAGGACGCCAGGGCGAGAGAGCGAGGATGCGGGGGGACGGTCGGATCGCGAGATCTCGGTGAGAGCGAGAGGCGATGGGGAAGAAAAGCAAACAAACGGGACGAGGGTTTTGGGTGGTTTAAAGTGGCTTGGAAGTCGTGACCCGGGTCACGACTTCCTCATGTCAGAAATCGTGACCCTGGGTCACGACTTCTGCTTGCACCTGCAGATGTCAAAATAGAGTAGTTTTTTTTTTAAAGATGATGAGAAGGTATTTAATTGGCGACTGAACCAGTCAGATTTGAAGGCCCTGAATGGCGTGTTAGACTGTACAATTTTGGATGAGAACAGTAACTCAGATGACAGGGACACGTGCCTAACTATTGGATAAACATGCACGAAATCGAAACTCAAAACTATACATTGTTTGTTCTTCAACATGAAAATATTTTACTATTGGGATTGAAGGAGATTGTGCCTCGATAGCTGCGCTTGCGCATCTCTATGTCCATGCACAGAATGCAAATGATAGATTCCAAATTCATGGTACTGGCAGATCACAACGAATACTCCATCCCATCAATAATATAAAACGTTTTACACAAAACCCATGCACTAATAAGAGCATTATCTGCACATGGATAGCCGCCTCTCTTTTTTCCTCCAAAACCCTAAAAAAAAAAATTTGTTATTGAACCACCGCTGATCCTTCTCTTCAATCGGCGGTGATTCCAATCAAATCTCTTTTACATTTTTTTCTACAATAACGACCAACAGATCTAATCAGATTTGTAGAAATTGATCTATCTTTATTGCGGTGCATCTTCATTAACGGTGTTGTGTGCACTTGTGAGGCTTTGGATTGATCTTGTCTTTTGTTTATTTTATAATTAGTTTTTTTTCCCTGGTTGGAAGTCTTTAATTTGTCTTTACCTTGTTGAGAAGTTTTATGTTTTCTTCTCCTTGTTGTGAAGTTTTATTATTCATTTTGTGGTTCTAGCAGTTTTGTGTATTGTCATGAGTTTCAACGTAAAGCAGTCCCTAATTGTCAAACTGTTTCAATTTCGCATTTACAACTAAATTAATGGTAGATTGTTTGAACAAATAAGATTAACGAATCAATGTACTTGATTCTATATCTGGTCTTGGTCCTGTATTGAATCATGAATCATTAATGAAATTTCTCTTCAAAAAAAGAAAAGAAAAGTGTTATCTGTGACGTGCTTCACATGATTAACTCTGATCTTTTATTTTTATTTTTATCGAATGAATAATTATATTTCAAAAAAAAACTCTAAATCTCTTAGTTTTATGAAGCGTATCTCTTACAAGGTGGGGTGTCTCTTATAGAATAATCAAAGATGACCATGAACCACAACAACCAACAACAACATAGCCTCAGTCCCAAATTAAGGACTCGTTTGGTTCATTTTTTCTAACTTACAGTGTTAGTTCGGAGTAATATTCTTGGAAATAACTCTTTGAAGTTAATATTTTCATGTTTGGTTTAGCTTTAAACTTTCTTAGAAGTTTCAAATTTATAAACAATAAAAAAATTGAATTGACATAAATAGCCTTAACACAAAAGAGAGATGGATAATAAAATGGTCATTAATGAGGGGTCATTGTGTCCACAACTTATAGGAGACAACTCCATAGGGGGTAGTGAGGAGATATATCTCACTCTAGGGTATAAGTTAGGAGATAACTTGCAGGCAAGTTGGACAATCAAACACGATTAGCTCCCAATAACTCCCTGTAAGTTATCTCTTTGGAGATATCTTCATCTCATACCAAACAAGACCTAAATCATGAGCACTGTAATAAATAAAATATAAAATATAAAAAAATAAAAACCAATAAATGCTACAACTTTGTCTGATAATTAATCTAAATTTATTTTAAATCTCGATAGTTACAGGGATTTTTCACTATCTATCTAAATTTTATGGTTTTAATGTAATTGTTTAGATTTCTTCATTGCACTTTCATAAAATTAGAATTGTTCTAGGTAAACTTGTAAGCAGAAAAAAAAAATCACTAATTAAGAAATAAAAATTACTTCTAAAAAGCTTGTAATGAGAGTTAAAATAAAAAATAAGTTGAATGACTGATTTTATTTTATTTTTTGTCGCAAAATTGTATGACATTGACTTGACTTCATCGAGCCATTGAGGGCATAAATATAATAAACGACTTGGTCAATTATTGACTCAAAAAAAAAGGTACAATTGCTATGGGAACCAAATATATACCATGTCATGTTATACTATTTTTAACCATTGAATTTTAATTCAACACGTTAATCGATGTGTCATAAATGCACAAAACATTTTGAAGTTTCCATGACATGAGTATATATTTGAGCTTCATTGTAGAATTTTCCAAAAAAATATATTTGTTATGAAATGGATGGACACTCGTGCATGTGGATGACCACATTGTGAAGCATGGTTCTCACATTGAATTGTAACATCAAACATGGCTCTTACACTGTGACGGCCCCAATCTCCCACAAACTGGGTCCCGTTCGGCCTAAGCCCATGTGGACCCCCGAGCCAGTCTCGCAAGGTCAACGCAAGCCTAGTCAGCCTTCCAATCCGTCAGTATAAGTAAATTCATAATTTTAAGTTTTACAAATTAGCGGAAACAATTAATACATTAAATAACTCAACAATAACGTAAAAGAGTTGGACAACCTAATTGTGGAACCCTGTAAACATGTATATTCATGTATATCTTGTGTCAAGTGTTATAACTAAGCAAAAATGATATACCAGTCGTGTGTATCTCTCAACCCAAATAAGTATCTCTAGTGTGATAACAACATATATAAGTAATACAAAAAGTCAAAAACCTACAAAAGTGTGCGGAGGAGGGCCGCTCCTATATCCTCATAGTATATCGCCAAGTGTCGGCGTCTTGCCCTTGCTCGGCTGCAGATCTGCACTCGATCAAACACAAGAATGCCGAGTCCAGTAAGTAAAAGCCAGTAGGATCTAATAGTAATTCAAAATAAATAAAGCAGTCTAAAAGTCATGCAGATATATAGAAAGCTATATGGAATGCATGATAATAAGACTGTAAAAATGAAAGTACAACGACAAATGAGTGTCAAAGGAAACAATAAAGAGGTGCTCAAGTAGTCCAAGACCAGCGAGTGCGGGTGCCACAGGGTCAGGGTCATAGAGTCGCGACAACGCCAAACAGACTCGAGTGCTAGGACACGGCGTCGCCTGCTGTACCTAGACCGTCGCGAATTAGGGATATCAACGGTGCCCCGGATAAAACACATCTCATTCCGAACAAATACTCAAGTGACTCGAAGTCATGGCCCCGGTTGCAAGCCGGTAACCACTCCAATCAGAGACACTCGTATGACTCACTTGGCCCTCGGAAACTCATAAGTGGCTCGGAATTCCAAGGAAGGGACCAGTACAATATTAATAAGATATAAGCTCAAATGTACTACTGTGCATTTCCTAGCTGGTTTTACTTACCTTAGATTCACATAGGCCGTCACGTCAAAGTAATCGTTCGAATAGTAGGAGTCCTCGTCGCGTATCTACAAGCGTATAAATATAGCACATATTCTTTAGATTCGTTTACAACTCATTTAGAGTAGCTTAGACCATTTATGACTCATATTTATTCTCAATTAAGTTACTTAAGTCATTCTCAACTTTTTAAAATTTTCTTTCGAATCAAAACCAATAATTCGAGTGCGATAAAGAATGCAATGAAATAAAATAAGAAAATCCCATAATAACTCGACTTCAGACACAAATCAAATGAAATCAACTAACTCACAACCAAAGAGTCAAATTCGACTCAAAACTCCCAAATCATAGCATTTGTTTAAGAATCTATGACTTAATCGAAGTAAGTTCATTTTCGAGCAATAATTCTCATTGACTTGAAAATCATGTAATTCCACTTCATTTAGTTCCTAGACTGAAGTTCATTTTAAAAACAAATCTAAGTCCTTCATTAAGACTAAAACCTTCTCATGAGCTAACATAAAATCATAACGAATAAACCACCGTGTCGACCATGTTTGTTACTAATAAATTTTGTCAATGAAAAGCCTTTTCAAAGGTAGGTTTGATCAACCATATGTTTAAATAAACCTAGAGTTCATAGCACTCTATTTGAGTCCGACAATTGTTTTTTTTTTGCCGAAGAATCCATGGAAGTCAATTCGAAATCTGTGTTTACTACTAAAATCACAAGTTCCTTTTTTCAAGACTTTGTTTGGGATGTGTAGGGTCTCTTTTGAGCATTTTAACAAACACTTGGTGTACAATAGCAAGAGTTTCCCTTAATGCAACCTACATTAGTCTTAAGTCAAGCAAAATCACTTGGAGTTGTTTATAAAACCATTTCCAATAAGACATGAATCAATCCTTCTAATTAATTCACACCAAAACCATCAACAACTACTATAATTTGTAAATTGAACTTGTATTTGAATTTAAATATGGTTTAGGACCTCACCATGCCTTCAATGGAGTCATCAACTCAAATTCCCCTTTTGAGATTTCATGTCTAGCAAATGATTTTTTTTTCCTTTCTTTTTTTCTCTCCTCTCTGCGAACAACGTCGTCGTCGCGCCACGCCATTCGCGCGCCGCCGCTAGAGCCGCGCTGCCGTCCAGCCATCCACGCCGGAGCTCAGGACGCCTCACCACCGCCGCTGCTGGCCGTACCACTGCCGTCGCGCCTTCGCGTCTGCCACGTCCAACTCGCCGTCCTCCCCCACAGTCGCGCTACCTTCTGGCCGGCCGCTGCTGCTGGTAGTCCGCGTTAGAGGCTCCACGGAGTCGCTGCTGTTCGCCGACTTCGCATCCTGCCAATCGCCCGCGTCGCTGCCTGGTGTCGGGCCGGCCACTACGTCGCCATCTTGGAGGCTTGCTTGACACTCGGCGCCCTTGCTGGTTCACCGTTGCACCGCGCCTTCGCTCCATCCGCGCCGTCCGCGTCCTCCCTGGAGCCGCTGCTCCTCGCCACCATCTCCGCCATCTCTTCTTGTTCTCTTTCTTGGCGGCTTTCTCTCTCTATGTGTGTGTGTTAGGTTATAGCTAGGGTTTTGTTTTTTTTTTTATCCCATTTTTTATTTGGTTGAGTGAGAAGTTTGGGTTATGACTTAATTTATTTGGGTTCCATTTGCCCTACAAACTTGTAACACTCCAAACTTGACATGTCTTGTGCACAGACCCTAGCCTTGTCCTCACTTAGTCAATTTAAATAAATTGATGGTTTATAGTCATGTCGTCGCGTGCGCACTTAGTTTAAATTAAGTCACGCCAATTCGCGGTATCATATAGTACTTACAATATTATGCCAAATAAAAAATTAAAATCATTTTTATTTATTTTCTTTTATAAATTTTTGAACACTTTGACTTTTCCCTTAATTGATTGGGTATTTGACCACTAATAATTTGTGATTAGTGATTAATTAACAACTTAAGAATACGGGTCGTTACATACACTTCATGTAACTTGTAATCCTCTCCAATGTGCATCAACTCTTCCATGTATTGTCTATGTTGCTTGTGATGTGTTGTATGACTTGTAGTGTATGTATAACTTGTACACATTGTATAAGTACAATTATCATCATCATCAAATGACCTATATAAAGGAAGTCAACCCCATTGTAATTCACACACTAATGTATGAATGAAATCTCCATAATTTCATCTCTAGTTATCTTATCTCATGTCTCATCTTCTCTACTTATTTTAGTAGTTCTTAGTTTATGTCTTTCATGCTTAAGTCTCTAGCAAGTTCAACTTAGTTTGCAACACGTTATCAGCACGAAGTTGCTCTACAAGAGAAGGTCTTGAGATCAAGAAGCTTTTAAAAGGAGATAAAACTAAGAAGGTATAATTCTTGTTAATTTAAATAAGTTCAATTTATTTCATGTTATCATGGTTAATTTCTTTTTGTTAATGCATTATTTATGTATATATACTTTATTCATACACTATGCATTGTAACGTTAGCGACTGAGAAAGTATGCTCTGTAGTTGCGTCTTGAACGATCTTTTACATCAAAAATCAAAAGTCAATATGATATACATAATTTTTTTCTCTATACTATAAATGGTTAGTTGTGCTATATTCTTGATTTTATAATATAAATAGTACTATGAATTTGGGTTGATAGTGGGTAAGCCTTGTCCCCGGTAAAGCTAAACATTGAAAGGGAGATGCGTTATCCCGTTCGAGGAGGCATGATATTAAGTAGATTTTGTCTCACCACCCAACCTGGAGGTTGTCCCGCCAACTCATACGAATAATACATTTTGCTTATTAATGTATCAAGTTGTGAACATATATTTAATCATATGTTTTGTTTTTTACATAAAAGAAAAGAGAAAATTATTTTATATTACATTTACTTTGAAAATATTAATAAACCATAGTTGAATTTGTTACCTTATTATAATTCTTGTCATGACAATTAGATATTACAAATTATGAATAAAGCTAGCATCTATGCAAGACTGTATGTTGTACACAATCATTTGCCAATGTCTCTTTAGAGATTTAAAAAGTGAATATTTCACTTTATATCTTTTCACCTTATGGAGTTATATATATAAATACAAAAAAAAGTAATGCTCTAAAAAGCTCAAAATGAGTGGTTGGGTCTCAAGCTACAAAATTTAATAAGTCAAATATCAATTATAATTTCGCAATCTTAATTACATCTATGTTGAGGCTATGTGAAAATATGACTGATGAGACAATAAAAAGAAGGTCACGTGGCCCGCTTCGATTTATTATCGTAATAAGCTTATATCGAGTGTGCACGTCAATCCAATAAATATTAAGGATTGATTTCTTGTCTCATTGTAGCTGAATAAAATAATGGGATATTATAAATATAATATCGCTCCCGTCAAATTGGTTCGACTTCAAATTAAGAAGCATACGTTCCATTTAATGACCGAGGTCGCAATAATAAATTTTCGGATGTGAAAAATGTGAAAAGATTTGGTAAAGATCGTATTGAAAATTTCATTAAAAGTTGAAATAAAAGTGGTGCACTACCAGAAAATGGCAAATTAGTATTGACAATGAGCACTTATAATTGTGACGTTTTTTGTCACGTACAAAAAGGCTATTTAGCCTAAATATTGTCATATACATTATACCCCAAATATTTTTGATCTTTTATCATATGACTTCAAAATCAAAGGCAAAATTATTAATTTTATCATTGAAAATGGCTCCGTAAAATAGACACATCGAGATGTGTTCAAATCATGAGCTAAATATAGGCGATGAGTTTATTGCTTGTGTATTGTGCTACATACATATATATTATAGTATAAAAGAAAATATTTCTCGAATTTAAACTTAGCTGAGACTAACGTTCGGACAATATCTGGTACAACAATTATATTGTTAATGCATTATTCAGAAGAAGTTTACTCAGAATAATAGAAAAATTCTCTATATGATTATGAATTAATCTGAGTATAAAATTCACAACTTTAACTTCTGGAATATATAAGACACATTAAAACGAATGTCGTCATGAACCAAATGACATTCATAATGTGGAAAGATCTATTTGATCGTCCAGAATCATCAATAATGCGAAAATATTATAAATTCGCATGGACATCGTTTATCGAACTGGTGATTATCTCAAGGAAAATCAATATGAGACTTATATTAATTTAACTCTCCATCAATCATATTATAAGATGTATTGGGTCCCTAACAGATAATTTATTTATAACACATTTTGCTAATTGTCACTTTGATAAAGCAATTCTTCCACCGTTATAGGGTGATATAAGCCAATTCAAAAGGAATGATGTGGAATTGCTTGAAACACATTAAAATTGCATCAAATCTGTTGTATTATGATCAATGTATAAATTAATATGAACTTGAAGTTCAAATGATCATTCGTTAGCAACAAGTTATGAATTAATTACTTGATGCAAGTACTATATGTAAATGAGTGACAATCGTATGTTCCAGAGTTAAAAGTTCGTGAGAAAGTGATGGCCATGTGCAAATAAATGTACAAGAACCAACAAGACGCTTAAGGTGTAAAAGTCAACCTGGTTCGAATGACACAAACCCTTGAAAAATAAGGTAGAAGTATAAATAAATAAAATACTGATGATATAAGAATTCTTTGGTAAGGATTTAATATATCTTTTGGGTTTATGTCTTCATTATAATATCATTATATATTGATGATTTAAATATTATGAGAAATCAAGACGACATCGTTATATCATTCGAATCCATGAAAACGGAATTCAAGATGGAAGATCTTGGGAAAAATAAGATTTAACCTTAATTTGGAAATCAAGTATTTTCCAAGTAAAATACTTGTCCATCATATAATTTATTTTACTCAAAAAGAAAATTTTGGGTTTGCAAAGGTTTGTTGCAAAATAATAAGATGTTCCACTCATGTCAACATGAGGGGGAAAATCAAAAGGAGTTATTGATTAGTGCATTACTCTCTTTTTCCCTTAGCTATGATTTTATCCCACTGGGTTTTCTATGCAAGGTTTTTAATGAGGCAATCATAACATTATTATACTCCATATAAGAAAAGAAATTTATAAGAGTAATTAACATGTACTCTTTTCCTATACTAGATTTTTTCCCACAGGGTTTTCTGGTAGAGGTTTTAATAAGGCATATTTATATTCTCTCTAAGTATATCAATGTGTTGCACTCATTTCCCTAGCTATGGTTTTGTCCCACTGGGTTTTCCTAGCAATGTTTTTAATGAGGCAATCAACAAATATTATACTACAAAGCAATATTATACTATTTTCCTGTACTAGATTTTTCCCACAGGGTTTCTATAGTAAATGTTTAACGAGGCACATTCTATCAATAAGTGTCATTCAATGATGAGTGTTATGAAATGAATGGACACTTGTGCATGTGGATGACCACATTGTGAAGCATAGTTCTCACATTGAATTGTAACATCAAACGTGGCTCTTACACTTCATGTAACTTGTAATCATCTCCAATGTACACCAACTCTTCCATGTATTGTCTATGTTGCTTGTGATTTGTTGTATGACTTGTACACATTGTATAAGTATAATTATCATCATCACCAAATGGCCTATATAAAGGGTGTCAACCCCATTGTAATTCACATACCAATGTATGAATAAAATCTCTACATTTTCATCTCTAGCTCTCTTCTCTCTTGTCTCGTCTTCTCTACTTATTTTAGTAGTTCTTAGTTTATGTCTTACATGCTTAAGTCTCTAGCAAGTTCATCTTAGTTTACAACAATATTGATCAATTATTGCATGTCCTGTAAACCTAATTGGCCGGGCCTAGCAAAGCCCAAAAAGAGATTGGGCCCAAATCTATCACAATTAGGCTGCCTCACATATCAGCGTTTAGCATGATTAGGAAATTAGGAAATTACAATTGTACCCTCCAATAAAATAATGACTTTTATATAGCGAATTAATTAGACAGTATTACAAAACTCACATGACTTGCATTCAGTAAAATTCACAACAACATAAACTATTTATAAAAAGCGTCCAAGATCCGATAAAAAAAATAATCTGATTGAAACGTAGTTAATGATTTCTGAATCTTTAGGTAATATCTAAATTATATATCAGTTACTTGTTGAGCATGTAATTTGTAGTACTGATAGATCTTCAAGTCCAAATAGATCATGGTAATTATTTATGCAAGTTCGGCGGGGCCATCTAAGCTCACCTAGATCTATGGGTTTGTTGTGTCGACCCAGTTAAGTCTTATGAGTTTACTATGATCAATTAAGTTTGTCCATTAAGCGTCAATAAACTTATAATTGCTGCTCGTGAGTTTGTAACTAAGACAAAATTGTCTCTTAACGCACGGGGTAGGTATGAAATAGCTTATTTGGGCTTTAAAAGAAATGTTGACCTCTTGTGTTGTAGTCTTGTAGATCAATATCTAAATTAGTGTTCTATATGTACATACATTGCACTCTAAATGTCGAAAACAAAGGGCACACATATAAGGATCGAAATGTATGTCCTTTAAACCAGATGGTGCTAATAGTCTATATGGTCAAATGTTCGCGTTGCCACAACGGTAAAGGCGAAGGCGGAATATATTGATGGCTTCCTCAGAGAAAATCTCTCGGGAAGAACGTGAACTCTCGACCTATGAGGAGGATCAACTTGCTCGATCGACGAAGAAGTCGAAGGTGGCTTCTCTCCCGTTGGTCTCTGTCGATGGAAGTTCTCATCCCAGTTGACCGGCACAGAAGACTAATGTTTCAACTGTTCCATTGGAGTCGCAACATATAGGCGTCACTCCTTCCGAATCTTCGATCCCCTCCCCTGAATCTCATGAAGCCCCGGCTACGTCGAGTCTTTATTTTCAAGATTTTTCTAAAGATTGTGAGAATGATTTTCCTGGTAAGGAAGTTAACTTTGGAGCGTATTTCTTCTCTCCATGTTCTGTCAACCATGGAAACGCACCTTAATAGTTACTCTGGTTGGGAACTTAATTGGATATAATTATATGGTCATTAAGCTTGTAACGACCCTCAAATTTACACATGCCACGTGTTTCAGGACCGTTGACTGGATCGTCGTGACTTGTCGTACTAGTCGAAACCTCTGGAGTTGACACCGATGTACATTTTATTTTTCTGTGGTGCGTGTATTATTTATTTATAACTAAATGTGAGTTTCTAATGGACAAGTGTATGTATATTTGTCGTGCCGAATTTGCGAGTAAGGTATACGCGGGACATTCGGTGAGTCGAATCATGAGCGGGGACGTACCTCGAGTTGCGTGTTGACGTGGGACCGAGGCGGCGGCTTACGGGGTAAGTATAAGTTGAATTAATTATAGTTGAATTAATTATAGTGGAGTGTATAGCTTTAGTGTGGTCACATTGCATAATTAAATAGAAGCCTAAGTTAGTGAACTTAAAACAATGACCTTAAGATGTGCATCGAGACACGTAATGATCTATCTAGAGACTAAGTGAGTGTAAGTTTGGAGTCATTCATGCATGACTTGTGGGACAAGTGTGTGAAGATGGTCCACAAGATAAGCCTGAGATGTGAGAGTGCATATAGATGAGTGGCTAAGGTTTAATCAAATTCAACCATATATACCACTTTGGTCAATCAAACTTATCACTTCACTTCCATCCTAAACGATCTTGCAAGCAAGACTGGAGTGCTCTATAGGTGGGGGAAAGCTCATGAAATCATTGAAGTGAGGAAGAAGATCAAGCTAGGTACTCCATTTACATAGCTTGGTCACTTCATTCAATTCTTGTATTTGGAGTTGTTGTTGTTGTTTTTTTGTGTTTTGGTTGATATTGGGGACCCCTACTAATGTGTATGAGAGTTCCCAAATAATAAACAAGGCCTATGTGTAATGCAAACTCAGAATTTGCACTGCAGAATTATGGGTTATGCTACACATAACGCGCTAGGTGAGAAATCGAGCGCGCTAATTTGTAAATTAGCGCGCTAATGTCGGAATTAGCTCGCTAATATCAGAATTTGCGTGCTAATTCCTCTGGCAGTACCTAAAATTGAAATTTTACAAAATCTCCAAAACACTATAATTTGGTCTAAAAACATGTTTTATGACCTCACGAACATAAAGGAAGGTCTCGGAAGTTCAGGTATTCACGTAGGGAGTGTGTCCGAACTGCGAGGGCGGATTAACGAACTGCGAGGGCGGATTAACGCGAGTCCGAGGTATGAAAGTAAACCAGTTAAGGAAATGTATAGTAATCCATATTTCACATTTGTTGTCTTATTTCGTAAATGCCTTTTTGTTGGAATTATATTCTTTATTCCTCGAATGAATGTCTACGGCCTAAGTGTGTCAGGAAGGTACTCCTGGGATTATAGCTAGTTGGGCTAACGTGAACACTACCTGCGGGGGTGCAACTACCCAACCAAACGTGAGTTTTCCCCGAGTACTAGATTGTTGTGGTTTGTTGTGGATTTAAGACCGCTTAGTGCCTCTTTTGATTCCTATGCACTCATATTTCGTCGTGAATGATTGTCGGTCTTTTTATCATACATTTTTTTATTTTATCTGCCTTTAAATACCCGCATGATATTTGAACTATTTTTACATGATTCATGAATTACTGTTTATATCCTTCTGGTTATTACTTTCTACTTTACTGTACTCACCGTCTATTTTTTTATCGATGGGTGCAGAGCAAACAGAGACAAGCAAGGGGAAAGGACCAGTGATCTATGATTTTCTTTGAGAACTATTGGAGCGGTTCCTTCCTTGCACGACTGTATGTTTTGCCATTTTTGTTGTATTATTTTTTAATACACTGGGACATATTGAGATCGAGTGATATAGGATATGCAAGTTTATCCGATGATTTCAAGGTTTCCATACTATAGATTATGCTACTTTTATAAAAAGCCGAGTTATTTAATTTTGTCTTCAGTTTATTTCCGCTGCAAACTAATCTGTAAAAGACATAATAGAATAACTCAACGTTGGAAATACAAATTAAATATGGAAGTAACTCTTGAAGGCTGATTAGGCCTGCGTAGACCTTGCGAGAATCGACTCGGGGATCTACGTGGGTTTAGGTCGAGCGGAACCCAGTTTTTATGGGAAACCGGGGCCGTCACAAAGCTGCACTATCTCTGGAAGCCACTCGAAAGTATATATGTCATTGAGTTAGGAAATATTTTTTCCTAGTGCGATTTGCTTCATCTACAGATCGCATTGAAGCACTTTCCGAGGGGCTTTGGATGATTTTTGATAATTACTTATCAATTCAACAATGGCGCCCCCGCTTCAAACCTAGCGAAGCCAATATCACCATAGCCCAAGTTTAGGTTCGACTACCGGAGTTATCTATTGAAGCCTATGATGAAGAAGCTCTGAAACGCATTGGAAATGTTTTGGGCTGATATATCCGCTCGGATCGAGCTATAATGCTTGCAGCCAATGGGAAGTTTGCTTGTATCAATATTGAGATTGATCTGGATTCCCCACTGATACCTTCCATTCTTATTAATAAAGTAGAACAAATTGTGGAATATGAGGGACTACATGTGGTTTGCTTCTCTTGTGGAGAATTTAGGCACTGTCAAGATAACTGCACCCATGGAGAGCTTGATGCTCGTATTCGACAAGGCCTAACGCCAATGGAGGCTCAAAGTTCCAATATTTAGTCACATGAGAAGAAAGTCCCCCCGCCCTCGGATACGAGATTAGATGCGTGTGACGGCCCCAATTCCAAATCCTACAATCAAGTATGGCGTCCCAGCCTTGCCTGAGACGCTTATACTTACGTGGACCCCCGAGCCCATCTCGCTGAGTCACGCAAGCCTAGTCAGCCTCCCTTTACCATTTACCATTTATCAAGCAATTAAAGTTAAGTTAATCAATTAGTGAGTTATAATAGTTATAGCGGAAGCAATTAAACTTCAAACTAACTGAAAAAAACTCAAAGACACAAGTTAAAACAACCTAGAGTTCATGTTCATGAAACTAACTGAAAACCAAATGAGCTTAAGTGATCATCACATATTTTTCTCACCAAAACCACAAATTCACAGTTCAAATTGACGAATACATGTACGTGATCAAACTATGCTATTGTAGGTACCTTGCTTGATGAACTTCCAAGCTTGAGCACCAACGCCTCTTCAAGCTCACTGAATCTCTACTTCTCTTCTCTCCTCCAGCAGTTCCTTCTCTTTCTTCTCTAAATTGCTTGCCAAAACGATGTGAGTGAGTGAGTGAGAGTTTTGAGTTATATGTATTGGATAAATATTGAACCATTGCCACACATCCATTTGTGCACACGTATCTCGAGGCATTTCTAAGGGACCACCTTCACTCAATTATTAACCCAAGTCATGCATAAATGACTCACAAGATGACTCCTTGTCTCTTGATGAGTTCATGCGTGTCTCGAGACACATCATGTGGGCATTTTAATTTTTTCACTAACTATATTCACATTAATGGTTATATTTAAGGTGACCACATTAGCCACTTATTAAACCAACATAAAGTCACATTTAACTCACATTAGACTTACCTCATAGTCGATACCTCGGTCTCACGTCGACACGTAATTCGAGGTACGCCTTAGCTCGTCTCGACATCGTTATGCCCCGCGTGTACCTTACCCGCACATTACCAAATTTAATTTAATTTAACTTGTTCGATATTTAGTCTAATAAATACTACAAGCATCAAACAAAAATAGCATACCTCGGTGTCGACTCCTGAGATTTAGACATGTCTATCACGGCAAATGGGTCCCACGTCACATGACAAGTTGGTCCCACGTACGACCCTGAAATGACACGTGGCACGAGTTAGATTTTTATGGTCGTTACAATGCGAATCCCAATACCAAGTTTTATGGACCTTGGATGATGGCACCAAAAAGGGCTAGAAAGCCTGCCATGAAGAAAAACGTGGGGACAATGGCTGATTTGGCGCACACCTCTTCGTCAGGTAACCATTTTGATTCATTAGGATCCTTCCACGTTGTCAACAGTAATGGGGAACCATCACAAGTCGCGCAAACCAGTGCACCAGAACTTGTTGCCTCCAAATCCTCAAAATGACTTGGCCTTCAGCGAAATCGGTGAGTAAAGGCCAATGCGAAGAGTGCCCCAAATTAAATACTAGTCTTGACCCAAAGCCCAGTGTTGCTAAGACCCCAAAGCCTAAATCCACTACCATAGTTCCCCCGAAACATCCCCTGTCTAGTTACCCAAAACCAATTTACCAGCCCAATCGTCCTCCTACACTCGATCGAACGCGTCGATAAACACCTTACTTGCCCTAACTTGTCCTACAATCTCCATAAAATCCTCGGTCACAACCCTAGGCCGGTAACAAACCCATCTGACCATTACTCACCCCACCTCATCTTTGTCAATTTCTGCCATGGAGGAAGATCGCACCTTCTCAATGAAGATGAACACCTTCTCAATGATATCAATGAACAACTTGTCCTCATAAATCAGTCTCTAAACCCTAAACTTCCTTATCCTTGAATAGATCGAATTAACCATGTAGCCCATGTTCCAGTGCTCGACTCCACTATGACATCTGATAGTGAGCACTCTAAGGCGATTATTATGGCTGTGATTCAGCCTAAAAATCTTGGAGTAATTGTAGTTCACTCTGATGAGGTTGATATGGCGATTGATTCGTCAGTGGATTAAATTTTTGGCTTTCCTCCCCTTGTTTTGATACTCATGTCGATCATTTCTTGAGATTGTCGAGGATAGATTAGTTGTAAATGTATACGACACTTAAAGGATTTGGTCAAACAATGGCAACCGGTCATCTTGTCTGCTTGAGACACGATGCGCAAGGTCGTCCATTCCTTTTCTTGATTCCTCTGGATTCTACGATCACCTAGATCTCCCACTATTGAACTTAGTGGAGGCATCTCAATTTTTTGGCTCAATCAATCGATACAGGTGATACATTCAATTATGGGAGTGTTTATGATCATTATTGAGATCTCATCCCCTCTTACTACATCTTGGCTTATGTCTACTATGTATGCTAACACGTCTTGGTCCTACCGACGCCTATAATGGGATCAATTGATTTCCTTTGCAGATGACCGCAGACTTCCATGGTGCATTATAGGTGTTTTCAATGGCATTATTTTGTCTAAGGAGAAATTTGGGGGCACTTTTGCAGGACAACGAAGTAGATATTTCCAACAAATGATCCACAATTGTCATCTCATAGATCTTGGTTTCACTGAGGCCGAAGTGTACCTGGACAAATAATAGATTAAGTATTGTAATCATTCGTGAAAGACTAGATAGAACGTTGGTCACTTCGGATTGACTTAGTCTCTATCCAAATGCGGTTCTTCGCCATCTCCCAAGAGCACATTCGAATCATAACCCACTTCTGCTTAATATTACTGGATTCATCCCATGTGTTGTTGAATGCCGACCATTTCGTCTTGAAGCTATGTGGCTAGGGCATGAGAATTTCAAATAGCTGATAATACAATCCTAGGAAGTTTCCTTTTCTGACATTTACTCAAAAACTAAAGAGTTTATGAAGGTTGCTCATGATTGGAATAAAACGTCTTTTGGTGATATATTTTCTAAGAAAAAACATCTCAAAGCACGGCTAGGGGGTATTCAATATCGGCTATGTTTCAACTCCTCCCAGCATCTCTTAGCGGTTGAGTCGACTCTAGTTGAAGAGTTAAACTCAATTCTAAAGTATGAGAAACCTTTTTGGTGGCAAAAATCTCATATCTCTTGGCTTAAAGACAGTGAAAATAATACAATTTTTTTCATACTAGTACGATGCAGCGTAGATCCAGAAATCGTATTTCAAGACTTCACATCAATGGCAACTGGTGTACCGAGCAACCTCTTCTTGAAGCCCATGCTCTCTCTTTTGGGATCTTATAGGCCCCTCTCTTTGCTCTATGATCTTTCAAGCCTCGGAGATGGAAAACTTTGATATGCGGCTGAATGAGACTTTTATTGCACTAACCAAAAGTTCAGTATATAGAAACCATTGTTCAATTGCGACCTATTAGCCTATGCAATTATAACTATAAAGTCTTGTATAAGCTAATTGTTAACAAATTGTGGCCCCTAATGAAACATTTGATTGGGAACTTCCAACACGACTTCTTACGGGACAGAGCACTGTACACAGCGCTATTGTAGCTCAGGAGGCACTTCATATCATGAGGAGAAAGAAAGGAAAAATGGGGCTCATGGCTTTAAAGATTGATCTAGAGAAGGCTTACGACCGGATCTCTTGGGATTTCTTGAGGGTGACTCTTTGTTATTTTAATTTTCCAGTCAAACTAATCAACACAATCATGTGTTGTGTTGCCACTATTTCTTATGCAATTTTGTGGAATGGAGCCAAGACTGAGTTTTCTCTTGTTGGACGAAGACTTCGTCAAGGAGATCCTCTTTCTCCTTCTCTATTCATCTTTTATAAGGAGCGGCTATCCCACCTTATTATTCATACCTCACTCACAGGGCACTGGAGAGGTTTGAATATGGCTAGGAATTCCGCAGGCATCACTAAATTATTCTATGCGGATGATTTACTACTTTTTGCAGGCGCTACCAAGAAGTCGGTTCGCTGTATCATGGAGGTTGTAAATCAATTCTATGTCACTTTAGGTGAAAAGTTGATCTGGCTATATCAAAGATAATCTTCTCGTCGAATGTTACGCGTTCTAAAATATTTGCTTCTAGTGCTCTTTGTGGCATGAAGCACACAACCAACCTTAGTAAATATTTGGGCTTCCCTCTTGTACATGGAAGAATAAAAACATCTCTTTTTCAAGTGATGCGGAGAAAATTGAAAGTAGGTTGGCAGGATGGAAAGGTAAGTTGTTGAATCTTGCACGAGAGAGTACTTTAATTCAATAAGTTACCTCTGCCATGCCATCTTATCAAATGCAATGCTTTCGCCTCCCCTCTGCGGTGTGTGAGCGTATTGATCGAATCAATTGAAGTTTTCTTTGAGGTTCCTCTCTTGTTAAGCAAAGCTACATCTTGTAAGCTGGGAGGTGATTTGTTGTCCGAAGAAACAAGGTGGTCTAGGCATTCATGAGGCCCAATTAACAAATTTACCTCACCTTGTTAAGCTTGTTTGGAAAGTCTTTCCTTTGGAGCCTCTACTTTGGGTTAAATTGCTAAGTGCGAAGTATATCAAGCATGATGACTTCTTATTTATGTCTCCCAAGGCCACTGATTTTTTATTTGGAAAGTTATTCTAAAAAGGAAGAGATACCCTAAGTATGGGCTTGAAATGGAAGATCGGTTCGGGTATCAATGTATATTTATGGAATGATCCTTGGTGTGCGGAAGCCCCTCTACGAGCACTGCTATCAAATATTGATCCAGCTGATACGAACTTGAAGATTAACTCTTTGACCTATAACGGCATGTGGAACCTTTCCAACTTGCGAACGTAAATCCCTCCTAACATTATAGAGGCCATTAAAGGCATTCATCCATTAATCAGGACATGAAGACAAACTCATGTGGGGCCCATCCCTCTCAGGCCGATTTTCTATTCCATCTGCCTATCCTCTACTTCTAAATTGCCCTATGGGAATGGAAATTACGTGGAGGTGGATCTGGCGACTTCCTGGTCTCCGTAAATTAAGAACCCTTCTATGGTTAATCTTCTGTGGTCCTCTCCTTACACAGGACAACCGCTGGCGTTGACAATTGTTTGCGTCCCCCTTATGCTTACGCTGCAAAACTGATGTAGAGGACACCCTCCACCTCTTAATAGATTGTCCATCAGTTGCCTACGTATGAAGAAGACTATGTGATACCTCTCTACCCACCCATTTTTTCAATCAATATTTGGTCCCCTGGTTGACTGCAAATGCAAAATATTCGGAAGAATACTGACAAAGGAAATTTCTATACACAATCTGGCTTCTATGGAGGTACCGAAATGAACAGGTTATACAAGGATCTTACTCTACTTTCTACAAACTAAAAATCCAATGGGGGGAACTATTACATGATTTTCGCATTGCCTTCTCATATGATGATATGGTGCAACCGCCCTCCTCGCGATGGGTTTGTTGGGAATTCCCTGACGTTGGGTAGGTTAAACTCAATGTGGATGGAGCGGCAAAGGGAATCTGGTTGTCGCGGCCATTAGTGGAGTGCTGAGGAATTCTTCCAGTGGTTGAGTCTTTGGTTTTGTAAGAAATATCGGATCCACCACCAATATGGTTGCTGAATTAACAGTCGTAAGGGAAGGCTTACAGCTCGCATGGGCAAGAGGTTTCAGTCACGTCGCATTAGAATATGACTCTATGATAGGGGTTCATTTACTCCATCGAGGTACGGATCTTTGGCATCCATTATCGTATCTTATCTCCGAGTGTATCACTCTACTAGAGAAAACATGGTGGGTGCAACCTCGGCATGTACTAAGAGAAGGTAATCAAGTGGCAGATCATCTAGCCAATCTCGGCGCCTCTGTAATGGATAGTGACCTCAAAGATTTCAAGTCCTTGCCTGCCTTTGTTGGGCTTATCCTAACTGCTGATGCAGTTGGTACCTTATTTGAACGTCGTTGATTGCGTTATTTCCTTTGTACCAAAAAAAAGGTGAAGGCGGAGTTATGTGAGTAAAGCGCATGACCTCAATCTCAATTTTTCGATGTGGTAAGATCGTTAGGATCACTGAGTTCTCACTACCGATCGATAAAGTCAAAGTCTCGTGGGATTATTGAGGGAAAGCCCAACCATTAAAAAAAAATTTGCGTGGTCTCTAAATCGAAAAGTCAAGTCAGTTGTGTTTTTTCTTCCTTATTATCCGCAAAACAATGCGGCGTACCAATTGCATTACATGATTCAATTCGAAGTATTAATTATAATTAATTACTCCATAATTGAGAACTAGTATTAGTCTCAATTTAGGAGGAAGCATGTGTTTGTCAAACCTTTTCTTGCACACTTTTTTCCCACTTTTGACTTATGACCCGCCCTCCTATCTGTCTAGCAATTCATGTAACACGTATCAATCCTTTTGACATTACAAATTAAGTAGACATTAGTTGTGAATAGCGAGTCAGTGACTACCCTCCTCATTACACACATTTTCCAAGTCATGCATGGTCGTGTGTAACTCTGTGATGTAAATGCATACTCTGCATTTCCCTAAAAAAAATATAAACACATATACTCTGCATTTTGTAACCTGATCTTTTGCTCCACCACTTCATCAAAAAAAAAAAAAAAAAAAAAATGGCAGTAACTCAAAGTTCATGACAACCACAACGAGCAGCCAAAAACTAAATTGAATGGAAAGCAAAATGTTTTTGTAACTCAACACCAATACGTAATACCAACAAACGGTGCTGGCATTTTTATTTTTTTTTTGCATCGAGACGTGGACATGCACCCATGAATCATGATGTGCATTGCGCGGGCGTTGTCAAAGTGCGTGTTAATTTTGTGTGTCGGTGTTAGATTACAATAGTAGTAACACTATACTGATCGGTATGTATTGTGTGTGTACTTAATACGTGCATGAATTTATCCAATTACAACTAATTGGTCGACCAAATGACCGGATCCTTTGAACCTTGGGATCGATTCAATGTGTGCTCCAACTAGTCTTCTTTAATGAATTAATTCGGTGTAATAGTAAGTTGCAATTGTAATTAGTACTTAAGTCGCCTAATCACACATGGGCTTTTGACTCTATAAGCAAATACACGATTGATTTGCTCCCTTCTGTTCACACAACAACAATTATATAGCTTCAAACCCATTGTTTCCCCGATAAATAGTTTTTGGCTAATTATATAGCTTCAAATCCAAATTAATTAATTTGTCAATGACATAAATAAAGTTTTTTCACTGCTTTCGATTTTATATATACACTTAATTGATGGAACGTTTTAAATCCTTTAAATTTTTTTTTTTAGACTTCAATAGGAATCAAAGCATTCACGCCATCACCAAACTTTACTTTTTAATAAGTGATATTTCTTCCGTCTCGCCAAAAGTATTTTGAGACATGGACTCATATTTTTACTTAAAATCTCAAATTTAAACCGACATTTTTTTTTTGGATGAATAATTTAAACCTACATTAGATATATAGAAAGAGTCCAAAACTCAGATTTTGGCACAATAATGCGTGTAAAGTGCGCACTGCTGTTCCCTCACCACGTCACTCCCTTTAAAGTTCATATACAACACTTTAGTTAGGCAAATGGCTCTCTAATATTATAATCGATATGTATCTTAGATTATGTTGATTAGTAAGCCAAATGTTGGAGAGATGTCACGCATGGTCACGCGTTACGTTATTATTTCCTAACACATTGAATAATTGGACCAAGTATCCGCTTTTTTCGGTCTACTTTTCTGATTTGGCCTAACTCCGGACACTTACCTTGGGAGACTTCCACGTGTAAGCAAATGAGGCGTGCTTCACTAAACGGCCGACTTCCTTTAACCACGTGTGGAAAACACCTTATCCATGTCTTTTTTTATTTTTATTTTTTATTTTTTATTATTTTTATTTGATTCCACCCGATAAAAAGATTTATAAGATTTTACGGCATCTCCGACAACACCTATATATATTGCTCTCAAAATTTAAACACTTTTAACACATAATAAGTATGAGATTTTATTTTAAAAAACATCGTTACTATTCGATGAGAAATATCACTTACGTACTTCAATAGAAGTTTCACTTATCTAATTTATACTATTATTTTGATCCACACATCTCAATAATTAACAATAATAAATTGCTACTTCGCAATCCTTATCTTTTCAAAATCCAAAATTAATTGTACGAAGCACATATTTCAATACTTATTTATTGTTAAAAAAAGATTTTTGATCCATTTTTCACATGTCATTCTTTCGTGCACTTAATTATGTCGATACGTAATTTTCATATCAGTATATGTGTATATAAAAATCGATGTACGTTTAAGAGACCTTCAATCAATCCACATATGAATAGTGAATCAAAAATAATTAGATTATAATTAGCGAAGAGTCTCTTACTCTTTAGAACCGACCATCACTCCAATGTCCACGACTTTTACACTCAAAAGTATCTTTTAAAAAAATAATAAATCTAGTTTGACTCATGAGTTCAGACTTATAGAGAAGTTTTTATAATTTTTGTAAATATTTAAGGGGTATCAAAATAATTTTACAAGTGATTATGGTTGCTTCATTAATTGCTCGAGGATGTATTAGAAATTAAAAAAAGTTTTGAATCCGAACTCTTGAGTCCAAATAACATTACCTTTAAAAAAAAAAAAAATCGAAACTTGTTTTTCTAGTACCTCCGGAGCTCACGCGTGGGACGTGACACGCGTCCATCACTCCCCCTCGTGCATGCATCCGGACGACTACTCCTCGCGGTTTCGGATAAGGTCGGCTGCATGATAACGTCGAACCATCTCCACACGTGTCCTCTTTTAACAGGTCATCGTAAACCGGGCCCACATACAACAACTCGCCGTACATCGCGCGCGTCTATATAAACTCCCGCCGTTCCCAAATCCCAAGAAGAGAAAAGAAGACATTCGAAGAAACAAAAATCAAAAGCACCAATCCGAGCAATTTAATCGATCGATCTGAGTTGTTGAGCGAATCGAGGATGGGAATGGGCGTTCAGGATCTCTCCTTGCCGCCGGGATTCCGGTTCTTTCCGACCGACGAGGAGCTTCTTGTTCAGTACCTCTGCCGGAAGGTCGCCGGCCACAGTTTCTCTCTCCAGATCATTGCGGAGATCGATCTCTACAAACACGATCCGTGGATTCTTCCGAGTGAGTTTCTCGAGATGCGGTTTTCATTCGATCGATCGACACATGGTTTTTGATGAGTGTGTTCGTGTAATATGTTTTTGTAGGTAAAGCTGTGTTTGGAGAGAAGGAATGGTACTTCTTCAGTCCGAGAGACCGGAAGTACCCGAACGGATCGCGACCGAACAGAGTCGCCGGATCGGGATACTGGAAAGCCACCGGGACGGATAAGATAATCACTACGGAAGGTCGCAAGATCGGGATCAAGAAAGCTCTCGTGTTCTACGTCGGAAAAGCTCCTAAAGGAACCAAAACCAATTGGATCATGCACGAGTACAGACTACTAGAGACTTCTCGAAAGCACAACTCCTCTCGAGTAAGTAAAATTATAGAACCAATCCATGATCAATTCAAATTTAACACATAAAATTGTTCTGTGCTATGACCCTCTTGTATACATAGTAGATAGATATATAAAGAAATAAGGGCGGAGCTAGAATTTCAACCTCGCTCTTGAGCTAAACTAAAGGTGGTAGTGTAGGCATTAATTTGAGGAGTGGGTTAGCAAGTTTTTATGAGCTAAAACTTATGACAGTCATGTATGTAGCTCCGCCCTGCCTTTTGTACTATATTATAGGCTATTATTAAATAAAGTCTAATAATTAATCATGCAATTCTTGGAGAGATTAATTGGTTGAAGATTGAGAGTACTTATTTGTTTTTTGTTTGATTCAGTTGGACGAATGGGTTCTATGCCGAGTTTACAAGAAAGGATCAGCGTCTCATCATCATCATCAGAAGGCATTGCTGAATTCGAGTCTTTCGAATTCTAACGATCAGCAGAGCGAATTCTCTTGCAATTCGTCTAATTCAACAAATTCCTCATCACAATTTGATGACATTATTGATACATTGACAGAAATTCAAGATCGGTCTTTCGCTCTTCCGCGAATCAACTCTTTGAAATCATTTCAAGATCAGAAAATTGTGAACAACAACAACAACAACTGTTACTCTCAAAATCTGATGAGTTCATGTAAATTGGATTGGGGTAACGGTTTGCCAACTGGGATGACGGAATATGCTACTAACGGCGCTCATCACGGCGTGGGATTGGGTAGTGAGTGTGGTAACGTGTACTATCCGTCTGTGCCGCCGTTAGAGGACGAAGTGGAGAGCGGAATCGGTCCTGGCTCGGCTGGGGCGACTCAGTTCTACCGCGCTGACTCGCTCGACCCGTTTGGGTTGCGGTACGTGATGACGCAGCAGGTGCCAGGTGGAGCGTGGTAGAGTTGTAAATATGTGACATTCTTTGGGTCAGTCTTGGGAGAAGATTTTGTTGGTTCGGTGAAGACTGAAGACTGCTTTAGACGACGCAATGCCCCGCAATGCGACAAATTTGTGCGCTAATCGCGTGTAATGATCGGACGGCGAAGGAGGAGTTGATGAGACGTGGAAGGACACGATTGGTTTAGAGAAGGAAAAATGAATTATCCGGGATTTTTACTTTGGGTAATTCATGGACTGTATTGTGACTCTACATGCGGTAGAGGGAAAATATGTTGAACTTTGAAATGTATTATTTATGTACAGTTTAGTATAGAATTTGGTAGACTTTTCCATTTATGATTGAAAATATATACAAACGTGATTATATATAATATAATGAAATTGTCAAAGGAGTCTCTATCGAGGTAGATAAGGCATTAATTTATGTTTGATTCGTGTTAGAGTCGTTTATTAAAAAAATTATAATAAACAATGAGAGAGTATAAACTCAAGTTTTTCAAACAAAATAAAGAATTAAAGGGTAAGAGGAATATGACTAATGTACTTATTCAAAAAGTAAATTTTGACACTCCAATAAAAAAAAAAAAAAAAATTTCGGTATCCAATAGTCAAGGTATTTGTACCTTTTTCAAATCATTCTTACTTTGATTTGATTAGTCTTATGAGAATTAATTAGTCGGACGTTCTAATTAAACTTTGAAATTACTGTTTAGTACCTACATACACTTGTTTTCTTAAATCAACAAATTAAGACACATTAATTTTAACAGGAATTACTTCAGTTTGAGATATTGGCGCATTTCAATGCTCAATTATATGTACCAATCAAAAAAATGTCAATGTATTTGTGGTATTAGGTCTGGACGGTGTAATAAAGCTTATAAGTCGCTTACCAAAAAAAAAAGTCTATATGTTCCTCTATTTTTTCAGTTAAGTATAAATTTTTCTCGAAACCCTAGATCTAATGACTCCACAACACTGATTTTCTTTATTTGAAGTCATCGTATAGTAAAAATGTAAAAGTAGGTTAGGAATCTCTCTACCACTTCATCAGCGTATGGAGCCTAACTGGGTCGACGAGGGTGAGGTGTCATCAAAACGCGTGGTCAGTCTAGCTGGGTTGACCTTTTTGGTGGACAAAATAATATATAGGAGGTCATACCGATTAACGAACAATGTTTTGTATATATATAAAACGCATTTTATATAAAACTTGGCGACCTACTTGTTTCCGGATTTTAGTATTATTACAAATAAATATCAATAAAGTCTCGTTTTCTATTAAAAAAAAGCATATTTATGAAGATTTGGATCGAAGGTAAAAACTCGCTCTGATTTTTTACATATATATTTTAGTAATCAATAAAATTTTGGAGCACCGAATTAATATTACTTTGTTCGAGATTGATAGAAAGTGGCGGTCATGAATAAGAGCACAAAAAAAAAAAACTACAGTATATAACTTTTTTTTGTCTAAAACAAATGCCACTTAATTAATCAGGCTTTGCATCTTCTATAAGTAACTTTTTTCTATGGCAAATCGAGTGCACTTAAAGTCTCAAAGGTATAGTTCGAGATTTTAATTCATAAACATTTTGTTGCAATTTTTTTTATAAGAAAAAAATAATTTTTTTGCATCTATCAAAATTTAAATTTATGACCTCTTACTTTTAATTTTTATATCAAATTATTACACCATCCACTTGATTGATGCATTTTGTTAAAATTTTAAAGTACATATGTATATTGAAATGGATGAGGTATAATTACCTATACAAAAAAGACAAACTAATAAGCTTTGGTCATACTCTTATAATCTTATAATCATACAAGCCACCTCATCAAATGATGGATGACACCGTTCACACGCGATCCATCGACGTTGATAACCACGATGTCAGCATTACATGGCATCACTATCACCACGACACTTGCCCTTCGATTTTAAAGCTCAAGTGTTCAAATTCCTTGGCGACTATGCCGACACAAGACTTTTTCGAGAACTTGAAAGATCAACTGGGGACTTGTAACTTCGCACGTGGTCTCATCTGTTATTATCACGTGCCTTTTACGCCGCAAGTAACGTTGCATACGCAAGTCCTACGTTGTGTTAGATGCATTCGTGTGTAGTTGCTATTGGCTCGTGCATGCCATCTACTCATCATGACTCATGAGTAGATCTGTTTATGGCCAGGGCCGGGCATGATAACTTTAGCCGAAACCCATCCCCATTATATATATACGGGCCACGCATAGGCCAAAGCTCGGTTCGTATAAAAAAATATAAAGCCCAAATCTAACCCTTCAAATTTATAAATAAATATATTTAAAAATTTTAAAAATTTAAAAAATTTAAAAAATAAATTATTTATTCATTTAATAAGTCTTTTATGAACTTTTTTGACATTGTATGCATTTATATATGTATATAGTATATTCATATATTCTGTAAAAAAAAGAGGAATAGCTTAAATGGTAAATATCACTTAATGTTTACATTCAAACCTCTCATACAAACACTTGTTATTTTATAATATATTAGTTATAAACTTATATTTAAGGTCGAGTCCGAGTCGGACTTGAGCTTTTTAAAGTGGCCAAAGCTCAACCCATTTTAAAGCGAGCATATTTAGGCTCGGGCCCGGGTTGAATTTTTTTGGAAAAAAGTTGTCTGAACTCGATTATTTGTTCACAAGTTTAGGCAGGTGAGCAAGTACACGAGCCTATGATCAAGTCTACTCACGAATCATTGCCTACAAGTTCACAAGTGAAGTCCCTTGCCCCTTGAAAAAAAAAAAAGAAGAGAAGTGATAGAATGACAACACCATCACCATGTCACACCGAAAGACACATTGCTTTTGCAAGTCATCCATGCGCACTTTGAGATATGAGCGTACACATATTCCAATGCATAAATATGTAGATAGAGGTCATATAAAAAGCTCTTATGAGCCAATATATCTTGTAGGGTGATATTATTGTTGTCATTCTAATATGTTTCAAAAAAAAAAAAAAAGTCCCTAGCTAGATTTTTTTTTTTTGAAAAAGCCCAACATGCCCACTTTATTTCATCATTGGCACTGGCGGACCCACTGCATTACATAATGAGTTGCTCTATCTTGTAGCCCAAGGCAACTCATGGAACAGCCCCTTGAATTATTGGTTATCTAACAATTTCTCCTCTTTATTATTTAAAAAAAAAACAGTTTATCCTCTTTTTTAGTTTGATTACACGAATATTGTGAACATAAATGCTACAATGGCACCCCTAAATTAGAAAGCTCCTTAACTATCAGCTATCACGAAATGTACTTAAAATTATGTGCTTATGCATATCAAAATTTATAGTATAGAACTCGATCGGATTGCCACAACGGTAAGGACGAAGGCGATATTATGTGAGTTAAGCGTACGACCTCGATTTCAATTATTCGGTGTAGCATGCAAGATTACTCGGGCTACTGAAGTACGCTCAAGTCGATTGCACCAGAGCCTCGTGAGAAAAGTCAAGTAGCATGAAGATATATAAAAAAATATAATATAGTGATTCATGAGCATTAAATAAAGGCGACGTCATATATTTTAGCTCCTACAAAAAAAATATGGTGTCAATATTCTTGAACTTTTCCTCTAAAAATATTAATCCAACACAATTAAGCATATGTGCTTCATAATGTTGGATAGCAAATTAATTAACATATTTGGAGAGAATCATCACAAAACGCTAATAAAAATCTCTCGTTAATTGTACCCCAAAAAAAAACTCTCATTAACATCATGAAAAAGGGAAATTATGTTTACCAAAAAAAGAAGGGAATTACATATAGGCATGCATGTCTCAATCAGAGAAAAGTGTTTCCCCTTATTTCCCACATGACAACTAGGCATGTGGCGGTTATATTACTCTTGCATCACGTGAAACAAGTGCTTGGAATCTCATTCGATAACAACAAATTTTCTTTGGACGGTGCTAGAATGAAACCCTAGATAACTCACACCCCACCTAAAACCCCTTAAGGCCCCTGCACAACATTTCGTCCCCACCTCGAGATGCAAACTTACGCATTTTGATATTAAAAATACGATTGGTTAAGAGGTGTTAGTTGGGGTGTGAGTTCTAAGGGTGTCATTCTAGCATTTTCATTTTTTTCTTTTTTCTCGAAGAACATGTAGGGTGGTAGAACAGTGAGAGCAACCTCTATCGGCAAAAGTCTTAAAGTTTTTTATGCATTCCAAATAGTCAAATCAGATTGCTCCTCTGTATTTTTTGTAACTCTTATTTGTTATATGCTTATATACAAATAAAGGAGTACTTTCGCCTCTGTTTTATCAAAAAAATTAGATACCTCTTCTTAAGAGATGAGGGAACACATCATCCCACCACAACCCTCTTGCTTAATATATAGATTTTCATTTTTTTTTTTTTTGTAAATCTATAAAAATCGACATATTAACCCAAGTGGGTTGGCCTAATACTTAGGACGAAGGCGAGACTGGTAATCTTTTTCCACAATCTCGAGGTTTATAAGACTAGTTAAACAAATGTTTGGATACTCATAGTTAAATAAAAAAAATTGACAATTTTTTTTTAAAATCAACATATTCAAAGTTACATTTTTTTTCCTCTCTCCATGGGTGTGGACTCATCTCCTAGATAGGATCCTTGGATACTGGGCTTAAGCCCACCAATTTGGCAGTATCCAATAACAAATATGTTACTACTCACTAGTCAGTAGTCGCTCATAATTATGGAGTATTTATGATGGATTAACATTAAAAAAAGTAAGATGGATTAATGGATTCATGCGCATTCAATGATATGCTATATATACATGTTCAAACTATGAATATGTGTGTTGTTTAAGTAGTAGACAAGTTAACTTGTGACACATTAATTAGGAGGGACTAAATTTGATCTATGTAGCCAACTCCAATTAATTTGAAAATGAGGTTGTATATGTTGTTGTAGTTGTTTTAGTTGTTGTTGTCGTCGTCGACTATATATTATTCATAAGAATTTGATAAATGCATGTGATATATATTATATCAAATTTATGCATACATGCATATTAGTATTCAATTTAATTAACATGTCAAATGCTTTAAATTTCGCTTTGTTATTTCGACTTTATCTTACGAAACTTGTAATAATTACTATTGAATTGAACTATATTTTTTATTAAATTCCCTTTTATTAGTTTTAAGCAATATTTCTTAATATAGTTTGTACTAACTTTTAATTGTCATCATTTCTATTTTTTCCAAATCCAAAAAGCTAGCAATAGAGAGTGAGCTTGATATAGCGTGTGATTTTGGCTTTTGTTGATTCATCTCATTATTAATTTTTTTTTTTTTAAAGTAACGAGACTTTTTTTTATTATAGCCCAAAAGTGAATACGTGGAATACCTTTTCCCTAAAATAAAGTCGAAAAAAACCCCGATCAATATAGTGGGGAAAAACACGTCGTCCCTAATAATACCTCATATCCCCCATAATCGTGGCGAGTCAATGATGCAAACTCGCATCGATATGGTGCCGTACTCCCGCCGAATCAATTAGGTTGAACCCGCGATCGACCATCCGGGATTACAAAAGTGGGAAAAGAAAATTACATGAGTGAGCTTCCCTAATTACAAACTACCCAACCCTTATCTCCCTTCACTTTAAGTAGACTATCTCATAAAAGTGCCAACCATGGCCCCCTACGTTGCATTCCTTTTACACCCCTGAAACTCTCGAGCTTTCGTACACCACCATTCTACGTTTTGTTTTATAGAGTCCCGAATTTCCTGCCAAGGCCGTTCATCTGATCAAAAATTCGCCGATTCCGTTCGAGCCAAATACCCCAAATTAATGCCAACACACCGTTCCTCCAAAGAATCTTTCTTTTGAGCCCTGAGCATGCAGTTATTGTCTCCCTTATGAGAGCATCAATCCTACAAGGTTCCACCCAACAAATACCCAATTCTTGTAGCAGCCACCACCATATTGAGCTGGTAAATTGACAATTTAAGAACAGATGGTCCAAGGATTCATCAGTCTCTCTTATTGAGCACACACCATGATGGGTGCAAGCAGTTGTTAGGGTTCCTCTTTTGGACATACCAGGAAGTCTTTATAATTCTACTAAAGCATTAAATATTCGCATATTCTTTGTACTACAAGAAAAACACTTTTTAAGAAATGTGGTTGAAAGTTATATTGCTAAAACTTAATTAATATATAATTAATATATTTTAATATATTATTAATTTCAAAACTTTAGATGTGATATATGGTTTATCAAGTACTATAAATTTAATAATGCAAAAATCATAATATTATTATATGTAAAGTTTTTTTTATTTTTTTTATTTTAAGTATAACCTATTGTGTAGGTAATTATTGTGAATGCAATAAATGTGGTATTAAATCAAATTTATACATACATGCGTACAAGTATTCAATTTAATTAGCATGGTCAAATGCTTTAATTTTCTGATTCGTTATTTTAAATTTGTCTTACGAAACTTATAATTACTGATTATTAATTGAATTGAACACTATTTATTTATTAATTTTTTAATTAATTTTCAGCAATATTTCTTAGAGCTAATAACAAAAAAAAACACGAATTATTGAGTTTTTTTGCAAATCTAAAACAAACTTTGTATGTTTTCAAATCTATCACAAATTATATATATATATTTTTAAAATCTATCACATATCCTAATTTGAGCTTAAATAAAAGAGATAATCAGTCTAACTCATCACAACTAGTGTGTTCTCAACTGAAAAAAGTAAATTTGCAATCTCTTTATCTGCCATCTTCTTATCTTACTCACCGTACTTCTCATCTTTATTTCACATAAAAAACTCAAAGCACACACTAATTATCCCATAAAGAGGCATCTAAGCATTATTAAACGAATTGACAAGTTCAATCTATTTATTTGTTGGTTCTTAAAAACTAGTCTTAAATTTAGGCGACTTAACGATCCCGCATTCAAATCTAATATGCACAGGCCATAGAGGATAATGAGACTGAAGAAGAAAAAACATATGCCCAAGTCGCCATCATTAAATCTTATGGACGTGCGAAGTTGCAATTTTTTTTTACTTGAGGATGCACAAATTACATTGAATTAAGTTGATTGGTAGGTGTCTTAATTAAGCTCAAATTAGGATGTGTGATAGATTTTAAAAAATTTATGAAGTTTGTGATAGATTTGAAAAGATACAAAGTTTGTTCTAGATTTGTAAAAATACAAAGTTTGTGGTAGGTGTATTTTTTTGCTATTAACCCTATTTCTTAGTATGGTTTGAAATTGTAGTAACACAATACATTACGAATTTCACACTATTGTGGTTATGGTTTAATACCACTTGCTCGATTTCTTCATTAGAAGATTTAGGGTTAGTGCGGTTATGGATGAAATCCAAATTGATATCGATGTGTTAAATAAAGAAATTGTCATCGATTTGTTAGATGAAGAAATTAATAACCGTCTGAGCAGCAAAGATCGAGGCAAAGAACAGATGAAACTTTTTTTTTGGAAAAAAACAACACTCACCAAGGTTTGAACTCATAACCTATTCCTTTCAAATCTCATACCAAATCATTGGACCACCCAATTAGTTGGTAAGAACAGATGAGACTTACCATCACGATTGACACATTGGGCAATGACGTCACAATACGTTCTTATCGGAGAATACGGGAAGTGTAAATCATTTGTTGAGTCGTATTTAAATTAATTGTGGAATTATCAATTAGTTGACATTTCTCTTTAGAATGAATAATAATCTCAGAGTTTTATTACTCTAATTGTATGAAAAAACTTATTTTACAACTAAGTTGATAAGAATCTTGTCAAATCACATTAAATATATACATAATTAATACATAAGTAAATATACACATACCTTTTAAAAACTAATAATAGATTAAGACGTATTAATTCGGTTTTTATAACGCAGTACTATTCAACCATATTTCTTTAGTGTCTTAAAAAGCAACTTTAATTTCTTGCACTATTAAATGATGATAATATGCATGACCTCCTAATTATACAAGATTCTTTTAAATTAAATTTAATACAGTTCATTATATATTATGAAAAATTCAATAATTTGATATATTTTAATTAATATTAATTTAAAATTTCATAAGCTTTTGATCAATAATTAGAAAGAATTTCACTTAGCAAGCTAGTTAGGAAAAGATAACTAGATAATTAATTAAGGATTATCCTTTAGCTACAAAGTCATTAATTACTTAATTATACAACGACGTATGTACATGTTGACGTAAAATATAAAGTATAAACTGCTCTCCCAACTACTGTAACTCTTTTTTTATATATTTGAAAGAAACTACAGCTTACACATTATAAGATTCGAACTCCTGACCTCTCACCTAAGTAACTTTATACAAAATAGTAAGCCATCAACTTGGTTGGTTCAAATTAAGACTCAAACTCTAATAGTGCTCAAGAGCTAGACATCTAATTTCTTACCATCAAATTACCAAATATATGCTCGTTGGTTTTGTGAATGACTTTCAAATGCGTGAATAACAATACTAAGTCGCAACACATTGCACAACAGCTCGTGTGACGTGTAGGCCCACATCAAAATAGGGTTTTAGGTGTCTTTTTATGAAATTTTGATATGAAATCCACACGCCAAATCAACTGTTGTGCACTTGCTTCTGACTTAATGTTGTCGTTGTAGCATTCCGGAGTTTAATTTAATAGTATACTGGATGTAATTTCAGATGATATGCGAAAAAAATGTTGTGCGAGGCCCATGACCTTGTTGCGAGCAAATGATTCATTTCTCCATATGTTGCGGGGAGTGCGAGTGCGTGTGCTTGTGACGGTTCCAGTGTCTCTCACTCCCACCCCCATTAAAAACGCGTGACATCGAAACTGTGCAAGCAGTTCCAACGTCCTTCCAACCTCCATACATGCATCCATCCATCTCAAATACTCCAAACACTTTTCCAACTCTCACTTGCATTTTTAGCTCCATCTGGTACGTGGGACCCACACCCACGCGTGTCGACATCGTACCCGTCGAAAACCTCCACGTGTCACCCGATTAACCCCTCCATAATCCCTGGACCCACCCCTACTTTTATCCCCACCACTATGATATCTTGTAGAGCTAGCTAGCTAGCTATAGCTAGCAACTCCAACCCTCCTTGATTTCTTCATGAATGATATTGAATAATCTCCTTCAATTTCTACTTCTTAGTAGCTTGTTTGTTTGATTAGATATTGTGCTCTCAATTTTGGTCAGGCTTTAGGAGTAGTAGTTTATAATAGTAGTATTTGATGGAAAGCACTGACTCTTCATCTGGTTCACAGCAGCCTCAGCTGCCACCAGGCTTTAGGTTCCATCCAACTGATGAAGAGCTTGTGGTTCATTACTTGAAGAAGAAAACCTCCTCGGCGCCTCTCCCCGTCGCCATCATCGCCGAAGTAGATCTCTACAAGTTCGATCCGTGGGAGCTCCCAGGTATATATATACATATATATATATATATACAAGCACTGATGCACCGGATCTCGTCAGAACTCATTCGACGAATTCATATTTATTAATTAGAACTACTACTTATAAATATTGTGGATGTAGGGAAGGCGACTTTTGGGGATCAAGAGTGGTATTTCTTTAGTCCTAGAGATAGGAAGTACCCGAACGGGGCGAGGCCTAATCGAGCTGCGACGTCCGGGTACTGGAAAGCGACCGGAACCGATAAGCCGATTATGTCTTCATCTGGTGGAAATCAAAAGATTGGAGTGAAGAAAGCTTTGGTTTTTTATGGTGGAAAGCCCCCTAAAGGAATCAAAACTAATTGGATCATGCATGAATATAGACTCATCAATGATGGTAATCAAAGTAGTACTAGTACTACTATTGCTTCAAGGACCATTGCCCCTCCTAACATCTCAAACAAGAAGAATTCTTTAAGGGTACGTAATTATAATCATGCACCACTTAATGATGTGATTAATTTGTTAGCTTAATTATGTGTTTGTTGCTTAATTAATTGTGATTAAATTTGGGTTTTGTAGCTTGATGATTGGGTTTTATGTCGAATTTACAAGAAGCACAACTCTACTCAACCGAGGCCAATATTGGAACACGAGTGCAACAGAGAAGAACAAATATTGGGAGGACATGCAACAGTGTCACAACAGCTTAACATGCCTACAAAGCACATAAATAATTGTGACTTGTTGCTTGAAAACAATGAGAATTTCTTTGAAGGCATGTTAAATGAAGGCATGACCAGCACCACCTCTTTGTCACAATTGGTCTCATGTAACAATTCTAATAAGCCAGAGCTCTCTATGGCCACCGCCGCCGCTGGCGCCACTGCTACTACCACCGCGACGACAAAACGAAGTCTCCAAACTCCATATTGGAATAATGAAGAGGGATTAACAAACACCAACAATTCATCATCTAATAAGAAGCTCTTTCAAGCCGATTTGAACAGCGGAGGAGGAAGTGCCACGGTCGCGAATTTTCTCAATCACATTCCACAAGGGCCATCTTTTAATGGCCAGCATTTGCTTCTTGGATCACTTGGAGATGGCAGTAGTGCTAATGTTCTTAGGCAACCATTTCAGATCTCAGGCATCAACTGGAGTTCTTAATTAGTGTATGCATTCAAGTTGGTATAATTATACTACATTAATTATCTGACACTGATCATACACAAAATCTTACTTAATTACACACATGATTTGATCATGTATATCAAATTAATTAATTAGGTATTTGATTAATTCCATTATGGTTCATGCAAGGCACGTAATTAATTTTCCAGTGCAAACAATCTAATTAAGATATTGACTATCTTCATAATATATAGCGTAATTGATTTATAATGGTTGCAGGGTATGAAATAAAAGTCCTTTGTTAAATTTATATATTTTTCTTCAATCCATGGATCGATGAATTAATAAAATTAACTTTTCCGCGTAATTTATTTCGTTTACATACATAGATATATTTTGCGCGTGCGCGTGTTAAAAGCAGTGTAAAGAAATAGGATGACAAATTTTGAAAAATAAACAAAGTTTGGAAAGATGTGTTAACAATTAATATATAGTCTCACATTCGGTATTCAATTATACTTCCTCACAAAATTGGAGACTTTATCATGTGCTTTATATGTCAAAATGTATACTTAATTGATTAAAGAGATAACATGACTAGCCAGTTAAAAAATATGTATATTGACTAAGGATAATGATCATATAGTCGTCGAAAGTATATTAATTTAATTAGTTGCAATATAAATGGGCATCGAGGCATGAATGATTTTTTATTTGAAATTTCTTTCACACGAGACCAATTCATGCATGCTATGTCAATTCTTTACAAATTTTTTTTTAATATAGACATGAGAAATGCAAGGATGACCTGCCAGGGACACCTGGTCAACGCACCTGGTGACCTGGCGGGTGACGTGGACACTTGGGTCCCACTCCCAAACAATCCCATCTCTTTACAACTTTTGGTTTTTTTTTTTTTTAAAAAAAAAATATCACCTCGGTCAATCTCTGTTGCAATGACGTGATTGCTGACAATATGGTCATGTCAGGGTGTCATTCTGTCTGACAGCAGTAGGTGGCTCACACTAAAACAGAGCCAAATTCAAATTTTGGATTGTTTTCTCTAACTAAAACACCCAATCTCCTCTCCTAAAGTTATGGTTGCAGAGGCAGAGCTGAAGTCAAAGTGAAGTCCGGTGAAGAAGACAACATATCAATAGGTGGTGGTGCGAATAAGTAATGCCATTTGTTGTCGGGATTTAGGTTGATACTTAGTTTTTCTCAAGCAAGTGAAATTGTCAGTGGTTAACAATTTTAGTAGATAAATGTTCTTGCATCAAATAGGGCGCTCCGCTGCCCTCCAACCAAGTGTGGCTGCTCAGCTCCGCTCTGGGGTCATAGCTTTGTAATTGATTGTGACTGGTTAGAGTCATTTTTCTTAAATTAATATTCCACATTACTTGCAGGAATATGTCATGGATTGATGAAGATGATGAATCTTTTTATTGTATGAATTGTGCCTACGACAATCACTATCAAGAAAATTGTCCATTGAATATCCAACACTATTTGGTGGATTTGATTACATTATGTATGATGAGAATGATTGTGGCAACAGTTCCGGAAGTGAAGGGTAACATCTACAAGGGTGTATCAGCAATTTCAAGCCAATACGAAATGTGGAGCCAAATGCAACTATAGTGTAATGTTGTTTAATGATGTTAAATGATGTTATTGTGTTGTTTATGGTTTAACAGTTGCAATCGGTGGTTCAACAGAGGTAGAAGGAAAAAAAGACTCGCAAACTGCGAGCAAGGCAATTACTCCATGAACCTATGTTTAACTTACTTAATGGTGATGGTGACTATAAACTTGGGGGGATTAATTTAACTTTACGCGTGTCTTTGAACTTGGGTTTATGTGTGTTTGCCGTGATGGCATAAGACTTTCGTGATGGTGTCTTTGAAGTTGGGTTTATTTGTGTCTACCATGATGACATAAAACTTTCGTGATAGTGTCTTTCAACCTGAGTTTAACTTAGTCGTATGTGTAGTTGTCTATATTTTGGTTTATTTTATGGGATTAAGTTGCTTTGATGACATCAATATGATTATGTTTACTCTTGGTTGTCTTGATGCCATATTGCTGAATTTTTTCTCAAGTCACAAACATTTCTAATTGTCGCTTCAACAATTTCAACAAGTGGGAGGATCTACGCTGAGGACGTGAGGACGTATATAAACGCAACAAATGTTCGAAAACATAAAGGCGAAGGTGAACAACTTCATTCAGAACAATCAAACACAAACTTCTTTCAAACCAAACTATAAAATAGTAAAATTGCGTGCTTTCGATTACATTGCTAAACCATAAACAAGACAATAACATTCACATCTCATCTTAGCTTGAAATTGCTGATACACCCTTGCAGATGTTACCCTTCACTTCCAAAATTGCTGCCACAATCATTCTCATCATATATAATGTAATCAGATCTACCAAATACTGTTGGATATTTCATGGGCAATTTTCTTGATAGTGATTGTCGTAGGCACAATTCATACAATAAAAAGATTCATCTTCATCAATCCATTACATATTCCTGTAAGTAATGTAGAATATTAATTTAAGGAAAATGACTCTAACCAACCACAATCAACTACAAAGATATGACCCTAGCTAGAGTGAAACTGGACAGCCACACTTGGCTGTAGGGGAGCGGAGCGCCCTATTTGATGTAAGAACATTTATCTACTAAAAATGTTAACTGCTGACAATTTGACTTGCTTGAAAAAAACTAAGAACCAATCTAAATCACGACAACAAATGGCATTACCTGTTCGCACCACTACCTATTGATATGATGTCTTCTTTATGGGACTTCAACTTTGACTTCATCTCTGTCTCTGCAACCATAAGTCTAAATCTTAAGTTTGATAAAAAAAATTCCTCAAAGAACAGAAACTTTGTGTGACTGATGTTTGGTAAGACAACTTAAGATCAAGAAACAAAACCAAACCTAGTGGAGCTGGGCTGGGCATCCACACTTGACTTCAACTCTTCACTTGTGACTTCAACCATAAATCAAGAAAACAGGTGAAAAAGGTGAACGAATACCTTCAAAATTAAGGGCGACACAATCGAAACCAAAAGTCCACACGGTAAGCATCCACACAACAACTATGACTCCCTTGGTCTTCAAAATTAGGGCGCTGCGAGCAAACTATGACTGATGTTTAGTAAGAGATACAAAGAAGAAAGAATGAGACCTTCAAATCGATAAAAACACACAAAATATGGTAGAATGAACTCACCTTCATCTGGACTAAACTCTGCTTTGGACTTCACTTCTATTAGCTCTGACCAAGAATTCGAGCAAACTGGTTCTCTTGTTCTTGCTGCGGTAGAGAGGAGGAGGATGAAAAAATTTGGAATAAGAGATTGGGTTTGAATTGTGAGACGAAATGTGTTTAAGGAGGCACATTGGGTGTTTTGGTTAGAGATAACATTCCAAAATTTGAATTTCGTGCCTTTTTCTCGGTTTCATGTGAGTCAGCTTTAGCTGTCAGACTGAATGGCATCCTGACATGGTCGTACTGTCAGCAGTCACGTCCGAGCAGCTGAGACTGACCAAGGTGACAAATTTTGAGAAAAAAAAACAAAAGTTGGTCAAAGAGGTGGGATTGTTTGGGAGTGGGACCCAGATGTCCATGTCACCCGCCAAGTCACCGGGTGCTTTGACCATATGTCCCTAGCGGGTCATCCTAGCATTCTCTCATAGACATAGTGTAGAGAATATCCGTGTTGAGGACCTACCCATGTTATGCATGTATTCTTTGTAATCAAATATTGTATTTGTGTGAGTGATTCTTCTTAATTGGTCCGCTCGAAATATTAATGTTTGCACACCAAACTTAGGGTTCTGATGCAATGATGGTTTGTCGTGTTGAAACTCTATATCGACTTGCTTTATTAAACCATATCATATATACTACGTACACAAGTATAATAAGTAGTCGTCTTTGAAATACTTTAAAACGCAATTCTCGTTTTTTCATCTTATCTTCTTTTGACTTGAAATCAAATATTCCGTTTTCCTTTTTGATTATGTCATTGTCATTGAGTTTTGAATAAAATTGTTATGTTTTAAGTATGGTCTCTATTGGAACAATGTATAGCTAGAAAGCCCAGAAAGTTGTATTTTGCTTTACCACAGTACCTTGCACACAATAGGACAACTACTTTTATTTATTTATTTATTTTTTTGATAGGAAACTACTTTTAATTTTTGATAAGAAAGAAGCCAACTAATTAATTAGCTAGCACTTCCATCAATTTCTTTTGAGGTAGTACTATTTAGACTCATGAGTTCGGACTCAAAACTTTTTTAATTTTAAATATATCCTCGAGTAATTAATGAAACAACCATAATCACTAGTAAAATTCTTTTGATACCCCTTAAATATTTATAAAATTTTTAAAAACCTCCATATGAGTCCGGACTCATAAATCCAAGTAGATTTATCGTTTCTTTTGGGTAGATATCACTCTATCAATTTGCCCTCATTGATGATACATGAACGACTACAATATCTTACTCAAATAATCACGTATCAAAATTATTGCATGAAAATCATTGCATGTGTTTATATATAATATAATAAATAGAGTACCGCCTCCTTCTATAAAAAAAAACTATTGCATGAGCTACTTGCTATAAATTAAATAATAAAAAGATTGGAATGATGCATAAAATCGCAAGAAGCTACATTTCTCAAAACCGTTTATTCATCTATATATATACACCAAACCGCTCATATCAAGATCCTATTTTTAAGGGATTATCAACATAAAATACTTAATTTAATGATGTAGCTTGCGTGTATATATATATATATACTAGTTTATGAAGCGTGCTACGCATGCCTGAACCTCGCTCGCTATGCTCGCGCGAATTTAATTTATTTTACGCTCTCGAGAATTAAATTAATTTAATAATTTATTTTTATTATCCAAAAATTAAATTACTTCAATCTATTCTAACTTTTTTGAAAATTAATTATAATTATTTTGAATTTAATAGCTAACTTACTTATGCTCAAAAGATTAATTTACATATTACTTCAAAAAATATCTTAAATGTTGCATTACTTAGACTATAATAAATTAAGACTCATTCCTATAAAAAATGTACTTAAGATGTTAATTCAAATGCAACGGTCATAGTAAGGCTTTTATATCAATTGTGTTCTTATTCGTTTCCTTCAAGCGCATGAAAGAAAATTAATGAATACGGCCCCACCAAATGTAATTAATTTAAGAAATAAGGGACAAAATTGTATTTTTATGAAGATATATAGAGTTTTTTTTTTGTAATAAATTGATTTCAAGTTGGATACGAAAAGATGAGGGACGAAATTGTATTTTTACAAATAATAAGCAAGAGATCGATAGAGAAAAAATAAAATAGGGGACATCAAAAATTTGGAAATGACAATTTTGTGATTTCAAGTTAAAGGAAAAAAACATTATTTGTGCTTTTAATATATATAGGTATATATATATATAATTTTTTTTGAGAATTGTACCTGTAAATATATAATTCAAATTAAATAATGTTTTCATAAACATGCATATAATTAACTTCTCCAAGTTGTAAAAGATATTGGTTGGTGTCATTTTCATGATGAACTGATAAGGCCTTGCATAGTATTTTCCATGACGTGTTTATATGTTGATATATGATATATCAATGGCAACTTTAATTTGTTGACAATAATGGCATGGTCTATCCATTCCAAGGATTATCCAACATTAATTTTTGCATTTCCTCCAATCCCTAATTTTCCTTGTATGTAGATTAGAAAGTGACAAAAAATGGTTTGAAACTAAATAGAAATATATAATTTTAACACTCCGGCAATGCCAGCACACCACAACACACACAGTCTACACAGACACGCACACACCTCACATCAACTGTCAGTGTTCACTTCGGAATGCAGGCTTACACATCTTGAGATTCAAAATACGGTGGGATGTGGAAGTTGTGATATGGGGATGTTATATATTCTAGAATTCTTCATATATACTATATCTACTATACTTAATAAGTACGAATAATTAATCTTTCGACCGTCACTCTTAATTAAGTCTTTCAACCGTTACTTAAATGTATTATCTTAACCTTAATTAATGACATAATCAGTATTTCAACCGTTACTTGAATTTAATTAATATTTTTATCCTTGATTAAGTCATTCAACCTTCACTTAAATTTACTATTATACCTATAATTAAAGGCTTTTCCATTATTAAATTCAGATAATTATAATTAATTGTCAAAAAAGTCTGAATAAAAATTAATTTGTATATTTCTAGAATATAAAAATAAATTATTAGATCAATTAAATTCCTGTGAGCGCAGTGAGCAGGTTCAAATGTGTCAGAAACTAGTATATATATATATATAAATTCTACAATGGAGCCAAATATATACACATGCATGAGAACCCCGCTAAATATGTTGTGCATTAAATGCATATATAGACCAATGTATATCATAAACTTCAATAAAGCTTTTAGATTTGTCACAAATTATTATTTTCTTCTTTAGATATATTTTATAAAGTAGGAGTTGCAGTGCTCTAATTGCACTACAATCTTTAACTGAAAAAAAAAAAAAAAAAATCTTTATACTAAAATTCATTTGGGCCTCATGTTTTGGGCTTTGCCCATTTTGAAAAAAAGGACCGACCATACGTTCTAACTTTTTTTTTTTTTGGAAAGGAAGTATCAATTCTAACTTAGGTTGAAGAAGTGATGAGAAACAAGGAAATTGATGCTCATGAAGATACCTTACTCAACTTAGGCTCTGTACAATCTTGCTTAAATTAAGTTAAAAGTAACTTATGGTATAAAAATTAAGTTTTTTTTTTCAAATTATCAGAAATAAATAATTTTGCTCAAAATGAATAACGACACATACAATAATGCTCCCACAAAAGAAATACAAGAATAAAACCCCATCACTACGCATATGGTGTGGCCGACACTCCATCATCGCCAACTCAGCTAAGCCGACTCCGCAGTAATTAAGTGGAATAACAATATAACACCCCTCGAGAACATTACTTAGCTACATTGATTAAGCTCTACTCGATCTACACAAGTTACAACATATGTACATGCAAAAACTCAAATGAAAGTAAACTACTTCATCGATCTCACCCCTTTTCGGCGGGCAATTCTAAGTGAAAAAACTTAACACTCCAACGTCGAAAGCTAAGCAAAGCAAAGCACTTTTTTACGGATTTGTCCAAGATGGGCCCCGCCCTGTCCGTCCAATAAATGGGCCGGATCATTGCATGGCCTCGCTAGACGTCCACCTGTCTCTGGCCCACCTGTCCACCGCTTTGTTCGCTTCGTGATGGTATTGTTGGTATTGTTAGTAGTCATTACTCCCAACCCCTCTAACCGTGATTCCATTAATCCATTATGTTGATACCTCCATTAATTAATCCCAACAATGCTCATTGCCTCATACTAGCATTAGTCATCATTAAATGTTCTAGCCAAATACTCCTATACAAACATCTATCCTAACATTCTCTTCCCACATCAAAATCCATTGCAGTAAAATTAAGTAAAAAAATATTAGCGTGCTTTAGGCTTGACAACCGCATTATACGATGCACTTCCTGCATGCATCTCGAGGTGCATAGAAGATGCACGTCAAATGCGTGTCATCTATGATTCAATTTTTTGCAACATTTTTAACACCAGTTATTACTTGGATAACTTTGATGATACTGTGATAAAATCAACTGATTAAAATTGAATTTATCTAGAAATAGCAGCAGATAAGGCTACCAAATTGGTTAGGTGCGCTACAATTCGCTCAACGTATTATTTTATTAAAAAAAATGCTTGTACTTTATATGATTAAATCTCATCACACATGCATGAGGAAAGTTATATTTTATATCTTTATTTTTCTGAGAAAGCCATATTATATCGATTTAGTTATGATTAATCATCAATAACAATGTGCAAGTGTGGTTTGTTTAATTGTTTATAATATCAAAGTTTTTCTTTCTAGGTAGGGAAGGTCAACTTTTCTTCCAGTGCGAACTCTCGCTGCCCATGCCACGCGTCCACCGGGCAACTCCCACACCAGTGCACGGGCAGCCCAGAGAAACAACACCCTGCCAGAATCAACCCACACCAACAACCCATCACCAATCCCGTCCGTCCATCTCACATCTGAATGATCACATCTCAATGATAACTTATGAGTGGGCGCACAGGATCAGTCCTCACACTCGATTTTGCTTTCTCTTTTGAAATCACGCACAGAGCATGAGCCTTCATGACTCTCTGTCTCTCACTTTTTTTTTTTTTTTTTTTTTTTGGTGCTCAATCTTTGCGCTTTGACATTCAATGCGCGCCCTCTCTCTCTCTCACCGCCTATTTATTGCTCCTTTTGTGGCAGTTCACTCTCTTTTGCTCTCTCTCTCTCTTTCTGTGTGAATGATCTGTGAAGCTCTGCAACTAGTCTTGCGAGATCACATGCTTCGGCGACCTAATAATCAATGCGAGAACCACTTCGACGGCTCTGCAATGGATCGGAGGAGTAGTGGTTGTTTTCGAGTACGTATGGACGTTGTTTCTGTGGTTTTCTTCATCAAATTCCTCTTCAATGCCTGACTGAATGAATTTCTGTGTTGTGATGTTGTGATCACTGTGTGACTATGCGTCGTCGTTGTTGTTGTTGTTGTTGAGGAGGAGGAGGAGTTGAATTGGTTGGATTTTGGTTGTGTAGTGTGATTTTTGATCTTCTGGAGTGGATTTTGAGTTCTGTTTGTGTTTTGATGGTGAAGATCTGGTTAATCGATCTTCAAGCGAAGTAGCTAGACTGGTTTGACTGGTTTTGGCTGTGAAAACTTTACTGATTTGGTGATCTCTCTCTCTCTCTCTCTCTCTCTCTCTCTCTCTCTCTTGCTTTTGCTTTAGAGCAGAAATTGACCTAGATTTTCTTCGCGCGTCTTTCGGAGCTTTTCGGTATCCGTGATCGTGGATCGCCAAAGCAATGCCATTGCTTCAACTTTTCCGCGTTTTCGTTTCGCTTTTCTTCGTCTTCGTAGATAAACACCAAGAAACTGTAGATCGCGTTTCGGTTTCATGGATGATGGTGAAATCAATTACAAATGAAGAGCCCATTAGGTTTCATTTGCTTTCCTTTTGCGAAAACATATCAAAATGAAAGTTGAGTTCTCTCTAGAATGCTTTGTGGACTTAAAATAGATACCGAAATCTAGATTCTTCAAAGTGTTTGAGCAAAACCTAGTATTTGAACACTTCACTTTACTGATTCTATGGTGAGGAAACCGGAATTTGTCGACTTTTCGTACAATTATTGCTTTTTCTTTAGCAATTCTGCCATTTCATTTGTCTATTGCCTTGCGTTGCAAGTATGTTTTGCTTTCAAGTGTTTTTTTCTGGAAAGCTATGGGATATCCGTCGCCGATCTTGTCGCCGTCTGATACTTTTCAGGCATGGATTGATGCTCTTTTGTTTGTGTTTCAGATGATAGTCTATTGGAAAAGAAAAAAAAGGGAAAAAAGAATTTGTTTACTAAGCATATCTGTTTAGACAAGTTTCTCGTTCTCTGTTGTGTTCTTGGAAGATCTGTCGCGGATTCCCTCTATTGTATTGTTGCCTCCTCTGTACTCTAAACTTGTTTAATATTATTATCTTTTGATTATGTTTCTCTCCACTGGCATTTTCATTCCAACTGTTTGAGATTCCTCCCGATGACAAGTCGCGACTGGTTTTCATATATTTAATCTTTTTATGCCATTGACTGCAAATGATTTTTTTCCATTGCATGTTGTTCAGTTTGACGAAAAATTCAACTGTGTGATGAGTTCCCATTACTTAATTTCTGCCCTTAATTCTTATATAATGTTATCATAAAAAATTCATCATATTGATGATCCAATCTTGTTTTATTCAGCAGGCTCTGTCATCAATGTTCACGTTTCATGTGCGGGATCAATAGTTGATTGCAATGGCCAAACGCTCTTTGATTATTTTATTCTGATACTATAATCATAAGCACATTGATTGCGAGAGTGAGAATATTAGGAATTTGGATAGCTTTGCGATGGTTGACCATAGATTCCAGAATTCCAGCTAGAGTTACGGTGTTATAAGGAGCGTAAAAGAAGGAAAATCGCTTAATTTCTTTTGGATGTCACCACTCTTTGCTTAGGCAGATGGGAGGTTGTGTTTCAGTAGGCAGTGGCCGCGGCAATAGTTCTAGTCGAGGCCATGGTTGTTTCTGTATTGGATCACAGAAGAGCAGGAGAAAAAGGTCGTACTCAGACCATGTTACTACCTTGCAACACCTGCCTTATATGCCCAATCGAATTTTTGCAAATGGTAAGAGCAGAAGTTCATGTATTTTCACCCAGCAAGGACGAAAGGGCATAAACCAGGACGCAATGGTCGTATGGGAAGTAAGTTATCATTTTCGTTCAAGGATGTATCACGCTGATTCCTGCTCCTGGATGTTACCTCTTTTTTGCTCAACTTTGTTATGTTTCTTCTATTTAAAATAGGATTTTGACTCGGAAGATGCAATATTTTGTGGTGTATTTGATGGGCATGGACCACACGGCCATCTTGTTGCAAGAAAAGTGAGAGACACCTTGCCATTAAAGTTGCTCTCATTCCTGCATTCTAGTGAATCAGGCAGAGATGGATCAAATAGTAAATGTTTCAATTCCAAAAAGACACAGGATGAAGAAGAAACCAGTGAGTCACCTGAAGATCAGCTGGGATCCTTGTGGAGGGAAGCATTTCTTAAGTCGTATAAAGCAATGGACAAGGAGCTGCGATCCCATCCAACGTTAGACTGCTTCTGTAGTGGCAGCACTGCTGTCACTATAGTAAAACAGGTATTTCATAGAATTACAACGCTAAAGGTTCCTTACCTTCCGTCACTAATAAATTTTACATTCCATTGCTTACAAATATATGGTGTTTGTGCTATTTTAAGGGATTAAATCTGTTCATGGGAAATATTGGTGATTCTCGGGCAATTTTGGGATCCAAGGATAGCAGCAATACGATGGTTGCGGTACAATTGACAGTTGATCTGAAGCCCGACTTACCTAGTATGTGTTGATATTTGTGAATTTCATTCAGTTGCATATGCTCGTGAAACTGACATTTTGTTTTGATATAATTGAAGGGGAAGCTGAGCGCATTAAAAGGTGTAAAGGAAGAGTCTTTGCACTTCAAGACGAACCTGAAGTGCAAAGAGTTTGGTTGCCGTTTGATGACGCCCCTGGTTTAGCAATGGCAAGGGCTTTTGGTGACTTCTGTTTGAAAGAATACGGAGTCATTTCTGTACCCGAATTTGCTCATAGAGTACTCACAGAAGGGGATCAATTCATCGTTATTGCGTCTGATGGTGTAAGTATAAACCTTCTGCTTGCAAGAGCTAATGTCACAGACTTTGCTCTTTCCTTTTTGCTTTTCCAAAATTCGTTTACATCTCCTTCCATCTCTTCCCATCTATGGCATTGATTTAATTCACAGATCGAGAAGTCCTATTCTTTGAGTTTGCTAAAGAATGTTTGAGATTTTAAAGTGGGTCTCAAGTATGCCATTTTTTTAATTTTGTTAAAAGAACTTGTTACATGCATTGTTTACACCTAGATATGAAAAGTCATAAGTTTCATCCATTAATAGGGCAGCTTTTCATGCAATCTTTTACTCATGCCAGAGTAATCGTCATGCTAGGATTAGAACGTAAAATGCTTGGAAGAAATGAAACACATTCGTATAAAATCCCCGATTGTATAATGAATAGTTTCTTTATACGAAAGGCCAAATTTACATTCTAGGATGATCTACTCTCCATTATTTATTTATTATCTTTCAGTCTGTTATGCAAATTTTAGTTCAGCATTTCATGTATTTACCAGATATTTCACCTACAACTTAAAAATGTTAAATGCCCAGTTATTTGCTTATTTTATCAATTCTTTAATGCGCTTCTTCATCTTTGAGTTACTGGATAGCACAATAAAGGATTTAATTTGGATAAGACTTTTATGCGCACAATTGTAACAGTAATGAGTGGGAGAGAGAATTCATTGAACTTCCAACTTGAGAAATAGAGTAAGTACTCGGTAGATTTTATAGAAACCAAGGTTATGGATTCAAAATCCAATCATCACCTGTTTGCACTTTGTGTGCATCCTCTAAAGGTAGTTTAGCTGGCTATTAGGTCAGTACAAATGAATAATAGTTCAAGTTGATGCAGTCTACCGAAGAGAATTCCTGTAGTTGTTGATGCCTATATTTTGGCTGGAATTGATGTTTCACATGTTATGATATTTTGTAATTATCGCTACATATTTTTTAGCTAGTATTATTCTTGCATATATTTCTACATTTCCATTTGTCTTTGTTTCTGCAATCTACCCAAGATTTGTGCAACGATAGTTATAGAAAAGTTTCTTCTAATTCTCTTTAGGTCATTGAATGATGAGAGTTCAAGTAGTCAATCGCTAATGAGACCATGGATTTGTTCCTAGGATGTCACTTTGCCCAGTAGCCAGTAGGTGTGGAAGGACTTCTTGAGAGGCTTTAACCTTCGAGACATTACTAATAATGAGTGGTATATCATTTTTGCTTTAAGGGAAATCCCAAGGTCTTCCGAAATCTTCAACATTACTAATAATGTTGGCCAGAGTTAGTTATTCCTTCTTGATTGAGGAAAAAAAGTGTAATAATCTTAGTTGACATCTACTTGAAAAGACTTGAGTTGATGGTTTAAGTTTTTTCGGCCGCCAAGCCATGAATTGCAATTTGAACCTTAATTAGCTCAAAGCTGAAAGCAATGGATGATTGAGATCATGCTAATTAGAATGACTAAATTTCTTTCTATTAGGCGGTTCTCAACTAGTTAGGCGAATTCTCTAGTTGAAAGCAGAGGCGGAAAAAAAAATGATGTATTTGAATTGTCTTGAGTGTAGCATTGTCAATTTTTTTTTTTTTTTTTTTTCTATGCTTAGTTTTTCATACTAATATATTTATTTGTTTGGAAACAAAAAAAAAGTTAAGGTTAAAGTTCGGCCCCCTAACAAGATTTTTTGGTTCCGCCACTGGTCGAAAGTACAGATTTATAATATTCCTGGCCTTTAGCTGGTACATGTGGTTGAAGTTAATATGGTGTTTTGCAGGTTTGGGATGTATTGAGCAATGAAGAGGTGGTTGAGATTGTGGCTTCAGCTCCTACCCGATCATCAGCTGCTCGCATTTTAGTCGACTCTGCTGCTCGTGAATGGAAACTCAAGTACCCTACATCCAAAATGGATGATTGCGCCGTAGTTTGTCTATACTTGGACGGTAAAATGGATTCCGAATCCGAGACAGAAGATCAATGTATGTCGGCATCAACCTTCTACGGCCATCATTCTTGCACTGCAACTGAGTCGGACGATGGCCAGAAATCAGAACCATCTCTTCAAAGGAACTTCACTGTAAGGTCTGCTGAAGATAGTGATCTAAGCACTAGAATTCAAGTTGCAGATGAAGATGATAATGCCAATGTGACTGTTGAAGATCAGAACTGGTCAGGCTTGGAAGGCGTAACGCGAGTCAACTCCCTCGTTCAGCTTCCTAGATTCTCCGCCGAGAAGCCAAGTTCCTGATTTCTCCATTTTCCTCTTTGATAATTGTGGGTTTGTGTTTTCCATTCACACAGGGCAGGGCCGTAGTAAACTATGCTATGCAAATTCAGAAACTATTCCTCGGTTGCAGTGGCCGTCGAAAAGGTTGTGTGAACTGTTTGTGTTCTAATTTAATTTTGCCGATTGAAAACTGCGAAAATCGACTTCCGTGCGGTTGCCGTGTTATCCTGAATTGAGAATTATGGAGTAGAGCATTTTTGTGTTTCCATGTTCAACGAGGGATGCAATAGATTAGGTGCCCAAACAATTGAGCAGCACACTGGCTTCTCAACACAACTATGGTATGATTTGTCTCCCTTGAAACTTTGAAAGTTATAACAAGCCTTCGTCAACTAATTTAATATGCTTCTGCGAAATGATAATGAGTAACAGTCCTGATCATGGGCACGGGTACCCGCCGGCCCGCTCAAGCTCGTGACTAAATAAGTGGACTTTGACAATCCTTTTTAAGAAAAGTTCAGCTTGGGCTTGAGCTTAAGTAGGTCCGCTTTAAAATGAGTTGGGCTTGGGCCCTTTAAAAAGTCCAAGCTCGGCCTGAGTATAAATTTATAATTAATATATTCTGAAATAATAAGTGTTGTATGCAAGGTTTGATGGACGCATTAAGTAATGTTAATCATTTGAGTTACTCCTCCTTTTTGCAAAATATATAAATACATGTGTAAAAAAAAAGTTCATAAAAAATTTAGGGCGCCGCTATGGGCACCCAACCAATTAGTGAAGGCACACCTTGTTGAGGGCACCAAGTGGTTTACCAAAGGCACCCAAAAAATTTGAATGAAAACCCGAAATTACCCCCAAGTGCACCCCACCACACAACAACCGATTTGATAAAACGCAAGCACGAGGAAGTGAAGAATTTTCGAACCCTAAACCACATTCTCGATCCTTGGCAAGCGCAATCGATTCCTTTGTGCTTCTCCTCTGATTCTCGCTCTCTGAAGTGGTGGTTTTCTTCCCGTTTGAGAGATCTCAAGTTGTCTGAACAAGTTAGGGCTCGATTTTAGGGTATCAAGTCATGAGGAGACGTTTATTCGACAACTTATAGGTATGTATAAACTTGATTTTGATAGATTTTGGTTTGATTTTGGTTTGTTTTGTGTATTTCGTTTGCTAGGTTGTTGAATTTGCAAACCCGTGCTTCTCGGCCACACAGTCCGAGAAGATGAGCACAATCTCGGTTAAGCATGACCGGGACGTAGGTCTTTTTGTAGTTATTGTAGTGTCTCGGTTACTTACTACCGAGAGTTACCTTATAGGCTCGGGAGGGTAATCTCCGAAAGTTGTAGTATATGTGATCTTCGATTGTCTCGGTTAACAATAACCGAGATTTTGGTTAGGTAGTATTATCCCAAGTACACTGACACATGGATTACTCTCGGTCACCACATACCGAGAGTAGTTCAAAATGTGTAATTTGGTTAGTCTCGGTTATGTACAACCGAGACTGCTCCAACTGTCTCGGTTGTCGAATACCGAGACTTGGAACACTGTCTCGGTTATAGATCACCGAGATTAGTGTTGTTTTCTCGAACGTGCTTGACCGAGACTATAAAAAATGGTAGAATTTTGTCAATTTTTTTTGAAGTTCATTTCTGTGGTGCTTACATGTTATTGTCTTATCAGGTATGGCTCGTTCCAAGACCACAGTGATTAGGGAGGAGGCTGGCGTTGACGCGTCGAGGGTAACCGCGGCGAGGCGGCCGGAGACCCCCGACTGCCTCTTATCGGAAAGAGAAACAGAACGTCGATGTGAAAGGAAAGGGAAAGAGTACTGCTGATCGGGCAAAGAATGTTGAATTGCATGATGAGGATTCCAACGTCGACACGCGTCGACGCAAAGATCTTGTCATTGCTCGAGGTGAAGTTGAGGATAATGCATCGGAGTCTAGTAGCAGTGAGTCCTCAACACCAGCTGACACCACCAGTAGGCATCGTAGTAATGTGGGTGGGAGTACTAGTGGTGGAGGTAGTCGGAATGAAGGGGAGTCACAAGAGCAATCATAAATTTGTGCTCCTTTCCCCGATGATCCTTCAGATGGATCATTGTTGAAGAGCTTTAAAGATCATGTCGCATTAGCGATTTAGAGCAGTGATGTATATGTAGTTTTATTGAATATAGTACTTACAAAATTAAAGTTTTCATATAACTGATGAAAATTTTCTTTTCTTGTTGTAGGATTGCCCGGTACTCAAGTGTATCAATCACGGTGTTCAGATCCAAGAATGGGACTTACAGTCGTGCCACCCTGACACTGAGGGCCTTCAGAGGATTATCCAACGATCCGGTTGAATCCGTGATAGATCGCTTTCATACCGCAAGGCTACAAGGAGGTTATATATGCCTTTGTGGAGAGGTGGCAACCGGAGACGAACACATTTCATTTACCATTCGATGAAATGTCGATCTCCTTGGAGGATGTGAGCATTCTCCTGAAGATTCATGTCACGGGCAAATTGGTTGCAGTTGAGAACTTCGCGAGGTACACCGAGGAATCTTGCTCGGATGCGATTAAGCTGGTGTCCAAACTACTTGGGGTTAGCATTGAAGATGCTGAGGAGGAAGTGAACATCGACAAGGGGCTCATAGTGCGAAAGTGTTGGTTGAAGAGTCAATTGTGCCCCAAAGCTGGTTCGACTGACACTACTTATCCGCCCGTGGAATGCACTGCCCGGGCGTACTTCTTGTACGTACTACTCTCTTGCACCATTTTTGCTGACAAGAGTGGATCTCAGGGCGTTGTTGAAGCTTATAGAATATTTGGATGACGTGGGCAAGTATGCATGGGGTGCAGCTGCATTAGCATACTTTTATCGACACTTGGTGTCTGCCACCAGAGTACACGTTTCTCAGATTGCCGGCTACCTCTCATTACTTGAGGTATATTTGTAAATCTATGTACATTGTTTTTTGAATAACTTGATTTAGGTTTTGCATTTTCCCAATAACTAACGTTGTATGTATTTGCAAGGATGGGTGTACGACCACTTCAAACTCGGGCTCGCCACACCCAATGCAAAGTACATGGACTACGTGCAACCTCGTGTCTGTAGATGGATTCAGAAGCATGAGAGGGTGATAAATCTTGACAAGCTTGGGTTCATCAGGAGAACGTTGTACAGGTTGCGGCCAAGCGAGGTGAGTTAGTTAGTCAATTGTGTTGGTAAACGTTAAAGTTAGTTTATGTTTACTAATTACGGTTGTTTATGTTTGATTAGGTCACTTGGGACCCTTATATTAATTACATGGATAATGGAGTTGTGCACCCGATGGCAATCTACAGTGGCACATTGAAGTACATGGATGTGGTGGAGCCCTACCATCCGTAGAGGATTCTGAGACAGCTTGGCCACGTGCAATCTATACCAGATCCTCCGTACCGCCCATTGGAAGCACATCGAGGCCCATCTGCACTCAAATACTCTGTCAAGTATGGGTTCCAAAAAGACAATTGGGAACGCTGGCGTAACCATTTGTTGGCCCCCGAAGTTCGCGGTGAGAAGGCACAATTTGAGTTTTTGGCTACACCGACTATCTACTTTGGTTCCTCAAAGTGTCACACCCAGTGATCGACATCCCGAGCCTCGAAGATGAAAACCCTGTTGCCACAACTATCGCTGACAATGAGCTATTGGAAGTATTGAATGTGTTTTATAGATGTGTTTGAAATTTATTAAAAACCCGTAATTTTAATATTAACCTATTTCTTTTGTTTTTATCAGCGTAATAGGCGAGCGTTGGATGCGACACTACGATGGATGGAGACCCCGCCGGAGTTGTGTACGTTGGAGTCTGTGAGGAAAATGGCGAGTGACGTCGTCAATTTCCTGTCTGGGAGGATTCTCGATCCTACCACCACCATTACCACCACGGCTGCCGCCACCACCACTGCCACTGACACATCAGCCCTTACCCGACCAGGCCCTAGGCAGTCCCAGCACGACATCACTTCTACACATTCCACCCCGACTAATGCTCCACCGCCACCGGTTGATGCTCGCCCCCCAAAGAGAATGCTTGGCAACGAATACACTAGGAAGAACTTGAAGAAGCCAAAGCAATGAGGGAGTCTAGTTGTTTTGTTTTACATTAGTATTGAGTTTATGGAATTTGATTATTGTTTAATTGTTGAAGTTTACTTTGGTGATGTGAATGAGGGCACTAATTGTTCATGAACTGTTTTGTGATGAATTGTTGAAGTTTAATTTGGTGATGTGAATGAGGGCACTAGTGATGAATTGTTTTGTGATGAATTGTTGAAATTTATGAGGCCACTAACTTGTGATTCGAGTCTTCAATGTTGAATGTATGGTTAATATTACTGTCCTTTTATTGTTTGAATTTTGGTGATGTGAATGTTTTGTGATGAATGCGACTCATGCGTTTAAATCAGCTAGTTTTAGTGATAAGAACACAGTCTCGGTTACTCAGGTCCGAGACTGTTAGGCTAGTCTCGGTCCCTCAGGACCGAGAATGGTGCAGAGCTTACGCTTACATCTTACCGAGTTTTGTGTTGAACAAATTTTTTTTAATCATGTTTCGGTTAGCTCTATTCGACATTTAGCAACAAGTCTCGCTCAAGGAAGGCCGATATTACTGGGTTAATCTCGTAAGCCATTGATCGGGAGTTGTGTACAGTACTCAATTAAGTATTGTCTCAGTTGTTTGTGAACGAAACATTAAAATGAACCTTGGTGCTTGTGTACCGTGACGTAACCTACAATCAAAAAATAAGAGCGGTCTCGGTATGTAGTAACTGAGATGGTGAGGTTACGTTCGGTTACTGCATGGCGAGATAAGGGTATGAGCGAGAAAGTTCATACCAACCGAGAGAATCCCAATGTGTATCCAACATTTGTTGAAGTCAAGGAGTTGAGCATATTTATCAAATGAAATGAAAGTTCATACCAATGAGAGAAACCCTAAGCGCTGTTTGCTTAGGGTTTCTCTCTTTCCATCTTCTTCTCACATTAAGCGTCTAGATCTGATACTTGTGGGGCTTCCGGCGGCCATGAGCGTCGCCGAAGGCCCCTAAGGTCTTTGACCTCCCCTCTTTTTGTTCCCCCTTCCTCTCTCCTTGTCTTAAGATTGTGTTTCATGGCGACTAGAGGAAGGGAAAAGCGGATCTAGGCAGGCTACATCTGAAGAGACGGAAGAGGAGGTTTTTGGGAGTATGGCGGCGTTCTTGGCATACCGGCTATTTTTCTGACGAGGTTCGTCAGTGTGCATCTCCGATCAGCGGCCGCGGCCATGGTCGAGTGGATTGTGGACTTCTACAATGGTGTCTCTTGTTGGATCTGTTTTGTCGCTATGTCGGCGTCGGCTCCGGGTACCGGTGGTTTTCTCCTCTCGATTATTTGCTTCGCGGTCCGCAAAATAATTAGTAGGAGTTATATTTCTGTTTTGGTTGGATTGTTTAGTTTGTTAGTGTTTAGTCCCGCCGATGTGCGGCTGTTGTCCCTGTTGCTGGGGTGGTTGTCCCCATTGTTAGGGTGGTTGTCCCTGCCTTAGGGTTGGGGTTGGGGTTGAGGTAGCACGATAATGTGTTCGTTTTCGAAATTTGTTCCGTACTTCATTGTTGTAAGATCTATTTGTAATAGATGCTTGTCCGATTGGACTAGAAACACCTCAATACAAAATCACTTTGACAAAAAAAAAAAAAGTAGTTGAGTATATTTGACAAAAAGAAAGGGGGTTAAGCTTAAGCATTTGTTATGTAGCAAATTGTGTGTATTAAAACACGCCACAACCCCAACTTCTCTTCGAAAACAAATACCACCACGCAATTAACTTTCTTAGAAAATGTTTCTCTCACTAATACTACAACAATAACGCGCTGTCACCAACTAATCCAATAGCCCATGTAGAGAAAGTCAATTCTGCTCACACTTAATTAATTCCCACTATTTGACCACTTATAACTTTCAAACTTCATACAAACCTCTAGTTCAATTCTTTCACACTGGACAAACTTGAAAGGGTCAACAAACCAGTGCTTCAATTCAACTCAAAAAAAAAAAAAAAAAAAATAAAAATCTAAACTTGTGAATTATATAAGAAAGCACACATGAAATTTGTACATGTATTATATGTATAGAAGCAGAAAGTAATCAAACACAAATATATAGAGAAAGTTAAACAGTTATCCAACAAGTCATTAGTTTGTAGTTGTGTAGCAATTGGAGGACAAATGCAGAGATCAAACAAGGTGCCACAAGTGCCCATGAGAGTTCCCCGGGCGCCTTCGAGACCTCGTTCGACGGCTTCATCGCCACAGCCATTGAACCGTTCGAGTGCATCGAGTGACAGCAATAGGTGGGATCGTAAAATGGCGATACCGAGAGAGAGACCGATTAGGAGGCGATGTGGTGATCATGGTGAGCTTCTGAGGAGGGCTTTAGAGCCGTCACGCCGGCGGCGTCCTAATCTGCTAAGGTGTTGGACCTTTCAGCACACACCAAGCCGGCTGTCTAGGATGTCTGTGGCTTCATCAATTGTCTGAAACAAATGATAATGAAAATTGAGAGATTGATATATGTTAGTAATTTTTTTTTTTTTTTTGACTTGTTTACAATTTGAGAAGCATGTGTAGATATAGAGCTGTGTAAACAATATTCTTTTTATGGGTTTATTAATCTGTGAATTATACATTGATCATAATTCTGTGTTTGATTCATATCATACTGGATAATTGCTTCCGCAGGTAATTATTTGACTGATCTATATTTCTTACGTTTAGAATACTTACAAGTACTACTTAATTCATACAAAACAAGAGCAAAATTTGTGACAGAACAAAGTCGACACAATGTTTTCATAAGTGATAAAGCCAGTTGAAAATAAGAGAAAAACATATTGCAGTATACTACATATAAAAGCAAAACTATAAACTACTAACCACCACACTTGATGAGGTTTGAAGAAAAAGATATATTAAGATCAGGAGCGTTACATAGTTCATTCATTCTATTAATTTCTTCGGATGCAACAACTAAGAAGTTTAAAGCAATAAATCTATGTAGACTCATGCGTGTGTCCGGACCCATAGGGAGTTTTTCCCAATTTTTTACAAATTATTGTATTTTTAAAGGGTCATATAATAAAAGAATCGAAAATTTAAATCCCCCAACTTGTAAAGCGGTGTTTGAATAATAAAATAAACTTTGAAAGAAGATTTTAAAAAATAAAAATAAAAATTTGGCCCGAACTCATTAGTCAATAGCAGTACCCAATTTAATTGAAAAAAAAAAAAAAAAATAGCAGTACCCAATTTAAAGATCATGTACAAGAGCACATGCATATGAAGCTGCAGAACGTGTTGTCCGTAAATGCTGTACATCCGTTAAAGATCAGTAAATGCAGAACGTAGAAGGGTACATGAAAAAAGCACTATTTAAGTGCTTTTAAATGCAGAACGTAGAAGGGAACATGAAAAAAGCACTATTTAAGTGCTTTCAGTTTCATACAAGGGCCAAGCTATGAGCACCCCGCAAAACTTTATGTGCAAGCCACATGATTGGTGCACCCCACAGATTGTTAAGGGCACCAAGCAAACATTTCTTTTTTCCTGAAATGCCCTTGTTTGTTTGGAAGGGCACCTCACAGAGCAAATTCGAAAAATCGAATCGAGGGAAAAGGTGAAGAAGAAGCCCTAGCCAATACTTTGTGCAGACGATCTGTGGATGGGAGCGAGGCGACGCAGCACGGTAAGACGAGCACGAGCCCTGAAAATTGGTTTCGTGAACGAGAGGAAGAGCACGTAGGTTGTGTGTGCGGCTGTGGTGGTTCCGATTTGGGTTTTCATCATTTTTGTGTTCTTAAGGTGAGATTGTTGGTGTTTTTTTATGTTATTGTTGAAGTTCTTTGTTTGTATACATGTTATTGCGAAATGGGTTGAAGTATTATGTAGTTTTGTTGAAATTATCTGGTTGTCTCTGGTTCGGTCACACAAGACCGAAAAATGACTCTCTCTCGGTCGAAGGTGACCTAAGCAGAGCCTGTGTGCATGTTTGGTTGCAGGGTAGGGCTACGATAGACATCACTCAATTCGTTTTGGTTGTTTTATACGACTTCGTTCTTGATTGTGGTCAAATTTGATTGTACAAATTGGATATTTGTGTATGAAATAGTTTGATTGTATTGATATGGAATGTTCGGTTGGGTATGATGAACAAAGTATTACTCATTCGGTCATATCCAAACGAGCAAATTGGGTATTTACTTATTTGTTAAGTATTGGTTTAGCTCGGTACATATCAACCGAGTTAACTATTATTGCTCGGTCATGTACCACCGATCTAAATGAATTAGCTCGGTCATGCACATGTCGAGGATGTACGAGGAGGAAGCACCAATTATTATGTGATTATATATTAATATATGAATGATCTTTCTTATAGTTCACAAGACCCCTAGACGACTCGTAGTGCCCCGAAAATCTTCTTCATCGTATTCAAGCGAAGAAGATAGGGAACAGGGTGTTGAGGAAGGGGATTCCAGGAGGAAACTCGAAAAAGAAATTGGAGAAGAGTCTGGATCGGGAAGATGGAGATGATGAAAGTGACGGAGATGAGGAAAGGGAGAGAAAGTGAAAAGGAAGAAGAAGAAGAAGAAGAAGAAGAAGAAGAAGAAGAGGAGGAGGATATACGCGAGCAAGTGGCCAAAGAAAGAGGACCACGTGATAAGGGCCTTGGTAGTAAGGCCAAGGGTTCCACATTAGGGAACAAGTCTGTCCAAATGGCAGTGGGTGATGACCCTTCAAGACCTTTTCCCGATGGGCCATTAAATATGAGTGTGTTGAAGAGTTATAACTATCACGTTGGCGCAGCCATTTGGAACAACAAGGTAATTTTTTTTCAATTCATAATCAAATTTACTTTGGCTATGTGTAGTTCAATAATTCAATTACTTATAACATTTAATTTTTTATCCTTCAGAAACGTCCCTTGCTTAGATGCATCAATCAAGGTGCCCAGTTGGCAAGTTGAGATTTGAGTAAGTGTCACCGAGATGCAGTTGGCCTAGATAGGATCATTCAGGCGTTTGGGTTTAGGTCACTGACCCAGTGCTTATACGAGAAGGCACACAAGACGCTCATATATGCCTTTATAGAGAGATGACAGTCGGAGATCAACACATTTCACCTCCCTTTGGTGAAATGTCTATTACATTGGAGGACGTCAGCAGGTTGTTGCAGATTCCTATGATGAGAAAGGTAGTTGATTGTGAAGCCATGTCAAGCGGGAAGCAATCAAGTTGGTGTGTCGGGCCCTTGGTGTATCGGAGGCGAGGCGAGAAGCAAGTCAATAAAGATTTGAAAGTAAACAAATCACGGCTTAAGGGGCGATGGGGTGTCAAACCTAAGCCGTCGAAAAAAGGCAACGTCAAGACCCAGTTGTTCCCCCAGTTGAGTGCATAGCCCGAGCCTACTTGTTGTACGTGCTCGGGTGCACTCTTTTTGTTGACAAGTTGAGGACCAATGTGCCGGTACAACTTCTACAGTTGCTAGAGGACTTGGACCAGATTAGGACGTATGCATGTGGTGCAGCAGCTCTTGCCTACTTGTACCGACATCTTGGGGCGGGAACTCGGGTGGATGTTTGTCAGATTACGGGATATTTGACATTGCTTGAGGTATTTACGTTATTTGCCTTTTTTAATATGGTATTTGTTGTATTTGGTAATATGTAATGACTTATTTGTGTTACTCCTTTGCAGGGATGGGTGTACGAGCACTTCGATCTTCATGAAGCCCACAGGAACACGTGGTACGTTGACACCTTCCCATGTGTCAGTAGGTGGGTTGTTAAGAAAGAACAAGGGCTTAATGTTGACCAACCTCCCGAGGCTTCGCATAAAACTTGATGATGCTCGATCCAATAAGGTGGGTTTGCAACTTGATTTTATTACAGCTTACGTTATTTCTACAACTTGTCAAGTGATTTCGCTTATGTCTTCCTTTATTAGGTTACATGGGACTCTTACTCCACTATTCGGAGGGACGAGGACATTGCGGAGCTCGCTTTCTATACGAGGACCATCAAGTACATGGGGATTGTTGAGCCATATCACCCCGATAGATTTTAACGACAACTCGGGCACGTGCAACGCATCCCCTCGGCCCCATACAACCCTACACGAGCACAACGAGGAAAGGTCGCAGCTAGTTACGTGGTGAAGTACAATTTCCAAGCCGAGATCTGGGAGAGGTGGCAAGATCACGTTTTGTCGGCTAGATCACGAGGACCGCATGTTAGTGTGCCATGAGAGGCGATTGAAGATTACATCGGGTGGTTCAATGAGATTTCACACCCGATCATTACAAATCCCGTGCAAACAAATGTTGAAGGTGATCGTGAGAACGACATCTACGATGTAAGTTCTATATACAATTGCTTTCATTTGTCAATTTAAAATATAACATTGAAGTAAATTCATTCGGTTGTTTCGTGATGTGTTGTTTCCGTAGCGAGTGAAGCGAGCCGTGGATGCTTGTAGTAGCCTGGAAGGCGTTGCCCCTGAGTGAAGGAGACATGACATCCACATTGAAGATGGCTAATGAGGTGTTGAAGCACCTAACGACCATTGGTGCTTCTGGTCCGTCGGGCACCCCCACATCCGGTGCCACCAAGTCCCAACGTCCGAGCAATCCGGGAGATGGCGCTTCGCTTAGGCGCAAAGGAAATGAGCCAGCAACATCCGAACGGCCGGCCAAGAATTTCAAGCGTTGAACTTGTTGTGAATGTGCAAAACCTATATATTCTTTTTGTCGTTTAATGTGTCTTGCACTTGTTCTCATTGTTTACAACTTTTTATCTAATTATTAAGTTTTGGTCACAATTCAACCCTTATTTGAATGGTTTACGTTCTTCATATAGGGTTTTGAACTTGTTGTGACTGTTGAATAGTTCTCAGCTTATTACTGTGCATCATTTGAACGTAAATTTAGTGATTTCTGCTTCGTTCGGTCATACAGGTTAGTCTCATTTTCGTCTGTTCGGTCAGTATCCACCGAACAAATGCAAGTAGCTCGGCCTACAGTTCAACCGAATAACATTGCTATATGGATCTTGGTTTTACTCGGTAGGACACCGCCGAAGAAAATAAGCTAGTTTGGTTATGCTCGACCGAGCGGTTATGAAATACTCAAACACGTACCACCGAACAACACGTTATAATAGATAATAGTATCGTTCGGTGCCAAACAACCGAATTATATAAAATAGTACGGTGGGAGTCGACCAACTGTATATAATATTCTCGGTAACATACAACCGAATATTATATTTTGAGATATAAAGAATTCGTTTGGTGAGAGTGCACCAACTAATATAATAATGTTCGGTAAGCTCTGACCGAGCGGACATTGTTTCCACGGTTGTGTGCAATCGAACGAGTTATGACATATATTGTTCATGGAAAATGAAATTCATGGGACAATAACACAACCTATTTCATACTATTCACTGTATATATATGAAGTTTAAAAGTAAGGCGTTTGCCAATGTACAAAAATGTAATCCAACGATGTTCAATGTAACGGGGTACCAAAAAAGACCGTTACAACGACAATTAAACAATTGTCGTATTTTGAATTTACCAAAATTGGATGTTACACACTTGCTATACAAACCCACCACAATCATGGTGTGTCCAAGTGAATAGTAGTAGGAGTACCGAAAGTAGAAGGTGTCGTTGGGAGTTTCCAATTCAAGTTTGCACACCAAGGTAAGGCCTCTGGTTGTACGTTATTTCGCCACCTTGGATACAATGGAGGAAAAGGAGCATCCGCCTTGAACAACACCAGTAAAAAAATTTTAACCCGTGAACCTTGGGCAAGAATTAAAGACGTATAAAAGGTATAATTTATATGACTTAACCCGCATAAAATGGTTGTTTTTAACGTGGGTCATGCCAATTACAACTTGATCACTCAGTGAAACTGGTGGTGCGCCCCTAAGTGGAAGGAATGTCGTACTACCCAAGGGTGATAGGGACACAAGAATGACATTGTAACACGTTGACGCGCGCCGAACGCGTCAATAAAATTTAAATTACCTAAACCAACTATTTGCGAGAATAGTGGCAAAGGGTCGATCCCACGAGAGATTGGTATTCTTTCTAAGGTTTAGAAAATAACAAAAAGGAAAATCGGGTTTTGAGAGAGAGATCGAATTAATTAACTACTCTAAAAATAAACAAAGTGAATAAAACAATGGAAATAAATTGAAAACAATTAATAAAAATACCAAGGTCAAGACATACAAGTTCGGTTCGGTAAAAGATTGGATTTGGTCTTCGATTTATGTAAAATGTGCAAATCAAAATATCCTAGTGTAGCTATAGACCGTAACGTACGCGGTTCCTCGCTCTTCCCCGTCTCGATAGCCAAGGTACGACGATGACTACTTCCCTAATCAAACACATAACCACAATTCAAGTGAATTGGGTTTAATGCGTTGACCGCAATGGGCTTTGTGAAGGCACTACACCTAGACAACCGGATCACTCGTGTGTCCGATTTAGCCTAGATTTCTAAGGTATTCAACCGGTCCCAAAAGGGTCGAATCAATCGGTATGGTCGATTGCCACTAGTGTGGTCTTATTGCACAAACACGGGCGCTTACGACTCACTGACAAATAAATCAAGATTTAAACTAGTGTTTAACCTTGATTGTTAAAACAATACCCAAGAAAATAAAATATTAATGAAAAGACTAAAATTAAAATAAATAAATCTCACAAATCCATTGATATGCTTGAGCATTGAACCTCCTCATGCATCTTGCAAGGCTAGAGGTTTTAGCCTCGCATCAAGAACACAAAAGAAAAGAATGAAAAAATAAAAAGAATGGGGGAGAGGAGTTCGCCTCCGGCCAGAGAGGCCGAATAGTGAATAGAAGATGATCCCCCTGTGCGTTCTGCCTCTGTTTTATTTGTCACGCGTGCGACGAGGACGATCAAACGGCTGTCATGATTTTGCTCCCATCCACTGCCACGTGTCAGAATTTGATTGGGTGAGCTTGCTGCATGTATGACGTGGCGAGCAGCGATTGGACGAGGGCTGCTGGTGTGACGTGCTGGTGTGAGGGACTGCCACGTGTCGCAATGGGATTGAACAGCCGCAGTTGTTGACCAAGAAGACCTCGACACGTGGCTGTACGTGATTGGCGGAGACACCTCAACATGACATGCTAGACCAATAGGAGCCTGCCACGTGTCATGACGTGACGGTTTGGTGCTGACGCGGCGTTTGCTGATTGGTTGAAGCAATGTGGCGACGCCACGTGGCAGCGTCTGATTGGCTGGAACACCCTGTCGGCTATTCGACCCACCGCGCAACGCGTATTTCGAGGCAAATTGTCCGGCATCCGATCACTGCAAGTAAATACTCCATTTTGAATATTTTTCCGCCACGAATTCAACCGCTCACTCCGTTAACCCTGAAAATAATAAATAAACGTAATTAGGCTAGTATTTTGGAGACTTGACAATAAAAATATATAAATAACCTATATATAATATTACATAATTAACGACTCAACACACGTAGCAATCACGAGACCCAAATCGGGCACACACATTCACTTGTCAAGTGGAGCATCATTGCTATCGTGGTAATGTTGGACGGAGAGTAGGACCGTCTCAAAGTGATCCCCACCAAAGATTGGACGCCAAATATTTTGGTGGTCTTGAAGCTCCCAGTACATGTCATTTCGGATTTGTTTCCATGCGTCGTCTTCGTGATGCCCCGGACCAGCCGCAATGACATGGTAGCCACAACTACCATCTCCTTTTACATCATCAACCCTCTCAATGTGATCAAGCCAGTCTTCCAGTGCGACACCGAATAACGATCCCTACACACGACATGCATTAAGGTACGCATTATGTGAACCATGTGAGGTACTAGATGAGTAATCTTCTTTGGTATCATCTCTGGGTGAAGTACATGCTCAAAGTGAGATGGATTTCTCTTTGTGGATGTGTCACCATTCTCGACATCAAGTTTGGCCTTACTTACCTTCGTCTTTCTTCCTTTACCAAGTTGTGATGGCTTTCCCCTTTTCTTCACTTTAACCCTTGGGACAATCAAGGACACGGACGAGGGATAACTAATCTCTCGAAGTTGTTGCACAATCCTCATGCGCATATCCTCGATTTCGACAGTTTTAAACCTCTCAATCACCCTTTGAATTTCTGCTTTGAAACTCTGTCCGATTTACTGCTTGCTTTGGATTCATGCTTAACTTTTGCCATTGAATATGTATATCATCAAGTGGTATTGGTGAAGCTGCCAATTGGTGACTAGTAAGTTCGTGGGCACAAGGAAGTCTAAATGTCTTGCGCAAAACACGACATCTATTTGGATCGGTCCCAACATTTTCGGCCATTTCCAACTTTTTTGGATTCTACCCAACGCCGCTTGTGAAACAAAACCTCACAAGACACGGTACAAGGTGTCACCAAATCTGTGTTGCACTACATTCAAACTTGTCTCTAAAGACGCCTTGATCTTAGTATGTTGACCAACAACCATACTATCAATTACCCGCCACAAATCCACAAACGTTCCTTGCAAATGTCCAAGATGTCTTTTTAGGGTATTATGTGCACTTTCGACTTTCGACTTGTAGTATGTCCAAAATGCAATGATTGGTCGTCCATGCTTTGACAAACCGTTCCTTGTAATCTCCAATCCATCTATCCATCAGATAATCAAGCAATCCATGGACACAAGCATATTCGACTGTTATACTCGACATCTTACTGTTGAACACAACTTCAGAAATTGCACTTATCAAAACATCCCACCTACTTTGGAAAAGGTTGAAGTCTTCCGTCCGTGCGAAAAATTTCTTCGTTTTCGCTGCCACACCTCGATTAATGTGCCAAGTGTAAAGAAGGTGAGTGGACGTGGGAAAAATCAACTCAATTGCTTTCATCAATCCCAACTCCCTATCAGTTACAATCACACTTGGTTTACCCCACCCATCCATAAGGTTATTAACATTATTCAACACCCACATGTAGTTCTCTTTCATCTCTCTTGACATAAATGCAAATTTGACGGTGAACGTGAGCTCAGTTGAAGTCACACCGATGATCTCAAACAATGTCATGCGATAGCGATTGATCTTGTAGGTGCAATCCATAATCAAAACATAAAGAAAACATCGGAGTAATTTTATGGAGTCAGGATGAGACCAAAACAACTCTGTCACAATGTCGGTTTCGTCTTTCCTATGCCACGAAAGATAACCATGTGTGTCCAACAAATGCATGAGTTGTTGCATTTGTGATCTCCCCCAGCCTTGGCTAGCCTTTGTTTTTGCTTTGCGTTGTATATCGTGCGCAAGGTTGATGCGTTATCTACATCCCTTTCTTTAAGGTGTCCAATATCTCTCGGGGCTTAATGTTTCCTTGCATCATCTGTACAACCACAACACGTTCTTCCGGAACTAACCGATGTCGGCATATGAGTGACCCTCTTTATAACAACCAACTTCGTGATTATGCCGCCCGCACACCACTGTCACATGTCATAAACGGTATTCATGTTCCTTTATGTTTATAGCGAATGAACATCCACATTTTTTTGTCTTAATTCTTCTCCTTGATATCCCTTTCAAAACCTCCATTTTCTCATCTATCACAAATTTTTCCTTACCAATAACTTTTTCTTGACTAGCTTTCATTTTCCCAAGTCTTTGGGCGTCACCCCTATAACTACCATACCTCTCGCACACCATGTTAACCCTCCTCCTCCGACGACCATCACCTCCTGCATTAGAATTCTTCGTAACAATAACGAAATTTTTACTTGATCATTGACTTTGAACCCATTTTACCGACTCATCCCTACTTAGAAATGGTCCGTTGGGGATGAAGTCATTTGTGTAGTCCACAAAGTCAAAAGAATACAACAATCCCTGCAAAATAGTAACTAACAACATCACAAAGGCCCTTCAATCAATACTCACATAAAACAACACAATTTAAGTAGTTCGGTCACTTCCGACCGAGTATACATCAACTGTTCGGTTACACACAACTGACCCACAGTTGATTGGGCGGTGGGTATCGACCGAACAGAACACATTCAAACGGTTTTGTCTAACCGAACAAAGCGGCGGCAAAAACAGTCCAAAAAAATACAACAAATTTTACAAACAAATAAAATAAGAAGAGATACCTCTGTATCTTGCACATTTGCACCCCCTTGACGTTCATCCTACATTTTGGGAGCTCAATAAACACCAAACAACAACAATGAACAATGCTCTACAACTCTATTAAACCAAATCAAGACTTTCAAACCATCGACTTTCATGAAAATGCATGAAGAGATCGACTCTTACAATGGTATTGTTCGCCGAAATGTAACTTCTCATCCTTGGTAGTCGCCGGTGGTCGGAAGAGATCGTCGAAGACAAAGGTGGTGGTTTGTGGGGTGCCTAATCGTGACAGAAAAAAAGACTAAGAAGTCTTTTTTTGAGTTTTTAGGGGTAAATATGTCATTGGGACTAAGGGCAATTTTGGAAATAGTTTCAATAGTTTTTGGTGGCTTGCACGTAACTTTACCCTTCATACAATTGCAAAGAACATTAAATTTGGATGCAACATTGGGCCACTGAGGGAGTTGGAGAAGGTGAGGAAATTAAATGGGTAGTCACAGTACGACCGACAGAATTTATCATGCAAGTGTGATTGACAGACTAGTTTGTCAAGCAAAGGTTCTCAACTTCTCATCACTTCCAACTCATCAAAGTAATTGATTCTCACTATATAAAGAGCTAATCTCCCTCATACGATCACACATGTTGTACTCTTAAAAGCCTTATTGTTAGTCCAATTACAATGGCTCCTCAATGGTCTCTCCTGTTCATTGCCCTGCTTGCCAATTCCCTAGTTTGCATTGCAGGACGTGAGTTTCCATCTCTTGCTAACAAAGACGTCGCCGCCGAAGACATTGATGCTTATATTCCGGACATGGGAAGGGTAACTATCCCTACAAATGGTGGAGCTGCCGCCTCGTCGGTTCTTCGCGGCAGAGATGCAAGTGCTGCAGTTCCAAATGATGTTGGAGATGACAACAATGGCGACGACGGCAATGGCAGCATTGGCGGAGTCCCGAACATTGGTGGAGTTGTGCCTGGAATTGGTGGCAATGGTGGCGGGTTCATCCCCAACGTCGGTGGATTTGTCCCTGGAGTCGGCGGCAATGGCGGAGTTGTTCCTGGTGTAGGAGGCAACTTACCGAACGTTGGTGGAGTTGTCCCTGGAGTTGGCGGCAATGGCAACCTACCCGATGCTGGTGGAGTTGTCCCTGGAGTCGGTGGCAATGGTGGAGACGACAACGATGGAGCCGGTGGCATTGGAGACATTGGTGGTACTGGTGCTGGCAACCCTACCAATGGTGGAATCGGTGGAGATGGCAATGACGAAGGGGGAGACGACAGCAACGGAGTTGGTGGCGCCGGAGATGACAACAACAATGATAATGGAAATACTGGAATCACTAGACACTACGTTCCAGGCAACGACGACAACTATCTGCCAAACCCCGGCTTCGAGGTCCCGTTGCCTGGTAATGGTGGCTCTCAGCCTTAAAAGAGTATACTATGTATGTATTCAAGCATATCTATATATGTTCCTAGTCTCAAGAATGATCTGTTCTAGGAAACTCTAAGTAACATCACTGGTGTTCTATTTCAGTTCCTAGTTTCAAACATTTTCAAAGAGATTAAGCTAGCAGATGCTTATGTATTCATACTCTTTTACTATATGTGAAATATGTTGCTAGTTCTCAGATTCATATGTCCCATTCTAATCAGAACCTAAGCATGAAAGTTCCATCAAAAGAAAATCAAAGGCTGCAAACTTCCATCACACAGCATAAACTCAACAAGATAAAAAAAAAAAAAAAAAAAAAAATACAAGTAAAAGTTGGGACAAGAACATCTATTCAATTCTAAGAATTAAAAGCAATTGATGTATACATTTATGGTCACCACCTATATCTGACAGAGGTGCTATTCATCTGACTCCATACATATAAGCTGTGCCGTTCTTCATCTACTACTTGTTTCCCAAATTAAGCCGAGTCTACTACCACCATGAAATATTTATGATGCAAGTTGACAGAGTCAGAGTTTTATTAAAGCTTTATACTTTGTTTATTGACCTATTATTAGATTACAAAAGCTCCTAAAAGGTGTGGTGCCGACATGTGGCGGCAAGGAAATGAGCACCATAACTTTGACTGAAGCAAAAGTTGCGGGCTCAATTTTTGGTAGTTATATTACATTTCCTTGGTGTCTTCCGAGTTATTGGGTTGAGGCGTCTGACTAACTCACATGGGATTGGTCGAACCAAAGTAAGGACGTGCTGAAAAAAAGTTTGAACACCCATGGTCATCCAACCAAAAAAAAAAAAAATCTTAAACAAGACTAATGAGAAATGTAATAGGTCATAAATGACTGACCAAATCTAATAAGGCACGGATCATCAACAACAAAGCCTCGAATAAATATTGATTGACTCGAACAATGCAGGTTTTTAGAATATAAACAAAATTTGATCTGTAAATGCTGAAGGCTTAAAATAGAACACATAAGTAGAAGACTTCATGCATGCAGTTAATTAGCAACTTCAACAGAGGACATTTCATCTGCCAACACTCAACCAGGGCCCGTCTAGTTAATTATCAGCTTTTTAAACCTTGCATTCGATACATCAGCTATGAGCCTATGAGAAAGGTACACGATGTTCCTACCATTCAACGCTAAAATGTAATCCTTAGCACCTACATGCGTCGTACCATCTGGATGTCAACATTACTGAACAAGGTCTATAGATATTCAATGAAGGGATGGGCTAATATTATGTCATTTGGTTCCATTACCGAACAAGGTCTATAGCACATGAAACAATACAACCATAAATACAAAGAAAATGTTTCCTTTAAATTTTAAAACAAAATGGAATATTTTCCAATCATCTTCATTAATCAACAATATCCAACAACAGTTTTCAATTTCAGAGATTGACGTCCATGAACATCGATGTTCAAAAAGGTCAATTAATATGGGGAAAATAACAAAGGTACAACATTTTCATTCTTGGATGCTAATGAGAGCTAACCCTAGAACTTAATGGACAATTATGCTCAAATCCTGAATTAAATAGAAAATGCAGCAAAATTGTTCTAGGTCTCATCAATGTGGAGAAGCCTGCAAGAGAGTAAGAAAAATGGGTTTTTAGAAGTTGTCGTTAGAATATAGATTGATAGTAACGTATATAAACCTATAAAACAAAACAATCTCAAAGTTACAAGGAAAAGCTTTTGGTATTAAAACTAGTGAAGGGCAAATATTGTTTCATTAATACAGAAAGTGATTACACAGAGCTCAGATGATGTCCTTTGAACCTTTGCCCCAGTTAATTGTGCAACACCATATACATCTTGTTAAATTAGGAAAAATTTGGTCAACAACAAAAACACACAATTTTGTTTGAATTGGCTTGTGATTTAGATGCAAAATAACTCTTCTTTTTTTCATCAGGTTTGCCACATTAATTAATTAGAAAGAAAGAAGAACCAATTGATACCTAAGATTATCTAAATTTGAGACCAACTAATTTGATATTTTTTCATCAAGACCAACTAGTTTGATATAAACATTGTTCTTTTTTTTTTTTCATGACTAATGTATTACTTTCTTTTTTGCCAAATCAACTATAAGCTCACATATCAAAATGCAAGTTTGACCGAGGATGTTTCGTTGGTCAACTAATTCGCCAATTTGTTAATTGCCAAATCATTTATAACCTCTTTTAGGGATGTACCATGGGATATTACCAAAAGTTGTTCCATGACAAACTAATTTACCAATTTGTAGCTTTGTCATATTACTAGTAACTTTTCTCAAAAATTATTGCAAGTTAACTAGAGGCCAGCCTTCCACCAAAATAATTTATGGATTCACCAAATCAATTAGGATTTGTTCAAAAATTGTATTGCTAATATTTCCAAAGATATTTGTGCATAAATTATAGAACTTGCTAACACATAGGGTACCGTGATTATAATAAATCTACATTCACCTAGTAGCCAAGTAACTATTGAGATTACCATAAATACTAAAGTTACAAAAAACAAAGGCATAAAAAAGCATCAACCCCAAAGTCAAGTAGCTTCTAAAATTTTCTTGTCCTATGTCTCCACAAAGAAGTTTGCATTCAGCAAGATCCCTAAACAGCATCAGCCCTCTTTAACCCTTTCATCTTCAAAAGTCTCTAGGAAATCTCAAGCTAAAGAGTCCATACTGCCAACCCAATCGCATGAAGCAATATATCCCTCCTTTTTTGCAATATCCATCATAAAGTATGTGCACCTCCTCTCAACCAATTAATCAAGCCAATGCAAAAGTTGAGCCAAAATATAACGCTAGTAAGAACACATGTTGGGAAAATTTATTACTCTATTGGGGCCACACATGCAACATATCCATTACTAAATTAGCCTAAATTAAAGTGATCTGATATACAAAAGTGTAGCTTTACAAAAGGTATTTGGGCAAAGATGTGCATTGAATTTGGTAAGAATGGAAGGGGCATTAATGATTGGATAAGCCTATTTTCCTACAGAGGGGTAAGTGGGACCACCAAGATTTTCAAAGTTGCTTGGAATGCTTTGATGCTATGGGTGTCGTGGTATGTATGGCTCGAGAGAAATAGAATGATTTTTGATGATAAATGTTCTTCATAGGATGATCTTTGGGACAACATCAAGTATCATATGGCAACATGGCTAGTGGCATTAAAAATCTAGGCTTTCTATTAATGAGCGAACTAGGAATTGGCACACCACATTATACATATCACTCGTGAGGCCTTGATTAAAATTTTTTCCTAACAACACAATCTACCCACCTCCGTTCTATACAAGAAACACCAATTTGAAGAAATCATAATGTGTAGGTCCTATTTTATTATTTTACATAGCATCACCTAAATTCTATTAAGTATCTAGCATTAGATTCGAGTTCACATTGTAACACATCGGACCTTTTCGGGTGTAATTTTAGACATCCACAAAAGTTTTCCCAAAAATAAGATACCTAGTTAATGCCATCAATAAGGGAACATTGGACGATATACAATTAATTAAAGCTCCCATTTTTTTCAAGGGACAAAGTTAACTCATCTCAAGTAGAGATTAATCCTATCCAAGAACGCGCCTTTCGCCGTTCGATATGTCTCTATGAATAAAATCATAACCTCAAGAACAAGATTTTCCGCAAGTCGAAAGGAGAACAACAAAATCATTACTACAAACTCTCATACGCATTGATCAGGACATGTACTCACAAATTCACAATGAGAATATCAAATTCGAAACCTCAATAACCGAAATCACCACACAATCAAGCCAGATCCAACGAAGAACAACACAACCAAATCCTTTCCATACTCGTCAAGAACGACTCACCTCGTCAACTCCTCCGATCCACAAAACCTCGCCGAAACCAATGCGTCCCCAACGAAACCAATCTCTCTGTGGCTGGATCAGATCCCGATCAACTTGCAGAGGAAGAAACAGAGGAAGGCGAAGAAGATGAGAAGGAAAACGTAATCAACGAAGACGAAGAAGGCCGTCGATCCATGGCTCCTCTTCTTCTTCGTGTTCTTCATCATCGGATCTTCAATTGGTTCCAGCTTCACCATTGCCGTTGATCAGATCTAGGGTTTCCGACCGTTAATTCGCTCTTACCGTACTAACGGTGGATTGAAACGTTAACCGCTTGGCCCTATTTATACTGTCCCTTCCTCCAAAGGCCAGACTGGCGCGCATGCGCTCCGCACGTTTGTTTTATTTTTATTTTTATTTTTATTTTTATTTTCTTTTTAAATTTTAGCGGGCGTCCAACCTACAATCTATTTATTACATTTTATTAAGAATGAAAATATTGAAAAAAATTATTTAAAAGCGCAAAAGTTGATCCTCGCGAGCAAGAGCCAAGCCAGAATTTCAAGCTTATTTCATAAGCTAAATCAAAGGCAGGGTATGTATTATTTTGAAGGGGCGGGCTTGTTTAAATATTTTTTATTAGTTTTTTATTGATCAAGTATTTGCAAGTTCAAAGCAGCTTTGTGCTTGTGCGTGACTCTGTCCCTGTTTGTGAGCTTATAATATATAAAGATAAAATAAAGTAAATATTTTTATTAAATCCAATAATTGGTCATACACACTTCACACCTGCCTACTAAAAAAAAAAACCTTAATTACACACTTGCGTTCAAGGCCATGCATACACACACTTCCCAATAGGGCTTGGCCATTATTTGTCATGACATATATTACACATATATACGTACTATAGGAATTTAATCTTAAATGAGACAATACTTAGGTGACATTTTTGGGAGATTAAACTTTGGTCCAGCAGAAGCTTGAATTGCAATAATATTGGGAGAAGCCCAACTTATTGATGGAAACCTTTGGGAGTTAAGGGTGGCATTAAGAGTAAGAGTAGTACTCTTTTTGGTAGAAAAATTTTTCTCTGTTCCATTCAAGTTCGAGATCTTCAGCGGCATCGGTGATGGCGACGACAATGACTCTTCGATTTCAATGTCTAGAGGAAGGTAAATTGCCTTATTAATTGCATCAATCATCTCAATTTCAGAGTCGAATCCATTACTAGAATTGAAGAACATCTGAAAAGTTTTCAAGCAGCCGAAGTGTAGCTGCTTTAATGGCTTAGGCATGTCACATATATCGTCCATTAGAACATGTTCAATGAAGTCTTTTTTCTGCCTCTCTAATATCTCCTTCACATAAACTATGGAAGTATTTATATCATCCTTTGCATTGTCCTTCATGTGTAGAGTAACCAAGTTCATTTTTCCATCCTTTTCTTCTTTCTGAAAAAAGAAGGAAAATTAAGTTGTAAGACAATTAACATAACGTTCCGGTACTGCCATGCCCCATATGGGATGAGGCTAAATTCTTTCATCCACAAGATTCGAATTCAAGAGCTAACTTAAGAGGAACAACGTCACGCCTTAACTATCACTCCGACCAACTGTTTGTTGGTAGACCTTAATTAATTAATTAATTAGTTAGTCTCAAAAAGTTAATTATAAATTCCTAATATGCATGCTATAGAATTGCAAATATATAGGCTTATAGTACTAATACATAGTAATATATAATTGTGGACTCATTAAAAATAATATATATAGGAACGAGACTTTATTTATTATAACATAACTTAATGCATATATATTTTTTATAAGAAGTAGTTGTTCTAACCTCATAGCTTTGGATGTCATTTAGCAAGCGACATGAGACCATGAGAAGTTTTGTGAGAGTGTGGTCTGTGCAATTCTTGATAGTGTGTAATGGTAAGGTTGGATCCATGGAACAAGCTGCCATGAGAACCACAACGTGGGCAGCTATGGAAGTCATCCCTGTTTGAAGGTATTCATCTGTTGATGCAATATGTGCACTTCTACTCCACTTGGCTTCAGTCATCCACGATTCAAATGTATGATACCACTACATCCAGAACACAGTAAAAATAGCTTACTTTCTATCACTATTTAATCTAAGTACGTATACGCGAACATTTTGTTTTGATAATTTATGAATTAATAAGGTCTTGGTTCGTAAAGTTTTTTTTTTTTTGGGCCATATAAATTAAATCAGCCCATTCATCCAAAAATAAAAGTAGCCCATTATATATAATTTAGGGAAATAATATTAAAACATACCAAATCTTGAAAGAGTTTTGCCATGTCTAGTCTTTGTTCAATGGAGAACTTAGCAACAACATCTCGAACTAAGTCAACAAGGGCATCAAATATAGTTCTAGCGTGCCCTTTCAAGCTCTTTCCATCCCACCTGTTTGTTTATATTGCAACATAAATTAGATAACAAAGCAAATTGTTAATAAACCCCCAAAACAATTTGTTTTGACAAGAAAAAGTGACTATTTTATTCATATATCAAAATCTATAATAATGTATTACATTGATTATTTTTCAAAGAGGGATAAAAAGCATTAAGATTGTAACCTTAATTTTGTAGGATAGTTTTAATTAATTAGGCTAGATTCGGGCTTCACTCATTGAAATGTTATAATAAGATGACTATTCGCTTTTTTGGATTAGAAATGATGAATGTGCCTTCTTAAGATTAAAAAGTATAATTCATTAATTAATTATTTAAAAATCATTAAGATTGTCCCTAGTGCATAGTAATTAATTAATCTCAAACAACCCAACCTATTGGCACTGCTAGGGGTACATCACAATGCATATCACGTTCTGACGCGCATGCGATGTATCTCGAGGTGCGAACCACACGCATCTCGAGGAACATTGCATGCACATCTGTGCGTTTGATGATGTACCCCTAGTATTTTCCTTAATACAAAGTCAACTCGGCTAGACTGATCCCACTCAATTGTGGCACGACACTAGCCACATAAAACCCCAAATACTAATAGAAATTAATAATAAGTTCAAAATAAGTATTGAATTATTTTCATGGGAGGAGCTCCATATATATATATATATTGTATATTGTATATATAAATGAATTAATTAACCTTTTAACAGCATCTGTGAGAAGATATAATTCTTCCAATGAGCCTTCCATGTCATAGAAATCATCAGCTACAGTGATGAGAATTCCACACTTGGCTGCTATTATTCTGCTATCTGAGTTGACTGGAAGAGATATTGAAGCAGCACAAGCAAAGTAACAGTAGGTAGTTTTCTCCCTACCAAACCCCATGCCACTTAGTCCCGTCTCCTTGGACCACCTATATATATATATATATAATTAGCAAATTCGCACCAAAATCAGTTTATGTGGATATGATTATGGTTTACTAATACGAACAATCAATTAATACTAGCTAGTAATTACCTTGTTAGTTTCTCCAACTCGCTCATGTAGACAGACTGTCGAAATGTGTAGGCTCTTGCAGCAAGTTTAAGCAGTGCAGCTTTGCGAGGAGAGGACATTGATCTGATTTTAATTATATATAATTAATAATTAATAAGATGAGATACGAGCCCGGGATCATTTTGATACCATCTAAAAATCCATAGACTTGTTATATATCACAACAACTCTAATTGTATATATATATTTCTGATGTGGATTTTTATACTCCTAACATATTCTTAATTTAATATATAGTTTATGATATGTTTATGTATATGTGTTAAATAAAATTTACCTTGAAAATGAGGCCTTTGCCATGCACGGAGCAGTCATTATTACACCTTCTTCAATGAACTTCCTATGTTCTAAATGGTCCATTCTTGCAAGCCATGGAAGCTTCAATTCATGTTCAATCTATATATACCATGCATAAAAAGTGTATAATATATAGTACAAATATTTTGAACAATGTTAAGGTTATAATTTATTATCTATATATACTAGCTAGAGTAGATCAATTAAAATTACCATTCTTATAAGAGCATTGTTTTCATGAGCAGGTGCGGATGATATAGTCTTTTCGAGTTCTTTTCTCGAGAAAGATCTAGCTTCCCCAAGCATTTTTTCTTCCAAAAACATGAGATCCGTTGCTCTGTGAACATTGAACATGGCACTTGCAAAGTATTCATTGTTCTCCTCTATATGCATCCTTACTTCCTTGTGATGTAAAAACCAACAAAATCTACCTGCATGCCAATATTCACATATATGATTTCACAGGTAATAATTAATCAACTTTTAAATATATATTTTAAATATACATAAATACTACCGCATTGTATAATATATATGTATAACATATGAGTTCTAATATATCCATATAGCTAAGCCAACTAGAAAACTTGATGAACTAAAAATCCGACAGTGTATATGTAAGGGTACGTAGTAGATCTAATATATATAATTAACTTGGGATGCATTGATTGATTAAGGAGTAAGGGGTAAGAGATTGGATTATGGGCAAAGGTCCATGGACTAGCCAGAAGGAGTAAGGGGTAAGAGATTGGATTTGCGGAAAATGGGCGTTCAAGCTCTGCTTTGGGCGTTGTGGGAGGAGCGGAACAATTATTCTTTTGGTGATACTTTAAGGACCGCCGATGAGTTGTGGCTGATTATTAGAACTCGAGTTGGATTATGGGCAAAGGTCCATGGACTAGCCAGAAGGTGGGGGTGGATCTCATTGCAAGATAACTAGTGTGTGTTGGCGGGGGCAGGCCGGTAGAGACACTGATTAGTGCGTGAAGCCCGATAACAAAATGGAGTCCCTTTTAGGGGCGGATGATTTGTAAGGGTTATTTACCCATCATATTTGATAGGCGGTTGGAAACCTCTCTTCCACCACATCAATGCAGGGCTAGCATAGCTGGGTCGGCAGTGGTGTGCTGCCACCAAACTATGAGGCCAGTCTAACTGGGTTGATGGTTTGGTGGGCAGGAGAATGGGAGGCCGTATCGATAGGGACCATGATAGTAAGCTTCGGTTGTGAACTACCTCATTCCCAGGTATGTATGTATATAAAAACTCATACAAATATCTAATAAAAAGTCCCGTTTCCTTTAAAAAAAATTGAAACGATAAAATAAAATAAAATTGAAACGATACAGAGAAGATTAGCATGACCACTACGCAAGGATGACGTGAATGGTCCAAAATATGATTCAAAATATAACTTTCTTTATCTAAAAAAATTAATATGATTCAAAGAATTCTGTAAGCAATCGATAATTGTTAATTAGCTGCATTAAATTGAGATGGATGAGTTTTTATTTATGTACGTAGCTTGTTGCCGCCTTGCCCCACTATCAATTCATTTGGAATTAATTTTTTGTCCTTGTTATGTAAAGTTGTTGTACATACATACATATCCATGTATATTTTTTTTTGATGAAATATATCCCTGTATTGATGTGTATGTGTGTACGAATAACATGATTCGCGTGTGTAAAATTAATTTGCCAACCTTCTTATTCCTCTTTTGTTCTTTTTCCTTATCTACATGACATACATACGTACGTATGCATGAATATGATATTTGTGGACCTGATTTTGATGTATGTTGACCCGTCATCGATCAAGTTAATCCAACTACTAATGATATGTGTGACCATGCATGCATGTATGCGTGAAGAACATGTTGGAGAGTCCTTACATGGAGACACATAGTAGCCATGCATTCTAAGGAGTCGAAAAGCTAAAGAGTCTTTGTAGATCTGCACTGGTTCCACATCCATTGACGACTTGAATCTAGATTCCTTAATTGTGTAGTTCCTGCAAAGCATATATATACACACACACACATACATACATACATACATTAATCATAATTAGTATATAATCAATACTCGTACTAAATAATTAGAGCTAATTAAGTAATGTTTAAATGTTTAAATGTAACTTATAAGATGATTAACTAATTAATTAATTACCTATATACATTAAGCAAAACATCTTCAATTTCTTCAACGAAATGTTCTGCCAAACCCAACCTCTCCAAGCTATTGACCATGTGAAGCTTCATGAGCTCTTCATCTAACGGATAGGTTGAAGGAACTGCATATTTATAATTAAGCTACCATTAAATTAATTAAGAGCTTGTTTGGTACAATAATTGTTTATGCTTATGTTTTGGTTTTGCAAACATAAGTATTTATAACTAGTAAAAAACACGTTGAAATTATATATGGCCTTAAAAACAAGAAGAATTTAAAGATGTTAAGTAGTTTTAATTAGTAGAATTTTATGTCATATCCACGTGTACCGTGTATTCGCGTCACATCAATCAATTGCATAAAATATGTGCATGTGCGCGCGCCACATATATCAGTGACGTCATACATACATCTATAGTAGTGAATTGTTCAAAATATATTTTTTTGATAAATTGGAGGCAATTAATCTTTTTACATCCTCAAAGTTGAACCCATGACCTTTGATTTCTATATCCCGTATCAAATCAATGGGACATCCAATTGATTGAATTGTTTAAAATATAAATGTCACTGAGTTGACTCACCTCCATTTCCACAACTTTGAACCAATGATTCTAAATAATGCATGCAAGCTTTGTTCCCAGTAGCCATATACATGCGTGCAGTAGCAGATGGTGATTGAAATAAAGATCCATTTTCGCTCTGATGTCGAAATAGTAATCCTTGTAGAACATCAACACTATATAATGCTGGCAAGGCTTCTAAATGAGAAATTATTGGATTATGAGATGGTAGATTAGCAAGTTCTTCCCTGCGAGTTATAAGACAATTATAATTAATATTACTTATTGTTGTGACAAATCACCGCGGAATACCCAAGATCTCAGTCACACGAGTACACCCAAAGATAAATAACCACAGAGAAAATAGCGAACACACGAATTTACGTAGAAAACCCCAAAATCAGGGTAAAAATCACGGACAAAAAACAAGGCAATTCACTATCAATAGTTTAGTACACAAAGGAAAAACCTCGATCCATATCTAAACCCCAGATAGAAACATCAACAAGATTTGATCTCACAATGTCACGTACCCGCTCGCAGGCCCCGCTCGTGACCCTTATGTTCATATATATATATATATATATAAAAAGCATAATAAATTTACCTATTTGCCCATATTCTTTTTCATCTCCAAATCATTTTCTTTTGATCCAAATCAAACTCTAACTCATATTTTTTTCTTTATCTCCAAATCAATCATGAATTCATTCTCAATCAATACACTTTTTTTGAAGTTGAATGTCCAATACAAATTCGAGTCTTATCTCAATCACATTAGAAATTGATAAGTAAAAATGTACTTGTATTTTTAATTTTTAAATTTTAATTACAATTTTGAATTTAAATTAATAAATTCTTATTAATTCCCGCAATTCAATCGTACAGAAGACGTCCTGAAACTGGGATAGTCCTATCATATATGTACACGCTGAATACATCAATCACAAGTTGAGTCCAATACAAATTTGAGTTGTACTCAAATTTAGACTCATCAATCTCAACGTATTCAATTCACGTTGCACAATCAAACAAATTCCACTTTATCTCGTTGAGACAAATGACCAAGACTTTCTATTCTTTAAGTTGACAAAAAAGAAAACTCCAAGTCTAACACTAAGTCCAACTCTATGAATTTGAGCCCGCAAAACAGTTATATATATTTAAGCTCATATAAAGTTTCCAATTAATGCCCTGAAATATGCTCAATGTCAATCAAGAGGGTTATGGAATTGAAATTGTCATCCAACTCCAAATATATTTTGTTAATAATTTCTTTTTGTTCATGGAGCCGAAGCTTTCAACCGATCGACTCTTGTAGGAATAGTTGAAACCTAAAGTAGGTAGGGATCGAAATAAAGGTTTGATCGAACACCATGATTAGCAAAAAATAAAAAATAATTAATCATATAAACGTACACTTCAAGAAATAACTTTTCTCTTGCAATGAAAATCTGCTGCAATGGTTCTTGCAAAGCTTCATCAAATTCAAATACCAGGCCTTCTTCTCTTGCCAGCTCAATCATAGCAGGAAAAACAACAGCAAACCAACTTGGGAAGTGTTTGTTCATCATGAAAAGCTTCTTTGCATTTGAATGAACAAATGCTAGACCTGCATTAATAGAATAAAGCATATATATACTAATTATAAGTTACTAGTGAGAGATATTAAGTATGAACCCTCCGATGATGAAATTATATAAAGCTATATTTGGCGAACACAAACTAGCTTATAATTATAATTAGCTAGATTAATTGCAAGTTACTTTGAAAAAAAAAGTATGCTTGTTGACTAGATTGACCATGAAACTTTTAGATAGGTTCAATTTTAAATTATAAATTACTAGCCATTCAGCTTTCGGCTAGATTAATTATAAAGTATAGTACTTTTGCCAATTACAAATCTAGAGCCTAAATTTTCATACCTTGATTGATTTGTTCAGTATCCATGTTCCATTTCTTAAGTGCAACGACGCAAGCAAGAGTAGCAACCAAGCAAGATAAGTTAGGGTCGTCGAGATGAATATCCCCCCAAGAACCGTTATTGTTTTGGTTATGAAGTAACCATTGCAAACATTGAGAGAACATAGGACGATGTTGTCGACGAGGGTGAGGAATCATGGCTAGCCAAGCAGTGTCATAAGCAGATGGTGGCACAACAGAGTAGATGTCTGAATTCATCAACAAGATTTGCTTCTTAATCTCAGCCACCAAGTCTTTAAGCACACCTACTGATGATGAAGAAGATACTGCCATTTTAAATGTTTATTCACTTAAGTGACCAATATTACTAATGCATAACTGTTAGCACCATATGTAGTATTTATAGTAGTGGTGGTGATAGCTACGTACCTAGCAAGATAGAAACGGGTACGTATATGTATAGCTAGACAAGGGCATGGTTGTCCTTTCAGAAAATAAATGCATGGAAAATATTGCAATGACTAATCTTATAAAAGGTCCAACATTATGACTCGGCTGGTTATGTTAGTTTTAATAGTGGACCGAGTATATGGAGCCTCTTTTGTGTTGAAAGAAAACCTATATGTGTTGAAAGTTGGCATGCTTAATTAATTTGCCACGTTTGCGCCACGTAGTGTATGCCCTCTGCTGAGTGCCTTCAGTGTGTCAATATGGCATTTCCGATTGGCCTTTTTTGAATCTTTGACTTATACTAGTCAATATGGAAAATGCAAAAATGACACCAACACCCTTATGATGCACACTCTTATGACAGTTATCCGTAAAAATATGACGTAGTGTCTTTGGCTACTTACACATTCATGAAAGCCGTCGTAATGCGCTTCGAGATACATACCATGCATGTTATACGCCAAGAACTATTTTACGCACACTTATTTTTATGTGGGATCTGCACGTTATGTTAAAAAGATGTCATTTGGGCTAGCATTTTCCAGTCAATATAATGACATAAAACGGCGCACTCTATTTTTGTACAATTTCAAACTGGTGAGGAACACGTTTTCTGATTTTATGATCAGAATAATTAATTTTCATGCGGATTAGTAATGCATGTGTTGCACACCATGCACCAACAGAGCTTTAGGCTTTTTTTTTTTTTTTTTTAGGTTTTTTTTTTTATGGAGTTTCCTTAAATGTATTCCTATGAATATATAGGCAGTACTCCGTTTATATATGTATTGAATATATAATTTAACTTCAAAATTAACTGATAGGTTATAGCTTTAGACGTTTAATTTGACTAATTATTGTTGATTTTTTTTGTACAAAGAAAAATTTAAAATTTAAATTCACTAAATTAACTTCACAAATTGATCACAATTTATTCATCTCTATATCAAAGCACTTTCCCCATTGTTTACATTTTATGTGTATATCTTCTTTAATTGTACTACACACATATATATACCACCTTTCTTCTCCAATTCTTTTTTTTTCTCGAGAGGTTCGATTCAAATGTGAGTTAATCATTTGGTCTATATGGTTCAATTTGATTCATGGTTTTTGAAAGAAATTTGGGTTTAATCCACCATTGATTCAATGTTGAATTTAACACCAAAAGCCATCTTTCATCCGGTCTATATGGTTCAATTTTATAAATAATTTACTTCATGACAATGAGCATCCATCTTTTTGGCAACCGTACTTTTATGATACTTGATCATGAAGTGCAAAACCAAATGCATTGCTCGATGGGATGAAAGAGACAATTTTGGCAAGGTTAATTAGTATGCTTACTGAAAAATCTATATGCAAGTTTTTTCCGCACTTTACAAAATAAGAAAGATTTAGAAAATCGTGTTTTTCAATTAGTTTCAAGTGTTAGTCACCTTCTACTTATTGTTTTTCATGTTTTCTATTAATTGTAGTGGTTCTTTTCAATTATGGTTAATTAACTAAAATTAATTCCCTTGCGAAGCGAAGCGAGCAGATCAATCGTGCGTAGCACGACTTCGAAACTAGTATGTATATATATATATATATAGGCTTTTTCCTTAGCTAACTAGTAACTATCCATGATTTGGTAGCTCCACTACATTAGTACACATAATGTAACTATCCATGTACACATGCATAAAGTAACTACCCATTACACATTAACAACTTGAGATTTGACTGGCTAAAATATTTGAATCACATATTCCAACATTCTCTCTTGATTCAAATTTCTTAAAAATAAAACACAAAACGTCAATCTAACTTAAAATTTTGCAAAGCACAACTTCTTAAACATATGAAGCTCTTGTCTTCATGACGATGATACATTTATCATCATCCTTCTTGGAGCACGTGCCTCCAAATACCCTTAGTGATGCACATCTCATCACATTCTTAAGCATATATATCTTTTTCGGTAGTTACCAACTTCCACTTTCATCGTGTCATACACGATCAAAAATCAATTTATCATTGATAGCGTTGGAGCACTCGCACCGCTTTAATGTTGGAGCTTCCCGAGATACCACTATTTTCTTCACAAACTTGTCACCATACATTCATCTCTACAAAGCACTTTCATTGCTTACATTTTTGTGTGTATCTTCTTTAATTGTACTACATGCGCGCGTGCGCGCACACACATATATAGGCCTTCTCCTTATCTAACTAGTAACTACCCATGACTTAGTAGCTCCACTAGATTAGTGCACATAATGTAACTATCAATGTACACATGAAGTAACTACCCATTACGCATTAACAATATGAGATTGACTAGTTAAAATATTTGAATCACAATTATATACTCAAGGCAGGCTGACCTGCTTGTCATTTTTGAGACCTGATGCGAAACATAGGGCCTTCAAATATACCAAATTCAGTTAATAAGAAATGAAATATGAAGCTAATATTTACATTTTGAGATATCTAACGATATCAAATATGAATTATCAATTGCTAGGTAGCTCGATAGTTTGGTACATGATTATGAATGCAAAAAGTTGAGGGTTTTGAGTCTTAATAGGGAGCAAGATGTATAGCTTTTTTTTTTTTTTTTTGATGAAACCTGATCTAGCAAGATGTATAACTTTATTTCTTATAAAAAAAAATGATATCAAATGAATTTAGGATTTTAAGCGTGCGGGATGAAGTAATGAAATACTATATATGTTTATACTAATTAGTTTTAAATCATTTATTTTTTGGAACCAGATTTAAATCATTAATTTTATTAAAATCAGCACAAGTGACATCAATTAATTAAATTATTTGGATTGACCTCAGGTACGTGTGCAACTTTTTATGCTAGCCAATTATCACTCCCAAATTAATTAATGAGGGTGTGACATATGTGTGATGAGTCCGATGACCCAACATTTTTATAGTACAAAAAGACTCAAAATTAAGAGCTATCATGGATCCGCTAATATATATATTAATGAGGGTGTGACATTTTGTGTGATGAGTCTGATGACCCAACATTTGTATAGTACAAAAACTTTGTACAAGAGAAGATATTGAGACTTGAGCAATTTCATGCCTAAAAGTGCCTTGTAATACATGATTAAAATTTCAATATTGTTTAGTGTAACGGCCTAAATTTAATTCGCCGTTAATAATAACGTGTTTACGATGTCGTTGACAAATCGGACTCTCGTGGGACCCGCAATTACGCTTGTGCGCGCATGAAGCTAGGTAAATAGTAATTTTTGTGTGTTTGAATTATTTAAATTGTGATGTTTAGATTAAAATAGTGTACATGACATCACAATGTGTGTTAGTATATTACATTTGACATGCGAGACCGTGTATTAAGTAGTCGCCTAGAAATACGTGTCGATGCGAGTGCCGAGTAGTTTAACCGACTTAACACTAGGCCGAGGGAACTAAAACACGCAAAATGAATAAAATTGGGTAATGAATAAGGAATGCATATTTGGTGGTTAGGGGCATGGTAGTACGCGTAAGACGCGGTTCGGACGAGAAATTGGGCGTCGGAACGCCCGAAAATGGACTTTTTGTGCTAAGAACAAGAGCAAGTGAGTTAATGGTGTCACAATTGGAGTCATGAGGGGTTAGAATAGGAGTAAAGAAGGTCATTGGATTGCCTAGAGATGTGGTAGTGAGAGGAGATGCAAATTCAACATATATAAGTCAAATTGACTTATTTCCACCACATTTTCTCTCTCTTATCCTTTTCATCCGAGATTGAGAGGAAGGAAACCAGGGTTTTGAAGATCCCCTTTGGTGATTTGAGGAGCTTGGAGTGAGGAATACATCAAAATCAAGGTGAGAATCACTTACACCTTCATTTCCTCTATCTTTTGATCTTAATATTAGAGGTGTTGGTGATGGTTTTGGAGGTTGTTGGGTTGTTGTTATGATGAGTTTCTAGTGCTATAAAGTTGTGTTGTTGGTGATGTGGCTGTTGTTGGGTTGGTGGGGTGGAGAAAAACCCAGAAATTTTCAGCAGTTTTGTTGTCCAGAGCGCGATTAGCGCGCTAATGTTCTTCTGGGTAACGAACGTATAACTGTCTGGGCATCTTACACGCTAATGCCTAGACCAAGCGCGCTAATGTACCTCATGTTTTGACATAATTTGTGTGAAATGACTTAACACACATACAAATGACTAAATATCACTTATACATGGAAATAGGTTGGTACTGGCTATAATTTGGGATATCCTGGACTAGGCGGAGCGGGGCCAGGGTTATACACGGAGTGCGGTGTGAGTGTGTAGTATCCAAACTGAAATTTCTTGAGCGTATTTACTTTTGCTTTTGAATTCATTTTATGTCTTTCATTACTCTATTCCTTGTGTGTTGTAATGGACGGACGTGAGAGCTCTCACTTCGTGCCATTTCGTGTGTACGTCCACTAGGCATAGTACGTGTGCCATCTCGGTGAATAGGGTTACCCGAGAGAGAGTGATAGACACGTGTGGGTGCGTCGTAGGTTCCACGCCGACCACCTATCGGATTCGAGATATCTTGGCCTTGCTTGAGTGCTACTCGCCGGTAGTAGTCTGTTGGGGAGTCCGAAATATGGCGCTAGTCGACCTTAGGGGCTAGGAACACACATTTTGAGCTTTCACTATTACATTTGCATCCGATGAGCACGATTGCTGTATTTTATTTCTGCATGTTTATTTAATAGTTTTGTTTCAATTCTAGTACTTGTGGCGGGCCCAACTACAAATAAGGGCACCGCAGGCTTAATCCCTTAATTAAGCCATAATCTCCCCTATATGACCTAACAAGGAACTAGTCAGTCTTAGTTAAACACCTACCATTTATGATACCACCTACGGTTAACTTAATTGTTCTAGTGACTAACCTATGGTTGTCTATAAATCGATCACATAATTTTTTTTCTTTTTCTAACAAATTATTCGGAGGAAGTCTTATTAAGTTACTAGTGGAAATGAAATCATAAGGCCTAACCTATTGTGGAAAAACCAAGAAACAATGATCACATACATATATAAACAAAATGGTGATATATATATATATATATATATATATATATAACACGTGTCTAGTCCTATAGTCCTATCACTCAACCCGAAAGGCAAAATAGCATGTACATAAAAATGTAATACAAAAGAATACAAAACGTACAAATGTGTGTCGTAGCGAGTCCTCCACGGCTCGAGAGGTAGTCACCAATCTTCTCTTTGCCTGGTCTCTACTTTCTAGGTGATCTGCACCTACCGTCACAAACTAGACGGTGAGTACATGAAATTATTTAAGTAATATCTTGAGAGACATTGATCCACATTCCCAAACAGGCAATAAGTATCAAATGACATAATTTAAATAGCAACTATGCTTTGAAAGAAACATCATGCAAAGAGATATTTGAGTTAACCAAATATGAAACCGACTCAAGGCTAAGTAGTAATGGATTAGGGTCGGTCGTAGTGATCTTCATCACATCGACCTGTCATCACTACAATTTGAGCTCGCTTCTATAGCATTTCCTTTCAAATTGAGCTCTATATCATATCATAATGTCAAAAGGTCGTACTTACGATTACGTCTTTTCTATTCCAAGTGAATTAGTCGTCACTTGGAAGGTATAATTGCTAACATACCCGAGTTTTAAAACTTGTCATGTTCACCCAAGTTATTCTTGCGCCAACAAACCCCGAGGTCCGGTTACCCCGTTCGAGGCACGTTACCCCGTGTGTCATGCAAGGTAGTGGAGAAATTCCCTAACATCTCTAAGCAAGTCTAGTGCCCCGTATAAAAGCTAAATTTCTATCATCAAATGACCATAACCACAAGAACCACTTTCACTTTCAAGAATGACTCGGTAATGGAATCCAAGAAATGTAACGCATACTAATGCACAAAGGATAAGAGTCAAAATAAACAAACTAGCCTAATAGCATGTTGTATCACTGAACAATGACAAACACAACAATCAACATGACAAAGTATAGGAATTGGAATCAATGATATACACAACAGTAGTATGTTATGAACAACATCATAAAATGAGAAACTATACAAGTCATAGCATATGGATTTCAAAGACAATTCAGTTCGAATAACGAGAATAAATAAATAAATGGAACGAAATGTAAATAAATGTCTCAATCGGTTTACTTACATACGTAGAGCAATTCCTAAGCTATCAGCTCCGTCGTGTCGATGTACACCCCAAAACCCCGTAATAGCTCTTTTACGGTCCTAACATTTGAAAATTTATCAATTTAGATTCAAGTTTAATGATTTAACATTCCTAAATTGGTCGACATCGATCAAAATCGAGTTCGAGACCAATTTGTCGATTTTGCGTTTTTCGAGGTAAAACCCCCGTATAACACCTCGACCGACTCCCGAATTCTTCACTTTTTATAGAAATACTGAAGTGTTATTGATTTGGGTCTCAAATATATTTTTCACTATTTTTCTGGAATTTCTCTGAATTTTTCCATAATTTTATCTATTTTACTCGAATTTATTATATATATATAAATTTGTTTAATTTAATTAAATAATTAAATATATATATATATATATATATAATATTAAATATATATATATATATTTTTTTTGAGGTGGGTCCGGGTCAACCCGACCCGGTCAACGGGACCGGGTCGGTCCGACCGGTCCCATCGGCCTTTGGGTCGGAGCTGCGACCCGAACCATATGGGTTGAGTCGGCCCCCGACCCGACTCCAATGGTCTTCTTCCTCGCGAGCCGCTGGTTCTGCAATTTTTTATTTTTTATTATTTTTTCCTTCTTAGAGGCGTTGGGGTTGGCTCCCAACCCCAACCCCAACGGGTTTTGATGGCGGGAGACACCCCCGCCATCTTCCCCACACTCTCGCTCGGCCATGGAGGCCGATCCTCCATGGCCACGACCACCCATCTCAACAACAATCTACACCAAATCAACAACAATGGAAATCAACTCACCTTCCACCTCGAGCTCTCGGTGTCTCTCTATCTCTGGTCTCTTTCTCTCTCTCCTTCTTCTTCCTCTTCTTCCTCTCGGTTTCGGTTTCCTCTTCTTCTCACCGACTTCCGAGCAAAGAGGATAAGATTTTTAGTGTCCTCGAGATTCGTACAACACGAATCTCGAAGTAATCCTAATCATTATCCATTATATTTCCATCACCTTATATTATTTCTCGAGTCTCGCAAAAATGCGTATCTCGAGGCAAATCAATGTATATTTGTTTATTTACAAACTATAGGCCCATTAATAAATAGATAGATGTGGCCACATTATAGCCACTAACCACATATCATTTTTCATTTTTTTTTTTTTTTACCTAATGACACTTACCCCACGAGTTTTACCTCGGCCCACGTCGGACGTGACTCGAGCGCGTCTCTGCTCGCCTCGGTATCTACGCATACCCGTAAATGACTTAGTAGTCTACACATATACAAGTACACTAGGCATACGACACACAAATATAACATTTACATCGGCCACCGTGCCTTGGTAGTGACACGTATCGCGCGGATCCCACATCACGGGTCATTTTGTCCCGATTAACGAATTAAACGTGTATTAATTATTGGGTCGTGACAAGTATTTACTTTCCGTATTGCTCATTTAATTTCCTTGGGAATACTCACTCTGGACTCGTCATTTATTTTTTTGTGATGGCTTGAGTGCGGATCCTAGTACGAGTCGGGGCAAGGGCAAGCTACCGAATACGAGAGACGTTTAGCCAGGCTTGTACGTTTGTATATACATATTTTTTTTTCTATTTTGGGATTTTGGATTGTGAGTGATACACTAGGACTCTATCTTGTTGATATTGTGTTACGTTGAGGTACATTTTTAATCTATGATGATATATGAGTTTTCTACACTAGGTATCGAGTTAATTGCATGACTTTATCTTGTTATATATATTTTGTCATGCTAAAGACTTCCATTGTGATTTATTTGGGTTTAACATGATCTTAACAAATGACTTGAGTTCAAGTAACAATGTAAACAATAAATTGTTATCATTTGAGGTTAATAATAATTAAATGGTGGATGAGTTGGCATGTAGGACACGAACTTGACATTGGCGAGGCCGATTGTGGGTCTACATTGGCCCTGTGGTGGTCCATTTGGAAAGTGGACCGTTACATTTAGTCTTGAGGGGTTGTTTGGGTTAAGGTTCCTAAACCCATTTGACCTGACCTAAACCCAATTTATTTAGATTAGTTTGATATCGGGAACCTAAGGAAAAGGTTTCGGAGTTGCGAATACGTGATTCAAGGTGTCGGGAGACCTGTAAAGCTAAGACTTTACATTGCTTGATGTGAGTATACCCGTTAATTGTTTATTTACATTTCATTTTCAGTTTTAACTTGTTTGTTGCAGTCTATATTGACTATGTGTAGCTTTGTACTCTCATATGATGGACTTAATTGTTATTCTTCACTTGTTGAGCTAGGTTTCCATGATATTTTGATAACTTGAAATCTTTTGAATCCATCCATGTGCTATATATCATTTAATTTCTTGTTGTTTTACAAGTAAATGTATGTCACGGCCCAAATCTCTAAACCCCGTTTTAATTTCCATAATCGGGATCACCGACCCTTGACGTGGGACCTACACTCGTGATACGTACACCGACCGAGGCACGTGGCCGAGGTATATGGTATTTTTGTATTGATGTATGCCTAGTGTTATGTATTGTGTAGACTTACTAAGTCATTTTGTACGGTTGTGGGCGTCGAGACGAGAGCGGGGATACGCCTCGAGTAGCGTGCGGCCTGGGAACCGGGTAGTTAGCATTTTGGTAAGTCTTATTTAATACTAATATGAAATAAAGAATTACTTATAAGCCTATATAGTCAAGTAAATAATATGGAATATATATTGAGTGACTAGCGAAGCGGCGGTACGCGAGATCACGATTCGGACGCGAAATCGGGCGTCGAAACGCCCGGAAACACGGCGAGTGTCTTAGCGGTATCACAATTAGGTGTCAACACACCTAACACCAAAGACAAGTGGCAAAAATCAAACACACACTGTCTCAATTTCCCACCAGTGTCACCACCCCACCTACCCACTTATATCACACACACACACTCACGCACACACTTTGTTCACACATACACACACGAGAAGCGGGAGGCGAGAGCGAGGAAGAAGAAGAGGAGAGGATGAGGAGAAGAAGTGATGCGCCGAGAAGGAGAGTGAAGAGATCACAATTGAGGTGAGTCGTTATCGTTGTTGTTTGGGTAGCCGAGAGTGGGGGTTCGGCCTCCATGGCCGAACCCCATGGCGCGGTGGTGATGGCAGGGGTGCCTCCCCTGCCATCGGCTCCACGGGGTTGGGGTGGAGACCCACCCCAACCCATCACCGGATGAGAGAATAACAAAGAAAAAGAAAAAAAAATTACCTCCCCGATCGAACCGAGGTTCGATTGGGAAGACCTATCTTTGGGCCGGGCCCGAAACGGGCAAGGCTCGGCCCATGGGCCGAGCCAGGACCGTTATGGTCTAGGGACGGGTCGGGTCGACCCGTTTGGGTCGACCCGACCCAAACAGAGAAAAAAAAAAGAAGAAAAATGGAAGAAAAATGAAAGAAAATTTGGAAAAAAAATTCAAAAAAATTGGGAAAAATTGGGGAAAATTATATGTCGATAAAATAAATAGAAATTGATAAAATTCTATGAAAAGAACATATGTGGGAATGTCGGTGATGTTTAAATTGAGCTTAAACCCACTATACTTGAACTAATGAGACATCAAACTCGAGAACCTAGGAAAAGGGTACGGAGAGCGAATACAAGATTTGGAGTATCGGGAGGCCAGTAAAGCTAGGACTTTACTTTGTTGTGGTGAGTATACCCAATTGCAACTTTACTTGGCATTTCATTTCTATTAATTGTTGTCCTTGCATAGTCTTTTTGACTATTTTTCCTTTGTATTCTTATATCGTGTGTTCTTTGTCTCTAGTTTGCATGATATCCATTCATTTGATTTGACTCATTGATTCTATCCCATGCTATGTCTATTCTTGTTATTTCAAATGTGAATTGAATGATAAATAGCATGCTATTAGGCTAGTGAATATTTTATAAATGTTTAAGAGGACTTGTATTCCTTATTGTTTAGGTGTGTAGATGTGCATATGCCTTGACAATCCAAACTTGGTATTTCTTGAAATTTAAAAAGTAGTTTTTGCATTTAGGTCCCGTACTCGATCGAGGTGTGCGCGACTCACGGGGTTAGAGTCCCTGGGGATGTCGCCACATGTTACTTGACACTATATGACACTCGGGGTTAGAGTCCCCCGAGGTGGTCTACACACCGGGGTTAGAGTCCCTGGTGACACTTGGGTTATAGTCCCTTGTGCTATATGATTATTGAGTCGGAGTGACACGTTTCACCGCCGACCGGGACCTAAATCACCACTACTTAGCCTAGTGTCGGTATCACTTGTTTAACTCTGGTATTTACTCGCATGTGGTTTATTTTTCAGTTTTCCGATTTATATGCTTTTAAATACCATTTGAATATTTGGAAATGCAAATTAAACTTGTCATCGGGGATTACTTGTTTTATTCTTGTACTCACCGTCCTTTTTATGACGGTGGGTGCAGAGCCGTCTACCGACATGCTTAGGGCAAAGAGAAGATCGGCGATTATCCCTAAGCCTGCATGCGTCATCGCATCGATTGTAGGTCTTCTTTTGATATTTTGATTGTATATGTTATATACGTCTTTCATATACTATTTGGGGTTGTATATTGGATTGAGCGTTAGTTCCCAGACTTGACTTAGACTATTTTGGTGTTTCGTTGCATGTCGAGGACTTTTTATATGTGATGTCATTTCCTGGTTTTCCACACTTAGGATTTTATAAATGGCTTCCGCATAAGTTACTCATTGCTTCCGCATAATCAATAAGACTTCTGCTATCATGAACACAAGAAAAGAAGCGTTTAGGTTGTAAAGGCCGACTAATGCGTAGTTAAGTCTGCGTGGATATGATTTGGGCTTAATTATGAGATTAGGCGGCGGTGCCCTAGATTAGGAAAGGGGCCGTCACAATGTAGTACAAATAGCATGCTATTAGGAACTATGGAGCTATGAATGGTTTTATGGACTTGTATTTTTTGGAGAATTTGTGCTTTGTATCATAGCCCAATCTTGAAATCCTTAATGAGTCAATTTCTTGGAATTATAAAATAGTTATACAATCTAGAGTCTATTGCACTATGAATCGATCGACACACGGGGTTCGAGTCCCCGAGGATGTCGACACTCGCCATTATGATGAGGCACGCGGGGTTAGAGTCCATGAGGTTGCCCACGTATGGGGCTGTAGAGTCTCGATGATACTTGGGGTTAAAGTCCCTAATGACATTGGGGTTAGAGTCCCTAGTGATATTAAACCGTGTGACACCACGAACGTCCTATAGTGGTTAAGGCTTCACCGACGTAAGTCACAAATTTCGACCGATCTAGATCATAACTATTTAGCTTTATTTCGGTTTCACTTATTTAACTGTGGTGTTTCTTGACATAATTGTGGTACTAATCTTTCTTTATTGAACTTATGCTTTTAAATACCATTTAGTTTGTATTGGAGATGTGAATAAATTTGTCAACGGGGATTATTGTTACTTTTTATACTCACCGTTCTTTTTATGACAATGAGTGCAGAGTCGTTGATCACGAGCAAGCCGTGTAAAGAGAAGATTGACGAATATCTCTCGAGCTAGCGGTGTACCTTTGCATCGACATTTTGTAGGTTTCGATATTTTGTGTATTATATAGTTATGTTTCGATACATTTTGGGGTTGTATATTAGGATGAGTGTTTAGTTTCAGTTTTATAATGATTATCACATTGTTTTTATTCGCCACTTTGTTATACATGCATGTGATCAATGTTTCCTGGTTTCCACACAATTAGAATTTTTAATAGTTGCTTTCGCATAATTTGTTAAGACTTCCGCTAAATTTTATAATTTTTAATAAGTTTTTAATTAGCTCTGAAACTCAATTGTAAAGTAAAATGTGTTTTATTTATCCTAAACACAAGTTGTTGAGGAGTTTTGGATAGAAAGGCTGACTAATACGTAGTTAAGTCCTACGTGGTTAGGATTTGGGCTTAATTACGGGATTAGATCGAGCGGTTCCTCGTAACGGTCCAAATTAATTAAACTAGGATTAGTGTTAATCTCGAGGATTAAAGGTCGTAATTCAAGCGTTACGTAGATAACTTGGTTGACTCGGACACGAGTACCGATGTAATATATTATTTATGGATGGTGGTTGTATATATGTGGTGTTTAAAGTCATTAGTAGTGTATTGCACCGCATATGTATATGTTGCTTTCAGGTGAGTTGGTGTAACGGGTGTTCGCCTCGAAAAGAGTTTCAACGTTGGTATCGAGTAGGCGAACAACGGTACACTAAGAAACCCGACTAATTAACGTTAAGATGACTTGTTAATCAATTAAAATAGATGATGTAACCATATGCTAAGTTGATTCAATTAAAACAATATGATATGGCATACATCGAAATGTGTACCGAGTAGTCGAGGGATTAGTGGAACCATTAATGTGTCCATAGGATGTTCTAAAAACACTAACCACATGTATTATAATGGGCCTAATCTAAGTTGATTAGATTAAATAAATCAAGGCCTATAGTTGGTTATTTAAATTGGAACTATAGGATTTTACTACAGATATGTCTTGACACATCTAGGGACTATGTGAGTAGCTCATTAGTGTCACTTGGATTGAGATAGTGAAAGTTAATGGGATATATGTCAAGATGTGGATCGTTAGATGAGCTTCGATATACATAAATGCATGGAGATCAATGGCTAGAAATAACTCATATCTTTATATATATATATATATATATATATATATATATATATATATATATATATAATCAATTTATTAAACACATGTAAACAAACCATTCTTCATCTTAGAGTCTGCTAAAGAAGAAGGAGTTGCTAGGGATAGGAGGAATCCATGGAAGATTTGCGAGAATTTCTCAAGCTATGGTTTTATCCCACTGGGTTTTCCTAGCAAGGTTTTTAATGAGGCAGTCCTAACATTATTATACTCCATATAAAAAGAAAATTTATGAGAGCAATTAATGTACTCTTTTTTTCCTGTACTAGATTTTTTTCCCACAGGGTTTTCTGTAGAGGTTTTATTGAGGCATATTTATATTCTCTCTAAGTGTATCAATGTGTTGCATTCATTTCCTTAGCTATGGTTTTGTCACACTGGGTTTTCCAAGCAAGGTGTTTAATGAGGCAATCAACAACTATTATACTACAAAGCAATATTATACTCTTTTCCTATATTAGATTTTTCCCACAGGGTTTCTATAGTAGAAGTTTAACGAGACACATTCTTTCAACAAGTGTCATCCAAGGGGGAGTGTTATGAAATGGATGGACACTTGTGCATGTAGATGACCACATTGTGAAGCATGGTTCTCACATTGAATTGTAACATCAAGCATGGCTCTCACACTTCATGTAACTTGTAATCCTCTCCAATGTACACCAACTCTTCCATGTATTGTCTATGTTGCTTGTGATGTGTTGTATGACTTGTGATGTATCTATAATTTGTACAAATTGTATAAGTACAATTATCATCATCACCAAATGGCCTATATAAAGGGTGTCAACCCCATTGTAATCCACACACCAATTTATGAATTAAATCTCTACATTTTCATCTCTAGCTCTCTTCTCTCTTGTCTCTTCTTCTCTACTTATATATTTTAGTAGTTCTTAGTTTATGTCTTCCATGCTTAAGTCTCTAGCAAGTTCAACTTAGTTTACAACAATATGCATGTTTATAAGAAGATTTTTCTATATGTATTTGATTGCATGTATAAGAAATATTTCCCTCAAAACTCACCAAGAATAACAAGTTCTCAAATAAATACGAAAACTTACCATATATATTAGATATAATTACAACAAAATGTTTCATAGGAAAATAATATTTTCTTACGAAAGTTTTCCCCGATAAATGTTTAAAAGAAAATTTTCTTATATGTGTTTGATTGCACATATAAGAACTTTTTCCTCAAAACTCACAAACAACGAGTTTTGAAATAAATATGAAAACTTACCATATATATTAAATATATTAATTTTCATAGTTAAAACATATGTTTCATATGTCTTAATATGAAAACTCAAATTTTCTCTATTGAAAACTCAATTTGCTCACCATAATAGGTAGGAAAATATATGGGTTTTAATATGAAATATCGGCAATTGTGAGAAAATATTTTGGCTATCAAACGGATGAAAATGTCATTTTCCCACAAAATTTGTTATTTTACATAGAATATTTTTCTTTTCCATCCAATCAAACTTGGTCTTAATATATGAGTCTTAATATGAAAAATTGGCAATCGTGAGAAAATATTCCGCGAGAAAATTTTGGCTATCAAACGCAAGAAAATGTCATTTTCTCACGAATTTACCATTTTCCTCGGAACATTTTCTTTTTACTCATCCAACCAAATAAGGCCCTAAATCAAAAATGTTGTAGGGTGTAAAATCCGACTTTAGTCTTGACAATAATATGAAGGAGGTGAGGGCAATAGCCAATGGGTGAGGAAGGTGGTGATGTGTGTGAAAATTGAAATAGTAGTGTGTGGTGCGTGTATGTAAGGGCATTAGGTGTGTCTTTAGCAATCCCTTTTTTAATAGGAACGATACTTTATTAATTTATTAATTGCCAAAGAATAAAATAATATCTCACCAAAAAAATAATAACTTGGTAAGAAACAACATGTTTCTCTAAATAAAATCGAAAAAAAAAAAACCCTTAAATTAGTGTAATAGGTAGGGTAAAAAATGCATCGTCACTAAGATGAAAATGTACTCCAGACTCCGAGATCAAATCAACTAGATATGTCATTAAACATGTTCGATATATATTTCACCATGTTGATCGAACATATATTCAAGTTATATATATCTAGCCACGATGGCCGAGTAAATGCGTTGTTGGTCGAACATACAACACATAGGCCCAACATGTGATGGTGCATGCATATCGTCCCTTCATTTTTTCGAAGAAATTTATATTAATTTTGTCCTTTCATTTCTTTTTCCAAGAAATTAAGATATCTTGCCTCCTCGACTTTTGGCCAACACGTGTTATGCGTGTAATGGTGTATACATGTGTGCTTTGGGGTCCATTTTCAGGTTCATTGCTTGTGGTGAGCAGTCCACACCTAATCAAACTATTGTGCATGGGGCGTCTTCGAAGGAGAAAAAAAAAAAGACTATGTACATATATAACTATATAAGCTCCACTACTACAGCCTATGTATTTTTCTTCTTTTGGTTTTTCACTGTGGCATCGATCCAATCGCCATCCGCGCCAAAATAAGAAAAAAACAACACAATATTGTTTTTTTCAAAAACGTTCAGCGTATGCCATGAATTTTCATAGGTTAGACAAACGTTTACGCAAATATTGATGATGCATTATTCATTACCATATAGTAGAAGGGATTTGTGTGGGTCCGGTAACATAGGGCTGGTGATCCTCGCCATGGAAAGGCCGGCCTTCCTACACTCAAGGAGGGTTTGGCGTGATGACAAGGGTTGCAAGTCGGATGTGAAAAGTAGGTCGAAAAAGCATTTTTCTTTCATCTATGTTGGAGATGTGTGGACCGAAAGATTTAATCTCAAGTATAATCCAAGTTTGGATAGAAGGGAGAGTGAAGGTTTGTAGTGGAGGTCGGTTTCACTAAAATATCAAGACGAAATGGTATCACCGATAAAAAGGGAAAAAAAAAAAAATTATAACACTATCTTTAATTACTTGAATACCCGATGTGAAACTACTCTTAACACTCTCTCTCAAGTCCAACGAGCGATAGCCAAGTTAACGAAAGTGTGATTGAGTGGAAGCTTAAGGTTTGAAATGGAGGCTTCGCCAAAATGCAAAAGCAAAATGATGTCTTCGATCCCAACTTATAACCCTTTCTTTATTTACTTAAATATCCGATGTGGAACTATTCTTAATAATCTATGCATTCTAATAGACCTATAAGGTACTAAAGCCTTGATTAAGAAAATAGATATAGCATGAAGGAAAAACTAAAACATATACTACATATCTATAACCTTTATTTTTATTTTTTACCGCACCTAGAGACTAATATTACATTCATGTAGTGATATGGCAGCACAAGTGAAAACTTTGAAAAGCTTGCACTGACATCATTATCAAACAACATTTCATCGCTCAAGTGGAGGAGAGGTACCAGAAAGGAAGGAAGCAAAGAAAGCCAATGATTCACTTGGTTTGAATATAGGCACTGCATGTCCAGCACCTCTAAAAGTTGCAAATGTGAGGCCCTCATATTCCTGAAGCCACCCACTCACCTGCAACCATATATGTAGAGCAATTTCATCACCACATACATACATGCATGCGTACAACCATTGCTACACTAGCTAGCTAGGTCAACTCTTTTACCACTATTGCAAGTAAAGCAGTAAAATGGAATATAATTGGTGGCTGTTATTAGGAGATCATTATAAGACTGCACTTTTTTGCTTTTTGATTCAATGGGTGGGGCATCGAGGATCCACCAAAACGCTTTTCTTTTTTTCTCTATGATTAGTCTTCACTAGTTATACCAAATCATTACTCACGAAATTCACTCGTAGTCTAGTCTTTTCAGGGTGTTTCTAAAGCAATTTAGGTCCTTGATACAACAACACCTCCATAAAATGAATGTCGCAAAAATGAAGATGCTTAAGTAGATGTGTGGTAAAATTTGTAAAGATAGAATAAGAAATATATAAAACATAACAAAAATACAAGTAGGAGTAGCACTAATTGACACAAAGATTAGGCAAGAGCGGTTGTGGTGGTTCGGTCACTTACAAAGATGGCCTACAAATACCCCCAAGAAAACTTGTTTTCAATAGAAACTGAAGAAATTCGGCGAGGTAGGAGTAGACCAAAATTAACTTAGGACGCATCAATTAAGAGGGATTTGAATGATTTGAAAAGTTCACCATCAGTTGTACTAAATCGAGCACAATGGAAGAGTTTTTGATCCATGTAGCCGACCCCAATTAATTTGGGATCGAGGCTATGTTGTTGTTGATACAACAACATTAATAAAATCCCAACTCTACTTATCCAAAAATAAAATAAAATCCCAACTCTATACTAGTTTAAGTCGGCTCATGGATCAAACTCTTTCTCTACTCGATTTAATGGTCTTAATATTGTCTTTTCAAAATCCGAGTTATCCTTGATAAGAAACAAATATATCATAACTTTCTCTTTGAAAAAAATTTTTAGTAAAGATTTTTAAAAAATATGTTGGAAAACATTGATTAGGATTAAGGATTTAGGGATTTGGAAAGCACACCATCAATTGTGCTAAATCAAGTGCAATAGAAGAATTTGATCCATGTAGCTGATCCCAACTAATTAGGATTGAAGCTTTGCTGTTGTTTCAGGTAAGTTGCATCAAAATAAACGCTAAGATATCTTATTTACTGTAAGATGCATCCCAAAACACATGCTTTGAGTCATTCAAGGCTATATATGATTAGGGAATAGTGCATGGTTTGGTTTTACCCTCATATCTCTCAAACCACAAACCAAACCATATTTTTCAATTTGATAAATTTAGAGACCACGCCAAATAACAAAAAAATTTAAAGCTAAACAGGACCAAGCTTATAACCGATCTGGTTTCAATTTGCTTTGAATGAATAAAAGGTAGTGAGACTTACAACAAGTATTAACCTCCAAAGAAAACTATAAGAAAGAAAATGCTCTAAAAGTCTCCATCATGCATAGAATAATGATATATATATATATTGGCAGAAAAGATGAAAAAATTACAAAAGTACATCATATTTTAATTTAAATGAGGAAAATAAATGTGGTTTTTTTATTCAAAAAATAGGGTATATCGCCTTTTGAAAATGCGCTATTAGTTGGGGCAAATTTTTGTGGCTTACGTGGACATCTCATGTGAATTTGTGTTTATACGAATAGCGCTGTCGTGTAAACATCCACGTGGTCATCCCGCGTGGATGTCGATGTAGCAAGAACACACAAATAGCGCATTTTCCGAATGCGCTATTTGTGTGTACTTGCCACATGGACTCGGGTACACGGATATCGAATCGAGATACGTGCGTGACGTTTACATTGATTATCCACCTCGAGATACGTGCATGACGTTTGCATGGAGTCCATGGTCCAGAGTTGATATGCATGGGTTGTCCCCTCGAGATACGTGCATGACGTTTGCATGGATTGTCCACATCGAGATACGTGTCGCGTTTGCATTAGTTGCATACTTCGAGTTATGTGCATGACGTTTGGATGGTTTGCATGGACCGCACCAAAGTTGCGGGGGTTGTCTACCTCGAAATACGTGCTTTTCACACTCGCATGGTTTGCATGGATTGCGCGAGGTTGCATGAGTTGTCCACACCTCGAGATATGTGTGTGACGTTTGAATGGTTTGCACGAAGATGCATGGCTCACCCACCTCGACATACGTGCATGGCGTTTCCATGTATTGTCGACTAGGAGATACGTGTGTGACGTTTGCATTGGCTTTACCACCTCGAGACACGTACGTGACGTTTACATGAGTTGCACGAGGTTGCATGAGTCGCACACCTCAACAGACGTGCCCGACATCACTAGAACAATTTCGGTATTTAATAGAGATTTTTAAACCCTTATTAAAGGGGGTGTTATTAAATAACACCTAATTGATAGGAGTTTTAAAAAACCTCTAAGTAATACATGTATTGAAAATTAAAACATAACACATTTTCACATGACATTTAATAACACTCTATTTAATAGGGGTTTTAAAATCTCTATTAAAGGCCAAAATGTTCTAGTGCATTTACATGAAATCTCCACCTCAAAGCATACATGGGTGACGTTTGCATGGGTTGTCTACGTCGATATGCGTGCGTGTTGTTTACAACTTTACATTGGTTGTCTACCTCGAGATACGCGAGTGACGCGGTCGTCCATCTTCATATGCACATGTCGTTCATAGGGCGAAAAATTTTGTATAGATAGCTCTTTTTCAAAACGAGACATTCGTAAAGTGTATAATTTTGTATAGATAGCTCCTTTTGAAAAGGAGCTATCCATACAAATATCTTCCACCTCACCACCACCTCGCCACCACGTATGTCACCTCATCATCATAATTTCATTTTCAAAAGGAGTTCAATCTTTCACATATTTGTTAAGGTGAGGATAAGATCAGCTACTCGATCGATTCCATTACCACTCAGGGACCATAGCTTTGCCTTATCCTTCCCAGCTACCTAAAAATCCTTCCACACTTTAACTTGTTGTCCATTCCCAACTCGCCCTCTAATAAGTTCCTCCATGCCCTTGGTGGCCTACTTCCTAGCTCTGCCTTCATAAAATCCTCTTTTTCAAAGTACTTGCTCTCCAAGAACTCACAGACCAGCTGATTCTCTCCTCTCATTATTCGCCATGCTTGTTTTGCCAAAAATCGGAGGTTGAAAACCACCATATCACGAAACCCCAATCCACCCAAGACCTTTGCCTTGCTACTATTTCCCATTTGCACCAATGAATACCCCGCTCTTTTTGAAGAATTGCTCCACCAAGCCATGGCTTGGGTGATTGCTGAAATGCTCATGCTTGCCGGGAAAAGAAATATAGACATGTGATGCTTCGGAACAGCTTGGGCCACAGCTTTAATCAAGTAAGGACCTGATGCAACGCGCGTTCCACGATGCCTTCAAATTGTTGCCATCTTGACTGACCACCATTGAGTTGCACACCGAGGTACTTACCCAAGCCTTTGGATATAGGGATTCTGGCCACTTCACGGAGGCTTGTCTAGGTATTTTTTATTATTTTTTTATTGATCAAATATTAGCAAGCTCAAGGCAACTTTGTGGTTGTGCGTGACTCTATCTCTATTCGTGAGCTTATGATGTATAAAGATAAAATAAAGTAAATATTTTATTAAATCCGATAATTGGTCATACACACTTCACACCTGCCTACTAAAAAAAAAAACCTTAATTACACTCTTGCGTTCAAGGCCATGCATACACACACTTCCCAATAGGGCTTGGCCATTATTTGTCATGACATATATTACACATATATACGTACTATAGGAATTTAATCTTAAATGAGACAATACTTAGGTGACATTTTTGGGAGATTAAACTTTGGTCCAGCAGAAGCTTGAATTGCAATAATATTGGGAGAAGCCCAACTTATTGATGGAAACCTTTGGGAGTTAAGGGTGGCATTAAGAGTAGGAGTAGTACTCTTTTTGGTAGATAATTTTTTCTCTGTTCCATTCAAGTTCGAGATCTTCGGCATCATCGATGATGGCGACGACAATGACTCTTTGATTTCAATGTCTATAGGAAGGTAAATTGCCTTATTGATTGCATCAATCATCTCAATTTCAGAGTCGAATCCATTACTAGAATTGAAGAACATCTGAAAAGTTTTCAAGCAGCTGAAGTGTAGCTGCTTTAATGGCTTAGGCATGTCACATATATCGTCCATTAGAACATGTTCAATGAAGTCTTTTTTCTGCCTCTCTAATATCTCCTTCACATAAACTATGGAATTATGTATATCTTCCTCTGCATTGTCCTTCATGTGTAGAGTAACCAAGTTCATTTTTCCATCCTTTTCTTCTTTCTGCAAAATAACAAGAAGGAAAATTAAGTTGTAAGACAATTAACATAGCGTTCTGGTACTACCATGCCCCATATGGGATGAGGCTAAATTCTTTCATGCACAAGATTCGAATTCAAGAGCTCACTTCAGAGGAAGAACGTCTCGCCTTAACTATCACTCCGACCAACTGTTTGTTGGTAGACCTTAATTAATTAATTAATTAGTTAGTCTCAAAAAGTTAATTATAAATTCCTAATATGCATGCTATAGAATTGCAAATATATAGGCTTATAGTACTAATACATAGTAATATATAATTGTGGACTCATTAAAAATAATATATATAGAGGAACGAGACTTTATTTATTATAACATAACTTAATGCATATATATTTTTTATAAGAAGTAGTTGTTCTAACCTCATAGCTTTGGATGTCATTTAGCAAGCGACATGAGACCATGAGAAGTTTTGTGATAGTGTGGTCTGTACAATTCTTGATAGTGTGTAATGGTAAGGTTGGATCCATGGAACAAGCTGCCATGAGAACCACAACGTGGGCAGCTATGGAAGTCATCCCTGTTTGAAGGTATTCATCTGTTGATGCAATATGTGCACTTCTACTCCACTTGGCTTCAGTCATCCACGATTCAAATGTATGATACCACTACATCCAAAACACAGTAAAAATAGCTTACTTTCTATCACTATTTAATCTAAGTACGCGAACATTTTGTCTTGATAATATATGAATTAATAAGGTCTTGGTTCGTAAAGTTTTTTTTTTTTTTTTTTGGGCCATATAAATTAAATCAGCCCATTCATCCAAAAATAAAAGTAGCCCATTATATATAATTTAGGAAATAATATTAAAACATACCAAATCTTGAAAGAGTTTTGCCATGTCTAGTCTTTGTTCAATGGAGAACTTAGCAACAACATCTCGAACTAAGTCAAAAAGGGCATCAAATATAATTCTAGCGTGCCCTTTCAAGCTCTTTCCATCCCACCTGTTTATTTATATTGCAACATAAATTAGATAACAAAGCAAATTGTTAATAAACCCCAAAATAATTTGTTTTGACAAGAAAAAGTGACTATTTTATTCATATATCAAAATCTATAATAATGTATTACATTGATTATTTTTCAAAGAGGGATAAAAAGCATTAAGCTTGTCACCTTAATAGTTTTAATTAATTACGCTAGATTCGGGCTTCACTCATTGAAATGTTATAATAAGATGACTGCTTGCTTTTTTTGGATTAGAAATGATCAATGTGACTTTTTAAGATTAAAAAGTATAATTCATTAATTAATTATTTAAAAATCATTAAGATTGTCCCTAGTGCATAATAACTAATTAATCTCAAACAACCCAACCTATTGGCACTGCAAGGGGTACATCACAATGCATATCACATTCTGACGCGCATGCTATGTACCTCGAGGTGCGAACCACACGCATCCCGAAGAACATTGCATGCACATGCATTTGATGATGTACCACTAATATTTTCCTTAATACAAAGCATCAACTCAGCTAGACTGATCCCACTCAATTGTGCCACGACACTAGCCACATAAAACCACAAATACTAATAGAAATTAATAATAAGTTCAAAATAAGTATTGAATTATTTTCATGGGAGGAGCTCCATATATATATATTGTATATATAAATGAATTAATTAACCTTTTAACAGCATCTGTGAGAAGATATAATTCTTCCAATGAGCCTTCCATGTCATAGAAATCATCAGCTACAGTGATGAGAATTCCACACTTGGCTGCTGTTATTCTGCTATCTGAGTAGACTGGAAGAGATATTGAAGCAGCACAAGCAAAGTAACAGTAGGTAGTTTTCTCCCTACCAAACCCCATGCCACTTAGTCCTGTCTCCTTGGACCACCTATATATATATATATATATAATTAGCAAATTACACACCAAAATCAGTTTATGTGGATATGATTATGGTTTACTAATACGAACAATTAATTAATACTAGCTAGTAATTACCTTGTTAGTTTCTCCAACTCGCTCATGTAGACAGACTGTCGAAATGTGTAGGCCCTTGCAGCAAGTTTAAGCAGTGCAGCTTTGCGAGGAGAGGACATTGATCTGATTTTAATTATATATAATTAATAATTAATAAGATGAGATACGAGCCCGGGATCATTTTGATACCATCTAAAAATCCATAGACTTGTTATATATCACAACGACTCTTTTATACTCCTAACATATATATTCTTAATTTAATATATAGTTTATGATATGTTTATGTATATGTGTTAAATAAAATTTACCTTGAAAATGAGGCCTTTGCTATCCACGGAGCAGTCATTATTACACCTTCTTCAATGAACTTCCTATGTTCTAAATGGTCCATTCTTGCAAGCCATGGAAGCTTCAATTCATGTTCAATCTATATATACCATGCATAAAAAGTGTATAATATATAGTACAAATATTTTGAACAATGTTAAGGTTATAATTTATTATCTATATATACTAGCTAGACTAGATCAATTAAAATTACCATTCTTATAAGAGCATTGTTTTCATGAGCAGGTGCGGATGATATAGTCTTTTCGAGTTCTTTTCTCGAGAAAGATCTAGCTTCCCCAAGCATTTTTTCTTCCAAAAACATGAGATCCGTTGCTCTGTGAACATTGAACATAGCACTTGCAAAGTATTCATTGTTCTCCTCTATATGCATCCTTACTTCCTTGTGATGTAAAAACCAACAAAATCTACCTGCATGCCAATATTCACATATATAATTTCACATGTAATAATTAATCAACTTTTAAATATATATTTTAAATATACATAAATACTACCGCATTGTATAATATATATGTATAACATATGAGTTCTAATATATCCATATAGCTAAGCCAACTAGAAAACTTGATGAACTAAAAATCCGACAGTGTATATGTAAGGGTACGTAGTAGATCTAATATGTATAATTAACTTGGGATGCATTGATTGATTAAGGAGTAAGGGGTAAGGGGTAAGAGATTGGATTATGGGCAAAGGTCCATGGACTAGCCAGAAGGAGTAAGGGGTAAGAGATTGGATTTGCGGAAAATGGGCGTTCAAGCTCTGCTTTGGGCGTTGTGGGAGGAACGGAACAATTGTTCTTTTGGTGATACTTTAAGGACCGCGGATGAGTTGTGGCTGATTATTAGAACTCGAGTTGCATTATGGGCAAAGGTCCATGGACTAGCCAGAAGGTGGGGGTGGATCTCATTGCAAGATAACTAGTGTGTGTTGGCGGGGCAGGCCGGTAGAGACACCGATTAGTGCGTGAAGCCCGAGAACAAAATGGAGTCCCTTTTAGGGGCGGATGATTTGTAAGGGTTATTTACCCATCATATTTGATAGGCGGTTGGAAACCTCTCTTCCACCACATCAATGCAAGGCTAGCATAGCTGGGTCGGCAGGTGGTGTGTTGCCACCAAACTATGAGGCCTAGTCTAATCTGGGTTGATGGTTTGGTGGGCAAGAGAATGGGAGGCCGTATCGATAGGGACCATGATAATAAGCTTCGGCTGTGAATTACCTCTTTCCCAGGTATGTATGTATATAAAAACTCATACAAGTATCTAATAAAAAGTCTCGTTTCCTATAAAAAATAAAATAAAATTGAAACGATACAGAGAAGATTAGCATGGCCACTACGCAAGGAGGATGACGTGAATGGTCCAAAATATGATTCAAAATATAACTTTCTTTATCTAAAAAAATTAATATGATTCAAAGAATTCTGTAAGCAATCGATAATTGTTAATTAGCTGCATTAAATTGAGATGGATGAGTTTTTATTTATGTGCGTAGCTTGTTGCCGCCTTGCCCCACTATCAATTAATTTGGAATTAATTTTTTGTCCTTGTTATGTAAAGTTGTTGTACATACATATCCATGTATATTTTTTTTTGATGAAATATTTCCCTGTATTGATGTGTATGTGTGTATGAATAACATGATTCGCGTGTGTAAAATTAATTTGCCAACCTTCTTATTCCTCTTTTGTTCTTTTTCCTATCTATAATTGGTAATTATCTACATGTCATACATACGTACGTATGCATGAATATGATATTTGTGGACCTGATTTTGATGTATGTTGACCCGTCATCGATCAAGTTAATCCAACTACTAATGATATGTGTGACCATATATGCATGCATGTATGCGTGAAGAACATGTTGGAGAGTCCTTACATGGAGACACATAGTAGCCATGCATTCTAAGGAGTCGAAAAGCTAAAGAGTCTTTGTAGATCTGCATTGGTTCCACATCCATTGACGACTTGAATCTAGATTCCTTAATTGTGTAGTTCCTGCAAAGTATATATATATATACACATACATACATACATTAATCATAATTAGTATATAATCAATACTCGTACTAAATAATTAGAGCTAATTAAGTAATGTTTAAATGTTTAAATGTAACTTATAAGATGATTAACTAATTAATTAATTACCTATATACATTAAGCAAAACATCTTCAATTTCTTCAACGAAATGTTCTGCCAAACCCAACCTCTCCAAGCTATTGACCATGTGAAGCTTCATGAGCTCTTCATCTAACGGATAGGTTGAAGGAACTGCATATTTATAATTAAGCTAGCATTAAATTAATTAAGAGCTTGTTTGGTACAATAATTGTTTATGCTTATGTTTTGCTTATGCAGACATAAGTATTTATAACTAGTAAAAAACACGTTGAAATTATATATGGCCTTAAAAACAAGAAGAATTTAAAGATGTTAAGTAGTTTTAATTAGTAAAATTTTATGTCATATCGACGTGTGCCGTGTTTTCGCGTAACATCAATCAATTGCATAAAATATGTGCATGTGCGCGCGCCACATATATCTGTGACATACATACATCTATAGTAGTGAATTGTTCAAAATATATTTTTTTGATAAATTGGAGGCAATTAATCTTTTTACATCCACCAAAGTTTGAACCCACGACCTTTTACTTCCACATCCCGTATCAAATCAATGGGCCATCCAATTGGTTGAATTGTTTAAAATATAAATGTCACTGAGTTGACTCACCTCCATTTCCACAACTTTGAACCAATGATTCTAAATAATGCATGCAAGCTTTGTTCCCAGTAGCCATATACATGCGTGCAGTAGCAGATGGTGATTGAAATAAAGATCCATTTTCGCTCTGATGTCGAAATAGTAATCCTTGTAGAACATCAACACTATATAATGCTGGCAAGGCTTCTAAATGAGAAATTATTGGATTATGAGATGGTAGATTAGCAAGTTCTTCCCTGCGAGTGATAAGACAATTATAATTAATATTACTTATTGTTGTTACGAATCACCGCGGAATACCCAAGATCTCAGTAACACGAGTACACCCAAAGATAAATAACCACAGAGAAAATAGCGAACACTCGAATTTACGTAGAAAACTCCAAAATCAGGGTAAAAATCACGGACAAGAAACAAGACAATTCACTATCAATAGTTTAGTACACAAAGGAAAAACCTCCCCTATATAAACCCCAGATAGAAACCCCAACAAGATTTGATCTCACAAGGTGTCACGTACCCACTCGCAAGCCCCGCGCGTGACCCTTATGTTCATATACATATATATATATCTCTATCCCTAAAAATACAGCTTCCTCCTTTCGTCGTCGTTCTTACGTGTGTGCACACGTGTGATCCAACGACCGAAATAACATCTCGGCATCCAACGATCGAAATAACATCTGATATCAAACTTGACGCACAAGTTCTCTCCCAACTTTTTCTCTTCCCACTTTCGAACACGAACAACAACTCCAATGCTTCTTCGAAAACTCTTTGGTCGATCTTTGATGGAGATTATCGGGGTTTCTGCTGCGATTGCAATTCCGTGTTTGGAATCTTGTTTCTGTTGCCGCGCATAAGGATTTGTTTGAATCACCACAATGTTTGAGGCTCGCGTAAGGATCCTAACCTTATATTTCATCAATTGCAATCTGATCCAAATTGCAGGGTGTTGAATGCATAGATCTCGATTAATTTAGAGTTGATTTTGTGATTGTTTGATGGCAGTTCGTTTGTTTGTTTGGTTGGTTGGTGATTGGTAGAGTTGTTACTAATGTTATTTTGTTCAGACGTATGATGTGCGCTTTAAAAAAAGGAGCCCTAAAGTCTCCCACCCCCCCCCCCCCGCTCACCTTCGTCTCGTCCATCGAAACGTCTTCTACATCGAGCGAACTTCACCGAATAGATCAGTTGGGATCTCTCTCTCTCTCTCTCTCCCTATTCTCCGTCCTAAGCTCACCCTTGGGCTCTGTGTTGATTTGTTGGGGCTTAGTGATGCTTTCTCTCGCTTTTATTTATAGTAGTTATTGGGAACTCGATCAAATTATCTATGATTTGAATTCTATGGAACAATGTGAATAGATGAATTAAAGCCACTTGACCCGATATAATGAGTTATATATTGTGGGTTCTTTTTTAATCCTATTTATGTGGTTGAGTGTTTCATTATATGTGATTTAAAGCACTGATGTTCTGTACTACTTCAGTGATGTATTTCATATGAGGTTGTTATGTTCATGTGTCTAAGTAGCTCATTTTTTTTTTTTTACATAATTCTATTGCATATTAGATTTTTTTTCCTTGGGTTTTGATTAAGAGTTGAAGATGAAGAATAACTATCCTTGTTCTTTCTTATGCAAGGATCGTAACTTGGATAAGCAGGCAAAATTATTTTAAATAGTAACGCTTTTTGGAGTTTTTGGATATAAATTTCGATAAAGATTTCATTTCGGGGTTTTTTTTATTTTTTCAATTGCTTCTCTAGGCTTCATTTTGGGTAATTACAAACACTATGGCTAGCTTTTCGAAAGAATTTTAAGGTGGAAGTTCAAGCTTTCATTTTTCTTTTTGGTTATACTCTACTCTTAAATGTGTCAAGTTGCTACAATGTTAAACGTGAATATGAAAGTAATGGATGCAACATAAGTATCTCTAATTATGGGCAGCCTCTAAATGAATTGATTCATATGAGTAATTAAGTTCATTTAAATCAATCTCTGTAACTTAAAATTCTATTCTTTTCTTTGGCTTGGCGGGTAAGGATTGATACAAAGTAAACTTTTGCATCTATTGGTTAGTGTAGAAAATTTATGTGTTTTTCTTTTATGCTTGATCAAACTGAAGTTTCAAATTTCAGCATGACTAGCCCGTCTTACCTCTTAGAGTTGCCATTGAACAGGGGACTATTATTGCAAGATATAAATGAATTAACTTTATGGGCATTCTCTAATCAGTATGTAATTCAAGCAACATCGCCTCCTCCTTGCTTGATTTAGCATATTCGTATTTGGTCAAAAAGAAAATCCTGATATCCTTTATTTTTTACTTTCAAGTTTCATTTATAAAGCTCAAATTCTTTCTCAATTTCATTTATAAAGCTTGTTAGAGTTGTTGAGGTAGTGCAGATAGTAAATCAATTGATTATATTTTACTTCAATGCTCTTTTTGGTACAAACTTGAAATTTTTAGCGTGAAATGTTTAAGAAGCTTAAGAATAGAGAACACATATTTGTTTGAGGTCAAGGAGTTGATGGTCCATCATGCTATCATTTAGAATCTTCTATTATTTTTATTTTTCTCAGAAATAGAATTTTTTATTTTAAAAATTATACAATCCACCTTTTGACATTTTACGTCAATGGTTTATTCACAAATCACACCAACAACAATAACTAAGCCTTACTTCCAAAATTAAAATATGTCACATATGTGAAGATTTTCTTTTATGCTCTTCGAGGGATTATTTAGAAAGTAAATGGTAAAGTTGGCGAAGCAGAGAGTATGTCCATTTAAGTGTATATATGTCTTCCTTTATTGCTTTATAAAGGGAATACAACACTTTCAACAGATTGGATCAAACTTGTTTAGGCCATAGGATTCAAATTTGATCAGTATCTAGGAATCTAAATGCGTATCAATTCAGATTTATAAATTCATGAGGAATAGCCAATGTGGTTTGCTTGGTGTGAGGCGATATGTCTCACTTTCTTTAAAGAGTATGAAAATTTTTGAGGAAAATTTATCACAGCTTCTTGAAATTTACTAATATGATCAATTATTGAAAAATCATCTTCAACAAAGTTTTAGTGAAAGGCTTGTTCGGAGAGGTTTTGTGAGGGCTTCTGCTTCAAATAAATTGATGTTTACTTTGTCTCGCTTGATTTCATTTTTGGTTAATCTACACCTTTTTAGTTTTTTTCGTTTGTCGGAATTGAACCACGGCCTCCCCACTTAAATTGATGTTTAGTCAATCACTTTCCTTCCACCAAATTTATTTGGTCTTAGAGGAGCTCATCTTGGTCGATTCTTGTTATTGAGGTAGGATCCTCAACATCCGTGACTAGGTTATTGATACGGGTTCATTGGTAACATTTAGGATCCTCAACAGTTGGTTTCCTTTAAAATGCATTAGGCATTATGCTTGATTACTTTATGCAACCTTTACAATCTAATATATGTGATTAGTTAATTGATATGATAAATGAAAAATGAAAATATATGCTATTTACTTTGTTGTTTATATGCATAATATTGTCCCGCATTTTTATGGCTTATGTTTCACTTGCAGGGCTTGTGTATGCCACTTGACTTGTTTGATTTTGTCTTGATACGAGAGAGTAGCTCCTTTTGGAGCTAAATGATTGGCCACTTGTTCATCTTTGTCCAATGTTGATGTCTATAATTGTATTTCTCTGGTGAGTTTTTTAGGTTCAATTCTTGTTGGGTTTCGGTTATTTCTTTGTTGAGGTTTGTGCTTGCAATGTGATTGACGAAATGTCCTAGAGAAAATGTGAAATGAATTTGGAGTCACATTCAATTGCCATGCGTATTATGTTATTTGACTTAAATCAATGAGAGTAGTACATTGGGAACTTGGTTTGCGTTTCACTACCTGCATCAGATTTTCAACTGTTGTTCAAGTAGTCGAAGATTCGAATCAAAAGGTGTTATTGACACTACGATAGATCCTCGGATATTCCTTGCCTATTGAAAACTTAGGCTTCTTATCACTTAGATATCTAAACAGAACTTGCTAGGATGTTACTCTTGTGATCATTTTGTTTTTTTTTCATTCAAGATATACATGAGTTGTTTTTAGCTTAGGGAATGTCATGAAAAAGTCATGCTTGCCATTGTTCATTGTTTCTATCTTTTTATATATTAGTCATTTTTCCCTCTATAAACCGATAGAAACTTGGTTGTATGCTATTTTTTTCCTTTTTCTTTTTGATTAAGGTACAAATCTTGTAATATTAAAAATTAAAGGAATTCAATGATATATAGGTTGGGGTAAGATTTAAGATGATGCATTTTTGGATAATAACTTAAGATTATGCACTAACATTCTCAGTACGTAGATGGAGATGGTTTCACATTTTGCTTAGTCGGTCCTTTCAAAATGCCAATATTATCCCTTTGTTAATTCTCACCGCACACCAAAACTTAATAGTCTTAATTGTCTATTTAGTTCATCCATTGAGAATAAATTCCATCACCTTTGATAAAGCTATGTGGAAGCTTTTTCGGTTTGGATAGCTACATCATCCACAATCTTTGGGGGGAGGAGGGGTTGGTATTCGATTGACAAATCCATGGCTTTTAGAACGGTTCGAGGGATTTAGAAAGTCCCGGGGTATTTAATTTGGATTTCGATGGACTTTTGTGGAGTTTTAAAAAGTCAAGTGGTATTTAATTTGAATTTCGATGAATTTTGGTGGAGTTCTAAAAAGTCCAGGTATATTTAAGTTTTAAACACCATTAGGATTTTGGTGGATTTCTATTCAAATAGTGTATACCACCAAATCCCACCCTTACACACATGGGGTTTGAATGGATTTTAGATCAAGTCCTTCCAAATCCATCAAATTCCATGAAATCCAACGAAATCCATCACTTAAAAAGTCCATGGAAAATTTCAAATTGAATAAAATTGGAAGAAAATACAATATCTATGGATAACTTCCGGAGGGTGAATTACTCGAGTAGACAACTTATCCGAAGCTCTCTCTGCAATTTCATGAAATTTTTATGATCGAAATTGGATGATTCATTTGCGGAATGGGGACGAGATGATGTTGATGATGAATGTTTGTTATATTGCATAATGTAGAGTTTGATTACGATTAAAAAAGCAAACTATATAGTGAAATCCTTGTCGATTTTCATTTTAATCTTTTATCTACCATTATTTTTCTTCGGTTTATTTACAACAATGCATCAGCTTTATTACCATATTTTACACTTCTTTTATATAATGATGCCATTGCACTCTATTTATTCTCGTGTTGCGACTTCATTCCTTTGAGAAAAATGGTAAACGAGATGACAAAGATGGTTTCATATTGTGCTTATCATAGGTAAAGTCTCCTTCATAGGCATACATCACTTTTATTTGGCATATATCCTTATCAACATGTAGATATACAATGGTCATGTCTCTTTTTTAAATGCCAAAGACTTATGCTATGAACACAGACTGGTATCATGTATCATGCGGGAGAATTAGCAAAATGACATATTGTATCTTTAGTGTCCGCTCTTCTTGGAATTTTACGTGTTAATCTTCAATATTCTTTTCTCTTGTGTTAATGTGCTTCTGACAAAAAAGAAAGAAACGAAAGGTGTGATGAAGCTGCAAACAACAACAAAACCAAGCCTCCGTCCAAATTAGTCAGGGGTCCGATTACATTGCGAATAGTTAACAAAATTTTAGCGACGAAAACCATTTGAGCTTTTGCAAGGACACCTTTCGTGCTCTTTCAATTGTAAACCCATCATTTTTCATTATTATTATATATTATTGATAGGATTATTATTATATAGAGATATATATTTTGTGTGTTACCAACAATAATTACATGTAGTAAATTTAAAAATGCTAAATTCGTGACTGTGCTTCATGCAGGGTTCCAGATCCGGATACTGTTTTGGTCATACAGAGCCCTTTAGGAGTTTTCTCAACCAAAAGCATGCTACGAAGTAAGACAAATACTGGTTCAAGGCTAATTTCATCTAGGATAACAGAAGTTCCACAGGATTTAGATTTTGAATCCGAGCAATTCGAACCATTTTCTGCAGCAAGGTGCCGTACCTTTAAGAGATCAAAAGCCAAGGTATGCTGACATTTCAAACTTCTATTCTTTAAGTCATTCACTTATATATGTATTATATTATTCCTTTCCTGTCTCCACTCTTTTCACTTTTTTTATTATTTGATTTGCTAGGTTACATTACAAGATGCCATAGTCCACCGACTTAGGGGGCCATGCCATCATTCATTAGAAGAGATAGAAAGCTTGCATAAATTTAAGGTAAGATGTTACTATTCCCTTTTTTGTGTGTGTGTGTGTGCGTAGCGCGTACACACTTATTTGAATCTGAATCATTCTCATGGTTTTTCATCACCAGGAAGAAATGGTGACTAAATCCTTTTCAACATTTAAGGAACGCCTTCACAATTTGCGGTATACTTTTTATCCTAATTTTATTCTTCTTTTTCTCTCAATTGGCATCCCATTTTCAATGCTGATTTGGGGTTTATTCTTGGTCGAAAAACCGAAAATGACAGGGTTTGCTTAGAGATCTGGAATACATGGATGGGGCCTCTTTGCTCGTCATGAAATTCAAGAAGGAGAAATGATGAGAAGAAGTGAATTTGAGCCTTTCTATTGTTGCGAAGCGTATTTATATTTAAGTTCAAACTTAATCTAAAAACATGTGTTTTGAAATAAATCATCGTAGAGATTTCCACAAGAGCGTTTATAGAAAGATGGTTAGCGGTTACTCATCCTATGATCTTCATAGAACTGTACAAGCATCCCGTCTATTAGACAAGAAAGTATAGGAATATTATTTTTACAAAGAATAATAATGAATTTTCCATTTTGTGCAAGGCTTTTCTTTTTCTTTTACAAAAAACATGGAGCTGAGTTAATGCAACTAACAACTTGTCAAGTTACATCTAACCCTATAAAATAACAAAGTATTACAAGGATTTCCTTTACGAAGCTCTTTATTTATGTTTTCAATCGATTCTTGAATATCGTGGAGAACAATGAGGCGAAGTGTAGCAGATCTAAGGGAGAAACGCTTTATCGTAGGAACGCAAAGATCGTTATGTGAGCACATACTTTTAGCCTATCTTTTGCTTTATGGTTGATTTAAGAAGGGAATTCTTCGTACTGTAACTTAAAGTTTCACTATGATTCATCGGTCCACGTGCATACAAATTGGAAATTGAAAACTATTTTCCGATGTTTAGGAAAAGTGGGGAAAAACCGCTTTCTTTAAGCTAACCTATTAAATGGCGTATTTAGCCCACGATATATCTGTAACAATGAGAAAAAAGATGAAGTATGTTGTCAAAAAAGATGGTAAATATGCTAGAAGTACAAATTGTTGCTCATTGTAATTAACTAATCGGGTTGAGTAGAATTGTTAGTCGACTCCCAACTAATTTGGGATTGAGCCTTTGTTGTCGTAAGTTGTTTCATTTTTTTTTCTTATTATTTATTTTTGGAGAAATATTTACTATTATTTGATTTGGAATGTTCCTATCCCAACTCGAATGAGTTATTTGTAATCATCAGAGTGGTTGGTTTACCTAATTTTTTTTTTTCAAATCTCAATTATATACTTTATCCATTTGTTTTTGCTTGGAATTCCATGTACAGTCTTGAGATTCTTGAGTGTGTTATGTGAAGCATTTTTAGCGGAGGACCATTTTTTCCCATGTCTAGCAATTGAGAAATTGGGCCCTTCTCTCTCTATCTCTCTATCATTTGGGCCATGTTTGATTGCAAGAAAATGTTCCATAAGAAAATAATATTTTGTTAAGAAAATTTTCTCGAGAAAATGTTCATAAGAAAATTTTCATATATGTGTTTGATTGCACATATAAGGATTTTTTCCTCAAAACTCGCCAACAACAACTTTTGAAATAAATATGAAAACTTACCATATATATTAAATATATGAATTTTGTGATTGAATGCAACACCTTTGACGACATATATAGTCAAAGAAGAAAAAACTGGCATTGAAGTTGTAATTGAATGCAACACCTTTGACGACACTGCCACAAATAAGTTTCCAAATTGTTCAAATGCTACCTAAAAAACAAAAAAAATTATTTGTTGTGCATAATCAACCCGTTCAAATAGAAAGCCGTAAATGTTCCGCACTAATTTTCTGTGCGAAATCAACCTGTCAAATGATACCTAAACAATAAGTTCATTTCTCAAATCTCTCTATTGCTTTGACATCATTGAGCAACATATATAGACAGATAGACCTCGCTTATTACAGTTAGAACTTATAATCATCAATCAAAGTATGGAGTGCTGAAAGATCAACATTAATATATGTCTTTCATTTGGGATGACACGAAAGAACAATAAGCGAATATGATTTAATTTGTTTCACATTTGATGATCATTCATTGTTACACATTATTGCAATGAGATAGACTCCATTTTGAAAGTCTGTTAAGTGTACTTCCAAAAATGTGGAATACATGGAATAAGCACATAATTTACATTTTTTCACAAGAAATATCATATTTTTTTGATATTGTTGTCTACATTAAAAATAAAATACAACCGAAGGTGGTTAATTCACCTTGTGCTATTGAAACGGTGAAACTTTGTACCACAAATGAATAAATCAAGTGACATATTACTAAACAAATTTACAATCCAATTGTTAATTGTTGTTTTTTATTGGAAATAAAATTTGAAATGTTAACAACCCAAACACATTCTTTGAGATTAGAAATAAATTTTTTTTTTTTTTTTGAGTTGAATGAATAATAAACATAATTTATAGGAATGTAGATATACATATATTTTTTCCCAAATTTTATTGACATATTATTGAAATTGAACTCCATGCGGCGCAATGAATAATTCCCACGTCACAGTAGCACGTCCAAAAAACTAGTATATATAAAAGCACGAATCACAAATTTTTGAGTGGTAATGAAATTTACCTATTTGCCCATGTTTCTTTCTTTTTTTCATCTCCAAATCAACATTTTCTTTTGTCTCCAAATCAAAATCTAACTCCTTATCAATCCACCACACGTTTTTTTTTTTTTCTCAAATCAATCCCGAACTCCTTCTCATCAATCCAATACACGGTTTTCTCTTTCTCTCGGTCTTCAATCGATCACTCTCGTGTTCGGACGAACTCCTTCTCATCAATCTAATACACGGAGAGAGGAGAGGTTGATAAATCGATGGAGACTTCTAAATTGAAGTGTGCACTTGTTTCGGGGCAAATCGGTTTATATATATGAATATTGTATATGTTGAAAGCTTGAATTGCATGCTACCATTGATACGTTTTAAGGGGGTGCATACCACTGGTCATCGTCATATATATATATATATATATATATCGGTTGGAGATCAAATTCAAGGAAAGTCGTGAGTGTTGGTGGCGTTGTTGAAGAACATTTGATGGTGAGATAATATTTCAATTTTTGATTTTAGTGATCATGGGGATTAGTTTTGTCTACGAATTCGAAATTGGAATTGGGAGGGGTTGTTGTGGTTGGTTGTTGATTGTGTGATGAAGAGAGGAGAAGGTTCGGTTATATATATATATATATATATATATATATATATATATATATATATATATATATATATATATATATATATATATATATATATAAACAGAAGAGAGAGAATCCGAGAGGGAGAAGAAGAAGGTGGGGGTTGAAGAAGAAAGTGGTTTGAAGAAGGTGTTGGGGGAGGAACAAACCCAAAACCCGAAAAAATTTGAATGAAAAAAATTCGATTAATCATGTGAAAAAAAAAGAAGGTGTCTAAAGCTTTAATATCAACTAATTCAATTATTTACATTCATAATTTCAAAGTTATCATTTCTATCTATAGAGTTTGAGGTAAAGATTGAACTTTACGTACAATTCTACGAAATCTCCACAAGCAAGTGTTTACAAATTGATGGGTCAAACCACATGTGTTTTTTTTTTTTCTTGTTTCCTTTTTTTTAGGAAGTAATGTCTTAGCGTGACTAGCTTGTTTTTTCATTCACATCTTATCCCAATCACATTAGAGAATATTGATAAGCTAAAAAAGATACTTGTATTTCTAATTTTTAAATTTTAATTACAATTTTGAATTTTATTAATAAATTCTTAGAAATTAATTCTCGCGAAGCGAAGCGAAGCGGGTCAATCGTGCATAACACTTCCTCGAAACTAGTATATATATATATATATATATATATATAGTCCTATCATATATGTACACGCTTAATACATAAATCACAAGTTGAGTCCAATACAAATTTGAGTTGTACTCAAATTTAGACTCATCAATCTCAACATATTCAATTCACGTTGCACAATCAAACTCCACTTTTTCTCGTTGAGACAAGTGACCAAGACTTTCTCTTCTTTAAGTTGACAATAAAGAAAACTCCAAGTCTAACACTAAGTCCAACTCTATGAATTTGAGCCCGCAAAACAGTTATATATATTTAAGCTCATATAAAGTTTCCAATTAATGCCCTGCCGTAAAGTAACTGAAATATGGTCAATGTCAATCAAGAGGTTATGGAATTGAAATTGTCATCCAACTCCAAATATGTTTTGGTAATAATTTCTTTTTGTTCATGGAGCCGAAGCTTTCAACCGATCGACTCTTGTAGGAATAGTTGAAACCTAAAGTAGGTAGGGATCGAAATAAAGGTTTGATCCAACGCCATGATTAGCAAAAAATAAAAAATAATTAATCATATAAACGTACACTTCAAGAAATAACTTTTCTCTTGCAATGAAAATCTGCTGCAATGGTTCTTGCAAAGCTTCATCAAATTCAAATACCAGGCCTTCTTCTCTTGCGAGCTCAATCATAGCAGGAAAAACAACAGCAAGCCAACTTGGGAAGTGTTTGTTCATCATGAAAAGCTTCTTTGCATTTGAATGAACAAATGCTAGACCTGGATTAATAGAATAAAGCATATACATACTAATTATAAGTTACTAGTGAGAGATATTAAGTATATATGAACCCTCCGATGATGAAATTATATAAAACTATATTTGGCGAGCACAAACTAGCTTATAATTATTAGCTAGATTAATTGCAAGTTACTTTGAAAAAAACAAAAGTATGCTTGTTGACTAGATTGACCATAAAACTTTTAGACAGGTTCAATTTTAAATTATAAATTACTAGTTATTCAGCTTTCAGCTAGATTAATTATAAGGTATAGTACTTTTGCCAATTACAAATCTAGAGCCTAAATTTTCATACCTTGATTGATTTGTTCAGATCCATGTTCCATTTCTTAAGCGCAACGACATACCTTGATTGATTTGTTCAGTATTCATGTTCCATTTCTTAAGCGCAACGACGCAAGCAAGAGTAGCAACCAAGCAAGATAAGTTAGGGTCGTCGACATGAATATCTCCCCAAGAACCGTTATTGTTTTGGTTATGAAGTAACCATTGCAAACATTGAGAGAACATAGGACGATGTTGTCGACGAGGGTGAGGAATCATGGCTAGCCAAGCAGTGTCATAAGCAGATGGTGGCACAACAGAGTAGATGTCTGAATTCATCAACAACATTTGCTTCTTAATCTCAGCCACCAAGTCTTTAAGCACACCTACTGATGATGAAGAAGATACTGCCATTTTAAATGTTTATTCACTTAAGCGACCAATTAATATTACTAATGCATAACTGTTAGCACCATATGTAGTATTTATAGTAGTGGCGGTGGTGATAGCTACGTACCTAGCAAGATAGAAACGGGTACGTATATGTATAGCTAGACAAGGGCATGATTGTCCTTTCAGAAAATAAATGCATGGAAAATATTGCAATGACTAATCTTATAACAGGTGTATATATAGTACTTTTTTTCACGATAAAAGGTATATATAGACCATCACAAGGGGTCCAACATTATGACTCGGCTGGTTATGTTAGTTTTAATCAGCGGTCTGAGTATAAGCTTTTGCCACCACGTGCTAATGGTTGTACCTGGTTGGATTAGACCATCAAACTTCAGATACCGACTTAAACCAAAAAAATAAATTAAAAGAAAACCTATATATGTTGAAAGTTGGCATGCTTAATTTGCCACGTTTGCACCACGTAGTGTATGCCCTCTGCTGAGTGCCTTCAGTGTGTCAATATGGCATTTTCGATTGGCCTTTTTTGAATCTTTGACTTATACTAGTCAATATGGAAAATGTAAAAATGCACCCTAAACGACGCCTCAACTGACATTCTTATTACGCGACATAAATTTTATGTAAAAATGTGGCGTAGCGTCTTTGGCTCACATTCATGAAAGTCGTTAAATGCATGCGCGCTTTCAAGATACACGCATGCATGTTATGCACCAATAACTATTTTGCGTACACTCATTTCTACGTGAAATCCGCACGTTACGTTATAAAAGTGTCATTTGGGGTGTCATTCTAGAATTTTTTAGTCAATATAATGACATAAAACGGCGCGCTGTACATTTGTACAATTTCAAACTGGTGAGGAACACGTTTTCTGATATTATGATCAGAATAATTTTCGTGCGGATTAATAATGCATGTGTTGCACACCATGCACCAACAGAGCTTTAGGCCTTTTTTTTTTTTTTCTTTTTTTTTTCTTGATAGGTTTTTTTGATGAATATGGAGGCAGTACTCCTATATATGTATTATATACAAAAAAATTGATAGGTTAGAGCTTTAGACGTTTAGTTTGACTAATTACTGTTGATTTTTTTTCAAAGAAAAAATTAAAAATTTAACTTCACTAAATTAACTCACAAATTGACACAATTTATTCATCTCTGTTAAAGAAATTATAGTAGTTGCTATATTTCGTAGTTTAAGTATTTTGAAAGTTTCTATATTTTGATAGCTAGGTAGTTTTGGTAACTTTCCTTATTTTATGATTTGTTCAGCTCTATAAATAAGAGCACTCTATTGTACTCAATAAGCCCACATTAATACAATTCTTAGACTATTCTTTGAAATCTATCATGGTATCAGAGCTTGGTTTCTAGTGCTAGGTCGGTCGACTTTCGAGTAGACGACCGCTTCGTGGTGTTCTCTTCGCTTGTGCTCGTTTGTTTTAGTTTCTCTGTTCGTCGTTTTCACTCTCTTAGTTGTTTTTCTTTAATCGCCTCGCCCAAACACCAACACACATATATTGGTGTGTTCATCATCATTCGTTTACAATTTACGATATCGGTGCCATCATTGCATCTAGCCAAATTCGGTGTCTGCCCGTGATCGACTCGTTTGTTCACTTGCATCAGTCGACTAAGTCGACTCTCTGTTTGTCTGTCGTCAACTTCGTCGACTACGCTTATCTCAGTCCGTCGTCGACTCGTCGACTCGATATCCGTTGTTCTACGCTTTCGTTGTTCGACTCTGCCGCATATGAACCTTTTCCTGTCGTCTTCGTGGTCGTTGATCTGTTCCGCAACAAACCTTAGATTTGTCGTCTTCGGTGGTCATTGATCTGCTCCGCAACGAACCTTAGATTTGTCAAGTTTATCGATTCGATCGACAACCTCAAGTTGAACCAACTTGAGTTTGAGGAGGGTGTTAAAGAAATTATAGTAGTTGCTATATTTCGTAGTTTAGGTATTTAGAAAGTTTCTATATTTTGATATCTAGGTAGTTTTAGTAACTTTCCTTATTTTATGATTTGTTCAGCTCTATAAATAAGAGCACTCTATTGTACTCAATAAGCTCACATTAATACAATTCTTAGTCTCTTCTTTGAAATCTATCAATCTCTACAAAGCACTTTCATCGTTTACATTTTTGTGTGTATCTTCTTTAATTGTACTACACACATATATATAGGCCTTCTCCTTAACTAACTAGTAACTATCCATGATTTGGTAGCTCCACTACATTAGTACACATAATCTAACTATCCATGTACACATGCATAAAGTAACTACCCATTACACATTAACAACATGGGATTTGACTGGCTAAAATATTTGAAACACATATTCCAACATTCTCTCTTGATTTAAATTTCTTAAAAATAAAACACAAAACATCAATCTAACTTAAAATCTTGCAAAGCACAACTTCTTAAACACATGAAGCTCTTGTCTTCACGACGATGATGCACTTATCATCATCCTTCTTGAGCACGTGCCTCCAAATACCCTCGGTGATGCACATCTCATCACATTCTTAAGCATATATATCTTTTTCGGTGGTTACCAGCTTCCACTTTCATCGTGTCATACACGATCAAAAATCAATTTATCATTGATGGCGTTGGAGCACTCGCACTGCTTTAATGTTGGAGCTTCCCTGATACCACTATTTTCTTCACAAACTGCCACCATATATACATTCATCTCTACAAAGCACTTTCATTGCTTACATTTTTGTGTGTATCTTCTTTAATTGTACTACGCGCAGCGCGCACACACACACACACACATATATATAGGCCTTCTCCTTAACTCTTAACTAGCTCTGCTAGATTAGTGCACATAATGTAACAATCAATGTACACATGAAGTAACTACCCATTACGCATTAACAATATGAGATTGATTAGTTAAAATATTTGAATCACAATTATATACTCAAGGCAGGCTGACCTGCTTGTCATTTTTGAGACCTGATGCGAAACATAGGGCCTTCAAATATACCAAATTCAATTAATAAGAAATGAAATATGAAGCTAATATTTACATTTTGAGATATCTAACGATATCAAATATGAATTATCAATTACTAGGTAGCTCAATAGTTTGGTACATGATTATGAATGCAAAAAGTTGAGGGTTTTGAGTCTTAATAGGGAGCAAGATGTATAACTTTTTTTTTTTTTTTTGAAACCTGATCTAGCAAGATGTATAACTTTATTTCTTATAAAAAAAATGATATCTGTTATGAAATGGATGGACACTTGTGCATGTAGGTGACCAAATTGTGATGCATGATTCTCACATTGAATTGTAACATCAAGCATGGCTCTCACACTTCATGTAATTTGTAATCTTCTCTAATGTACACCAACTCTTTCATGTATTGTCTATGTTGCTTGTGATGTGTTGTATGACTTGTGGTGTATGTATAACTTGTACACATTGTATAAGTACAATTATCATCATTACCAAATGGCCTATATAAAGGGTCCAACCCCATTGTAATTGACACACCAATGTATGAATGAAATCTCTACATTCTCATCTCTAGCTCTCTTCTCTACTTATTTTAGTAGTTCTTAGTTTACGTCTTCTATGCTTAAGTCTTTAGCAAGTCCAACTTAAGTTCTAGTTGGCTTACAACTTAGTTTACAACACGTTATCGACGAAGTTGCTCTACAAGAGGAGGTCTTGAAGATCAAGAAGCTTTTCAAAGATATAAAGTTAAGAATGTATGATTTTTATTAATTTAAATAAGTTCAATTTATTTCCATGTTATCATGGTTAATTTCTTTTTTGTTACATGCATATTTAATTATGTAAAGGTACTTTATTCATACATTATGCATTATAACGTCACCGACTACTAAAATATGCTATGTAGTCTGCGTCTTGTATTATCTTCTACATCGAAATCAAAAGTCAATGTGTGACATATAATTTTTCTCTTAAAACTACAAACGATTAGTTATTGTTCTATTCTTGATTTTATAATACAAATAATGATATAAGTTTGAGTTGATAGTGGGTAAGCCTTGTCCCTAGGTAAAACTAAACATTGAAAGGGAGACGGATTATCTTGTTCGATGAGGCATGATATTAAATAGACTATGTCTCGCCACCCAACCCGGAGGTTGTCCCACCAACTCATACGAATAGTACATTTTATTTATTAATGAATCAAGTTGTGAACATAAATTTAATTATATGTTATGTTTTTACATAAAAAGGGGAAAACTATTTTATTTTAAATTTATTTTCAAAATATTATTCAACCATAGTTGAACTTGTTGTCTTATTATATTACCGATAAGAATTATTTGTCATGACAATTAGATACTATAATTTGTGAATAAAACATATATGCAAGACTATGTTGTGTTATACAAAATTTAAATCATTTGCCAATATCTCTTTAGAAATTTGAAAAGTGAGTATTTTACGTTATATATCTTTTCACCATATGGAGTTATAAATATATAAATACCAAAAAAGGTACTGCTCAGAAAGCTCAAAATAAGCGCTCGAGTCTCGAGCTACAAAATTTAATCAGTCAAATATTAATTATAATTCAACAATTTTAATTACCTCTACGTTGATACGTGAAAAGATTACTGATGAGACAATGAAAATAAGGTCACGTGGCGCGCCTAGATTTATTGCTGCAACAAATATCGAGTTCGCACGTCAATCTAATAAATATTAAGGATTGATTTCTTGTCTCATGGTAGCTGAGTAAAATAATGAGATATTATAAATATAATATCGCTCCCGTCAAATTAGTTCACTTTAAATTAAGAAGCATATGTTGCATATAATGATCATGATCACAATAATAAATTTATAGACGTGGAAAATATGAAAATATTAGGTAAAGGTCGTATTGACAATTCCACCAAAAATTGGAACAAAAGTGGTGCACCACTACGAATGGCAAATAATTATTGACAATTAGCGCTCATAATTGTGATATTTTTTGGTCATATATGAAAGGCTATTTTGCCTAAATATTGTCATATATATACCTGAATATTTTTGTGGCCTTTACCACGCTTTCAAAATCAAAGGCAAAATATTATGAATTTTATCATTGAAAATGGCTCGATAAAACAGGCACATCGAGATGTGTTTAAATCATGACCTAAATATGGGCGATGAGTTTATGTCTTGTGTATCGTGCTACATGCATGTACATTATAATATAAAAGTGAATATTTCTCGAATTTGAACTTAGCGGAGGCTAATGTTCAGCAATATCTGGTACAACAATTTTATTGTTAATGTCTTGTTCAGAAGAAGTCTACTCGAATAATAGAAAATTTATCTATATGAATATGATTTAATCTGAGTATAATATTCTTGGCTTTAACTTCGTAATATATAAGGCACATTAAAATGAATGTCGTCATAAATCAAATGATATTCATCATGTGGAAAGATCTATTTGATTATCCATAATCATTAATAATGCGAAAATATCGTAAATTCGCACGAACATCCTTTATCGAATCGGATTTTTTTATCACTGGAGATTATCTTAAGACAAATCAATAGGATTATTGATTTAACTCTCCATCAATCATATTATAAGATGTCTTGGATCCTTAATAGGGAATTTATTTATAACGAGTTTTGCTAATTGTCACTTTGATGAAGCAATTTTCTCACAATTAGGGGATATATAAGCCAATTCAAAAGGAATGACGTGAAATTGCTTGAAACACATCAAATTGCATTAAATTTGTTGTATTATGATCCATGTATAAATTAATATGAACTCGAAGTTCAAAGGATCATTCGGTAGCAACAAGTTATGAATCAATTACTTGATGCAAGTATTATATACAAAAGAGTTACAATCATATGCTTCAGTATTAAATGGTTCATATAGAAAACGATGTCCACGTGCAACAAAATGCACAAGATGCATCACCCATATAAACACGAGGGGGAGAATCAAAATGAGTACTTATTGGTTAGTGTATTGCGCTCTTTTTTCCTTTGCTATGGTTTTATCCCACCGGTTTTCTTTGCAAGGTTTTTAATGAGGCAATTCTAACAATATTAAAACTCTGTATCTAGATTGATTAGTGTATTGCACTCTTTTCCTTTCGCTATGGTTTTATCCCACTGGATTTTCCTAACAAGGTTTTTAATGAAGCAATCCTAACATTATTATACTTCATATAAAAAAATAAAAGAAAAAATAAATTATGAGAGCAATTAATGTACTCTTTTTCCTATACTAGATTTTTCCCACAGGGTTTTTCTAGTAGAGGTTTTAATGAGACATTTATATTCTCTCTAAGTGTATCAATGTGTTGCACTATTTTCCTTAGCTATGGTTTTTTCCTACTGGGTTTTCCTAGCAAGGTTTTTAATGTGGCAATAAACAAATATATATTATACTACAAAGCAATATTATAATTTTTTTCTCCGTACTAAATTTTTTCCCACAGTGGTTTTTTCTAGTAGAAGTTTAACGAGACACATTCTTTCAACGAGTGTCATCCAATGGGGAGTGTTATAAAATGGATGAACACTTGTGCATGTAGGTGACCAAATTGTAAAGCATGGTTCTCACATTGAATTGTAACGTCAAGCATGACTCTCACACTTCATGTAACTTGTAATCCTCTCCAATGTACACCAACTCTTCTATGTATTGTCTATGTTGCTTGTGATGTGTTGTATGACTTGTGGTGTATGTATAACTTGTATACATTTTATAAGTACAATTATCATCATCACCAAATGGCCTATATAAAGGGTCCAACCCTATTGTAATTGACACACCAATGTATAAATGAAATCTCTATATTCTCATCTCTAGCTCTCTTCTCTCTCGTCTCCTCTAGCTTCTCTACTTATTTTAGTAGTTCTTAGTTAATGTCTTCTATGCTTAAGTCTCTAGCAAGCCTAACTTAAGTTCTAGTTGGCTTACAACTTAGTTTACAACAATATCAATGAATTTAGGATTTTAAGCGTGCATGATGAAGTAATGAAATACTATATATGTTTATACTAATTAGTTTTAAATCATTTATTTTTTGGAACCAGATTTAAATCATTAATTTTATTAAAATCAGCACAAGTGACATCAATTAATTAAAGGGTAGTGCTAAATGGACTTAATGAGTCCAGACTCAAACAAGGACAAAGACTAAAATGCCCTTGCAAATCTATTATCTTTTCTTCATTCCACTATCCACTATTTACCACCGCCGCCGTGACCACCATCACCGCCAACGCCGCTATCATCACCGGCCACCGACAGTGTCGCCGTCATCACCCACCACCGCCGACCAGCTTTCTCCTCTCTCTTTGCAAGCCTCCCCCTCTCTCCCGGCTAGATTTGACCGGGAGGGAGGATGACCAGATTTGGCCGCCTTTCTCGACAAAAACAACAACACATCAACAAACACGGCGAGGCAGCGGTCCCGGGCAACCACTGCCACCGCCGAAACAATCCCCTCGAAGTTAAAACGCTGGCTTAAACCGGCCCTCACTTTGTCCCACCACATGTTTGACGAATTGCCCCTGAGAGTTGCACTCTTTGTCTGCACCTCTCTTGATGAAAATGGGTCTTGATTGTTATTTCTCTCACCCTTGTTCTTGTTGTTGTTGTTGTTGTTGTTAACGAGGGAAGAAAACATTTGTTCTAGGACTAGTGTTTTGTGATCAGTGATGGTTTTGGTGGGTGTTTTGGGGTTTTGGCGACGAGTTTTTTTATGGGTGTTTGGTTTTTTGGCATCAGAGCAAAGAAAAATTTGTCCCAATGTCACTCTTCAACTCTTCAATCCTCCAAGGTTTCCAACACACCCACATCCACTATACTTCATTCCCTCCTCTCCTCCAACATGTCTTCACAAGTCCAATCTCTTCTTCTCCAATTGATTTCCTTCTCATCAGTTGCTGCCAAATCTGGCTGCCTCTCTCTCGGCGACGATCGGTGGTTGGCGACAGTCGGTGGTGCATGGTAGGCGGTCAGCACCGGCGGCTATGGCGGTGGAGGTGGAGAATGTGTTTATGTGTATTAGTGATAAGGGTAAGGGTAATTAAGTCTTTTTATTCAATTAGATATACTAAATTATTAGTAAAAGCTCTTTAGAGTCCGGACTCAAAAAGTCCAAATAGATTTTTTGTTAATTAAATTATTTGGATTGACCTCAGGTACGTGTGCAACTTTTTATGCTAGCCAATTATCACTCCCAAATTAATTAATGAGGGTGTGACATTTGTGTGATGAGTTCGATGACCCAACATTTGTATAGTACAAAAAGACTCAAAATTAAGAGCTAGCATGGGATCCACTAATATATATATATATATATATATATATATATATTTTGGCAGAAAAGATGAAAAAATTACAAAAGTGCATCATATTTTAATTTAAATGAGGAAAATAAGTGTGGTTTTTATTCAAAAATAAGGTATATCGCTTTTTGAAAATGCGCTATTAGTTGGTGCAAATTTTTGTGGCTTACGTGGACATCCCATGTGGTTTGTATTTACACGAATAGCGCCTCGTGTAAACATCCACGTGAGATGTCCACGTGGTCATCCCGCGTGGATGTCGATGTAGCAAGAACACACAAATAGTGCATTTTCCGAATGCGCTATTTGTGTGTACTTGCCACATGGACTCGGGGAGTACACATATAGCGCCTCGAGATACGTGCGTGACGTTTGCGTGAATTGTCCACCTCGAGATACGTGCACGACGTTTGCATGAAGTTCATGGTCTCGTAGTTGATATGCATGGGTTGTCCCCTCGAGATACGTGCATGACGTTTGCATGGATTGTCCGCATCGAGATACGTGTCTGGCGTTTGCATTAGTTGCCCACTTCGAGTTATGTGCATGACGTTTGGATGGTTTGCATGGACGCACCAGGTTGCATGAGTTGTCTACCTCGAAATACGTGCTTTCACATTCGCATGGTTTGCATAAATTGTACGAGGTTGCATGAGTTGTCCACACCTCGAGATATGTGTGTGACGTTTGAATGGTTTGCACGAAGATGCATGGCTCGCCCACCCCGACATACGTGCGTGGCTTTCTTTCTATGTGTTGTCAACCAGGAGATACGTGTGTGGCGTTTGCATTGGCTTTACCACCTCGAGACACGTGCGTGACGTTTGCATGAGTTGCACGAGGTTGCATATATGAGTCGCCCACCTCGACGGACGTGCGTCGACATCACTAGAATAATTTTGGTATTTAATAGAGGTTTTTAAACCCCTATTAAAGGGGGTGTTATTAAATAACACGTAATTGATAGGAGTTTTAAAAAACTTCTATGTAATACATGTATTAAAAATTAAAACATAACACATTTTCGCATAACATTTAATAACACTCTATTTAATAGGGGTTTTAAAACCTCTATTAAATGCCAAAAATGTTCTAGTGCATTTACATGAAATCTCCACCTCAAAGATACATGAGTGACGTTTGCATGGGTTGTCTACGTCGATATGCGTGCGTGTTGTTTACATTGGTTGTCTACCTCGAGATACGCGAGTGACGCGGTCGTCCATCTCCATATGCACGTGTCGTTCATAGGAAAAATTTTTGTATAGATAAATCTCATTTTCAAAACGAGTCATTCATAGAGTGTATAATTTTGTATAGATAGCACATTTTGAAAATGAGTTATCCATACAAATATCTTCCACCTCACCACTATGTATGTCACCTCATCATCAATAGCACCTTTTCAAAAGGAGTTTAATCTGTGATTTCGTTCACATATTTGTTAAGGGGAGGATAAGATCAGCTACTCGATCGATTCCATTACCACTCAGGGACCATAGCTTTGCCTTATCCTTCTCAGCTACCTAAAAATCCTTCCACACTTTAACTTGTTGTCCATTCCCAACTCGCCACTTCAATCCTTTCTCTAACAAGCCTCTGCCCTCTAATAAGTTCCTCCATGCCCATGGTGGCCTACTTCCTAGCTCTGCCTTCATAAAATCCTCTTTTTCAAAGTACTTGCTCTTCAAGAACTCACAGACCAGCTGATTCTCTCCTCTCATTATTCGCCATGCTTGTTTTGCCAAAAAGCGGAGGTTGAAGACCACCATATCACGAAACCCCAATCCACCCAAGACCTTTGCCCTTGCTACTATTTCCCATTTGCACCAATGAATACCCCGCTCTTTTGAAGAATTGCTCCACCAAGCCATGGCTTGGGTGATTGCTGAAATGCTCATGCTTGAAAAGGACATTGATCTTCGGAACAGGTATTTTCAAGTAAGGACCTGATGCAACGCGCGTTATGCCTTTTGTTGCCATCTTGATGACACCATTGAGTTACACTGAGGTACTTACCCAAGCCTTTGGATATAGGGATTCTGGCCACTTCACGGAGGCTTGTCTAGTATTTTTTATTATTTTTTTTATTGATCAAGTGCAAGCTGAAGGGAGCTTTGTGGTTGTGCATGACTCTGTCTCTGTCTCTGTCTGTGAGCTTATAATATATAAAGATAAAATAAAGTAAATATTTTGTTAAATCCAATAATTGGTCATACACACTTCACACCTGCCTACTAAAAAAAAAAAACCTTAATTACACTCTTGCGTTCAAGCCATGCATACACACTTCCCAATAGGGCTTGGCCATTATTTGTCATGACATATATTACACACATATACGTACTATAGGAATTTAATCTTAAATGAGACAATACTTAGGTGACATTTTTGGGAGATTAAACTTTGGTCCAGCGGAAGCTTGAATTGCAATAATATTGGGAGAAACCCAACTAATTGATGGAAACCTTTGGGACTTAAGGGTGGCATTAAGAGTAAGAGTAGTACTCTTTTTGGTAGATAATTTTTTCTCTGTTCCATTCAATTTCGAGATCTTCAGCGGCATCGATGATGGCGACGACAATGACTCTTCGATTTCAATGTCTATAGGAAGGTAAATTGCCTTATTGATTGCATCAATCATCTCAATTTCAGAGTCGAATCCATTACTAGAATTGAAGAACATTTGAAAAGTTTTCAAGCAGCTGAAGTGTAGCTGCTTTAATGGCTTAGGCATGTCACATATATCGTCCATTAGAACATGTTCAATGAAGTCTTTTTTCTGCCTCTCTAATATCTCCTTCACATAAACTATGGAATTATGTATATCTTCCTCTGCATTGTCCTTCATGTGTAGTGTAACCAAGTTCATTTTTCCATCCTTTTCTTCTTTCTGAAAAAAGAAGGAAAATTAAGTTGTAAGACAATTAACATAACGTTCCGGTACTGCCATGCCCCATATGGGATGAGGCTAAATTCTTTCATCCACAAGATTCGAATTCAAGAGCTAACTTAAGAGGAACAACGTCTCGCCTTAACTATCACTCCGACCAACTGTTTGTTGGTAGACCTTAATTAATTAATTAATTAGTTAGTCTCAAAAAGTTAATTATAAATTCCTAATATGCATGCTATAGAATTGCAAATATATAGGCTTATAGTACTAATACATAGTAATATATAATTGTGGACTCATTAAAAATAATATATATAGGAACGAGACTTTATTTATTATAACATAACTTAATGCATATATATTTTTTATAAGAAGTAGTTGTTCTAACCTCATAGCTTTGGATGTCATTTAGCAAGCGACATGAGACCATGAGAAGTTTTGTGATAGTGTGGTCTGTACAATTCTTGATAGTGTGTAATGGTAAGGTTGGATCCATGGAACAAGCTGCCATGAGAACCACAACGTGGGCAGCTATGGAAGTCATCCCTGTTTGAAGGTATTCATCTGTTGATGCAATATGTGCACTTCTACTCCACTTGGCTTCAGTCATCCACGATTCAAATGTATGATACCACTACATCCAAAACACAGTAAAAATAGCTTACTTTCTATCACTATTTAATCTAAGTACGCGAACATTTTGTTTTGATAATTTATGAATTAATAAGGTCTTGGTTCGTAAAGTTTTTTTTTTTTGGGCCATATAAATTAAATCAGCCCATTCATCCAAAAATAAAAGTAGCCCATTATATATAATTTAGGGAAATAATATTAAAACATACCAAATCTTGAAAGAGTTTTGCCATGTCTAGTCTTTGTTCAATGGAGAACTTAGCAACAACATCTCGAACTAAGTCAAAAAGGGCATCAAATATAATTCTAGCGTGCCCTTTCAAGCTCTTTCCATCCCACCTGTTTATTTATATTGCAACATAAATTAGATAACAAAGCAAATTGTTAATAAACCCCCAAAATAATTTGTTTTGACAAGAAAAAGTGACTATTTTATTCATATATCAAAATCTATAATAATGTATTACATTGATTATTTTTCAAAGAGGGATAAAAAGCATTAAGATTGTAACCTTAATTTTGTAGGATAGTTTTAATTAATTAGGTTAGATTCGGGCTTCACTCATTGAAATGTTATAATAAGATGACTGTTTGCTTTTTTGGATTAGAAATGATGAATGTGCCTTCTTAAGATTAAAAAGTATAATTCATTAATTAATTATTTAAAAATCATTAAGATTGTCCCTAGTGCATAGTAATTAATTAATCTCAAACAACCCAACCTATTGGCACTGCTAGGGGTACATCACAATGCATATCACGTTCCGACGCGCATGCGATGTACCTCAGGTGCGAACCACACGCATCCCGAGGAACATTGCATGCCCATCAGCATGTGCATTCTGATGTGCATTTGATGATGTACCCCTAATATTTTCCTTTATACAAAGCATCAACTCAGCTAGACTACTGATCCCACTCAATTGTGGCACGACACTAGCCACATAAAACCCCAAATACTAATAGAAATTAATAATAAGTTCAAAATAAGTATTGAATTATTTTCATGACAGGAGCTCCATATATATATATTGTATATATAAATGAATTAATTAACCTTTTAACAGCATCTGTGAGAAGATATAATTCTTCCAATGAGCCTTCCATGTCATAGAAATCATCAGCTACAGTGATGAGAATTCCACACTTGGCTGCTATTATTCTGCTATCTGAGTTGACTGGAAGAGATATTGAAGCAGCACAAGCAAAGTAACAGTAGGTAGTTTTCTCCCTACCAAACCCCATGCCACTTAGTCCTGTCTCCTTGGACCACCTACATATGTATGTATATATATATATTGCAAAGTATATAATTAGCAAATTACGCACCAAAATCAGTTTATGTGGATATGATTATGGTTTACTAATACGAACAATTAATTAATACTAGCTAGTAATTACCTTGTTAGTTTCTCCAACTCGCTCATGTAGACAGACTGTCGAAATGTGTAGGCCCTTGCAGCAAGTTTAAGCAGTGCAGCTTTGCGAGGAGAGGACATTGATCTGATTTTAATTATATATAATTAATAATTAATAAGATGAGATACGAGCCCTGGATCATTTTGATACCATCTAAAAATCTATAGACTTGTTATATATCACAACAACTCTAATTGTATATATATATATTTTCTGATGTGGATTTTTATGCTCCTAACATATATATTAATTTAATATATAGTTTATGATATGTTTATGTATATGTGTTAAATAAAATTTACCTTGAATATGAGGCCTTTGCCATCCACGGAGCAGTCATTATTACACCTTCCTCAATGAACTTCCTATGTTCTAAATGGTCCATTCTTGCAAGCCATGGAAGCTTCAATTCATGTTCAATCTATATATACCATGCATAAAAAGTGTATAATATATAGTACAAATATTTTGAACAATGTTAAGGTTATAATTTATTATCTATATATACTAGCTAGAGTAGATCAATTAAAATTACCATTCTTATAAGAGCATTGTTTTCATGAGCAGGTGCGGATGATATAGTCTTTTCGAGTTCTTTTCTCGAGAAAGATCTAGCTTCCCCAAGCATTTTTTCTTCCAAAAACATGAGATCCGTTGCTCTGTGAACATTGAACATGGCACTTGCAAAGTATTCATTGTTCTCCTCTATATGCATCCTTACTTCCTTGTGATGTAAAAACCAACAAAATCTACCTGCATGCCAATATTCACATATATAATTTCACATGTAATAATTAATCAACTTTTAAATATATATTTTAAATATACATAAATACTACCGCATTGTATAATATATATGTATAACATATGAGTTCTAATATATCCATATAGCTAAGCCAACTAGAAAACTTGATGAACTAAAAATCCGACAGTGTATATGTAAGGGTACGTAGTAGATCTAATATGTATAATTAACTTGGGATATATGCATTGATTGATTAAAAACTAATATGATTCAAAATGTCTCGTTGGAGACATCCAATAAAATTGGAACGACCAGCGCGACTGGAACCAAAACTCAGAGTACTCAGTACAATCAGGAAGCTAATGCTTCGAGATGATGGAACGCACCCATTTCCTGCAGTAAATTTGATATGGCATACCTGTAGCCCTTCAAAAATCAAATTCTTCTGTTGGTTACCATACCACAACAAGGTAAACACCACGGATGTACTACAAAGGAGAAGACCCAATTGGACTGTAGTTACGCTCAATCGGTGCCCACTATGTCGAGCGAATAACGAAACAGCGGCCCACTCAATCGGTGTGGGAGGCGCTGTTGAATGAATTGGGGCTACAATGGAGTCCCCCGCGGAAAATGGGCGTTCAAACTCTGCTTTGGGCGTTGTGGGAGGAGCGAAACAATTGTTCTTTTGGTGATACTTTAAGGACCGCCGATGAGTTGTGGCTGATTATTAGAACTCGAGTTGAATTATGGGCAAAGGTCCATGGACTAGCTAGAAGGTGGGGGTGGATCTCATTGCAAGATAACTGGTGTGCGTTGGCGGGGGCAGGCCGGTAGAGACACTGATGAGTGCGTGAAGCCCGAGAACAAAATGGAGTCCCTTTTAGGGGCGGATGATTTGTAAGGGTTATTTACCCATCATATTTGATAGGCGGTTGGAAACCTCTCTTCCACCACATCAATGCAGGGCTAGCATAGCTGGGTCGGCAGTGGTGTGCTGCCACCAAACTATGAGGCCAGTCTAACTGGGTTGATGGTTTGGTGGGCAGGAGAATGGGAGGCCGTATCGATAGGGACCATGATAGTAAGCTTCGGTTGTGAACTACCTCATTCCCAGGTATGTATGTATATAAAAACTCATACAAATATCTAATAAAAAGTCCCGTTTCCTTTAAAAAATAAAATAAAATTGAAACGATACAGAGAAGATTAGCATGACCACTACGCAAGGATGACGTGAATGGTCCAAAATATGATTCAAAATATAACTTTCTTTATCTAAAAAAATTAATATGATTCAAAGAATTCTGTAAGCAATCGATAATTGTTAATTAGCTGCATTAAATTGAGATGGATGAGTTTTTATTTATGTACGTAGCTTGTTGCCGCCTTGCCCCACTATCAATTAATTTGGAATTAATTTTTTGTCCTTGTTATGTAAAGTTGTTGTACATACATATCCATGTATTTTTTTTTTTTGATGAAATATTTCCCTGTATTGATGTGTATGTGTGTATGAATAACATGATTCGCGTGTGTAAAATTAATTTGCCAACCTTCTTATTCCTCTTTTGTTCTGTTTCCTATCTATAATTGGTAATTATCTACATGACATACATACGTACGTACGTATGCATGAATATGATATTTGTGGACCTGATTTTGATGTATGTTGACCCGTCATCGATCAAGTTAATCCAACTACTAATGATATGTGTGACCATATATGCATGCATGTATGCGTGAAGAACATGTTGGAGAGTCCTTACATGGAGACACATAGTAGCCATGCATTCTAAGGAGTCGAAAAGCTAAAGAGTCTTTGTAGATCTGCACTGGTTCCACATCCATTGACGACTTGAATCTAGATTCCTTAATTGTGTAGTTCCTGCAAAGCATATATATATACACACACACATACATACATACATTAATCATAATTAGTATATAATCAATACTCGTACTAAATAATTAGAGCTAATTAAGTAATGTTTAAATGTTTAAATGTAACTTATAAGATGATTAACTAATTAATTAATTACCTATATACATTAAGCAAAACATCTTCAATTTCTTCAACGAAATGTTCTGCCAAACCCAACCTCTCCAAGCTATTGACCATGTGAAGCTTCATGAGCTCTTCATCTAACGGATAGGTTGAAGGAACTGCATATTTATAATTAAGCTAGCATTAAATTAATTAAGAGCTTGTTTGGTACAATAATTGTTTATGCTTATGTTTTGGTTATGCATGACATAAGTATTTATAACTAGTAAAAAACACGTTGAAATTATATATGGCCTTAAAAACAAGAAAATTTAAAGATGTTAAGTAGTTTTAATTAGTAGAATTTTATGTCATATCCACGTGTACCGTGTATTCGCGTCACATAAATCAATTGCATAAAATATGTGCATGTGCGCGCGCCACATATATCAGTGACGTCATACATACATCTATAGTAGTGAATTGTTCAAAATATATTTTTTTGATAAATTGGAGGCAATTAATCTTTTTACATCCTCCAAAGTTTGAACCCATCAACTTTTACTTCCACACCCCATATCAAATCAATGGGCCATCCAATTGGTTGAATTGTTTAAAACATAAATGTCACTGAGTTGACTCACCTCCATTTCCACAACTTTGAACCAATGATTCTAAATAATGCATGCAAGCTTTGTTCCCAGTAGCCATATACATGCGTGCAGTAGCAGATGGTGATTGAAATAAAGATCCATTTTCGCTCTGATGTCGAAATAGTAATCCTTGTAGAACATCAACACTATATAATGCTGGCAAGGCTTCTAAATGAGAAATTATTGGATTATGAGATGGTAGATTAGCAAGTTCTTCCCTGCGAGTTATAAGACAATTATAATTAATATTACTTATTGTTGTGACGAATCACCGCGGAATACCCAAGATCTCAGTCACACGAGTACACCCAAAGATAAATAACCACAGAGAAAATAGCGAACACACGAATTTACGTAGAAAACTCCAAAATCAGGGTAAAAATCACGGACAAAAACAAGACAATTCACTATCAATAGTTTAGTACACAAAGAAAAACCTCCTCCATATCTAAACCCCAGATAGAAACATCAACAAGATTTGATCTCACAGTGTCACGTACCCGCTCGCAGGCCCCGCTCGTGACCCTATATATATATGGATAGTCCTATCATATATGTACACGCTGAATACATCAATCACAAGTTGAGTCCAATACAAATTTGAGTTGTACTCAAATTTAGACTCATCAATCTCAACATATTCAATTCACGTTGCACAATCAAACAAATTCCACTTTATCTCGTTGAGACAAGTGACCAAGACTTTCTCTTCTCAAGTCCAACTCTATGAATTTGAGCCCGCAAAGCAGTTATATATATTTAAGCTCATATAAAGTTTCCAATTAATGCCCTGCCGTAAAGTTACTGAAATATGCTCAATGTCAATCAAGAGGGTTATGGAATTGAAATTGTCATCCAACTCCAAATATATTTTGTTAATAATTTTTTTTTGTTCATGGAGACGAAGCTTTCAACGGATCGACTCTTGTAGGAATAGTTGAAACCTAAAGTAGGTAGGGATCGAAATAAAGGTTTGATCGAACGCCATGATTAGCAAAAAATAAAAAATAATTAATCATATAAACGTACACTTCAAGAAATAACTTTTCTCTTGCAATGAAAATCTGCTGCAATGGTTCTTGCAAAGCTTCATCAAATTCAAATACCAGGCCTTCTTCTCTTGCCAGCTCAATCATAGCAGGAAAAACAACAGCAAACCAACTTGGGAAGTGTTTGTTCATCATGAAAAGCTTCTTTGCATTTGAATGAACAAATGCTAGACCTGCATTAATAGAATAAAGCATATATATACTAATTATAAGTTACTAGTGAGAGATATTAAGTATGAACCCTCCGATGATGAAATTATATAAAGCTATATTTGGCGAGCACAAACTAGCTTATAATTATAATTAGCTAGATTAATTGCAAGTTACTTTGAAAAAAAAAAGTATGCTTGTTGACTAGATTGACCATAAAACTTTTAGATAGGTTCAATTTTAAATTATAAATTACTAGCCATTCAGCTTTCGGCTAGATTAATTATAAAGTATAGTACTTTTGCCAATTACAAATCTAGAGCCTAAATTTTCATACCTTGATTGATTTGTTCAGTATCCATGTTCCATTTCTTAAGCGCAACGACATACCTTGATTGATTTGTTCAGTATTCATGTTCCATTTTTTAAGCGCAACGACAAAGCAAGAGTAGCAACCAAGCAAGATAAGTTAGGGTCGTCGAGATGAATATCCCCCAAGAACCGTTATTGTTTTGGTTATGAACAGGGGCGTACCCACGTTGGGCTTGCCCTGGGCTGTAGCCCAGGGCAAGGCCCAAGAAAGTCCAAAAAAAAAAGCCCAAAAAAAAAAAAAAAAAAAAAAAAATTTGTATTTAAGCCCACAACCAAAACAAACGCCCCTGCACAGCACAACCAGTACCCTTCGATAGTTCGATTTCAATTTTCAAAGCAGGGGTAGGGGCTTCATCTTCATGAATCATCACTTCATCAATCATCAGTAGATTCAGTACCCTTCGAAAGTTCGAAGCCTCACAGCGGCGGAGGAGGTGGCGGCGTCGTTGCCGCAGTGATCTCGCCCTCCAATCCATCAGGTCTGTTAACTGTCTGTTCGTCGATGCCATTTTCGATTCTTAGGGTTTTCTTTGTAAATTTGGTACTTTTGGTTGATTGGTGAGATGGGGTTTTGAGATTTGTTGTCGATCTGTTATGGACGAGTTTCCTTGTTTGGAAGATCTCTGTTTGCCATTATTTTGTTGGTTTCATGCCCAAACTTCCAAAACTGCCTTGCCGAGATCTCTCTTTCCTTGCATAATTGCATTGGATCGAAATTGAATTAGGGGTTTGTTTGGATTGTTGTTACACTGATAAAGATCAATTCTTGCTTGGTTTTATGCGAATCTTTCGGTCATTGATTGTGTTTAAGTCTTGATTGGGATTGAAGCACAAGCAAATTCAGTGTTGGTTTTTGTTTTACATAAGTGTAGATCTTCTCAATCTCAAGACTTGGTACCTTGATTGAATCCAAAAATACTTGTGTAAAGTTTCCATTTTTGCTTGATAGTAATGCAATTCTGTATGTTCTTTTCTATGTTGTATTAGCCAATGGAGAAGAAATGAAGAATATAGGGTAGTGTTTATATTTTTAGATAACTGAATGCAATTTGAACAGTTAGTTCATATCTTTCGCAAAATTCGATTTTTTTAAGCTTTAATTTATCAAATTTTGAAGTTGGTAGCTTAGGTTGGTTACATAAAATAAATGTATAAGTGTAGTTAGCTCAATTTAACCTGATCTGAATTCGGAAGCTTGCCAAGTGGAATCTACATTTAATTTTTTTCACTAGATTGCACTATATTACGAGGATAGATTGACGGTTCTCTTACATAGTACAAGCAAAGAGGTGTGTTAGTTCATAGATTTCTTTGTTTGTATTTTTTTGAAGGGATATTTTTTTAATGTGAAAATCATTGAGCAAAGATGTATGCTAGTTCTTAATTTTTTTTAACTTGTTGGTTTTTTATGTTTCACATGTTTTTTTATATCTTTGATCATATACTATATACATTGATTGAATTAGGAGAATAAAAAAGTTTTCATGACTTTAATATTTAAGGAGACATTTTTTCTTTTAAGGATAGCATACTAGCTTTGGACTAAACTCTATGGAGCGTCATGGTAACAAAAGAACGAAGACAATTTTTTCCTTTTTAAATCAAGTGGGAGGCATCTAAGGTTGGCAATCTATCTCCATCAGCTTGTTGAGGCTTCATCGCGTGAGGAAACGAGACCTTTAGAATCTCCAACTCAAGAAGTTTATATTGATTCTAATTCTTTTGAAAGAGATCCGGGCTTGCGTACTCTAATACGGCAATATTCCTTCAATGCGAGAGATGAGATTAGACGAGCATATATAAAGATGGGCCCTTATCAACCTAGGTTGCCAGAATATCCACGAACTCTATTCGGAAATCAATATCGTCGCTTTCAACCAAAATGGTTTGGAGAATTTCAATGGTTGGAGTATTCTCCTTCAAAGGACGCGGTATTTTGTTTCCCGTGTTACCTTTTTGATAATGGTAATACACCTCACTGCACATTAACTAATGGAGGACTTAAAAATTGGAAGAGAGTTAATCAAGGGATTAATTGTCCATTCTTGATACATATGGGAAGCATCAATTCGCCGCATAGAAATTCTGTACAATCTGTTGAGAATTTGTCGAATGTTACTCGACACATTGACAGGGTGATAAATGCACAAACTTCAGAGGATGTTCGAAAAAACCGGTTGCGGCTTAAGGTTACAAGTGAGGTCGTTCGATGGCTTAGTTTACAAGGATGCGCAGCTAGAGGTCATCGTGAAGGTTCAACTTCGAAAAATCGAGGAAATCTCATAGAAATGTTGAAGCTTATGGGTAGATTAAATGTTAACATTGAGGACGTTATACTCGACAATGCTCCAGGGAATGCAAAGTACACCTCACCAAATATTCAAAAAGAGATTTTGCATATTATGGCTAACATGGTGAGAAAAAAATTCGTGAAGAAATTGGAGATAAAAAGTTTTGTCTATTAGTTGATGAAGCCAAGGATGCAGAGGCAAAGAAGAAATGGCAATTGTGTTGAGATTCGTGGATGGTCAAGGCTCAATTAAAGAGCGTTTTTTCGATATTGTCCAAGTCGAAAACACACCGCTTCAACACTTAAGAAAAGTGTATGTAACTCTCTTGCTCGGTATAACTTACTTATAGATGACTTGCGTGGTCAAGGATATGATGGTGCTAGTAACATGCGTGGGGCATGGAATGGGTTGCAAGCTTTATTTCTCAAAGACTGTCCATATGCATATTATGTGCATTGTTTTGCTCATCGACTACAACTAGCATTAGTTGCAGCTTCTAAAAAGGAACCGTCGATTTGGTTACTCTTTTCAAAGTTGTCTTCTATTGTTAACCTTATAGGTTCTTCTCCAAAACGCCTTACTGAATTGCAAGCCTTTCAAGCTGTAGAGATTGCACGTAAAGTAGTTAGTGGTGAACGTGAAACTGGTAAAGGAGCTAATCAAATTGGAAGTTTACAACGAGCAGGAGAAACACGGTGGAGCTCTCATTTTGATTCTATTTGCAGTGTGATTGATATGTATTGGGCAACGATGCAAGTGCTTAAAAAAATGGTTAGTGATGGATCTACTGATGATATTCGTGGTGAAGCAAAAGGTGTTTTAATGATGATGGAAACTTTTGACTTCGTATTCATGTTGCATGTAATGCATAGAATTTTGGGAATTACGATATGCTTTGCTTAAAACTTGCAAGAAAAACTCTAGATATTCTCGATGGCAATAGATTCAATTGCCACAACAAAAGTACTTCTTCTAAAATTACGAAATGAAAGCTTTGATCACCTTTTGATGTGTGTGAATTCGATTTGCATTGAGTATGAAATCGAAACACCCGATATGAATGCTTGGTACAATGAGGGCACAGTCGTTCTTGTCAGCAAAAAAGTCTCGTCACAGTTGAGCATCGTTACCACTTTGATATGTTCAATTCCGTGATTGACTATCAATTGGAAGAGTTGAATTACAGATTCAATGATGATGCATTGGAAATCCTTAAGTTGAGTTGTGCTTTACAACCAAATGATCAGTTCAAATTATTTGATGTTGATCAAATATGTATTCTTGCAAGAAAGTTCTATCCTGCTGATTTTAGTGATCAAGAAATGCATCATTTGAGATTTCAATTGGAGCATTATGAGGTTGATGTACTTCACCACAAGTGTTTTCGTAATTTGTCATCAACTTCGAGTTATTGCGAAATTAATTCGAACAAATAAGTCGCATAACTACAACTTGGTTGAGAGATTGATTCGTCTTATTTTGACTCTACCTGTATCCACGGCATCAACAGAGCGAGCATTTTCAGCTATGAAGCGTATTAAGACTGATTTACGAAATAGAATGGAAGAAGAATTTTTGGCAGATACTATGATCATTCATATTGAACGAGAATTCGCTCAAAATATCGATATAGATGAAGTAATTGATGAATTCGATTCTTTAAAGCAAAGGAGGGCACAACTTAAATAGGTTATTTTTCTTCATATTCTGATTTTTATATAATTTATTATTTAAGTATTATTTTTATTCTTTACCCACCAATATAATTTATATTTGATTCTATATTGTTTGTGTTTGCAGCTGATACACTTTTCATTGATCGAGTCATGTTTGTGACAAGTAGACAACAATTTTTAATTTAAGGTACTTCAGTTGAACTCATTATCTATTGATTTGGTTTTGATTTGATCTATTACAAGTGTTTGTGTTCGAATGTTTTTTTTCTTTGCTTAATAGTTTGTGGCTTAATTTATGCGATAACCATGCTAATTTTATGTTTGTCATGGATGCATATATATATAGTGGTATAATTTATTTAAAGTATACATAATAATATATAAAAATAATAAATTAAAAAATATTTATAGCCCAGGGCTATCAAAAATCCCGGATTCGCCCCCTGGTTATGAAGTAACCATTGCAAACATTGAGAGAACATAGGACGATGTTGTCGACGAGGGTGAGGAATCATGGCTAGCCAAGCAGTGTCATAAGCAGATGGTGGCACAACAGAGTAGATGTCTGAATTCATCAACAACATTTGCTTCTTAATCTCAGCCACCAAGTCTTTAAGCACACCTACTGATGATGAAGAAGATACTGCCATTTTAAATGTTTATTGACTTAAGCGACCAATTAATATTACTAATGCATAACTGTTAGCATCATATGTAGTATTTATAGTAGTGGTGGTGATAGCTACGTACCTAGCAAGATAGAAACGGGTACGTATATGTATAGCTAGACAAGGGCATAATTGTCCTTTCAAAAATAAATGACATAAAACGGCAATGCTAATCTTATAAAAGGTTATATAGTATTTTTTTTTCAATTTCAAACTGGTGAGGAATACGTTTTTTTCTGATTTTATGATCAAAAATAATTAATTTTCATGCGGATTAGTAATGCATGTGTTGCACACCATGTACATTTGTACAATTTCAAACTTTAGTTTTCTGATTTTTTTTTAATTTTCATGCGGATTAGTAATGCATGCCGTCGACTCCGTTATAGGGATGAATATGGAGGCAGTACTCCTATATATGTATTATATACAAAAAATTGATAGGTTATAGCTTTAGACGTTTAATTTGACTAATTATTGTTGATTTTTTTTTCAAAGAAAAATTTAAAAATTTAAATTCACTAAATTAACTCACAAATTGACACAATTTATTCATCTCTACAAAGCACTTTCATTGTTTACATTTTTGTGTGTATCTTCTTTAATTGTACTACACACATATATATAGGCCTTCTCCCTTAACTAACTAGTAACTATCCATGATTTGGTAGCTCCACTACATTAATATACATAATGTAACTATCCATGTACACATGCATAAAGTAACTACCCATTACACATTAACAACATGGGATTTGACTGGCTAAAATATTTGAATCACATATTCCAACATTCTCGCTTGATTCAAATTTCTTAAAAATAAAACACAAAACATCAATCTAACTTAAAATCTTGCAAAGCACAACTTCTTAAACACATGAAGCTCTTGTCTTCACGACGATGATGCACTTATCATCATCCTTCTTGGAGCACGTGCCTCCAAATACCCTCAGTGATGCACATCTCATCACATTCTTAAGCATATATATCTTCTTCGGTGGTTACCAACTTCACTTTCATCGTGTCATACACGATCAAAAATCAATTTATCATTGATGGCGTTGGAACACTCGCACTGCTTTAATGTTGGAGCTTCCCAGATACCACTATTTTCTTCACAAACTGCCACCATATATACATTCATCTCTACAAAGCACTTTCATTGCTTACATTTTTGTGATCTTCTTTAATTGTACTACATGCGTGCGCGCTACGCACGTACGCACACACACACACACATATATTTCTTCACAAACTAACTAGTAACTACCATGACTTAGTAGCTCCATTCACATAATGTAACTCAATGTACACATAAGATTAACAATATGAGATTGACTAGTTAAAATATTTGAATCACAATTATATACTCAAGGCAGGCTGACCTGCTTGTCATTTTTGAGACCTGATGCGAAACATAGGGCCTTCAAATATACCAAATTCAGTTAATAAGAAAATGAAATATGAAGCTAATATTTACATTTTGAGATATCTAACGATATCAAATATGAATTATCAATTACTAGGTAGCTCAATAGTTTGGTACATGATTATGAATGCAAAAAGTTGAGGGTTTTGAGTCTTAATAGGGAGCAAGATGTATAACTTTTTTTTTTTTTTTTTTTTTTTTTTTGATGAAACCTGATCTAGCAAGATGTATAACTTTATTTCTTATAAAAAAAAATGATATCAATGAATTAGGATTTTAAGCGTGCAGGATGAAGTAATGAAATACTATATATGTTTATACTAATTAGTTTTAAATCATTTATTTTTTGGAACCAGATTTAAATTATTAATTTTATTAAAATCAGCACAAGTGACATCAATTAATTAAATTATTTGGATTGACCTCAGGTACGACGTGTGCAACTTTTTATGCTAGCCAATTATCACTCCCAAATTAATTAATGAGGGTGTGACATTTGTGTGATGAGTTCGATGACCCAACATTTGTATAGTACAAAAAGACTCAAAATTAAGAGCTAGCATGGGATCCACTAATATATATATATATATATATATATATATATATATATATATATATATTAATGAGGGTATGACATTTGTGTGATAAGTCTGATGACCCAACATTTGTTTAGTAGAAAAAGGCTCAAAATTAAGAGCTAGCATGGGATCCACTAATATATATATATATATATATATATATATATATATATATATATATATATATATATATATATATATATATATATATATATATATATATATATATATATATATATATATATATATATGAGGGTGTGACATTTGTGTGATGAGTCTGATGACCCAACATTTGTATAGTACAAAAAGACTCAAAATTAAGAGCTAGCATGGGATCCACTCTAATATATATATATATATATATATATATATGTGGAGTATGGATGACCATGCATGTATACCAACATATTGTGTAGTCATGTAACTTGTATTTCTTACTTAATAGTACCTCCACTTGTCTATGTATTGTCATGTTACTTGTAACTATTTCTAATGTACATCAACTTTTCCATGTATTGTCAAATTACTTGTAATGTGTTGTATGACATGGGGTGTATGTGTTACTTAACTTACTTGTATACATTGTATAAAGTACATTTATCATCATCATCAAATGACATATATAAAGGGTGATAACCTCATTGTAAAAACACACCAAGTTGAATGAAAACATCTCATTCCAACTATCTCATTTCTTCTCCTTTGTAGTAGTAGTTTATAGAAGTAAAGTTCTTAGTCTTCTATTTCTTTCTCTAGTTCTTAGCAAGTTCCAACTCATATAAAGGGTGTCATTTACACATACCAAGTTGAATGAAAACTTCTCATTCCAACTATCTCATTTCTTCTCTTCTCCTTTGTAGTAGTAGTTTGTAGTAGTAGAAGTTCTTAGTCTTCTATTTTCCTTCTCTAGTTCTTAAAGTTCCAACTCAATTTACGACACGTTATCAGCACGAGCTTGCTCTAGCATTAAGGAGACCTTGAAATTCAAGAAGGCTTGTTAAGGAGACAAAGCTAGGAAGGTATAACTTTTGTTATTTAAATAAGTTCAATTTATTTCTATATTATCATGGTTGCTTCTTTTTATTACATGCATCACTTCTATATGCATACTTTATTCATATACTATGCATTATAACGTCACCGATTGCGAAAGTATTCTCTGTAGTTGCGTCTTGTACGATCTTCTACATCAGAAAGCAAAAGTCAATATGTGACATAACTAGTTTTCTCTCTATACTACAAATGATTAATTATGCTCTATTCTTGATTTTTTATATTGCAAATAGTGTTATGAGTTTGGGTTGATAGTTGGTAAGTCTTGTCCCCGGTAAAGCTAAACATTGAAAGGGAGACGGGTTATCCCGTTCGAGGAGGCATGATTTTAAGTAGACTTCGTCTCGCCACCCAACCTGGAGGTTGTCCCACCAACTCATACAAGTAGTACATTTTGCATATTAATAATCAAGTTGTGAACATATATTTAATCGTATATTATTTATTTTATATAAAAGAGAAAATTAATTTAAATAAGGTCACGTGGCCCGCCTCGATTTATTGTTGCAACAAATATCGAGTGCGCACGTCAATCCAATAAATATTAAGGATTGATTTCTTGTCTCATGGTAGCTGAGTAAAATAATGAGATATTATAAATATAATATCGATCCCGTCCAATTAGTTCAGCTTCAAATTAAGAAGCATATGTTGCATATAATGATCATGATCGCAATAATAAATTTATAGACGTGGAAAATGTGAAAATATCAGGTAAAGGTCGTATTGACAATTCCACCAAAAATTGGAATAAAAGTGGTGCACCACTACAAAGGGCAAATAATTATTGACAATGAGCGCTCATAATTGTGACATTTTTTGGTCATATATGAAAGGCTATTTTGCCTAAATATTGTCATATATATACCCGAATATTTTTGTGACATTTACCATGCCTTCAAAATCAAAGGCAAAATATTATGAATTTTATCATTGAAATATGACTCTTTTCTAATATGCCAAACATTATTTGTCTAGATGGATCAACAAATCATGTGTTCAAATCATGAATCAAATAAGAGCGATATATGTCTTGCTGATTGTGCTACAACGCACACAATCCTTAAAAACAGAGAATATTTCTCCAATTTGAACTTAGCTGAGGCTAATGTTCAAACAATATCTGACATCTCCAATTTGATTAATGGCTCTGGAAGAGCAAATATTATGTTGCCTGGGGAAACAACAATTCATGTTGACAATGCCTTATACTCTGAAAAATCCAGAAGGAATTTACTCAGCTTTAAAGATATTCGACAAAATGGATATCACATTGAAACCATGAACGAAAATAATAGAGAATTTCTCTATGTCACATTGGTTTCAAATGGGAAAAGAAGTGTTAGAAAAATTCTCAACTTTATCCTCTGAATTATATTTTACTCATATAAGAAATGTCGAAACGAATGGCGTCTTAAATAAGAAAATTAATAATCCAAATACATTCATTTTATGGCATGACCGGCTTGGTCATCCAGGATCATCAATGATGCGAAGAGTAATTAATAATTCGCAAGGACATCCTTTAAGGAGTCACAAAATATTTTCAACTGGTGATTATAATTGTGCTAGTTGTTCTCAAGGTAAATTGATAGTTAAACCATCCCCAAGTAAAATTGTTGTGGAATGCCCGATTTTCTTAGAACGCATTCAGGGAGACATATGTGGACCTATTCATCCTCACTGTGGACCATTTAGATATTTCATGGTTTTGATAGATACATCAACTAGGTGGTCACATGTTTGTTGCTTTCGACCCGCAATGTTGCATTTGATGGGGCATGTGCCCTAGGTCAATCCATTAACTGTCTTTATGAATACTTTTAGTTAATAAAATAGAGGATTTCATTTTCTCGCTTTATTATGATTAATTTGCATGTTTACATTATAATAAGATCCATGGGTATTTACATAAATATCCTAAATGTCCCTAGTCGATCATTATACCGGGAACTATAATGAATTAAGACTAGTGTGAGTCTTGATTGATGATCATATGATGATTATACGTATAGGGATACGAATCAAGATCACGAGTACTTGTTAGGGAACAAAGTAATCGGGCCGACCCGCTATGAGAACATCACATGGATTAAGTCATAGTTGTTTCTCATGATATGTATATTTTTCAGGTCCTCCGACTTGAGATTGCTGTGAGACTTCAACATTAGGAACACAAGAATTTGACACAATCAAACGTTGTCTTTAACCTGACGATTATAAAGGTTGTGATTGGTTACCATGTGTGAGCAATGTGATGAAGTTGTGTAATCGAGATAGAATTTGTCCCTCTCGTATAAAGAGAGATATCTAGTGGATCTGTGACGGCCCCAACTACAAATAAGGGCACCGCCCGCCTAATCCCTTAATTAAGCCCTAATCTCCCCTATAGGACCTAACAAGGAATTAGTCACCTTAGTTAAACACCTACACACCTACCATTTATGATACCACCTACGCTAACTTACTTACTTACTAGTGACTAACCTATGGTTGTCTATAAATCAGAGTTGCTAAATTTTTTTTTCCTAACAAATTATTCAGCGGAAGTCTTATTTAGTTACTAATGGAAATGAAATCCTAAGGCCTAACCTATTGTGGAAAAACCAGGAAATAGTGATCACATGCATATATAAACAAAAATGGTGATATATATAACATGTGTCAAGTTCTATAGTCCTATCACTCAACCCAAAAGGCAAAAGAGCATGTACATACAAAAAAGTTATACAAAAGCATACAAAACGTACAAAAGTAGGTCGTAGCAAATTCCTCCGCCGCTCGAGGTAGTCACCAATCTTCTCTTTGCCTGGTCTCTACTCGGTTGATCTGCACCCACCGTCACAAATTATTTAAGTAATACTTGAGAGACATCGATCAACATTCCCAAATCGGCAACAAGTATCAAATTGCATAATTTAAATAATAAACATCGTGCAAAGAGATACTTGAGTTAATCAAATATGAAACCGACTCAAGACTAAGTAGTAATGGATTAGGGTCATTTTACATGCGATCTTCATCACATCAGCCTGTCCACTACAATTTGAGCTCTGCTCTATAGCATTTCAATACAAGTTTGAGCTCTATATCATAAGATCAAAAGGTCGTACTTACGATTACGCCTTTTCTATTCCAAGTGAATTAGTCGTCACCGGAATGTATACTTGCTAACATACCCGAGTTTTAAAACTCGTCATGTTCACCCAAGTTATTCTTGCGCCAACAAACCCCGAGGTCCGGCACCCCGCTCGAGGCACGTTACCTCGTGTGTCATGCAAGGTAGTGGAGAAATTCCCTAACATCCCGACAAGTCTAGTGACCCTCGTATGAAAGCTGAATTTCTATCATCAAATGACCCTAACCACAAGAACCACTTTCATATTCAAAAATGACGCAAAGATTGGAATCCAAAAGATGTAATAGCACACTAATGCACAAAGGATTTGAGTCAAAATAAACAAACTATCCTAATAGCATGCTATATCACTGACTCACACATGACAATCAATATGACAAAGTATAGGAATTAGAATCAATGATATACAAAACAGAGTATGCTATGAACATCATAAAATGAACAACTGAACAACTCATAGCATATGGATTTCAAATGTAATTCAGTTCGAATAACTGAGAAGAAATAAATAAATGGAATGAAATGTAAATAAATGTCTCAAATCAGTTTACTTACATACACACAACAAGTCCTAAGCTATCCGGCTTCCGTCGCGTCGATGTACGCACCCAAACTTCGTAATAGCTCCTCTAGGATCCTAACAGTTGAAAATGTATCAATTTACATTCTAAGTTAATGATTTAACATCCCTAAATTGGTCGACATCGGTCAAATTAAGTTCAAGACTAGTTTACCGATTTCACGTTTTTCGAGGTAAAACCCCGATATAACGCCTCGACCGACTCCCGAATTCTTCACTTTTTATAGGAATATTGAAGCTTTATTGATTTGGGTCACAAATATATTTTTTCCTATTTTCTGGAATTTTCCTGAATTTTTTCATATTTTTATCTATTTTCAGAATTTATTATATATATTAAAACTGTTTAATTAATTAAATAATTAAGTATATATAATTAAATATATATTATATATATTGGGGTGGATCCGGGTCAACCCGACCCGGTCCAACCCGACCCGGTCGGTCGGACCCGGTCCTCCGCGGGTCGTGGTCGGTCCGACCCGACCCACATGGGTTCGGCCGACCCGACCCGACTCCCATGGTCATCTTCACCAGAGCACTCGTGCTCGGTTCTGATTTTTTTTTTTTTTTTTTTTTTTTTTTTTTTTCTTGTGAGGCGTTGGGACTTTGTCGTCCATCCCCAAACCATCGAAGTTGATGGCAGGGGAGACACCCCCGCCATCTTCTTCCTCACGCCTTTCGCCATGGAGGCCGAGCCTTCCATGGCCGAACATGGCGGCCAACAACGACAACCCCAACAACAACACACACTCAAACCAACAACGGAAATCAACGACTCACCTTGCCGAGCTTAGGCGATCTCTCTCTTTCTGTCTCTCTTTCTCTCTCTCTTTTCTCCTTCCTCTTCCCGCTCTTCTCTTCCTCTCTCTGTTTCAATTTTTTTCCTTCCTCACCGACCACTCAAATAGGATAAGATCTTTTGGTGTCCTCGAGATTTGTGCTACACGAATCTCGAGGCAATCCCAATCACATCCATTTTATTTCCACCGCCTTACTATTTGACTACATTTTTTTTTCGAGTCCCGCGCAATGCGTATCTCGAGGCGAATCCAACTCTTATGGTTTTATGTACACACTATAGGCCCACTAATAAATATTTAGATGTAGCCACATTGTAGCCACTAACTTATATCATTTTCCATTTCTTTTTATAAAATGAAATTCAACTAGTTACACTTACCCCACGAGCCGCTACCTCGGCCTACGTCGACGCGCGACTCGAGGCGCGTCCCCGTCGTCTCGATTCTGCATACCCGTAAATGACTTAGTAGTCTACACAAATACAATACACTAGGCATACAACACACAAATATAACATTTACCTCGGCCACCGTGCCTCTGGTAGTGACACGTATCGCACGCATGCGGTCCCACGTCACGGTCATTGTGTCCTAATTAACGAATTAAACGTGTATTAATTATTGGGCCGTGACAGATCCTCGATGTGTTAGATCGTTAAAAGGCCTAGTCTAAGTGAATTGATATTGATCAATGTCACTTGGATGTTTTCATCTACCTGAGATCGAGACTAGTACGATTGAACATGTTGGATGACAATTCCATGCCTTATGTTTGATCAAAATGATATCGTGTGACAAAAGGATGTTATATACACTATTGATTAGGTTGTATCGATTTGATATTCGTACAACTTGGGTAGTCATAATGTCTTGCTAGAGACTGCTTATGACTTGTATACCAAAATGTGTTTTGGTACACTGCCAACGTTGTATGAGCCTATTGGGTCGCACACTAAGAATGGTTTTGCGAGATTTTAAGATGATTCGAAAAATGAATTTTATGTGATAAAATTCATGACAGAAACGTCCTTGTGGTGTATTACACTTATACTTCTTTAAGTAAGGGTATATGTGTAATTTACTTAACCGTCTATATACAAGGGTTGTATAAATAGACGCTTTAAGTTAGAACACATACACAAAAGAAAAAAGGCCGAAACTCTATTTTCGTTTTAGAAACGACTTAGGGTTTTTGGTATGCTCGGATCGTTTTGGAGAGAAACAAAAATGTTTGGTATTCTCTCGAAGCTAGCACTTCAAATCTCGCCGCCGTTCGTGTGTGGGATCGCGATAGAGGGCGTTCGTCGTTAGCGGCGCCTTAGAGATCGATCAACCTTCGAAAGGTATATTGCGATTGAGGTATGATTAAGTTTTTCATGGTTTAAACTTTTTTAATGGAATTAGATTCGGATCCTTGTTGGGTTTTTTGTCAAAACTGTTTTGTAATCTCCGCTGCGTATGAACCCCAAAACCCAACAAAGTGGTATCGAGACTTCGAGTTCGATTCCATTAAATTCATTACATGTTTTCTTCGATATATACATGATATATGATTGAAAGCATGTTAATAGTTGATGTATATGTGATATACATAAGTTGTCTTTGAGATTTATTATCATGTTTTGTGTATATGATACACATATTCGTGATTTAATTAAAATCGCTTTCAGTACATGCTAGTAACCATGTTAGGTTAATTCAAATAATTTTAATGAATTGAATTTCGTGTTCTCGTGATCCATGACACCATTAGGTTCGATTGGGATAGTAGTTCATGATTCAATTACATGTTTGTGATTATTTTGATGAGGACCGAAATTGCAAATAATTAATTTTCGAAATTATTTATTTATAAATAATTAATTTTCGAAATTATTTATTTATAATTAATTAATTTTCGAAATTATTTATTTATAATTAATTAATTTTCGAAATTATTTATTTATCTTGTTATATCTATTTTGTGATGAAAATTCTTTTATTAGTGAATAGTATAAAAATTCCCAAATTGTTTAGTGATTGAACAAATCAATAAAATATATGATATTTCATTGTTTACATAAAATCACTAAAACTCGAATAAAATCCCTCTATTAAATTTTAAGTCTCGTGCCATCCATTTTAAACACTTGTCAAGGCCTCGATCACACTAATATAGTTTCACCATAGTTGGGTGTATTGTGTTATCTTGGTGAGACAAGTTGGGTAAGTTACCTAAATGTTTAAAATGGTTCGACTTAATAAAGCCATCAAAATAGTTTTGAGCTTTAGCAAATGATGAGATAAAAACATGCTAAGACATAAGATGTCCCGTATCTCATAAAATGATCTAAAAATTACATAAGATGTAATTGGTAATCATACCTACCTAAATAATCTAGTTAAATGTTTCATGCCATAGTCATCACGAATTAGGTGAAATATGGATTTTAGTCCCCCAAATAAACAAAAGTATGTTTTAGGAGGGTTGTTAATTTAGTGGGAGTCTATTCCTCTATACTAAAATAAACTTTGCATAATCTTTATTGTAGATCAATGGCCTCTTCAAGTAACAATAATTCCCCATCATCGCGATCCATCCTCGAGAAGGATAAGCTATCTCGGGACTAACTTTCTTGATCGGTTCGAAACTTGAGAATTGTTCTTAAGCATGAACGCAAGTTGTATGTCATGGATGCTCCAATCCCCGAGGACCCACCACCACCGCTACGAAAGTCATGTGAAGGATGCACATAATAAGCATGTCAACGATTCTACCGATGTTGCATGTATTATGTCGGCAACTATGGTTCCCGTACTTCGAAGGACATGGAACTAATGGAAGCCTACGACATGGTCAGTAACGTCAAGGAAATGTTCCAACAAAGCAAGCTAGGCAAGAAAGGTTTGAGACAGTCAAGAACCTACATTCTTGCAAGATGACCGAGGGTGCGTCGCTTAGTCCTCATGTTTTGAAGATGTAGGGCTATGTTGACCAGCTTGATAGACTCGGATTCCCCATAAGCCAAGAGTTGGCTACGATTTGATCTTGAATTCATTACCAGAGAGTTACTCACAATTTGTGATGAACTACAATATGAATAATATAGAGAAATCAATTTCGAGTTGCATTTGATGCTCGAAATTGCTGAACAAAATATCAAGAAACCCTATAGTAACGTGATGATGGTCCAAAAGGGAAAGGGAATGAAGAAGAAAGGCAAAGGCAAGGCTAGAGTTGCCAAGGCGTCATGATGCACTGTCATGCAAAGCCTATGGAACAAGTCAAGCCCAATCTGTTCTTGCTTCAAAACACCCAAAAGAAAAGGAAGGAAATTGTCATTTCGTAATCAAACCTATCTTTGGTATTGTCGTCTCTGGGCACATAAACGAGAAACGCATAACGAAGCTCCATAAAGATGGGCTTCTAGATTCATTTGATTTAGAAACATATGAAACGTGCGTATCTTGTTTACTAGGCAAGATGACTAAAAGTCCCTTTATCGGACACAAGTGAAAGGGCAAGTGATTTATTGGGTCTAATACATACCGATGTATGCGGTCCTATAAACACAATGGCTAGAGGAGGTTATCGATTTCATTACATTTATCGATGATTTCAAACAGATATGGTTATGTATATCTAATTAAACATAAAGTTTGAATCATTTGAGATGTTTCGAACGTTTCAAAATGAAGTGCGGAATCAACTTAGTAAAACTATCAAAACACTTCGATCAAATCGAGGTGGTGAATATTTAAGCCAAGAATTTGATGACAATCTTAGAAATGTGGGATTGTCTCCCAATTGACTCCACCAAAGAACTCCACAATGGAATGGAGTTTCTCGAAAGGAGAAATCGAACCTTATTAGATATGGTTTGATCTATGATGAGTCATGCAGATCTTCCATTATCCTTTCGGGGTTATGCATTACAAATCGTAGCTTTCACTCTAAATCGAGTTCCTTCTAAAGCGGTTGATAAAACACCATATGAGATATGGTACTGGGAAGAGACCTATTTTGTCTTTTCTTAAGATTTGGGGTTGTGAGGCTTATGTAAAGCGACAAGTCTCGAAAAACTAGCACCTAAATCGACAAGTGTTTATTTGTGGGGTATCCTAAGGAAACAAAAGGATATTACTTTTATAATCCCGCCGAGAACAAAGTGTTTGTTGTTCGGTATGGTACCTTTATGGAAAAACAGCTTATTTCAAAAGACACTAGTGGGAGAGAAATAAATCTTGAAGAAGTTCAAGAATCACGGTAAACACTGAACCGCTTACATCGAAGTTCAACAACGTTCCGAACCGTTGAACCTCCACAAGTGACACAAGGCCCACGTAAATCTAGTAGGGTAAGACATGAGCCGAGAGAGATTCGGATTTCTCATTACCGATAGTCGTGATGTGTTGCTTATAGACCAAAATGAGCCCGCCACTTATCGAGGCTATGTCCGGACCAGACTCGATAAATGGCTAAGTGCCATGAACTCGAGATGCAATCCATGTATGATAACCAAGTTTGGAACTTGGTTGATTTACTTGAAGTGGTAAGACTATTGATGTAAATGGGTTTTCAAGAAGAAAACCGACATAGATGGCAAAGTGCATACTTTTAAAGCAAGACTTGTAGCAAAAGGTTTCAGCAGACTCAAGGTGTTGATTATGATGAAACTTTTTCGCAAGAGCCATGCTTAAATCTATAAGAATTTTAATTGTCATTGCTGCATATTATGACTATGAAATATGGCAAATGGATGTAAAAACAAGATTTCTTAATGGAAAGTCTGCTTGAGGACGTGTATATGACACAACTTGAAGGTTTTGTACATCCCGAGAATTCTAGGAAGGTATGCAAGCTTCAAAGATCCATTTATGGATTAAAGCAAGCTTCTCGAGTTGGAATCTTCGTTTTGATGAAGCAATCAAGGATTTTGGTTTTATTAAGAACGAAGATGAGCCTTGTGGTATACAAGAAGGTCAAGTGGGAGTGTAGTTATTTTTCTGGTATTGTATGTTGATGATATATTACTTATTGGAAATTACATCCCAACATTGCGTAGAATGTCAAGTCTTGGTTAGGGAAGTGTTTCTCAATGAAAGACTTAGGAGATGCACCTATATCCTAGGGATAAAGATCTATAGGGATAGATCTAAGAGGCTAATCTGGCCTAAGTCGGAGTGCTTACATAGACAAGGTGTTGAATAGGTTCAGCTTTGCAAGACTCTAAAAAGGATTGTGGCCAATGTCTCATGGCATAAGTCTCAAGAAGACTCAATGTCCTAAGACAAATGATGATCGAGACCGTATGAATAAGATTCCATATGCATCGCCTATTGGATCTATCATGTATGCCATGTTATGCATTCGACTTCGATGTATCATATGCTTTGAGCACTACAAGCAGATATCACGATCCAGTGAGAGTCACCGGATAGCAAGAAAGAACATCCTTAAGTACTTAAGAAGGACTAAAGAAGTGTTCTTGTCTATGGAGGTTTTGAAAATGATCTAGTTGTAAATGGTTACACGATGCAAGTTTTCAAACTAATATATATGATTTTAGATCGCAAATCTGATATGTGTTTACTTTGAATGGGGGTGCAAGAAGTCGGGAAAAGTTCGAAGCAAGAGATCATGGCGATTCTACAATGTGTTCGAGTATATTGCGTCAATGGCCTGATGCAAAGAAATGAGGCGCTTTGATCAAAAAGTTCATTTCTCGAACTAGGTGTGATTCCAAGTATTGCTAACCCTGTTTGTTTGTATTGTGACAATAACGGGGCAATAACACAGCCAAGGAACCTAGATCACACCACAGATCCAAACATATACTCGTGTGTTTTCATCTCATCGAGAAAATTATCGAGAGGGGAGACGTAAAGATTTGCAGAGTACCTCATCAAGACAACGTTGCGGATCCATTGACAAAAGATCTTCCACAAGCAAAACATGATGGTCATGTTAGATCATTAGGCATTAGATGCATGTATGATTGGCCCTAGTGCAAGTGGGAGATGATGGGCATGTGCCCTAGGTCAATCCATTAACTGCGTCTTTATGAATACTTTTAGTTAATAAAATAGAGGATTTCATTTGTTGCTTATTATAATTAATTTGCATGTTTACATTATAATAAGATCCATGGGTATTTACATAAATATCCTAAATGTCCCTAGTCGATCATTATACTGGGAACTATAATGAATTAAGACTAGTGTGAGTCTTGATTGATGATCATATGATGATTATACGTATAGGATACGAATCAAGATCACGAGTACTTGTTAGGGAACAAAGTACTTGGACCGACCCGCTATGATAACATCACATGGATTAAGTCATAGTTGTTTCTCATGATAGGTATATTTTTCACCTCCGACTTGAGATTGCCGAGACTTCAACATTAGAACACAATAATTTGACACAATCAAACGTTGTCTTTAACCGACGCTTATAAAGGTTGTGATTGGTTACCGTGTGAGCAATGTGATGAAGTCGTGTAATCGAGATAGAATTTGTCCCTCTTGTATAAAGAGAGATATCTAGTGGATCCTCGATGTGTTAGACTGTTAAAAGGCCTAGTCTAAGTAAATTGATATTGATCAATGTCACTTGGATGTTTTCGCCTACCTGAGATCGAGACTAGTACGATTGAACATGTTGGATGACAATTCCATGCCTTATGTTTGATCAAAATGATATCGTGTGACAAAAAGATGTTATATACACTATTGATTAGGTTGTATCGATTTGATATTCGTACAACTTGGGTAGTCATAATGTCTTGCTAGAGACTGCTTATGACTTGTATACCAAAATGTGTTTTGGTACACTGCCAACGTTGTATGAGCCTATTGGGTCGCACACTAAGAATGGTTTTGCGAGATTTTAAGATGATTCGAAAAATGAATTTTATGTGATAAAATTCATGACAGAAACGTCCTTGTGGTGTATTACACTTATACTTCTTTAAGTAAGGGTATATGTGTAATTTACTTAACCGTCTATATACAAGGGTTGTATAAATAGACGCTTTAAGTTAGAACACATACACAAAAGAAAAAAAGGCTGAAACTCTATTTTCGTTTTAGAAACGACTTAGGGTTTTTGGTATGCTCTGGATCGTTTTGGAGAGAAACAAAAATGTTTGGTATTCTCTCGAAGCTAGCACTTCAAATCTCGCCGCCGCTCGTGTGTGGATCGGCGATAGAGAAGGCGTTCGTCGTTAAGCGCCGCCTTAGAGATCGATCAACCTTCGAAAGGTATATTGCGATTGAGGTATGATTAAGTTTTTCATGGTTTAAACGTTTTTAATGGAATTAGATTCGGATCCCGTTGGGGTTTTTTGTCAAAACCGTGTTTTGTAATCTCCATTGCGTATGAACCCCAAAACCCAACAAAGATTTGCTAGACTTTTAACACAAATCATTAAGTTAAGAGCACAATTCCCGACAACCCAATCAAGACCATCCGTCTTGATAATGCAGGGAATTTCAATCTCAAGCATTTAAAAATTATTGCATGTCTATAGGAATTACCATTGAACATTCGTTCCACACGTGCATACCTGTAATTAATGGTTTGGCGAGTAATCTCTCATCAAACGCATTCAACTAATTGCCAGGCATTTAATCATGAGAACTAAGTTATCAACTTCGGTTTGGGGACATGCAAATCCTTCATGCAAAGATCTATCATTCGTTATAGGCCTATCGCATACCATGAACATTCCCCATGCAACTCATTTTAGATCAACAACCAAATATTTCACACTTGAGAATTTTTTGTTGTGCAAGGTGTATGTTCTTATACCACCTCCCAATAGAACTAAGATGGGTCCACAACGAAACTTGGGATTTATGTTGGATTTAACTCATCGTCCATTATAAGATACCTTGAGCCCTTAACAGGGGATTTATTTACCGCACGTTTTGTTGATTGTCACTTTGATGAAGCAATTTCCCACCATTAGGGGAGATAAGAAGCCAATTCAAAAGGAATGGCACGAAATTGCTTGGAATGCATCAACTTTATCATATTATGATCCACGCATAAATCAGTGTGAACTTCAAGTTCAAAGGATCATTCATTTGCTACAAATCGCAAATCAATTACTTGATGCATTTAACGATGCAAAACAAGTGACAAATCACATATTCCAAATTGTAAATGCTCCTGCAAGAATTGATGTCTCTGTGCAACAAAATGCACAAGAACCAACGAAACGCTTAAAGCGTGGAAGACCAGTTGGTTCAAATGATACAATTCCTCGAAAGAGGAAAACGGGAGTAAAAATAAATACAAATCAAAATACTCCTGAGAAAGCACAAGAATCCTTTGATAAGGATTTGTCAAAACAAGTTGATTATGACGAGGAACAACTGCCTCTAGAAAAAGAGGAAAAAGATGAAAATAATGATATCTCAATAAATTATTTAAACTCGGTAAGATTTGATGATCGAAATAAAATTGTTCTTAATGATATATTTGCTTTCAATGTGTCTTTTGAAATATGTGAAAAATGATGATGATCCGTAATCACGATCAAGGTGGACGAATGTCGAAAAAGACATGATTGGCAAAAATGGCAAGAGGCTATCCAAGCAGAGCTAAACTCGTTAAGGAAACGAGAGGTTTTTAGACCGATTGTTCAAACGCCAGATGGCGTAAAACCTGTTGGATATAAATGGGTATTTGTACGAAAGAGAAACGAAAAAAATGAAGTTACAAGGTACAAAGCAAGACTTGTAGCTCAAGGTTTCTCACAAAGACTCGGCATCGATTATGAGGAAACATATTCTCCTTTATAGATGCAATCACATTTCGGTTCTTGATAAGCCTTGCAGTTTCTAAGGGCTTGATATGCATTTAATGGATGACATTACAACATATCCGTACGGATCCCTAGACATTGAGATATATATGAAAATCCCCAAGGATTTGTAATATCCGAATAAATAAAATCAAAACCTCATAACATGCATTTTATAAAATTACAAAGGTCTTTGTACGGATTGAAACAATCCCGACGAATGTGGTACAAACGTCTTAGTGATTATTTACATAAAGAATGATATGTAAATAATATGCTTTGCCCATGTGTCTTCATTAAAAGATCATCAACATGATTTGTGATTATTGTTGTATATGTTGATGATTTAAATATAGTGGGAAACCACGACGACATCGTTAGAACATCCGAATACTTGAAAAAGGAATTCGAGATGAAAGAACTTGGAAAAACAAGACTTTGTCTTGGTTTGCAAATTGAACATTTTTCAAATGGAGTACTTGTCTATCAATCAAATTACATTGAAAAAATATTAAAAAGATTTTATATGGAAAAGGCACGTCCAATGAGCTCTCCAATGGTTGTCAGATCACTTGAAGTAGATAAGGATCCATTTTGACCTCATGAAAGTGATGAAGAGCTACTTGGTCCGGAGGTACCATATTTAAGTGCAATTGGTGCACTTATGTATCTTACAAATTTTACAAGACCTGACATTGTTTTTGTTGTCAACCTACTTGCAAGATACAGCTCTTCACCAACTCGAAGACATTGGAATGGTGTTAAACATGTTTTCTGATATCTTCGAGGAACAAGTGACATGGGTTTATTTTACTCGAGATGGGTAAAATTGAATCTCCAAGGTTATGCAGATGCTGGATTTTTATCTGATCCTCACAAGGCCCGTTCTCAAACGGGATATGTATTCACCTGTGGTAATATTGTTGTATCATGGAAGTCAGTAAAGCAAACTATGGTTGCTACTTCTTCCAATCATTCTAAAGTACTTGCAATTCATGAAGCAAGTCGTGAATGTGTATGGTTGAGAAACATGATTGAACATATTCAAGAATCATGTGGATTGTCTTCAATAAAAGATTCTTCAACCATATTATATGAAGATAATGAAGCATGTATCGCACAATTAAGTGAATGATTCATAAAAGGGAACAGAACAAAACATATTTCACCAAAATTCTTTTATGCACATGAGCTTCAGAAGAATGGTGAAATTGATGTCAAGCAAATCTGATCGAGTGATAATCTTGCTGATTTATTCACAAAAGTCTTACCAACTACGACATTTAAAAGGCTTACATATGGTATTGGCTTGCGTAAACTTAAGGACGTTGCAAATAAAGAAATTGAACAAGTTTCACCCATGTTCACATGAGGTGGAGTTATTGATTAGTGTATTGCACTCTTTTTCCCTTAGCTATGGTTTTATCCCATTGAGTTTTCCTAGCAAGGTTTTTAATGAGGCAATCTTAACAATATTATACGCATCTTAATATTTATGAGAATAGTATACTCTTTTTCTTTTACTATATTTTTTTCCACAGGGTTTTTCTTAGTAGAAGTTTTAACGAGGCACAATCTCTAAGCAAGTGTCATCCAAGGGGGAGTGTTGTGGAGTATGGATGACCATGCATGTACACCAACATATTGTGTAGTCATGTAACTTGTATTTCTCACTTAATAGTACCTCCACTTGTCTATGTATTGTCATGTTACTTGTAACTATTTTCAATGTACACCAACTTTTCCATGTATTGTCAAATTATTGTAATGTGTTGTATGACATGGGGTGTATGTGTTACTTGTACACATTGTATAAAGTACATTTATCATCATCACCAAATGGCCTATATAAAGGGTGTTAACCTCATTGTAAAAACACACCAAGTTGAATGAAAACATCTCATTCTAACTATCTCATTTCTTCTCCTTTGTAGTAGTAGTTTATAGAAGTAAAGTTCTTAGTCTTCTATTTCTTTCTCTAGTTCTTAGCAAGTTCCAACTCAATTTACAACAATATATATATATATATATATATATATATATATATATATATATATATATACAGAGAAAAGATAGTTATGCATTCCATAGATTCAAAAAGATAGCAGGAGGGGGTTCTCCCAAGTACAGTTTTTACCATCAAATAGAGCTCTCCTTGCTGGGAATGAGCCTTCACATTATATTCCCGGGGAATAAAAGTGAAATTAAATGGATCCCGGTCCTTGAATAGAACTTTAATATCATGGATTATTGGATCAAGATCATCGTGATCCTGACCTGGCGAGTTGATGGCATCGATAAGGGTCTTCGCATCCGAGTAAATCCTCTGCAACTCACTGCATCCCTCACAGTGTTCAAGTGCACATCTAACTGCCCATCCTTGTTTTGCCAAAAAGCGGAGGTTGAAGACCACCATATCACGAAACCCCAATCCACCCAAGACCTTTGCCCTTGCTACTATTTCCCATTTGCACCAATGAATACCCCGCTCTTTTGAAGAATTGCTCCACCAAGCCATGGCTTGGGTGATTGCTGAAATGATCATGTTTGCCGGGAAAAGAAATATAGACATGTGATGCTTCGGAACAGCTTGGGCCACATCCAAGTAAGGACCTGATGCAACGCGCGTTCCACGATGCCTTCAAATTGTTGCCATCTTGACTGACCACCATTGCTCAGTTGCACACTGAGGTACTTACCCAAGCCTTTGGATATAGGGATTCTGGCCACTTCATGGAGGTGATTCCTGAGAATATGTAAGACATTTTTACTAAAATGTATCAAACTTTTAGCTTCATTAATGTGTTGTTCCGAGATTTCTGACTAGACTTGTAGAATATCCTTCACTGCCCGTAGATTCTAACACCAACTTTGCAAAACAGTAGAGTGTTATCCGCGAACATAAGTGTAACGACCTAAAAATCTAACTCGCGCCACGTGGCATTTCAGGGTCGTACGTGGAACCCACTTGTCGTGATACACATGTCCAAATCTCGGGAGTCGACACCGAGGTATGTTATTTTTGTTTGATGCTTGTATTATTTATTAGACCAAAGATTGAACAAGTTAAATTAATTAAATTTGGTAATGTGCAGGTAAGGTACACGCGGGGCATATCGATGTCGACAAGAGCGGAGGTGTATCTCGAGTCGCATGTCGACGTGGGACTGAAGTAGCGGCATATGGGGTAAGCTGAATTATTTCAGACTAATACTGAATTTATGTTGGTTTAATAATTGGCTAATGTGGTCACATTATATGTAAACATTAATGGGACTATAGTTAGTGAAAAATTAAAATGGCCACATGATGTGTCTCGAGACCCGCATTGACAAATCAAGAGGTCAATGGAGTTAACTTGTGAGTCATTTGTGCATGACTTGGTTAATAAACTCTCACTCACTCACTCACTCACAACGTTTGGCAAGGAATGAGAGAAAGAAGAGAGTTTGCTGGGGTGTTGGAGCGAAGAGAGATTGCTGGGGTGTTCACACTTGCAAGAACATCAAGCTAGGTACATCTCCATCTCCATTAACATCATTTGAATAATTTGGTCATTTCCAATTCTTGAATTTGATGTTGTTGTTGTTGATTTTGGGTTGGTTAATCTTGGGTTTAGAGTTTGATTGTACATCTCATTTGTGTGCATTGAAGTTGAAGAAGAAGAAATAAAAAAGAAACACAGAGGCATTTACGCCTCTGTGCATTTCCTCTCTTTCAATGAAGAATGGGGGGGGGGCCGAGCTGGGCCCGTCCCAGTAACTGAACCGGGCCGGTTCAGCCGGCCCGGTTCAAGAAAAAGGGCAGGGGCCCAAAAGGGCCCCAAATTTAAAAAAACAAAAACAAAAACAAGAAAAAAATTAAATAAATAATAGAAAATCGAATTAAATTCAGGAAAATTCAGGGAAAATTGGAAAAAATTAGAAAAGGTTGAGGAAATTGGAAAACATTTGTTGACGTTGTCGAAAGTTTTTACACCAACAAATATTTCCTCAAAAAGTGTGCCACCACTAAGATTTTTCTAATTTGAACACTGTTGGGATTTAAAAATCTAAAATATCTCAAATAGGCTCTAACAAAATATAAATTTGCTCATATGATTATCAGGGGCATAGTTAATTAGTGTCGGGTATTGGGTACGGATTTGGAGGCGTGTCAAAGCCGATTTGAGTGCGTATTAGCTTGGATACAGGTAAGTAAACCCGTGAGGAATTAATTTTACAGTTATTTCATGAGCTTTAATTTGTTATTATTGATGTGTTCATCATGTCTTTTGAGATTTCCATTGGTTGAGTGGTCCATTGGCAAATGAGTCATGGTTACTATTTATCTGTGATATGAGCTCTTATCTGGACACCGTTGATATCTCCCAATTGAGTGTACGTTGGGAGCACTTATCCGGGTCTGTGGATATCTCATAGTCGCAAGGGTTAGGGTTGGTAGACTGTGTCTCGTCTTGAACCCGAGTCTGCTGGGCTTTTGTCGCAACTCAACGACTTCTTGGTCGGCATGCCTTGCTATTCGGTTTTCGTATTTCGGATCCTCACTTATCGATTGAATTATTTATTGTCTTTTATATTCATGTGTTCCCTGTTCTTTTCTTTCTATTTGCATGAATTAGACTGATTTATTTATTTCGAAATGTTGTAAATATGTCATGTTTGGCGTTACTTACCCGGGCTCGCCATTCTTGTGTTTGATGGAGTGCGGATCCACAATCCAGCAAGGGGAAGGCTCCACAACTAGGAGATATTATTTGAGGATACCGGAGCAGTTCTTACCACTGGTCTGATATATATGATTCTTTTGTATTATTAGATATACTCGTTTTAAAACACTGGGAGTTGGGTTTTTGAGAGATTTTGGGCATTTATATCTTGTATTTACTCTCCTCTGAATGTTCATTGATGATGATATACATATTCGGGGTTTCCACACTCTAGGTTGTCTTAACTGGTGTCTTTGAGGTTTTTCAGTTAGTTTGAGGTTTAATTGTTTCTGCTATAACTATGATAACTCACTAATTGATTAACTCAACTTTAATTGCTTGATAAATGGTAAATGATAAAGGAATACCGACTAGGCTTGCGTGACTCAGCGAGACGGGAGTTTCGACGCCCGGTTTCGCGTCCGAACCGCGATATACGCGTACCGTCTCGTCACTAGCCACCTAATACACATTCCATATTAGTTACTTGGCCAATTTTTATTTAATTTGTGTGTTTTCGTTTCCCCGACCTAATGTTCGGTCCCGTCAACTACCCGGTACCCGCGTCGATTCGCATATTGAGGCGAATACAGTTCACACAATCTCGCACGTATTGTTATGCAACATACACACATGCGATGTATTTCAATAAATTGCACCGCAAATAAGCAACCAACACACCATAAACTATCATACCTAAGTCTCCGTGTGTCCTAGCCTACCGAGGCATCCACGTAGATCTGAGCTGGCGTCCACATCTGTAAATTTACGATAATTTACGACATTAATAAAATGGGCCATTACAGATACAACCAAAACACACAACTGATGTGAAGACAGCCACCTCAAAAAACGACAACCACCTCAAGAAGAGGACAACGTTTTGGTTTTTGGATCCACCAATAACTTTGAGGGCCGCTAAGGGCACCCCACCATTTAATGAGGGCACCCAGCTTATTTGTAAAAATTCCAACAAAAATGGAAAAGACCATTTTGCCCCTCAGATATATATAATGGTTCAAACCCCACAAACCATTTCGACAAGGAGTTAGGGCACCCCACCAAAGAAGCGTCAACCACAAAGCCACGCCACATTGCGTTTGGCGAAGAGCGATCGATTCTTGCTCGTCCGACACGACGAGGTAACAATGTTTGACAACCATTTTCGGGTTTTTTGAACTCGTTTAGTTGCGTATAACAAGAAAATGATGATTTGTTTGTCAACGTAGGGTTTGGTAATTTCTTCAAATCCGAAGTTGTTTCAACCGTATAATGGAGGATCGTAATGCTTCTGGTGCCGAGGAGGTCGTCCTTGAGGTAATGTTGCAAATGTTTTTGTGTTTTTTTTGCGGTTATCCGAAGTATCCGTCTGTCTGGGTGCGCGATTGTTTCGGCCTCGCAGACCGAGATGTATGGTAATGTCTCGGTCGCAGAGGACCGAGAGGTTTCACGTAGGTCACGGTATGAAACGACCGAGGGTAATGGTAACTCTCGGTCTCACGTAAACGAGACTATGAAGAAAGTTTCGAACCGTACAACCGAGAACCTATTTTTTTGGGTTTTTTTGTGATTGTGTTGTACATTTTGGTTGATTATAATGTTACACTCGTTTGTATTGCGGTAATGCCGTTATCTTGTAATTTTCCGGACTACAAGGACACTTTTACACCTTCTAAGCCATTCCCCTCTCGAGAAGCGGCAATTTCATGGCTTCAACCGATTGGTGGCGAGAACAAGTTTGTGTTAGTAACGAAGCGCTCGGATGCGGGGCATTAAGCGCGGGGAAGGGTGAAAATTGCCTCATGACAGTCCTGGGACATATAGGGGACCGGCTCGAGAGAGTTGGGAAGGGGAAAGCGGCAAAATTTTTAAAGAAATCAAGGAATGATGAAAAGGCGAGGACTCACACTAGTACGAAGAAATGTGGATGCCCTTTCCAAATTAACGTCAAGGAGAATGCTGACTCCTTATGGTATGTCACTGTGATTTGTGGGAGGCACAATCACGACACCGCAGAAAGATTGGATAAGGGGAGGAGGAAGTTGAGGATGCGGGGGGGAGGACTGAAAGTGAGCAGCTCAGGGAGATTAGTCCACCTTCGTCTTTTGTGGAGTGCGAGCAGGAAGTTGAGGATGCGGGTGTGAGGACACCGGGGTCTCCAATCGGAGGCACCCCAGTGTCGGAGGCACCCCAATCTCCAATCGATTTGAGTCCTCCCACTCCACAAAAGCTTCTAGGCAGAAGAAATGCAAGGTTCCACAAATGCGTCGTGCCAGTCGACGCACGCAAAGTGGATCTAACATGGCTTATAATCATTGCTTAGAACCGGATTGGTTGCCACATGTTGAGGCCATTATCGATGTGGTTTCCGATGGAAATTGTGGATATCGGTGTATAACCTCTGGGCTTCGACTTGCCGACGTAGACGGGTGGAGGATTGTGCGTAGAAGGATGTACGATGAGATTATCGGGTATGAAGACCTTTGGCGGGAAGTGCTTGGCTCGAGTTTCGAGACTGTGAAGAATGCGGTGCATTGCCCAGAGAAGCAAGAGGGGACATCTTTCAAAGAATGGTTGACACTTCCAGACATGGGATTGTTAGTATCCACCGCATTCAATGTCATTCTCGTCAACCTCTCGCATGGGAGTGCCTCCACATTCTTACCTCTACGTAGTACTCCAACGTCGTCATTGCACAACAGACTTATCATTGCAATGGCGAATGAAAGGAATATCCATTGGGTTAGGGTAAGTTCTATTATTTTTTTGTGAATTGGTTTGTTTCCCCTTAATCGGGTTTGTGACAATATCTTCTATGTTCTACTCGTTCACTTTGACAGTGCGGTTGCATGTGAATGCACCGCCGCCATCCTTATATCCATCGTGGGATCGGTACGTTGAGGATCGCGCCAAAGGTTGGCGAGATGGATTCGTTTTTCAAGACATCGCGCCCATTGCAATCGCTGATCATGAAGCCACCATACCGTTGTAGATTTAGATACACCGTAGGTTAAAGCTTGTACCTAGAAGGCTAAACATTTAGAAATTTTGCCAATTCGTCCGAATGTTCTATGTATATGCAAATGTTGTGTTGTGTTTTAATTGTTGTTTACTTATGGATGGACCCTTTTTAGAGTCAGTTTGAATGTTACGGAGATTTATAATTAATTAAGGTTCGGTGCAAATTGTCGTACTGGATTTTCAATCTTGCATTGTTAGTTTGACGACTACGGAGATTTTTTTGAAACTGTAATGTTCAAATTCATCCATTCTTGATATCGCGGTCAAGCGGTGTTCGTGAAACAACCCATATTTTCTGGTCACCAATGACCGACAAGTATTCCAATATATCGTTCTTGTATAACCGAGTCCTATTTAAATTTCTCGGTTGTACACCACCGAGATGGATTGACCATTTCAATTCGCCCGACTCGTCCCATGACGACCGAGCCTATCGAGACCCTATCGGAAGTGGACAACCGATACGCGCTTAACTCTTCCGTCTTCGTGGCCGAGATCTGCGACTTCCCAAAAATATTAGCTTATGTCTCGCCAAGGCCGAGACGGAGAGACTGATCTCGGCCTGTGTGGCCGAGAACCACGATTTCCCAATTTTTTTACATTTTAAAAACCGCCACACACACATTACATCTACTCTACCAAATGTAACTTAATTCGTCGATCTTCAACCGAGCCCTAATTTGGAGACGAAATCGGCTCACACACCGGACCCTACAAAATGCGAAACCTAGAACAACGAAGGAGAAACACACGGCGAGGGACGGAGAACACGATTTCGGGATTCCTCTCACCGGTCGGTTCAAAACAAATGAATTCTTCCACCAGGAATTCGGTGAACGAGGTGGTGGTGGTGGTGGGGGGGTGGGGTGCCCGGGGGTTTGCACGAGGGGGTGGGTGAGAGGGTTTTTTGCACGAGGGGCATTTTCGGTATTTTGGGTTTAATTTTTGGGTGCCCTAGGTAAATCGATTTGTGCCCACATTAACTGGGTGCCCTCATTAAATGGTGGGATGCCCTTAGCGACCCTCATAACTTTCAGTCTTTTATGAGTGAAGGTAATAATTGTAAGAAAATTGTCACACGTACACTTACACAGTTACACTCTACTATGTTAGTTGAGTTCTTCTCAAATGGTCGAAATTAGTGATTTTCCAGTTGAATTGAATGAATCATTATTCGTAAGTACATTTAGGCCCTCTTTGCTTACAAACAAAGAAAATGTTTTATAAAAAAATTTTTAAGAAAGTTTATTCAAATAAATATATATGTTATGAAATGAATGGACACTTGTGCATGTGGATGACTACATTGTGAAATATGGTTCTCACATTGAATTTTAACATCAAGCATGCTTCTCACACTTCATGTAACTTGTAATCTTCTCCAATGTACACCAACTCTTCCATGTATTATATATGTGCTTGTAATGTGTTGTATGACTTGTGATATATCTATAAATTGTACACATTGTATAAGTACAATTATCATCATCACCAAATGGTCTATATAAAGGGTGTCAAGCCCATTGTAATTCACACACCGAGTTGAATGAAAACATCTCATTCCAATTATCTCATTTCTTTTCTTCTCCTTTGTAGTAGTAGTTTATAGTAGTAAAAGTTCTTAGTCTTCTATTTCCTTCTCTCGTTTTTAGCAAGTTCCAACTCAATTTACAACACGTTATCAGCACGAGCTTGCTCTAGCATAAAGGAGATCTTGAAGTTCAAGAAGGCTTGCTAAGAAAACAAAGCTAGGAAGGTATAACTTTTGTTAATTTAAACAAGTTCAATTTTATTTCCATGTTATCATGGTTGCTTTATTTTATTACATGCATCACTTATATATGTATACTTTATTCATACACTATGCATTATAATGTCACCGACTGGAAAAGTATGCTCTATAGTTGCGTCTTGTACGATCTTCTACATCAGAAACCAAAGGTCAATATGTGACATAACTAGTTTTCTCGCTATACTACAAGCGATTAGTTATGCTCTATCCTTGATTTTATAATACAAATAGTACTATGAATTTAAGTTGATAGTAGGTAAGTCTTGTCCCCGGTAAAGCTAAACATCGAAAGGGAGACGGGTTATCCCGTTTGAGGAGGCATGGTATTAAGTAGACTTTGTCTCACCACCCAACCTGAAGGTTGTCCCACCAACTCATACAAATAGTACATTTTGTTTATTAATGAATCAAGTTGTGAACATATATTTAATCATATGTTATGTTTTTTACATAAAAAAGAGAAAATTATTTTATATTACGTTTACTTTCAAAATATTAGTCAACCATAGTTGAATTTGTTGTCTTATTATATTACCGACAAGAATTATTTGTCATGACAATTAGATACTACAATTTGTGAATAAAGCATATATGCAAAACTGTGTGTTATACACAATCATTCGCCAATTTCTCTTTAGAGATTTGAAAAGTGAATATTTCACTTTATATATATTTTCACCTTATGGAGTTATATATATAAATACCAAAAGGGTAATGCTCCAAAAACTCAAAATGAGCGGCTGAGTCTCGAGCTATAAAATTTAATCGGTCAAATATTAATTATAATTCCGCAATTTTAATTACCTATATTTTGAGGGTTTATGGAAATATGACTGATGAGACAATAAAAAGGTCACGTGACCCGCATCGATTTATTGCTGCAACAAATATCGAGTGCGCACGTCGATTCAATAAATATTAAGGATTGATTTCTTGTCTCATGGTAGCTGAGTAAAATAATGAGATAAAATATAATATCGCTCTCGTCCAATTGGTTCAGCTTCAAATTAAGAAGCATATGTTGCATATTATGATCATGATCGCAATAACAAATTTATGAACGTGGAAAAGATGAAAAGATCTGGTAAAGGTCATACTGACAATTTCACTAAAAGTAGGAATAAAAGTGGTGCACCACTAGAATTGACAAATAATTATTGACAATGAGCGCTCATCATTGTGATATTTTTCGTCACATATGAAAGGTTATTTTGCAAAAGATTGTCATATACATATACCCGAATATCTTTATGACCTTTACCATGTCTTCAAAATCAAATGCAAAATTATGAATTTTATCATTGAAAATGGCTCGATAAAGTAGTCACATCGAGATGTGTTCAAATCATGAGCTAAATATAGGCGATGAGTTTATTGCTTGCATATTGTGCTACATGCATATATATTATAGTATAAAAGAGAATATTTCTCGAACTTGAACTTAGCTGAGACTAACGTTCAAACAATATCTGGTACAACAATTATATTGTTAATGTCTTGTTCAGAAGAAGTTTATTCAGAATAATAGAAAATTTATCTATATGATTAAGATTTAATCTGAGTATAAAATTCACAACTTTAACTTCTGAAATATATAAGACACATTAAAACGAATGTCGTCATAAATCAAATGACATTCATAATGTGGAAAGATCTATTTGATTGTCCATAATCATCAATAATGCAAAAATATCATAAATTCGCATGGACATCGTTTATCGAACTGGTGATTATCTCAAGGCAAATCAATAGAAGACTTATATTGATTTAACTCTCCATCAATCATATTATAAGATGTCTTGGGTCCTAACAGGGAATTTATTTATAATAAATTTTGCTAATTGTCACTTTGATAAAGTAATTCTCCCACCATTAGGGGGAGATATAAGCCAATTCAAAAGGAATGACGTGGAATTGCTTGAAACACATTAAATTGCATCAAATCTGTTGTATTATGATCCATGTATAAATTAATATGAACTTGAAGTTCAAATGATCATTCATTAGGAACAAGTTATGAATCAATTACTTGATGCAAGTATTATATGTAAAAGAGTGACAATCGTATGTTCCAGCATTAAAAGTTCGTGATAAAGTGATGTCCATGTGCAAATAAATATACAAGAACCAACAAGACGCTTAAGGCGTAAAAGACAAGCTGGTTCGAATGACACAAACTTTTGAAAAATAAAGTATGAGTAAAAATAAATAAAATACTGATGATATAAGAATTATTTGGTAAGGATTTAATATATCTTTTGGGTTTATGTCTTCATTATAATATCATTGTATATTGATGATTTAAATATTATGAGAAATCACGACGACATCGTTATATCATTTGAATCCTTGAAAAGGGAATTCAAGATGGAAGATCTTGGGAAAAATAAGATTTAGCCTTGATTTGAAAATCAAGTATTTTTCAAGTAAAATAGTTGTTCATCATATAATTTATTTTACTCAAAAAGAAAATTTTGGGTTTGCAAAGGTTTGTTACAAAATAATAAGATGTTCCACTCATGTCAACATGAGGGGGTGAATCAAAAAGAGTTATTCATTAGTAGATTGCCCTTTTTTTCCCTTAGCTATGGTTTTATCCCACTGGGTTTTCCTAACAAGGTTTTTAATAGGGATGGCAATTTGGGTCATGAAACGATTAACACGACACGACACGACATGTAATAAACATGTCGTGGGTTTGGCTTAAGTGGGTCTGGGTCATAAACATGTTAACACGTTTATACACGGTTAATAAACGAGTCATTAACATGTCAACCTGCTTAACTCGTTTATGACTCGCTTAACACGACTAAAGAATAATGTATAAATAATAAATATGGTAGAATAAATAGATTGGTACAAAATTCACATATTTGAATGCATGTTAATAGCATGATTTATTTATTTTATTTATATACATCTTTTACCATATTTTATTTTATATTTGAGATGAAATATTCATTTTACTTTTAATATATTATTTATGTTTTAGATTTTATTAATAATTATTTATTAAGAAAAAATAAAACTTTTCACCAAAATAAAATTTAGATAATTTTTTAGATAATTCTTATAATTTTGTTTATGTTATTATTACGATTCATTTTTGCTTTATTATTAAGAGTAATAAAGACTTGAATGAAAAAGTAAAGTAAAATTAACGACTATATACAACCACATTATATTTTATTGGATATTTTAGTATGTTTGTTCGAATTTAATCATTTAGATATATTTTAAAAAGTAGTAACCAAATTATAAAAGTTTAAATAAAATAAAATTTTTAAATACAATATTTAATAAATGGGTGACACGAATACACGACATGTTTAACACGACCCACTTAGACACGAAAACGATTAACACGATTAATAAACATGTCATGTAATAGGTTTGCATTATATGGGTCATGACCTGTTTATGACACGACACGTTTACGACTCATCGACACGAATTGCCACCCCTAGTTTCTAATGAGGCAGTCATAACATTATTATACTCCATATAAAAAGGAAATTTATAAGAGCAATTAATGTACTCTTTTTCATGTACTAAATTTTTTTCCTACAGGGTTTTCTAGTAGAGGTTTTATTGAGACATATTTATATTCTCTCTAAGTATATCAATGTGTTGCATTTATTTCCTTAGCTATGGTTTTGTCCCGCTGGGTTTTCCTAGCAAGGTGTTTAACGAGGCAATCAACAAATATTATACTACAAAGCAATATTATACTATTTTCCTATATTAGATTTTTCCCACAGGGTTTCTATAGTAGAAGTTTAACGAGACACATTCTTTCAACAAGTGTCATCCAAGGGGGAGTGTTATGAAATGGATGGACACTTGTGCATGTGGATGACCACATTGTGAAGCATGGTTCTCACATTGAATTGTAACATCAAGCATGCTTCTCACACTTCATGTAACTTGTAATCTTCTCCAATGTACACCAACTCTTCCATGTATTGTCTATGTTGCTTGTGATGTGTTGTATGACTTGTGATGTATCTATAATTTGTACACATTGTATAAGTACAATTGTCATCATCACCAAATGGTCTATATAAAGGGTGTCAACCCCATTGTAATTCACACACCAATTTATGAATTAAATCTCTACATTTTCATCTCTAGCTCTCTTCTCTCTTGTATCTTCTTCTCTACTTATATATTTTAGTAGTTCTTAGTTTATGTCTTCCATGCTTAAGTCTCTAGCAAGTTCAACTTAGTTTACAACAATATGCATGTTTATAAGAAGATTTTTCTATATGTATTTGATTGCATGTATAAGAAATCTTTCCCTCAAAACTCACCATCAACAAGTTCTGAAATAAATACGAAAACTTACCATATATATTAGATATAATTACAACAAAATGTTTCATAGGAAAAGAATATTTTCTTACGAAAGTTTTCCCTGATAAATGTTTAAAAGAAAATTTTCTTATATGTGTTTGATTGCACATATAAGAACTTTTTCCCTCAAAACTCACAAACAACGAGTTTTGAAATAAATATGAAAACTTACCATATATATTAAATATATTAATTTTCATAGTTAAAACATAAGTTTCGTATGTCTTAATATGAAAACTCAAATTTTCTCTATAGAAAACTCAATTTGCTCACCATAATAGGTAGGAAAATATATGGGTTTTAATATGAAATATCGGCAATTGTGAGAAAATATTTTGGCTATCAAACGGATGAAAATGTCATTTTCCCACAAAATTTGTCATTTTACATAGAATATTTTTTCTTTTCCATCCAATCAAACATGGTCTTAATATATTAGTCTTAATATGAAAAATTGGCAATCGTGAGAAAATATTCCGCGAGAAAATTTTGGCTATCAAACGCAAGAAAATGTCATTTTCTCACAGAATTTACCATTTTCCTTGGAACATTTTCCTTTTTTGTTCAACCAAATAAGGCCTAGCTTAAATCAAAAATGTTGTATGGTGTAAAATCCGACTTTAGTCTTGACAATAATATGAAGGAGGTGAGGGCATGGGTGAGGAAGGTGGTGATGTGTGTGAAAATTGAAATAGTAGTGTGTGGTGCGTGTATGTAAGGGCATTAGGTGTGTGTTCAGCAATCCCCTTTTTTAATAGGAACGATACTTTATTACTTTATTAATTGCCAAAGAATAAAATAATATCTCACCAAAAAAATAATAACTTGGTAAGAAACAACATGTTTTTCTAAATAAAATCGAAAAAAAAAACCCTTAAATTAGTGTAATAGGTAGGGTAAAAAAAGCATCGTCACTGAGACGAAAATGTACTCCAGACTCCGAGATCAAATCACCTAGATATGTCATTAATTCAACCTTAAACCTTAAACTTTAAACCTAAGACCCTAATTTATCCACATTCAATAACGTCGCCTCTGTCGTCGTCTCTCTCCTCTACCAACACCGCCATTGTCGTCGTCGACGCCGTTTTCTCTTTCTCCCACGCTCACTTTCGCTCTCCAACAAGACCCGTTCTCTCTCCAAACAGATCTAATCGAATCTCATCAGACCAAATCTGGCCACCCAACTCTAGTGGCCAATTACTACGTCGAAACACACTAGCCGAACATTCAACACATATGTTCGACCACGTTGACTAAACATTCTATATATATTTGACCATGTTTACCGGATATATAGGCTCTGTTTGGTAAACCCAAACTAGCTTATCAGCTAACTGATAAGCTAGTTTATTTGTTAAGTTGTGTTTGGTTTGTAGCTTATTTTAAAAATAATCTAGATGATAAGCTCCCAATTGAAACGCTACTTTTAGTAGCGTTTTAATCAAAAATCCGTCGTTTGGATTTTTTCTCGCGATTATACCCTTATTTTTACGTAAATTAATGTCCTTGCAAATTAGTGGAAACAAAATACGCAAATACTTAAACAAACCCCGCGAATATTAGTACCTCGCGATTATACACTGGTAGAGTTGGCAGAGGAGAAACCAGCCTTTCAAGCTCTTCTAGGCTAAATCAACAGTTATATAATACGTTATTAAAACTTATTGAATTTAAAATTAACATATAGCTTAATATTGTTAATGAAAAAAATAGTGATTAATAATTAACTAAATATTATAAAACAAAGAATTTCACTCATATTAAAAATCGTTACACATTAATTTCTTAATTATAGATAATCTTGTTAGATATTTATTACATATTAAATAAGTTGTAACAACGTCGAGTATAAAAATATTTTTAGATGTTATAAAAATATTTTTTAATGTAGTGTTCGAGTGGTGGGCTATCTTACATATTTTTAATTTTTTTTTACTAATCTACTATTTTTTTAAGTTATAGAGAGACTTCTCTAGAAATGAAGAATATTTGCAATAACATTGTTTCTCAATTATGGATGATGCATTAGGTATATATATAGTTATTCAAGTCGTTTATTGTATTTTATTTACATGTGTTTATTTTTTGCGAATTCTTATAAATTAATATAGAGTTATTTTCATGTAAGCATTCATGGACACACATAATTTAGTTTTGTAAATAATATAATTATTTTATGGTATTAATTTGTATTTTGTAAATAAAATACAGAGTTATTTATAACAATTAATTATATGATTATATAATTAATATACTTAATTGTGTCATATGTCCTTTATTGTCATTTTGCATTTATCAGCTAATCAATCAGCTATCATTCCAAACAATTTTTAGTTGATCAGCTAGATTATCAGCTTTCCGCTACCAGCTAGTAGATTATTAGCTATCAGCTAGATTATCAGCTATAAGCTAGATTATCAGCTAGCCTTGCCAAACAGAAGCCTATGACCACAAGCAATGAACCTAAAAATGGACCCCAAAGCACGCATGTATACATCATCACACGCATAACACGTGTTGGCCAAAAGTCAAGGAGGCAAGATATCTTAATTTCTTGGAAAAAAAAAAATGGAAAGGACAAAATTAATATAGATTTCTTCGAAAAAATATCTACGTGTTGTATGTTCGACCGACAACACAAGTTATATATATCTAGCCATGATGGCCGAGTACATGTGTTGTCGGTTGAACATACAACACGTAGATATTTTTTCGAAGAAATTTATATTAATTTTGTCCTTTCATTTTTTTTTTCCAAGAAATTAAGATATCTTGCCTCCTTGACTTTTGGCCAACACGTGTTATGCGTGTGATGGTGTATACATGCGTGCTTTGGGGTCCATTTTTAGGTTCATTGCTCGTGGTGAGCAGTCCACACCTAATCAAACTATTGTGCATGGGAGGTCTTCGAAGGAGAAAAAACAGACTATGTACATATATAAGCTCCACTACTACAACCTATGTATTTTTCTTCTTTTGGTTTTTGCACTGTGGCATCGATCCAATCGCCATCCGCGCCAAAATAAGAAAAAAACAACACAATATTGTTTTTTTGTCAAAAACGTACTTCATATGCATTGAATTTTCATAGGTTAGACAAACGTTTTATGCAAATATTGATGATGCATTATTCATTACCATATAGTAGAAGGGATTTGTGTGGTTCTGGTAAGATAGGGCTGGTGATCCTCGCCATGGAAAGGGCGGCCTTCCTACACTCACGAAGGGTTTGGCGTGATGACAAAAGTTGCAAGTCGCGTGTGAAAAGTGGGTCGAAAAAGCATTTTTCTTCCATCAATGTGTGGACCGAAAGATTTAGTCCCAAGTATAATCCAAGTTTGGATAGAAGGGAGAATGAAGGTTTGGAGTGGAGGTCAGTTTCACTAAAATATCAAGACAAGATGGTATCTCCAATAAAAAGGGAAAAATAAATAAATTATAACACTATCTTTAATTACTTGAATACCCGATGTGAAACTACTCTTAACACTCTCTCTCAAGTTCAACAAGCGATAGCCAAGTTAACGAAAGTGTGATTGAGTGGAGGCTTAAGGTTTGAAGTGGAAGCTTCGCCAAAATGCAAAAGCAAAATGATGTCTTCGATCCCAACTTATAACCCTTTCTTTATTTACTTAAATACCCATGTGGAACTATTCTTAATAATGTATGCATTCTAATAGACCTATAAGGTACTAAAGCCTTGATTAAGAAAATAGATATAGTATGGAGGAAAAACTAAAACATATACTACATATCTAGAACCTTTATTGCTCAAGCTTTTCGATGCAGTTTTATTTTTATTTTTATTTTTTACCGCACCTAGAGACTAATATTACATTCATGTAGTGATATGGCAGCACAAGTGAAAACTTTGAAAAGCTTGCACTGACATCATTATCACACAACATTTCATCGCTCAAGTGGAGGAGAGGTACCAGAAAGGAAGGAAGCGAAGAAAGCCAATGATTCACTTGGTTTGAATATAGGCACTGCATGTCCAGCACCTCTAAAAGTTGCAAATGTGAGGCCCTCATATTCCTGAAGCCACCCACTCACCTGCAACCATATATGTAGAGCAGTTTCATCACCACATACATACATGCATGCGTACAACCATTGCTACACTAGCTAGCTAGGTCAACTCTTTACCACTATTGCAAGTAAAGCAGTAAAATGGAATATAATTGGTGGCTGTTATTAGGAGATCATTATAAGACTGCACTTTTTTGCTTTTTGATTCAATGGGTGGGGCATTGAGGATCCACCGAAACGCTTTTCTTTTTTTCTCTATGATTAGTCTTCACTAGTTATACCAAATCATTACTCAAGAAATTCACTCGTAGTCTAGTCTTTTCCGGGTGTTTCTAAAGCAATTTAGGTCCTTGATACAACAACATTAATAGCAAAGCAACAACACCTACATAAAATGAATGTAGCAAAAATGAGGATGCTTAAGTGAATGTGTGGTAAAATTTGTAAAGATAGAATAAAACATAACAATAATACAAGTAGGAGTAGCACTAATTGACACAAAGATTAGGCAAGAGCGGTTGTAGTGGTTCGGTCACTTACAAAGATGGCCTACAAATACCCCCAAGAAAATTTGACTCAATAGAAACTGAAGAAATTCGGCGAGGTAAGAGTAGACCAAAGTTAACTTAGGACGCATCAATTAAGAGGGATTTGAATGATTTGGAAAGCTCACCATCAGTTGTACTAAATCGAGCACAATGGAAGAGTTTTTTGATCCATGTAGCCGACCCCAATTAATTTGGGACTGAGGCTATGTTGTTGTTGATACAACAACATTAATAAAATCCCAACTCTACTTATCCAAAAATAAAATAAAATCCCAACTCTATACTAGTTTAAGTCGGCTCATGGATCAAACTCTTTTACTCTACTCGATTTAATGGTCTTAATATTGTCTTTTCAAAATCCGAGTTATCCTTGATATGAAACAAATATATCATAACCTTCTCTTTAAAAAAAATCTTTAGTAAAGATTTTTAAAAAAATATGTTGGAAAACATTGATTAGGATTAAGGATTTAGGGATTTGGAAAGCACACCATCAATTGTGCTAAATCAAGTGCAATAGAAGAATTTGATCCATGTAGCCGATCCCAACTAATTAGGATTGAAGCTTTGCTGTTGTTTCAGGTAAAAAGTTGCATCAAAATAAACGCTAAGATATTTTATTTACTGTAAGATGCATCCCAAAACACATGCTTTGAGTCATTCAAGGCTATATATGATTAGGGAATAGTGCATGGTTTGGTTTTACCCTCATATCTCTCAAACCACAAACCAAACCATATTTTTCAATTTGATAAATTTAGAGACCACGCCAAATAACAAAAAAATTTTAAAGCTAAACAGGACCAAGCTTATAACCGATCTGGTTTCAATTTGCTTTGAATGAATAAAAGGTAGTGAGACTTACAACAAGTATTAACCTCCAAAGAAAACTATAAGAAAGAAAATGCTCTAAAAGTCTCCATCATGCATAGAATAATGAAATTAAGAGCAAATGAAACAATAAGAAATGGTCCAAGTAGTCTCACCACGAAACTGGCAATTAGAGTAATTCACAGGCATTGAATCATCCGAGATTTTATGTCAACAACATTCTAAAGTTCATAGTAAAAAATACTTCTAGACCCGTTAGGAGTTTTTCCCCCTCTCTCTTGGAGCAAGATTCATTAAGTTGAACAACAATCGACAATAACTGGATGAAGTTCAAATCCAAACTTACTAGTATCAATTTTAATTGCAATTCGCAAAATTATCAAGTCGGTTCAAATTTAACCAACAATAATCACAACAAAAACTCAATCCAAAATTAGTTGAGGTTGACAACATGGATAAAAATTTTCTATTCAACTAGATTTAAAGCAAATATATATATATAAATATATATATATATATATAGACACACACACACATATGACATATGTATACATATTGATGTCGCCTGACAATCTTTTAAATCTTTTATAATCAATATATCCCAAGTTTTATAAGTTTGCCCCTATGCCTTCATATTCCTTGAATGTCTAGTAATTTGAGTTTTCTAACTGAAGTATTTATAGATCATCTTTGGATGTGCCCAATCAAACCAATGCAACCACCCTTCATTCTTTTCTTTTGGTCTCTACCGGTGTTAATTCTTTATTCTTTAAATCTTTGTATTTCTTATTCTTTCCTAACCTAAGCATCCTTATCTTCGATATGCTTGACAAGAATAATACCAAAGGTAGAAATTTTATTTATTTATTTATTTTTGTAAAAGAATTGGCATCATCAACTTTTACCTGCTTCTGGTGATACCAAGGACTCCATGCTCTGGTGATGGGCAGTCCAAGAGAACTCAAACTATACCTAGTGGACAGCACAGGAACTCTTCCATCTGTGTCCCCACTGAGCACCCAAAAAGAAGAGAAAAAGGTGGTAAAGCTCATCACACCATAAATCTCTTGCAATAACATAATGAGTTTCAGAAGCATGCATGGCTTACCTGTAGACCCATATTCTCAACCCTCCTGCAATCAGCTTTTTGTATATGGGAAGAACTGAAGGCTTCGAAGATGGCCATTCCTTGAATATTTTATAACTGCACCCAATGCATATATAATATTTCAATTTGATTCTTGTATTTTGATATGTGCATAGATGTAAGTAAATAAAATAAAGACACCCCAAGTTGCACTTAAGATCGAAGTCCACCTTGTTGAGCGTGTGATACACAGTGAAATGTGTGCACACACGTCTCAATGCGTAACTCTTGGTGATACTAGGTAGTTTGTGACATTAGGGTGCCATTTTAGCATTGCCCATATATATATGTCAGAGGGAGAGAGAGAGAGAGAGAGAATTACTTGCAGATGCTCCAATTCTTCTCGTTATGACCATTGCTCACATGTAGGGCTTTTTGAACATCTGCTCTATTGTAAAAAATGCTAGCATAATCATCAAGGCAGGGATCATAACCACCCATAATTCTTGGCATCTATGTAGAGAACATCATCATCAGTAAATAAAACTATGGAGGTGACCATAAATAATTAAATATATCGAAGAAAATAGAGAAGTTGCAGTCATTCTAACCATCTTAGATGAGCGCCTATACATGAATTGTGTGGATCTGTCACCGGAGTCTGCCGCGTAGGAGTTCATGCAGACTGATGTATAAAGGCTATAGATGTCAATTTCTTTATACTGCTTTAGAAGCTCATCCACGCCTGCAGTGCAATTGCCATTGCTCCATGTATCATCACTGTCAAAGTCGCAATTATCTTTGATCATCTTGTGGGTTTCATCTGAAACAATGGCATGGCTCCAAGCATAGTCCACCATTCCTCTCCAGTCCTCGCCATCTGACGTTTCAGGATTACCCACCTGTATTCAAACAGAAAGAGTTAGTAGAGTGACACACAAATAATCACACCAACCAAGGGGATAGCTCATTGGTCTGATATGGGGTCACTTGTGTAAGAGGTCAGGATTCTGAGGCTCAATGGTCTGATATGGGGTCACTTGTGTAAGAGGTCAGGATTCTGAGGCTCAATGGAGGCAAGTTAGCTTCTTTCTTATAAAAAAAAATTATGTACAAAATTTCTTATTTTTAACTTCATTTCTTCATGAGCGCCAATTTGTGAATTTTTCATAGATTACAAAAAGTCATGAGATAAAAGCAAGACAAAGAAGGTATCCATTTGTGGTACAAAAAATTTCAAAAGCTGCAGAGATACAATGAGATCAGCAGTCACTAAGATTTACCAGAAATCCCTTGAGATCAATGTATAGTGAAGGGTCTTTATTCCTGTCATAAATCACCTCAGCCAATTCAGGAACGTATTTACCTGTCCATACATTTTTGCAAATCAATGGGACTGATGAAGCACTCCTTTAAAATGGAATGACAATACTATCAAGGATAACTGTACCTGCGTAACTCTCCCCGGCAACGTAAAAACTCCGATTTCTGTATGATGGGAACTTGAGGAACCACTTGTGCAGGAAAGTATATGTATCATTTGCTGGTTTCAGTCAAATCAGACCCATAGTATAAGTTATTGCCCCATTGCTTACAAGAGTGAGAATTACTTGGAACGATCAAAACTTGCTATGGTATTCACTACACAAAGCTGCGTCGCTCTCACCTGTGAAGTCATCTCCAAGGATATCATAGTCACTAGTAGTATTTGAGTATGAAAAACCAACCCCAACAGGAGATTCCAGAAACAACATATTGGCCTCTGGATGATGGACATAGAAGGAACCAATGTTTAGTTATCATTTTATCGCCAATAATTGACAGAAAATACTAGTAATCAAGGTTAGCAGTGCCTATCTAGCATGTCTAAATACATGTGGTATGTGGATGCTTGCATCTACTCATATTTGTAAGAAATATGCGTATACAATGGTGGAAGCACTCTATTCCACTAACAGTTTTTAAGTTTAAGTGCAAACCTTTGTTCCATGCGAAATTGTTTAATTTAAGGCCATGTCCATCTGTGTCCACTATGAAGGGACCAATCTCTTGTGTTGCTCCATATCCCACAGAAGAGCACCCAGGTCCTGGAACATAAACAAATAGAACTATGTCAGCTTTCCGGAAAGCATAATGTCAAACAATTACACCACCCATAAGAGTTTAAGCTTATAAAATTTCTTTTAGAGTTAAAATCCACTAGCACTATGATAGGTTGTTGTTTACACTACAGGATTAGAAAGCAAAGAGGAATATAATAGAAAATATGGAAACAATACTATGACAGGTGGGGTTGTCTAAAGATAACCAACATGATTAGGAAAGCATTGCCACATTCCATTTCTAAGCAGTTACCATCACAAATGAACCTGCAAGTGTGTGTATGTTTCTCATTGTGATTCAATGAATGCTTTTTCAGCTCTTGCCAATCTGCATGCAGTTAAACACTTCAAACCATAAAAGTTTGGGATGTGGAAGCTGTGTGACAAAGTTTGCTGCTGGAGTTAAAACTGACATACACAATGCTTGATCAAGTGTATTAATGTCACAAAGAGCATTGGTTTTGTTGTCTTAAATTAGCATTGACATGAAGAGGGAGAGTTAGTGAATGATACATGTATTATAAATTTATATAGCATATATACAAATGTATAGATACTTGCCCCCATTCAACCAAAGGACTAAAGGCTTCTCATCAGGGTTAGTCCTTGCTTCATAAAACCAGTAAAAGAGTGCCCGTCCATTAATTTCATTCACGGTAACATAACCAGAATAATGTCGGAATCCAACATTAGGTTGTCCAGGCAAGTCAGTGACACGATCCTCACTTTCCAATACTTTAACATGGGACCAAATCCCATGTCTTACACTCACAACAGGCCCTATAGCAGATACAGCCAGAAGAGTCAATATGAAAAAAGCCATCGGCATCAACACCAAATGAGAAACTCGCTGAAAGAAACCAAAATGCCACACTCAACAATGTGTAAAACCAAGAAAGACAAGTATATATAGCTGTGAGAATCAACAGTGTCCAGAACATCCATGTTCAAATTTGGGAATTTTAAATTCAGGAATAGATTATAAGTCCAAGGTGGCAAATAGTTTTATTGGATCTGAAACTCTGTGACATCTGACGTGGATTTGACAACTTTTTCATGCATGGGTAGGGATCTGTTAGTGGAACCTCCATTTTCATGTGGGTTGTTGAAATCATAATCTCACATGAATAACGTTTATATGTATAATGTCTCAAATCCGTTTCTTTCGACACTTATATCAACCAAGTCCAGCAACATATATTAATCAAATAACCATTATCTTTTAAGGAAGTTCACATTGTTTATGAATTATGAAGCGTACCTGGAGCATATATGCAGTAAATTTTCTTGAGTTTCTAATCAATGATATAACTGTGTGATTGAAGAAAATGTCTACCATTTGGTAGGAAAGCAAGGAAATTATTAATAGCAACTCTCTGCAGGCATCACTAAAGTCTTTCAAGACACTACAAGAAAATTTAGTTTTTAAAGATATTTCTAATCCCTAAGCTCTGCATCAAGTTTATGTCACTTCAACACATTCGCGTTTGGCGAAGAAAGAGTTGGAAAGATATTTCTAATCCCTAAGCTCTGCATCAGCTGAAATTCAGCCATTAGCCACTCAAGATCTAGATCCCTTCAGCTAGAGTCTCGCGGCGCCGATCGCCTGCCAAAATTGACTCAAATATCGACCTAGAATTGTTCTCCATTTTCTCGCTCAAACCCCCAATTCGGAATTCTCGCTGGATTGCGACTAGATTTCTCTCTGTGGTGGATAAGCTATGTACATATTGTTGAAGATGTGTAGACCGAAAGTTAGTCCCACATCGATTAAGAGAATTTATGTCAAATTCAAATTCTTTGCCAATTCCCATTTCAGTATATACAAGCAAACAATCAGAGAGAAATTCGTCTTCCATCATGTTGCTTGGCGTAGTTTTAACTATATTCATAGATGAGAAAGATCGTTCCATTGTAGATGTAGAAACTGGAAGGGTGAGTATGAGAGTTATGTTAGGATTGATTCAAATATAAATTAGTTAAAGTTTATTTTTATATTATTTATGTTTATCAAGAGCTTTAAATTAGGATCTAAGTGTGATCTAGTAGTTATTTAAACATTATATATATGTGAACAAAGTAAGCACACATGAGTGCATTGATCCAATGTAGTCATCTACATAAATCGTTTTTATTACTTTGTTTCTCCTTTGCATATTTGTTTTCTTTACATCTCATATCAGTGGTATCAGAGCGTAAGATCCTGAAGGCCTGTAAGAGTCCAAGATGGCTTCCACCACCACAACATCATCTCTTCCATCTCCAACCTCCGACGTCGACATCGTCAAAGGTAAGAGGGAATATTTCTAAATGCAACAACTGCAAAAAGATGGGTCAAAATGAAGAAGATTGTTGGCACAAGGGAAAGCCACAATGCTTCAAATGCAAAAACTTTGGCCACCTGGAGAAAAATTGCAGGTTTCGAAAAGATCGAGATCAGACAAACATGGTGGAAGAAACCACCGAAGATATGTTTCTATGAAGTTGATGAGAAGTGCATCAAGAGATTTGGAGAGAAGTGCTCCAAATAGTGAGGATGATGAGAGGTGCATCATCAAATGAAGAGAAGTGCTTCATGAATTTGGATCGTGCAAAGAGAAGTGCTTTGGCAAGTGAAGGATCGTGCGAAGAGAAGTGCTTCGCCAATTTAAAGATTTTATTTTTAGGGAATTTGAATCAAGGGGGATATTGTTAGGATTGATTTAAATATCAGTTAGTTAAAGTTTACTTTTATATTATTTATGTTTATCAAGAGGTTTAAATTAAGATCTAAATGTGATCTAGTAGTTATTTAAACATTATATATATGTTGACAAAGTAAGCACACATGAGTGCATTGATCCAATGTAGTCATCTACATAAATCGTTTTTTTACTTTGTTTCTTCTTTGCATATTTGTTTTCTTTACATCTCATATCAAGTTATCACACCATACAAAAGTGCATAAACTTTTGATTTTCTCGTTGTCGCTAACCATTGACATAAATCAGAAATAGTAACCAAATTCTAGAAATCAAGAAGTTGTCACACTAAATCGAAATGCTCAAACTCCAGTTTTACTTGCATCATTTCATATTTAAAAAAATCTTGCGGGTAGAACTTTTGTACCATCTTGCAAATATCATCAATTCTAAATGATTTGCGCATCTCCCTTGGATCCAAAGCTAAGCTAAGAATAAGCAACTCCACTGTGTGATCATTGAACTCATTACTCAATTCCAGCAATAGAGTGTCTATCACCACATTAAAAATCTCAACTTCATAATAATGTCCAATCGTAACTTCATTTTATTAATGTTGAGTCCTTCCTCTTCTACCAACATATTGTGCATTAAAATCTGGAATAGATATATTGACCGCTTCACAAAAAGATCTCACATTTGCTACTAATCCTTCGCATTCTTCATCTCTCAATTTTTCATTCTTTTATGATCATATACATTAGTGTGAACCATATAATCAAATACTGTTTATCCACATGAAAAAGAACTTGAGGTATATTTAAGGCTTTCTAAAATACTTACTGACCAAGGACTACTACCACTTCATGTCCGCAAGCGTGGACTGACTTCGTTATTGTTTATTGTTTGTCATGTTCTAGGTGACACCTGGAAAGACAATATTCTGTATCTCAAGGTAGTGGTGCTTCAAATAAGAAAAAGCTGCTTTGCTTTATTTACATATCTCATCATCAAAGAGGAGGAGGAGTTGCGTGGGGGAAGCTATTGGTTGTGATTGTGGATTGAGGAGTCAATGTGATGAACAAAAGATAAATTAATGATAATATTCATAGATGAACCATGACATGGATTCCAACATCTTTATTTCACAAGACACCAAAAAAAAAAAAAAAAGGATGACCGCTTTAATAATTCCGGTTGTATGTTTATTAGGTAGATAAACAATGCTTCTATATCATCTGAGTGGTTCTTATATCCATGATTATATATCATCCAATGATGGACAAAAGTCTAGGATTTGATATACTATACAGATAGTAATAGGAAATCTTCAAACTAGAATCATTGGTTTCTGATAAGAGTTCTACTCCTACCTATCACAGTTCCTCTTGGATAAGAAGATTCTAATTCAGATAATAAATCAAAACATAATGAACCTCTCCAGATAGTGGAATTTGGAATTCAACTATTTTTTTCATCTGAAACGACATGATGAAACATGTTTGCAACCAAGTCTGTCTCCATATTCAAAAGCAACAAACCCACATTGGGACTTTCCCTATTTTACATTTGAGAACTACCTCCAATATAATGCTTATATTTTGTCATTTTATATTTCTCCACTTCCTTGTGGGGTCAGATCAGTAAGGGTGTATTTGAATAGACTAAAAAATTGAGCTGGCTCGTTGAGTTTGGTGCTTATTTTTATCTAATATTTGGGCTGCTATAAGTCTATAACTTCCTATGAAGAAGTGAACATAGTGGCCAAGTAGCCAAATAGCATATGTACAACATAGGTATCAAGTGACATTTTGAAACAAAAGACCAAAGCTAACCTATACGACAAATGGCAAAAAATTGTGCCATACATAGAGGGGATGAAAGGGTTAGACCCATCACTTCAATTTTAATGGTTACCTGTGCACCACTAGTTTGAACTACATAACATGCCTAACACCTTTATGGCATCCTAGCCATGGCTGATGGCTCAACTTTCTCATTGAGATCACAAGGGCATCAAAGGTTAGCTGGTAGTGGGTAGATGATAAGGTCATTAGCTGACCACTTATTCTGAAGGTTCAGTACAGCATTTTCTGTACGAACTTAGCATTGATTAAAGAAAAACCTCTTGTTTTTTTATAACCGTGGGTGTCCGAGCCTTTTTTTTAGGCCCCTCCCTACTTAGGTTTGATAATTCCCACGAGAGCCAATCGGGCGCGCGACCACATGACCCGGGAGAAACCAACATATTTGGAGTTCGACTTGGATGGGAGGATTCAGAACAGAAAAACTATTAAAGTACTGAATTGAGCAATAGAATACAGGTTTACATCAATGAATGGCCCTTTAAATCATGACGATAGAGTTTTTTTTTTAATAATACTTTCAGTTCTGGGAGACAACTTCAATGGAATCACTGCTGACGCACTGCTGGTTAGAAAAGGTGCTTCTTTATTGAATTTCTTAGACCCATTTCCGCATCCAGATTTGTGATCTTGTTGTTATCCAATAAAGAATTGAATACTATGCTCATTTTGACTAAACATTTCCTAAAATCTAGATAACCTTGTTTCTTTAAAGTACACCAAGTAGGCATGAGAGTAGGCAGTAAAGTGCAGTTACTTGACTGCTTCAAAGCTCTTAAAGCACACTTTTTAACAAGGATATTAATATCTTATTGTGGAAAGGTCCCTTGGGATTTCTTTTTTTAATGGTTGTTGGTGCATATCCCTAATTGCAAATTTGTAATTCAAGGATCCTAATGATATGGTAATACAGAAGTACTGTACGATTCTCAAGTTTTCTTCAAAAAATTGGTAAAATAGGTACATGGGCAGACCCAATCCTTATTACCATACAAATTTGTATATGTTAAAGTCATTATTTTCTTGGGAAATTAAATAGATATAAAATATGCTAATCTGTGTATTTATATCCATGTAATTATTTTCAATCGAAAAAAATAAAAATAACAAAGTTTATACACACTTCAGTTGACAAGATATAAATGCAAATAGAAATTCTAAAATAAAAATTATTAGAAAAGCTGAATTAATCTGGCAACATGGAATAGAAGGAAAAAAAATATTCCGGAATTTTATTGATATTTTTCAAATGTTGAAGTTTATCTTAGTCAATCGAGTCCTTTTTTTTTTTTTTGGTAAGCCAATTGAGTCTTATTGAATTAACTGATAAAATTAATATTTTTTTCAATTAATACTGTTTATTGAATTTGAAATAAATACTTAGTTATTCTTTCAACTAATTTGTCACAAAATGACAAAGGAAAACTAGAAAAACAATTTATACACAAAGTGATAATATCAATTGAGCTACTTCCACGTATTAAAAAGTTTACAATCATGATAATTTTAGTATATTTTACAATATAATTGAATCATTTCAAGTTAGAATGCCTTGCATTAATTATGAGTTTTTTTACTTGGCAAAGTATAGGGCATGCACAGATTATTCAAAAGCTAAAACATAGGCATTACCAAGGTTTAAAAAATCGACAAACTTCGCCGAACTTCGGGCGAAGTTTGTCGATGTGCAGGTCAGTGAAGCGAAATTGGAAGACTGCATGAAAAATGCAAAACTTCGGTGCAACTTCGGTGAACTTCGACCGAAGTTCGACAGCTTCGATCGAAGCTGATGAAACATGAAGAAAAGATGCAATGTTTCGGCGAAGTTGCCCCTAAAGGAAATCAAAAAAAGTTGGAAAGTGGAAATGTACCAGTTGAGCTGTGAGTCTGTGACGTTTTCTGTCGAAGTTGCTCAGAACTTTAAATGAGGAACAGAGGAAGAGACATTCTGGTTGAGCTGTGAGTCTGTGGCTCTCACATCTTCATTCACTCCAGTCAGTCTCTAACTTCTTCTCTTCTTCTTAAAAGTTAAAAACCCTCATGTGAAGACTGAAGAGGCAGGAAGTGGAACTAGGGTTTTTTTATTTTGAGAGTAGGCTCACTAGAGAGAGAAGAGGAGAGAACAGACGACGAAGAAGAAGAAATGACGAGAGAGAGAAAGAGAGCTAACTAACAGAGAGATCGACGAAGAAAAGGAAAGACGAGACTGTCATGGGAGAGAGGGCTTGGACAGAGAGATCGACGAAGAAAAGGAGAGACGAAGAAGATCTGAAGAAGAGACGAGAGAGAGAGCTACGAGAGAAAGCAACAACGAAGAAGGAGAAAAGGCGAGAGAGAGGGCTAGAGGGGTCTCGTACAACGCAAGGCAACAACAAAGAAAAGAACTGAAAAAGGAGAGGAGCAACGAAGAAAAAGAACTGAAGAGGCGAGAGAGGGCAGGAGTCGTGATTTGTGAAGGCCGAACCGAAGTAAGTGGATTTTTTTGGTTACACTCTGCGCTGTGGGCCTTTGTGAAGGCCTTTGTGACTCATTGTCTATACTCTATACTACACAGGTATGCACACTAGACTAGAATTTAAGTGTCTTGGATTGTGGATTTTGTTATTTTGATTTGTGTTTATAAATCTAAGTGGTTAATCAAGTTTGAGAATATAAAAATGCTTTAGTTGAAATTGTGTGTGTGTGTGTTTGGGTTTTTTTTTTTTTTTTGAATGATGTGTTTTTTTTTATATAAATTGGTCAAAAGATTAGTCTTCGATTTATAATTTTGTCTAAGGAACTTTGATTTATTATAATTATACTTTTGTGATTCTTGTCTATATATTATCAAACTTCCATGCACCGTCGAATTTTTGTCAAACTTCCATTGTCAAAGTTGACTTCCTCGAATTAATTCCGAATTTTAAGATAGTGAAGTCGTAGGCGAAGTCAAAGTTTCGAACCTTGGGCATTACTTTATGAATGATCAAAATATAAAAAGTCCACAATGAGTATTGCTTCATATTGTTCATTTAAATAATCTCATATCGTTAAAAGAGGAGCACAAGATGATGAACATGATAAAAAAACCAAAGAAAAAGTTCATACTATTTTCTTCCATAAGAAATGTCTTAGGTTTAAGTCAAAAGTTTCAATTTGACTTAAAAACCTGAGGTAAAAACCTTCATTATTGAAAGAATACGATATCTGTTGTTGGCCACCATTCTATAACTATGACTTTTAAGGGGTCGAGCAATAACTTGTAAAAGCCTGAGGTTCAATCATCCCTTTCATCATTTATGGAAGAGATTACCATATTGTTGATACATACCTTTGCTATATAGTTGTTAAGAGTCTTTCGGATTTTGCATGGAGATGAGCATGTGCACATCCCGATGTATGTTGAAAAGATTCCAACAATTATGTCGCAAATGTACGTGTCATAAGCAAGTTAACTGCTTTCCCAACATTTGATATCTTTATTTGCACAGTTAACATTCTCACTCTCGTCTTTCAATTCTTCACATATGAGAATGAGGCTGCACTAGTGGGGACTCCCCACTGGGGAGGGGTATTGAAAATTTGAAATAACTTAATATTCACTGTTGGGACCCTAATAGTTGTAGTCTAAAGCTTTTAAATCAATATATAATCTAGCAATAATCGCCCCACAGTGCTCAATATAATAAACTGCAACACGCACCTTCCTTGATATGAGTCATGACAACGAGTCCATGTTTAACAAAGAGAGTGCCATACCTAAGGGGTACTTCCAAAGTTGCTTGTCATTTTACAAATTAGCAAACTATGCAAGTTCCTTAGCAATTAATAAATACTTGATATTACTGCATACACAAGCGCAAATGTACATAAGACAAATAAATGACTGCATTGTAAATAAAGACAATTTATGAAACATTAAAGCATCACTTCACAAGCAACTGAATTGCACCATACAATGTTCTCAGCAAATCCAGCAAAAGGGAGAATCCATTGTAGTAAAAGAAATGAAAGGGAAATGAAAAGGTACCTGTGCAGGAGAAGACAAGCATTGGTAAAGTGCCGTCATAAATTTTGGCTATAGGTTCATAAGAACAATGGAGACCTTTATGATGCCTTCTTTTATTCCTTTGCAATAGAGTCAAAAAAAAGTTGGTGATTCAAAGTTCAATATTATAAGGAATAAAAAGCCAAAAGTAGACTGAAAAAAAAGAGAAGCAAAGAAGATGATTAGCAGCCTCTTCAAACCACCCACTAGAATCTGCTGAGACTATTTGGAATCTGGAGCGTCAAAACACTCACTGCTTTACCTCATTTTCAGCAGTTCGGCCAAAATCCGCTTGGCAGATATCCATTACAATTTCTTTCTTTTTGACCAAAGCAAAAAGAAGAGAGATTGTTAACTAATTAAATTAGACGTTAGCCAAAATATATACTGTTTTGGAACTTCATAATAGCCTCTAAAAGAATTGTATAATTGAAAGTAGACCCCTATTATGGCTAGAGGAGAAAGTCTACCAAAATCCCCTAGGTGATCAGTATTTTTATTATCAAAACTACGAATATGTACGTATAGAAATCTCAATTAATTTCTTGTCTTGTATATTTCATAAATATATAATTAATGCTTCCTTTAATAATTAATTAATATCTCAATTAATTAGCATAATTAATGATAGCATATAAAAATTTCAATACCTTATTTCACCCAAGTTCCATCCTTGTCTTGTATAGTTCTACTAAGGATTATTTAATTAAACATTATACTAATAATTACAACATTACAAGGTTGAATGCCAAAATCGAAAGTTCAGACTAGTAGAGCTCACCAAGGAGTTAAAAAATTCTATTAGAGTCACCATATAGAGCTTCAAATATCTTCAAATCAAGTGTTTTAATATTTTGATTTATTTTAACACGAGATGGATTAAAATATCGAATCAGCATTTTGTACAATTTACGCTATTTGTAATTAATCAAACTTTGTTAAATGTTTTCACCGATGACGAAAAAAATGAACAGACATGTAAGCAAGATATATAATATAAACAATGGTCTTTCTTGTGATGTGTGGTTTATCTAAAACTACTTAGATTAAACTTGACTTCCAATTTTTTCCTATTGAAATAATCAATCAAATGTACCCAATTCTTATATGAAATGGCACACTGAATATTCATGGATCCGCCGATAGAGCACAAAATAGGGGTCAAAAACCAGTAGTTTTTACTATCAGGAAAAATTGAGTTAACATCAGTCGCTACTGCAACACTTATATATAGACGTTGACATTTGCCATGTTAAATACAAAGAGAAATAAGGAATGGATGTGAAAAGGAAAGGAATGGAAGGAATGGCATGTCATGCATGGCACCCACAATAATGCATAATTTTAATCATTGTTTTCTTAATTTATATGCATTATACAGAAAAAGGAAAAAAAATTAAAAGAAAAACATGATTTATTGCCTTGCAGCTAGATACATAGCTAGTTCAGTGCCAACTTACTCTTCTCACGAGTTTGAAGAACAAAACAGAAAAACAAAGGGATAGAAGAAAGGAAAAAGGAAATGAAAACCCTTCATGACACTATATTCATAAAGATGGAAAAATAGTTCTAGCCAAAACTTTTCTACCGAGAAGAAATATAAGGTGAGGAATAAATTAAGTTTTATCCAACTTAACATTTAAGAGGTCGGAAGAGGAAAAGAAATGTGGAAACTCTTGAAATTAAGATAGAACTTACCAATGTTCGGCTGCTTATGTTTGGGATGGCGATTGATTGAGCAACTTTGGGGTAGGCCTCGAAATCCACCTACTTGTCACTGACATAAACTGGAAGGTGAACGCGAAAGGGTTTGAGCATTACAAATTTAGCAAGGAGTTTAAACATAATTAGCTTTAATATCAAAGTTTACTGCCATTCTAATGAGCCCCTGATGTTTCTAAAAAGTAAAAACTGCAAACAATTAAATTGCATCCCTAATAGATCACCAAGCTTGTGTTTTAATTTGCTTTTAGCCAAAATCTGCAGTAAACAAACACAGACGACTATGTAATTGATCAATATAATCTTGAGATAATAATTTTTCCCAAAAAAACAGCTTGACACTAGAGCATGAAAGTGGCAACTTATTGTGGCACAACCATGATTAGTTGCAGCATCGACACAATCTCCACATATCTAACAAAAGTGACTTGATCCCAGTCTGCAAACCCAGGAAAGTTACTTATCCTTCGCTTATTCCAGTCACTGAAAGATGAAGCAGAACTGAAGAATTGCTCGCTTTTGTCTTGTAGCATGCACAACAATTAGTTACCATGTATGTTCTCTAATATAAGAGCATGCTCGAAAGCTAACATTGTCTGACAATTAAATTGTCAAGCCACTGAAAAACAAAGTAAAAACTAGAAAATGCTTCACTGTTATTGCCATAGACTCATAGAGTACTGTAATTAGTGAGCCTTTCCATCTCTCACCCAACCAAAACTCCACATCCAAGGTTCCCCCCCCTCAATAATACTAAAGCAAAAAAAAAAAGAGAGAGAGAGATGGAGAGAGAATAGAAGCTGCAAATAAGAGAAGAAAGATTGAAATTTTTTAATAGATTAAAAGAGCACCCTTTTTTTCAATTGCTAATATGGGCCGAGGCAGCAAGCACATAGGAATATTTTATTTCAACAAGCAACAACGGTATTTACAAATAAATGAATCATTTTCTTTTTTCTATCAACTCCTTATTCTAACTGTTTAGTGGTACATGAGACAAGTGCCATAAATCTGTGATAAATTCAAAACAGCAGCTACATTTTGTAGCTCTAAATGCAGTAAATCAAATATCGCATATTTGAGATTACTCTATTGAACATTGATTGATTCCTCAAAGAGAAGGAACATTTTTTATTGGTCCGAGCAGATCCAAAATCATGGTTGAGATGAAATTAGAATATTTTCCTCCAATCCGTCATAAAACTTTCCTCGATCCATCTGTGGAGTAAACACGCTGCGAGGGGCTACTGTAGAGAAGTATTCCACCATCACTTGAACTAAGCAAAATGAGGTTCAACTATAAATTCTCTTCTCCACTTACATAAGATCCACTGTTAACAAAAGAAGAAGGTCAACCTTTTGGAAGATGAATATCTACAGATTTTTTTTCAAGTTCATGAACTGGAAAATTGAAGAAAGCATCAGCACTTAGATTGACAAAAAAGAAGCATGATACTCACTCAAAATGAAAATCAAATGGCCAATGAAACAGAAGTTTGACGATAAAAAATAGCCTGCTATAAGGGGGAGAAGGTAAAGTAAGTGCTAGCTCACATGACTAGAAAAAGATAGTCACAGATCATAAGGAGTGCCTAAAAGATTTCATATAACAAAACTCCCAAGTTATAATAACCAAACTCAACTTTCTAGTGACTTCATTTAAACAAAAATAAGAATGCTTCAAACATGGAGAACTTTAAAAAATTTATAATTCAATCTAGCATTTTAGAATTGGGGTAGATACACAAAAAACACCTACTACATACTTTGTGTGATGCAAATGCCTTAGGCGTGCCTTGAAGCAAGACATACCTAGTGCCCTTGAATATGAAGAATGTATGGTTCTGCAACTTTTTGCACCTTTTTAGCCCTTTAGTGCACCTTTTTTAGTGTCCAAGTGTTTCAGGTACATAACTAAGTATCAAATTCGCAAATTCAACTTTTTCTTAATAATTACTCTCAAACGCAAAATATATCAATACATAACATAAACTAATTTATTGGAATGCTTAAATAACAAATCAAGAAGTTGAAGTCAAGCACTCCCAAACCAGTAAAATCAAATAAAAAATATAAATACTTTTTATGATTCGTGAAGTAGCCTACAATCGCAAACAAGAATAACTACAAAAACATAACTCTTTCATTTTGTTTTTGTGGGTTCCTTTTCATAGCTTTTCTATTTTATTAATTCGTATATCATTGTTGTGAGTCACCCAACATTGGTTTTTGTTTAAAGTTATTGTAGATTTGTTGTTAAAGTAATTTGGCTTCTAATTGAAGATGATGACATTGGCAAGTTTGATATATTTTTGGGGCAATAATCTTGAAATATTTGGTTTCTATATGAAAGAACATGTTGGGTATTAAAAAAAAAAAAAACAGAGAAAGCTAACAATGCAAACAGAGGGTGAGAGAGAAAACAATTTTTTTTATTTCAACCTGTATTACATCTCTCTGCTTTTCTCAACACACACATTACATACTTAAAGACTAACTCATTCATTGACTTGGTCTCAGCTCCACTAACATAACATGCATCACTTTATGTGTGCACACAACTACGTCAATAACTAAAACTACCCATTAATAACTACCTATCACACATGACTCTAAATGTGACACACGTCCCACTAATTTCAATACTAAACTTTAATCTAATTTGAATCACATATTTCAACATTCTCCCTTGATTCAAATTTCCTACAAAAGTTAAATAAACATAAATTAAAACTTGAACTTTGCAAAGCATATCTCTTTGCGTAATTTAAACTCATAATTTTTTAAGCACATCTCTTCAACCCTCTTGGAACGCATCTCTCCATAAAACTCATATGATGCACTTTTCATCACATTCTAAAAAAGATTTTCTTCGGTGGTCATCTCCACCAATTTCGCATGCTCTTCTTTGCTAAGCCTGCAATATTTCTTCACATGATCTAACTTCTTACACTTGTAGCATTGTGGTTTGCCTTTATGCCAACAATCATTTTCGCCATGGCCTATCTTCTTGCAAATATTACATTGAAGATTTCTTCCTCTTACCTTGGACAATGTTGCTTTAGCTATATAAGCGCCTTCCGCCGCTTTTTCTTCCGCTCCATTTCTCATCATTCTTCATTGCTCCTGAGCACGCAACGCATTAATCAACTCTGGCAACGTCATTTGAGTGATGTCTCTTGAATCTTCGAGAGAAGAGATTTTTGCCTCAAATCGTTCGGGCAAACTTAAGAACACCTTCTCCACGATCATGCAATCTCGTAGATCCTCTCCCATCAGTCGGATCTTGTTCACCACGTTCATTAGCAGATCGGAGAACTCTTGTATCTCTTGTATCGTTTCCTTTCTTTCATGATCATGATCTGAAAATCTCTTTCCAGATTCATAATTTGTTGACATCTGGTTCTTTCATTGCGTTTGTAGATCGCTCGCACCACACTTCATGCTTCTTTAGCATTTTCACAAGTCATTGTCCTTTTAAAAATGCTTTCTGCAACAGCGGCATGAATCTGAGACAACGTTCTCGGAGCTTTCTCGAGTTCTTCTTTATGCTCCCGAATCTGATTTAGAGTTGGATTATTCCCCAATGGAGGAACCTCGCTTTGATCACCTTCAACACATTGCCATAGACTAAGAACCTTCAAATGGGCTTTCATCTTGAAATCCCAAACTTCATAATTTTCACCATTGAAGGTTGGAGGTGAAAGAGATGATGTGGTGGCGACCATTTTGAGACACTCACAGGCCCTTGAGAATCAAGAAGCTTTGATACCAACGTTGGGTATTAAAAAAATAAAAAAGTAGAGAAAGCTAACAATGCAAACATAGGGTGAGAGAGAAAACAATTTTTTTTTTATTTCAACCCGTATTACATCTCTCTGCTTTTCTCAACACACACATTACATACTTAAAGACTAATTCATTGACTTGGTCTCAGCCCACTAACATAACATGCATCACTTCATGTGTGCACACAACTAAGTCAATAACTAAAACTACCCATTAATAACTACCATAACTTAATTAATAACTACCCATTACACATAACTCAAAATGTGACATATGTCCCACTAATTTCAATACTAAACTTTAATCTAATTTGAATCACATATATCAACAAAACATGGGTTAGCTTGCGCATCATTACAGCTTTTGGGCACTTGGACAAATGTTTGAGACTTTGAGTTAGTTCAACTACTCATATTCCTTTCTCTTTGAAGGAAAAAAAATATTTTAGCTCCTCTAGTAGCATGACTGCAAGTCCTCCCTCTTAAACCTATCAATGTGATCAAGGTTATATTTATTCTAGATCCACTGGAATAAAGAACTACAACTTAGACTCGTTTGTTTGTTTTAAATTAAAATCTTTTGCCCCTTTCTGTGTTAATAGAAAAATTTAAGTGCTCCACCTTTTCCAAGCAAGACACCAAGGCCATTTATCAAAGAAAAGAATTACAAGATCCAGAGAAAACTTGATATCAAACAAATAAAAGTGAGGAACACCCACATACATGTTTAATGGTATGTGAAACGAATAGAAAGATATCTAAGAAAAGTAGTTCTTGCAAGATTGTTGTCTTGAGGATTTTGTTTAAGAAGCGGGGAAGTTATAAACTGTCTAACATCTTGAGCATACAGATAATAGAACCCTGAACCTTAATTGAATTAAACTAACAAAGAAAAGATAAGAATAAGAGAATTGAGAGATACCTGATGACAACTAGGAGGATATGAATCATGAAAATGAGAATACATCAAATTGATCTATTTTTTTTATTTTTTATTTTTTTTGTCAAAACATCAAATTGATCTATTTACTTTTGCATATCTTGCCTTTAATAAATTGTATCTTTCATATATATTTATATGTTGTCCTTTTAACGATCAAAAAGAATTCCAGGTTTAGCAACATGAACAAATATAACAAAATCAGATTAGTGTGTCTAAGACTGAGAGATACCTGATGAGAGCATTCAATAATGAAGAACTTTGCATAAATGGCAACATCGGCCAGCCCAGCCCCTGAAGAATATTCAACAGAAATCAGCATATACAATACCATCAGATCTTCAAAAAACCATTTAACATAACAAATCAAGAAGAAAAAAGAGATCCAAAATCATGACAAGTGAAGCAATGATTTTTTTACCTTAACGGCGTCCAAAGAAACAAATATCTCTGTGTGTTATGTGCCATTTCCATGATAGAATCAGCAAGGTTCATATACAAGAATATTTTTCACAAGCAGAATAGCTAGTTCATGCTCTCCGTGCTCATGGCACACCTCCAGCAGTAGTCTCTTTACCTCTCTGCCTGGAGTTTTTCCTCTCTTGAACATCACATCATACACTTTATAAGCCTTACCTAATGTATTCCCTTTGCATAGACTATAGAGCAACCAGTTGAAATTATGATTGCAAGGGACATATCCATGGAAAAGCATCTCCTCGAATATTGTGAAGGCAAGGTCACTTGAACTGCTTAAACAGAGAGATCTGAGTAGTCTTTCATATGAGAGTTTGCTGGGGAATAGACCCCTTTTATTCATCATGTATACAAGCGATAAAGCCTCGGGTATTCTTTCAACCTGACAAAAATATTTTATGAGAATGTTGTATGTGATGTTATCTGGAGGACAACCCGCCACGTTCATTTGATTGAAAAGATGTACTGCTGAACCTGTTTTGCCAATTCTTACATTTCCATCAATGAGAATAGTGTAAGTCACTTTATTGGGAACCAAACCACCTTTGTGCATCATTCCAAGATGCATATATGCATCATGCATCCGATTTGCCTTACAACATCCATCGATAAGTGCATTATAAAGATGCAAATCCAAAACAATACCCACATCCTTGATATAATTAATTACCTTCAATGCAACATGGATCATTTCCTCAGAGGACTTGAAAGAAATTCTTCTAGCACTTTCTAATGGAATCAATGTTATCTGGGGGAGTAAATGAAAAATCATATTTCTTGCTTTTTCTGACCTTCTATCAGCAAATTGGTATTTTCTGCCAGCACGTGAGGCATTCCTGCACAAACCACCGACCAAAGACCCATGGCTAACCAGATCAGGTTCAATCAAATTTCGGCACATCAGATCGACTAAACTAATGGCCACACCAACCTCTCCAATCCTGCAGAACTGATCAATCAAGATTGTGTACAGCACTGCATTTGGCATAATACCATCTTCCAGCACCCTGCCGAGATACAGACGTGCCTTCTTAGTCATGTTCTTCCGAACTAGTCCATTGATTAGTGTCGTGTATGCGTACGAGCTAGGCTGAATTCCACGTGCTCCCATCTCATCAAAACAACGGCAAGCATCAATAGCTCTTCCATACTTGGAATAGCCACTGATAAGCGTAGCATAAATGAATTCATCAGGAATCAAACCATCCTCTTGCATCTTCCCAAAAATGTATTCTGCTTCAACCAATCTTCTCTCCTTGCATAAAGCTCCAATAATTGAGTTGTAAATAGCAATAGTAGGCCTCAGTCCTCTCTCACCCATTTCGTCTAAGACCTTAAATGCAGAAAAAATATCTCTCAACTTGCAATGTTCGTTAACTGAGATTAAATAAGTTGACAAATCCGGAAAAATTCCCCGATCCATCATAACACCAATGACAGATTGTGCATCCTCAACACAACCATACTGACAAAGACACCTAATCAAGGAATTGTATGTAGAGACAAAAGGTTTGCATCCATAACTAATCATTTTATCCAAAAAGAGCAAAGAAAGATCATTTTTTCCCTGCCAGCACAAAGCGCTGGTTAAGATACTCAAAACCTCTCTAGCTGGAAACCTATGGTTCCCCAAAATCTCACTAAATAGATGCTCAATATCTTTCTCCAGAGACTCACTTAGAGCAGAAGTAGGAGAGCTCAGGAACAAAGATGTGTCCACAATGCACCCATGCCGAGCTAGTGATAGCAAGATCAGAAAAGCTAGACGGATCTCCAGGCCCCTTGGACATTTCCAAATTAGATAAGAATATGTCAAACGGTCCGATGTCGCATTATTGTCAAACATCTTATTGAACAAATCATTAGCCTCCTCAAACCTGTTTTCCTCAAGAAGCGCATAGAGCAATGGGGCGTAACAATAAACATTCAAAAGCGTCAAGCCACAATCCACCTTTCGGTCTTTGCAGCTTTTGCTAATCAGAACACCATAAGTAGTCACATTCGGTTGCAAACCATTATCTACCATCATCTTGCAAACCTTCCACCCTGACTCAACATTCCCTGCCGTGAAAAACCCATAAATCAACGTGTTATATGCATATGCATCAGGTTCACATCCCTTCTCCACCATTTTCCGTAAAACACCCACGGCATTCTCCATTTTCCCTTCCTTGCAATACGCATTGATAATAGACGTAAACATAGTTTTATCAGGATATAGACCATGAAACTCCTCCATGTCCTCGCACAAGGACTCTGCGCGCGCAACTCGCCCCGGCCTTTTACCCACATAACACACCAAAGATTTGCACAAATGGGAAGTAGGTCGAGTGCCCAACTCGATCATTACATCAAACACATAGAGGGCCTCATCTAAATCCCCATTATAGCACAACCCATCAATAAGATTATTGTAACACCAAAAGGTCGGAAAAATTTCATGAGCATCAGCCATTCGAGTAAAGAAGCGAAATGCTTCCAACACTCTATCCTCCACACAAAGCCCGCGAACCCTAACAGCTCATTCATTGAGTCGATCGCTTTATCCAATTTCCCCAACCTGCAATAGCAAATTAGCATAGAGTGCAACAGAGACGGAGACGGCGGTGGCGGCAAGGAAACGGTGCCTTGGACGACATTGTAGAGCTCCTGGGCCAAGTGGGGATGGCCGAATTGACGGAGTTTCCTGATGAGGGAGGCGCGGGAGAGGGAACTGATCGAGTCGAGGCGGGATGCGTGTGAAGTGGCGAAGTGGTGAGCGGAAATGGCGTCTGGTGAAGAGGAGGAGTTGGCGATGAGTCGATCGAGGACGCCGCGGGCGGAGGAGATGAGACCTCTGGAGATGAGGTTGTCTGCTAAGGAGAAGCATGGCGGTGGCGGTGGCGGTGGCGGTGGCGGTGGCGGTGGCGGTGGCGGTGGCCAAGTAGCTACGCTTCTGTGACGTCGGAGGATTGATGAGCTCTTAGGTTTCATGGGTGTCGTCGACAAGAGCATAATCTGAAAAATAGAATTCGCGCGAACGGGGATATTCGAGGTTCGGGCTTCCCTAGTATTCGGGCTTACCAAATCCAAAGCCCATATTTTACATCATGGGTAACGCATCTCGATGCATATTGAATACTTTTAATTGAAGGAAAATGTTGCAAGGGCGCCTAAAGTCACACCTGATGATGTGGCGCGGGCTCGCTATCTTGGGAGTCGTCTATATATGACTCGAGATGCACGCTTGTATGTTATGCACTCGAGAATATGTGTGGACACCTATTCCAACGTGGATCTGCGTGTCGTGTCACCTCAGTGTAACTTTAAGGCGTCGCCGTAACATCTTTCTTAATCTACTACTATAACTAACCCGAGCCACTTTCAAAGTCACTATTTACATCAAGTCTGACATGTATCTCAATGCATATCAAGCTTTTTCTTTTTTTATCAAATGGTAGCAAAATTACCAAAAGTCTTTTTTTTTTACTTAGGAGTCGAAATCACGACCTCTCCAAATTTTATCTTTTAGCAAGTGATGAATCTGTCATCTCACCAGAGATGCTTTAGCAAAATTACCAAAGTTATATCACATGGAATTTAGGAACGGAAACTCCTAATGTATTATCAAGGTGATGATACATAAACCAACATAATTAAGATTATAAGAGCCGTTTTCGCAGCCTTGACCCCATGTATTATATATCTAGATTTTTACATGCCCAATTATCAAAAAGCACAAAGACAGCTTGAAGGCCTCGTGTGACTTCCACATTCCTTCCTAGGCTTTGCTACATACCAGATGGTTGTGCACTTTTGATGTTCACATCGAGATGTGTGCACACAAATAGTGAAATTTATCCAAAGTACTCCCATAACTGTGTAACAAATGTCTATTACACTATTACTCATGACAACCACCCTATCAGCAAAACAAAGAAAAGAAAGCTGAACAAATAGTATCGTCAAAGTCTTACCTCACCTGCCCACAAAAAGCCATCCCAGGCATCTGAACTCCAAAGGCTCTCTCTACCTCTCTCACCTGCACCTGCAAAGCCATCAAAAATCCATCTGACCAAGTACAGGAGCCTCCATGGCAGCAGAAGAAATCCAAGAGAAACAACAACAACAACACTTTTGGGGAAACGAACCTGAAACAGAGGAAGAATACTACGCAATCCAAGGCATCCAAGCCACCAAATCCTTCTACACATCTCCAAGAGGCCTCTCCCTCTTCACTCGCTCATGGCAACCCATCTCCTCCTCCCCCACCACCCCACCGCGCGGTCTCATCTGTATGGTCCACGGCTACGGCAACGACATCAGCTGGACATTCCAGCTCACCCCAGTCTTCCTAGCTCGGATGGGCTTCGCCTGCTTCGCTCTCGACCTCCAAAGCCACGGCCAGTCTCAGGGCCTCAAGGGGTTCGTCCCCAATGTAGACTATGTAGTTGATGATTGCCTTTCCTTCTTCAATTCCATCAAACAAAGACCAGAGTTTCACAACCTCCCTTCATTCCTCTATGGAGAGTCAATGGGGGGAGCCATCTGTTTGATGATACACTTCAAGGATCGGAAGGGGTGGAGTGGCGCGGTTCTGGTCGCCCCCATGTGTAAAATCTCTGATAATGTGAGACCCAGATGGCCGATTCCTGAGATCCTCACGTTCGCTGCGAAGTTTGCGCCGACGTTGGCCATTGTTCCTACAGTTGATCTGTTAGATAGTTCAGTGAAAGTTGAAGAGAAGAAGATAATTGCGGGGAAGAATCCGATGAGGTACTATCAATAAGATCCTATTGATCAATGTATTAAGAGAAGAGTATGCATCATTGTGTTGTAAACGTTCTTCAAACATAATTAACTAGATCGAATAGAGAATTACCTGCGGAAGCCTTTAGTCTCATAAAACCACCAAGATCTTATTGCCATGAGCTTTAGAACTTCCGATACAATGTTTCATGGTACAAGTGCTCTTTTATAGGCTTGAGGGAGAACCTTTAAGCTTCTCCCATTAATTTCCATCAAATTGGTAACCTAAAGGAAGCTCAAAAGACTTTAGGTAATTCATGAGTTACGTAAATTAAACATAAGTTTTATGATACACGTAATGGTCTTACATGTGTATCTTGAAATAAGCAAACGACAATAATTAACTGACTAATCCGATAAACAAGAATCAAAAGACTGACTGCAGAAAGTGACTGACTGAAAAATATCAGGAACACTAGCAAGATACTATACTAAAAGATATTTATTTCTTTAACAGGTACCGTGGAAAGCCGAGGCTGGGGACGGTGGCGGAGCTGTTGAGAGTGACTGAGTGGCTGAATGAAAGGTTGAGTGATGTTAGTATCCCGTTCATTGTGTTGCATGGCAGTGCTGATGTTGTAACAGACCCTGAAGTGAGTAGAAGCCTATATGAGAAGGCAAAGAGTGAAGACAAGACGATTAAGATCTACGAGGGGATGATGCATTCACTGCTGTTTGGGGAGACGGACGAGAATGTTGAGATTGTTCGCGGCGATATCTTGTCGTGGTTGAACCAGAGGTGCTGAAAAGAGCTGAAGTGAGTGCAGCATTGTAAATTTTTGCCACTAAATTAATCGGATTGATAGAGATTGATGCCCTGTCAATGTTGCTTCTTGTTCATCCAATCCGAGAGGATAGGTAACAGGCATGGCAGGCACCCTGCTTCTTGTCTTTGCTGTTGTTGATTATATATGGTTTGTGTTTCTCTCTGAAAATAGATTGATTCTTCAATTCGCTCCTTGATGCATGGGGTAATGACTGTTCTGACATGACAATGAAATAAAAATTAGGACACTTTGTCAAACATAGTTCCATGTTCTAATAAGTGCATTGAAAAATTGATAGTCAGGTTTTCTGAAGAAATCATTTTCTCGGGCTCTTACAAATAACAACCAAAATCAATGAAAAACACACCTCGCGCTAAGGCAAGTAAAACTTCATCCAATCTGGTGATTGATAATTTTTTTGCTTTGATCAAGCACTCATGAATCGTGACATGTAGTTCGAAATAAAAACTAGAATGTAAGGAAGACGAAGCACTTCTTATTTTAGAAAGATCATAGCTTTTCCTAAAAGAATGAGAACATGGACGTTAGGAAGATTTTCTCTTCAGGCACTATGGAATGAGCTCAACATTCAACCATCGTTGCAGAACATAATCTGCGAAAACAATTCTCCCAGCTGTGATGTATCTATGTCTAACAAACTATAACCCTATGTAAGACTTGGTAATTGAAAAAATAGATCACAGAAATCGCAAAAAGAGATTAGGAAAAGAAGAAAAGAAAGGCCAATGTGCATATCTGTACCAAAAATTATCCATATCCGTATCAGGGACTCCATAAAATGAAGGCATACTAACATAAAGATCAACATAACTTACATATACCGTCTCTACTTTAAAGAAGCAAACTACCAAGTACCACCAAAAATTCCACAACAAGGGCATGGTTAGCATATCAGATATCAGAAAGAGCACAGCACATAACACGCATTTTATTTATTTTAGAGGTTATATTAGAACTGAGATTGTGAAGAGTACTCCTTACAAAACACTATATTTCAGAGAAACTGCTCCATAACCAGATTGCTGGTGCACTTGTAACATCCAATCCTACATATGGAAGTAATAAATGGCTTCAGTCACAAGGAACCAACCTTTTGTTTACAATGTCGTACAGATGAAAAGGCAAACTGAGACGATAAAGATTACTCAAACGTTACTATGTGCCACTCCATAACTAGATAAAGGGAGCACTGCTTGTATATTCTTTGCTATTGTTGATAACTGATCATGTTCTCTGCAAATAGATTATGTCCTGCAACATCACCTCTTAAGACATGGGCTCGTTAGAGTTATCAAATGAAATGCAGTTATGAGCTCATTAAAGTGAACAAACATGCCCAAAGGCAGTTCCACACTCAAGAAAGTCGATAAGAAAAAACTAAAATTTGTATCCAAGTGCCTTGCAAATTTAAATTAGAACCAATGACAAGGGCTCATAACTTTTGGGCAAGTATTCAACGTTTATCCAGATAGGTGGATCTATAGTTCAGAGAACAAAGCAACTTCATCACAGTCATGACAGAAGTAACAAATGTCATGCAGGCAATGCAAACTATCTAAAGAATCAAGAAATGACCGATCAGCTGCTGAAGTTATTTCTCTTCAGGCAATATGAGACGATCTTGACCTTCTATCAACTTCGCAGAACGTATTAAATCTCCTGTTTTGATTTGTGAAAGCAGTTCTTTCCCAGCTGTAGTATATCTGTTTGTAGAATCATAACTAACATAAGTCTAAAACATATGAAATCAGATTCCAATATAACAAAAAAAGCAATAAAAGAAGTCAGGCTCCAAAAAAATATATAGGGTGAATATTCTCTAACTGAAAACCAAAAATTACATATCAAAGAGTATATGATTTAAAGGCATACCCAAAAACAGAAAATTGGCCTTCGTCAAAAGACAGTCCTCCAAGACCAGCCTGTCGGAAGATGTGACCAATTCATTAAACTCATATTTGAGATCGACTTTGAAGGACATATATTAATAAACTCAGTAATACAAATACCAAGTCTCATTGCTCTTACGGGCGAAGCAAACAATCAAGAAACCAATATAAAACCCAGAATGCATAAAATTTGCATAATCAGTTGTCCAACATAAAAAGTTTTTACTCACATTACGTTTATCATAGAGATAAAAGAAAAATTGAAATGGTGAAGAGTATTCCTCAGATACGTCACTATGTGCCATAGCAACTGCTCCATAAACAGATAATGGAAGTGCTGGTAACTCCCCATCCTAGATAGAGAAGCAATAAAGGATAGTCATGACAAAAAAGCAGATAGATAAAACCTATCATTAAATTTGTAGAAAAAATGAAATCAAAGGGAATGAACTAACCTGCACACTCAGTGTTGTTCTATACAAGGGCTCAAATTGTCCAGAGGGCTTTATTTCTAGAGGGATACCATAACCACTGTTCTGCTCCCCTAGGGAGTTGCCTGAAAGAATTGCCTGGTCAGTACAAATGAGCTTTACGCCATCATATGCTCCATCAATCGCCTGTAGAATGAGGCGATATTCAATAGTATGGATAGTGAACGCAACCAAATAGCACTGAATGAGAAACTTGGTGAACTGAGAATGATATCATGCATCGATGAGGCCACTAAACTTTTCAAGTGATGCATATCAACTAAAGAATCACTGAGTTTTTTTCTGAAATTGTTAACTGATACTGTCTAGAAATCAGAATACTGCCAATTGGATTCAGATGCAATTTCTACAACAACAACAACAACAACAACGTAGCCTCAGTCCCAACTTAATTGGAGTCAGCTACATGGATCAAACTTTTCCATTGTGCTTGATTAAGTGCAATTTCTAACAGTATACTCCCAAAACCCACACAAGATACTGCTCAAAGAAATAAAGTTTTCTCAACATATCAAATTAGTAATTGGATTTCAAGGATCAAATTATGGTAGCGACTTGTTGCTAAAATTAGCCTCCAAAAGTAGAATACATAAATGCACTTTTAGAATCACATTATAGAACTTCAAAAACTCAATTCAGGTAAATAAGCTAATTATCTCAAAATATGTTTGCAATTTTGCATGTCGCGAGGCCGAGTCTTAATTTGTGCTCATATGACTGGATATGGGATAAGTTCATTGAATATGATGATGGTTGTTGATAGTCTTCATCTTCAGACTCCAGTAGAAGTATGATTAAGGAATTGGCTTTTCTGATTCACATAGAATGATAAACAGCAATCTATGTGCCAATGAAACATGATGTAAGTGTAACTCACAGAATTAAGTGATATCCAACTAACTTACCAGTTTTGCAAAGTTCCCTGCAGTCAATGGGGCAGAATATCCATCAATAACAACCTGAGAGCATGCGACCGCAAAAGGTAACATTTATTAAGAGCAAATGTGAAATCCATCAAGGAACAATATAAAATTCCAGATAGATTGTGTTGTTGTGATCAAGCATCCGTCTAGGCAGCTCAGATCAATGAACAGTGCATTCTTTTGGCCTTTAGTTGTTAACAGCTCATACTTTGCCAATCTAGTTCTACACCAAAATTCCAAGCAGATAAAACCGTCTACGGGAAAATGTAACACGTATGGACCTCCATCCTAAGATTCCTAACTGATTATATACCGAACAACATATTTCATTACTTTCTATAGGACCATCCATCTACTGGGAAAAAAGTTTTGGTTGTTCAAGATGGAGTGCTAACACAATAGCATGCACTTAGATTGATGGAGCTACAATCGCCAGGGCTAATTTGCTAGGAAATTCAATCATAAGATATCCCGTATGCAGTCAATATCATAATGTCATGAGCAAAATCTAAGAACTACTGTTACCTAAATATGTTACTAATCTATCAAGTTTCCATGTGCTACACAGTTACATATGTTAGTTCATAACCCATAACGGACACCACTTGCAAACCTGAACAGTGCCAAAACTTCTTGGTTCACCTCCAGCAGCAGGAGAAAAAGTTGAACCGTCTCCTTTCTCAATGGTGAACTCAACAATTCCTCTTCCAGTAAGCCTAAAAGTAACATGAAAGTTTGCATTTCGGTTAAACTGCGGCATTTAACAAAACAAGGGGAAAGCAATAATTAAAAAAAAAAAAAAAAACTCTTCGATTTAAATAATTTAGACATGAATTATTCATAACTTTAAGCACACATATGGTTCAATTTATTTTATTTTTTTTGGATAAAGGAACCTGTAAAGATTTTTGTTTATATATAAAAGGAACTTTTCATTCAACATAAAACAAAGAGATAGTTGCTTGGGATCCATGAGACCACCAAAACAAACAAAGTTGAAAACATAGTACCAAGATAATCATAACATCGGCCTTAAGAAACAGTCCCAACCCCTAATAAGATCCACCGACAGAAATTATGTAGAAGTTCTTATTTGACGACATTATGAAACAAGGTTCTAACTTGAATCTCAACCCAAAGGCGAGCTTGGCTATATGCTAGACTGTTTTGCTACAACAGATACTCCAAAACATTGCTGTGGAAAGTTAATTCAGAAAATTTTCCTCATTTACATCATCCTCTAACCAAATCTTGTTCCACTATAGTTGTATCTCCATGGAGTTACCCCACTCCGATTTTCTTTTCTTTGTTTTTTTTTTGTTGCACGTATTAGTGGATGAAACAAAAGATGGAGTGAATAGGAAATTAGAACTCTTGAGGAATACATTAGAATCTAGAGGCTTTAAGTCGAGTAGGAGGAAAACCGAATACATGCACTGTGAGTTTAGAAACACTAGACATCGAGATGACGGAGTGGTAAAATTAGGGGAAGTAGAAGTTCCTAAGGTAAACCACTTTGAATACTTAGGATCAATCATACAAAATGATGGTAACATTGAGAATGATGTCACACATAGAATTCAAGCTGAATGGAAGAAATGGCGGAGTGCAACAGGGGTAATTTGTGGTCGAAATGTTCCTACTAAGTTAAAAGGAAAATTTTATAGGACCGCAATTAGGCCAACTATGCTCTATGGAAGTGAATGTCGGGCGGTAAAGCAACAACAATTACATAAAATGAACGTAGCAGAAATGAGGATGCTTAGGTGGATGTGCGGTAAAACTCGTAAAGATAGAATAAGAATTCAAAGACAAGTAGGAGTAGCACCAATTGATACAAAGATTAGGGAAGGGCGGTTGCGGCGGTTTGGTCACATGCAATGACGGCCTACAAATGCCCCAACTAGAAAACTTGACTCAATAGAAACTGTAGAAATTCGACGAGGTAGGGGCAAACCAAAGTTAACATGGGATGCATTAATTATGAGGGATTTGAATGGTTTGAAAAGCTCACCATCAATTGCACTTAATCGAGCACAATGGAAAAGTTTGATCCATGTAACCGACCCCAGTTAATTTGGGACTGAGGTTATGTTGTTGTTGTTGTTGTTTTTTGCACGTATTAGTAATTACACCATTAAGGTTCACAAGATCAAAAGATAGAATTATACTCTTCCTTTTTTTACTATGTTTTTTTTTTTTTTTTTTTTGAGGATTCCTTGTTTTTTCACAATATAAGTAGAAAAGTTTGCCATTACATCTTAAATTTGTTCTTGACAGTACAAAACAATAAGGAACAATGGTGATGATCCTATTAAAAAGAGTCACTAAAAATTACTCATGAAATACTGGAGCTAAAAGACATGCGACGAAAACATTGCCATAAGATATTCATAAGAGGAGTTTTGAAGAGTTGGGAAGAAAAGAGAAAGATAAAGAAGAAGCAGAACATACCTTGGATATTTCAAGTATTGTTCAGGCAACAAAAATGACAATCCTGGAGCCTAGCATTCCAAAATTCGCATCTGATTCTTGTCAGAAATCAAGTGCTTATCAATGCAAAGAAATTTTAGTAGATGTCAATTCGAGGGACACAATGTTAGTTCCAGCTATACATGAAAGGGTGAGAGAATTATGTGTATGTGTATGTGCATGTGCAATGGCCCTATAAATGATTAATCTGAATTTAGCTTGCATCTGATTCTTGTCAGAAATCAGGAGCTTATGAATGGCCAAAAAAAAAAATTAAATTATAGATGCCAATTCAATTGAAACATTCAGCTCCAAGTTCCAACAATGAGTGACAGGTGAGAGGGAAATGTATGCATGTGCATGTGCAATTTCCCACAAATTATTATCTGAATTGAGATTTTAACTGTATCAATTTCTTGACATATTATCCAGAATTCAAAGCTTGCCAATTTACCTGTAACAGCTCCACTTCAGCAACAGTATCTAGCGAAGATGCAAGAGCTACTGATACCTTATCAGGATCCTGATCCTTTATAGATTTGAGGAGACTTTGCAATCCGCCCTGGACAACCAGTGGGTAAGAGACTTTCTCATTGTTTCATCTACAGGTTCTGACCACTTACAAAACCAGAGATGATGTTTTTCTTTACAAAATACTCTTTCATTTATTAGTGAAGCTAACACGGTCGAGTCGGCAATTTAGATGATGAAGATAGGTTTTGAACCCAGTCTATGGCAACATAAATAATAAAATGACAAAATAGATGTGATTTTGAGATATTCAATTTATAAGAAGGAATAAACAACCAAACGCTTCTATTACCATTCCTGGATCAAATTTCTCAACTATGATTAAGCTAACTTCAACTGCTAGATACACCGAGTTGAATTAATTTAGCTATGGAAAAACGAAATGGGAACTAAACCGCCATTATACCTTTTCATTTAGAAGAGATGCGTACAATGATGAAGCCTTGTCTCTCAATTCTGTTGGTATGGCTGCCAATATAGATTCCTTTTCTTCATTTGCAATCTGGAAGAAAGCAGATACTGCTTTAATTATAGAGGTTTGCAAATGTTGACTAAGCAGTCCTTGAGGTTGAACTACCTTTCCACCCTTGCAATGTAAATAAACAGAGAACAATGACGAAACAAGGAGAAAAACTGTAAAATAAATGGTTTGAATAATACCTTTAGAGCTTTCTTCACATTACCTTCCATAGTACCGAAGGGCTTTCTCTGGGGAATCCTCAGCAAGTAAGAAATTTCCTCCAGAGAATCCTGATAGAAACAAAAACTAGGAAGTCACTGTCTAAGCTTTGCTCACAGTAATTTGAAGTTGAACTCAATGCACCTGTATAGCTTTCATATTTGTGTTTGCTGGTATTGCTCTTCTCAATGCTAATTCTCCAGTTCTTGGAACCTTCGTATCTGGTGAATAAAGGACCCCTTCCGAAGAAGAAATCAATAATCGGTCCCATTCTCCCAATGGTAATGGAGATGATAACTGAATGAAAATGAAGACAATGGCAAATGCTCTTCGCAGTAATTTTATTCCATTAGAAAAAACTGTGCCGTGTGATATCAATGGAAAATTAGCAGGGTCTGAAGATTCCTGCAACAGATATGAACAAAGAACAAAATTTTAATCGAAATGTTTGAAGATTAAAGACCCCAATTAATTTGGGACAGAGGCTATGTTGTGTTTACTGAAGGCGGTATCCTAAAATTTCATCGAGAATGAAATCGAATTCACTACTCATCTATAAAAGGACTATAACTAAACTGAACTAATGAACTAATGAGTCACAACATCCGTGCACAACACAAAGCTGCAAAAATGTCAACATATTGCATAAACTATAGCGGTGTGGAGAACAAAATCGGCTAACTAATATAATGCTGACTCACAAGGAAGCCCATCTTAAGATTCTAACTCGTTAAAAACCAAATAGAATGCTAAGCATTAAGTGGTACTTATCATCTTAGACACCATCATTGCCTTAAAGAGTGTATGCAGACACGTTAAAATAATGGAGAAAATTCGAGTGTGAGGTTTTCGTACTTTAGCATATAAGCCATTCGACTTGCTGTTTCTGAATTCATCTATTATACATTTGTATTTGGCTTTGCCAATGTTTCGTCCAAATAATAAAGTTTTTCCATTCCCATGACTCGAAACCGAAATCTCTAATTAAGGGAGAAGGAATCAATGCGAACTTCCACAATTTTAGACATGAATATTGATAAACATGCAACTGTGGGTGCCGATATGTTAAGCTCACCAGATTCAATACAAGATCATCAAATGCAAGAAGTTAAAAATGGAGAACGGTCACAGAACATATCAGTGACAAAAGAACTAAAAATCATATCTCAAACTGCCTTGCCTTGTCGAAACCATCATATTAAATGAGCAAATAATATCTTAACACCGAAATAGCATTCGATTTCATCTGAACCAATTGAATAACAAAGATCAGAAATCACAAAAAAACGAAACGACGGCTAAAATTAAACAAACCAACAGAGTAAGAACCAAATATTCTTTTCTTGAGCCTAAGCCGACTAGCCTAATTTTCGAATGCAAAACAATTTAGGAGCCTAGATCGCCAGAGACACCGCACATGCATCTAATCCAAACTAATTGAAAATCAAAGATCCGAAGTCACGTAAACAAAATAACAATTAAAAGTTAGAGATGCTTATTCGCGTAGACACAGTGAAATGTGAAACGAGGAACATATAACACCGAAAACACTAAGGCAAGAGGCAATATTCATACAACAATTGAAAGTGAGGAAATCAAACCTACTTCCCAATTCTTCTAAGTATTTTTTTCCAATGGGGTTCGAACCCATAACCTCTTACTCCCAAACCGCGTACCAAACCATTGTGTGTTGGACTAAATCATTAATGAGTGCGATGTCGTTTGTGTATCTCAAGATGTATCTGTGGCATTGGTATGTTGTAGTGATGTATTAGTGTGCAATATGTGTAATAGGATCTACGGTCCTGGTGTATTGTGATCTACGGCTCACATTGGATGTAACACTTGATATAAATACATTGAGGTAGCTACTGTTCACTCAAATGTTCAGTTGATAACAGATAGCTTTTCTTAATTCATATGTTCTAGGGTTTCTAGGGTTTCATGATGGAGCTCATCTTGAGCTCTCACATTGCGCCACCCAATTGTTTGGTCCAATTCTTCTATGCATGAACAGTCAATTGAGGAACATAGAACGCCGAAAACACTAAGCCGAGTAGGCAACATTCATCAAATCCAAGCCAATTGAAAATCGAAGATCGAAGAACACGTAAACAAAACAACAATCGAAAGTGAGAAAATCAACCTAGAAGCGAATGCTACGAAAACACAGATGCGACATTCATCAAAACCAAACTAATTGAAATTCGAGGATCGGAAATTAAACCAACATGCGAACGCGTCTTCTTCGCTTGAACACAGAGAATTCTGAACCTCGCCGAGATCGTTCCTGCGATTTCACTCCCCCGATCGTACAACCGAAACGCAGATTGGATCGGGAGAAAACCTAGTTTTCTTCGCGGACAAGTGAACGAAGAGCGCCGCAGAGAAATGGAGGGAAATGCATTGGCTGAAGAAAGCAGAATCGCCATTAATGGAAGCTCAGTTGAGTTTCTGAGATTTTGGCGCTCATCTGAAAAGCCTATCAGTTTCAGCCACTTATATATAGCTGTATCCGCTCACGCTCGGGCGAAAAATGACTAAAATGACCCTCGTTTCAAAAGCTAAGCGGGTCAAATCTCGCTGAACGGTCAAAATATCTGGTTAATACACTGGCTTTTTTAAACTATAGACTGTAGTTATAATCTACTACTGACGTGGACTGTCATGTGTAGGATTAAATAATGGAAAATGATGGGTTGACACAAATGAAGCGCAAATGAAGCGCACAGCTTACATGACGCACATGTGGTGTTTTTTTAGATGTGGGGCCGCCGCCATAAAGTATATGTAAGAGGCACCACATGTGTGCACCACGTAGGCTGTGCGCCCCATTTGTGTTTATACAAATGTCAATCAATCATTTTCTTTAGCAATTGATTTTAAGTTTGATCTTGTATTAAGCAGATGATGATTAGTGAAAATTTTGTTTATATTAAAAGAAAGATTAATTAAATGGTGTGTTTTTTTTTCTTCCTGTCGAAATGAAAAAGTAAAATAAAATATATAAGTGCATTTCTTTCTACTAATAGTGTAATAGCCAATTGGTAAAGCTTATCCTTTTTTTTTGTGATGAATAGGTGAGGATTATTACCTTCGACAACATAACCATTCGAGACTCTTGTGTGGTTAGTTTGGATGTAGGATTATATTTAATTGATTTTGTTACACCCGACTTTTTATCTGCAGTGCTATCAGATTTGAGGTTGTATGTATGGTTTTGTTTTTTTTTTTTTTTTTTTTGGCCAAAATGATTTTGTATTGAGGTGTTCATAGTCAATAGGACAAGTATCTATTACAAATAGATCTTACAACAATGAAGCAAGGAACAAATTTCGAAAAACGGAGCACACAATTGTGTAACCTCAACTCCAACCCTAAAGTTGGAACAACCACCCTGACAACGGGGATAACAACCCCGACAATAAGGACAACAAGTCGCGCTTAGGGCGGAAATACATGACAAATACATAGCAAAAACACTAAAAAACTTGACCCGAAGTGAATAATATATAGAGATTGCATGGACTATGTCGCCGTTGTGCCAGTGAGAATCGCCACCTCTTGATGATTTCACCGATTACGGAGACCCCGCCCTAACTTGCCATTTTCTTTTCCAAGATTAAGCCCTAGGCAAAATGGACGTTGGCGGCGACCTCGTCGAAAAGTTGTGATAATCCCAACATCTAGTCGAAATGTTGCACAAAAAAGTGGAGTGAAGGAAGAAACACGGGTGATGGGGGTGGAATATGGTGGATGGAAAACGAGGGGGGAACTGTGGTGGTGGTGGTGGTGGACAGGAATAAAACAACGTACCACCATCGATAGGGTGTTTTGAGTGGCTTGTCACTCGAACCTCTTAATCAATAGTCTTAAGTTCGAGTCCTACATATAAAGTCCCTTATCGGCTGATTATGACTCCAAGCGTTGAGTAGTCCGTTAGTCTAGATACATAAAGATCACACATACACTTGCACAAAAAAAAGCTATACTCCGTCTGATAAAAAATATAATTTTTTCTAATAAAACTTTATCGGTCAAAATTATAAGTCGTTTTCATAATTCGAGAGTGTATTTATTATTTTTTTTACCAATTATACATTTATACAATTTTATTATTTAGGATTCTTTAATTTTTTAATTTATTTATTGTTAAAAGACATATATGTAAATTATAATTGTTTTAATTCTCGTGCTCTTCCGTTAAAAGTACTTATATTTGCCACCGAGAAAGTAATAAATTGGTGCCCAAATAGTAGTACTTACCGACACAGTGTTTAGCTCGAGCAAGACGTTAAAGAGTCCCCTGTTGCCTCTCGAGATCTCTTCGATCCATCTCGCATGGTTCGTCCCAGTAGTAGACCATGGCGAGTTTCTTGGCGCAGTTCCAATCGATCAAGACCTCCTTCGATCGCCTCATCATATCCGGTAAACCCTAGCTCAATTTCTCACTCATTTCACTCACTTTCGTTGATTTCATTCACTTCAGTCCTGAATTCAATTGCACAACACATCCACTTCGAATTCCATCCCAACAAATCTGTTGCGCGATCCGTTCAGATCTGACAAACCTAGATTGCTTGAATTTGCTTGGCGTTCATGTTCCCGTGTGATCCAATTAGGGCAAGCTAGGCAAGCTATTATATGGTTGGTCAGTTACTGTTAGTTTACTAGAATTTGAATCAGTACACGATACCGATTTGGAGTCGTTGTTGCCAAATGTGAATTCTATATACACATGACATGCTTTGATAGATAACTTTATGTGTTTGCTCAGTCCCTTCAGATTTCAGAATGTACTTTTGTAATTGGCCTCATTTTTTAACATACGAACTTACGAAGAATTAAACGCGCGAATCCAATCTTGCTGTCACTTCAGATTTCAGAATGTACTTATGCAATTGGCCTCAATGAAGCAGTTATCGGAAAAGCATGTGAAGGTTTTAAGTACACTGTTCTCAATAGGATGCGCATTATACTCAGTTTCGCATTCATTTTACTAAGTTCGTTGATTTCACTTCAGTTTTGAATTCAATTGTACAACACATCCACTTCGAATTCCATCCCAACAAATCTGTTGCGCGATCCGTTCAGATCTGATAAACCTAGATTGCTTGAATTTGCTTGGCGTTCGTGTTCCTGTGTGATCCAATTAGGGCAAGCTATTAAATGGTTGGTTAGTTACTGTTAGTTTACTAGAATTTGAAGCAGTACTCGATACCGATGCTTTTGCGGTGATCAATGTCGCAATTCGGAATCGTTGTTGCGAAATGTGGATTCTATAGACACACGACATGCTTTGATAGATAATTTATGTGTTTGCTCAGTCACTTCTGAATGTACTTATGCAATTGGCCTCATTTTTTAATATACGAACTTACGAAGAATTAAACGCGCGAATCCAATCTTGCTCAGTCACTTCAGATTTCAGAATGCACTAATTAAACAGTTTTCGGAAAAGCATGTGAAGGTTTAAAGTACATTGTTCTCAATAGGATGCACATTAGTGTCGCCATGTATAACTTTCTATATTTACTGCATTACAGTTGAAGATGTTAGTGACCTGTGGCACATGGTTAAAGATGAGTTTGAGCGGCGATTACCGTTCAAAAGGGCGTGCTTGAATAGTAAGACCCATAATCCTGTTTACGTGGAGAAATTGCCTGCAGAGTTCATATTAACTACTGATTCAAGACTCCGTAGTCGTTTTCCTCAAGAACAATCATTTTTTTGGTTTCGAGAACCTTATGCTACTGTGGTTCTTGTGACATGTGAGGTACATTATTTTTCTTCATACAAGTTATCTATTTTATTTTTTTATCGTAACACCTATTAGTAAGCTAGTATGCTAATGGTTCTCCAGTTTCTTTTTGTTATTATTATTATTTATTCATATGTCCGTCTTATTTTCTTGCGTGCTCCTCATATGGCCTCTGGTATAAACAGGGCCAACAATAGGCCCCCGGTCAAGGTTGTTTGAACACATCGACACACCAACTGTATGACTCAATGGGTTATGAGACGAGTGAGGGCGATGAGTAGGGTGAGATGCTTGTTAAAGATATTAGGAATATTAGTTGTATTTGTGAACACTCTGAGAGTGTATTTTCTGAGAGAGTGGAGTGTCCACTACCATTCACTCAGCAAGGAATTATCTAGTACAAGAAGAAGCAAAATGGGCAAGACACACAACCAAGTCCTACTTGCTTGATAAGATTTCACTACTTATGTGGTTTCGCGACACGCATATCTTGATTATATTCTAGTCAATCTATTACTGGTTATGTCCCACGTCTTTTAAGAACATGTCACCCTATTTATAAGTTTCTTCATGTTACTAGCCCCTTGAGTCATATGGCTGGTATGCTAATCTTGCCAAACAACCTTGAAGAGGGCTCTGCCATTCTTTAACAAATTCACAAAATAACGAAAATAGTTGTGGTCGGAAGAACAATCATTGTGAGTTCTAAGTAAAATGTCAAAATAAACATGATTTTATGTTATTAATTGTTGCACTTGTTTGTTCAACTTTGTTCGGACCATGCAATGAAACTAATCACCAATTCTTTCATTTTATGTTATTTTCACCTTTGGACAGGACCTCGATGAGTTCAAGACCATCCTCAAACCACGTTTGAAACTGATCGTTCAAAATGATGAAAGGGAGTGGTTTATTGTATTTGTGTCAAAAGCTCACCCCAACAATGACCAGGCCACTAAGTCAGCCAAAAAAATATATGCAAAACTTGAAGTTGATTTTAACACTAAAAAACGAGAAAGGTATGCGTTCATTTAACCAATAATTTTCCTATTTCGCTTCCTACTTTGTGTTCCCGCACGTGTAATGTCTAAGTTAATATGCGTGGGATCTATTTATTGCATCATTTTAATCTTATGCACTGATTTTCTTTTTCAAGAGATGTTTCTATAAGCTGCACTTTTTTTGAGAGGATATAAGCTGTACTTCTTCAAGTTTTTTAAAAGTTAACTATGATATTATGTGATTGTTTCTTGAAGTTTAGGCGTTTGAAAGTAATTTATTGCTGGGAAAGATTGTGCTCAACTTGGAATGAACTCGAGCATTTCACTTTCCTTTTTCCTTTCATATTTTACTTTTCTATGTTGTTGTTAACGTTTCTCATGCCGTTGGCACTCTGAACATTGCTTAGGTGTTGCAAACTGGATATACATGGACCTGATGCAAACTTTTGGGAAGATTTGGATTCCAAAATCATGGAATCCATCAGAAACACGTTGGATAGGCGTGTTCAGTTCTACGAGGATGAAATTCGCAAACTCACTGAACAACGCTTTATGCCAGTGTGGAACTTTTGTAACTTCTTCTTTTTGAAGGTTTCTTTCTTTCCAACTTTTGATGTCTCATTTCTGTAATTATGGTCGGGAAGAAGTATTTTGACTAAATGAATGCTAGAATTTACTTTTACCTTTCTGAAACTGGGGATATGGAAGGCCAACTTACTAATGTACTTATTCACTGCCTACTCCATGGGGGACATAGGCGGTGATTTTGTATTTTTTTTTAAAATGGTGCTTTGTCTGAGACTCTAATTAGTGCCTTTAAAGCAAAAACATGTTTCTGCCTATTTTCATCAAATTGGAGGGTCAATTTTTTTTGCATTTCTTTTATGCCCTTGGTTATCCACCTGCATCCATCCTCATCTGAAGTTTTGGTCTTTTGAACTCTGAATTATTTTGACTTTGGAATTTCTTGATCTAAGATGCTATTTTACTCTCTGCAGGAAAGCTTGGCTTTTATGTTTGAGATTGCTCATCTACATGAAGATGCATTACGTGAATACGATGAACTAGAACTTTGCTATTTGGAGACAGGTTCGTGATGATTATTTTGGATTTTGATATATATATATATTATCAGAGGCTTTTGAAGTTTTTTGAATGTTTTGGTTTTGGTGCTCTCACCTCTTCCCATTTAATGGACCGTCCAGGAGTTGTGTTAAGTTTCAACTTAAAGTGTATGCGAGGGTTCAATTGTATCTGTATCTGTCTACTTCTTGACCGTAGGGTTCCTAAAAGACAATGTAAAAGTATGTAAAATAATAATAGAGTTTTGCTTGATGGAGTTAAATTGGAATGTGTTACTGTTGGAGAGTTTTGGTAATTGTCTGGAGAAAAAGAGCTGATAATGTCGATTAGGATTAATGGAGCCTTGGAGTAGATGTTGCATATTATAACACGATCATGTGTAGCATCTAGAAAGTTTTCATTAAATTATGGAGACTAGAGATACTTGCTTACAATTAGAGGTGGAGACAAGCTTCGTGTATTATATATTTTACATTTTGTTCGCAAAACTTACAATAGAGTTGGCATAGTGCTTTTTGTTTATTGATACTTCTTTCTATCGATATTAGGCTTGCGTTGTTGGTGAATTTCTCGAGAGGTTTGTGTCAGGTTAACAGTTTCTTCTGGACATTTTAAATCCTTATCGTCAATTCAAGCTTGTAGATTTTCGCTTGTGCCTATTTACTTGTGGGGAACAATGTGTGGCTTACAAGTATACAACTATTTATACTAATTGAATTAGGATTGTAAAAGTAAGTCGTTCTTTTTAGCAGCATTGTTTAAAAGTTATATTGAAATAATAGAGCATTTTTTGAAGGTATGTTACAAAATATAGCAAACAACACATAGATAAATGAGTGTAGCAAAGATGAAGATGCTTAGGAGGATGACCAACCAATTGGGTGGCCCAATGGTTTGGTATGAAATTTGAAAGTAATAGGTCATGAGTTCAAACCTTGGTGGTGCAAAAGTTGTTTCTTTCCTATCAAAAAAAAAAAAGAAGATGCTTAGGAGGATGTGTGGTGAGGCTCGTGAAGATTAAATAAGAAATGTGATGACACATCCAAAGATGATTTGGACAAGTAGAGGAAGAAAAAAATAAGAGAAGGGAGGTTGAGGTGATTTGGACATATCTGAAGACGACTTGTAAAGAAAACAATTAGAAACCTTGATGCATTTGAAATTGAAAGAATTCAAAGGTATAAAGGTAGATGTAGGATAACTTGGTATGCACTAAGCCACTAAGTAAAAAAGATTTGAAAAATTACTCGATAGCATCATCTACTCCATTAAATCAAGCGAAGTAGATGGCGACACCCAACAAATTTGGCACTGGAATTTTAACTTAAAAACAAATAGAGCCTCTTTGTGAATAATGACTTAACATTTGACGTGGAAAAAGATCAGTTGTTTGGAAGTAAGATATTGAAATTCTGGCATGTTGGCCAAAAATTGATCGATGCAATTTCATAAGGGAATAGGGGGAGGAAAAAAGGACAACTTCCCCTGTAGGGATTAGTGGCCATATTGATTCACAGTTGACAGCTTTCATGCAGCTTTTAGCAGGAAAAATATCTGAAGCCGATTTTTTATTTTTTTTAGTGACACGTGGACTGAGTCTTTTGAGTTCCACCGATGCACTCTGTTCTTATTTCGGTTTGGCCACACGCTGCGTCGAGTAAGAAAGATTTAACTGCCCCCGCTATGATGCAGAATTTGGTCCTTGATGGAGTAGAGTAATGGAGGTTAATTCAAATAGTGGGGAAAAGGCTTTATTCAATTCAGTTAATTTGTTCATGTTTAGTGTGTGCTGATGCGAGGCAGTTACTTAATGAGCAGGTGTTTGTATAATTACTGATAAAGGTTTATCGGTCGAGTTAATTTGTTAACCTATTGATTTGATTCTGTTACTTGATGGCGGAACATTTGGTGTGTTATTACTGATTACGGTTTTGGTTAGGTGGTGAGTTGGTGATGAGGTTTGGTTCTATCTGTGGTGCCAATGGGAAGGATGGAGTGATGGTGGAATTGTGTGGAGCACTTGGGTTATGGTAGGGAGTTGTTGGGCAGATGATGATTGGTGATGGGTGGGGCAATGTCACAAATGGGTGATAGTGGAAATTTTGATTTTTTAACATGGATGATGAGGATATATTGGTGATTGTGTGATTGTGGATCTTATGGTATAGAGAATCAACAGTAAATTTTGGCAAGCTAGCTGGAGTGGTGGTTTGGCAGTGCACTGATACTAGGAGTCTGGGCATAGTTCCTAGATTTGAGTTGGGACATTGGTGGCTTGGAATTGTGGGCCCGTAGAGGTGATCAGTATTTGATACCAACATAGTATTAAATGGCATTGAAGTTGAGGAAGCAAATAAGAATTAAGCACATTCCTATGATGGATTTTGAGATTATACTGTTTATGCGTATTGAGTTGAGTAAAAAGTTATGTCTTTGAAATAGTCTCACTTTCCCGCTTCGTTTATGAAAGTACAATCACATTTTTAATTATTTTTTTTTTTTAATAAGAAACCAACCTATCACCCCCTCAAACAGTCAAACTTGCACGCGGGGAGACTCGAACCCTCAACATCTTGCATAAGTGACCGCATACCATGCCGTTGAACAACCACTTGGTTTCTACATCTTTAGTTGGTATTTAAATGTTACTCTTTCAGCAAATTGTTATTCGTGATTCACTCGTTAGTTAGAGTTTTATGCTATTGTCCAATACATTTTTTTTTTGTGTTTTTCAGTTATATATTTTTTTCTCTGGACTCTTTAACTTTATTGTAAGATATTTTGATTGTCTTATAATTGCAGTCAAAGCCCCAACTAGCAAGAAGAGGGAATTTGGGGGCCTGGAACATGGTGATGATCAGGCGGCACTGCTCAATACTTGCAACAAACCGTTGTCCCTAGTAGTGCAAGATGATTCATTCAGAGAGTTTGAATTCAGACAATATCTGTTCGCCTGCCAATCAAAGGTATGCAGATTTGGAATGTGCTGCTCATTTGGGACAAATGAGAAAAGATGAAATAGAAAATTATAACTGAAGAAAATGAATGTCACATTATTCATGTGCATTTCTCAGTTTAAAATATTTAGCTAACTAAGTCAATGACAGAAGTTGGAATTCTCTTTTACGTTGGCTGTGTTGAGATATGTTTCTTTTGATCTACTGCTCTTGGGGCTAAACCAAACAGGATTTCTTTCTATAGAAACATTTTAGTACTTGCTATTAGTTATTAGACAATGGTGAGAGATGCATCTTTGTGAGGTGTTTGGCTTTGTCTATATTTTCTTGGGTATTTTAGTTGTCGTTTTCTTTTATTTGCTTTATTTTACTTTTAGTTGTTCTCAAGGACATAAGAACAGTAACTGTTCTCTCAATAAGAAAGAGACCATGCAAGAAGCTGTCTTAAGCAGAGAAGTGAAAGCAATAACTAACCCAAGTTGAACAAACACATCTTTTTTCCTGCTTTAGAAAAATGTGATTCATGCATGGATTTAGGTCTCAATGGTGACTATTCTAACTTCCAAAACCTAGTTACTATTGCTTAAGAAAATCTAGTTACGATCAGTTATATTCGATTGAATGTTGATGGTTTTGTTTTCTATTATGCAGATATTATTCAAGCTGAATCGCCCAGTTGAGGTCGCTTCCAGGGGTTATTCATTTATCATCAGTTTTTCAAAGACATTAGCATTGCATGAAGTACATCTCTCTCCTCTGTAGTCTTGAACTATTACCTCTCTATTATTGCTTGTTATAATTGTTAAATTGCTTTACTGGTCCCTTTTTCTAAATTATTTTCTTTGGTTCCTTGTAGAGTATGTTACCCTTTTGCATGCGAGAAGCATGGGTGATATCTGCTTGCTTGACTTTGATTGATGAAACTAGTTCTCAATATAGCGATGGGACCATGCCATCTGATCTTGAGAAAGAATTCTATCGTCTACGGGGTGACCTTTTTTCACTTAGCCGAGTTAAGGTAAACACATTTTGTTCCAAGTCTATGACATAGTGTGTCCAACTATCATGCCCCTAGACATTAGGCACGAGGCAGGACTCAGAAATTTGCTCCGTCATGAATTGTGAGTCTTAGGAACATCTGTCGTCAAGGATTCAATCATTTTAGATCTGGACAGTTATAGTCTTATAGAAGCATTTCTGTTTCTTTCTTGTTAGCTCTTTGTTCACAGTCATGATATTTGAGAATTTTTATTTGGTATTATACTGTTTATTATTCTCCTGTTATAAATTTTGCCATGGATGATTTGTTAATTAAATTTTTTATATGGTCTTGTCAGTTCATGAGGCTCGCATATTTAATTGGATACGGCATGGAAGTAGAGAGAAGTCCTGTTAACAGGTAGACATTCAGCTTTTGCGTATAAACTTTGGATTACTTATGTAAACATTTGTCACCTCCTTACTTGTTAAAACAACTGAAGTAGGTTCGAACTAGGAAGGTAGAATGGTGCTGAGTTATAAAATTCTATTGGAATCAGGCAAGGAAAGCAATCTGTGGCAGTTGCTTGGTTACTCCACTTATTTCATCAAATTACCAAACTTCGTTAAGGCTACAACTCGTGGTCACATTTCATGTTTAAAAATTTACCTTATATCCATCTTAATATTTTTAGTTCCACCTCACTTTTTTTTTTATCACTGTATTCTTCCTTTCTCGCCAATTCCTGTGAACAGTTTCTCGCTTGATGTATCACTATTTCTCTAATGAACTCATTAATACTGGAATTGGGTTATAGCTCCTCTAGTGGAGTTGATTCTTAACTACGCCAACAGTTTCCACTAACTTTACAAGCAATAATTGTTCGCTATTGCTTTCTTCTTTGTTGAATATATAGGTTTTTTTTTTGTTTTTTTTGTGAAATCTCTTCACCTTACTCTCTTCCTTTTTTAATTGGACAGTGCTGCACTAAGCATGCTACCTTGGCCGAAGCCAGCAGTTTGGCCTGTACTTCCAGCTGATGCCTCAGAAGAGGTTCTTGCTAAAGAGAAGGCAAGTATATTTTAGCAATCCAAGAAAGTGATATTGTCTTAATTCTATCATCCAATTTTAAAAGAAGTGGCTCCTATGCTTGAATCTTTCTTCGTTATCATGTTTATTACTTGCATGTCAGAATATTGGGCACAGTTCATGAATCTTACTTGTTGAAATAAGGAATATGACTTGAATAAGTACATTGCTTACCATCAGTATGTGTTGTCTGATTCCTTAACGGTTAACACTGTAATATTTGCAAGCCAGCTTCACCAGAAGGGGGCCAAGCTTTCGTATTGCAATCTGCTATTTAATTGGCTTCTCTCTAAGAAAAATTCTAGAATAACACCCCTGGCAGCAACCCGCCCCCCTGTATTTTGAATCTCATCCCACTGTATTCAACAAGACTTCTATCTATTCTTCATATTAGAAATACATTTTAAATTTTATCATGTTGCTCATACTGTGCCACGCTAGAAAATTTTTAAAGGTGTCTTTTTGGTGAAGACATTTTGTTCCTTGTCATTTCCTCTATAAAAGTCTATCATCACTATCATATGTGATTCAAAACATTGTTTATTATCATGTTTTGACCTAATAATACCATCCTAACTCTGTTTTATTGCATATTCTTGCTTATCTTTGCAGATGATTCTCCAGTACAATCCAAGGGCTAAACTCTTTGGTATTCAGAGGAGGCCATTGCCTTTAGAACCTTCTGCTCTTCTAAGAGAGGCTAATCGTCGGAGGGCTTCTCTTTCTGCTGGAAATATATTTGAAATAATAGATAATCGTCAGTCTTTTACTGATGGGTAATGGCATATTGTGCATAATTTTGAGTCTTTTGATGTATTCTCATCTCTTCCTCATAATCTTTCAGGTCTTTACTTTTCTTTCTTTAGAGTCCTCTTTATTCCTTGTTTAATTACTCTGCAATCATAATCTGGTTGAGTACATTGACAGATCAGGTTTAGAAGCCTCTTTGAAGACACCCCCTTCAAATAAGTTCCACGGGAGCTCTATGACAAGGACAAACTCTTCTCCAGGAAATTTTGAGAGCTCACTTGATCGACCAATGAGAATTTCAGAAATTCATGTTGCTGCTGAGCATGCTCTGCAAGGCACAATTTCTGATCCTGATTTATGGAAATCCCTATCATCTCCCCAAAATTTTGAGGTGAATATTGTATCGTAATGTAACTTCTCCAGATGTCCTTGCTCCTTTTTTAGTAGTTGTGGTTTTGTCTTGTTTCTATTGAATATGGTATTAGCGACTCGGATTCCTCTCAACCTTGCCTTAGAGTTCCCAGGAATATTTATAGGAACTAGGACCTTAAAATTGTGAGTGTTACTCAGAGTTCCTTCAACCAAGTGCAATGGAATCACTAAACCATACTAGGAGATTTTGAATAAGAGGGAAATCAGGGAGATCCTGGGATTCTGTCTTCACTTTACCTCCATTTAGTTCTAATCCAAACATTTAACTAAAATCCAAATTTTACTGAAATTCGTGTAGTACTTGATTATGGTGCTGGCAAGTGAGGCTTTTATTAAACCCTTCTCAATCAAATAGTAATTTTCATTTTTATAGAATCCCAGTTTAGTAATTGAGAGATTTTACTGGTGATACTAGCTGATCAGTGAATTTCTATGACTAGTGAATCCATTATCTACTGTTAAAGGAGTCTTCAGATATATTTACCTTATTGTGTTTCTTTCGAGAATCACAACTCTTTCACTTGGGTTTTTTAATGCACGAACATCATACTTCGTCGAATTGTGGGTGGATTGGATTCTGCACATGTAATTGCAATTTACATTTTTATTTACATTGGCTTTTCTATCATTTTCATAACTAAATACCTTCAATTTTATCTGGCAGAAAAAATATTTTGAGCTGACCAAAGGTGCTGCTGATAATTACCACCATTCTTGGTGGAAAAGACATGGAGTTGTCCTCGATGGCGAGCTTGCAGCTGTCTACCATCGGCTTGAAAACTTTGATCTCGCTGTTAAATCATATGAGAAGGTGTGTGCTCTTTATGCTGGTGAAGGATGGCAAGATCTGTTGGCTGAAGTCCTGCCCAATTTAGCGGAGTGCCAGAAGGTACTCAATGATCAAGCTGGCTATCTCTCGTCTTGTGTGAAATTGCTATCACTGGACAAAGGTTTATTCCTGACAAAGGAACGTCAAGCATTTCAATCAGAGGTTGTTCGTCTTGCTCATAGTGAATTAGAGCACCCCGTGCCTCTTGATGTATCATCATTAATAACATTTTCTGGAAATGCTGGGCCACCACTAGAGCTGTGTGATAAAGACCCTGGTGCACTCTCAGTTACAGTGTGGAGTGGCTTTCCTGATGACATAACTCTTGAATCGCTCAGCCTCACCCTTATAGCTACTTATAGCGCTGATGAGGGTGCTAAGGTATGCCTCTATCATCCTAAAAATGAAGTGATGTATTCCAGGTGGCATTTCTCAAAAGTTTTCTTTTTCTTTCCTTCAATTTTCAGGCCATAACAAGTTCCGATGCTACCATACTGAAGCCTGGCAGGAACACCATTACCCTTGTTTTGCCCCCTCAAAAGCCAGGTTCCTATGTATTAGGAGTTCTTACTGGACGGATTGGGAACTTGAGGTTTAGATCCCACAGCTTCTCCAAAGGCGGTCCAGCAGATAGTGATGATTTTATGAGCTATGAGAAACCGACAAAGCCAATCTTGAAGGTAACATCTAACTTGATGGAAAAATTACATTTTTGCATTTGATATTCTTGATTGTTAGCAAATATTGCCATTATGCAATTAGGGATTTGATGACACCGTTGACTGAAAGTTGTAGCTATTAAGGGTCAAAAAATAAAAAATAAAAAATCAACATATCCGCACTGTCCTGCACTTGAAGAGGAGAATGTCAATAATGCAAATGGGAAGAAACAAATGCAGTTACTAGATCTCATTAATGAAAGCTCTGATTCCGTGCAAGATCACCATTTTACGGAAAAGCTATTGGTTGACATAAGAATCATCAAGCTATTCCAACATGGCATTTGGTAAAATGTACCTTTTCTAAAGGTAGAAAAAGTGATTCAAGCTGTTGTATGCACTTGAAAAGCTGCAGCAGATAGGCAGCAGGGCTATTCTAAACCATACATCCAAAAGCACATTGTCTCGTTTGGCAATTATGCTACACTTTGATCCATATGGCCCTTCTGTTGTATTTTTTTCTCCCTCTATTAGTATTTTTATTATAATTTGGTCTAACGTGGATGACGTTACTTGTCAGACTAGATTTCATTATTTTGACTTGCCTAACCTCATGAAAATTAACGATTTCCAAGACCCTTACACCTGCCGAATCTCCCATTGAACTCGACTACTGTCAAATTTGTTGATCCTTCTTCTTTTTGTTAGGACTCTTGAGGTTTTTGTTCTGTAATCCTTTTTTGTTCATTTCATTTTCTTTCTTTTTCCTCGTACTTCGAATACGCCTTTCATTTAGAGGAGAGTGGCCTGATCAAAGTGAGCAAATTTAATCCATCTTTTTAATTTATTCGTTCTCTTTCTTCTTTACCCTTTCTCTTTGGTTGAAGAAATGGTATGCTCTCTTTCTAGTTATTCAGAGAATCAGATTATGCATAATGATATACGCACACAGCTACAATACATATGTTGATGGTGTAATATAGCCTGATAAAAGGTGCTCATTCAAGCAAATTTATTTTTGAGTTTGGTGCTCTTTTAAATGAATCGTTTTCTGTCGTTTTAGGCTATTAGCTTTCTAACTGATTTTCCTCTTCGTAGGTATTCAAGCCAAGACCTCTTGTTGATCTGACTTCAGCCATTTCATCTGCTTTGTTAATGAACGAACCTCAGTGGGTTGGACTAATAATAAGGCCCATCAACTACTCCCTTAAAGGTGGTTTGTTGCATATTGATACTGGCCCAGGCCTCGAGATTGAGGACTCACGTGCAATTGAAATAGGGACCTACAATTACTCATTACAAAGTGGAGTGAACAACCCTAATGTGGATGATGGTGGGAACAATGATCCTGTTACAACTGAAAAATTTACACAGTTAACACTCATGGATGGTAAAATAGAGTTGCCTGATTGGGCAGGCGAGAAAGATAGTATTTTATGGTTTCCTATCCGGGCCATGGACAGCAGGGCGACGCGGGGAACATCATCAGGTTAGGATGTTTCTGTCTTTGGTACTTTTGATGCGGATGTATACATTTCTGGGTCCTGTTTAAACATTTTTCTTGCTTCATTATGTGAACAGCTGTTCCTCAGAAGCCAAGTATAGTTGATGGTATGAGAACAATAGCTCTGAAGCTTGAATTTGGCGTATCTCACAACCAAACATTTGAAAAGTAATGTCCTTTTCATTTTTCTATTTTATGCTTATAACCTTGTCGAACCTATCTGTTATCTTTTTTTTTTTTTTTGGAATTAGTATTTTTAATTAATGCTCCTATTGTAATGCTGTTCCATCTTTAATGCACAGAACTCTTGCTGTTCATTTTACTGATCCTTTCCATGTGACTACACGTGTTTCGGACAAGTGCAGTGACGGCAACTTGCTCTTGCAGGTAGCAATTACTCACTTATAGTCATTTTGCAAATTACAGTACCTTTTGTGTTGATCTGCATACCTTGACATTGTTGATTTATATGTCGTTTCTTCAATTGTATTTTTTTTTGCCACATATACTGAAATTTCTCTAGGTTCAATTGTTTTTGTTTTCGCCTCCTAACCTGTGTTTATTTAGGCTGATGCATTTCTCTATTTGGGGCTTGCATAATTGGGCAAGCCATCTCATCACAATGTTTAGAAATTTAGTAACTACTAGTGCTTTCTATTTAAAACTACACTTCAAGGCTTGGAGCTGCATCACTGAGCAGCCCCTCAAGTTGATGAATTTGGGGCGTAAATCTTTTGTTTGCATCTATTCTCATAGGTCATAGTACACTCTCAAGTGAAGGCCGCTTTGACTATCTGCGATGCTTGGCTGGATCTTCAAAATGGGTTTGATCATGTTAGACATGGTGACAGGAGGCCGATGTCAAGTTTTTTTCCTCTTGTCATCTCTTCATTCTCCAGAGCAGGAATTTTATTTGGCATCTGTTTAGGGAGTGCATCCATTGGAGGTAAGAACGTCTTGTCATTTTCATTCATAGCATCCAAGTTGATTTGGAAAGTACACCATCAATTGCACTAAATCGAGGAGTTTGGTCCATGTACCCGACCCCAACTAATTCGGGATTGAGGCTATGTTGTTGTTTGTTGTTGTAGCGTCCAAGTAATATTACCTTTCATCTTTAAGCCCATGCTACATGTTCTTGGGTTAGCTGTTCAATAGAACCTACTACCAAGGAAACTTGGTTTAGCACTATTTAGCACAATTAGGGTAAGTGTCAGTATTACCAATGGATATGCTGAGGCAAATAAAACCAAAATATAGATGAGTTTTGAGTTTTTTTTCTTCATTTAGAGCTGATATGTTCGACCACATGCTTATTGTTATGGTTGTGGTGTTGAATTTATTACTCTATGAATGAAGCACTTCTTTTTAAATATGCTGTCTAGATCAAGCTGAGACGTTAAAGCGAGAGAGTATCATAAACATAAGATATGGAATCAAGGGTGATAGGAACATAGGAGCCCATGCACCTGTCAGTTTGGAAAGTGAACCTGGGATTAAAGAACAGAATCTGGTGTTCCAGAGTGCATTTGTTCTCCAAAGACCTGTGCTTGACCCCTGTCTAGCAGTTGGTTTCCTGCCACTACCCACGGGTGGCATGCGAGTTGGTCAACTAGTCAGCATAAAATGGAGGGTTGAAAGATTAAAGGCGGAGGATAACATGGTTTCTTCTGATAATGTAAGTCATGAGAACCTTTCTCTCCCTACTTCAAGTGATTTTTTATTCCTGTGAAGTAAAGAATGAGATCTATTTTTATGTTTCTTAGCTAAAGCAGGTACCTTGTTTTTGTTGGTCAGGTTGATTTGCCAACTTAAATCGTTGAGAAATAATCTTTGAGATGACTGCTAAAACCATCGAAAAAATTGCGCTTGGCATACATTAAAATTTTAAATTTGTGTTGAGACTCTAAGGTAGTTCTTGGGATGTTTAATATAATCCGATTCATTATGTATGTAATTGAGAAAAACAAGTAGTTTTTTTTATATCCGAGTGGTATGAAAAGAATAGATCTTTAGACTAAAGTTAGAAGTTATATTATTTGGGAATTCACTTAAATGTTTTTCCTAGAATATACTGCATTAATCTTAGAAGTCATTCTAGACTTTGTGGATTATGTTCGCCAACTCTTCAAAAAATCAACAGATTTCTATTTCTCCTTGTGCAACAGGATGAGGTACTATATGAAGTTAAGGCTAATCCAGAGAACTGGATGATAGCGGGGAGGAAACGCGGCCATGTCTCTCTTTCTATGAAACAAGGTTTGCTAACTAAATTTTTCATGTTCTTCTATCAATAGTAACCATTAATAAAGGATTTCCTGCTCTCATTTTCTTTCCTCTTCCTTCATGAACATTACATTGTTCAGTTCCACTACAACAGACCGGAATTTGGTTTGGTATTTTATATACAAACATCAGACCAGATTGTTATATCTGTTTAATCAAATTTTAAGATTCGTAATTCTTCGTGATTGCAGGTTCAAGGATTGTCATCACAATTATGTGTGTGCCGTTGGTGGCTGGATATGTTCGTCCACCGCAACTTGGATTACCAGATATAGACGAGACCAATGTAACCTGCAATCCTGCCGGCCCGCATCTGGTTTGCGTTTTGCCCTCAGCTCTCAGCTCTGCGTTCTGTGTTTCAGCTTGACTACATTGAGGTCCCCGTTCTGGTCCATGTATAGTTGTTCAGATTCTCTTCTCTACTTTCTTCCTTGTTATTGATCTGTAATTTTTTTCGCCTTCCGGGTCCTTCCGCCGCTGTAAATTCAGTTATCAAGTTTTGGTGATTTATTTGCAATGTGTAAACCTCTTCTGTCATCGTCTGATTTTTGTGTGTTGAGAGAAATTTCTGCTTCATCTTCAGCCAAGTGGTGTTCCCTAATTCTGTATATTCTGAAAGTTTCATTTTGGAGTATTTCTTGTAACTGCAAAACGCAGTACAGAATGCGCAATGCTCCCATTGATGACCGCGTTATGCACCTCGTGGTGTGTATGCTTGCAGGTTAGTGAAATCGACTTGGAAAAGGGTAATGTTATAGATCCAATGACATGAAACATGGTAAGATGTTTGTCATACGACTTTCAAGTATGTCTGTGACTTTTAAGCTATCGTCGTAATTGGATTTTTGTGCGATCTTATACAAATTAAAGCTTTGGGATGCTGCCATTGCCACCAGCACTTTACCTCTTTATGAAGTTGAGGGTTTAAGTCTTCTCATGTGTCTTCTCGTGTGAAAGTTTAGGTTGGGCGTCTTAACGGTAATCAACTTTTTTATAAAAAAAATAGTGAGAGCCTTTCATAAATCATATATTATACTACTATGCTCTATCAATTCATGAGTTCAATGTTTGTAAATAAAATAAGTTGATTTTGAAGAACAGCGACGGTAACAATGGAATAGTATGATAATAAGTGACTATTCTTTTAACAAACGTTTGAAACACAATAGTCACAAATGCTAGAATCATAACAAAAAATAAAATTTTCAACAAGGCAAGGAAAATACAAAGACTTCTGACGCCGAGGGAATACAAATGCAAACTTGACATAACATATTCATGGCTCCCAAAAAAAAAAAAAAAAAAAGGTCCCACCGAGATTTGAACTCGGGTTACTGGATTCAGAGTCCAATGTCCTGACCACTAGACCATGGGACCCCTGGTGCACAACCTCTCAAAAGTATTATAATATTGATTAAACTTTCAAAATAGCCCGCGAAACAACCCAATAAATACCCAAACCCGCCACTCTTCCCGCACAAATCAAAACTTTCACTTCAAATGAGAACAAAAACCCTAGCGAGCTCACTCTCTCTCGCTCTGCGCATCAATGGCGGATCTCAATCTCAATCTCCACACAGCCACTCCAACCTCGTCTCCTCCGTCGCGGCTCTCGCTCCGACCGATCCAAGGTACTTCTCATCGACCTCTCTTCCTCCGCCCGAATGGATAGATCCCTTTGTTAGCATATCAGATTTAGCTGTAAAAGACCTCGCACCGTCCCCGTGGATCGAGCGGGTGATCGAACTATTAGACGGTTCGCCGAACATGGAGTCGAATCTCCGCGATTACTGTCGCAAGTTCTTGATCAAGCTCTCGCCTGATTTCGTCGCGCAGGTGTTGCGATCATCGGAGAGTGTGAGGAAGAATCCGGAATTGGCGTTTAGGTTTTTCGATTGGGCGGGGAAGCAGAAGGGGTATAGGCATAGGATTGAGTGTTATGTGTGTTTGGTTGAGGTTTTCGCGGCGGTGGGGGATGTGGATAGGGTTAGGGTTTTGGTTGGGGAGATTAGGGATGAGGGGTGTTCGATTAGTGTCTCGGCGTCTAATTCTTTGATCAAGTGTTTTGGTGTTTTGGGAATGGTTGAGGAGTTGTTGTGGGTTTGGAGGAGGATGAAGGAGAGCGGGATAGAGCCGAGTTTGTTCACGTATAATTTCTTGATGGATGGGTTGGTGAATTCTATGTTTGTTGAGTCCGCGGAGAGGGTTTTTGAGGTTATGCGAGGTGGTCGGGTTGTTCCTGATGTTGTTACTTATAATATTATGATCAAAGGGTATTGTAAGGCGGGGATGGTGACGAAAGCCGTTGATAAATTAAAGGAAATGGAGGTTAACAATGTCGATCCTGATAAGATTACTTATTTAACTTTGATGCAAGCGTATTATTCCGATGGTGATTTTGATTCTTGTTTGAGGCTTTTTCATGAAATGGAAGAGAAGGGGTTGGAGATTCCACCTCATGCTTATAGTTTAGTGATCGGTGGGCTCTGCAAAGACGGCAAATCCGCTGAAGGTTTTGCTGTTTTTGAGGGCATGGTTAGGAAGGATTGTGAAACTAATGTGGCAATATATACTGCTTTAATTGATTCGTATGCCAAGAATGGTAATGTCGATGTAGCTATGAAGATTTTTGACAGAATGAAGGGTGATGGTTTTCAACCAGATGAGGTCACCTATGGTGTTATTGTTAACAGTTTATGTAAGGCAGGAGATTTGGAAAAAGCTATGGAGTATTTTGGATTTTGTAGAGAGAATGGCGTAAAAATTAATGCGATGTTCTATTCTAGCCTGATTGATGGTCTTGGAAAGGCTGGGAGAATAGATGAAGCTGAGAAGCTTTTTGAAGAAATGGTGGAGAGAGGATGTATTCCAGATTCTTACTGTTATAATGCTCTTATTGATGCATTAGCTAGGTGTGGAAAGATTGATGAAGCACTGGCGCTTTTTAAGAGAATGGAAGATGAAGGCTGTGATCGGACAGTTTATACATATACTATTCTCTTTAATGGATTGTTCAAGAAACACAGAAATGAAGAAGCATTGAAATTGTGGGAAATGATGATTGATAAAGGTATCAGTCCTACCCCTGCTTCTTTCAGAGCTCTTGCAACAGGGCTTTGTCTTTCGGGCAAGGTTGCAAGGGCTTGCAAGATATTGGATGAGCTAGCACCAATGGGTCTTATTCCTGAGTCGGCATTTGAAGATATGATCAACGTGCTGTGTAAAGCTGGTCGTATTGAGCAGGCATGCAAATTGGCAGATGGGATTGTTGACAGGGGCCGTGAAATTCCTGGTAGAGTTCGGTCAATTTTTATAAATGCACTTAGAAAATCAGGTAATGTTGAATTGGCTATTAAGTTGATGCATAGTAAGATTGGAATTGGCTATGAAAGATGGGGTAGCGTCAAAAAACGAGTGAGGTTCCGAATTCTCTTGGATGGCTGAACTGCAAATGGTTGGAGGGGAGATGTGTATCTGATCCTTGCAAAGAGAATCATTCATTATTAAGTTGTTTCAGATCATGTCAATTAGACAAATTCAGGTATTAGTCGCATCCCTGACATTCTTTTTCTTGAAGAATATATGTAAATTACTGGTTCGACCCAATGGAAGCCCTTAACATGCAAAACAAATTCATCAGAATATTTAACATCATGTATTCACATCCAAATCTTTGATAATTATTGACTTCATATCCAGCAATATGTTTTTCCCGACCGTAAACAATTGAAGCGTGATTATTATATTCCCTTTTGTCATTCTCGAATTTTGAGGAAGGTATTCATAAATTTTTTTTTGAGAAACGATTATGTATATCAATGATCACTGCAAGGAAAAAGGTTTGACTCATTCCTTGTTGCAAGTTCGCAAACTTTTAGATTTACGGACGTTCTTATCTACCAATTTTTAACTCTATGCACAAGTAAGTTCCCTGTGGTCGTTAACCCTCTACTTTCTTCCTCAACTTTCAGGTACAGCAAGTTGTCAATTTCGTATGTGCCATAGAAATCACAGTGTGCAAAAGTTAAGGGCGCTTGCTGGAGAATTTATAAATTGTACTGAACCGTCCTGCAGTTTCACAAGGTGCTGTATCTAAGCATCCAGAGTGCAAAGGTATAGATTCTTTTCTTCTCTGGACAAACACGGTAGCATGTCATAATAAGTTTCATCCGCCTTCCATTATTGTTGTTAAAGGTACTCTTTTGTATTTTTATATGAGAAATGCTGCTTTTATTTTTTTTATCTTTGTTTTCCTACGGTTTTTTATTTTTATATTTATTTTTTATGCAGTGGTGAGCGTTATTCTTGGATTAAAGGCTTGTAGTTCTAAATCCACTGGACAACTAGAATCCAGATGAGTCTTCATTCGATGAGAGACAAACCATATTCAGACATAGAAACTCAACTGAATGAATAATTCTGTATCAAGATTATAATCCCTTTGAGATGTTATATCTATTTCGGCACAGTGGAAAGAAACTTGCATATTTTTAGTGGACATTAGTTGCTGCCTGACTAGGTGATGTCCCTGATATTTAAGCTGTTACACTCAATAAAACAAATGTTCTAGCAATCCTGATTAGTGAAAGACATCGTTCTTGGAAAATTTCTCAATTGTCTTTGACTAAAATAGTTTGCTTTTATTTTGATTTTGAATTAATTCAGTTACTAATCCTATTCATGTATCTTGTGGTCCGCAAGTAGTTGTATAGAAAAACTCAACTTGATTTACTTAATCAAGCCCTAATTTTTTGCTGATAAGAAAGAAACCAACTTATCGACCCCTCAAAGTTGCCTCCTAATGAGACTCGAACCCTCAACTTCTTGTATAAGTAACCACATAATAAACCATTGAGCTACCACTTGGTTGGTAATCAAGCCATAATTTTAGTAATAAGAGTTCATTTCATTTTTTCGAGAATACCAAGATCAAACGCATATGTACTTTCTGCTTATATTTTCTGCGCAAGATACTGAAGATTTTTTTAGTTGAAAAGTTTATTCATTTCACGAGCAATTAGCAACTGCTTGATAAAGTACTTGAAAAACTTCTATGGTGCTATTTATTGTTTGCAAGTCTATTAATGATTGAAAAAAGTCTATCGATGTTTATTTTATAAGAAAGTTTATCAATGTTATTTACACACGGTTGATTTTTCTTTTTATGTCAGTTTTACCAACCTACTGTTCCACCTCTATATGCTTATAATTCAATTGCCAATGTAGATGGCCCCTTGAGAGTCATTAAAATTGTTGGTATGCTATAACGTATTCTCGACTCGAAACTTGCTTCGATAATTTCCATCCCTCCATGCTATAGCGATTTTTAATAAGCAAGACCTACAACTGTTGAGCTTGGTTTTTCTTTTTTGTCATGAATATGTCATAAGCATAGAAGAAAGTCATTTTGAAATTTCTACATAAATTTTATGTCTGCAAGTAAAAATGGACGTCCAACCAATCCTTTGAATTTCAGTCTGCTGCCTGTATAACATGTACCCTCTGCAAGGAAGGTCAGGTGCTGTTCAAGTTGCTCGACTGTAATTTTTTTTTTTTTTGAATCAACTGTATTTTGTTTTTTTTTATTGTTATTATTTTGTGATCTGAGTTGTATTTTTCATTTTGTTTCTAGTTTGAAATGGTTGAATCCAGTGATTGAAGGCTTGGATGTGCAGAGAGGTAAGTGAGCTTCCCATCTGGTCCCTCAAAGTTTTTGGTTCAATCATTGAGTGGCACAGTAAATATAGAACATATTGGTGACTGATTGATGTTAGTCTGTTTGGCTTTTAGTACTTAGGATAGATAAAGCTATTTGTGAGCTTAACAAATTGGGGGTGCCTGTCTCCATAGAAAGCCTAATATCATCTTTTTCTTCATGGACCACCTTCATATAACGCTGCTATCATGTGTGTGTGGTGCCTCATAGCATGCTTTGTCTGTTCATGCGCCCACTGGGATGGAAGGAGCCAGGGAGGCCCCCCTCCACGCCCATATTTAGAGAAATAAATCAATCTCTTATTCTTTTTTTATTTTTATTTATTTTTTTTTTTATCCGTGGGTGTCCGAGCCACCTTAGCCCCTTCTTATTGATGGAAGCATCATCGCACCTCATTAATTTTTTTTTTCTTCATGAAAAATATTTTAGAAGTTGCAAATGATCTTGAAATAACCGAATGCGGTTACGACCGAATACAATGTTGGTTGTAACTGGGAAACAGAAAGTAATGCAAATACTTAAACGTAAAGTATGCAGTAAAATAAATCAAACCACGACATCAGATATATTATCGCAGTTCGGTCCAAGATCTACGTCTGCGGGCCACGCCCATATGTAAAATTCACTGAGATAAAAGAGTTATAGATTTACACAACACCCGAACCAGTGATCCCTCACTAGGCTTGCAATACTATACCCTTCACCTTCACAATGGACTTTACGCAAGTCTCCCGTTACTTGCACAACGAGGCTCCCCTTACTGGAATACTCAAGCTCTCGATGGAATACAAGTCTCCCACTTGCACTGCGAGGCTCCCCCTCAATGGAACACTCAAGTCCCTTGGGGTTTGCAACTCGATAAAGAGCGAACAGAACATGTTCACTATACAAAGTAAATTGACCTAAATGGTGTACGAGACTCAATTACTTTGACAAATATATAGACCAATCTAGATTTCACAATCTTAACTAAACTAGTAAGATCTAATCAATCTCCATATCTAAATAACCACGTTCCTCCATGCTGACAATCAGCCGGTTGAGACAAGATCAAATCTTTAACTGTCTAATCCAGAAATCTTGTTGCAACCGTTTCGATCCACTGGTTGCAATTGCACATCATTATCCAAATCTCCAATTGTTTCGGGTCTGATTTCAAGCACATGTATCATGTGTTAGATTTGGATGACTCATTTACTGATAACATTAATTATAACAACTACAGTGACAAATCTAAGTTGTCGATATGATCACAACACTAATAGATCTTGTGCCCATATGGTCAAAATTTTTGCACGATACTGGGTGTCACAGTAGAATTCATCTTAATTAGGGTCAGATAGGTGAAGATATATGGTACCTTATATCAGGGGTTCATGTCTCCACTGAGGGCCTAATGTATGGCTGTCGTATTTGTCTAGCTTCATATCTATATAAGCTCATATCTAATATGCACATGGAATACAAATATAAACATGTATGTACTTTTCTTTGAAAAATGTTAGATTAACACTCATAACACACAATAGAAGTCACATTCTTCCGCCGAAGACCGTTTATGGATCTCGATGTGTATGCTTGAAGCTCTAATTGTATCTGACGGTTTTCAATGCGGTGTTGTGACTTTAGTGAGCTTGATGTGTCATTATAACGCTTCCCTTTCTTGCTATTTTCATGTGGACCACCATGAAATAATGCTGGTTTCATGTGTATGTATGTGGTGCCCCAAAGGATGCTTTGTCCGTTCATGCAAGTCAACTGGACGTCTGGAATGGAAGAAGCCTTCTCAGCACAATCTCCAAACACAAGTAAATAAATTTCTTTCTCCCTCTGATTTTTTTTGTCAAATCTTCTGGGCTTTGAAATTTAAGATTTTGTCTCAACAGCTTCGACCTCTTAAAACAACAACAACAAAGCCTCAATCCCAATATTTGGGCTCAACTATACGGATCAAACTTTTTTTTCCACTCCATTCGACGCCTTGATGACGTACTTTTAAAATCCTTAACCGAGAGGTACTTCGATCACATACCACACCTGTTAACTCCTTCACTTCTTTCGTCCGGCTGGAATTTGCGTAACATCACTCTCAATGTGACTATCTTTAACAAACCTTTTTAAGGGTTTGTTATTTCAAACCTATTCATGCTCTACTTAATTCTTCTTTTTTGTTCTTCTCCCTTGGTTTAGGCACCAAGTAAATTGACTTTCGGCATTTGCATATGTGGGCAAAGTGTCATGCACCTCGGAATGCGTCAGCTGTGTTCGAAGCATTAATTGCCACATAGGCGAGTGTAGTGGTGGGTGGTTTCATCAAGTAATTGTAGCATTGTCACGTTTAATTCGTTAATCAGGACAAAATGACCCGTGACGTGGGACCCGCAGCGCGATACGTGTCACTACTGAGGCATGGTGGCCGAGGTAAATGTTATATTTGTGTGTTGTATGCCTAGTGTATTGTATATGTGTAGACTACTAAGTCATTTCCGGGTATGCAAATACCGAGACGAGCGAGGACGCGTCTCGAGTCGCGTGTCGACGTGGGCCCGAGGTAGCAGCTCGTGGGTAAGTGTAACTAGTTCAATTATATTGCATAATAAAAATAAAAATAAAAAATGAATGAGATATTAACCACATCTAATATATATATATATATATATATATATATATATGGGCCAAAGTAAAGACAATATATATATCACTAGATATACATCTAGATACACACACACATCTCAAGAAAGGGTGTTAAGTATTGGTGTCACTTGAGAGTGACACAAGGGACAAGTGTTGAGAGCAAGTCCACTCGATGTGCCTCGAGATACGTGGGTGGGTTGAGATATGTGGATCACATTCAAGCCACCCAAATCATATAACTTTGGTCAAATGAAACAACAATTCAACCTTATCCCATTCTTTGGTCTCCAAAGGCGGTGGAGGAAAAATAAATAACAAAAACAGTAGAAAAGAAAGAGAAGGAAGAAAAAAAAAAAAACAGAGAGGAGGAAAAACGACCGGGAAGAAGGAGAAGGAGAAAGAGAGAGAGACCGACAGCTCGACGACGAGAACGCAATGTGAGTTTTCGTTGTTGTTGTGTGGCTTGTTGCTGTTGCAGTCGGTTGTTGTTGTGGTTCGAGGTGGCGAACTCGGACGAACTGCCATGGCAGTTCGTCTGAGCTCAAGGGACGGCAGGGGAGTCGTCTCCCCTGCACGAACCCAACTTGGGGTTGGGGATGGGAGGTAGCCTAGGTCGGGCAACCCCAAAAAAAAAAAAAAACCAAAGCACGAGTGCGCGCCGAGGAAAAGATGGCCTAGGTCGGCCCCGACCCGACCCGACCCGACCCGAGAGACTTGGGTCAGACCGACCCGGACCCACCCTAATAAAAAAAATATAAAAATAAAATAATATATATAAATTATTTAATTAAACTAAACTGATTATTAATAAAATAAATGCTAGAAAATAGAGAAAAGTATGAAAAAATTCAAGAAAATTTCGAAAAAATAGGGAAAAATATATTTGTGACTCAAATCAATAGAAATTCGATATTTCCATAAAAAGTGAAGAATTCGAAAGTCGATTGAGATATTATACCGGGGTTTTTACCTCGAAAAACGCGAAATCGGCAAATTGGTCTCGAATTTGATTTTGACCGATTTCGACCAATTTAGGAATTTTAAATAATTAAGCTTGAATCTGAATTGATAAATCGTCAACTGTTAGGACCGTAAATGAGCTATTACGGGGTATTGGGTGCGTACATCGACGCGACGAAAAGTCGGATAGCTTAGGAATTGTTGTGTGTATGTAAGTAAACTGATTGAGACAATTTACATTTCATTCCATTTATTTATTTATTCTCAGTTATTCGAACTGAATTGCGTTTGACATCCATATGCTATGACTTGTTCAGTTCTCATTTGATGGTGTTGCTCATAACATACTCTGTTATGTATATCATTGATTCCAATTCCTCTATTTTGTCATGTTGATTGTTGTGTATGAAAGTGTGACGGCCCCAGTTTCCCACAAACTGGGCCTCGCCCGGCCTAAGCCCACGTGGACCCCCGAACCAGCCTCGCAAGGTCAACGCAGACCTAGTCAGCCTTCCAATCCATCATTACAAATAAGTTCATAATTTTAAGTTAAGTTATTAGTATTTTTCAAGTTTTTACAATTTAGCGGAAGTAATTAATTATTGCTCGAGTGCAGATCTCGCACTCGATCCAACACAAGAATGCCGAGTCCAGGTAAGTAAAAGCCAGTAGGATCTAAACAATAATTCAAAACAAAATGAAGCAGTCTAAAAGTCATGCGGATAGAAAGAAAACTGTAAGAAATGCATGATAATAAGACTATAAAAACAATGAAAGTACAATGAGAAATGAGTGTCAAAGGAAACAATAGAGAGGTGCCCAAGTAGTCCAAGACCACCGAATGCGGGTGCCACAGGGTCGGGGTCAAGTGACTCGAGGTCATGGCCCCGGTTGCAAGCCTGCAACCACTCCAATCAGAGACACGAGTATGACTCATTTGGCCCTCAGACACTCATAAGTGGGTGGGAATTTCAAGAAAATGACACAATGCAACATCAATAAAATATAAGCTAAAATGAGCTACTGTGCATTTCCTAGGTGGTTTTACTTACCTCGAGAAATCACAAATCGTCCTCAAGACGTCCCGCTCACTCCTCGATATGCGCACCCGACACCCGACTATTGCCTCTTAAGTCCCTGGTGTCCATTTATACCATTTAAGGCTAAGTTACTTAAGTCATTCAAATCACTACTAAATTAGGTGAAGTAAACCTCACCATGGCCTTCAAAATCCATTTGAATCCATCGCTTCGTCGAAGTCACGCCGCCTTGTCCACCATTGTTGTCTCGTCGGGGATCGATCGGCCCGGCAACGCGCCACCACGCCGTTGCTCCACGTCGTTCCCCGCGTCGCTGCCGCCGCGCGCTTTCGCTCGGCTGCGCCGCTTTCGCTCTCTCCGGCGCCGCCGCTGCTGGAGCTCCGCCGCCGCTGCTGGAGCCGCGCCGCCGCTCGTCGTCGTCCCCACAACCGCGCCACCTCACGCGCCTCGCGCCGCCGCCGCCGATCTCTGTCGCGATCCCGCCATTCACCGCCGGCAGCCAACGCGCCACCGCGCTGCTTCGCTGCTGCTTTGTTCGCGATCTCCTTCGATGGCCCGTCGCTCGCGAGCCGCCGTCCGCGCTTCTTTGGTCTCCGCCATTGCTGCTGCTGCGCCTAGTCAAACTCTCGTCTCGCTTGGAGCCACCGTCCATGACCCACGCGTCGCCGCGAACCACCATCCGCGCGCATTGTCCGCCAGCTGCTGGAGCTCCGCCGCGAGCTCCACTGCGCGTCAGATCTCATTCTCTCTCCATCTCCTGCGTCTTCTCTCTCTCTCTCTCTCTCTCTCTCTTTTTTTTTTTTCTCTATCCCTCTCTTCGTTTCTCTCTGCCGTTTTTCTCTCTTTTCGTTTTTTTCAAATCAAATGTGTCCTCGAGATTCGTGCAACACGAATATCGAGGCAAACTCAATAATTTTACCTCTTTGTCCACCGCCTCTATGTTTGACCAAAATTGTCTCGAGTTTCGCAAATTGTGTATCTCGAGACACATCCAATGCATTTTGTTTAAGTGTTCAAACTATAGGCCAATGGATATTTATGTTAATGTGACCACATTAAAATCATAATGGTCACTTATTAAACCAACAATCAATCAATCTCCACCCCATAAGTCACTACATCGGTTCCACGTTGAAATGCGACTCGAGGCGAGTCCCCTTTTGTGTTTCGTCTCACCGAATTCCTCGCGTATACCAATTCGTAAAACAGCTCAACAATTAGCATTATAATCTCAAATTGGATATTCGGACATACAAATTCCGACGAGTGGATCCCACATACGACCCTGACCTGACACGTGGCACAAGTCAAATTTTCGGGCCGTTACAGAAAGTCAGTGATATAGCATGCTATTAGGTTAGTTTGTTTTGTTTTGACTCTAATCCTTTGTGCATTAGTATGCAATTGCGTACATTTCTTGGATTCTATTACCGAGTCATTATTGAAAATGAAAGTTGTTCTTGTGGTTATTGTCATTTGATGATAGAAATTCAGCTTTCATACGGGGGTCACTAGACTTTCCGGGATGTTAGGGAATTTCTCCACTACCTTGCATGACACACATGGTAACGTGCCTCGAACGGGGTAACCGGACCTCGGGGTTTGTTGGCGCAAGAATAACTTGGGTGAGCATGACGAGTTTTAAAACTCGGGTATGTTAGCAAGTATACATTCCGGTGACGACTAATTCACTTGGAATAGAAAAGGCGTAATCGTAAGTACGACCTTTTGAATTATTATGATATGGAGCTCAATTTGTAATGAAATGATATAAAGCAGAGCTCAAATTGTAGTGGACAGGCTGATGTGATGAAGATCACGGCCGACCGACCCTAATCCATTACTACTTAGCCTTGAGTCAGTTTCATATTTGGTTAACTCAAGTATCTCTTTGCATGATGTTTCTTTCAGCTATTTAAATTATGTCATTTGATACTTGTTGTCTGTTTGTGAATGTGGATCAATGTCTCTCAGTATTACTTAAATAATTTCATGTACTCACCATCTAGTTTGTGACGGTGGATGCAGATCAGCCGAGTAGCAGACTAGACAAAGAGAAGATTGGTGACTACCTCTAAGCCGGTGGAGGACTGCTACGACATATTTTTGTACGTTTTGTATTCTTTTGTATTACATATTTATGTATATGCTATTTTACTTTTTGGGTTGAGTGATATGAATATAGGACTAGACACATGTTGTATATACCACCATTTTTGTTTATATATGTATGTGATCTTTATTTCCTGGTTTTTCCACAATAGGTTAGGCCTTACGATTTAATGTCTACTAAATAAGACTTCCGCTGAATAACTTGTTAGAAAAAAAAAATAAAAAAATTTGTACCTTAACTCTGTTTTAGAGACAACCATAGGTTAGTCTCTAGAACTAGTTTGTTAACTTTAGGTGGTATCATAATTGGTAGGTGTTTAGGTGGTTAAATAAGGCTGACTAGTTCCTTGTTAGGTCCTCTAGGGGAGATTAGGGCTTAATTAAGGGATTAGGCTGGGCGGTGCCCTTATTTAGAGAAGGGGTCGTCACAGTTGGTATCAGAGCCATGGTTTAGAGACCTCGATGGTTTAAGGCCATATGATACCAACACAGTTGGTATCAAAGACAGCTTTAGAGAACTATATGGCTTAAGGCAATATGATACCAACACAACTACAATATGTAGTGAACGACCTACCTTGTTCAACTAGAAATAACTAAAAGATTTAAGTAATGTAGACGCTAGATAATATTAGTTAGTGGTGGAAAACCAGATGATCCTTGCCTAGATACTATTAGTTGGGAAGTGAGTGAAAGTGAGTTGGGGATTTGATATATCTATAAACATGTTAATTTTGTGATATGTATATATGCGTTATCAACGTAGTAGCTGATTCGCGTTCGTTATCCATTTGCAGTCAGAGATGGCGGATTCACGCGATAGCGGTGATGCTTGCGAATGGAATGCGGCGAATAAATTCCTCGATACCATCAACGAAAGATTTCCAGAGGCTTTCAGATCGAGTAGCTGCTCAGGGTCAGCAGTTGGCGAATTTCATTGCATTGATGACTTCCCGATTTGCTCCACCAGCACAGCCAGCTCAGACATCAGGTCATACTGCGACTATAGTACCGGCCGTAGTAGTGTCGATCGTACCTGCGACACCAATGCTACCAGCTCCAGCAGTAAAGATAGTGTCTACACCATCTTCCACACCCCCATCAGCTAGTTCGACAGCGGTAGTTCAGCTGGTGAAAGATTTCATCAGACTGAAACCGGTATACTTTGACGGTCAAAAAGATTTTGAGAAGATCGAGAAGTGGGTCTTGTCGTAGGAGAAGTTACATAGAGTCTTGCAGATTGATGATAGACTCAGAGCGGAGATCTCGTCGTACACCTTACAGCGAGACGCCGATGTGTGGTGGCGTGCAACGATAGCTGCTGAGGGAGAGTTTAAGTCTTGGGATGCCTTCAAGACTAAGTTCTATCAGCAGTAGTTCCCACCTGCGGTGATGAAGAGGTTGAGGAAGGAATTCATGAATCTGAGACAGGGAGCCGACGAGACATTGATGAGCTACCGAGACCGATACGGCTATCTGAGGCAGTTTGTCGGAGATCTTGTGAAGGAGGATGCCGATGATGTGTATCATTTTGGCGACGGACGGAGGCCGGATATTGGGTTTTATGTGGTCAGTTCAGGTGCCAGGACACTGGGGGAGATTTTTGAGCGTGCACTTGCTCACGAGACATATAATATGAGCCGAGTTATTGACGGGACACCCTTAGTACCCGCGATGACACCTGATCAAATGGCTGAGAGTGAGCGGAGGAGACAGAAGGGCAAATGACCGAGGAGATGAGATAAAGGTGTTCAGGGGGCAATTGTGCCTTATGTAGCATCTCCTACACCTTTGCAGACTATTGTGGGTAGACCTCCCGTACCACCACCAGTCAGATCTGCATTGCCAGCTCCTGCTACGTCTACTTTATCAGCTTTACCAGCACCACCAGCTCCACGTCGCAGCAAAGACGATGGTAGAGGCAGAGGCAGAGGTAGAGGACGAGGACGAGATAGTTCCAGACCAGGGTAGCGACAGACAATCACACAGGCCCAGGATCGGACGCAGGGTCAATCTAGAGTAGTTACTTGTTTTCGATGTGGCCAGGTTGGACATGTGATTCGAGACTGTCCACAGCCGGCGACAATGATTCCACCACAGCGTCGAGATGTTGTTCATGTGGTTGCACAGCCTGACGCAGACGCTACACAGAAACTCATTGAGGGTATGGTTTCCATTTGTGGTCTTCGTGCTTATGATTTATTTGATTCGGGTTCTACAGTTTCTTTCATTTCTGGTCGCATGGTCGGCATGTTAGGGTTGAAACCGATTAGTGTCGGAGTCCATTTGATTTTGAGTACTGTAGCTGGAGATAGAGTGTACCTTAATTCTCTTGTGGAGAAATGCCCAGTAGAGATCGACGGGGTCGAGTTACCTGCAGACTTCAGGGTGCTAGAGTTCCTAGAATTCGATGCGTTGCTAGGGATGGATTGGCTAGCATCATATCATGCTCATATCGACTGTTTTACAAAAACAGTGATATTTGATATTCCAGGGCGTCCATTGTTCATGTATAGCGGTAATACACCGAGAACCGAGAGCACTCGAGGTCGACTTGCGACTAGTGGGGAGATGGAGACTTTGGTATCGGTATATATCGTTGCAGAGAGTCATGGACCTAAACTTGAAGAGATTTCGATTGTGTGTGAGTTTCCGGATGTGTTTTCGGAAGACTTAGCTGGATTACCACCACCGAGGGAGATCGATTTCATTATTGAGTTGGTACGAAACCGATATCTATACCACCATACCGCATGGCTCCACGAGAATTGGAAGAATTGAGGAAACAATTGCAAGAATTGAGCGAGAAGGGATTCATCACACCTTTGATATCACCATGGGGAGCACCGGTCCTGTTTGTGTAGAAGAATGATGGTATATTGAGACTGTGTATTGATTACAGACAATTGAATAAGGTCACAGTCAAGAACAAGTATCATTTACCGCGTATTGACGACTTATTTGATCAGCTGAGAGGAGCGCAGTTTTTCTCCAAGATAGATCTACGATCAGGGTATCATCAGCCGAGGATCAGGGAAGATGATAGATACATAACAGCGTTCAGTACGAGGTATGGACACTATCAGTTCACAATCATGTTGATCGGTTTGACTAATGTTCCTGCCATGTTTATGGATTTAATGCACCGAGTGATGAGACCATTTCTTGACCGCTTTGTGATCGTGTTTATTGATGATATATTGGTGTACTCCAAGACTCGAGAAGATCACGAGCAGCATCTCCGGGAGACGTCGCAGACTTTGAGGTGCACAAACCATATGCCAAATTCAGTAAGTGTGAATTTTGGTTGTCTGAGGTCAGATTTTTGGGTCATGTTGTTGGAGCAGCAGGTATTGTTGTAGATCCAGCAAAGATTCAGTCAATTTTGGATTGGCCAGCGCCGACGTCAGTGACTGAGATTAGGAGTTTTCTGGGGTTAGCAGGCTATTACCGAAGGTTCGTGAAGGATTTTTCAAAGATCGCTTCACCAATGACTAAGTTGACCCAGAAAGACGTTAAGTTTCATTGGTCTGAGGAACGCGATGAGACATTTGCTCAACTGAAGAAATTGTTGACTACCGTACCAGTGCTGATATTGCCAAAGGCTGGAAAGGGTTTCACGGTGTACACAGATGCTTCTCATATGGGTTTAGGTTGTGCGTTGATGCAAGAGAAGGCAAAGTGGCATATGCATCAAGACAGTTGAAGATACATGAGAAGAATTATCCAACTCATGACTTAGGGTTAGCGGCAGTAGTGTTTGCTCTGAAGATATGAAGACATTATCTGTATGGAGAGAAGTTCACACTCTATACTGACCATAAGAGTTTGAAATATCTCTTCACACAGAAAGAGCTGAACATGATACAGCGCAAATGGTTAGAATTTTTGAAAGACTATGACTTTTCTCTGGAATATCATCCGGAAAAGCTAATGTCGTTGCAGATGCGCTGAGTAGGATTCCGACTGGAGATGCCGAGACGTTTTGTTGTTATATGACGCACGAGTATGGTTTACTCGAGGCGGCGGCGAGGCTGAGTCAGTCAGATATTTCTACCGACACGAAGGTACTGATTTGTGCTCAAGTGAGGCTTCAGACAGTGTCGATTCAGAGAGTGTCAAATGATCATAAAACTGACATTCTATATTCGAGATTCAGTGAGTTAGCCCAGAGTCCCGAGTGTGTTGACTGGACTGAGACAACATATCAGTGGCAGAGCTGAGAGATGAGATTCTTCAGGATTCACATCGTTCCCGGTTCACTGTTCATCCAGGAAGAACCAAAATGTACCATGATATGAAAAGATATTTTTGGTGGCCTAGGATGAAAGTGGACATATCAGAGTTTATCAGGAACTGTGGGATCTGCCAGCAGGTGAAGGCAGAGCATCGTAGACCTGGAGGATTACTACAGCCGCTTCTCATTCCGCGATGGAAGTAGGAAGACATAGCCATGAATTTCGTTCGATGACTGCCGATGACTGTTCATCGACATGATTCTATCTGGGTGATTATGGACAGATTGACGAAATCTGCTCATTTCATACCAGTGGCAGCTCATTGCATATTTGACCAGCTGAGTATATTGTTCGAGAGAGAGATCATCAGGCTGCATGGAGTACCTTTGACTATTACGTCAGACAAAGATTCTATGTATACGTTCAGGATGTGACGGAGTATGCAGGAGCAGTATGATACGCGCTTACAGTTTAACACAACCTTTCACCCTTAGACTGATGGGCGGACTGAGAGGTTGATTCAAAATCTCGAAGATATGCTCAGGGCGTGTGTACTTGAGTTTGGCGGATCGTGGGAAGAGTATTTACCGTTGTGTGAATTTGCATATAACAACAGTTATCAGGCAAGCATTGAAGTGACACCATTTGAGGCGTTATATGGCAGACCGTGTCGCTCACCATCTTGTTGGGCCGAGCCAGAAGATCAGGATTTATTAGGGTCTGAAATTGTTGTCGATCACACAGAAAATGTAAGACAGATTCGCTAGAAGCTTAAGGGAGCCCATGAGAGGCAAAAGAAGTATGCAGACATGTATCGCAGCGATCTCACATACTATGAGTGAGCTTTAATGTATCTAAAGGTTTCTCCTCGTAAGGGTCATCATCGATTTGGTTTGAAAGGCAAATTAGCACCGAGATTCATCGGGCCTTTCAAGATCAAGAAACGAGTTGGAAAGGTTGCATATGAGCTAGAATTACCTCCACATATGTCGGGAATTCATCCAGTGTTTCATATATCGATGCTTCAACTAGTTAAGTCAAAGGCAGGCGAAAAATCGACAGTGGATTTAAGTCAGATTGATTTGAGTAAAGATATCTCATATGAAGATCAACCAGTCCAGATCCTTGACCGAAGTGGTACATCAGTTGAGAAACAAGTCTATCCCGAAGGTATTAGTCAAGTGACAGTTTCATGGAGATTTAGAACTCACTTGGGAACGGGAAGATTATATGCGAGACAGATTTTCGTACCTCTTCGAGTCAGGTATTTTAAAATTTGTTTAGTTTAAGTTCGAGGACGAACTTCCTATTAGTTATGAAGTATTGTCACGACCCAAAAAACTAATGCACGTTAATTCGTTAATCGAACAAAATGACCGTGACGTGGGACCCGTAACGCGATACGTGTCACTACCGAGGCACGGTGGCCGAGGTAAATGTTATATTTGTGTGTTGTATACCTAATGTACTTGTATATATGTAGACTACTAAGTCATTTTCGGGTATCCAGATACAGAGACGAGCGGGGACGCGCCTCGAGACGCGTGCCAATATGGGCCCGAGGTAGCAGCTCGTGGGGTAAGTGTAACTAGTTCAATTATATTGCATAATAAAAATAAAAATGAATGAGATATTAACCACATCTAATATATATATATATATATATATATATATATATATATGGACATCGATTTCCCTAAAACCGCCCAAACCGCCCAAACCGTATGGTTTGGTTTTTAAAACTCGCGGTTTGGGGGCGGTTTGAAAAACTTGAAAACCGCGAAATCGCGGTTTGGTGGTGGTTTTCAATTCTAAAAAACCGCGGTTCACCAAACCAAACTGATGGTAATTTAGTAAATTTATTTAATTCAAATTTTAAAACCTTAACCAATATAAACAACTTAACCTTAACCAATATAAACAACAAATGTTTCATTTTTTCATCTCCATCTCAAGATCCTAAACATATTCGCCTCCACCAGTTGAGGCCATCCGTTGCTGCCTTCCACTAGTCGTCGTCACTCCCGCTTCCCACCAGTCGCCATCGCCATCTCCTACCAGTGATCTCTCACCGCCGCCTCCCACCACTTTTTTTTTTTTTAAAAAAAAAAACATGTAACAAGAAAAACCGCGAAACCAAACCGACCAAAACCTGCAAACCGCGGTTCGGTTTGGTTGCGGTTTTGGTGGTTCGCGGTTTGGTGGTTTTCACCACCAAACCGCGGTTTGCCCACCCCTAATATATATATATATATATATATATGTCAAAGTAAAGAAAATATATATATCACTAGATATACATCTAGATACATACACGCATCTCAAGAAAGGGTGTTAAGTATTAGTGTCACTTAAGAGTGACACAAGGGACAAGTGTTGAGAGCAAGTCCACCCGATGTGCCTCGGATACGTGGGTGGGTTGAGATGTGTGGCTCACATTCAAGCCACCCAAATCATATAACTTTGGTCAAATGAAACAACAATTCAACCTTATCCCATTCTTTGGTCTCCAAAGGCGGTGCAACAACAACAACAACAACATAGCCTCGGTCCCAAATTAACTGGGTCGGCTACATGGATCAAACTTTTCCATTGTGCTCGATTAAGTGCAATTGATGGTGAGCTTTTCAAACCATTCAAATCTCTCCTAATTAATGCATCCCATGTTAACTTTGGTCTGCCCCTACCTCGTCGAATTTCTACAGTTTCTATTGAGTCAAATTTTCTAGTTGGGGCATTTGTAGGCCGTCTTTGTAGGTGACCAAACCACCGCAACCGCCCTTCCCTAATCTTTGTATCAATTGGTGCTACTCCTACTTGTCTTTAAATTTCTATATTTCTTATTCTATCTTTACGAGTTTTACCACACATCCGCCTAAGCATCATCATTTCTGCTACGTTAATTTTATAGCAGTTCGTCCGAGCTCAAGGGACGGCAGGGGAGTCGTCTCCCCTGCACGAACCCAACTTTGGGTTAGGGATGGACGGCCAACCCTAGTGAAAAAAAAACCAGAGCACGAAGTGCGCTGGTGAGGGGGGTAGCCGGATCGGATCCCCCATACGAGTCCTGGCCGGGCCGGGCCGACCCGACTCGAGAGGACCGGGTCAGACCGACCCGGGTCCGCTTGGACCGAGTCGGGTTGACCCGACCCACCCTAATAAAAAAATATAAATAAAATAAAATAATATCTATCATATATATAAAAACACGAATCACAAATTTTTGAGTGGTAATGAAATTTACCTATTTGCCCATATTTCTTTTTTTTTCATCTCCAAATTAACATTTTCTTTTGTCTCCAAATCAAACTCTAACTCCTTATCAATCCGCCACACGTTTTTTTTTCTTTATCTCCAAATCAATCCCGAACTCCGTCTCATCAATCTAATACACGGTTTTCTCTTTCTCTCAGTCTTCAATCGATCACTCGCTCGTGTTTCGGACGAAGTCCTTCTCATCAATCCAATACACAAACTCTTTCTCATCAATCCAATACACGAGACAGAGAGGTTGATAAATTGAGGGAAACTTCTAAATTGGAGTGTGCACTTGTTTACGGGGCAAATCGGTTTATACGAACATTGTATATGTTGAAAGCTTGAATTGCATGCTACCATTTGATACGTTTTAAGGGGTGCATACCACTCGGTCATCGTCCAACAAATTGTGTATATTCGTCTTCATCATTCTCACCCAAACCCTCATTGTTCTTCCTCATATATATATCTCTCGGTTGGAGATCAAATTCAATGAGAGCCGTGAGTGTTGGTGGCGTTGTTGAAGAACAGTTGAAGACGAGATAATATTTCAATTTTTGATTTCAGTGATTATGGGACTGGTTTTGTCTATGAATTCGAAATTGGAATTGGGAGGGGTTGTTGTGGTTGGTTGTTGATTGTGTGATGAAGAGAGGAGAAGGTTCGGTTATATATATATAAACAATGAAGAAGAGAGAAACCGAGTGGGAGAAGAAGAACAGTTGAAGGTGTTGGGGGAGGGAACAAACCCAAAACCCAGAAGAAATTTGAATAAAAAAAATTATGATTAATCATGTGAAAAAAAAAAAAGGTATCTAAAGCTTTAATCCCGACTAATTCAATTATTTACATTCATAATTTCAAAGTTATCATTTCTATCTATAGAGTTTGAGGTAAAGATTGAACTTTATGAACAATTCTACTAATCTCCACAAGCAAGTGTTCACAAATTGATGGGTCAAACCACTTGTGTATTTTTTTTCCTTGTTTCCTTTTTTTTTTTTTGAGGAAGTAATTTCCTAACATGACTAGCTTGTTTTTTCATTCACATCTTATCTCAATCACATTAGAGAATATTGATAAGCTAAAAAAGGTACTTGTATTTCTAATTTTAAAATTTTAATTACAATTTTGAATTTTATTAATAAATTCTTAGAAATTAATTCCCGCGTAGCACGTCTTGAAACTAGTATATATATATATATTTAATTATTTAATTAAATTAAACTGATTATTAATAAAATAAATGCCAGAAAATAGAGAAAAGTATGGAAAAATTTAGGAAAATTCCGAAGAAAAAGGGAAAAATATATTTGTGACTCAAATCAATAGAAATTCGATATATCCATAAAAAGTGAAGAATTCGGAAGTCGGTTGAGACGTTATACCGGGGTTTTACCTCGAAACACGCAAAATCGGCAAATTGGTCTCGAATTCGATTTTGACCGATTTCGACCAATTTAAAAATTTTAAATGATTAAGCTTGAATCAGAATTGATAAATTGTCAAATGTTAGGACCGTAAAGGAGCTATTACTGGGTATTGGGTGCGTACATCGACGCGACGAAAAGCCGGATAGCTTAAGAATTGATGTGTGTATGTAAGTAAACTGATTGAGACATTTATTTACATTTCATTCCATTTATTTATTTATTCTCAGTTATTCGAACTGAATTGCCTTTGACATCCATATGCTATGACTTGTTCAGTTCTCATTTGATGATATTGCTCATAGCATACTCTGTTATGTATATCATTGATTTCAATTCCTCTATTTTGTCTTGTTGATTGTTGTGTATGAAAGTCAGTGATATAACATGTTATTAGGTTAGTTTGTTTTGTTTTGGCTCTAATCCTTTGTGCATTAGTATGCAGTTACATTTATTGGATTCTATTACCGAGTCATTATTGAAAATGAAAGTGGTTCTTGTGGTTATGGTCATTTGATGATAGAAATTCAGCTTTCATACGGGGTCACTAGACTTTTCGGGATGTTAGGGAATTTATCCACTACCTTGCATGACACACGGGGTAACGCGCCTCGAACGGGGTAACCGGACCTCGGGGTTTGTTGGCGCAAGAATAACTTGGGTGAGCATGTACGAATTTTAAAACTCGGGTATGTTAGCAAGTATACATTCCGGTGACGACTAATTCACTTGGAATAGAAAAGGCGTAATCGTAAGTACGACCTTTTGAATTATTATGATATGGAGCTCAATTTGTAATGAAATGATATAGAGCATAGCTCAAATTGTAGTGGACAGGCTGATGTGATGAAGATCACGGCCGACCGACCATAATCCATTACTACTTAGTCTTGAGTCGAGTTTCATATTTGGTTAACTCAAGTATTTCTTTGCATGATGTTTCTTTCAGCATAGTTGCTATTTAAATTATGTCATTTGATACTTGTTGCCTGTTTGGGGAATGTGGATCAATGTCTCTCAGTATTACTTAAATAATTTCATGTACTCACCGTCTAGTTTGTGACGGTGGGTGCAGATCAGCCGAGTAGCAGACTAGACAAAGAGAAGATTGGTGACTACCTCTGAGCCGGTGGAGGACTGCTACGACATATTTTTGTACGTTTTGTATTCTTTTGTATTACATTTTTATGTATATGCTATTTTGCCTTTTGGGTTGAGTGATAGGAATATAGGACTAGACACATGTTGTATATATCACCATTTTTGTTTATATATGCATGTGATCTCTATTTCCTGATTTTTCCACAATAGGTTAGGCCTTAGGATTTAATGTCCACTAAATAAGACTTTCGCTGAATAACTTGTTAGAAATAAAAAATAAAAAAATTTGTACCTTAATTTTGTTTTAGAGACAACCATAGATTAGTCTGTAGAACTAGTTAATTTGTTAACTGTAGGTGATATCATAATTAATAGGTGTTTAGGTGGTTAAATAAGGTTGACTAGTTCCTTGTTAGGTCCTCTATGAGAGATTATGGCTTAATTAAGGGATTAAGCTGGGCGGTGCCCTTATTTGGAGAAGGGGTCGTAACAAGCATGTCCCTAGCATTATTACTTCCACACATGTGAGTGGTTAGATGAGTCTCAAACACTAGACTTAATTGCTTTGGTACCATAATTTTTCGCTTTTCCTACAAGTGTGCCCTACCACTTATTTTTATTGATTTGGCATGATCAGACTCAGAGAGGACATGTTTGTGACATTTGCTTGACCTTGGTTTTGATGTAGACCTAGGCATGCTTGTGGAAGGTAGGAAATATCACTGTGCGCACTAGAAACTTTGACATATAGTCGGAAAATTGTCCTAGCTAGCGGTCCCTCTAAAGCCAAATTATTATGACGGACTACAGATTTTTGTAGTGTTACTTTGAAAGCTTTGTTAAAAACCGAAATAATTGTGACATTGATAGTTGCCAATTTTTCAAGGAAAATGTTTGTGTAGTTACATGCAATTGCTACACAGCTGCCTTGATGTTTGCATCATGATTTCAAATAACTCTCACAAAACTCCAGTAGCAAAAACAGGTCGCTCGATCAATATTTCAATCTCTAAATAGGTATGTGACTTTATTCATGAGCATTTTTCTTGGCAAACGAGGTGCACTAGCAACTAGTTCGAAAGAGTTTTCATGACAAGGCCTATAATGGCCGTGGTGGTGCATGTCCCTTTCACATTGGCCCCCAATTAGATCTTGTGCTTCTTCTAAATATTACAAGTTGTCTGACTTGAATTATATTCATCCGACCATTATGATCTAAACGGATATAGAACAACAAACCTGGATTTGGAACCCAAAAATATCTGCAAATTGCTACCACTTGATTGGTTCAGAAAAAGAAAGATCAATGGGCAGGATATGATGAGATTTGAGGGGCACTATTATATGGATATTGGGACTCTATGTTTCCTATTTTTCGATCATATAATGTGTTGATAATCAATGATCATCGAAGGTACGTACAGTTTGATGTTAGAGAATAATCTATCAAAATTTCATTTCATTATCAACTAATTAATAAAAATCAATTCGTACACATTTTTTTAAATAAAATCACTAAAGTTAAGATATTATGCACTTCACGACAAAGTTAATCTTTTCTTCATTTTTAAAGTGAGTTAGCACTGTTAATGATACAGACATTGCAATTACTTCTTTTTTTTTAAATGAAAGCATCCTTAATTAGCAACGGATCCTCTCTCTATATATGCCTATGGACTACTTAGTGGATTTCTCAATTAATTGATTGAACAAAAATTGCTACATTGGCATCTAACAGCGACATCAAACACACCAAAGCCCTTTCTTTATGTACGTAAGATGTGTTTCGAATTACACAAATCACGCCCCTTGTGGCTCTCTCAGTTAGAGTTATAGTGCTCATCTTGTTATTATTGCATCAAGCCCCTTGTGGGCGCTATAGTCAATTATTTGATGATCACCAAGTAGATCTTTACTTCTAACTAATGTGTCATTTTTGCCAACCACGCTTGTAACGCGGTGGAAAAGGCATCCTGCTACGTACCTCATTGAGGTTGGGTGATTGATTCTCAAAAAAAAAAAAAACTAATGTGCCGTTTTTAAATACATACACGGAAATTAAAATGAAAAGTAATTGGGTGATATACTTTTGACACTTACCTTTGATACACAATTGTTGTGGTCCTTTGATTTTGCATCGAGATATGTGTGTACATGTTTCGAAGTGTATTTAAAGAACTTCAAACAATTGCATTTCCAATTAAAATATATATGTTATAAATTGGATGACCCTTTAACCAAACTTATGAATGATCACATTGTCAAGCATGACTCTCACATTGAATTGTAACATCAAGTATGACTTCTACATTGAATGTAACTTGTACACTCTACATAACTTGTATTCAACTCCAATATATAATCACTTGTCTATGTATTGTCATGTAACTTGTAATCTTGTATGACATGAGACTTTGGTGTAACTTGCACACTTTGTGTAAGTACTTACTCTCATCATAACTAAGGGCCTATATAAGGGGGTTCCTTCACTTGTAAAAAACACACCAATGTTGGAATGGAAATCTCTACATTTCTCAACTCTAGCTCTCATTTCTCTCCTCTTCTCTCTCTTCTTCTTGTTTATGCTTCTATCTTAAGTCTCTAGCTTTAACTTAAGTTCTAGTTGGCTTACAACTTAGTTTATTTCACTAGAACAATTTTATACTTAATAGAGGTTTTAAAACCCCTTTAAAGTGTTATTAAATAACACCTAATTGATAAGTTTTAAGTTTCTGTAATACGTGTATTAAAAATTAAAACATAACATTTTCACACGACAATTACACATTTTTAATAGGGGTTTACAAAAGCAAAAATGTATATATATACATTTCTGACATCTATAACACATTTCTTGCAGTAGTAGCATACTCCAAGTCTCCAACGTTGTATAAATTCAAAATTCTAGGCACATACAACATGAAAATGAAATAGCGGCGGCAGCAGCAGCAGTAGCAGTAGTAGTAGAGAGCGTGTGTGTTTGTATATGGGGTTGTCATTAATTAATGCTGGTGACCGTCGGTCCCCCTACCCCTCTTATTCGTCTCCATCTTCTTAAAGAATCTCTATCTGCATTTGAAAGCTCGCCTTGTGGTCTAGATGCTTTCGTACCCTCTCATCTCTTTTTACTTTTCATACCTATAATACACTTAATTATATATATAGTTGTGCTTAGTATAATATATATGAGTGAGAGAGTGGTAGCTAGCTAGCTACTCAAATAATTCACTATGTCATCACTCATGGACTCAGCTGCAGTAGTTGTGAAGGTTATTAGCAATAATAATATTAACAAGCACTACATGAACATGAACATGAACCATGGAGATTATGAGATGATAAGGTGGTTCGAGGAGATGGCGGAGAACGCAGCCAGGGTGCAGGCGCAGACGCTTCGACGCATCATCGAACTGAACCGCGGGACTGACTACTTGAAAAAATGGTTGGGAGACATCGATGTTGAAGAGATGCTGGAGACTTCAACTGATGATGAACTTCAATCTATTTACACTTCTTTGGTCCCTCTCTCTTCTCATTCAGATATAGAGCCTTATTTGCTGAGAATTGCTGATGGGGACTCCTCTCCTCTTCTCACTCAAGACCCCATCACCACTCTCTCTCTAAGGTATATACATACATTATATGCCTTTTTTGTTTTCTTTAACATAATTAAGATTACTCCAACTGTCCGATGGAGTCCAGACCCAGAGTAGTCAGAGTAATCCAAACACCGACCATATATATAAATTGTGTTTTTCATCTCCATTTTTTTTTCCATATGATGTTTTTTTTTTTTTTTTTTTTTTTTTTTTTACTTCTTAGGAAGTAGACTTGTAGGGAAAGTGAATTTTGCTATATATTGTTTCTTTTTATTTTATTTTATTTTTTTTATTTCTTTATTTGAGAGCAAAAAAAAAATGAAAGTACTGTCATCTCCTCATCATGTACTTTCAGGAAAGGGTAAAGAGAGTGAATGTTGTAGCTAGTGAAAAAGAGATTCACTGTTTCATTTGGGTGAATGAGCTGTATATTGGCAGAAGATGCAGTATTGTCATTGGGTTAGTTTGGGGAATGAACTTTTATATTAATCATGCATGCATGATATGTACTTCATCCATTATTAAGAGATCAATCTTTATTTTCTGCAAAGAAATTGATAGTAAGTGAATTAAGTTAAGTATCTCTTAATTATTAAGTAGTTGTTTCTAATTCATTAATTGTCGATTTGCAGTTCTGGAACTACTGAGGGAAGGCAAAAGTATGTGCCCTTCACCCGCCACAGCTCTCAAACTACCCTTCAGACTTTTAGATTGGCAGCTGCTTATAGATCAAGGTATGCATATTTAATTATAACTTCATCAACTAAAAAACTAAGTATTATTGTTTTGCTCTCTCGTATACTAACAAAAAGGGGCACAAACGTAAGGTCGGATGCATATTTGAAAAAAACTGTGCAATACACGTCGAAATATGTGCACATACCATGAAATTGCACGGTTTTCAAACAAGTGCAAGACTTAAATTAGCGTTATATGACTTTAATGTCAAAAAATAATTATTTACTGCATAGTTAAAGAGTAAAAATATTTCATAATGTTGATAAGAATTAATATTTGTTGTTGTTGATTATAATTTGCATGTGAAATGTTGGGTTTTTTTAGGGTATACCCAATCAAACCAGGTGGGAGGATACTTGAATTCATTTATAGCAGCAAAACATTCAAGACTAAAGGAGGCCTAACTGTTGGGACTGCTACAAGCCACTACTTTGCAAGTGAGGAGTTCAAAATAAAGCAGAGAAAAACCAAGTCCTTCACGTGTAGCCCACAAGAAGTGATTTCAGGTGGAGATTACAAGCAATCCACTTATTGTCATCTCCTCTTAGGCCTTGTCTTCACTGATCAAGTTGAGTTCATCACCTCAACATTCGCTTATAGTTTAGTCCAAGCCTTCACTTCATTTGAAGAGTTATGGGAAGACATTTGTGAGGACATAAGAGAGGGCACTTTAAACTCAAAAAGGGTCACATTGCCTAATATGAGGAAAGCAGTATTGGAAATATTGTCTCCAAATCCATCTTTGAGTTCAAGAATTGAAGAGAAATGCAAAATGTTGGAAGCGTCGAATTGGGAGTTGTTGATACCAACTCTGTGGCCTAATGCCAAGTACATGTATTCGATATCTACAGGATCGATGCAGCCATACTTGAAGAAGTTGAAGCACTATGCAGGGGATTTAGCTATCGTTTGTGCTGATTATGGATCTACAGAGAGCTGGATTGGTGTGAATATTGACCCTTGTAATCCTCCTGAAAAGGTTACTTTCGCCGTAGTGCCCACATTTTCTTACTTTGAATTCATACCTCTCTATAGACCAAAAGAACAATCTGGTGGGTATGCCATTGATGATTTTATAGAAGGTGAAGCTGTGCCACTTTCCCAAGTTGAGGTTGGCCAACCATATGAAGTTGTCCTCACCACCTACACAGGTCAGCCTCTCTCTCATATTTTCCTTAATAAATTCTCTCTCTCTCTCTCTCTCTCTATACAAAAAGTTAATGAATATATATAATGATAATTGAATTAATGAAACTAAACACTAGCTTTCTTTTGAGCTACCCACTTGGTTTTAATGGAAGTAAACATGATAATGTATGTTTTACTTTAGTGAAAGAAAAACAATATCTGTTTAACATTTGTTCAATATACATAATAGTTTCTCTAAGCATGCATGTAAAGTTATAACTACATAATGTCTGATGCCATTCATATCATAGTTACTTTATTTTCTTTTCTTTTTTTGGGTGGTAGGTGATTGTTATAAGTTGTTTGATTCTGTTAATTGACATACTTGAATTGCATGTAGGCTTGTAATTTATATCTTTTTGTCAAATGATATTGACATCAAAAGCATATCTCCAAAGCCAAATCAAACTTGATTCAATCGTTATATTCTTTCACTATTATCTTATCTCTAGCTAGTCATTTCTGTATGTCTGTATGCATTTATCCAATGGGCCAAACCCCATTTGTCTATATTCTCAAATTGCACTCAATGAGTAGTTCCCATCAAGTTTGAAAGATCACTAACTAACAACCATAAAATGATTCTGTTTCTTCTCTTTAGCCACAGTGCACCGTCCAAACCACAACTCATTTTAAAAGGACTGTACCTTTAGAAGCCAAGAAATATCAAGTATTGCTATAGATAATGTCAAAAGAGTTCCCCCACTAAAAAGATAAAAGTTGATTGGACATGCAGTTGATAATATACACAAACTTGCTTTCATTTTATGTGGTCTTAATGATACCTTCATTATACAGCAAACCTCTAGGTCTTTTTCAATGCATATACCTCTAGTACTCTCATTCAAGGAAAATGCCAATGAAACGCATTATGCCCCATGTAAAACCATCAAATTTACCTGAAGTTGCGGCCATACACATCTCGAGGTGCATAACACCGTAATTAGGGAGGAGTAACGCGTTCTGAAACCTTTTTTTGATAAGAAAGAAATCACATCTTGCCTTCAGTGGGGCTCGAACCTCCAAGGCCCAAACCCCTTACACAATTATCTCATATCATACACCACTTGGTTGGTGTTTTGAAACTAATTTTCCTATACTGATTTTGCAGGGCTTTACAGATACAGACTAGGAGATGTGGTGGAGGTAGCTGATTTTTACAAGGCAACACCAAAACTGAACTTTATATGCAGGAGAAAGTTAATCCTAACTGTAAATATAGACAAGAACACTGAGAGGGACCTACAACTTGTGGTGGAAAAAGGGTCACAATTGCTCATGAGGCAGTGCAAAGCAGAGATAGTTGACTTCACAAGCCATGCCAATGTGGCTCACCAACCAGGGCACTATGTGATATATTGGGAAATCAAAGGTGAAGCAGAAGAGAGAGTGCTTGGTGAGTGTTGTAGTGAGATGGACTGGTCTTTTGTGGATCATGGATATGTGGTGTCTAGAAGGACTAAGTCAATTGGGCCATTAGAGTTGTGCATAGTTGAGAGAGGAACATTTAAGAAGATTTTGGATTATTATGTTGGAAATGGAGCAGCTATGAGCCAGTTTAAGACACCTAGGTGCACAACCAACCAAATGTTGTTGAAGATTCTTAATCTTTGTGCTGTTAAAAGGTTTAGAAGCTCTGCTTATGAGGGTTGATGTGAAGTTGATGATGATCACCCGAACATGTATGCCTTTTCCATTGCGCTATAGACGAGGTTGGCGATCAAGTTGTAAGGTATTGTCTTGATTTGTATTTGATCAAGTTCATACTAAGCTTGCTTAAAATTAAAATATATGTTGAGTAAGCTTGAGTTTGTTTGAGTCTAAAAATTTTAAAAAGCTAGACGTGATTGAAATGGTATCGAGCCCTGGGAATGGAAATATCAACAAAAGATTCAATTACGGGGAGCGATTCAGGCTGGGCAAATTCATAATAGTCGGATAGTTCGAATATCTGATGACTTAAATAATAAGAAAAGAAAAGAAAGGAATCTTCTCTACTCTCTAGTCTAATTACCTGCTCCCCTCTAAAACACAATTGGTTGATCTATAATTATATCAATGATTGTAAATCACATCATGATTATTGATAATAACTAAGTAATAGTACTTGGTATTGGTAGAAATCAAATAATTGACACCACCACCACTAGCTCTTCCCAAGAGGAAACTATGAAAAACAGTGGTAGTTGCATAGAAGTTGTAATTGCACTCTTTGCAAATATGTTATCAAACTCATTTACGAGTACACCAATTAAGAAAGAAAAGAAGCTAAAACCATTGTAGTTGAAAAAGTGAGGCTAATGGTGAGGGTACCCACTTTAGACACCGACTTTGGGCACCTATCAGTCGGGCACCATTCCATACACATCGAACGCGTATTTTGAAGTGTATCGACGGTGCATGATCTGTTAGGTGTCCAAAATCGATGTCTAAAATGTATTTTGAGGTGTATCGACTGTACATAACTATTAGAGCATCTCCAATGGTAACATGGATTTAGACCATGCATTGGTATCACATCATAGATGTGGAGAAGAGTGTCTATTTTATGTGACACTAGATAAACATTCACCTCTTAAAATGATCTTCAATGGTAATGTGGATTTAGACTATGGATTGATGAGTTGACACTTTTATTTTCAATTTTCATAATATTAATAAAAACTTGAAAAAAATAAAAATTTAAAAGAATTAATAATGTTGACGTGATCAGTTTACCACAATGTCTAAAAAAAGACATCCCTCCACTTTTATTTCATGCTACATATGATGAACATTATGAATTCATGGTCTCATTAAAGAGCATTTTTTGGATTGAATGTAGATTATATCTTAAGCGGATCTATTTTCACCTTAATTCATGATCTCATTAGAGATGCTTTTAGGTGTACCTTAGCTTCCAAAAAAGAGGGCCGCTAAGGGCACCCCACCTATTAATGAAGGCACCCAAGCAATGTGGGCACAAATTGATTTACCTGGGCACCCGAAAATTAAACCCAAAATACCAAAAATACCCCTAGTGCAAAAACCCTTACACCCCACCACCACTACCACCACTACCGCCACCACCACCGCCACCACCATCACCGAACCCCGAGCACCCGACCACCCCCACCACCACCTTCACCGAACCCCGAGCACCCCACCACCTTCACCGAACTCATGTGCAAGAACCCATTTAGTTTGAATCGACCAAAGAGAGGAATCTCCAAAATCGTGTTTTCCGTGTCTCGCCTTGTGTTTCTCCTTTGGTTTACGCTTTTTGAGGTTCGTAGGGTCGTGGTGTGAGCCGATTTCGTCTCCAAGTTAGGGTTCGGTTGAATAGTTAAAGAAATGAGAATTCGCGGTTCTCGCCACACAGCCGAGATCGTGCTAGCACAGCCTCGCCTCGCATGGCCGAGACAGAAGCTGCGCTGGGAACTGAAGTCTCGCCACAAAGGCCTAAGAGTTCACAAAGTGTCGCGCTTACGCATGGCCGAAAGTACTCTAGTTCTCTCGCCGAGACATGACGAGAGCTACAATTAGTGGTAGGTAATGTGGTGTCTGGTGGTGTACAATCGAGAATGTGCTCATACTCCTGGTTGTACACCGGCGTACCATACCGTGACCTAAGTACACCTCTCGGCCTTTAGACCGAGACATCACCATACATCTCTGGCCCCGCGAGGCCGATACAATCGCGCACCCGCACAAAAACTTCTCCCAACCGCATAAAAAACACAAAAAATCTGCAAAATTACCTCAAGGACGACTTCATCCGGCACCGAAGCATTACAATCCTCCATTATATAGTGGAAACAACTTCGGATTTGAAGAAATTACCAAACCCTACGTTGACAAACAAATCATCATTTTCACCGTTTTCCACAACTAAACAGCTTCTAATAAACTATCATATGGTTGTCAAACATTGTTTACTCATTGTCGATGATGTCAATCCGCAAGAATCGATAAAAAGTCGACAAACGCGTGTGGATTTGTGGTTCAACCTTGTGGTGGGGTGCCTTTTTTCTTTGTCAAAATGATTTGTGAGGTTTGAATCACTATATATACAAGGGCAAAATAGTCTTTTCCACTTTTGCTGAAATTTTTACAAAAACTTTGGGTGCCTTCATTAAATGGTGGGGTGCCCTTAGCGGCCCTCCCAAAAAAGTAGAGGAGACAAAGATGTAAGAAGCATGTGATGCGTAGGAAATGAGGAAACTTGTGGCGCGAGGTCTACTAATAACGTGATGAGCATGCGGTGCGTACCATCAAAATGAAGGCCTCGTACGGCGCAGTACAAGTTCAAGGGTATCAAAAGAGTATATTATTTTTTTGAATTATTGCAAGTACATCCCATCTAACTAGTCCCACGGGCCTAATCATACGGGTATTCAGACATTTTGTATGATTAGCCTTTCGAGCTATAAATTGCATAAAGTGATCATTGGTGGCCCGTCGTTTAGTTGTCGTGAGGAATCGAAATCAATCTCGTGCACCTAATTCGCACAACCTCGTCTTCGTACTTACCACTAGGTCACACTCGTCCGAGTTAAGACCTCAGTACTATTTGATGAGAGATCCATACTTATGCGCTTCTTTATAAGTCACACTTAACTGATGTCGGATAATACTTCAGCCCACGCATCTTCAACACGAAGAACGTAGAATCATAGTGCTAGTTCATATAACTAAGCATTACAAAACCTTTTCCTTTATAACCGAGATCTCAAATTAAGGGAGAAGGGACACGTGTTATTTTATTTGACGCCTGATTTCAAAACAATATTTCTTAAATTTAAGCTTTGCATGACAATGTGAGATAAATTGAAGAGATTCATATAAAAATAGACTTAACATAACTTCGATGCATTATTTAAGAGATTATGGAGGCACAATATACTATATAGAATTGGGCCTGAACATTAGTGTACAGTGAACAGTGTGACATATATAACATGTTCTCTAATTTTAGATGTCATGATTTGGACTTTAAATATGGAATCCAGTCATAAAGGTCCAATCCCTTCTTTTACAACCCAAATGAGTAGAAAAGAAAGAACAATAACATTTTTGTACTTTTCTTTGGGAAAATTGATTCCACCTTTGGAAATCTTGTTCTTTTTTGAGAAATAAAGGCGAGCTCCATAAAGTTGTATTACAAACACATTTTTTCTTGTACCATTTTTGAAAATGAAATCAACAAATCAATCCATAAACCATGAGAAAAGACAAGACAATGAATGAGACACCAAAACCTCTCATGCCACCGATCAAACCAACCAACATTCTTAGGTTTCACCTCCACCCCCCACCAAGCCCACACAAAATGTCACATTATATCACTTAGTCCCCTCCGTCACTTCACCCCTATAACTTCACACCTCCCCCACATCTCCAAGCCCTTCCCTCACCACCACAATGAGCTCCCAAGTCTCTCCTCGGCCGCGAAATGCCGCCGTCGGAGCCCCTACTTATCGAATAATTGCCTCATTTCGTTCGAAACTGTCATCCATCGCCGCTGCCGCCACCGTGTCCAATTGGGTCGGGTCTTTCGACCCGAAAACCAACAAATGGACCCGAATATCTCAAATTCCTTACCTCTTACATAACCAATTCCTAAAGTGCTTCTTCATGGCCTCAATCAACCACTACTTATACATCATAGGTGGTCGCCTTTGTGAAAAACAACTCGTCGCGCACGACGTGAATCCCGAGGTGTCAGAGATCGACATTGAAGTACTACGAACCGTGATCCGCCTCGATCTTCGCACCAACACTTGGCAAACTTGCGCGCCACTCAGCACCCCTCGTTTCGACTTTGCCTGCACCGTCAGCCACGGAAAAATCTACGTGGCAGGCGGGCTACAGTCCACGTTGGCACCCGCTATAGGAACATCATCTGCTGAGGTGTACAATCCTGAGACCGACACGTGGACGCCCCTCCCTGAAATGCACTTCTTAAGGTACAAGTGTGTGGGGCTGACGTGGCGGGGAAAAGTCCACGTGGTGGGCGGGTTCGCAGAGAGAAGCGGATCGGACCCAAACCCGTACGGTGGGTTGGAGCGGAGCTCCGCCGAGGTATTCGACCCGAACACACACGACTCGAAGTGGGACCTGATGGTGAACATGTGGCGGCTCGACGTGCCACCTAATCAAATCGTTGTGGTGGGGGACCGGTTATTGAGCTCCGGGGACTGCCTGAACGCGTGGAAAGGACACGTGGAGGAGTATGACGCGAACATGAAGATATGGAACGTAATCGAGAGGTCGTCGGTCGAAGGAACGAAAGGTCACGATGGGCCGATCATGATGATGATGATCTCGGGGAAGGATGAGACGTCGTATCAACGGCTGTACATGACTATGGCTGCGATAGGGACACAGTTGTACTTTCTTGCTGGGTACAAGGTTAATAACGAGAGAAGGGTCTCGGTGGTACATGTTTTTGACACTTTGGCGAGTGACAACGCATGGAGGAGCTATCAAGTGAGTGAAGATCAAGAAGAAGAAGATGATGAAGGAGAGGAGATGATGAGTTGTGAGAGAGAGCTGTGTGGGCATTGTTGTGTTGTTCAACTCTAGTAAATATTAATAATTAATTACTTGGATTAATTGATTTTAATTCCCATATATAGTATCAAATGTTAAGTACGTAGGTAAATTCATCAAAAAAATATTATAACTAGGTAAAATGAACGTAGCAGAAATGAGTATGCTTAGGTGGATGTGTGGTATGACTCGTGAAGATAGAATAAGAAATATAGAAATTCAAATACAAGTAAGAGTAGCACCAATTGATACAAAGATTAGGGAAGGGCGGTTGCGGTGGTTTGGTCACCTGCAAAGACGGCTTACAAATGCTCCAACTAAAAAACTTGACTCAATAGGGTCAGACCAAAGTTAACATGTGATACATTAATTATGAGGGATTTGAATGGTTTGAAAACTCACCATCAATCGCACTTAATCGAGCACAATGGAAAAGTTTGATCCATGTAGCCGACCTCATTTAATTTGAGATCGACTGAGGCTATGTTGTTCTCGTTGTTGTTGAATGCACATTTTCAATGCATACAATGAAGACTATTGACTTTCTAGTTATATGAATAATAATATTTTAGTATATTGGATAACTCTCCATGACCTTTCATGTTTATCAACCTATTAGGTTTAGCTAGATAGGAGAAAATTAAGAAATAAAAAATCTTGTAACAACAACATTAACCAAGCCTCAATTCCTAATTATTAGGTCGACACCTACATGGATCAAATGATTTCACTCGGCAATATTAATTTAAATTAAGCATTGAATCATATATTGATGATGTGATTTCTTAATCCTTTAAGTTCTTCATATTAATACAGCTCTAAGTTACCTTGATAAAAAAAAAAAAAAAAAAAAAACTAGTGCTATGAAATTTGCTTTAGGTGTTTTTTCTAGACGATTATATTTTAAAGTGAATCATCTATTTGCCAAATTCATCAAATCAATTCCACAATTACATTGTTTTCTAAAAAAAGTTTATTAATACAATTGCTTGGAATAGTAAATAGACTCAATAGAGAAAGTGCATGTTATTGTAACTCATAAACAACACGTACATGTCTATGTCAAAATTCTTACAGTCGCGCCGCACACGCATACGTAAGCACGTGGATGTCCTCCTCCGCTAGCACCGATACCGTCCCAACTTAATCACTTTCAACTTTTATAGGTGTAAGGTTTTATCTTAAAATGCATCGGTACTAATTAGTACCATGTTAAATTTTCATGAATACGGCACATTATCTGCAAGCGGCCCGCCCACGACACTTCTTTTTGCGAGCCTATAATCTCCGCAAGATCGATATTGTCCTCAACTTAACCACCTTAAACTCTTAGGTATGGAGTTTTATCTCAAAAGGTCTCGGTACTAGTTAAGGAGAGATCATCACTAATATACTTCTTCACAAAGTTTCATTTAATCGATGCGGGACTATTATTTCGGTCCACAAGTCTCAACACTCCACTTTGGATCGAAATCCATCTAAGGGGGTTTTTTTCGATAGGTTTCAAATCGAAACGTGGGCTCTAATATCATGATAAAATTCTCTCGGCCGCGCTGCACTCACATGCGGCTAGCGGATCTCCCGCCAATACTATCTTCAACTTAACCACCTTCAACTCATAGGTGTGAAGTTTTAACTTAAAATGCCTCGATACTAATTGGAGGAGTTAATTACTTATATACTTCATTTCGAAGTTTCATTTAATTGATACGAGACTAACTTTTAATCATACATCTTTAATAGTCTATGTGTCGTATATTCACAGTATGCTAATAGATGCGCGTCGTCTTTGGGTCAAGTTTTTTAAGCTACAAAACTATTTTCCTAGAGATGTCATACTCTCAACATTACAACAATTAATGTAGGCCGTCGATTACTATTTGATTCTGCAAGTGGACCCATCTTGGAAGCACACATTGAAAATTACGGCCTTGACAACGTACCCCACCATCAAAAGAAGCGATTATAAAGAAGAAGCCGAAGACCAGCTCAAAAGCAGCCAAAAGGTCTCATTCACGTGACCCACGCTACGTCGCACGTGCCTTCAGACCCTCTCTCCTCCTTCGCTCACTTCGCCCCTCACACACTCCACCACACGTGTGTCATCTGACCACCCGCTTTAATGAGCAGACCATTTTGACCCCTGCACACGCGTGACTCCTGACACCTGACCTGATCCCCCCAATCACCACGACTTTTGACCCATCCTTCAACGGCCCAGATCTCATCTCATTTCACATTCAATATCGCCCGTTGGATTTACAGACAATTCGGTGATTCGAAGACCATCCGGTGGGCCCAGGGCCATGAAAAAAAAGGCCGACACGTAAAGCTGACATGTCGGACGTGGTTACAATGCGAAGCGTGTAATAGGTGCTTTAGTGCTTTTTTCATTCCCGACCGCGCCAACTCACGCCACGTGTCTGGTCCATTCGGGGTCTCGACTGAGAGGGACACGTGGAGGGTTGTGAACTGACGTGGGACCACTGTTATTGGGATGGGAGACACCGTCCATGTGACGGTGGATCACAACAGGTCTCGTTTTGGTTACGTGTATGCCACGTCACTTCATGTGGGCTTCGTGGTTAAGCTGCCAAGTCATCGCGGGGCTGCCATGTGGGGCCCACGCAACCTTATTGGTTTTCCTTCCTCCATGACCATGTTGTTGGATTGTTTGGTTCCACGATTCACGTTTTTCTCACGTGGATGAGTACTTATAAAAAGTTGAAAACCAAATAAAAAGAAAGTAATGAAAATTAGTAAATTACGATTACTTTGAAAATTATAAATAGTTTTGAATACTAGAATAATAAATTTTAAAGAAAAAAATATAAATAGTAGAAACTTCTTTTTAGTATCACTTTGGCGAGAAGTATAAGCAATCGTTACATCAAACAAGCTTGTTGTTGGATACCAAAGCTCCTTTTCTTTTTAAGTTATACTTCGATAATGTAAACAAATATTTATAAAACACAAAAAAAAGGTAGTTAAAGAGATGCTTTTGAGAATTACTGTAATTTTAGTAGTTTTATATAAGTAATTTAATGTCACCTCAGCAGCACTTAAATATACACCAAAGTACTGATCCCTCAGCAATAGCTAAACATCCCATGTGTGTTGGCTATTCTGGTTGGCGTGTAGGTTCGTTTTTGCAGTAACATTTCCTTGTTGACTTGGTCAAAAGAGAGTCAAGGTTGACAGGACAAAATAGCTACTTTTTTAACTGACATTTCTTCTTCTTAAACCGTGCAATGTACGGTTATTCATTTGTGCATAAAAACGTAAAGACTTCCTAAATTATTGAGCCTCATTAATCAAAGCATTATAGATTATACTTTTCCGTGTGTTAGTAAACTAGCAATGTGTAGAGAAACATATTGAGCCAAGCCAAGGAGGGCATCGAACTTTATCAGTAAAAAAAAACTTGAAAACGTTTGATCAAAAAGCGGTTGTACTTTCAATTCTTTCCTTCTCGAAATCAGTACTAGTCAGGGCAAGGCTTTGAATGTCCAAGTAGAGCTTATATGTAGAGCGGCACGAGTCTCTCATTCTTTAACCAAAGGTCTTTAGTTCAAACCCTCGGAATAAAAAAAACTCTAAACTCTCGACCAGTGTTTGTTGCTTTTGTAGTATGTCCTTCCCTCCACCACATCGGAATTAGTCGGGGCAAAGCTCTGAATACCTTAATAATAATTTAAAATAAAAATATATAAATTAGGAATGTGTAGAGAAACATATTGGGCCAAGTAGACCATGTTGTAGACAGGCCCACTCAAAGATTAAGGCCCATGAAAATTAAATATTTGGTTGGATTAGATAACAAAAGCAGAGAGAGAGAGAGAGAGATTACAAAGAGCTTTGATTTCAACTTCACACACACAAATAGAGAGAGAGAGAGAGAGAGAGGACAGAGTATAATCCAAGTTGTTCTCTCTTTATCTCTGAATCATAAGAAGTGTGTAGTAGCAGCAGCAGCACCAGCACCATATAGTTGTTCACATGAGCCCTTTAAAAGGCCTTTGTAGTATATAGACCCATCACATCTTCTGAGCTCATCTGAAGCTGTTCATCTTCCCAAAAAAACACCAAAGACTGCCTTTTTCGAGTCCTTCAATTGCAAATTCGTGAAGAGAAATACAAAAACCAAAGTGGGTGGATATCCATTTTGGTTGGTTTTGTTGTTGTTGATGAACAAGTAATAGCTAGCTAGTGAAGAATCATGGGAGGGCATAATTGGAATTTGCAACCAACAGGGGCTCCTTTGTTGGCACAACAGAGAGAGGAAGAGGAGCATTGGAGGCATTTTGACAACTCTGTCAACGCCGTGTCTTTTGGGTTTGTGGCCACTGCGATTTTGATATCTATGTTTCTCATTATGGCCATTTTTGAGAGGTTCTTCAGGCCTAGATCGACGGCTGTCATGCCCCCTGGTGATGGGAATCACACGGATCTCGAGGCCCATCTCGGGTTCAATGGAAAACTTGCCCACCCTTCTCCCAAAGTAAGCTTAACTCTATCTCATCTTCTCCATTTTTTTTTTATCATTACAAGTTTACGAAGAGCAACCATCTGTCCATTTTTGTCTCAATTACAAGCTTATTGACGTTTAATGGACGGACTAGCCTAACTAATTATATTCTCACTTATAAGCGGATGGGCCTAATTAATTATATTAGACCTATAAAATTTAGGTGTGTCCCAATAAATCTATAGACCTTAAGTGACCATGAGGGCATTTTTTCTAGGCATTGTGAGAGTTCCATGAATTGAAATCATTATCTTCTGAGTCACTCTATTCAGGTTCAGATATGGATTTCTGGGATTTGTTCCTTGTCTTGTTCTAAGAAATTCAATATATAAATATTGTATGATTTTTAAGATAAATATTTTTTTTTTTCATGAATGGTTTGGTCGGACTTAATATAGTCAATAAAAAATCAAGTTCTTTGTAATGTCAAAATTGCCCTTCAACTAATAATATGTACTATTTGATTGTGTGTTGTGTATTGTATTGGTGAATTTATGGAATTTTTAGATATAATTTTTTTAAAAAAAATTTCAAGAATGGTTTGATTGAACTTAAAATTAATAAAAAATCAAAATTTTTAATGTCAGAAATGCCCATCAATTAATAATATGTATGCGTTTGTGTGACTGTATTGTACTGTTGAATTTATAGAAATTTTTATGAGGACTGTCCTGCGTTGATTGCATTTTTTCATCAGACACTGTTGTCTTTTCCTTCTTCAATTGTCACTTTCTATTCATGTTGTACAGTACTTGAAATGTCATGTTATGAACCATCTTCTTATCCATTTTTTCAAGTTTTATTACATAGGAATTGCCTTGGCTATAGTGTGCCTAACAAAATAGGGGAAGGCATAGCTTATATGATTTTACTTGTCAAGAGAACAGTTTTGAGTGACATGAACACAAGTCTCACAAATGGATGAACATTGAACAGACCCTAAACATTTATGCCTAGGCCTTTCCGTTGTTCACATCAAGACCAACATTGATTAGTTGAGACTTAAAAACTTTGTGTCTCCCTAGCAAACATAACACCAGACAAGAAATGCTCATTGACCATCTGTTGCCCTTCTCTTGTACAATATCTCAGCTAAGTGTACCAGCTGTGTATGTTGGTTGTGAATAGTGGACCCAAATGTTAGCACCACATGTGCTGTTATATGGAACTCTTAACTCATCACATTGAATACAACAACTATAAAATCTTGTTTACTCTTTCTATGATAAAGAAAAGTTCATAGCTTATTCCAAATCCAAAGGTGATTAATTGGGAATAGCTTAAGAAATTCACTGTGATCCAATGTAGCGTAACGCTAATCAAAACAATGGCCTAGCTTATAGACTCCTATTCTTAATCCCGAAATTCTTATGCTCGATTATCGATAATTTTTTCTATTAATATTGGTTCTTTCTCAAAGAAAAAACTATGATGTGAATATTCCAACTTGCCCAGGCTGCAAAATCATGATGGATTAGGTTCTGGAATTCAGAATAAAGTTTTTATGCTCTACTAAATTTCCCTACAAAATTAACCCTTATTAATTAGGCTTTTTTTGCGCTATAGTTGAGCTAATCATCATTGTGATCGAAATGTTCCTACTAAGTTAAAAGGAAAATTTTATAGGACCGCAATTAGGCCAGCTATGCTCTATGGAAGTGAATGTTGGGCGGTAAAGCAACAACAATTACATAAAATGAATGTAGCAGAAATGAGGATGCTTAGGTGGATGTGTGGTAAAACTCGTAAAGATAGAATAAGAAATATAGAAATTCAAAGACAAGTAGGAGTAGCACCAATTGATACAAAGATTAGAGAAGGGCGGTTGCGGTGGTTTGGTCACCTGCAAAGACGGCCTACAAATGCCCCAACTAGAAAACTTGACTCAATAGAAACTGTAGAAATTCACGAGGTAGGGGCAGACCAAAGTTAACATGGGATACATTAATTAAGAGGGATTTGAATGGTTTGGAAAGCTCACCATCAATTGCACTTAATCGAGCACAATGAAAAAGTTTGATCCATGTAGCCGACCCCAGTTAATTTGGGACTGAGGCTATGTTGTTGTTGTTGTTGTTGTTGTAGTTGAGCTAATCATCGGCGTAGTTTTGTATTATAAGCGTTGATAATAAGATAAGTGACCTGGTTCAATGTAGGGAGTCTACATAGCACAAGCAATTCACATGCTAGCCATGACTATCAATCCCTATGATTCTCAAACCACTGCAAAGATCCTGTCTTTCACTTGCCCTACATTTGCTTTATGAGAAAATACTAATGTAATGGCTCCTTTATTCCAGTTTCTATATAATATGAGCCTTCTTTTCTTTGAGATGCTTATTCTAGTCTTCTTTCCCATCTTTTGTATATAGTATGGCATTTGTAGTGAAGTAGTTGTAGGTGCTAGTTTTTTAGTTTAATAGTAGTCCATTGCTTCTATAATGAGCAATTCTAGCTGGCCAAAGGTACCTGCATTTACACTCTTTGAGAGGTCATCAGGAGTGAAGCCATCTGTGAATTATCCCTAAAAGATGAGCATGTCTGCCTTGGGCAAGGCTTGTGTTCTCATCTAACTTGACTGCCCTTTAACAGTTTTGTTTTTTTGATATCCGTGAGTGTCACTAATCTCGTGGGAGTTAATTAGTTGGGCGCTCCAACCCCATGACCTGGAAGAAACCAAAAGGGTTTAATGTAGTTACCGCGATTAAAATCCACAACCTTTGACTCAGTTAGAGCTATGATTGCTCATCTCGTCACACTCCTTCGGAGCTATTAGCTGAAATAGTTGTTGATTCTAATAAACCTGTGCAGATGGTATACTATACAATTTATGGTTCAATGTAGTTGCAGAGTTAAAAGTAGCCAAATTTACAAAAGATCTTGACTTGGTTGCATGCACCACAAAAGATGTGCAAGTGCGACATGTGATTAAAGTTTGTGAGCAAACCCATGTTCAGAATATACAAAGCTATTTCATTGTTCTCAAGTTCTGTGCACTTCTCTAATATATTACTTGGTTTAAGTGCAAGTCAAGACCTATACAAACAAATAGACAAAATGTATTTCTAATAGGGTATGTTGACATAAAATATATCAGTATAGTGTCACCCTCACTGCATAAAAAAACTCAAAGTCAAAATTCTTTTGTTAGTTATTTACTTATTGTGCATACATTCTGCCATTCAGTCTCTTATAGTACAACCATGTTATATATGGTTGCTTTATGTCTTTTTTGAATTGAATCCTTTGCAGGTATCAGTATATGCAAGAGGAGTATCAGTGCTGATGCCAGGAGAAGAAGTCCCAACCTACATTGCACACCCAGCTCCAGTGCCTTGCCCTCCCGACCGCGTTTCATGGCCGCCTCCCCTGCGGCACGGTCCTTTTACCACACCGGCACTTCAATCGCGTAACTCGTGACGCGAACTCGGCATGACTAAGGGAGGATTTGACATGAGACACATCCATTTGTTGAACCTAGTCCCATAGAAGCAGCTATGTGATGCCTTGAAATTTTCAGCTCAAAATCTCTTAGTGATATAGTAAGTATGTTGGGCAGGATAACTTGTGTGGCAAATCATGTTCTTAATAGATTTTTGTAGCTGTTTCTCATGGGCCTGGCCATTCATCTTGTGTTTTAGTTGTTTTCTTCTCTTTATGGATGTAAAAATGGGAGAAATTTGAATAGATGTAATTGTTTTCCTGAACAACATGCAAGAGAAAATAACTGTGAATCCCTCTCTAGCTCTTTCAAGTTTTTCTAATGAGTCCCTATAGACTACCATTTTGATTTTTTATTTTTCTCTCCTCACATGACATTCAGTAGTAACCACGATGACTATTCATGAGATTTGAAACTGAAACCACTACAACAAAGTGGGTCTATAACAACACTTTTTTGCCAACACTAATAAAAAATGTCTTCAAATTTTAATTTTAGAGACACATGATATATAAGTGTTGTCAAGTTTAAAATTTTGAGACGCTTTAACATACAAGTGTCTCCAAATTAAGGACACTTGATATTAAAACGTCGTCAAATTCAAATCTCGAGACGTATAATGTACAAGTGTCTCAAAATTAAGGACACTTGTTAAAAAATGTTGTCAAATTTAAAATTTGGAGACACTAATTTAGAAGTGTTGTCAAGTTTTAATTCTAAAGACACATAATTTATAAGTGTTGCTAAAATTAAAAATGAGGACACAAACAATAAGTGTTGTCAATTTCAATATTTAAAGACACATAATTTACATGTGTTGTTAAGTTTTAAATTTAAAGACACATAATTTACAAGTGTTGTTAAATTTCAAATCTAAGGACACATAATTTACAAGTGTTGTTAGACTTTAAATATAAAGACACATAATTTAGAAGTGTTGTTAGACTTTAAATTTAAGGACATATAATTTACTAGTGTTGTTAAGTTTTAGATTTAAAGACACATAATTTACAAGTGTTGTTAAATTTCAAATTTAAGGACACATAATTTACAAGTGTTGTTAGACTTTAAATATAAAGACACATAATTTAGAAGTGTTGTTAGACTTTAAATTTAAGGACATATAATTTACTAGTGTTGTTAAGTTTTAGATTTAAAGACACATAATTTACAAGTGTTGTTAAATTTCAAATTTAAGGACACATAATTTACAAGTGTTGTTAGACTTTAAATATAAAGACACATAATTTAGAAGTGTTGTTAGACTTTAAATTTAAGGACATATAATTTACTAGTGTTGTTAAGTTTTAGATTTAAAGACATTTAATTTACAAGTGTTGTTAAATTTCAAATTTAAGGACACATAATTTACAAGTGTTGTTAGACTTTAAATATAAAGACACATAACTTAGAAGTGTTGTTAGACTTTAAATTTAAGGACATATAATTTACTAGTGTTGTTAAGTTTTAAATTTAAAGACACATAATTTACAAGTGTTGTTAGATTTTAAATTTCAGAGACATAATTTACAAGTGTTGTTAGGTTTCAAATCTAATGACACATAATTTACAAGTGTTGTTAACTTTTAAATCTAAAGACACATAATTTACAAGTGTTGTTAAATTTTAAATCTAAAGACACATAATTTACTAGTGTTGTTAAGTTTCAAATTTAAGAACAATTTACAAGTGTTATTAAATCTCAAATCTAATGAAACATAATTTACAAACGTTGGTAAATTTTAAATCAAAATTTGTCATTAAAGTTAGTGTAACGACCCGAGAATTTGACTTGTGCCACGTGTCGTCGTGGTCGATGCTGGATTCACTCGTAGGAATACGTATGTCCGAATATACAATTTGAGATTTAATGCTAATTGTTGAGTCGCTTTTACGAGTTGATATACGCGAGAAATTCAGTGGAGCCGAAATACGAACGGGACGCGCTCGAGTCGCGTGTCGACGTGGAACCGAGGTAGTGGCTTATGGGGTTGAGATTGATTGATCGTTGGTTTAATAAGTTGTCATTGTGATTTTAATGTGGTCACATTAACGTAAATATCCATTGACCTATAGTTTGAACACGTAAACATAATGCATTGATGTGTCTCAAATACGCAATTTGCGAGACTCGAGACAATTTTGGCGAAACTTAGACGCGGTAGACAAAGATGTGAAATTATTAGATTGACTCGTAATTCGTGTTGCACGAATCTCGAGGACACATTTTAGTTCAAAAACAAAATAAAAAAAAGAAAATAAAAAGAGAGAATCGGATAAAAGAAGAGAGGAGAGGAGAGAGAGACGACCAAAAGAGAGAGAGAGAAGTGATGGAGCTCGGCAGTTCCGGCGGTGAACCAGCAGCCGCGGTTCATCGTCGCGGACGAGCGGCGCGGCACTAGCGAGGCCGCGGACGCGCGGCAGCAGCGGTGGCGACGTCTCAGCAGCGGCGGACGGCGGGATCAGCAGCAGTGCGGCGCGGCGCGGCGCGGCGACTCAGGCGGCGGCAGGCTGTGGAAGAGCAGCAGCGGCGCAGCAGCTGAGATGGCCGGCAGAGGCGGCGCGGCGCGGCGGCGGAGCTGGCCGGCAGCGGCGGCGATCGGCAGGACAGCGGTCATCAATCGATTGTAAGAAAGTTTGATGTTTCAAAGTAGAGATATTCGATTTTTGTTATTTCTCGCTTCGAAATTGATTTGCACTGCCATTTGAAGATTTCTCGCGTAGGGATTTGAAGCTCTCTCGCACATAATCAATCGATTTCAAGCTCGCGCAACTCGCCAATCGATTTCAAGCTCGCGCAACTCGCCAATCGATTTCAAGCTCGTGCAACCGAATCGTCAATCGATCCATTTGATGAAGCTATCTATGTTATTCATTAGGTCTCGGATCTCTCGTGGTCTTCAGTCTCTGATTCATGGATCGAAGATCCCTTATTTAAGCCTCTTTGCTCTTGACTTGGTCATTCTTTAGCAGATTTGAGTTTGATTTCCGAGCTCCCTTTCTAATCATGCCTTTTGTGGTTTAGTAATGGAGAAACAGTGGTGCATTGCATAGCTTAAACTCATTTATGGCGAAAAAGTTAGTATTAATCAGGTTATTCTTCCTTTGATTCCATATCAGATCAAATTTTTTTTATGTATTTTCCTTCTCATTCATTAAGTATGTCTCAATATTGGTTTTTGTTGCAGTTGGATATGATTCTTCTCGATCGTGCGTATTCCTTCTTTTCACATACTCATAAGGTACTTCTGCTGTTAGTATCCTGATTGTTACTCTGATTCTGGTATGATTGTAGAAATCACATCTGCTAATTTTTGAACTTGTTAAAGTGGTTTCCATATGATTTTTATGTAACTGTTCTTCTGTTCTTAACTTCTTATTGAGGATAAAATGTTGCTTAGATAAAAGAACCATATTTTTTTTTAAAATTGTGAATGTTAATGATCAAATCTTTCATTTGAGCAAAAAAACAAATTGAATCATGTTATTCAGCTTCCCCTATACAACCTTTTCCGTGAGATGCGCTTGTCTGTCAAAAATTGTTTATGATTCATTTTGATGTACATCTATAATAGAGTTTTGAGATTTATAGGCTTCTAATCAATAGAATAAGTTCTTGTCTCTGTTTAGCACATAGAAGTTAGTTTCTTACTTGAGGGTGAGATGGCTCGCTTCCTATCTACCACTTATCGCTATCATTTATTTTGGATGTATATTTCAAAAAATTTCAAGTATCATCCGGAAACACTTCACTCAAAGCAAACGTCTACATGAATTATAAATTTAAATCACACATTCATCATGATTATCATATTCCAAGTAAGAAAAAAAAAAAACAGATTCCTGCATTGCCAATGAATTTTTGTGTAAAGCATTGATAATCAAGTTAAATGTACTCTTATACGTAAAGAAAAATTTATTTGATTAGATGTACGTCAATTGTAAATTTGATCAATTCAAGAAAAACATCTCAATGATTTCATAAACTAAAGAAAATTTTAAATTTATCTATAAATGAGAAGTATTTCAAATTCATTCAAATTCCTAAAATCCTTATAAAATAATCCTAATGAAAAAAATTACTTAAAAAATGGTAGAGGTTAGAGAGAAGGACAGGGAGAGGAAGGGAAACAATGACGAAGAAGAACACACTCACAATCATAGACTTGACTTGGTTGCATGTTGCTAGAAGGAATGTTGAAGAGGTCACAAAGTTGTTGGATAAGCCCGCAAAGGAGATGCTGGAGGGAGCGGGGGTGGGGTTTAGAGAGGGTCAGTGTTAGGCTTTTTGCATGATGTGTTGGTATATGAAAGAAGAACCTTCTAATTTTTACAAAATTAGTTTTGCTTTTTAAAAAATTATTTCAAAGGACATTACTTGCCTAGGCATTGTAGGTGATGCCTTGCAATCACTGTTGTGAAGTTACCTTAAGCAATTGATAATTTGAGATTTTGAATGGAGGGTGTAGACCATAGTATATCTTTCCCATTAACATTTTGTGTTTTATGCTTTAGAAGTCTTAAGAAGAGGAAACTACTTTTCTTAGTGAAGATATTCATCAATTCAAAATTATTTTGATATTGCTTTTACTTGCATACACGATTCGTATCTAACAATTGTACCCATTTTCCTTGTAAAACATTAGGTCTCACTAAAGTGTTAAAGTTGCCTCGCATTCACATTATAATATTGCTCTCTATTTGTACCGTTTACCACTTGCTCGTTGTATGTGCAAAGAAGTGACCGAAGCCTCGTGGAAAGTTGCCATAGTAATTAGATTTGTTTGTTTACCACCCTTTTTATCCTTTTTTTTATTTCTTATATCTCTCGATTTAACGACCGTCCGTTGATGAATGACAAAGAAGGATGGATTTCTTATTGTTGCATGTATCTTGTTAACTCGTAAATCGTTTTACTTTCTCGATAAATGTCACCGCTTTGGTACTTCTTTTATCCCCGTCCCTCGTTGCTTTCTAATGTAAGTTTTGAAGAGATAAATATGCTTTCATTTAGATCAAAGTTTCATTAGACTTTCCTAAGTTTCTCGTATTTGGATGAAATTTCACCGTTTTTACTTTTTGATTAAGTTTCCTCCAATGCGAGGAATTGAAATTTTGGGCGAGATTGAATTTATGATTCATGGTCTGACGAATTTAATTAATCAAGCCAAATCTAGGAATATTTTGCCTTGTTACTTTTTTGGTGGTTCTGGTCTTTTTGTTAGCTATCATATTTATTTAGTCAACAAATTGATTAGAAAGGTGGCAATTTTATGACTAAATACACGATGCTTGTTTTGCAAAAGGAATGATCTCTCTTGGTGCACTGTGGAGGAGAGTGATGATCGATCACCCTAGTAACAAGGATATGGTGGATATAGTAAATTCTTGTATCATAATCTGGAGTTGGTGGCAAGAAAGCTCGTAGGTATGATAATTTTTATTTTTATTTTTTTAACTTAATATTAAATATCTGTGATACTAATTTTTATACTCGTCTTAAAACTTATGAAAAAGTTAATTCTCGCTCTTCACATGGATATGGTGGTCTCAGCTTTCTTGGTCGATTCTCGTGATAGTTGACATTTTCAAGTTATAGAGATTTTAGCCATATATGTATGTCTAGTAATTAATATATCATTTTTATTGGTTTGGAGAGTTTACAATTTGACTCGAGGCTTGTTTGGTATTACATTGCTTATTGTTAAGTGGAGAGATGTTCATGAAAATTACATATATGTGTTTATGTATGTTAGTTTGCCCAATTCATTATGCATATTGAAAAGGTGGTTTATGATGATATTGACTACCTCATGATTTTGACTCGTATATATATTGATTTAATTGTGTTTGTGTTGATTTTGTTTGTTTTGCAGTTGTAGAAAAGTGTTGAAAAGAGGAGCATATCAATTCAAAAATATCATCTTATACTTTTGCTTTGCATAGTTAGAAGTTTCTATCTTTTTAGTTACATGTTGATATCATTGTAAGTAAAAATATATTTTTGAGAATGTATTGTAATTCTCTTTTGAATTGAAAAATAATTGGAAAATATATAAATTGTTTTCATTTGTCTTTCTTTATGTTTGTTTTTATAATTACAAATAATAATAATAATAATAATAATAATAATAATAATAATAATATTGCTAATTTGGAGACATTAAGTACACAAGTGTTGTCAATTTAAGGACATTAAGTGTGTAAATGTTGCTAATTTGGAGACATTAAGTGCACAAATGTTGTCAATTTAAAGACACTAAATGTGTAAGAGTTGCTAATTTGGAGACATTAAATGCACAAGTGTTGTCAATTTAAGGACACTAAGTGTTTAAGGGTTGCTAATTTGGAGACATTAAGTGCACAAATGTTGTCAATTTAAAGACACTAAATATGAATGCGTTGTCAACTTAGAGACATTAAGTGCACATGCGTTGTTAATTTAGAGACACTATGTGCACATGCGTTGTTAATTTGGAGACACTAAGTGTACATGCGTTGTCAATTTAGAGACACTAAGTGTACATGAGTTGTCAACTTAGAGACATTAAGTGCACAAGTGTTGTCAATTTAAGGACGCTAAACTTACAAGTGTCCTTAATTTAGGGATGCATATATAAATAGTGTAAATTAGAGACACATAAGAAATAAATGTCCTAAAATTAAAGACACATAAACAACAAGCGTCCCTAGTTTAACGACGCTTATAACAAAAGTGTCTTAAATAAATGTTACCAACGCATATATTTTGTGTCGTAAAAAAATGGGGCGACATCACTTTTACCAACACAAGTGGCAACACTTTATGATGCGTCGGTAAAATTTTTAGAGACGCTAATTAATGTCGTTAAATGAGTAAATTAATGTCGCTAAACACATAATGTTTTGTAGTGAACTGTTTTATCCACAAGAATCAAAATGGTGACTTTTTTTGGGGTCTAAACTACTCGGTATTCGGACTATCTGACTACTTCAAATTCTCTCGAGTCGTGCATTATATAGGTGGGGGAGCTTCCAATTAACGTTGGTGTTTTCATTCTTAGGAATCGAACTCGAGTCACTAGTTAAGGGACAACAATTTGCTTCTAGTTGAGTCAACCAACCGTTGGTCAAAATCGAGAATTCGCTTAAGAGAAAAATCAAGTCCTCTAATGTGGAACATTATATACATTACACTACATAGGCATTTCCAAGTTTGGATAAATGAGGACTTTGAAACCCATAAGGGAGGTTTCAAGTCTATTTTTCATGCTTGAAAATAGGGAAGGAGATCTCAAGTTCATTTTTTGTTCATGAAAATAAGGAAGGAAGGGTTGCGATAGATTGACAACTAGTAAAAAAAATTTGTTACTTTTTTATGAATGAACTAAATAAATGAGATAAACATTGAGATATTAATTACCACCTAGCAATATGCTACGATATAGTCTAAGTGTAGTGAAAAATGAGCAATGGCGTATTTCACATTTGATTTAAAAAATTATGCCATCAATTGCACTAAATCACGGGCAATAAAAAAGTCTGAATCATACGAACCGGTCCTAACTAAATTGAGATTGAGATTAGATTGTTGAATCAAACCAATCAAGGCACTGTCGAAGGTGCCACGTGGAAAGTAAAAGTGGGCCTACTGATATCGATTATCTCAACTTTTTCTGAATTTCAAAAAAAAAAAAACTCATTTTGTCTACAAATGAGAAAAAAAGGAATTTTAGAAAAAGTGATAAATTATTGTCTTTCACTGTGCATTGGCGGGAAGGGCCACCATCTCTCTTTACCAGCCAAATCAATGTACATCATCAATAATGATAATAAAGCCACGATATCAAATTAATTGACGTCGAATCAAACACTTTTGTTGCACTCGATTATCTGCAATTGAATCATTTATAATCAATATATCTCAAGTTAACTTCGACGTGTAAATCGTCGAATTTCTTTAATTTTTATTGAGTCAGAATTTTTTAATTAAAATTGACATTTATAGTTTTTTAACCGCAAACATCATTCTCTAATATTTACATCAATTGATGTTACTCGTACTTTTTTATATACTCATTTATGCTACGCTTTACCACACATCTACCTAAACATCTAGTTTATGTTACTTTTCTCTTACGTACTCGTTTTAAATTCACTTCTATAAACCATACGATCCCTAAAATTCTGATACCGAACCATGAATGGGATTGCACAAAACCAGAACAGAATAGAACAAAATGCGGATAAATTTACCATCTTATTCTCGTTTTTCCAAAGCACCCTCGTGTTCCGTCTCCTTCCTCGAGATCAGTTCTGTACAGATGAGACAAAAGAGAAACATCGAAAGATTCCAAAAAACAACGGCTAGCTACGTAATTCCAGATTCCCATTATGCCCTCCCGAGCCGCCCTAATTTACCAAAAACACTTTCCCTCTCAAAACCGCTATAGAAAGATAAAGCACTCCAACGACACTAGTGGGTTCTCCAGAGACTCGTTCGCCGGCCGCCGGCGATCCGCCGATCTCCGGCCGTCCTCCGACGCTCCGGCGGGAACCCTCCCGACCCTTTTCACCGGAGCCTTCCCGGGGCCGCCCGAGTGGCTGGAGACCTGGACCTCCGGCGGGTACCCTCGCCGGAGTCTCGCCGGGGCGTACTGCTCCGGCGAGGAGTCTGACCCATCTGGCCTGTATCGGTTTTCCGTCCCGGAGACTGAGGGGGCTTTCTCGCCGGCGACTTTGACCCCCCTGTTGGGGTAGGGCGCTTTCGCCGGAGACTCGCCGGAGACTTTTCAGCATTGCTGTTGTGGCGCTTCCTCTGAATCTGTTGCTTGGTCTCTGTAATGGGTTGCGTTGAAATCTCAGATAGTTCAGAAATAGAGTCTACAGAGACCTCTTCAGTTGGTGCAGAAACAGAGACTGAAACTGAAACACTGGTGTTGGTCTCTGGTTCTGGCTTGGGAATGCAAATTGGTGGATTTGGTGAAATGGGTGTTTGAGATTCAAGTGGATTAGCATTGCCGTTGTTGTTGTTGTTGTTGTTGTTGGTTTTCTTCTTCAGTGATGGGGTTTCAGAGAGGACTTCTTTCACCACTGTTTCCTCTTCAAAGAGGGGAGGAGGATTGGTGGGTTGTTCAATGTTGGGGTTTTGGGGGTTGTTTTTGGTCAAACAGCAACCCATTTGGGAGAAACAGTGAAATCTGTGAAAAAGGTGTGAGCTTTTTAAGGTTTATGTGAAGGAATGGAGCATTGAAGGGAGTACAGAGTGGGTGATTGGAGAGTATTTAATGAGAGGTGGTGGAGCTATTAAATTTCTTTGTTTTTCTTCTCGGACCACATAGAGAGAAGAATCTAACAGAGAGAGAGAGAGAGAGATTGTGGTTGGACTTGCTATTGTTTCTATTTTGTGATCAAGTCAATGGAGGGAAAATTCATTCAAAAACAATTGTGGCCTAATTGAGAATTCTTTCCTTGTTTTCATATATACTCCTCACTTATCTTCTCCATTCACAAATGCCTGCCACTTGGCAAATGCCCGTTTACTCTTTACAATCAATTGATCCGAGTGGTAAGGGACTCGATTTCCCTCAAGAAAGTTTCAAGTTCGAGTCTTGTGAATGAAAAACACTGAGTTAAGAGGAGATTCCCCTTAAGTAAGGTCTCGAGTTCGAATATTGTAGATAAAAAAAATTGGATTGAAATGACCGCTTCCGTATGAGGGCACGACAATGTCGAACGCGGATTAGTCGGTGCAGTTGTCGTCGGATACCATGAGAGAAATAAAAGCCAAATTTTCTATACAATCAAATTACCAAGAATGCTACGAACCAAATAGACTCAAGTTTCAAGAGCTTCATGAATTTAACCATCCAAATAATAGATTAGAGAACAAATGTGAGTATTGAGGAGAGATTGTTAGGTGTGGTAGTCCTGACAGAGTTATTGAGGAAATATGGGTTTGGTGAGCACGAGCTACGAAGAACTTATGTTTGATCTTGACATCTTTGGTGGCCCTTTCGGACAGATTGTTTGGTTCAGAACAGTCGAGACAACTTCAGTTTTGCTTTCACTCTGGGTGGGAGCCATTAATGTACTTCACTTCTTTTTTTCTCTTCTTTTTCTTGAATAGTTCCAGACATAAAGTTTTCATTTTAGGAGTATGGGTTCCTTTCTTTCCAACTTTTTCAAAATTTTAGGAGTATGGGTTCCTTTCTTTCCAACTTTTTCAAAATCTGTGTTAAAGAGGAATTGAATAACAATAAGAACTTTGGTCGAGTGGTAAGCTCATTCTCTAATACGCTGAACTATGGCAGATGTGTTAAATTCGAAACCTACCCACTCCTTTCTCCCTCCGACTTCATTCTTGGTTTTTTGGTGAGGGCAACTAAAGACCCTCGAGATATCAATCAAGTCCACCATTAGCCCGGAATCAGCGACGATGACTTAAATATGCTCGGCTATCAAAAACAAGAATTGAGCCTTGATCTCATATTAGTAAAAGTCAGCTACATGGATCAAACGCACCACTCAGCTCGATTTAAAGCAATTGATGATGATGCACTTTCATAATTCTTTGAATCCACTAGAGGATTAACAACAAAACAAAAGGTTTATCAAACACTAAATTGACATTTTGAAGCAGTTTCAAGGATTGAGTGCAATCAAGCCTGCTACACTACAAAGAACAAGACTTCAAATAAAGGCTGCAACACAAGCTCATGCTTTGTGGAAACTTACAAAGTCATACATACCATATAATGGGAATGTCAAAACTGCTGTTAAGAAATGGTGAAAGATGAATTAATCTTTCTGAAAAAAAAAAAAAAATGAATTAATCTGCAACCTAAACTCATCCATCCCTTCATGTATGCATATTTTTTACCTGTAAATGCATACTGAGAAGAAAAGGGAAAAGGATGATATTTATGAATTATGAGTTGGCGAGATGCAATGTTAGAATTACAATGAATTGGATATACAAAATGGATTGCAGCGGAGATAGGGAAGAAGGATTAAATTGATAAAAATAACAATAGTGAACAATACAGGATGCTAAAGAACCTCTATTTCTTGATCAAGCAGATGGAGATGCAGTAACGGCTCGATCTGCATCGATCATAGATTTGATATAGAACTCACCGGCCTTGTATGAGGAACGGACCATTGGGCCTGATGCTACATACCGAAATCCCTGAATAACACGCAAATAAGAATGAACCTCAGAAAAAGAACGAAAGAAAATGCTAAATAATATCATATGTTAGGTAGAAGATATGCTCATCTAACATTCATTCACGCACTGCTCAAATAATGTCGAAATCAGGACCCAAAAAATGCAAAGAGCAAGAGCATACCATGTCCATGCCAATGACTCGATACTTCTCAAATGCCTCGGGAGTGATATATTCGGACACTGGCATGTGGCGCTTTGATGGTCTCATATACTGACCGAATGTCATGACATCAACTCCTGCACCTCTCACTTTCTCCATTGTTTTCAGCACTTGTTCTGGTGTTTCTCCACACCCCAACATTATTGACGTCTTAGTAAGTGTACCCGCAGGTGCATACTGCTTTGCCATCTTTAGAACCTCAATAGACTGTTTGAAGTTGGCGCGATGATCACGCACCTCTCTCTGAAGCTCTTCAACTGTCTCAATGTTGTGAGCAAAAACATCTAACCCAGATTTCGAGACTTTCTCCACGCAGCCTGGGTCTCCTCGGAAATCAGGAACTATACAAAGACCATATTGAAGAAAATCAAGATAATATTTTTAGGAAACTAGAGATCCAAGGACCTATACCGACATAAAAATGTAATGAGTTATGGTTCTGAATAATCACACTTTGGCAACATAATCACTGTTTCAAGCACAATAAAATTAGATAACAAGCCCTGTAGAGATTTTAATCAACTTGCAATCTGATGGATGGGAACATCAACAAAAAATGCTTTTGACTGGCTACTTTTAGAATCTAACCATGACTTCGACTGTTGGAATATAAGAGACATCGACCAGCCAGTTTTCGTTACTTATTTAATGAATAAAACCAAGAAGTTGAAGTATCCCTTTTTCAGAATATATCAAACCAAAGGAGGCACCTACAAATAACCAGTAAACATACAATTTTAGAAAACTTAGACCTGCTTAGGAAGAGTGTTATCGTACTCTATCAACACAATTCAGCTCAACACAGAAGGCCCTTTCACGAACTTACTTTCCCCACTCTACTCTAACAAAGGGTAAATTTAAATTATATTACATGCAGCTATAACATTTTTAGTTACATAAATCACAGTTATTTACTTGCTCCTCTTAATCTATTTTCACTACACGCCAATCCCATAATGTGTGAAACTACAAGATATTCAGCAATGGATGGTGGGAAGGAATCAACTCCCCTGGGGAGATCCTCCATCCACTGGTCATTTTCATATCTCGACAAATGGAGTGCAATGCAGATAAAAATTAAAATTTATAAGTTCATAGGGATATATGTTGTACCAAGTGCTTCTATCAGCATACTTGGCTTTAGCATCTTCAACTTCTGTACAGTCTCAGTAAAATGACCACTTCCTTGATCAGGCAAATCATCTCGGTCAACACTCGTAATCACCACATAATCCAAACCCCAAGATGCAATTGCTTCAGCCACATTAGATGGTTCATTTGGGTCGGGCGGTGGTGGAGTGCGCGATGTTTTGACATTACAAAATCTGATACACGACAATCAAATATAAACGAGTTAAAGACATTCCACAAGTTTATCCACAGACATACATAAACACCACATACCAAAGAACAGATTACAACATAAAAATTCAATCTTTTACAACGCAATGTACCAAAATTACCAACTAAAAGTTACACACGTAATAGAATGCCATAGGTACAGCCCAATTAAGTTCAACAATTATGCACTGTGAAGAAGAAATTTCCAAGATAGCAAGCAAAGTCAGATAAAAATCCAATTTTTAACATCATAAACCAAAGATAAGTTACAGGCTTACTACATCAAGGATCGGCTTTAAGCCCATATCTATTTACTTTAGTTATAGATGAACTAACTAGACATATTCAAGAGGATATACCATGGTGTATGCTATTTGCAACATCATATTGTCTTAGTGGATGAAACTAAAGATTGAGTGAATAGGAAATTAGAACTCGAAATACATTAGAATCTAAAGGCTTTAAGTTGAGTAGGACTACATGCACCGTGAGTTTAGAAACACTAAACATCGAGATGACTCAAGGTAAACCACTTTAGATACCTAGGATCAATCATACAAAATGATGGTAACATTGAGAATGATGTCACACAAAATTCAAGTCAAGAAATGCCTGAGTCAAATGTTCCTACTAAGTTAAAAGGAAAATTTTATAGGAATTTCACTCGATGGAAGTGAATGATGAGCGGTAAAGCAACAACAATTACATAAAATAAACGTAGCTGAGGATGCTTAGGTGGATGTGTGGTAAAACAATTAAGAAATATAAAAATTCAAAGACAAGTAGGAGTAGCACCAATTGATACAAAGATTAGGGAAGGAACCCGAAGAAAAATGCCCCAACTAGAAAACTTGACTCAATATAGAAATTCGACGAGGTAGGGGCGACTCAAAGTTAACATGGGAAAATTAGGAGGGATTTGAATGGTTTGAAAAGCTCACCATCAATTGCACTTAATCGATGAAAAAATCCATGTAGCAATCTCTATGTTGTTGTTGTTGTTGTTGTTGTTGTTGTTGCACCCACCAAAATTACCAATTCAATTTCATAAATGCAATAGAATTTCACAGGTACGGCTCAATCCATTGTAACAAACTTTACACTATGAAGAAGAAATTCCCAATATAGTGTGCAAACTCATAAAAATCCAATCTTTATAACAAAAAGCAATCTCATTTGTCGTAACGAAACGAATCCACAAACCCTAATAAGCATAGCCTTAATCCCAAATCATATACATAAATCAAACTCTTCCATTGTGCTCAATTCAATTCAATCAATGGCGCAAACTCAAATAAAAATCCAATTTTTATAACAAAAAGCAATCTCATTTGCCGCAACGTAAACGCATCCGCAAACCCTAATAAGAATGGCCTCAATCCCAAATTAGTTGGGGTCGGCTACATATATCAAACTCTTCCACCGGTTCAATTTAGTGCAAACTTAAATAAAAATTCAATCTTTATAACAAAAAACAATCTCATTTGCTGTAATGTAAACAAATTCGCGGCCCTAATAAACATAGCCACAATCCCAAATTAGTCGGGGTTGGCTACAAACATCAAACTCTTCCATTGGCTCAATTTAGGGCATACTCAAATAAAAATCCAATCTTTATAACAAAAAACAATCTCATTTGTCGTAACGTAAACGAAGCCACAAACCCTAATAACCATAGCTTCAATCCCAAATCAGTTGGGGTTGGCTACATACATCGAATTCTTCCATTAGCTCAATTTAGTGCAAACTCAAACAAAAATCCAATCTTTATAACGAAAAGCAATCTCATTTGTCCCCCAAACCTTAATAAGCATACATCAATCATTTGTCCATAAGCATAGCATCATTCGTCGCCCAAATTAGTCCGGTCGGCTACATTTATATCAAACTCTTCCATTGCGCTCAATTTAATGCAACTAATTATGCAAACTCCATAAAAATCCAATCTTTACAACAAAAACCAATCTCATTAACCGAAACGTACACAAATTCACAAACTTAAACACGAAATTCACAACAACAGACCTGCAACCGCGAGTGCAAGTGTCCCCAAGAATCATGATCGTGGCGGTAGCGGTCCCGGTCTCGCCGCCGGACCAACACTCCCCCAAATTAGGGCACCGCGCCTCCTCGCACACCGTGTGCAGCTTCAACTCCCTCAACTTGCTCTTGATCTTGGCGTACTTGGACCCTCCAGGGATCGACTCCTTCATCCATTTGGGCTTCGGAATCGGGTTCTTCTTCGTCCCGACCTCGACCGAGTAGTCTTCGGCGTCGCGGAGGCGGATGAATTCCGCGAGCGATGGGGATTCCTGGGCGAGGCGGTCTCGGAGACCGGCTAGGGTTTGCGGGAACTCGGATTTGGGGGTTTCGAGAGCGGATGATGATGAGAGGGATCGAAGAGTGAGATTGAGATGCGATTGTGACGAGGGTTTGAAGGATCGAAGAAGAGATAGCGTTCGTGAATTCATCGTCGCTCCTTCGCTCGATCGATCGATCGAACGAATGAGGTAATGGAGTTGTTGAGTGGGGGGAGAGTTTGATCGGTTGGGGTGGTGGGATCGAGGTTAATCGACTTGTGATGTAGAGTTGGATGATTGACACGTGGCTTGTTGTTAGAGCATACGGTCTTTTTTGAGGGCCGCTAAGGGCACCCCACCAATTCATGAAGGCACCCAACTTATTTGTAAAAATTCCGTTTGGTAGTTTCTTCAAATCCGAACTTGTTTCCACTATATAATGTAGGATTGTACTGCTACTGTGCAAGAGGAGGTCGAACTCACGAAAATTTTGCAAATTTTTTGTATTTTTTTTGCGGTTATCCGAAGTTTCTGTGGATGTGCGCGATTGTATCGGCCTCGCAGACCGAGATTTATGGTGATATATCGGTCATAGAGGGACCGATAGGTGTACGTCGGCCACGGATTGGTAAAACCGAGAGTACTCAGAACTCCCTGGTCGTTTGTGAGCGAGACTTCGAAGAAAGTTTCGGATATGTACAACCGAGAACATTTTTTTTAGGTCTTTTCGTGTTTGTCTTTGTACATTTTGGTTGAATTTAAACAGATCGCTTCTAAATGTTCGTCATCTACCAGATCTGCTTTCGATGGTAACATTCAAAATCTTTCGATGCGATTTGTGACAACGATACTAAGAGTCTCCTACGGTTACCATGAATCTTGGCATTCATCATCCTTTGAGTTCATTTGTCAAGAATTATTCAACAATGGCGTTGAGATTGATCGGAATCCTCCTCCAAGCGCATTCCTCAACATTTTCACATATCATATCACCATGTGTAAACACAAGATGATATTTGTCTTCTATTTGGCTTATGATTTATATTGGGATGTCCCATTATCCGTGTGTATATTCATTTTCCGATTATGACGCGGTTCCCGATTATGTGTATCTTTCCTCTCGGAATTTCTCTATTTTTCCCCGCATCATCACATTGCATTATCCGTTACCAAGGACCTAGCGACTAATCGGCCCATGCCATCCTCACTTCAAGCTCATGCTTCATAGACGTGTCTAGCCATCCGACCCATGCCAGTTGCTTTTGCTTTTAGTCTCTTATTATGTAAAGTAGCGCTTACTAGTTGCTTTCACTTTGTTTACTTTTGTCTGGTTGTAATTATTATATATTTTGCTTTTTGAAGTGGCTTTGCTTTTACTAAAACAGATTCCCTCATGACGCTTATGATGTAGGACTACATTTCCATCGCTTATGCTTGTGTTCTTTGCGCTTTTAATCATCGAGTCTTTTTATTATCTCTCTAATGTTCCTTGGTATTTCATAATATCACCTAGTGACCCTGATACTAAGTATCCTCATCTTTCCTTTAATATCATCCCTAGTCACCGGTGCCTTCGGACGAGCCATACCCGAAAAATCACAACATATAAGCGCATGGAACATAACCCAACAAAAAATTTACGAAAAATAATGTTCAATTTCATCCATTTCGATGTCTCGGTCAAGCGTGTTCGTGAACTAGCCCATGTTTTCGGTCACCCATGACCGACAATTGTTCCTATATATCGGCGGTGTCCAACCGCGTCCGATTGAAAGGTTTCGGTTGTGCACCACCGATATAGGTTGACCACTTCAATTCGCCTTGCTTCGTCAAGTCTCTACGGCCGAGAGAACTAAAGTATTATCGGCCATACGTAACAGAGACATCATGAGAGTAATTTTTTGGTGCCCTTGGAAATTTGTTTTGTGCCCTCAGGGTGCCTTCATGAATTGGTGGGGTGCATCTCTTTTTTTTTTTTTTTTTTTCTGTGTTGAAGCTGCATCTTGTCGACATTAGACTGACGGTGGATCCGACTAGTTCCTCCGGTAAAAAACTTAAGTAAGAAATTGAAAGGAGAAGGGGGAGGCAAGAAATTGAACCAAACGCCTTTGATGTGTTGAGTCTCATTTTGCTCATATGGTCAATTTGAGTAGTTACGGAGGCTTACTTAAGCTCTATAAGTTGTTGTGACAATTGACATGTATAGGTTAAATAGATGAGTCTACTACAATCAATTAAGTGTGAAATAAGGTTTAAAATTGTTTATTGAGTGCTTGTAATTAAGACAAAATTGTCTTTAAAAAATTGAGTCGTTGATCGTGAATTTGTAAAAAAAAAAAAAAAAAAAAAGTTGCTGGTAAACTTTTTCTATCCCTTCTTCCTTCCTTTGATTAAAGAATTACTAATCTATAAGAACAAATCAATCAGATATATAATTATAGTAAGTGTTACAATACTTTATTTTGTCACAAGTAATCACACATTTTAAGTCTATTATACTAATATAGATTTAAGCCACTTATTATAATTCGCTACATCAAACAACACCAAACTTAAAGCCCAAGCATATCTAGTGAGATTATAGAGACATCACTTGTTTAAAGACAAGGTTTAAGGAGGTCGTGAATTCAACTCCCACTTAAATAAAAAAAAAAAAACAAACAAGCTTAAAATTTGTTCGAAGCAACTAACACATAATAATCTCCGGTAGCTCGACAAAAACACGACAAAATTTGACCAATTGAAAAAAAAAAAAAAAAGAAAAGTAGATGTGTATACTTTATACTCTACTACTATCCGTTTTGTACTCAAATTTGAATGACAGACGAGAGAGAGAGAGAGAGAGAGAGAGAGAGATTCGTTACATTTGTCGTTTTTTTCAGCTTTTCAGCAGGAGCCAAAGAAACATAGTTGAAACATAACAGCTCAAATTAGCACACTTTTTAGTTACTTTTTTTTACAAACTTTATCACTACAACTGATTTTTAGGGTATCAAACAAAATCAAACAAAACTTCTGATGATACTCTCAAATCACAATCTTGGTTGCATTGTTTAAGATCTCACAGAATCTACTAAAAAAGTAAGTTATATTTTTGTTACTCGCTTTTTTAGTCTGTTTTGGTTATGGAGTTACATAGTTATAGTTGAAGTTGTGATTCAGGGTTTTTGCAATAGAGAATCAGAGATCAGTTTTCGGAATTTTTTTTTGTGGATTGTGAAGGTTTTGGTGATTTGGAATCCACCCTTTTTGTGGTTTTTGGTTTTGTGAAGGATTTGATTGAAAAGTTTGGATCTTTTTGGTGATGGGGTTCTTGAGTTGGGGCGCCTATTGCCGGGGCTTCGTCGGATCGGTGTTGGTGTTCGCCGCGACGCTTTCGTGTGGAGACACCGATGTGCGAGATGGTAAGGTTGATTCCTTTTTTAAGTTTGGGGTTTGTGTAATTGTGATTACATATTGTTGGGTTCCATGTAATTTTGTTGATCATGAATGATCATGAATGATCATGAATGCTATGATTTTCTTGTTCCAGTTTATGCGATAAACGACTTGTACTATTCGCTGGGATTCCCCCCACTTAGCGGGTGGATGCTTATTGGTGGAGACCCTTGTTACGAGCAATGGCAAGGCGTCTATTGCGTCAATACAAACATAACTGGAATGTAGGGAATTTTACATGACTATCATTGTTTCTATCTCTATAATGTTGCGTTTTAGTAGTACTAATTGTTGTTTACTCGTTCGACAGAGTTCTCATTGGTCAAAACTTGACAGGAGAGCTGAGCAATAGCTTGGGAAACTTCACTTCTTTGATTAAACTGTAAGCTGCCGTGAACTAATATCTGATTGTTGTTTTTATAAGTTTTCTCGACTTAGTTTTTTTCAGCAATGCTGATTCTATTTTTGTAAACAGTGATTTGAGTAACAACCATATTGGGGGACATATTCCATCCAGTTTACCAACGACAACGAAGCAATTGTATGTTTTTTTTTTTTTTATCATCCTTTGCTTACACGCACTAAGAAAATAAACTGTTGTACCTTATGCATGTTAGTGTCAACCCACGGCAGTTTTCTTTCAGGAAACAATTTTTCGGGGAGCATTCCAGATTCGTTTTCTTCACTAACTCAGCTGACGGACATGTTAGTCCTTCTTCCACATTCTTGCTTGTCGAACTATTTACGTTGTGTGATTAACTTTTTAGTTTGTTGTGTACTTTAGGTCACTCAGCAACAACCGATTAGCTGGGGAGATACCAGATGTTTTCTTCACTCTCTCGGGCTTGCTGACCTTGTAATTTGTTTAATTTTCCTTTTTTATTGTGTGGCGAAATTTTTGTTTTGAATTCGACTGTCAAGGCTCTCAACTGCTGATCTGGCATGATTCATATGGTGCAGGGATCTCTCTGGAAACAAGTTGCGTGGACAACTCCCTCCATCTTTGGCAAATTTGATTTCTCTGGTCACTTTGTAAGTGATTGCTTTTTCGTGAATTACGCCCATGTCTTCTTCAAGTTCAGTATCTTATCAATTTTTCTTGTTTGGTAGGAACTTGCAGGACAATCGTATATCCGGGTTCCTTGATGTTTTGCAAGATTTACCTCTTAGAGATTTGTAATAGTCATATTATATCATATCTCAGTTCTTCATTATGTTTTTTTCGTCTAGAGGTTTTAAATTATTGTGAAACAAGTATTTGATTGCTGTTTTTAGATCTCTAACTTTCTTTCTCTTGCGCTAACAGGAATATTGAAAACAACCTTTTCTCTGGTCCTATTCCTTTGAAGATGCTTAGTATTCCCAATTTTAAGTGAGTAACGCAACAACAAAGTAATAGTTTTACCTTCTCATCCAAATTATTTGTTCTATTAATAATTATATATTCTTGAGTACAGTCACTAAGAGCTTATGAATGTGCCGCCTTTGTGATTGGTTTGTCACTGCTAAACTCTAATAATATTTTCATCTACTGTGCAGAAAGGATGGAAATCCATTTAATACTACTGTTATTCCGCCATCAGTTGGATCGCCAGCACCATCTCCGGCTCCTCTCCCCGGGCCACCTCAATCTGGAGGATCAAGTTCCGGAGATTCACATGGGAATCCAGAACATGGACCACCTATGCACGGAGAACCAAACCCTGAGAAAACAAGATTTTTCACAATAAAAAGAATCGTTTGGATTGGAGTTGCAGGGGGGTTGGTGTTTATTATTATCTCATTTGGAATTGCATTTTGCGTGTCAAAAGCAAGGAACGGTGCAGGAACCAACAAAAACACTGAGAAGCGGGAAAATGGTGCATCTGAAGGTCCAAAAAAGAATATTCATGATGGTGATTCATTGCTCCGACCAGAGAGTCATGTAGTTGAAGGTAATTGCGTACTCCTTTATCTACCCTTCTTACGCCAACTTTGTGAAATAATTTATACGTGACGTACGTACTCGATTATTTTTTGAAAATTTGTAACTTTCGACAGTTTCTGGAGTGACGAAAGTTGTTAGATCAAATGATGATAGTGGAACAGACGTTAGAGGAATGGGTTCAATTGCAAAGCAAAATCATGGAGTGGAGAAAGGCATGCAAAGAATGGGACCACCTAAAAGCCTGGAGGGACGTCATTCAGATGCTAGTCAGCCTCCCATGAAAGCTCTAAGTCGATCGGCATCTGTGAAGACTTTCACAATTGGTTCTCTTCAACAACTCACAAACTCTTTTTCTGAAGAAAATCTAATGGGGAGAGGTGTGTTTGGCAGTGTTTATCGAGCAGAACTACCAGATGGGAAGGTAACGTTCTTTTTCTTCGTCTTTTATTTCTCTTCTTTAGAGTTTCATGTGTTGCATAGCCTAGTTAAAGATTAAGAATTGGACTTCATTAATTTTTCTTTTCTCTTTTCCAATTAGATTTAAAAGTAATGTGATTCGGTCTTAAATTTTAGAATGAGCTAAATAATTTTTACTCTTGATGCCCCTGCTGAAATTACCGCTCTCAGTCTAATGCAACATTTTCCTTTTGTAACTTAATATTGAGACGAAGAGCCAAGCAAAATTTTTAAGTTAAGATCCATAGATTTTGTTAATCTTAACTTGTATGCTTCAATTTTTAACTAAGCTTCTGAACAATTTGATTTGAATTCTCGTACAGTTTTTGATATTTTATGTATGCCCATAAAAATGCATATGCAAACTTGTAAGTTCATCTGGGAGAAGAAGATTCTATAGCCTAAGAAATCCCATGATTCTAAAAGGACTTTGTGATCATTAACGTCAATGTTGCTTTTTTTTTTTTTTTTTTTTTTTTTAATAAGAAACCAACTCAATTGCAACACCCTTGACTCTAACCTGAGTCGAACCCCCAACCTTGCCTTTGGCAAGTGACGCCTCATGCATTTCACTAGAGATGCGTTGGCAACTTAATTACAACGTCTGTGTTGCTCTTGAGTCTTGAGTGAGCGATTCTATTCAATGACTAGTTTTAATACTTCGTCTGAACATATGCTTTCATGGGTACTGGCTGCATGTCCTGAGTCTCCTGACACTTTATTTTTCGAATCTCTTTCTGTAGCTGCTGGCAGTGAAGAACCTTAAAAGTGTAGCATACATGCGGCAAAATAACGAACAGTTTCTCGATCTCGTGTCAATTATCTCTAGACTACAACATGTCAATGTCCTTGAATTTGTTGGTTACTGTGCTGATCATGGGCAGCAGCTTCTCGTCTATGAGTACTGCAGTAATGGGACTCTTCACGATGCCATTCACTCAGATGGACTTAGGAACAAGCTTTCTTGGAATGATCGAGTCCAGGTGGCTCTTGGATCTGCAAGAGCTCTAGAGTGAGTACAAAATTTACTTATAATCTATTTATCCATAACTTTTTATTCATAAATTTACGCTCACATATTCGCAGGCTCAACACTCAGTTGCGTGATCGGTACTTAGTTTATGATTATATTCTGTTGTTGTGCATGAACTATGGAGCACTTGCAAATTTATTTCCAAATATTAGGGCCCTTTTTGTGCTTAGACATCTTACATTAAAGTCCTGAATCAATTTTGGGATGTGATGGTACAGGACACTAGCAAAATATGGCTTGGGTAGTTTTTTGATCTTCTGAACCTTAAAATGAAAGATAATCATAGTGGTAATTGTTGGTTCTTTTTATAATAAAGGTATCTGCATGAGGTTTGCCAACCACCGACAGTGCATCAAAGTTTCAGGTCTACCAACATTCTCCTTGATAATAAATTTACAGTGCGCGTTTCGGAGTGTGGTTTCGCTACAATTATGTCATCCAACTCAATTAGCCAGGTAAATTGATGTCCAATATTTTTCAAATTTTCGTACTGCACTAAGAGCTATTCAGTCTCGAATCTTTTTTTTTTTTTTTTTATGGCGATTTGGTGTGGGGGCAGCAGCGTTGCACACGTGATCCTTTGATTTGAATTATGAAAGCACAAAGACTAATAAAATTAATGTAAGTAGTAAAAGAGATTTGCCAAAGTAGCTAATCCTATATGATGTGTTGTTTTGTGCTTTCAGGTATCTGGAAAACTTTCTAGTTATGGCTATGAAGCTCCTGAATTCGAAAAGGGGAGTTATACTTTCAAGAGTGATATTTACAGCTTTGGAGTTGTATTGTTGGAACTCCTTACAGGGCGAAAACCATACGACAGGTGCATCTCCGACCTGTTTAGTTTAGTTTAGTTTGGTCTATGATGGTACCTTAGTTCTTATGATGAGCAATTCTTTTGCTTACAGGTCAAAGTCCCTTGGGGAACAATTTTTAGCTGCTTGGGCAGTCTCTCAGCTTCATGATATTAACGCGCTATCAAGGATGGTTGACCCTTCTCTCCATGGAGCTTATCCTATGAAGTCCGTATCGCGTTTTGCTGACATCATTTCTCTGTGTCTTCAGGTGAGTTTTTGTGCATTATTTTCATCTATGAAGTGCATGTGATTGTATGCACGCTTCTCCTAATAGGATATGCCTTCAGTTCTTCTGGATTCATACGGATCGGCATTTCAGTGATCTTGAAATACTTGTCAAATCCCAACTTACTGATTTGCTTTTGATTCCATGTGCAAACCGGTGGGCTTGATCAATCTAAATAAAGGACTATATCTGTTAAGTGGATAGTTGTGTAGGTAAAACTTCGACGATACCATCAGGGAGACGGAGTTAAGATTTTTATTGTGGAATAATGTGACGGTTTTAGTGTCTACTTGTCTACGACCGATTCTTTTGATTGGCAATTTTTTTTTCCAGTACTTATTATGCTCTCTCTATCTTGTAGTTGTCTGCAATATGATATATTATGCTTCTGCATTTGAAATGTTAAAATCCAGGACACGGATGCTTGCAGTGCACTTTGCTTACTGAATGTATTTTGCTATGTGCTAAATCTGTTTTGCAGTCGGAGCCCGAGTTTCGACCTCCTATGTCCGAAATTGTTCAGATTCTGTCACATATGACATAGAAGTGCAAGGATGCTTCATGTAAGACAACTTAGTTTTGAAGTGGACTCTTGTTCCTGTCATTGGAAGGGGAAGGAAAAAGCAGGCGCGATGATAGTCTCCAAACTGGTGCAGCAATGGGAGATCTTGTGATTTAATCACAAGAGGCATGGCTTATACAGCCAAATGTGTTGCATCCACTGCTTTGGTTCTTGTGGTACTGGGATCACATTGTTTTTTTGTTAGATGTGATGTGTTCTATATTGATGTAATTTAATGGTGTCCATTTTTTCATTGCTGGAGTGATTAGTTCCCATGTAATTGCCTAAATGGTTATAGCTTGTCAAGAATACTTGTCTCCCATACCTTTGATTTATTTATTGGATTTTCTACAGCACTAGCAGAATTCAAATTTGATAAAATGTTACTTCATATTGAAATAAGCAGGCTCAAGACACAATGAACTAGTTCAATTTTCACACTTTCACAAACAATTACTCCTAATTTAGTTCATAAACAACCATAAAACGTTACAGGCAAACAAGAAGTTAGAGCACTCTAGATTCATAATTGCTCACAAGTACCATCTTGATGCACACCATTCACACTTGGTGCATTCTTATCCCTCCATATTGCAAGCACTTCATCAGTTCGGAACCTCTGCGTGAACGTAGTCTCGTCGAGGGGTGTTGTCATGCCATGAGCATAAGCAAGGAGGCCAGTGTATGCTATCATTGCACCATTGTCAATGCAGTACCTATCATCAGTAGCAAACAGGTTCCCACCTCTTTCAGAGCACATAATTCTCATCATCTCTTGCAGACGCTCGTTGCACCCTACGCCTCCCACGATTAAGACATCTTTCTTGTCGCAATGCGCCATGGCTCGCTCCGTTATCTCCACAAGCATTGCAAACACGGTCTCCTGCAACGAATAACACAAATCTGCAGGAGTGCATTCATTGTTTTTGAGCTTCTCCACTGCAGATGCCTCAATGTAGCTTAGTATTCCACTGAAAGAGACATCCATTCCTTTGACAACATAAGGAAGATCTATGAACTGCTCTCCTTTCTTCGCGAGTTGCTCAATGTTGTAACCAGGACTGGGATCATTGGACAACGTTAGAACCCTCGCGAACCGATCCAAGCAGTTCCCAACAGCAATATCAATGGTCTCACCAAAAATGCGGTACCGCCCTTCGCTGTAAGCAATAACTTGTGTGTTTCCGCCACTGACGTACAACACAACAGGATCATCAGCACCAGTGACAACCCTCCCCATCTCAATGTGCGCAACGCAATGGTTAACCGCAACAATCGGCTTTTTCCACAACTGGGAAAGAATTCGAACCACTACTGCTGCAACCTGCAGAGGGGCACCCATGCCCGGGCCTTTAGTGTAGCACAAGCAGTCAATATCATCATGGGTGATCTTCGCCGTTTCAAGAGCAGATTTGATGAGAGGAAGGACGTGTTGAAGGTGGTGTTGCGCAGTCTCTCGTGGAAGGAACCCCTGGCCTGGAGGAGTTATATAGGTGTGGCGTGGATTCGACAAGATGGTGCCGTCAAGCGTCACCACGCCCACACCAATCTTGTTAGCAGACCCCTCAAAGCCCAAAGCAATCATTTGCTTCATCTTCAGAGACAAGTGAATTCAAGATACTGCGAACAATTTCAGACAACAAACCAACCAAAGTAATGGGTACCAAATCTACATAAAGATGATAAAGGTTCAACAACAACAACAACAATCTCAAATTAGTTGGGGTCGGTCGGCTACGTGGATCAAACTCCACCTATGTATAACATCGTATGCCCTACATAGCCAGTCTCAAGTCCAGATAAAGGATGAGTCGGTTGGCTACATGGATCAACTCCACCTATCAATAACATGTATGCGCTACATAGCCAGTCTCAAGTCCAGATAAAGGATGAGTTGGTCGGCTACATGGATCAATTCCACCTATCTATAATATCGTATGTGCTACATAGCCAGTCTCAGCTACATGGATCAAACTCCACTTATCTATAACATCGTATGCGCCACATAGCTAGTCTCAAGTCCAGATAAAGGATGAGTGCACCCCAGCCCATTTTTCTCCGTACCCGAAAAATGGGGGAGGGTTGCGATAGGTCGACAGACATCCGCCGGTGTAAAACTTATTTCGCTCTTTTTTTTTATATCCGTGGATTTCTGGGCGATCCTGACTATTCCCACGAGGCTCTGGTGCAATCGGTCGAGCGATCTTGCCACACCGGGGAATCGAGGTCGTGCACTTAACTCACGCAACCCCGCCTTCGCCCTTACCGTAGTGGCTACCCGACCGAGTAATGAAATGGATCAAACAAATACAAATGGTCAACAAAGATCAAACATTTTCACACCCAATTCAAGCTTTTGCACATCACAATCAACCTAATTGAACAAAACCCATTACTTTCAAGTTGATTATTTGTTCAAAAACCCCAATACATACCCATAACTTCACTTTGGCATTTCATCAAACACTACATATGCATTATACACAAAATTCATGTTTCCACTTCAATATCAAACAAAAACATTTTTTGACACATACCCATTATTTTCAATCATTTTAAGTTCGCAAAGATCTAGAAAAGATGAAATTTTGCAGTCAATGCAGAATCAAAATTGAAAAGAACATAAAGGGGTTTTCAACCATAAACCCTCAAAACAACACAAGTCTCGAATTACACACATCAATGCTTCGCAGAATGAATGCATATGGACATTGAAGACTTGCTTACCAATGGTGGGTAGAGAAAAAGCGCGCGCGCGCGCGAAATAGAGAGACCAGAGAAAGAGATGAGAGGGCGGCGACTGTTTTGGGGACTCAGAGAGAGAGTTGGGGCTTAGGTTTATATACAACCCACAAAATAAACACACTGACTTGTTCGCGTTCGTTAGATACACATCGAGATGTGCGGCGCGCACAATTATGCGAATCAACGGTAATTCAACATTTTTTTTTTTATTTTCGACGTTGTGTCAATATGCAAAAATAAACTCACTTGTTGGCATTCCTTATATACACATCAAGATGTGTGCGTCCACACAATTATGCAAAAATCAAAGGTAATTCGACTTTTTTTTTTTTATTTCCAACGTGATGTTTAGCCTCAATTGCACTGATTAATCCATGATTGGACACTGTCGAATGTCGATCCCTATATTAAGGGGCAGTTTCTAATCTAATTTTTTCGACTAATTAATTGGTAATGTATTTTTTAAAAGAAGTTTCTCAAGGTTACAATTGATGCTCCATTCTCGTCATCTAGTAGAGTACTAGTAGTTCCCTTGCATGAAATTACTTAGTTCTTGAACTTTAGCATTGTTCATTGCAACTTCGATGAATTAAGTTCTAATAGGGAAAAAGAAAAAGTGGCTTTTGCAATAATATTCAATCAATCCGGTTGGGTGAAATTGATCGGATTGATTATGGTCCATGCTTTCATTTTGAAGAGTAAAATGAAAGGCCTTATAATGAGTTCCAAAAATTAATATTCTCCATTATCACTCCTATATACAATGTAACGGTCTGAATATAATTCGCCGTTATTTCTGACGTGGTTGCAGACGTGGTGACAAATTTCGACGCTCGTGGGACCCGCAAGTAGGCTTGTGCGCGCCTGGAGCTGGACCACTCAACCCATGCGAATTTTAAAAGAAATTACGAACAGAGCAATAACAACAAATTAAAGCTCAAGAAATAACTGTAAAATTTCTTCAATGGTTTACTTACTTATATCCAAGCTAATACACACTCAAATCGTTTCCGACACGCCTCCAAATCCGTACCCAATACCCGACACTAGTAAACTATGCCCCTGATAATCATATGGACCGTTTTTATTTCCGCATGTTTATTTAATAGTTTTGTTTCAATTCCAGTATTTACTTTCCTTATTGCTCACTTAATTTCCTTGGGAATACTCACTCTGGACTCGTCATCTGTCTTTTTGTGATGGCTTTGCATATCCTAGTACGAGCCGGGGCAAGCTACCGGAATACAAAGACGTTTAGCCGACTTGTACGTTTGTATTATATATATTTTGTTTTATTTTGAGATTTGGGATTGTGAGTGATACACTAGGATTCTATACTTGTTGATATTGTGTTACATCGAGGTACATTTTTTATCTATGATGATATATGAGTTTTCTACACTAGGTATCGAGTTGATTGCATGACTTGATAGTGTTGTATTTTAATGGTCATGATAAAAAAACTTCCATTGTAGTTTATTTAGGATTAACTTGATCTTATAGGCGAGATGATTTGCGTTGGAATAATTTAATCGGTAACAATTGTTGTAATATGAGGTTAATAATAAGTAAATGGTGGATGAGTTGGCATGTGGGACACAATGTGCGCACGCCGGTAGGCGAGTTGTGGGTCCGCGGCGCGCCCCGTGGCGATTCATTTGAAAAATGGACCGTTACATACAACAACAACAACAACAACAAACAACAACAACATAGATATAGACAATACCTCAATCACAAATTAGTTAGGATCACCAAAATAAATCATTCATATATCTTTTTTATTTCAATTAGGTAGTACTGGGACATAACTGTCATAACGATTTAACCGGGTGGCACAAAACTTTTATTAACTATTGTTCAAATAAGTCAATCTATTTCTTTCTTTTCTTTTCTTTTTTTCATGTGGCATTCAAAGCCTATTGCAATAATTAATTCACGTTCAAGCGTGTCCCATACACGAGAGGACCTTTCCAACCTTTTTTTTTTTCCATCGACGAGACTTGAACTCGAGAAATCGCTTGAGGGGAATCGAGCCTACCATTCTTACAAAATTGATTGTTGATAAGATGAGCTAGTTGGCCACAATCAATTTCTATGATAAGACAAAAAAAAAGAAAAAAAAAAAGAAGAAACAACAGCTTAATTAGATGATTAAATTTACCTAATGTTTATATCTCGCATTTCATATCCACATTTCCTAGATGAATATTATTTTAGGTGTCAAATTGTCTCATGATTCTTTTGTGAGATAGATAAGATATCACTTATTAAAAGGCAAAGTTGGAGCCCTTAAAGAGGTTTTGATAAGTTCAGCTCATCACTTATAAAAAAAAAAATATTATTTTAGATAGGCGTTGGAGTAGAATGTCTTATATAGAAAGACTTTCAAACCATTGCTTAGATGACACAATTTGAAGTGGTTTGTTGCTCATTTACTAGTGACTCAAGTTCGGGTTTTATGAACAAAAACACCAACATTGAAAGCTCTCTTCACCTATACTCGAGTAGTTGGATAATAAATAATAAGTGGTTTAGAGTAGTTGGACCAATCTATAATAATAAGTGGTTTAGACAAAAGAAACTTTCTAGGAAACCACGCATATCATCGGTAGCACGCCACCTAGCAAAACAACCCAACCATGGTTAGCCAAAAAGCAAAACAGAAAGCAAACCATAGTTAATCCGAATGCCACGTGGCCTCATCTCATTGCATCAAAATTGTTCCCTCTCGTAGCTTTAAATCAGAACGGGTGGAACCAATTAACTCTCTCTAGATCACACACTTTATGTACAAAAAATCTAATTATAAACTCTCTGTTTCTCTTCCTCACTATTTTTATTAATTTTGTTTTGTCAATCCAAACACCACGTTTAATATTCAATCCCTCATTTGATCCCATCGAGACTCACAAATACCACCTATTTGAACACAATTTTTTGTTCTTCTAATAAGTTTTTGATTTTTTTTTTTTGTTTGGAAGCTACTATTGATTTTTAATTTTAGTGTGGTGGACTAGTACTATATGATGTGGGGGACTTGGGAGGAGCTGGTGCTCGGCGGCGCGGTGCTCCGCCACGGCGTGCGGGATTGGGTGGCGGTCGCGGAGGAGCTCCGGTGCCGGACATTTTGTCCCCATATCTTCACGGCCAAGGTACTATCAATTCAATTGTATTGAAAAAAAAAAAAAGCAACTATGTCTTTTTAGAGCTTTTTGTTTAATGGGAGGATTTCTTCGAATATATATTATCATAATCGAATCGCTTTTGATTTCATTGCTATATTATGTTTTATCACAATTAGTTTTAGTAGTAGAGCTTGATAAGGAATTAAATGCGTATCTCTATGTAGCGTATCGGATGGGCTTCAACGTGTGTATTGGTTTTTATGCGTATTTATGTTTTGTCATCTACTGTTTAAGCAAATAAGCATCTTAGAATTTCCAAATAACGAAATTTTTCTCTTTTTTTTTTACAAGAAAGAAACAACTTTTATCTTTTTTGGAAAATGCTAGAATGACACAAATGACACCCTAAAATGACACCCTTATGACGTGAATGTGCACAAAATAGTTCCAGGTGCATAACACGCGTGCGTGTGTGTATCTCGAAGTCTTGCACGACGTCTTCGATGAATGTGGGCCAACGCGTCACGTCACATATTTACGTAAAACCAGCCCACCACATCATATATGTGTCACTTGGGGTGTCATTCTAGCATTTTCCCTCTTTTTTAATTGGTCCTCTTTTTACAAATATTTTATTATAACATCAATTAACAGATGGTTTATACTAAATTAAGCGCGATGAATTAAAGCAGAGTTTTATCCATGCAGCTGACCCTAACTAATTAAGAGTTGATGATTAATTTGTTAATTTTGTTGTTGTTAATTGACATAAGGTCTTTAGCAAGCAAAACACAAATGAAGCTATATATATATATATAAATGAAAAGTGTAAGAAACCAAAACATTTGACTCCGACACGAGAGGACTCCAACCTCCCTAACTTTCATCAACAATTTACGTTTCTCATTCATTTCACTGAAGATGTTTTAACATTCGTTTCATATATTAAGAACTACTTTGTGTTGTTCTCAACAACAACAATAACATAACTTCAATCTCAAATTAATTGGGTTGACTACATAGACCAAACTCTTTCATTATGCTCAGTTTAGGGCAATTTGTATTCTTGAAAAAAAAATTCTTTGTTGATTATATTTATTTTATGTATAAAGGTAATGAACTAACGTGGAGATTATGTTCAAATTGTAGACGTGCAAAGCCAAGTATGAGGACTTGCAAGAGCGTTATTTCGGATGCAAGTGAGCTCGGTCTTCTTTTTTTTTTTTCTTTTTTTTTTTTATGATAAGACGAAAGGGACTTTTTTTTGACATGAATACATTTGTTTCTGTCCCATGACGAAAAAGAAAAAAATCCAACACTCCTAACAAACTTGCGCACATCAAAACTTAAATTCTCGACCTCATATAAAAGTGACACATACCAAATTAACCATTAGAGCTATCACTTAGTTAGAGAAATATCAATATCCCATATGGGCTTGTAACTTTCATCGATCTCAACTTTTTGCAAGTCTCCGTCTCATTAGATGGTGATTTAAGGTTGCTTTAATTAGAGAAATGCATGCTACATCAGTCAACATCAGCCTGCTGGAGTTGTCCGTGCATGCCTTAAAATGCAGATATACGCATCTCGAGATGCATAACACAAAAGTTAGAGACCCGGTGTGTGTTTGGCATTTTTCCTTTAATTAAGAATAAATGAGATTAGTAAGTAGACTCTCCTCTTAGGGCATTATTTTATAACTATAAAATTATAAGGCTATAGTTTTACTTTTGTTTATCCATGTTGCGGGTTGTCCTCCAAGTCCATTATGGATCTTGGTAGAATAATCCAGATTTATATGAATTTTGATAGTTATGACGACTTCTCGGATCTATTAACTAGGTTTACTTAGACTTTTTAGTTCGTTGTGATCGCTCGACCTAAGTGCTATGAGTCTATTATGTCCAGTTAGATCTGTTCAAAAAATGTTAGTATACTTGTAATTGCTCATAGTGAACTTGTAATTGGGACGACAAAGGGGCAAGAGTGCTTTTAGTTTGAGCTTAAAAAAATAGATATTAGAAAAGAAAATAACAATTCATCGTCTCTATATATCTCTATTTTTGTAGCAAAACTAGTTCTGATTTTCTAAATTTTGTGTCACAGTGCGTGGTTCGAGGAACTCCGGAAGCGACGAGTCGCCGAGTTAAAGCGGGAGTTGGAGAAATCGGAAGACTCAATCGGGTAGGTCACGTAGGTGTACGTACTCCCGAGCTCACTCAGCTAATTAGCTGCTTAAGTGCTTAGGCATCTGAATTCCGGAATAAGAAACACAAACCGATGAACACACTATCCTACTCTGGAATTAGCTATATAGTTTGTATGGTGCGTATTCAAGGATAGAATATTATTATGTTCCAGGTCTTTGGAATCAAAGCTTGAGAGTCTCAAGGGCGCCAAGAGATCATTCACCATAGCAAACCTCACCGAGTCTCCGACGTCAATCGGAAACTCTGATGGATTCGAGCTCTCGTCGAAGGACGGCCTCTCCGCCGGTAGTTTCACCGAAGGAACGCGGACGAATTGGTCGTCGAAAAGTCAAATTCCAATGGCGACGACAACGACAACGACAACAACAAAAACAACAACAAAAGTTGATCAAATTATGGGAAGCAATGTGAAGAAGAGACGAGGAAAGCGGAAGCGAAAGGATTGCAACAAAGATTGCAATGAAATCAAAGAAGGAAGCATAGGAGATAGCCGAGTAGTTGTTGAAGATTATGAAGGAATTGATGAGGATCTCTTAAGAGTTTTGAATTTGATTGAGAAGAATGAACATGGATCTATATTTCCTCGACGTCTTGATCATGACCAGGTAAGTATATTGCAGTTGATCAGTTCTCACAATGCAAGAAAAGTGCCAGAATAACAACATCATGTCACACCCTAAGACACATTAGCTTATAAGAGTCATCCATGTGTAAATCGAGATGTAGACATACACAGATCTTTCGATGCATGACCCGCAAGTTGAGGTCGCATGGAAGACTATTGTAAGTCAATATGTATTGTGGTGTGATATTGTTGTAGCTGTAAAATATTTTTGTCCTTAAATGTTACTTTTAGCTGCAAATAGATGACTTACAAAAACTTCATTGCATGACACTTTTGTCATTGGGGGCTTTGTTAAAGCTCGAATGACAACACCCATGTCAAGCAGGATGTGATGAAGTCAAATTGAGCACGGACAGCGGGCTTTGGCAACAAAACTCGCCACATTTTATTATAGGGAAATCCTTATCACACCCGAAGTCACATCGAGCACAAGAACAGTCTATGCACGCCTCGGGGTGCAGACAAATACAAATTCTGATGCATAACACGTGAGTCAAGGCTGCGTCAGCTCCTATGCTCGATATGACTTAAGAGTGTGATTTGGGCGTTATCATTCTAACCTTTTCCAAAAAAGGAAAATGTACTAGATTGGCAACAAATAAGTCACACCCTAGAACACATTGGTCGTCCCACAGAAGCCGTATATGCAATCTTAACCTGTGTGTTATGTTCTAAAATTTGTGTGTGCCCCGCGCTTTTCAAGTTGCTGACGAACAATTCGGAGATCTGATCGATGTGACTTCCCTGTTGTCATTCTAAAATTTTTATTTTTTTTTTTTTTTTGCTAAAAACCTACAACAATTTTCCTTATTGATTGTTTGAACAGAGGAAAGCGAGATACAAGAGAACAATTCGGAGGCATATGGATCTGGACACGATAAGATCGAGGATTTCTCACCGTACGATCGTGTCTTCAAGAGAGCTCCACAGAGATCTCCTTCTGCTCTGCAACAACGCTCTAGTTTTCTATCCGAAACACTCGCGAGAGCACGGATCGGCTGCATTGCTCAGGAAGTTTGTGAACAGAACTTTCCAGAAGAAATTACCAGAACCTCCTGGAACGGACGAGGTTTCGCAGGCGGTGGCGGCAGTGAAGAATGTGGAGCGCAGCGGAGGTGGAGACGGGGAGAAAGGGAAGAAAGAAAATCCGCATAACGTGAAAATATATGAGAGAAAACCAAAGTGAGAGCTTGTGTGAAAGTGTACACAATATGTTGCATAGTAAAGAAATGCATTTTTGAGTAGTTTTTGTTCTGCATCTCTTGGCATGCCCATAAATATATAGGAAAAATACTATAATGACAAAAATAATGTCACACCGCAAGACACGCATTGGCTTACAAGAGCTTTCCATGCGATCTCGACCCGCATGTTATATATTGAAATCTGTATATGTCCGCATCTCGAAGTGCATATGCAGTGGCGAAAACGAAAAATCTTGTTAGAGGACGAACTTTAACCTTTTACTTTTTTTTCCGCAAATAAAAAATATTAGTATGAAAAACTAAGCATAACAATTTTTATTATTATTTTTTTTTTTTGACAATGCTACACTCAAGACACTTTGAATACAACATTTTTTTTGACAATGCTACACTTGTTATATAGGAAATATGTGTCGATCATAAGGGACGGGAAATACTAATACATAGAGATATTATAGGGGTCATGGGGGTTAGGGAGGCGACCGCTTCCTGTCCCCCTTGATCTGCCTCTGTACATATAGATGGCTCTTATAATTAGCTCAAATGTCTTACGGTGCGACATAGTGTTGTCACTTCTCTAATTTATATTAGCATGTCTCAAAAAATAACATAATAAAGATAAAATATATATATATATATATATATATATATATATATATATATATATATATATATATATATATATATATATATAAGAGTCTTCGATCTGTGTATACTCGGATCTAAAAGCGAGCATGAAGGTTTTTGTGGGTCGAAATGTGTCTTGCGTGTGACAAACGATTGAGTCAATACCTAAAGCAGATTATAATTTATTCAAAAAATAACACAAGGATTGAAAAAACGAGAAAAGAAAGCAAGAGCAGGTGACCAACCCCACCACCCCCAGTGGGAAATTCAAACCATTTTTTGGTGGAGTAGTTAAGGAAACCAAGATCCTCTCGTGATGATTTGACACGTGGTGGGACCACACCCATGCACAGTGTTGCACACACACACACGCCCCTTCTCCAAATCTCCAACATCAACCGACACGTGGCAGTCAGTTTGGACAAAATCTCGTCGGTGTGTCGCGAAAGCTCATCATCATCATCATCAGCTCCTCTCACTTTCCCAGTTTTCGCTCGTTTTTATTGATTCTGTGTTTGTTGTCTTCGACTCAAATTCTCCAAATCGGTTCGATCCACAGCAGATCGATTCAACGGAAACTAAGTCATCTGTTTTGTTCGTTCGATTGATTGATTGATTGATTGATTTGAGGTTCGATCTGGTTTGCGGATCTGTCGAGGCTCATGTCTCGCTATTCGAGGAGGTAATTTCCTTGTTAGAATGTTTTCATGATGTTGCGGATCTGGTTTTTGTGGATTTTGTGATGTTTGAAGATCAAATTTGATTCTGATGACATGTTTATATATCAAATACATTGTATGCATGATTTGAAGGTTTGTTTAGTGAGAAAGAAGAAGTTGTGGATTTTGAGAGTATAGTGTAAAAATGTTTGATTTATAGATTAATGCACACGCACGCATTCCAATACGCACAGACACTGACAAGTGCGTGTCCGTGCTGGGTCACAGTAACAGGTTCCACGAGTAAAATATGTAAATTATGAACTTAATGTCGATTAATCTCCATTTTGGTGGTTACCAATTTGATGAAAACATTGGTGTTCATGTCAATGGTTCTCCTTCAATTCTATAGGAGTTGGTGTTGTGTTTAGCAATCTCAACTAGATCAATCGCTTTCGCAGGTAATTCTCTTACTGATCCGTGTTTAAAGGCGTGTAGGAGGAATTATTACAACATCAATTTTTAATGGAGTGCTTGTATGTTCATCAGGCTCCTTTTGAGAATGAATTTGGAAACAGGATTTAGGAACTTCCTTTTGAATTGGGAATGTGGTGTGTTTGGCAATTCTGAAGCTTTCTCTAAAATACTAGAATGACAACAACAATGTCACACCACACGATACATTGGCACACAAGAGCCTTCCATGCGATCTTGACCCTCGTGTTATGCATCGAGATCTGTGTATGCCCGCATCTTGAGGCGCACATGGATGACTCTTGTGAGCCAATGTGTCTTGTGGTGTGACATGCTTGTTGTCATTCTAGCACTTTTCTTCCCTTTTGCTGATGAATGCGTAATTTGATAGTATTATGTTTCAACATTATGAATCCTGGTCCATGAGAATTAAATATTATGTTTCGACTTTGTTTATGGCAAACACGTTGTTTCTCGCCTATTTGTAAATATGTATATATATTAGGCTATAATAAATAAAGTTTCATTTTTATCACATTTTTTTTTTAATCATTAGCTCTTTTGCATAGCTTTGAAGTATTAGATCGTTTCTTGAGATTGATTTGTGTTTTCTCCTCAATTTTCTTTAAGCTTCTTGTTCTTGAAAACAAATAAACAACCACGAGCCGCTTTGCGTAAGGTTCTTTGTTCATGATTAATTTATCAGAAGTAAGACTGAGTCTGACATTGATTCATGCATTCTTCAGTAGTCCCAACTTTCCATGAGCTTGTGCTTCTTCCATGACATTGTCAAAGTCCTGGAAGCGGCTGTCAAGAATTAATTATGTTTCCTGTGACGGGGTAAAATTCGAATCCTAAGTTTGATTTCGTAGTATATGGATTTCATTTTAGTTCTTATTGGATCATGCACTTGGATTGATTTGGTTTATGGATTTCTTAACTGAGACGAGTCGCAGGCGGCCTATGGATCTAAGATGAAGCGGCTGTTTTTTATGACACTAGTCTGTGCGACAATGCTACTCATTTACTTCAGAACCGCTCATTATCAGCGCCGGCATGCTGAGGTATGTTAATATTATTTCCTCTCTTGACGGCGCCTTTTGTCAACTATTTGAACTTCGGAACTGCTTGTCTTAGTATTAGTTAGTTATCTTATTCTTGTGCTAATCTGCTAATGAATACTCTTATGGAATGTCAGATGGAAGCTGCCTTGAAACCCTTTGAGACAATGATGGTAATGGTCTTTTTCCTGTTACCAGCAGCCCAGTCCTGTTTTCCATTTGATTTATGCTAAGTACTATATTTATTGAAATAATTATTTTTTAAAATTGATATTCGTATCATGTTTTCTTGATGGCACTAAATATTAGTTTTATTGTAATCATTGATTTTTTTATAACTCAAATTCATATGCGAGTCTGTTTAGGCTTTTCCTTTCTTTATCTGTATTTTTGATCTTGTTGTTCTCAACGCCTTTGTTTCTCTCCTCTAGCAGGAACCTGAGGAGGAGTCTCAAGAGGTTACTGATGCAGATAGGGTGAACTATTTGCCTCGCGGTATAATAGAAGCGACTTCAGATCTGGAATTGAGGCCTTTATGGCAAAGCAACTTAATGGTCAGATTCTGTTCTTTAAGCAATTAGTTATGTTTGTTCTTTAATTTCTTTTTCCTGCTTATTCTTCTTTTTCTTGTTCCCTCTTTTGGCTGTAATCGAGGAGCTGGAAGCCAATCTCATTTCTAATTAAGCAGTAGGTCAGATGATTATAGGGAATCGGTTATATGTTAGCTATCGTTTCTAATAATCGATGCAGTGTCCATTTTAGATATTGTTACTAATAATTGATGCAGTGTCCATATTTCAGGTCAATACTCCTCACCGTAACCTGCTAGCTATTTCAGTTGGCATTAAGCAGATGGAGAATGTTGATGAAATAGTTCGAAAGGTATTTTTTCTAACTATGTGCTATTATGTTTTAAGTAGAAAATTCTTCATCTAATCTTAGAGAATTCAGTTTCTTTCAGAGAATTTTACTATTATGTTGTTTCACTATGACGGCAACGAGGGCGGATGGATGGATTTTGAGTGGTATAATAAAACCTTACACATATCCGCTCTCAACCAAACAAAATGGTAAGCTGTTCGAGTTAATTCTTGCACACGTAGAGATAACTATAGTTTTGTTAAGTCCTCATATGGAATTGGATTTTTTCCTCAGGTGGTTTGCTAAGCGATTTCTACACCCCGATATTGTTTCAATTTATAATTACATATTTATCTGGGATGAAGATCTGGGAGTTGAGAATTTCAATCCTGGGAGGTACATTACGCATTTGGTAGTGTTCGTTTTTCTCTAAAATTCAGAAGCGTTCTTCCTCTGAATAGCTCATTTTAAGGAGTTGCCCTTACAGGTATTTGAAGATAGTGAAATCTGAGGGTTTGGACATATCTCAGCCAGCTTTAGACCCTAGTTCAGCTGAAATTCATCACAGGATTACTGTTCGCAAGAAAACAAAGAAGGTCCACAGGTGAATGGCGTGCCCTCTAACATAATGATAAAGAATGGCTTTGCATTTCAAGTCTAATCCCTAACGTCAAGACGATTTGCTTATTTGCAGAAGAATATACGAGAGAAGAGGAAGCACCAAGTGTTCAGACTCTAGTGATGGACCACCATGCACTGGGTAGACTCTGCTGTTTAATTTTATTAGCTATATTTTCTCCCATTCTTTTGGAAGGGATGAGTATTGGTTATCTTCAGACACTGTTGAAATTGAAATCAAGCAGTAACCAACATCAAAAAGTAAATTGTACTCTCGCATGTCTTACTATGGGAGATATGCTTGAAAGAAATGTTCTTGTTCTATGCAATTTAGTACTGGCTTATTTATTTTTGTATTTATTAGGTACGTGGAGGGAATGGCTCCAGTATTTTCAAGTTCTGCATGGCGTTGTACGTGGAATCTGATCCAGGTTACTTCACTCTTCTCTCTTAAAATTGAAGCTGGCTTTGTATAGTATGGATAGTTGCAAACGCTTTATGCCATAAGAATAGTCTTGTACATGTAGTTCCAGTTGGATTTTATTTCAAATGGTTATGGAGTTGTGACAATGTGCAGAATGATCTTGTTCATGGATGGGGTTTGGATAAGAAGTTCGGCTATTGTGCCCAGGTGAGGTGCAGTTCGTTAAAGTTGTTTGTGTTTTTGCCTCTTCATGAGAGAGTTCTTGACTGTTCACAACAACAACGGTTATGAATCTTTGTTGATGTTTTTTAATTTTATTAATGAGTTCAAATTTTGTGATTATGCGAGAATCTGTATATTAGTTTGTGCTGAACTTTTATTTTGATAAGAAAGAAACCACAACTTGCCCATTGTGAGGCTCGAACTCCCGACCTCTTACCTAAGTAACCACATACCAAACCAGTGAACCATCCACTTGGTTAATTTGTGCCGAACTTAGTCAAAGTTGTTCTTTAATGATCTTTATGAGTTCAAATATATAGATGGTTATGGGATACAAAAAGGAGATGTTATAGATTTAAGGTGACTGAATCGTTCTGTATTTATATTTCTCTTTTTAGCTGCATTATGTAATTTTATTCATTTCAACTGTAGCCTGGAGCTCTTTTTCTATGCCCTCAAAATTTTAATTTTGGACCAACCAGTGGCATGCTTTTGACCCGTCTGTTTTACTTGTGTCAACAGATGCATTATTTTCTTATTTAACATGTTAATTTGTGTCTTCTGTTCCACAGGGTGACCGAACAAAGAAGGTAGGAATTGTTGATAGTGAGTTTATTGTTCATCTAGGAGTGCAAACATTGGGAGGATCATATGGAAGAAAGGTAATTCATCATTACTTGGTTTTATATGAGTTGCTTAGTATTTCAGATTCTGCAATTTAGAAGTGTTACTGTACACAAAGTCTTCTTCAGTTTCGTCTTTCTCGATTTATTATTTTGAATGTTCCCGTCATAGACATTATTTGCTGGAAAACTTGACATTTGCGTTATCCATACTTTCATCTTAGTAATCTTACTTGTCGTAGTAATTATTTATCTTGATTTATGTTGCACTGAACTCTTTTATCTTCAAATGAATCAACTCTCATTCATTTGTCGCGAGCACACTCATTTGCTTTTACGAATCATTTTCCCGATAACCTTTTTTTTTTCTTTTTCTTTTTTCTTTTTTTCTCTTAACCCCATGTCCTCGTTGATTAAAATGGGGCTAGGATTGAAGATCCCCATTTAATCTAAAAGTTCTTGGTTCGTGTTGCAATTAGACCAGTTATGCTTTTATGAAATGAATGTTGTGGTAAAGAAACAACACATAAAATGAGTGTAGTGGAAATGAGGATGCTTTGGCGGATGTGATAAAACTCGTAATTATAGAATAAGAAATGCGGAAATTCAAATAAAAGGTGGTTAGGACACGTCCAAAGACGGTTTTCAAATCTCTCATTTAGAAAACTTGACTCAATACTAATTTGGGATTAAGGCATGTTGTTGTTTGTTGTCGTTCATATCTCCAATTTGAATTAAATGATCATTTCTAACAATCTAGTCATACTGTCAGTGAAAATTGTTGGGAGTTTCGATCATGTTAAGCAGTCTCTGATCTCTTTTCCAGGTACCTGGAAACAATGCCCGCGAAGAGTCCACCCAGGTAACTAATTAGTCTGTTGATTCGAGCCCCGACTAGGTATCAACTTCAATTTTGAACTAACACCATTTTGCTAAACAGAGACGAGGAGGCGGCAAACTCGATATGCGGTCGGAGGTGAGAACCACCCTCTCTTCAATTCTTCAATTCAAGTTACTGCTAAAGTTTCACTACCACATGATCCAATTATTGAAATTTGGTCTATAAAATGGTTGGTCAGTTGTTTATCCGCTTTTAAGGTTACCGCATTGTGCAGATAAGGAGGCAGTCTACGGCGGAACTGCAAATATACGAAAAGCGATGGGAAGAGGCGGCGAGAAATGATAAAGATTGGACTGATCCTTATGCAAAAACCAGGAAAATTTTGCCTAGGAAGATTCATTAAACACCTTTGTATTTGCTCTGCAGCTTAATTGTGTTGGAAGGATTTTGTTCATTATCAATTTATTATGTAAAGTCCAATTTCATTGATGATGTTACCAAGGTCATTCATCTTCAAATATCTTATTTTTGTATGTAAATCATCAATTCTTAGGTCCTAACGATGGCTACTCCTAGTACTCTGGTATATTCGCTGGCGTGGGAAAGTGATGCCTCATGAGTAATTTTTTTTTTTTGAATGACAGTGAGTGTCCGAACTGCTACAGTCCCTCCCGATCAAGATCTAATCAATAACCAATATTACAGGTGTTAGGAGGGCATTTCTAGCACTAACTTCCACTAAATCTCAAATGTCCAAGGAAAATGATATAGATATATTGTGAATTGAACTCATCAACTTTGCCTTAATAAGAGTATTAAAGTCTTATTCGTAGTCACTCCATCACTCCTTAGAGGTACGAGAGTAGTTCAATCTAAGGGTCTAATTTTTTTCCGGTCAATTGATAGTAATCATAGTAGACATTGTTACATATGCCATTACAATCTTTTAAGTCTGCCTCTTTAAGGTACATCTTTGTCTTGATTATAAGCTTCTTCTTATGGATATACCCGTGTAACTAACAAGATTACAACACGATCGAATTATATCAAAATAAAATGCAAATGCTCTAGTATAACAATAACAAAATGGTGGATGACTTTTAACTTGTCTTCTAGAAAGAAAGGCACATCAAAAACGAATAATCAAAAGGAAACATGAATTCCACCTTTGACACCTACCAAAATGTGTATAATAACAAAACCAATTTTTGTGGACAAGTCTATTTCAACTTTGACAACAAACGGTTTGTTCAACATTTTCTTTTCACTCTTAGAACAACAAACGCGTGACCCACCAAGACTATAAAAGCAAAAATGAAAAATAAATAAAAATGAGGATCATTGATTCAATGAAGCACAATCACTGGCCCACTTCCCTTCAAGGCACCTATCTTTCTGCCACGTGTACAGGCAATGAGCCTCCTCATCCTCCCATCTCAATAGAAGAAGTGTTCTTTTTAAAACAGTTGGAGTAGGGGGATCTAAATTAATGTAATTTTAGGTGTATTTCTTTCTAAATCCTAAAGAAATATAGCAAATTAAGCTCAAGTCCCTCTCTCTTACCTCGCTTTTCTTTAACATTATACCCGCAAGAAAATGCAAGAGTAACCACTTTGGGTCGACCCAATCGGATGTTGTGCATTTTGCCTCGAGATATGCACACACATATCTCGGCGTATATTGCACGACATTCGACTGAGTCGGTGCCCAAAGTGGATTACTCTGACAGTTCTAATATACTAATACTCATAAATGAATTCATGCCCTCATCCCATGTAACTATTTTTAGCAACTTCATAAAACCTCGAATTCACTAACGTTCGATGATTTAAGGTGTATTTCAAACAAATCAATTTTCAAGCAGTGTTGCCAGATTGTCCGAGCAACGATTGATGTCAAAGATAGACTCGAAAAAAAGTAGTTAAGGATGAATTATTAACAGAATGATTGAACTACTATAACAAGGGTTGTCCCGCGCTATAGATATTAGTTCTTTCTGTTTTAGTAGGTGTATCAATGTAGTTGTATCAATATAATAAAATTGAACGATACACTCTCAATTGACAAAAAAAAAAAAAAAAAAAAAGAATCCCACTTTAGACACCCACCTCAAACACATATCTCGAGGTATATCGAACGACGCACTACAGGATATCCAGATCGTTTCGTTGCCTAGGTGTCCAAAGTGGGTTTTGTTTAGCCAGGTTCCTATAAAAACCCAGTTGTTGGAATTAACTCAAGAGTTGAAGGGCGCCAAGCGATTTACTTAAAATCCGAGGGTCTAACTGAGAATTTGAAACATTAGAAAAGAAAAGGCCAAAAGAAAACTTGGTACGTTTTCGTTCCCATCGACGTAACGAAGAATTCGTCCATTTTCAAACCTCTCGCTCTCTCTCTCGATCTCGATTTCGATCGATCGATCTAGGGTTTCGTTTTGTAGGTCAAAATCGCAATTCCTTCTCTCGCAAGCTCTTCGCTTGATCTAAGACTCTCCAGATCTACTCTGCTTTGGCTGTCGCGAAGAACTCTTGATTTCTAGGGCTCGATCTCTCATGGCCGGCCGTTACGACAGCAATCCCTTCGATGAGGAGGAGGTCAATCCGTTCTCGGTGAGTCTTGATCCTCTTTTGTTGAATCTGCTGTTGATTTTGAAGCTTAATTAGCTTGTTTGGTGAGGAAATGAAAATTTGGTTGAGTAGATTTGGGGATTCCGTCGATTGGCGTCGACTTGTCGGTTCGAGTTCTTCTATGTGAATTTGTGTGTGAAATTTGTTGCTTTTTTTGGTTTTGGATCTGGTTTTAGATTCATGTGTCACTGAGGTTTTCATTTGGATTGTTGATTGTTGAAGAAGTGGCTTTTCTTTACAGGAATTATTTGGAGGTGTTATTTGGATTATATTTGTTGTTTAGAGAATGTATAGATTTGTTGCTAATATAATAGATGAACTATGAAGTAGCATCAATTAAGAATTTCAGTATCATTACTATCATATGAACTCAAATAGAATGCATTATGCGATTTAAGGGAGTCGAAGTGAGGTAATCTGAAGTTAAGAGTTTTGGATAAATGGATTTAAATTGATGGGAGACTGGGAGTGTAATTTGACCCCTTTTGAAGCTTGTGCATAGCTAAATATGTGACCTTGTTAGTGTAGAGAAACTTGAATATGGGCAACTGCATGCGAAATAGCTACAGACAATGTAGAAGTCGAGCGCAGAAGAAACTATGTTCTCTGCAATCCGAAATCTGAAATTTGACCTTCTAATTTCCTTATTCTATTTCCTTGAAAACCATGAACTCCAAATCATACTTTGAATAAAGCTTATGATATTAAGCCTAAAAATCGCTATTTGCCACCTGTAATCCTACTAAAACTGATTCCTGAAAGGCTGAAACTTTATCCTAAACTAGTTCTTTTCGAGTTTCGATTCGGATCGATAGGAGTTGCCACCGGTTTACATCCGAGTAATCCAGCTCTTTCAAGAGATCAAGAACATATTTTCTTTGTGAGATAACTATTCCTTTTGAGGATCTAGCCACCTCCATTCCAAGAAAATATTTGAGTCGTCCTAGATCTTTGACTTCAAACCGGTTGGATAAGAAGTTCTTCGGTGACTCCAACTCTACTATGTCATCTCCGTCATCACAATGTCATCTACATACACAATTAAAATAGCAATTTTACCATGATTGTGTTTGTAGAACATCGTATGATCTCGAATGAGCTTCGAGTGTAACCACGTTGTTTCACGCTTCTCGTGAATCTTTCGAACCATGCCCTCGGAGATTGTTTCAATCCATATATGGATTTCTTTAGCTTACATACTCTGCCATCCTTCTTTAGCTCATCAAAGCTCGGTGGAGCTTCCATATACACCTCCTCCTCTAGCTCGCCGTTTAAGAATGCATTCGCATCCCGCGCTTTGCGCGCGGGCAAGACCAATTAATATACAACAACAACAACATAGCCTCAGTCCCAAATTAACTGGGGTCGGCTTTTTTTTACACCCAGGCGGCGATGTGAAACACACCCTTGCTCATTTCTCACTACACCCGGCTCTTTCCCCGACCCCAAGCAAAGACTTCTCTATGCGCGCGCTAGGTGGGAACGCCCCAACGTTTATATATGTTTGATCCATTTCATGAAAAGTGACAAAAGTTTTACGCTGGCTGTCAACCTATCGCAACCCTCCTCCTTTATCCGGACTTGGGACCGGCTATAAAAATAAAATTTTTCGGCTGAATAAAAATTATGAGAAATAAGATTTTGTTATCTCCTGTAGACTCAAAACCAAGAACAATATATCATGCACTCAATTTCTCTAAGGAAAAAATAAAAAGAAGATCACATCTCTTAAAAGTATCACCAAGAGTAAAATCTTGTAAGAAATTAACTAAATATAATCAAAACTCAAAAAATTAAATTAATAAACGAAAACCTTCCAAAATTAATAATGTAAGAAATCAACCAAATATTATCAAAACTTAAAAAATGTTTATATAAAAGTGAAAGACAAATTCTGGAATTTGATGATTATATATGCTCGGAAGGACAATCTCAAAGAACCTTTTTTTTATATCAAAGATTTTCTTGAACTGTACTTTTGATGATTATATATGCTCGGAAATATATAGTCGTTGACATCATGATTAAATGCTCTATGCTTTTTTTTTTTTTTTTTGTTCTAAATCACCCTAGTACCTATGCCTTTGTATATTCATATTATGATTTAGACTCTTGATTGATTACAACATATTAGCAAGGGTATAATTTGAGTTTGGGTTTGATTATGAGATTGATTTAGATTCCGAATTACAGTAGTTAAAAAAAACTTTATTGGCATATAATTAAGTTGGAGTACAAAAAATAAAGAAACTTAAAAATAAGAAAAATAGGCGTTAGTATTTTTTTTTTGGCTATATATTAATCACTCAAAAATGGGAAGAAAAATTAAAACTTGATTCTTGATTAAGAATGGATTAATCTGTTCATATATTTAACAAAAAAAAACTCTTATTTAGAATCGGTAGATTAGGCCTACTTAGCAAGGGTATAATTTGAGTTTGGGTTTGATTATGAGATTGATTTAGATTCCGAATTACAGTAGTTAAAAAAAACTTTATTGGCATATAATTAAGTTGGAGTACAAAAAATAAAGAAACTTAAAAATAAGAAAAATAGGCGTTAGTATTTTTTTTTGGCTATATATTAATCACTCAAAAATGGGAAGAAAAATTAAAACTTGATTCTTGATTAAGAATGGATTAATCTGTTCATATATTTAACAAAAAAAAACTCTTATTTAGAATCGGTAGATTAGGCCTACTTAGGAAGACTACTTATTTGTGTTGTGATAAAATTCTGATACTAATCTAAGATAGTAAATCATGGTGGATTATTTAGTAAGACTACTGAAAAATAGAAATAACGAAAAAACATAGGCCCACAATATAATAGAAAGAATAGAAATAGTGCATCAGCATGCCACATGACAATCTGTGAGTGCTTCTCACATATATATATATATATATATATATATATATATAGGAGCAACTATTAGCCCCCCACTACCCTATAACAGCCCCCCATTTAATTTTAATACATTTTTAAACTAAAATGTCTTTAGGCAAAATTACATAAATAACCTCAATCTAAAATCATGAACCTATTTCATTTCTTTTTCCCCTTCTACTTTCCACTCTCTACACCCCTCATCAACTTTACTTTTCACTCTCTACACCCCTCCCTAAATGAAACCTTAAACTCATTCCTAACTCTTATCTCACTCACTACACTCACCTTCTGCTCTTCTACTTAGTTTCCATTTTCTATATCTCACCCAAATTAAACTATAGACTCATCTCATTTTCTCTTCTACTTTCTAATCTCTACACCCCTTCTCATCTCTTTGTCCATACACTCAACAATTCACCATCAAATACAACATCTTAATTATAGTATTTGGTTGAGATTCAGTTCATATTCTTGAATGATTAGAATCATTTATTTGTGTTGAATCTTAGCTTTTAAGGATCAAAGAAGCAATCTTGAAATGCATATGGAGCAAATTAAGTTAAGGGGGAGAAAAAATGATGTGCAACAAGGGGTTGGATGAAGATTACAAAGATGAAAAGAGCGCTTTCTTTGGGGAGAGAGGAGGAGGAGGAGGAGGGGAGGGGCAAATATAAACTAGGGGTATAATGGAGAATTTACTAACAATTAAGGGGGGTGCTTAGAGCATGAGCTAACTTAGTGGGGGGCTAGAAATAACATTAAATGAAATGGGGGGCCGATATAACATATAGGGGTGCTAATAGTAATTCCCTATATATATATGTGTGTGTGTGTGTGTTCCTAACACTTCATAAGGCCCATGATTCCAATAATGTTAATTGAGCCTTCTCTACATGAATTAGTTCTATTTAAAGATCAAAAACATAAATCTTATATATTCAAACAAGATACTCAGTCTCTTTTCTGGACTTTTGTCTACACGTTGATTGGTCTTGTCTTTATTTGGTATCAAAGATGGGTGGATGAGCCATGAGTTGAACATCTCATAGCCTACTATTTAATGCATCCAACCCGTGGTAAACTAAATGGGGAGAAGGTGATCATCTATTGGTTGCCAGGAAGAAATATTAGTGGTCTTGAAATGAGATGTCGTCGGGATAATGTGTAAAAAATATTGATCTATCCTCTGATGCATAAAAGTTGGTGCTATATTACATTCCTACCTGCGTGCATAAAATTTAAGTGATATATTTTACTTTTAGGGTGCATGCCATTAAATTAAGTATTACCATAGAATTACTGAATGTGACGAGTGTGCCAATGTGTTTTTTTCTTTTGTTTATTATGTCAGCCTGTGGGACATTTTTCCCTTGTTGTATCTCAATATTGATGGTTCTTTTCTCTCTCACTTGGCAACTGGGCAATTATAAAGAATTTCTCTTTTGCTTATTTCCAGGATCCAGCAGTTAGAGCAAAAGCTACCGGACCGTCAAACTATGGCGGTGGAGCATTTTTCACAACAGTAAGATTCTTTTTTGTTTCTACTGTAATTATTAAATGTAGATTTATGATTAAAGTTGGATGACTGTTTTGCATCATATTGTCAGCGTTTATCATTGTTTTGGCTCCAAGATTGTGACATTGTTGAGTTATTTATCTTCTCATGCATCAACCTGTTGGTGAACTTTTCAGAATCCTGGCAGTGTTCCTGCTGCAACAAACTCTAGGCTTTCACCTCTTCCTCCTGAGCCTGCAGATTTCAGCTATGACCGTGGTGCGACAATTGATATCCCCCTGGATTCGACCAAGGTTGGTTATTTGAGGATGTAGTGTTTTTACCTGCCTTTAAACATCAAGTTTGATTTCTAAAGGGTCGTCTGTTGAAATTTAGGATCTAAAAAGGAAAGAGAAGGAGCTACAAGCAAAGGAAGCTGAGTTAAAGAAAAGGGAACAGGTATCTGGACTTGTTGCAGCTCTTTGAAGCATATCATATCTATTTGCATTGTTTTGAATCTCTTGAATGATTTTCTGATTTAAATTTCATTTATTTGGTTATGGAGGTTTCCTGATGTTATATTACTTGGTTTCTGTTCTTTAGAGATGTGTATGTAAGTGTTTGCAGGTTTTGTCAGTTGTCACAAAGTGTTTTTAACTTCCTAGTTTCTCCTGTTACGAAAAAAATATTTGCTCTCTCTGATCACTCCTTTATGATATGCAGGACCTAAAACGGAGGGAAGATGCCGTGGCACGAGGTATGTCTCATTTGATTTTGTATTTAAGTTGCTTAATTTGTGGACCACCTCATAGGCCATACGTGTATCTTAACTTTTTACTTGGTTGAGCAGCTGGCATTGTGATAGAGGAGAAAAACTGGCCTCCATTTTTCCCCATTATTCATCACGATATAGCAAATGAAATTCCAATTCACCTTCAAAGGCTTCAGTATATTGCATTTACAACACTTTTAGGTATGCTGCCTTTTGATTGATCTGTATTTGTTGATTGTCACTTCATGTAATCTGTGTTTTCTGTACCCAGCTGTGCTGTTAGTTGGGACATGCAAATGAAAAATTAGGTTTTATTTCCTTGTTCAGGACTGGGTGAATTAACTTTAGTATTTTACTAAATTGATGCATGCCTGTGAATTATGGTTGTTCCCTCGTGTTTATAGACACAGAGTTCAAAGTTTTTATTATAGCACAGATCCAAAGCCATTTTTCCAGTTTACTTGTTGGTTATAATAAAACTGGAATGCTGATGATTTTTCTGAAACTGTTTTGTGATGTTAAGTATGAAGAGATATTAACTTGAAAGCCATTGATAATCCTTTGCAATGATAATGTGTACGATGTGACTTTGAGTTGTAAGCTGCATGGCCCATGATTTCCCTGTTCCTTCTTTCTCTATTAGAAAATAGACCATTACCAAAAGCACTTCATTATTTGTGATTTTTCTTTTGGTCTTTCTTATTTTCCGTTTTCTTTTGGTTTTTGTTCTTTTTGTATACAAATCAACTTGGCTGTTTCAGGCCATTTGTAGTTAACAATTTGTGCATTTATTTTATCCATTTGATCTTGAACTTTTAATTATATTGATTCAGCAGTTTGACGGGCAGTTTGTATACTTTGATTCTATTCAGGATTGGTTGGTTGTCTGTTTTGGAATATAATTGCTGTGACAACAGCCTGGATTAAAGGCGAAGGTATTTTGAAGTTCTTATTGACCTGTTTTATATGTTCCTCTTTTTGGTTTACTCAGATCATGCATACCAAGAGATTGAAATTTTCTGTATCTGGTTTTCAGGTGTAAAAATCTGGTTCGTGGCCATAATTTACTTTATATCAGGGGTGCCAGGAGGCTATGTCCTGTGGTATCGTCCTCTTTATCGTGCCATGAGGTAATGTTTTTTTGATCCATTTGGATATGTCTTTCTTTTTTGTATGTCTTGGTAGATCTTGTCAAACTGACCATTGATAAATACTGTTTGAAAACATTAGCACTTCATGTTTGTTAATCACTCGTGAAAGTGTAAGCTAACATTTGTCACATATTTTGGTCACTTACTACTATTTCCAGTTTGTACTTTGTTAGCTTTGGCCACTTAGTGACATCAAGTGCTCTTTTCACAGAACTGATAGCGCTTTCAAGTTTGGTTGGTTCTTCCTGGTTTACTTGGTAAATTTTATTTCTTTTTTTTTTTTTTGCTATTTTAATATTTAGAATCAGTTTTTGTGTCAGTTCGTTACTAGTTGGTGCTATATTTTTCTTTTTGTTCATATCATAAAATTTGTGAACTTTGTATGATGCTATTGTCTTGCTTGCTATGTCACAGATCCATATTATCTTCTGCATATTTGCTGCGGTGGCTCCCCCTGTTATCTTCAAGGGGAAATCTCTCACGTAAGTCTGCAGGGTTGGTGATGTTAGCTCCTGATGTTTTTTTTTTTAAAGAAAAAAAAATTAGAAAATTAAGATTAAGAAAAACCTCGTTCTGGACGCTGAAAATAGTTTTCAAATACTAACATTAAGCAGTGGAGAATCATTTTAGAACTCTAGTATTTGAGTTGCTTGCTATGATTTTTTTTTTTTTTTTTTTTTTTAAGTTTTCCATTGCACAATCTGAATTCTGAACACATCACTTCTATGAAAATAATTTTGGTTTTAACTTAGGTCAAAATATATCCTCAAGTTTAACTTTTTTGTTTTCAAGCTGACTAATGTGAATCACGTGTTGTAATGACCTCACTCAAATATGTTAATTGTTTGCATATTATCTAACTTAATTTAAATGATATTTATTACTATGCACTGTTTAGGAATCAATTGTGATGGTGTAGGTAATGCTGCACACAAGAATCTGTTTTGCGTCTGTAGATTTTGTCAATTTCATGGTTAGATATATGTTGTCCTGTCTAAGGAGCAAGTTTTCTCTTCTCCTAAAAAATAACTGCTTCTCCTTTCTCTCATAGCATTACCTACAATTTTTTTCGACTATGGTGCTGATAATGGATACTTGTTTTTCTCTTGTGGTGACAGAGGTATCCTGCCTGCAGTAGATCTTATTGGCGACCATGTTTTGGTTGGGGTAAGGCTTTAACTGCTATTTGTTTTTGTCGTTTTATGATATCGCTGTGTGCTGGTGATCTTTTCCTATCAAGGAAGCAATCAAAAAAACATAATTCTAGGATAAATCATGGAGAGTGATTGGGATGGTTCGTTAGCCATTTTGTGTATCTATTCTATTTACTCTTTTAACGCCGCACTTAATATCATTTTGAATATAAGTCTGAAGGATTGTTATTCTGGTCTCTTAAAGAGTAATCCATCTCCATGGTGGTCAATTTACTGGAATAAAGAATCAATTGTTCAATATTCCATTATGAGCTTTTTTTCGATTTAGCACCAGGATTTATTAACCTTTTATACTACTGCCACGACCCCGTTACATCTTTCATGGACGTTGTTCTTACAGATTTTCTACTTCATCGGATTCGGACTCTTCTGCCTTGAATCGCTGCTCAGCATCTGGGTTATTCAGGTCGATTTTCAACTTCCATTATGCGGATACCAACTTGATTGCACTCCTCATTTCTCCTTTCTAACTGTTACTTTTTACTTCTTCTGCAGCAAGTATACATGTATTTCCGAGGGAGTGGCAAAGCTGCAGAGATGAAGCGTGAGGCAGCCAGAGGAGCCATGCGGGCCGCATTGTAATGAATCTGTTCTCATAAAGTTCATGCACTACGGATGAATGGAACCAGTTTTCCCTACACTCTGGAATGGGATGACAATTGATCTGGCCTCGACAGAGGCCTCCGTCATCACCTGTTGTTATATATTGTTTTGTAATCCCTCTATGTTGTTGACGTTTTCAGGTAAATTAGGTTTCTTCTCACTTCTTTTATTTTTGATGGGTGTATTGTTAGTAAAATATTGTTAAGAAAGATGCAGATAGAAACACTGTGAAAGAAGAAGAATTGACTGTAATTTAATTTGGAGATATTGTTGCTTCAGATTCTCTGGAGCCACATTACAGTGATGTTTGTTTGTCTGTAACTCAATTTTCACAGAAAAAGTATACTTTACTTTTTTGTCCTCCCACAGTATATAGGTATAAGATGTGATTTTTCATTTTGAGGATTTGATCGCCCAACCTCGAAAGTGGACTCACGCCTTTTTCACTGCGTTATAGGCGTGGTTTGTGGGCAGGGGCGGTCATTTTGCTTTTTAGACAATTATTTTTACAATTATAATACAATGTATGATAAAAATCTTCATTATTTTCGAATTTCTTTACTTTCAAAAGAGATTTTTGTTGTAATAAATTGTTCGAAATATGTTTTAATGTATGGTGCATTGTCAATGTAGTTGATGATACCTCTCTTTTAGAGTTTTTAAGAGTAATTTGGTAAAAATAACCACTAAAGGGAGCGATATCTCGTCTAACAAATCCAAATGAGTAATAGATTGGCGCACTTCTACTATTATTTTTTTTAGAAGAAAAAAAAAAGTACTTACATAGAGATTTAGAAAAAAAAAAATTGATGAGTACTTCCTCCGGTTATTTATACAAGTCATTTTAGCAAAAACTTCTAGTTCAAAATTGTAAGTCATTTTCGAAATCTAAAAATGTATTTACCTATTTTACCTTTATACAATTTAAACATTTATGATTATTCAATTCTTCAATTCATTTAATGTCAAAGAACGTATATGTAAATTACATTCGTAATTAAGGCTGCCTTAATTTTTGTGTCCTTACTTTAAACAACTTATATTAATGACCAGAGGAAGTATCATTGATCGACAAAATTCTCTCTCTCTTCAAATTAGCCCCCTCTCACCCAGGGCTGGGTACGCCCCTCTTTGTGGGTGTAGGATATGTGTGGGCACGCAATCCATGGTTTTTGATACGGTATTGAGACTTTTATTGCGTGTTTGGGGTGTTATTCTAGCATTTTATACGTGAAAATAACATAGAATTTGACTCTCCTCAATAGCCCTCTAAACTCCCAAATGGCCTAAAGACTATAATCTCACTAGAAATATTGGATTCATTTACATCTCTATTGCAAATAAGTCAAAGTCTTTTACCCCCTCTCTTGGTAGCTGAAATGAAACCACAACTTGCATTTAAGGATACTGTCTTTGACTAAAATGCAAGTAGTAGGGCTCTCTGCACTCACAACCACACCAGTAATTACTGGGATGTAGCATTGATTGAACAAATGGTCTTATGTATGGAGTCTCGTTTGCTGTCCTGCATCCATAATTACAAGGGCATGGACATTCATCACATCACATAAATATTGATTGAGCTAAAAGATATTATACATAGTTATTGCATAAAGTGCAGAATAATGTCTTGCAATTCAATGTCATCGATATGGATAACAACGCAATTTGAATTTCTAATTAGGGTGGGTGGGCAAACCGCAGTTTGTTGGTGGCGAATCCTCAAAATTGCAACTAAATAAATAAGACTACGGTTTCGAGGTTTGAGTTTTGTTGCAACTAAACCGTTTGTTTTTGATTTTTGGTTTTTGATTTTCCTGCGATACATTTAAAGAATAAAAAAATAAAAAATGTCACACATTCCATATATGTCCATTAACAAAACATATAGATGTCTATCTATGACCACAAAAAACACAATGAAACACATTAACTCAATCAAAATTACGAGTCTTACTTCATTTTCAAATTTAATCAACATTAAAAAGCTTCAACTCAATTCTAAGTTTGGAGTGATTTTGCGATTTGGTGAATCACGGTTTTTCATAGATGAAAACCACCACCAAACCGCTGAATCGCGTTTTCAAGTTTTCTAAACCACCTCCAAACCGCAATTTTAAAAAATCACACCAGATCACAAAGTTTGAACTGTTTGGGCGGTTTGGACAATTTTATGAAAACCACTGCCCACCCCTAGTTCTAATGCTAGATATGTATTGTTTGGCGATGGTTGGAGATGCCCTTAAAAGATTTGAGCAGTCTCGAAACAAAAATGGAAACTAATTATGATTCACATTGCTTGATCTTTGCCATGTGACAATGTAGTACTCTCTTGCTTGCCGGATGAGCTTACATAGAGATTGAAGAACAACCCATTCGCGGTTTCTGGTTTCGTCATCTTCTCCGCAACTTCATCGTCCATAAGCTTAATGTCAAGGGTTTCTGGTTTCTGGTTTCTGGTCCGCAACTTCATCTTCTCCGTTGTGTGTTGGGCTAGCTTTTGCACTGTCTTGTATATATATAATGACTTGGGAGTCTTTGAACAAGAGAACAACGACAATCGCGAATGCGAATAGTGATCCGCTTCGCTAGATTTCTTCGTAAACGTTTGAATCATTGATTCAGAGAGGACTCAGATCAGGTAAAAACTCGAGACAGAGTGAACACAAAACTCAATTTTTTGCTGAATTTCATTGATATTCAATCATATTATTATTAAATTTTTGAACATCTTTGAAAATTAAGGTATGGGAGTTGATGTTTTTCGTTTTCTCGGTCGATTCCCAATCCGGGTATTTTGTTTCATTTCTAGATTTTGATTATTTGCTTGGAATTGTTGGACTTTGATCATGTTTCTATGTATACCTTTTTTTTTTTTTTTTTTAATCATGTTTTGCTGATTGAAATGATATTGTTGGGCAGTTGATTTATTGGGTTCTCCTTAAGCAAGGGTTCAAGTTTGAGTCGGATAGAAAAAACTGAGTTATAGAAAACACGTGAAAAATAATAAATACAATAAAAAAAATAGTTGGGCAGTTGAAAGATGATTTTTTGTTATAGGTTTATGTGGATTGTGGATTCTGTTTCATTCACTTCTTGCATCACATGGCTGAATAATACATTTTGTGTTGCATAAAAAAGTGATGTAACTACCAACAATCGGTTGGTACGAGTTTTCATGGACTTGGCTCCCCTTAAGCGAGGTCTCATGAATGGGAAAATTTGGGTTGAGAGGGCCGCCCCTATATGGGGGCTGACAATGCCCAGACGTGGACTCAAATCCGCCCCTATATGTGTTAGTTTCAGGCTATGCCTTGGTTCATGGTCTAATCATGGTGAGAGAACCGATTTTTTGAATGATAAAATGCTAAGAGATTTTTATATTTTTCAATAGCTTAAGCAGCTTAATGAAACACCCTGAAACGTACTGTAGGTTGTGGACTGAATGTACATCTCAAGTTGTCTAGCTCTTGCCTTTACAAATCTGTAGAAAAATGTTAGAAAAAAAAAAGATAGTCTCTACTCTCTGCAGTAAGAAACATTTTGCTCATTTGATTCAAATGAGAATGAGCTTGTAATGAATGCACGGTACTTTATCTTACTCTCTAGCAAATGAATGTTGAATTGAGAAAGCAAAAGGCTGGGAATCTACTAATAAATTGTGTTCTAACGTAGTATGCATATATAGTATATAATATTTGTGTAATACCTTGCAGTCTATGTAAGTTAGTTTTATCATAGTTAAATGTTGTGCTTTTGTGTTTGCTTCTTGTGATGAACTTGATGTTATTCTTATGCATGCTCATGTAGTCCTACTATAAGAAGCACGATTTTGTTGATGATGTGTTCAATCAGCACCAATGGCGAAGCCCTTTTGCTTGAATGATACAAACTCTGATATTGATCAATTTTCTTCCCCAGTCCCTCTCATTGGCTTATTATTGGACATAAATAAGTAGTCTTATGACTAATAAGGCCACTGTTGTTGCAGCCATGATTGTTGGATGAGATATTTCTCTTTTGTTGTTGTTGTTGTTGTTAGTGATAATTTAAAAACACTGAATGAAAAACATTGGCGTGTCAGTGCGCCTAGAAACACACCGAGCCTTTGGTATTTCTTTAGTGAAAGGCTTGTTCGGAGAGGTTTTGTGAGGGCATTTGAACCTCTCTGTTCTGTTTCAAATAAATTGATGTTTACTTTGTCTGCTTGATTTCATTTTTTAATTAATCTACAACCCTTTTGAGTTTTTCACTTTCCTTCCACCAAATTTATTTGGTCTTGGAGGAGCTTCTTGGTCAGATTCTTGTTATTGAGGTAGGATCCTCAACATCCGTGACTAGGTTATTGATACGGGTTCATTGGTAACATTTAGGATCCTCAACAGTTGGTTTCCTTTAAAATGCATTAGGCATTATGCTTGATTACTTTATGCAACCTTTAGAATCTAATATATGTGATTAGTTAATTGATATGATAAATGAAAAATGAAAATATATGCTATTTACTTTGTTGTTTATATGCATAATATTGTCCTGCATTTTTATGGCTTATGTTTCACTTGCAGGCTTGTGTATGCCACTTGACTTGTTTGATTTTGTACTGATACGAGAGAGTAGCTCCTTTTGGAGCTAAATGATTGGCCACTGTTCATCTTTGTCCAATGTGGATGTCTATAATTGTATTTCTGGTGAGTTTTTTAGGTTCAATTCTTGTTGGGTTTCGGTTATTTCTTTGTTGAGGTTTGTGCCTGCAATGTGATTGACGAAATGTCCTAGAGAAAATGTGAAATGAATTTGGAGTCACATTCAATTGTCATGCGTATTATGTTATTTGACTTAAATCAATGAGAGTAGTACATTGGGAACTTGGTTTGCGTTTCACTACCTGCATCAGATTTTCAACTCGTTGTCAAGATTTTCAACAAATGCCCCAACTAGTTGTTCAAGTAGTCGAAGATTCGAATCAAAAGGGTGTTATTGACACTACGATAGATCCTCGGATATTCCCTTGCCTATTGAAAACTTAGGCTTCTTATCACTTAGATATCTAAACAGGAACTTGCTAGGATGTTACTCTTGTGATCATTTTGTTTTATTTCATTCAAGATATACATGAGTTGTTTTTAGCTTAGGGAATGTGATGAAAAAGTCATGCTTGCCACTGTTCATTGTTTCTATCTTTTGATATATTAGTCATTTTTCCCTTTATAAATGAGTTGATAGAAACTTGGTTGTATGCTATTTTTTTCCTTTTTCTTTTTGATTAAGGTACAAATCTTGTAATATTAAAAATTGAAGGAATTCAATGATATATAGGTTGGGGTAAGATTTAAGATGATGCATTTTTGGATAATAACTTAAGATTATGCACTAACATATGAAGGATTCAAAAAGGTTGCCAAAGCACATAATCATCTGCAATCGGGTTGAGTAGAATTGTTAGTCGACCCCAACTAATTTGGGATTGAGCCTTTGTTTTCGTAAGTTGTTTCATTTTTTTTCTTATTATTTATTTTTGGAGAAATATTTACTTTTATTTGATTTGGAATGTTCATATCCCTACTCGAATGAGTTATTTGTAATCATCAGAGTGGTTGGTTTGCCTAATTTTTTTTTTCAAATCTCAATTATATACTTTATCCATTTGTTTTTGCTTGGAATTCCATGTATAATCTTGAGATTCTTGAGTGTGTTATGTGAACCATTTTTAGCAGTAGGACCATTTTTTCCCATGTCTAGCAATTGAAAAATTGGGCCCTTCTCTCTCTATCTCTCTATCATTTGGGCCATGTTTGATTGCAAGGAAAATGTTCCATAAGAAAATGATATTTTGTTAAGAAAATTTTCTCGAGAAAATGTTCATAAGAAAATTTTCATATATGTGTTTGATTGCACATATAAGGATTTTTTTCCCTCAAAACTCGCCAACAACAACTTTTGAAATAAATATGAAAACTTACCATATATATTAAATATATTAATTTTCATATTTAAAATATAATTTTAATGTGCCTTAATATGGAAACTCACATTTTCTCAATAGAAAAACTCAATTTGTCCTCCATAATAGGTGGAAAAATATACGGGCTTAATATGTAAAATTGACAATGGTGATAAAATGTTCCGCGAGAAAATTTTGGCTATCAAACACATGAAAATATTATTTCCCACGGTATTTTTCATTTTCCTCGGAACATTTTCCTTTTCAGTCAATCAAACAGGCCATTAATAGATAATATAAAGCAAAGATAGATTAGGTAGATTTAATTGTGAATATCATGTTAAAAAAGGTTGAAACATTTTATCAATAATTGACGGAAATATGATTAATTAGTGACGTGTTGCTTCTGAATTCTTTTTTTTTTTTTTTTTTTTTTTTTTTGTCAAATTTTCGAATCTAATTGATCAAAACTCATTTTCTTTTCTCTCTTTGTTGTGAAGTCATTTATCTATCTCTTTGAAATTATTAATCTGGTTTATTTTTTTTATACTGGCATTAGTATTGATGTTTTGATATGGTGGTTTGGAGCTCAACGATTAATTGATCATTTTTGTTTGAGTTGGCTCAACTTGTCAGCCTAATCGATTTTGCAGAACAAGGCATGAATTACCTATCACTTATTTTCAAAGTTCTCTTTGAAGTTGTTAGCTATTGCTCGTAGAAATTTCAGTTGATTTTATTTATTTATTTATTTTTTTTTGTTAACAACTTAGATCTTTGGGAAATGTAGTTGTAATTATAAGGAAATGTAACCCGTCCTAATTAACATCTTTGAGTTCTTTATTGAGTTGTTGCTTTCAAGGAAGGGTTGCAGTTTGCACTGAGGTTGCACATGGGTAATAATAACTCTATATTGGTGGAATTGGGGATAGGAGAAAAGACGAAATTATTTTTTAGGTAAGATTTATGTCTCTTAATCATCTTTTTTATGTTCATTTCCATTCTTTGCAATTTTTTGTCGGTGATCTAATTAATTGTAGGGCATTTCTTAATTGAAAGTGTGAAGTATTGTTTAATTTCTAAGTTTCTTTTCTTTGCTTTTTTTTTTTGGTAGTATTATCGAATGAGTGATGGATGGTTCATTTTCCGCTAATATTAGTAGTTTGGTCTATCTATGAGAAAAGCAGGGAATATGTAGCTTATTATTGCAAATCAATCATGGTTGCTGATTTGTGGTCAAAATTATTATTTTTAGATTTTTTAGTTATATTTTCACATTTCTAGGTAAATATTAATTTTTTTGGATGTCTTTGCCCCTCTCTTATCTTTTTGCCCGAGATATATGTGCTCCTTGATATTGATTTTCACTTCAAGTATCACTGATCCTTTCTTTTCCCTCATGTGAATTTGTATTACTTGATTTCGCTTGTATGGATGGATTCTTAAGGAATGTTTGCTTGATCCACATTTTACATTACTTACACAAGTTGTGCCACTGTTTATTCAGACCCAACATGAAAATTAAAGTTGATTGGAAGAACTGGGTATGTTGGTTCTTAATTTGGTGTTCATATTGATAAAAAAAAAATATGAAAACGTGGTACTTGTTTTCTCTCTCTAATTGTTTACTTTAGAATTGTCATTGTGCATTTAAAAACTCATATAAACACATTGATTTGCTCTATTAGAAGCGCGTTTACTTTCCTTAATAATTTAGGTTATTGTTGCTAACTATTTTGCTACTTTGAAAGACAATGTGTCATTGTTAAAGAGTAGATTGGTTCAAAAAATCTCCCTGGATGAATTGGGTTAGAAGCAGGTAAAAAACTTACTTTTTTAGTTCAAGGACCAAGATCATATTTAGATTTAATATTTGATGAAGCCTTTTCTTCTAAATATTAATTTTAGGTGTTGAGTTTTCTTACGAACCGGATAACATTTAATGTGTTGAAGACAAGAAGTTCCATTCTTAGTTTTTTGGTTCAAACCCCAACAAAATCAAAAATTCAAAATAATGGTAACCAAGTTATGAAATTGAACTAACTTTGTCTTTAAAGGATCTAAAGTTGTCAATAAGATTTAGAAAAAAATAAAAGAAAAGAAAAGGTGGTTACTCTTTTACTCTCCCTTCCTCTTTTTTATTTTAAAAAAATTGACTAACAAAATTAAACCAACCATGGATCAATAGTACATGCCATGGGCTTAATTTGTCCTTTTTATATTAATGGTGTTGAAAAACTTTTTTTTTAACAAAAAAGTTATGGAATGCTAATTTTTTTGTTTAAATTTGTGTGAGTGAACATCCATTAGAGTTGTTTGACTAAAAAATAAAAAATAAAACGCAGAGTTGCATCTTTCTTTATTACTTGTTGAACTTCATTCGACGACCGACATAGCTAATAGTGCATGCCTACATTCTTTTTTTTTTTTTTTTTTTCTTAATAGGATGTTTTAAAAAATCTCGCCATGATTATTAAGGGCAGTTTCAAACGTGAAAATTGAACAACCGACTAATGCAGTGTTTTGAATTTGCTTTTTCTATTTTGTTTTTCACTTTATTTCTTTTTTTATGTGGTTGTCGATAAAAAGGGGATTTTTGGAAATATAGAAATGAGGATGCTTAGGTGAATGTGTGGTAAATCTCGTAAAGATAGAATAAGAAATATAGAAATGCAAAGAAAAGTATGAATAACACCAATCGACACATCGATTATGGAAGGGTGGTTGCGGTGGTTTGGAAACCTCCAAAGACGGACCTACAAATGCCCCCACTAGAAAACTCGACTCAATAGAAACTAAAGAAATTCTATAATGTAGGGTTAAGCTAACTTGAGATGCCTCAGTTAGGAGGGATTTAAAAGATTTGGAAAGTGCATTATCAATTGCACTAAATCGAGCGCAATGGAAGAGTTTGATCTAAAACCTCTCTTTTTAAAGAAAAGAACGATGCTTAGTAAATTTTTTGTGGATTCATAGAACTGAAATCGATGAAGTATGCAACTAACAAGATAAAGAAAGTGTTTGTGCAAAAATCAGGCTTACATTCAAGTAAGATAGATACAAAGAGCGGATTTCTTCGCATTTGACAGCAATCAAGCCCACACCCAAATCCCCAACACCCAAACACCACCTCAAGTCGATCAACTTCAACTTTCTGCAACCATCCGCAATATATCCAATCCCTACATCGGTTATCAACCGACACACCGCCAACCACAATTTCTCCAAATTACTAGCCTTCGAGATTGCTAAAGCTCCCAAATCCGTCAATTTCGTTACACCAGACAGATCAATCTCGACCAAATATTGACAATTCACAACCAAATTCGAAAGCCCAGTGTGAGAGAGAAACCTAGATCTAGAAAGATTAATAGAGCGCAAACACGACATGTACGCATTTGAGATCACATCAAGCGAGTCATCTGTGATGGGACACGACGAGAGATTGAGATTTGTAACATAGGGATAGCGATTGATGATGTTAATCAGCGATTAAGTTGCAAAGACATCATCAGCCGTTTTCGATTCACGATGTTAGATTGACTCACTTTAAGCACTGAGATTGTGCATCTGCTCACTTAGTACTCGTGCGATACACTTCGAGCACGCATGCATCTCGAGGTATATTGCACGAACACTGAGGATGTAGGAGCTTACTCTCATTGCCCGAAGTGGATCAACCAAACTTTATCCACAAGGCACCCCTAAAATCGAATTCAAATCAATAAAACAAACAAACAATTCACGAAAACCAAAAAAGATCAAGACAAATTTAAACAATCAAGATGTTGATGGCAACAACGATTAGAGGTGAATCACAACAAGCTAATCAAAACCCTAAATGCGAAACAAAGAGGGGGAAAAGCCCTAAAACCGAATTCAAATCAATCAAGGAAACAAACAATTCAAGAAAACCAAAAAAGATCAAGACAAATTAAAACAATTAAGATGTTGATGGCAACAACGATTAGAGGTGAATCACAAAAAACTAATCAAAACCCTAAATGCGAAACAAAGAGGGGGAAAAGCCCTACAATTGAGTTCAAATCAATCAAGGAAACAAACAAAAGATTCATGAAATGCAAGCAATCAGAGACGACGAAGGCATACCAGATTGGCCGAAATCAGACTTTTCGGAGTTTGAGTTTGTCACGAGAGAGAGAGAGAGATCGATTGAGAAATCGATCGAGAGAGTCTGCGCGCGTAGGATCGTCGCCGAGAGGGAGAGGAGTTGAGAAGAAGAAGAAGAGACGTTCGTTCGTTATTTCGTTATTTCGTTATTTCGTTCGTTCGTGGCGAGAGATTGACGGTTAAATGTGCGTTTGGAAATATTTTCCGCATCTCGATGCGTATCGCACGGACGCCAATAACTACTGTAGCAAAGCAGGAAGGAGTGGTAATATTTGTTTCATAGGATGATATTGATTTGAACTTAGTGTAGACTGTAGAGGCTGGATGTTATACTTTTTGACATGTTGTAACTTGTATGTAACCTTTGATTCTCACATTCTTGCAGTATGAAGAGACTGAGAAAAGAAGAGAGATGGCAAAGAATTCGTTAGAAAGATACACTCATTATTATGAGAGATGGACGACCAATCAGTATTCGAATGTTGTGATCGACAAAGCGAAACTACCTTATCTATGCATTGCACTTCTATTAAGTTGTTGGAACCTCTTTTCTCAGCTATGAATATGTTTTTACATGAGTTGCATGATTTATGGAAGTAATGAAGTGTATTTGTATGAGATAATAATTCTCCCCTTTGATGCGGGAAGCCCCCAAAAATGCATAAACATGCTTTTCCAAACGAGCATATTGGCCCCTTTACTTTCGTCCTTGATAGCAAAAACAAGCTCATGATTGAATTGTATCTATTTTTTTGCGTAGAAATTGTATCTATTTATATTTCATACTTTTGACAGGGTGTGGCCTTTTCCTTGTGCTTGTGAGCATTTGCTTATACATTTAATCTAAGTGCTCATCCTGATTAGATCATCCATATGAATACATACAAAATAACTACGTTTCAATTCCACCGTCGCAATGCATGAATGACAATGTGAAAAGCATAAAAAAGGGAATACTATGGTACTTTCATTAAGCATAAAACATAGTACATCTTAAATAAAAATGATGACATTGTATACCTTAACTTCTTCATAGAGTTTCTTCTTCCAAATGTACAGCTTTTGCAAAGTAAAGCAGAAGAAATTTTTTTACCTTCTTTGCAGAGGAAGATGGATTGCCACCTTTAGACGGTGATGGCAAAGAAGAAACAACTGGCATTGAAGTTGTAATTGAATGCAACACCTTTGACGACACTGCCACAAATAAGTTTCCAAATTGTTCAAATGCTACCTAAAAAACAAAAAAATTATTTGTTGTGCATAATCAACCCGTTCAAATAGAAACTGTTAAATCTTCCGCACTAATTTTCTGTGCGAAATCAACCTGTCAAATGATACCTAAACAATAAGTTCATTTCTCAAATCTCTCTATTGCTTTGACATCATTGAGCAACATATATAGACAGATAGACCTCGCTTATTACGGTTAGAACTTATGATCATCAATCAAAGTATGGAGTGCTGAAAGATCAACATTAATATATGTCTTTCATTTGGGATGACACGAAAGAACAATAAGTGAATATGATTTAATTTGTTCCACATTTGAGGATCATTCATTGTTGCACATTATTGCAATGAGATAGACTCCATTTTGAAAGTCATTAATTTTAAGTGTACTTCCAAAAATGTGGAATACATGGAATAAGCACATAATTTACATTTTTTCACAAGAAATATCATACTTTTTTATATTGTTGTCTACATTAAAAATAAAATACAACTTGTGCTATTGAAACGGTGAAACTTTGTACCACAAATGAATAAATCAAGTGACATATTACTAAACAAGTTTAGAATCCAATTGTTAATTGTTGTTTTTTATTGGAAATAAAATTTGAAATGTTAACAACCCAAACACATTCTTTGAGATTCCGAAATAAAATTTTTTTTTTCGAGTTGAATGAATAATAAACATAATTTATAGGAATGTAGATATACATATATTTTTTTTCCGAAATAAACTTTTCCCAAGCAATAAAACTTTCCTTGCATCCACCACATAAATGGACAAAATATGAAACTGAACAAAAAACATCTGCACAAGTTATATCAAGTGTAATACATGAGATAGTTACTCAAGATAATCAAAAACAAACAAATTAGTATGGCTACATTCTGACCAAAAAAAAAAAAAAAAAAGAAACTAACATGGCTACAAACACGCTTCGAAGAACCTAAAAATAAAAATAAAAAACGCATCAAATCCTGACTCTCATCCTTTTATTTGTATAACCTTGCTTTTTTATTATTAGATTGGGTTGGATCACAACAACTTATTCATAGAAAAGAATCAAGAAACAAATTGATCATAGAAACGTTCCAATTACCAAGAAAATGAAGTCTAAAGGTTTTAAAGAAAAGTTTCATCGACAACAAAATTAAGTTCCTAAAAGATCACAGTAGTGAAGAAGAGGGCTTTTCTAGAAATCAAAAAAATCAAAATAGAAGAAAAAAATTACGAGGAAAGCCATCCCAAAGATGATTACAAGCACGCATGACCAACTCAAGAGAACCAGGTTCCAAGGAGCCAACAGCCACTCCACTCAACAGATCAAGAGCATAGATTCAAATGAAGATCCAAAGTCTGAGAAGCAATTCAATGGCAAGGGCATTGAGAGGAAATCCAGAGGAACATGAGGATGTGCTGTTGGTTTTATATCACTCGTGGACACTTCATGAAGGGATTTGCATTGAGAATAGAGCTTGGGGAAGGAGGAAATTTTGGTGAAATGTACATATGACTGTTCTGCAATGGATCTGCACTACTAAGAAAATGTACATCGTTGCTACACAAGAGTCTAAATTTCTTCCCAAAAAGCATGGATTGATATGACACTACAACAACAACAACAACATAGCCTCGGTCCCAAATTAACCGGGTCGGCTACATGGATCAAACTTTTCCATTGTGCTCGATATGACACTACAACTTTACAAATAAATCAACATAATAGTGGATGTCCAAAGTGAAATAGTTTATATATGGAGTTCCTAAAAACACCCACTAGCAACATTACAAAGATCAATGTCTACTATCGACGCTTCATCTTCTTGACTCGAGTCTTATTACGCAACTTCATCAATCTTCAATCTCCAACAAGGTATGTGAAGAAACCTTACAAATACCGTTTCAAAACAAAGTGGCTCTTCCGGGAGTTCCAATAACCAAATTATGGCTTTTTTTCCATCAAAGAACGTTTATGAGAAATTGAGGGTTTTCTAGAACTTGTTTGATTGGATAAAGATTATAAATTTCTTGATGAAACTCAGTAAAATTGTATATCCTAATTATTTACTCATATAGTCACATATCAAAACCTAATTTCTTTTTATTGTTTCAACCCTAGCTTTGGTTTGGTGGATCTTAAGTAACATTTTAGTTGATTGATTATTGTAATGTTGCTAGCCAGGTGTTTTTAGGAACTTCATATATAAACTATTTCACTTTGGACATATACTATTATGTAGATTTATTTGTAAAGTTGTAGTGTCATGTCAATCCATGCTTTTTGAGAAGAAATTTAAACTCGTGTAGCAACTATGTACATTTTCTTCGTAGTGCAAATCCATTGTAGAAGAGCCATATGGTTTTTTGATTTGTGAAGACCTAATAGCCTATTCGGTTCACATACTTGGGAGATGATTACAAGTTATATGAAGAATTGATGTACATTGGAGATGATTACAAGATAGACAATACTTGCACCTCATGAAAATATGCATTAGCAACTATGTACATTTTCAAGATAGACAATACATGGAAGAGTTGATGTACATTAGAGATGATTACAAGTTATATGAAGTGTGAGAGTCATACTTGATGTTACAATTTAATATGAGAATCATGCTTCACAATGTGGTCACATACATTCATAAGTGTTCGTCTATTTCATAACAAGAGTCACTCCTCTCATTTTCATTTTTCACTTCCATTTCATAACAAGATTCACTCCTCTCATTCTCATTTTTCACTTCCGTTAGCCTTCAGTCTCAGGTTCTGTTCTGTCAATTCAGAGAAGAAGAGGTCAGTTTTCGTCTTCCCTTCTTTTCTCCAAATCTAGGGTTAGGGTTTCGTTTTTTGAACTGGTTCTACGTCTTGATTTTTCCTTGCTCGTTGTTTTCGTTCGTTGCGATTGAATGTTAGGGTTAGGGTTTGTAATCGTTTCGGTTCGATCTTCGTCCTAGATTTCTTCGCAATCAATACTTTGCCGAGTATTGCCCTAATTTCGATTGCTCATACGAAGCGCATCGCGCGTAAGTACATCTGGAGGAAAGGCTCCCAGAATCAACTCGCGACCAAGGTTTGTCCTAATTTCCCTTAATCCTGGTTTCCTCCGTGAACTCCTTCTTCATTAGCTTGAAAAAAAGTTTACATTTTTTCGTGAAATCTTGATTGTAGGCTGCACGTAGTTGCATTAGTTAAGCTGGGTATCGCCAATTATATATTCTACAAGACTAATCTGAACCATTTTGATGGTATTATTTAATCCCACCAATATTACTTACCAAATGACGAAATTGCCTTCATCAAATACACACAAAAAACACCATCAAATTTTTACTATTTCTCGTCGACACAAAAGAAACCCTAGCGGACTGGTCGAGAAGAAGAGAGGGCAGAATGCAACCCTAATTCTCCGCACCAGTCGACTGCTACTAGAGTTTCTCGATTTGAGGATGTAAGTAGAATTAGAGGGCCACTTTAGTAACTTATTGCAACCACATTAATCCCACCCTCAATACTCCCAACCTAATAAGTTACCAAAAACGGACTAATACCTAAACCCAAGTGTTAATCCTAGTATAAACTAATCCTATGATCTTAGGTCTCCCAAGTATGTGAACCGAATAGGCTATTAGGTCTTCACAAATCAAAAAACCATATGACTCTTCTACAATGGATCTGCACTACGAAGAAAATGTACATAGTTGCTACACAAGAGTTTAAATTTCTTCTCAAAAAGCATGGATTGACATGACACTACAACTTTACAAAAGGCAATTCAGCTCTTATTATCAATTCAGTAAGGGCTTCACGACTTAATGTTTGATCCAACTTCCAAAGTCCTATTTTACTTTCATCCTCCAACCCTTTAACTTGTAATTCTATTGTTTTTTGTTTCTTACACACTGAGTTCACATGACTATGTGGGTACTTGGAGTATTTATTTAAATGAGTCATTATTGTGCTTGTACCATTCTTGCTAGGACAATGATACTCTTTACCACAATAATTGCAAGTTGCAAGTGCCACTTTTCCATGCTCATCTAACGTTTTAGAATAATGGTCCCAAACTCTAGAGGTTGTGCGATTACCTTTCGATTTTGCCTTCTTTGTTGATGATGGCAAACTAGATGAGTTTGGAGGAGCAACAATAGGTTCACCACTTTCAAACTCCATCGGTGTAGAACTTGCATCTGTCGATAATGTTCCGGCTGTTACGTGATGTGAATCCATCTAGAAAAAAAAAAACACACGATCAATGTTAGAATGAGAATGAACATTAAAAAGAAGAATTGGAATACAGAACCACAATTAAGTTACACAAAATGCCAATTAAGGTGAGGTGCTCAGGTGATGGATCAAAACACATAGACACAATAATGAAACCAAATAGCAAAGAAAGACATGAGCTTTAACAAATTTCCGCAGAAGAACCTCAACAAATTTCAAATGATCTTATCAAATTGAACCCAAAACCTTTTACGCTGTGAGCACGACAGGGTACACAAGGTGAGGTGCTCAGGTGATGGATCAAAACACATAGACACAATAATGAAACCAAATAGCAAAGAAAGACATGAACTTTAACAAACTTCCATTGCGCTCGATTTAGTAACTCGTACCAGGGAAACCGATTTTCATCCTCTCTGGAATCAGAAACCCAATTATGTTCCTTCAAAAAAGGAACCAATGCAGGAAGCATGAAAACAAAAATAATAGTAATTTGGAACTCATTCAAGCTACAAAAACCACTACTTCGGCGCAACCGGAACTAAACCAGTCTACACTCTACATAAGAACAATAACAGGACTGGATTATGACCAAACTCAATGTAGAGCAAGCAACAAAAACCCTAACAATTCAAAATAAACAATCCGCCATTGCCAACAATCCCTCCCTTGACAAACTCAATAAAAACAAAACCTAGCATCAATCGAGACGGAATCCCAGTCGAATCGGCGCACAAATTGGAATTACAAACACGATCAAGAGTGAATAGTACCTGCCAACGGCGGTGAGGGAGGTGAGTGAGGAGCGGCGGTGAGGGAGGTGAGTGAGAGACCGAATGAGATTGTGAGAGTTAACGAGACCGAATGAGATGAGTGGTTTTTTTTTATTTTTAGGGTTTTTGGTTTGTATTTACCAAAATGCCATCGGTTTGGTTAAACCGCGATTTTTTCAAAATAATCATTTTTCAAACCGCGAGCTTTAAAAACAAGACCAAACCGTGCGGTTTGGTCGGTTTTGGCGGTTTTTCGAAAACCGCTGCCCGCCCCTAGTTTCAACGGTTTCAACTTCATATATACAAACCATTTATGTTAAAACTAGTTTTTTAAAAAGCCCGCTCACTGCGCAGAAACGTTCTAGCAACTTATCAAAAAAAAAAAATCAGAAATATTTGAGTTAACTATTTATATTTAAATTTCTTTTCAAGATTTGTTTATGTCCAGTTAAAACTTGTTCAATTAATGATTTCGCAAAGCACTTGATAATGTAAAATAACTTACAACCAATTATCATCCAAGTAATTATGTAAGGGGGAAAAATATTTAGAGTTTCAATAAGTTCCACAACACAACTTTTTAAAACGTTTATAATAAACATATATTTTTTATAACGAACAAGACAATACAATTCAATCAAAATATGATTTATATTTAAAAGGAAACAAGTTTTAACGTAGACAAAGAACTCACCCTTAAAAGCAAATAAATATATAAAAAGATATGAATGATCCGAAAAATTGGTTAATCGCCCCGCCTACTTCTAAGTTGGTCGAATAAGCAATAAAAAAAGAAATACAATAAATTACACAATTAAAAAAGTATTAATAACAACTGCATCACCCTCAAGTCCAAATTAATTGAAGTAAGGCTTTAAATACCCCAATAATAATCTAAAATAACAAATGATTGACAAAATCAAGATTACCTACAACAAAAAATAATTCTAATCCATGTTAAGCGTGACTTCATTTATTTGCTTCAATTCAAATAGCTCTGAAGCTTTTGTACGGTAGATCTAGTATGCTAAAGAAGATGCAGAGCTCCCACCACTTCAATCTTCTCACATCAATCTCATCTATGCGCATATTCAACAATGCAGTCTTCATTACTTGTGAAAACAACTACTGTTTTAAATATTGAAATAATTGCTAAACATAGCTATAAAGCTGAAGTTGTAGTGTCATTAATTATGGTCCCAATGTTGTCCTCGTTTAATCATCACTTGTAGATGAATTAAAGTTAGGTAGCATGAATGGTGTGTATTACTATGCATGCTATGCACATTGTTTCGACGTATGGGACTGTGTCCGGATTCAAAACTTTTTTAATTTTCAATACATCCTCGAACAATTAATGAAGCAACAACAATACTTGTAAAATTCTTTTACAATAAATCTACTGTTTTAAAAATTTTGTAAATATTTAAGGGGTATAATAAGAATATTACAAGTGATTATGGTTGTTTCATTAATTGCTCGAACTTTTGAGTCCTGACTGACAAATACACTACCCATTCTTTTAATACCCCTTAAATATTTACACAAATGTAAAAAACCTCCTTATGAGTCCGGACTCATGAGTCCAAGTAGATTTATTATCGTTTCTATTGTTCTAACAGATGGCATACAGCAGAAATGGTTCCATTGGTGATCAAGGTGTTCCTTTTCATGCAAATCTCGCCTTAGAGGTGTGTGCACATTATGTTGACTAGACAACGACAACCTCGATCTCAAATTAATTGGGTCGGTCGACTATATGGATTAAACTCTATCACTCTGCTCAATTTAATGCAATTAAAGTCCGTGCTTTCGTAATCCTTTAGGTCATTTTAATTAATAATAAATCTACTTGGACTCATGAGTCTGACTCATATGGAGGTTTTTCAAATTTTTACAAATATTTAAAGGGTAACAAAAGATTTTTACAAGTGATCGTGTATGCTTCATTAATTACTTCAGGATGAGTTTGAAATAAAAATATTTTTAGTTCGGACTCATGACTCCAAATAGCACTTCCCTTTAATAAATTCTCATTAGAGTACATTTCTTCGATTTTCATCATGTCTAGTTTTCTGACAAAGGCGAACACTTGCAAATGGCCCAATTAAAAAATTGAGTGTAATAAATAATCATATATACCAACTAGATATAATTGATTTGGTCAATGTGATTTTAATTATCTATTGAATGGGGTGAACTTTACCCTCTTCTCTTCTGCATCCCTGCCCTGCTCAATGGCAAAGTAACATCAAATTTAATATTTCCCTCATTTTTCAAAAGTTATTAAATTCTCTAAGTAGTACTTGTTCTTCCACCCAATATCAAGTGTGTGCGACAAAGAGTTAAAATCAAAATTGAGATTTTTGATTTGGTGTGAATTATGGCGACATCGGGGAACGGCCAAGTTCAACCTACTCTTCCAATATTCGACGGGAAGAAGTTTGATAGATGGAGCACTCAGATGAGAGTCTTGTTCAGTTTTCAAGACTTGCTCGCAGTAGTTGAAGATGGGTTCGAAGACCCAGGGGCCACCGCTACCTCGACACAAAAGGAGCTTCGCAAGAAAGATCAGAAGGCACTTTATTTTATTTTGCAAACGCTTGATGATGTGGCGTTTGAGAAAGTGCAACTGGCGAAGACATCAAAGGAAGCGTGGGACACTTTAGAGACGTCCTACAAGGGTGTACAGAAAGCCAAGAAAGTTCGGTTGCAAACTTTGAGGCGAAAATTCGAGTTGATCGAGATGGATGACTCGAAGATATGAGAAGTACACCAATCGTGTTCGACAATCGTCAATCAGCTAAAGATGAATGGCGAAGATGTCGCCGATCTCGATGTGAACGATAAGATTTTGCGCACCTTGACCGCGAAGTTCGACCACGTAGTAGCTGCTATTATGGAGTCCGGGACAGATTATGAGACCAAGTCAGTTGAAGAAATCATTGGTTCATTACGAGCACATGAGCAACGAATCAATGAAAAAAGTGAAAAAGTCAAGCATACTGAGCAGGCATTGAAGACTACAGTTGTCCCGAAGCTAAAGAAGAATTATGGGTTTAAAGGCCGTGATAAAGTCAACAACGATGGCAGAGGTCAGAATAATAATCAGCAGTGGTGGGATAGAAATAAAGGTCGTGGACGAGTCGAATGTCGCAATCAACAGAGAAATCGGATTCAGTGTTACAACTGCCGCAAATTTGGGCATATAGCTAGACAATGCAGGATAAAGCAATCATCAAAGTCAGAGTCGGAGTCTGAGGAGCAGACATATAAAGATGAGGAGTGTCATCAGACACTAATGATGGTTTCATCAGCCCAGGAGAATGCTCATAGTAACATGTGGTATCTCGACAGTGCATGCTCTAACCACATGTGTGGCAATAGAGAATTTTTTGATGAGTTGGATGAGTCAGTGTTGACAGAGGTCAAGTTTGCTGATGATAGGAAACTTCCGCTTAAGGAAAAGGAAGAATTCGATCCAATTGGAGAATGGTGATCATCGGATATTTCATATGTGTTATATGTACCGACATTGACATGCAATTTGCTAAGTTTGGGGCAATTGCTAGAGAAGGGGTACAAAGTGAATTTCAAAGATAGCCATCTCAATGTATTTGACTCTAAAGGTATGATCATTCTTAAGTCTCCTTTGAAAAATAGGTTATTTCAGATTGAGATTAAGACAGGATCTTATCCGTGTTTTAAATCCATTGTTTCTGATGAGTCATGGCTATGGCATCTAAGATATGGTCATCTGAACTTCAAAAGTCTGAAGTTGCTGACTCATAAGAATTTAGTGAAAGGATTGTCTCGTGATTCAACATCCGTGAGCAATTTTGTGAGGGGTGTATTTTGGGGAGCAACATAGACGAACGTTTGCTTCCAACAATCCAAGGCGTGCCAAATCTCTACTACAGTTGGTTCACTCAGATGTTTATGGTCCTCTGCAGACTGCTTCACTAGGAGGAAGCAAATATTTTATGACTTTTATTGATGACTACAGCAGGATGATTTGGGTGTATACTTTAAAGAATAAGTCTGATGCCTTTAGTTGCTTTCAGAAGTTCAAGGCAACTGTGGAGAAACAGAGTGGACGCTACATCAAGACTTTGAGGACAGATGGTGGTGGTGAGTACACGTCCTCGACATTTTCAAAGTTTTGTGATCGTCATAGGATTAAACATGAGATCATGCCACCACGCAACGCAACATAATGGTGTTGCAGGGAGGAAGAATAATACAATTATAGACATGGCTCATAGTATGTTGAAAGCCAAAGGTCTACCTGATCCTTTTTGGGCTGAAGCAGTTGCATGTTCAGTTTATTTACTGAATAGGTCACCCACAAAAGGTATGTCCCATATAACCCCAGAAGAGGCTTGGAGTGGTTACAAGCCAAGTGTCAAACACTTGAAGGTGTTTGGATCCACTGCATATGTACATGTTCTTGATGCTAACAGGAAGAAGTTAGATGACAAAGGCGTGAAGGTCATATTTATTGGCTATGTTTTAGGAAGGATTGGAACGTACAAATTGTACAATCCAGTTACCAATGCAGTCATTGTTAGCAGAGATGTCAAGTTTGATGAGAAGAGTGCGTGGATTTGGGACATAAAAGGAAAGAGTATTGCTCAACCATCTATGATTAGATGTGAGGATGAAGCTTCCACTTCAGTTGGTATTGGCGCTAGACCCCGCAGTACACAGATTGCATCACAAAGAAGTGTGGGACAACCATTTCGACTTCAGATTGTAAGATCACCCATGATAATGTCGTTGATGACAAAGGAAATCGAGTGCATTGTGCACTCGTTCAAAGCATTGAGGAACAATATCAAGTATGTTGTCAATTTATTTAACTTGAACAAGTAAAAGAAAAAATGGCACAAAATAAGGGACCTTTTGAATTTGAATTTCTCAATTTATTAATGCTTTACTTTAAATTGGATGATTATAAGAGCAAACATGATGAAATCCATTAGAAAGGCAATTTATAGTTATAGGGTTTTGAATTCAGTTAGAAACAATGACATTTAATGAGATTACTTGATTAATTTTCATTTGAGGGATGACATTTAATGAGATTGCTTGATTAATTGGTGCACAACTTAATTGACTGATGTAGCCATCTTATCAAAGCGAGGAAGATAGTTGCCATAACTATCATCCCCTAACCAACAACATTTAAGTTTCAAGCTGGAAAAGAGTAAGACAATGACATTATTATTGTAATGTTTGTTGATAGGAACATGAGATTGGCAATTAGATGTTTTGTGTGATACTCCCTCCGTTCCACAATATCTGTCACATATTTTACACTTTTTTGTTTAACAATATGACCTTCGGAGAGATAATTTGGAGGAAAGTTGGAACTAATCTTGTTTGATTACTCAACTTCCCTCAAAGTTATCTTCCAACTCACACCCAATGGTGCACCCTTCCCCAGGGGGAGTTATGTCGCTGGAATTTGTAGACATAATTACCCTTCATTAATTATCTTTTATTACTCATATTCATCTCTTTTGTTTGAAGGATATTTATTTTTTATTATTTAAAATTTTGCAACTTCCCCAAGTTTAAAGTTGAACCAAACATGAAAATATGATCTTTCATTGTGAGTTAACTCCGCTCGCACTGTAAGTTGGCAAAAACAAACCAAACGAGACCTATGTATCAAATTAAGAAATTAAGGAAGCATTAATACTTCATTTCCAATTCTAACCTCATTCTATTTAGTTAATGACACTATCTATTACTCCCTCCGTTTCTTTTTAAGTGACGTTTTAAGGTTATTCACAGTCTTTAACAAAGTCATTTAATTATCTTGATTAAGGAGAAAGTGACATTTAAATGATTAAATCACTCTTTATCTTTCATAATCCCACCACTTCTACATACACTAGTTATTAATGTATAATTATTAGATTTTCTTTTTCTATGAAGGATATAAAAGTCAATTAAGTAATTAATGTGTATTGAAACTATCAAATGACAAATATTGTGAAATATTTCAATGGGTAGTGCTATTTGGACTCATGAGTCCGAACTCAAAACTTTTTTTATTTCAAATACATCATCGAGCAATTAATGAAGCAACCATAATTACTTGTAAAATTCTTTTAATACCCCTTAAATATTTACAAAAACTTTAAAACTTCCCTATGAGTTCGGACTCATGAGTCCAAGTAGATTTATTGTATTTCAAAATGGCTAGAAAGACACTAATTGTGAAACGGAGGGAGTGTACGTACATAATAAATGAAGTCATTTATGGGAGCGTAATCTAGTCTTTATAAAATTTTAATGGTGAATAAATTGTCACCTTAATTCTTGTGCACACCATTAAAAAAAAAAAAAAATGTCCACAAGCCCAATTATGACAGAGCGAGGGAGTACCATATAATAGAATTAGTATTATTTTATTTTATTTTTTTTGAGACACTTCATTGTATTAGAGTTATGCCTCGAAAAATTAGAAAATTTAGATCCAGGCCCAAGTAAATAACTAATAGGTTTCAACCACTGTACCGAAACAATATATAGTTGGTTAGTATAAAATAGAATGTTTGCTAGCTAGCAAAATAAAATACGAAGATTGATGATAATATATACAAACGTATTGTCTACTTAATTTTTATTTTTGATTTTAAGTTGACTAATATTTGCAAAAATAAAAAATTGTCAAGCTAGCTAGAACGTGAAGTTATTAAATGTGAATGGGTCTTAATAGTACATGTTGTTAGGATTATATACTCTCTTTTTATAAAGCCATCGCAACTGTACGTCACGAGCATTAAATCTGTAGGGTTATAAATGTTTGAAACCGTGTATTATATGACGCTAATCACATGCATATTTTCTCAGTTTGAATCCAATTAACACTATACTATTATGAAGAACCGATCTATAATGGGATGGACGAGGATGATCATTTGTTTAAAAACAAAGTTTAGAGAGATTAAAAGACAGTTTTAGCAGACTCTCGCTAAAGTTAAAAAATAAAGAATAAAAAATGATTAAGGATCAGATTTGTAGATAAATTAATTAACTTCTAGAAGATTGATGTTTGATGATCACTGAAGTCTTACGTACAGATTTCAAATCTACAACAAAATATACATATCTAATTAAATCGCCACTTTAATTTTTCTTATTTACAAATAATCCTTTCTTTTGTGTCCTCATGATTTACAGTTAATTAATTTAACTAATAGTTATTCCCATAGTCCTCAATAGTTCAAATAATTGAGAGACTTTTGTTGGAAGGGCCACGGGCCACCCATCTTTCTATGTTTCACAACAACCATACAACAAAAAGTAGTCGAGGTTCATGGGCTTTAGATATCGAAAGATAAGAAAACCAAAAAAAAAAAAAAAACAAAATGCAGACCAACGGATGATGCGTTGAAGTGATTTGGCACTCCAGCGGCTTAAGAGTGTTTTCAATTTTAAAACTCTACTAATTAAAACAAAACCACCACTAAAAGAGTTTTACTATTTAGCGGGCCAACCTTGCTAAAGCCCCAAGTATTAAATTCAAATATCGAGTAGTCTAGACCGAAGAAGAAAGAAGATCTCAAAATTTCCAACTTCGGATCCTATCATCACAAGCTACATCATCCATATTCATACAAAGAGCAACAGCTAAGGTCGCAACCAACCATTGACTTGGTGCAGTGGTTGAAACCAACTTTAGTTGTTCATTGCATAAGCCTCTACGATCGAGGTCTCAAGTTAAAATCTCCTATTTTTTTGAAGCATATCTTTTATAATTAAGTGAGGCGTGTCTCCTATGAAATATCAAGAGTAATCTTAAACACTACAGTTATTAAAAAAAAAAAAAAAATCTCAATCTCAAATTAATTGTGATCGATTACATGGATTAAACTTTTCCACTCAACATATTTGACGAACACGCTCCAATATTTAACACATGGTAATTCAAACAATATATCATAATTAAGGACCGAGCTGCATATATATCAAAGACGCATAATATTTCAAAACTCTCATTATTCTCATACTATATATTAAGTCATATAATTAGAACATATATATAAAGTACCACAGGTGCTACATACATAATAATCCCATTACCTACATGTGACCTGTCACTACTAATCCCTACAGACATTTCATTACATTACATTAAAGTGTACCACACCATTACTCCTTCATTTACTCTCTCATACCAACCAACCCAACCAAAATATAATTCCAAAAAAAAAAAAAAAAAAAAAAAAAAAAAAAAAAAAATTCATATTAATATATATATATATATATATATATATAGATATAATCATGTAATTAATTAAGCAGGTTACAGGGCACAGGAAAAGCATTAATTTGTCCTTAATTAGCAATAAGCCATGCACTTCTTCTTGCAGTCAATGGTGCAGCCGCCGCCGCCGCCGCCGGCGCCGTAGTTCTTGCCGGAGCGGCTGTAGGAGGTGAAGCACTTGGCAGGGCAAGTGAGCTTCTTGCCATAGCAACGTCCATTCTCTTTACAAACCACAGTTGGCCTTATCACTCCTCCCCTGGAGTACCCGCCGGTAGGCGTCCCGAAGCCGCCGCCATATCCACCACCGCCGCCGTATATCCCGTTACCGAAGCCTCCGTTGAACCCCGGTATTCCGAAGCCTCCTCCGGGGCCGCCAAACCCCGGAATTCCACCAACTCCACCACTAGTACCACCACTAGTACCACCATTGTTCTTGTTATTGTTGTTGTTTGGTTTGGAGGGTGTTGAGGACTTGAGTTGTTGGGGTTTAGAAGGCAAGGCAAGAATGTAAGTGGGGGGAATCAGGAGAGGTATGATCATGAGAGATGAGATCATGATCATCATCATCAAGGAAGACTTCATTATGTACTTGATTAATTAGTAGAGACTAATCAGTTATCTATATATGTGTTATAGATCGAGCAGGGTTGATGTTGTTGATCATGCAAGTGATGATATGAGAGAGAGAGATATTGTTGGGCTTTTAAAGAGTGTGCGTGGTGAAATGAATGACAAGGAAAATTAAGAAAAAGAGGGGATCGGAGTAGTAGCATTAAAGGAGGGAGAGAGAGAGAGAGAGAGAGAGATAGTTGGTGGGGAGTTGTATGACATTCATCATTAATTCATTTGTTCATTCATTGATGAGTTAGTAAAGTAGGGATGAGTGCATGGTAGCATACCATGTGTAATACCATTTGCAAGTACTGTTGCTTGACTTTATCTAAAAACATATAGTCGAATTCTCCAAGTCATGAGGTTGAAGTGTCCGACTGACTAACTAAGTGTGATTTTTGGGAATATAGTAGTATTGAATCTCTTGAGATCTTTTTTCTTGTTAAGGAAATTATAGTAGTTGCTATATTTCTGTAGTTTAGGTATTTATGTAGTTTCTATATTTTGGTATTTAAGTAGTATTATGAAACTTTCCTTATTTTATACTTTGTTCAGCTCTATAAATAAGAGCACCCTATTGTATTCAGTTTGAACACATTAATACAATTCCTAGTCTCTTCTTTGAACTCTATCATGGTATCAGAGCTTGGTTTCTAGTATTAGGTCGGTCGACTTTCAAGTCGACGACCAATTCGTGGTGTCTTTTTCGATCTCTCGTTGTTGTTCTTGCTTTGGGTTGTGTTTTTCAAAGCCCTAATCGTGGGTTTTCGTTTTTAATCTGTCATCTGGTTGTGTGTGACACAACACTGTTTTCTGTGTGAACGTTGTTTCTCGTATGTCACCCCGCCCGACACCACCACGTGTCACGCGATTGTTCTCTGCACTCGTCTGTCACCTCCGTCTGCACGCTGCCGCGTGTCCACCTGCAAACTGTCAGCCAATCTGCCGCCCGCCCGCGACCATGCTATCTGCTATCGACTATGTCGATTCCGTTGTCTGCCTGCCGTCGACTATGTCAATTTCGTTGCCTGCCTGCCGTCGACTACGTCGACTCCGTCGACTTTGATATCTGATGTTCTACAGTTACGTTGTTCTGACTCTGCCACATCAGAATCTGTTTCTTGTCGTCTTAGGTGGTCATTGATCTGTTCCGCAACGAACCTTAGATTTGTCGTCTTAACGAACTTTAGATTTGTCGTCTTCGGTGGTCGTTGATATGTTCCGCAACGAACTTTAAATTTGTCAGGTTTACTGATTCGATTGACAACCTCAAGTTGAACCAACTTGAGTTTAAGGGAGGGTGTTAAGAAAACTATAGTAGTTGCTATATTTCCGTAGTTTAGGTATTTAGGTAGTTTCTATATTTTGGTATTTAAGTAGTATTATGAAACTTTCCTTATTTTATACTTTGTTCAGCTCTATAAATAAAAGCACCCTATTGTATTCAATTTGCACACATTAATACAATTCTTAGTCTCTTCTTTAAAATCTATCATTCCTTATACGTCCAAACTTTTTTTTTTTCAGTCTCTTTTTAATTTGATTCGATTAATCGCACCAGAGTTACATACGTAATTTAAGAAAAACCTAAAGATCATAATGCAGCTACAATGATTAAAATCCACAACCTCTAACTCTATCAGAAATTCAAAGCTATAGTGTTCATCTCACTTTCGCTGCACCCCTATATTACTCTCGTAAAATTAGTCGAGCTTAAGTAGGGAAAGACAAATATATGATTCGCAGGAAATCAATTGAGCTTAAGCAGGACAAAAAGTAATACAAGAAAACAAAAATACTACTATACCAGAGAGAAAATGTGAAGGGCAAAAGTCAATGGTGGTGATGGTAAAGCAAGTAGAGAGTTAGTGGGTGGGGCTAAGAGTCCTCTTGGCCACCGCATCTCATGGTGTTTGATAGTTGCCGAGGTGAGACGTTACGCACACAAGAGACCATTAATTGACATGTTGACAATGCTCTTGAATTAAGTCTATATAACATAATAACATTAACATAAGCTAGAGACAAGAGAGAGCTCTCTTTTTATAAATGACAAGGACAAAGAAATATGGCAACTTTACAATGAATCTGCATGTATGATTTATGAGTAGAGGAGCATCATTAGACAAATTTCCTTTGAGACCAGAAGGCACTGGCACCAGCAAAACCAGTTAACATAAGCTTCACTTCACAACCATAGAAGAGGCGCGTCGAACCGTCTCATAACTTAAAAAGTCCGGCCGCAAACCCTTTCGACATCTTTATTGCCCTGCAATTTGTTTTGGGAATTCAGAAGAAATGCATAACAAACTGCATGAAGAACGTAGGAGTGGCGCAAACAGCTTCCTGTTAAAAAAAATATGTATATATCCTTATCAAACTCAGCGCAACCGACTAACTCCCGGGTTATGAGGTGAATTCTGACTGAGGCAAAGGTTGTGAATTCGAATCATGGTAACTAGCAACATTATATTTCCTTGGTTTCTGCCGAGTTATGGGGTTGAGATGCCTGACTATCACCTGCAGGGTTAGTCGAACAGACGTAAGGAGGGGCTAAAGAGATTCGGACGCCCAGGGATATCAAAAAACACATCAATCAGCTTGCATAGACATGAATGACAACCTTAATCTTTCGGCAACAAAATTAAGTTCGAAATATCTACCTACATGTGGTTTAAGTGTACTCAACACACAACTGAACAGCTTCAGTTAGAAAGAGCGGATCCATATTTCCATACACTAGAATGTTTATATAGATGCGTCGATAAAGTAGCATGTTAAAACTTTGGCCAAAGAACTTATTTTACATCGGAATAACTTACGTGCGATACTAGTAATCGTTGGTTTTGTCCAGGTTCATTGATATTGGGATGAGAGGAATGTTCTATTTGACACTAATTAAGGTTTGGGATTTTCTTACCAAGATCTCTGTGTGCTTGAAATCTTTAGCAGTTTGTTTATGGAAGGCATATAGAAAACATATTGTTTGACACATTGTAAACATCTGTTGTTCCCAAAAATTACTAATGCTAGCAGAATTTTAAATAAAAGACCTCGGATGCAGTCGAAACCCGAAATAATGAGGAACTTTATGAGCTCAAAAGAGAATTCGTTGTCATGAGATACTTACCTGTTATATAAGGAGATGCCGAGGTAAAATTGATGAGTTGGTAATTTGGTATCGGTAAGCCAGACTTCATAGATTGGAGGAGTCCCAGCTAGCGTTAACTGCATCGATTATTCTCTCATGCAGAATGGGCCCCGAGCAAGCAATTATGCCCCGATCAAGACCTTCCAGGAATATGCCCTTTGAGAAGTCCAATGGTCGTCCACCGGCATCAGTAACCATACCGCCGGCCTCGTGTATTATAAGAACACCTACTGCATGATCCCATATCTTTTCTTTGTACCCTGCCCTTGCAAATTTCATGAAAATCTCAGCATCTCCTCGAGCTATGGCTGCATACTTCACCATGCTGTAGACGCGTAACGGTTGCTTTCTGCCATACGATAAAAAAAAAAAAAAAAAAAAAAAAAAAAAAAAGACTTGAGAGCATAAATTCCTCAACAACCATGGAACATATCAGCTTTGAAATTGTGATTCAGAATTAACAAACGAAGCACATATTATTTCCATTATAATTCACTATCGCCGACAAAGGTAGCAAATTACAGACCACAAAACAAAAAATAAGATTGGCTATGTTTGAATCCTAACCAGGCAAGATTTTCAACATTTCACAGGACTGTCGTTAATTTCACAGGAAAATACAAAATATAAGCACGTTTTTCTATCTTTATTCTTTCATCTCAAAAACGAAATAAACAGTTCTTATGCCAATGAGATGTTCGTTCTAGAATATTGTAAATGCTACTTAAACAACAGGAGAAAAATAGACGTACCTAAGCCCAACACTATGTGCCAGCCCCGCTGTGAAAGAGTGACTTGAATTAGCTTTTTCAACGGGTTCACAAAATGTTGCCAGACCTGGATCATTAATGGAAGATACTTGAATTCTTATTGCAGAATTTGGCCACACAAACTCCTTGTTTTCATGAACTAGAGGCTGCATCCACGCCTCCCCACTGCCTCTCTTTGCATACATCACACAACCTTTCTCCCAAGACTTTGAAGTTGGAGGGGACAACTTAGACATCAATCGGAAGTAGCGATGATGATAATTTAGCCACTCCTTCTTCATTGGATAGTTGGGGCATCCAAGAACTCCAAGAACAACTTCTCCATTCTCTATCAAGGCTAGTGCCACAGCGTATTGGTCTCCCCGTACGAAACCCAATGTGCCATCCACAGGATCAAGCACCCAATGCCTTCCCTTGGGACCACCAGTTGAGTTGCATCGACTAATGGCCTCGAGAACCTCTAAACTCCCAAGTGGTCTATCAGGAGCATTAAGTCCTAGCATAGGGGCTTCTGCCAGGCACTCATTTACAGTCTTGACTACAGCTTCCAATATGCCTCTTGCTTCAAACTTGGAAAGAGTATGAACATCTTCTTCCGCAATTATAGAAACATTCCTACTCCCAAAGCATTCTGAAAGCACCCAACTCACTATAGCTTGGACACTCCAGTCTGGTTAATCCGGAAAAAAAAAGTAGTGAATTCACCATTAGATACATCACAAACACATACTTAGATAATACATAGATAGAAAGTAAGCCACCATACAGATTGAACTGAAAAGGAGTGCAAACAATGCTATAATGTAATCGAGACAACTATAAGTGTGAAATGCACCTTTTCTTCCTAAATACATGCATCTTGTTTTCGGCTTGCTTCTTCACAAGTTCCCAACCATGAACTCGAGTAGCATTAATGTTGCTATTATTCTTTTTTTTCCCTTTCCCCATTCATGCCCAACATCATCTCAAAGATAATTATGAGATTTCGATGCTTCTTCCTTTAAAGAGTGCACATGCACACTCTATGGAGCATATTTTCGCCTGCATGACATGAAAACCACCCACGATGGGTGAGCCAAATATAGAATTGAACTCACTCATCTTCATGCTCCTCACATTGACCTTGAGATCTACTACTTTATCCTTGTCTTCAAGAACTCAAAAATGCATAACATCGAATCATTAACATGTGTACTGAAATGGGGCAAACCACCCACGATGGGTGAGCCAAATATAGAATTGAACTCACTCATCTTCATGCTCCTCACATTGACCTTGAGATCTACTACTTTATCCTTGTCTTCAAGAACTCAAAAATGCATAACATCTAATCATTAACATGTGTATTGAAATGGGGTGCATGCCCTTAAAATGGGCTCGTACCCTTGTAAAGAAGGGACTATTGCATTAACCTTGTGTGATCTACTACTATATTTATATTCTTGTGCACATACATACTCTACACATTCCTTGCATTGACCTTGAGCTATGAACATGTGAGTTTACTTCTTTTTCCCATATCTTGGACTTCTAACTGGACCTGGCGAATATTTACATCAAAAGTACCCATTTCTGAAATATTTTTCAAGACCTTACCAGTTACGACAAATAAAGTTTATTAATCTCGACTCAACAAAGGGGTTTTTCAACTCCATGAGGTGAATGGTAACATGAATCCCCACCTCTACTCCAATGTATGAAGTTCAAAGTAACATAGCCCTTCAATAAGTTTGATCAGGTGTATCTTATGTTCATAGAATAACTATCGAAGCTTTTGCCGACAGCTGAGCCAAGTAAACGCCCTCCATGTAATTGCAAAACAAGTTAAAATAAGGTTTGCCTATAAAGATTACATAAAACTCCTTGCAGCAGAAGTGCCTACCAATTATTAATCGACCTAAAATTCAAACAATAAGTATGTGATACCCGTACTAAGACGTAGTTCTGCCAAGATTTTGTCTCACTGATTGTAATTACTAATTAGCATTTTTGTTTTGTAGAAAACGGTGGAAAGATTTCATAATAAGGTGCGCATTAGTCATTAGATCATGCATCATCTAGTACCTATAAAATCCACCAGAGAAGCTCTCAGTTTTATCCACACTAATTGCTGCGGAGAATCAAATTGTCCCTTATATATCAACACACATCGACCAAGATTAGATCTTTTTTAATCAAATGCATATCTACATTGAATAGTTCAAAAAAAAGATCTTAAAATCATAGCTTGCGTATAAATTAGAAGTAAATATCTCCACCTAAATATTGCCACCATGGTTAATACAATGATATTGGTAAAACAGCAGTTTTTGCAATCTCTCGTTCATTGGTTTGTTCGGGATCCCAAAGACAAAATCCCTCTTCACTCAAAATTCATCTTTGAGGTGTGAAGCTCCCTAATCTTTCTCCATGACCAACAGCACATCCAATAAAATTCAACTTCACTCGAGCTAAGAAACCCGAAAAGCCATCACAATGAACCATATCTAGGATTACTAAAATCTTTGCTAGTTTTCCATTAGAGTAAAAATAACACATCAAAGGAGCATTACACCCGAACTGTAATCATAGAGGAGAGAAACCACAATCTCAAACTTTCAATTGAATAGATTTAACTCATCTAGAGCAAAAACTAACATCGAAAGCACATTATAACCCGATTTTACGCCATTGTCGCACAAGCCTTTCCAACAATTAAATAAAGCATAAATCAAAACAAAAGCAGATAAATTATGCCATTGACAACTACACCCAATGACAACTCTCAAACAAAACCTCAAAATCAAAATTAAAATAATCCAAACACACCCACAAAAAAAATAATAAAAACCCACAATTCCAAACAATAAAACAAGACTTAGTCACCATACTCATCACCTCAAAACCAATAAAATTCCCAATTCAACAACAACAACACCCCAATTTAAAAATCAAAGCCTACCCATTATCAAACACCAAATTTAACAAACACCCATTAAAAATCAAAGCCACCCATGAACCAAAACCATAAAAAAATCACCTGCAACGGTGACAGGCGAGTCGTCATCCTTTGACTTGACCTGGTCCTCGCTCTTCCCAATCAACCCCTCTTGAACCCTTTGACACAGAGAACAAGCCATCTGAACAACTCTCACTGCCACAAGAAGCTCTCTCGAGTAATCCCCACTTTGTGAACCCAAGTCGATCTTCAAATCCTCCATTAACAGCGCTGATGAGGTCCTGCTCAAATGCCCAGAAAGCACAGACCTTGAACAAGCGATTGTTCTCTTATATAGACGATTTGGGCACCATTTTTTAGTGATTTTGAAGAGAAGAGACAGGTTTACATGGCTTGATGTGGAGGTTTTTGTGATGATAGGAGAGCGTGTTGTGGGCGCGACGTTTGTGGAGCAATTTAAAGGCATCAACGAAGAAATCGCGATGAAATTTTGGGGGCTTTGATTGACAAGCCCAAATTGGCGACCAAAAATCCCCTTTTTTTCTAGTCTTTGTTTGAGATCGATACAGATTGTGAGCCGTTGGATTGTCCTAGAGGAAAGACAGATCATCTATTGCACTCGTGAACGGCCCACAAGTGGTCTCTTCATATTACTCAAAAAAAAAAAAAAAAAAAAACATTGATTCTTTTGTGGTGTAGTTCAAGTGATTTGAATCTGATAGATTCCTGTTTTAATTATGTATTTTACACTTAATTGAGTGTTAAATAGGAACAAAAGTGATCATATAATACTTGGAATGTCATAATCAAAATTAAAAAAGTTTGTACACAAGTTTCTTTCCTTACCGTCTTTTGTTTTTTACTAATTAAAAAATGCTTTAGTGAAAGCGCAACAACGATATGCACGTGTTAGTGTTCAATGATTTTTGCATTGACATATGAGCGGACGTATATATTGAGCATATATAAACAATCGAGATTCATATCAAAGTTGTGAACTTGCTCATCTAGATATGCATGACAGGATGATTGAGGCTACACTTGTGCAACGGCCGAGCTTAGACAAGTTTCTTTTTTTTGAAAGCCATGTCTAAACCTACCCAAGCCCTTTTTTTTTATTTGGCGGGCTTAAGCCTGCCCAAGCCCTCTATAGGCCGAGTTTGAGTGAGCTTTGGCGAACCTAAATGTGGTTGTTTAAATTTTTTAAAATAAAATATATTTAATAAATATTAAGTATTACAAACAAAGATAAGGTGATGTAATGGTTATGATGTTAACTTATACCAATAGGTGTTGGATTCAAAACTCACAAACAATTTTTATTTTTACAAGAATATATATATAAATTGCAACAATTTAAATTGTGAGCCGAGCTCGGGTCGGGCTTGGGCCAAATACCTAATCCCAAGCCGGCTTTTCATGGGCTTGAGCTCGGGCCAAGCTTTTATTAAATTTCAATACCCAAGCGCAGTTCATGTTGCCCGGGTTGGGCAGTCCCCGACCCGCTGAATAGGTCTAGTTGAGGCTACAAGACAATAGACGCATAGTATAATTGAATGAGAGTATTTTTAGGTAGATAATTTTAAATTATTGGTACACTTATAGTGATTGTGAGGGCAATGGAGCAATGGATTGGACGACAAACCATGTCTTTGATTTTGAGTAGGACGCATGTCAGATTAAGGACACGCCCTTGATTTGCTAATTATTATATTAAATGATATTTTTGGCGTAAAATTTCTATGCAATTGTGTTTTATGACCTTTTTGTAACTTGGGTAACTTTACCCTCTCTCAATCGAAAAAATAAAAAAGAGCGTTGGTTTTTATTTATTTATTTTTCTTTGTTAAATAAAGGAGCATAATTGATTGTAATAACTTTAATCAGACTTGTGCGAGCGGGAACCTATACATGACATAATGATTGGCTTACTTATGTATTAGGTTAAAAACACAAAAGCCTCATCTACAACAACAACATAGCCTCAATCTCAAATTAGTAAAGGTCTGCTAAGTATAAAGATCAAATTCTTTCATTGCGATCAGTTTAATGTAACATCTAAAAAAACAAAAATTAAAGTATACCTAGAAATGAAAAGGGAAAACTCTAAATAAGAAAAATAAATAAATTATTGCAATATATACCTAACTCATGCGTCATGCTGATAAATTTTGAGGCGAACCGTTTGTGAAAAATTATATTTCTCCTTAACTAGTGCTAATCAAGTGTCAATTATATGATTTATGAAAAAACTAGATGGCAGTGTCGTGTAAAGTTAGCGTTTAGAATAAAAACTCTAAAAAGACTTTTAGCTACAATACAGCATTATATTGATTGTGATCGATGAACACGACTTTGGTGCACTAATTACTAACCCTAGCCCACAATGATGTGGATATATATATATATATATGACTTTAATTCTATGTTAATTCTTATCTAATCATTATTTCAAATTTAATTTTAATTAATTAGGCCATGCTTATTTGATTGAAAAAACCAGGCCATGATTTGCACAATAAGATTTAAAATTTGAGAAAATTGAGGAAGTTTTAGTTATTTCTTTATTTATTTTTTAAAACATAAAAGTTGTCTTTTTATTTTAAGACTATACAGTATGCACACATGATAATGTCATACGCATTAACCAATTGGGTGGCCCAATGATTTGGTATGAAATTTGGAAGTAATAGATCATGGGTTCAAACTTTGATGGATGCTAAAGTTTTTTTTTTTTTTCCTATCAAAATTTTATATATATATATATATATATATATAAATATATATTTATATATATATGCACCATATTTTTCACACTGTATCAAAGGCCAAGGCTTTATATATTACATTCAATCAGGCAAGAGTTTGGATTCTGGGGTTTGGGCTTATGGGTGCATGGACTTGCATAAATCTATCACGCTATAAGCCCAAATCCAGATGATTGAGAGTTTGACACCAAGCCCAACTAGACTTGTTCAACGGGCGGGCCCGGGTTGGCTTAAGCCAGTGCGGGCTTTCTTTGAAAACCCTGTCCAAGCCCGTCCAAACCCAATATTTGTAGATGGGCTTGCTAGTGTTGTCGTATGACTGCATATCCTAATGTATATTATGCGATTTCTTAGTAGACGCGTTACGTACAATGTTTTGTAGCATTATCCTACCATAAAGGTGTCTATTTTTTCTTGGTTCTAATCATAATTACTCACCACTTAATTAAAATCATAAAAGGAAAACACACAAGTTGTGTAATTAAAGTATTGTTTCTACTATAAAAACCATAAAATTTGTCTTCTTGATTCACTTTTATGATTTTTGTTCTTGAACCACCGGCGATCCTCATCTTCAATCGGCGGTGGTTTCAATCAAATCCCTTTTACATTTTGTTTATACAATAATCAACGGATCTAATCAGATTTGTGGAGATTGACATATCCTTATTGCGGTGCATTTTCGTCAACAGTGTCGCGTGGATTTGTGCGGCGCTGGATTGATCTTGTCTTTAGTTTTATTTTGTAGTTAGTTTTCTTCCCTAGTTGGAAGTCTTTGATTTGTCTTTCCCTTGGTAGAAAGTTTTAGATTTTCTTCTCATAGTTGGAAAGTTTTGTTATTCGTTTTGTAATTTTAGTAGTTTTGTATATTGTCATGAGTTTCAACGTAGTAGACAGCAGTCCTTGATTGTCAAACTATTTCAATTTCGCATTTACATCCAAATTAATGATAATTTGTTTGAACAAATAGGATTATCGAATCAATGTACTTGATTCTATATCTAGTCTTATATTAAGCCATGAATGATTAATGAAATTTCTCTCCAAAAAAAAAGAATTGTTTCTACACAGAAACATGGATAACGAAAATCTATTATGGGAGATTGATGACCAGAGACAAAAGTCTATAAACATAGCAAGTTTATGTGCTATGCGAGTTGGGTTCGAGTCGAGTTCGAGTTCAAAAAAATCAAACCAAGCTCGCCCATTATAATTGCGGGCTTTTACGGGCATAGGTCGGGCTGGGCTTTACTATATTTTAAAAAACTCAAGCTCATATCAAGTTGGGTGGGCCTGGGTGGGCCATGCGGGCGGCCCGCTTGCTGTATAGATCTAAGCTCAACCCTCCATGACACGAAAACGCGCAACTGCAAATATTGTCCTAATTTAACAACTTTATTTTATTTTATTTTTTTTATTATCATTAGGGTATTTGAAGCAAAGCTCCGAATTAATAATCGCAATTTAATAACTTTAGTATCGCGAGCACAAGATTTTACTCTAAAACACCATTGTTATCTTTTATTTGGAAAGAGAGTTACAATTATTTCTTATTTTTGTTCTGAAAATAATGGTGGGGGCTAGCTATATTTTAGTTTAGGCATTATATTAATTAAAAAGAACACATTCCGTAATCTACAATAGGTGACGGTAGAAATTAGGTAAGGGACAACACGATCTATCTAAAATAAGCGACATATATACCTAACATCATGTTTAGTTTTGGTACATATCCGCATGTGTTTAAGCTGCCTTGGCCCCTATGCCTTAGCTATATTACTATAATTTAAGCTCGTCATTAAAGTAATAGTTAAATATAACTTAATTTGTGTGCTCCCTTCAAAACAAATTATTACTAGTATAATTTTGGATGAAGGGGGGAAAACGCAGGAAAGAAAGACTTGAGATTCAAGTACCAAGAAATTAAAGCATGAGAACAAGACTTTCTTTTTGACTGGCTTTCTAATGGAGTACTTATTTGGATGCGTGAAGATCCATGCATGTTTACACCAAACTTATTTTGGTCAAGATTTGCCTTTTCTCTATATTCCCACGTGGGTTCATTCACATTGTTGAGTTACGAATTTGCATACGATTATCCGCAGTCGTCAGTCAAACTAGCACTCAAGTAAAATCTCGAAAACAATTGCTTATTGATGATAATCCTTCTTGGAATCAATGTATTTTCTTCACTTTAACATAAGAACTCATAGTATTAATCTTGGAATCAATGTATTTTCTTCAATTTAACATAAGAACTCATAGTATTACTCTCCTTTCCTTCCCTTGAATATCAAACAAATGAAAGTTACACCCATATTCTTGCTGACCACCTCGTTGTCATAGATGTCCTCAAAATTTACAAAATTTTTTTGTGAAAAATATCAAAATTTATTTTAATGAAAGAGAATATGAAATCGTCCGGTCCAGGAGCTTTATCCATATCACATGATGTGATTGCCGCCCAAACCTCCTTCGGCAAAAGGTCTTTTCATATGTACATGAATTGAAATGATGATTAATTCACCAATAAAATTTTATAATCAGACTAAATCACCCTTTTATAAATGACTACGTTTTAAAAAATGATTGATTGTGTCATAAACTAAATAGAATAAAATTAGAATTGAAAAAAACTTCTCATTCCAACTATCTCATTTCTTCTCTTCTCCTTTGAAAATATTTAATGCTTCCTTGATTTTTTAATGTGATACATATTGTGAAACAAAAAAAAAAGTGCCCAAAATGTGACGGATATTATGAAACGGAGAAAGTAATATATAATTTAATCACCAATTTACATACATTTAATCTAAATTTCTTGTTAAGAAAGAAAACAACTTGCCCCGTCGATGACTCGAATCCTAACCTTTTATTAAGTTAGCCGTGCTTAATTGGTAGAGCCAAAAAATTAAACAAAGGGAAAAGCAAACTTTTAACTAATTAAAAAGACATAAAAAAAAACAAAAGAATTATATATGTTTACATGTTGTCATTATGACCCAAATATATATATTCGAGTATATATTTTGACTCCATTATATAATTAGTCTATATATATAGGGTGCTTCTACCATGACCTCCAACTACAACACTATCGCCTTCTTCGATTTTGCTCTCAAATCATTGAACAGATTTCACTTCCAAATTATTGAAGAGATGAGATTTGAATCAGACACGAAAAAAAAGACAAACCGTTGTCCGAATCCAATTGATGGATTCACTAAAAATGACAAATTAGGTATTTCATTCCACATTCACTCTTTTATTATAATAGTGTATATATATAAAGAGTTGTCGTAGGACAAATACAATTAATTCTCCTCAATTCTGCTGGAATCCAAGTATCCAACCATGTATTTTCATATCCGAATTTTAAGAAAATCACGCCTAGAGACAGAGTAAAAATATGATATATATGAAAAATTCTTGGCTATATTTTTGTTAATACTATATGCTGGTCACTTGAGATCTTCCAATTAAGTAATAGTGCACATTTCATCATGGATCCATCGACTCATAAACAAATATATCTTCATGCCCTCTTAATGCTCTCTACTTATTTTACTTCTTCATAACCTGCTTTGCCTAAAACCAAAGTAGCTAAAATACATAAATTAAGACGCAATTATAGCACCCAAATCTTGGTAGATTTAAAATTAGATTCTCCACCTTTAAAAACAACTGTTTTCACACTGGAGTGCTTTGGTGGGTGCATTGCATGTGGGCCTCCAAACTTATGTACCTCTCCTAATCACATCTATTATTGGCCAAGTGGAGTACATGATTAATTAAAATATTACAATTAATTAAAGCTGCTGATAGTCTCACCAAAGCTAAATATCCAATACAATTAACTAACACTATTGTCTCTCCAATTCATGCACTAATCAGACTTTTAGTCTTCATTCACTGTACCTCTCCTATTCTCATGCGACACCTTTCAAAATTGTCAGTTTGAGAGAGACAATCATAACAGTGATGCTGAACATGTCCACTACAACATAAACGGACCTCGAAAATGCTTTGTAACCCACCAACGACACTTACATGTTGGCGTCCCTCGACTTTTGCATTTCAATGCATACATGCATATATATTTTTTTTTGATAGAAAATACATAATTTTTATATTCACCAATGTTTGAACTCGTGATCTCTTACTTCTAAATTTTATATCAAACTATTGAACAACTCAATTTATTATACATGCATATATTTTGATATGCGTATTATAAGGATGAGAACTATGGTTCAATGCGCGTCGTTGCTGCGTTACAATAGTAGGTTAGACACCTATATTTTCCAAAAATATATATTTTTAGTTGTAATTAATTACGAAATTATGTTTAAGATTTGATTTAAGAAATTAATTTTGTTCCCTTTAAAAAGAAAAGAACGTAAGAGACAAAAGAAAAAGAAAAAAAAAAAGCAATAAAGAAGGGAATCTCTAAACAATAAAATAAAATAAAATTCGTGGCAGCTCACCTCCCCTAGCTAAAAACCACGTGATCAAAATGAAAACAACTACTAAAATAATGTGATGTGCCTTTTTATCAGAATGACTAAAGTGCCCTCCATGGCCTACTAATTATGAAACGAATATCAGTCAAGAAAGTGGAAGACCAGGGCCATACACCAGGGGCACTGACTATAATTTCTTAAGAAACGAAGGGCATTTTCGTTACGCTTTCTAGTATAAATTGAACACAACACACTCACAAGTTACAAGTCCATCGTACCACCCTAACCCCGACTAATCACTTAATAAGTAGCTTTAAAATTTCCTCGAGAGAAGCAAAAGGGAAGATGAGATCTGATCAGATGGCTGGATCGAGAAGGGCATCGGTGGCCGTAGGATCGAGGCGGGGATACTGCAGCCGTCCGATCCCGAAGCGCGGGCAGGTGAAAGCCGGGATCGCGATTGGCTTGGCTCACTCTGTCGCCTCTCTCTTCACGTTCTCCGCACGAAGGAGCTCATCTTCCAATAGTCCTCGCTAGATAGAGCACATCGATCGATGGAATAATCTAGACCGTCGATCAATCACGATGGATGGCCATGATTTAATGCGTTGACGGTTTGTGATGGACATATTTGAGTCCAGATCGGCACAAGTGATGAGGTGATCTGATCCGGTGTCCTAGGGAGTTCTTTTGTGTACAGAGTGTACGTAGTAGTTCTTTTTTTGCACGTGTTCTTTGATGAGTCTCAATTTTGTACTCTTTGGGTTTGATGGATAGATAAGTTTTGAACTTTTGATGATAAGTTTTGATCATGAGTTTCGACGGTGGTGATTCATTTGAAGTGTTGTTTGGCCTCTTAGACCAAACCGACAAACGAACGTAAAGATAAGTCAATGGTCAAAATTGGTACACCTGATGACGTGTCAGTATACACAGTTCGTTAGGTGGCGTTACAGCTGCCCTTTCAATTGAACTTTATCTCATTTTGTAATGACACGTGCTTGATTATTGTACGTTGATGTCTTTGTGACCAGTCGATCTGAGCGTGATTGATCATCCAACGTGGCAACACCGCTGGTTTGAAAAGAACATACAATATATTAAAATATTTTTTACAATTAAAATTATAATTCACAATAATCAACTCATATTTTTTAGAAAAGAACATACAATATAAGGTTGAAAAAATATTTACTTATAAATCATTGAAGTAACAATTCATTAACAAAAAAAAATTCAAACGAACTTAATTGTTATTTCAGTGCCTTAAATAATATATATAAATAATATTATGGTAACCAAATTGACAGTGTAATGTTCGAAATAAAGACTTAATGCATTGACGAATAAATCATTAATTAAACCGTTATTTAGTTGTTCAAAGTTAAATTTTTCGTTTTTCAAAAATATGAGATGATGAATATATCTTAAAATAATAAATAATACAAATACATAAATATCTATTTTTCATTTTTCAAAAATATGAGGAGATGAATATATCTTAAAATAATAAATAATACGTACAAATATATAAATAGCTTAAAATAAAAAAATATAAGTCGAGAAAATCTTAAAAATGAAATGGTTGAAGGAGAGATCATGTGAACTTTCTCTCTCCTTCAACTAATATATATATACATAAGGAAATTCTACTGTGGTTAAAATTTTCACCATTAGATTTAGATCCAATGTTGAATATGAAAACTACATTTATGGTTCTTAAATATGTTCACGAGTTCCAACAATGCATATTCATCATTGGATCTAAATCCAATAGTCCAAGTTTAAAATCACCATTCATGATGATTTTTCTCATTCACCATGGTAGAATATATATATATTCTAACGAATTGACTCTAATTATGCAAAAATATCATTTGTTCTAATAAATGTCGAGCAAACAATCAGTTAGTGGTAGCGGTACGTGCATGGTGGGTAATGTGACGAGGCTAATAAGAGAGGGGTTTTTCTCTAGGAAATTTTTTTCCTCACTCAATCAAGCCCGTGGTGCCTAAGGGTCACCTTAGTTCAGCACAACCAATACTCGAATAGAATGAACAACAAGTAATGGCACCAAGGAAATGTTTTACTAAGCACTCAATGAGAATACAACACTGGAGCTCAATGTTTCCCTAAGCCTAGAGCCCCTGGCTTTATAGATCAGCCAACAAGTAGTTACATAACCGACTATGACACCTGTCATGTGTACATCGATCAATAGACCAAGTAAAACACCACTTCCTTTGTGGTCAAGGCAGTTACCCAATTGTCTTGCTCCCTTGCTGCCACCTGGTTCCATAACCGCATCCACTGCTTGCTCAATTGCTACATGCTCGGGACATTTTCGGACGTGTCTTGATCATGGCCCCTGCCCATGACCAAAGTAGTTACTCAACCGCTTGGAACCACCTTGACTAGGTCCATCCACGTCTCAGGTAGTTTGCCCACGTTTCTCTTAGGGACAGGGACTGCTCGGTGGTGCTTAGTCGCGTCTAGGCACCTCTAGCCGGGGCTCGGTCGAGTCCCACCGACTCGGGGTGGCCGTCGCCTTGATCCGTCCATGGGTCATGCCTTGGCATTGCGCCCAAGGCATGCTCGAGGGCCCTTGCTACTTCGCCCATGCCGCCCCTGGGAGAGGACACACCCCTCCCTATAGTAGATATTAAGCCGTTTCCTCAGCTCCAATAGGAAACATCCCAAAATGAGACCAAGCGTACTTTGACTGGGTCAACGCTCAAGTCAAGATTTGTCAACCCTTGCCAAGGCATGCCTTGCCCGAGCCAAGGCGCGGTCTTGCTCATGCCAAGGCGCGACCTTGCTCGTGCCAAGGCATGACCTTGCTCGTGCCAAGGAATTCGCCAAGGTATCGCCTTACTCGTGCCCAAAGAACTTGCCTAGGTTCGGCCTTGCTCGTGCCAAGGCGCGACCTAACTTGTGCCCAAGGAACTTGCCTAGGTTCGGCCTTGCTCGTGCCAAGGCGCAACCTAACTTGAGCCCAAGGAACTTCCCAAGGTTCGCCCGTGCCTGTGCCAAGGAACTTGCCTGTGCCTGCGCCAAAGCACGTGCCAAGGCCCACTCGTGCCTTGCCAAGGCGCCGTGCTAAGGTCCGCCCGTCCCTAAGCCAAGGCGCGTGCCAAGATCCACCCGTCCCTGCGCCAAGGTGCGTGTCAAGGTCTATCCGTGCCTGCGCCAAGATGCGGTGCCAAGGCCCGCCCGTGCTTGCGCCAAGGCGTCGTGCCAAGGCGCGACCTCCTTTACGCCTATGCGCGCTTATTCGCATGTTCTGTTGGGTTTTGGGGTTCATACGCACGGAGATTACAAAACAGCTTTGACAAAAACCCCAACAGATCCGAATCTAATTCCATTAAAAACGTTTAAACCATGAAAAACTTAATCATACCTCAATCGCAATATACCTTTCTCGAAGGTTAATCGATCTCTAAGGCGCGCCGCAACGACGAACGCCTCTATCGCAGCCATGATCACACGAACGACAGCCGAGATTTGAAGTGCTAGCTTCGAGAGAATACCAAACCTTTTTGTTTCTCTCCAAAACGATCCAGAGCATACCAAAAACCCTAAGTCGTTTCTAAAACGAAAATAGAGTTTCAACCTTTTTTCTTTCGTATCTGTGTTCTAACTTAAAGCGTCTATTTATACAACCCTTGTATATAGACGGTTAAGTAAATTACACATATACCCTTACTTAAAGAAGTATAAGTGTAATACACCACAAGGACGTTTCATGAATTTTATCACATAAAATTTATTTTTCTCCGAATCATCTTAAAATCTCGCAAAAACCATTCTTAGTGTGCGACCTAATAGGCTCATACAACGTTGGCGTTAGTGTACCAAAACACATTTTGGTATACAAGTCATAAGCGATCTCTAGCAAGACATTATGACTACCCAAGTTGTACGAATATCAAATCGATATAACCTAATCAATAGTGTATATAACATCCTTTTGTCACACGATATCATTTTGATCAAACATAAGACATGGAATTGTCATCCAACATGTTCAATCGTACTAGTCTCGATCTCTAGTAGATCGAAAACATCCAAGTGACATTGATCAATATCAATTCACTTAGACTAGGCCTTTTAACAGTCCTAACACATCGAGGGATCCACTAGATATCTCTTTTATATGAGAGGGACAAATTCTATCTCGATTACACAACTTCATCACATTGCTCACACAATAACCAAACACAACCTTTATAATCGTCCTAAGTTAAAGACAACGTTTGATTGTGTCAAATTACCGTGTTCCTAATGTTGAAGTCTCTGGCAATCTCAAGTCGAGGACTCGAAAAATATACCTATCATGAGAAACAACTATGACTTAATCCATGTAATGTTCTCATAGCGGGTCGGTCCAAGACTTTGTTCCCTAACAAGTACTCGTGATCTTGATTCGTATCCCTATACGTATAATCATCATATGATCATCAATCAAGACTCACACTAGTCTTAATTCATTATAGTTCCCAAGTATAATGATCGATCTAGGGACATTTAGGATATTTATGTAAATACCCATGGATCTTATTATAATGTAAACATGCAAATTAATTATAATAAACAAGAAATGAAATCCTCTATTTTATTAACTAAAAGTATTCATAAAGACAGCTTAATGGATTGACCTAGGGCACATGCCCCATCATGTTCTCCCGCGACCAAACCTTATGGAACCATCCGAGCCATCCTGAACTCGGTCACTTGATAGGTTTCTCGCTGCTCAGCCCAGCCTATTCGGGTCACGTTATTGGGGGTGTGACAGGTAACCTCCATATGAGGTTTATAAATCAAGTATGCTAATTATGTAGGAGCATGGGTTGATGGGGGTGATGCACAATATAGGTGGCCTATGATTAGTGATCTGGGATATTTTCAACAAAGTAAAACATGGAACACCCCAATCATAAAAAACTTCGAATATGTAAAATGCACTGCACTGCAAGATAGAAAACAACTTGGTATATATATATATACTAGTTTCAAGACGTGCTACGCACGATTCTCTCGCTCGCTTCGCTCGCGGGAATTAATTTCTAAGAATTTATAAACAAAATTTAAAATTGTAATTAAAATCTAAAATTAAAAATACAAGTATATTTTTTAACTTATCAATATTCTCTAATGTGATTGAGATAAGATGTGAATGAAAAAATAAGCTAGTCATGATAGGACATTACTTCTTCAAAAAAAAGTGTATTGGATTGATGAGAATGAGTTCATGATTGATTTGGAGATAAAAAAAAAACGTGCAGTGGATTGATAAGGAGTTAGAGTTTGATTTGGATACAAATTTATATAGATATATGAAAAATAATAAAATAACACACTTTGAACGCACATTTTATTTTTTAGTTATTTAGGGTGTTTTTTCAAAGGCAGGGCCCACGCTTTGGAAGACAAGAAATAGTCATAAATGGCTAAAAAATAAATTGTGTGCTTCAAGTGTGCGCTATAAAGTGTGTTATTTATCATTTATATATATACACTAGTGGATTGGCACGTGCTCCGCACGTGATGCACAATCTTAGCACGTATTGTGTGAAACAATGAAATTTAATTACGTACTCATATTAAGTTGGTAATCTCTCATTTTTTTTATATTTCAATTAAAAAAAATTATCCACTATCTCAAGTGAAGTTAGTTATATTTTCCTATCTCTACTCATTAATTAATGCAATTGTCTGGAGCTTGTCTTCACTTTTCAAAAAAGAAAAAGAAATGCAGCTTAATTAACACTTTCTACACACAGCATTCTATTTCTATCCTTTTTTCTTTTTATGCCCAAACATGTCAGTCTCTCCTTAATACAGAATAGAGTATTTTCAAAAAAACTGTTCTAAAGTTGCGTTAAATCCTGTGGGTATATATGATTATCGACAAATCTTTTTGTCTCTTTCTTAATTCCTTTTAATATAGAGATCTAGGTTTTTTTATCCGCTCTGAGGAGTTGTTGCCTTTGTAGTGAAGTTTTATGCTTAAGATGTAATGGGATGTAATGGTGTTGGGCCACGTTTTGAATATGTAAAACAGATAAAGTTTTTGATAACTAATTATAAATCTCATATCTAAACCATCTTAATTTTAGGAAGTCTCAAGAATAATAGGATAATAAAATCACGTAGTGTGATTTGATTTCGAGACTTTTGACATTTTTGTGGTGTGAAGAGTTCTCTATAAGTGTTTTTCAAACTTTTGGGTTGTGGTAAAGATCGAAGTTCCACACAAACGAAACAGGACAAGGATACGCTTCCGCCAATACTTTTTTATTCTTATTTAGATCATACACCTTTTAGGTGTGACCGTTTGAGGAACATTAATGCAACAAAATTTGAAAAAAAAAATTAAAGTTTTGTTTTAAGTCATATATAGATGGCTAACCACAACTACAATATAAAATTCTTATTCTTAAATTAGTTGGAATCGTTTTTGCGAATATCGAGTTCTTCCACTATGCTTGATTCAAAGGAGGGTGTGCTATTAAATTTTATAGATCGTTATAAAAAGTAATTACGATTCAAAATGATGAAAAATTCTATTAAAAGAATGAGAAACTTCATTCGCGTGTATAAATTCTAGTAAAACACTCTAATGTTGTACTCCCCCACAACTTAACGATGATCTTGCCAATTGATGGGCAACCTCATTCCCGTATCGCTTGATATGACGAATCTTCCAACTTGTATGCTTCCCTATTATCGTTCTACATTCTTGAAAAATCAAACCCAATTCGAGGAGATTATAGAAATCACTTGTAATGCCAACCACGGATTGTAGAGAGTCGGTTTCAAAGATCATGGACGCCAATCCATGATCTTTGAAACCAATCCATTTATCCAGCTCTTTGCTTCCTTGATCCCCAGTGCCTCTGCATAAATAGAGTAAATTGGTGTCCAGAATTTGAGAAACCTTAGCCACATCTTAAAATCATTATACATTGTATCCTAACTCAGATGTCTCAATTTTTTTTATAAAAAAATTAATTATCATATACATATAATTTATTTTGGTTTTGTGACTCCATATATCCGGATGACTTCTTCTACTAATTTAGGCATTGCCGAATATATATAACAGACTAACCTTTTAATAACGGTAGTCACTTTATACACACATCGACATTTGAACTCAAATCGTGCTTAAAAAAATCCAATTGTTTAATTATCATGTGATGTTTTTAAAAAAAATAGAAATTTCATTAATCATTAATGGCTCGGTACAAAATCAGACGTAAAATAAAAAAAATACATTGATACGCTAATCTTATTTGTTCAAAAGAACTGTCATTACTTTGGATGAAAATGCGATTGTGAAATTGAAACACATTACAATATACAAACACTCGCTAGAATCACATAACGAATAACAAAACTTCCCGACATGACGAGGAGAATAAAATCTAAAACCTCCCGACAAGGAGAAGACAAAATCAAGACTTACAACGAAGGAAGACAAAAACAACAACAACAACAACAACAACAACAACAACAACAACAACAATATAACTTTAGTCCCAAATTAACTGGGAAATGAAGACAATCTACCTAAAAATAAATCTAAAAATAATAACCAACCCAATAGTTGCATAGATTCAAAAACGAGCGACGAAGAAGATATATAGTAATTAACAAGTAAATCCAATCTCATCAGATCTCCACATTATTGAACATATAAAAACATGGAGAGATGAAGATTTAAACCACCGCCAGTCAAAAGAGAAGATCCGAAGTGGTTCAAGATCTTAACCACATTTTGGATAATACTTTACACATTATTACATTTTGGATGGACTATTCCTTTCGACAATGCGCATTATTCCGCCTTTAATCTCAACCATATTACGTGTGACATTTAGGTGCGCGCCCGTCTCATTCCACACAGCTTCACCCCCCAACCGTCTCTCACACGTGGCGCAAATCCACGCCTTCCCCATGAACTGTCTACACTCCCACCCTTTCAAAAAGCGTGTTGGCCATTCATCCAACCACTAGATCACCTCCACGTGTCCCACAATCCAACGGCTCTCCCCTCTCCATCTCCTACTATATATCCCCGTCTCCCCATCCAACGCTCCCCCACCACACCACCAAATCTCATCTGCCACTTCTCATTTCCCGAAACGTTTCCGACACGTTACGTTACGTTACGAGAGAAAAAACACAATTTTTAATTAGGAAGTGCGGATCATCGATCGATCATGGTTTTCTTCTGCTTCTTGGTGGATCAGAAGAGGATGGTGAGGAACAGCAAGCCGGCGGCGGGGACGTGTTCGAGGTGCGGCGGAGGAGCGAGTGTCGCCGATATCAAAACCGCTACGAGGTTCTGTTACGTTCCGTTTTATTGGAAATCTTGGAGGGCTATAATATGTACGTTTTGTGGAGCTACTCTCAAATCTTATAGATGAAACAATGTGTATATGCTCGTACACCTAGCTTTTAATTAATTATTTTTTTTTGATGAAATGGGAGCGATACTCTTTTATTAATTAATTAGTTTATACAGATATAAGATCAAAAAAGTTCTTTTATTTGTTCTATTTTCTTCGTCTACTCTCACATTGATGATACTGACTGAGCGGACGATTCACTATGTGGTTACTTGGTTAAGAGGTATGATTTTGAGCCTCATAGAGGGTAATTGGTGGTTTCTTTTTTATAAAAAAAAAAAAATCTAATCTCATATTTAACTAGTTTATATATTTTAATTTTTGTCATAAAAGATCTGCCTCCAATAGGAGAGTTTTTTTTTCTTTTTTATAATAGGCAAGGGACTAATACCGATCAATCAGCGATGTCCCGTCCTTTTAACTGGAGATACTTTGATGATTAGATTTTAGGATTGTTTGGATCTTCGATTAACTAATTGTGATCGGAACTCTATGTACACTACTTTGATTTTGAAAATCCTCCAAATGTCTTCGAAACCTCAATTGGATCCTTAATAAATTATAAGTATCTAATTGCGGTAGGTTATATCCTCTAGTTTTTTTTTTTAAGTTATAAGGTTCTCTCGCCTAATTAACTCATGCGTGATTAGTTAAATTAAATTAAAATAAAGAAAGGCCGAAAAAAGTTAGACACCCAAATCAAATGTGTAACTCCCTCAATTGAATCACGATTGGCGTCACAATTTCAGATGAATCACTCGAGACATGAGTACTGGTTTATTAATGTGAAGGGGACAGCGTTAGATGCGTTAGGTGGTGGTTTGGCACACCGAGATACGCACTTTATGAAGATGAAAAATAAATTAATGTTTTTGGTTAAATGTGTGGTAAATAACGTGAGACCAGACGTGTAAGAATGTTTGGTGTATTTTTAAATGGCGGAAATAAATAGTCCAACTGTTGACCAGGCCGCACTTTTCATGTTGGGGCTTGGGATCCATGCTGTCGGTGTAAATGATATCACAAAGTCAAACCATCTCGACCTTATAAGTCAAACAAAAGTTTGATTAAAGGTTAGTTTGATTCGTATTTGTCAACGGAGCGAGTTAATTTCATTGAGTTTACATACAGTGTTTGTTGATATTTTATATAAACTTTAAACTTGCAGAAAAATTACAAATTTTTAAAAATAGTAAAATGTGAGAATTGACATTAATGTTCTTCAAACATATTTTTAAAATAGAAAAGATAATTTGTAAGGGACTAGAGAAAAAGATGATTTATGAGGGATATTTTTTTCCATTAAACTCCTGAGAGATATCCCAATTGGGGGAGGGGGAGATAACTCTCTCCCTCTCTTGTAAGTTCGGAGATATCTCACAGGGAGTTGGACAACCAAACAAGATTGGTTGACAAACTCCATGTGAGATATCTCACTCACATACCAAACAAGGCCTAAATGTGATCGGACGGCTAAAATTAATTTTTGACAAAATTTTAGTAGGTTGGATGAACCTTCGATGGTTGACTTATTAAATTAATAATATAATCGATAAATCTATTCCAAACTCGTAGAGAAGTTTATAAAGTTTTACAAATATTTGCAAGTGATCAGCTTTGCTTTATTTATTATTAAAAAAAAATTGAGTATTGATTCATGAGTCCAAATAGCACTTTATCCTAACAAAAAAAAGAATACAAAAGTATTACAAACACTAGAAGCCCTTTTGAATGATAAATTCACATGATAAAACAATGATGTGCAGCAAATTAAAATGTAAGGTACCAAGTTATAGATCTTGTCATCTTGGAGTAAGCTTTCCAAGGAGCTAAAGAATTGGAGCTAGGATGAGAGATGGAGACGACAAAATATGGACATTGTAATAAGTGCTACAAAAAAAAAAATAAATAAAATAAAAATGTAAAACTCGCATCGGAGCAAGATATAGTATTAGCAATAAATCTACTTAAACTCATGAGTCCGGACTCATAGGGAGATTTTTAATTTTTTTGTAAATATTTAAAGAGTATCAAATGAATTTTACAAGTGATTATGGTTGCTTCATTAATTGCTCAAAGATGTATTTGAAATTAAAAAAAAAAAATTTGAGTTCGGACTCACGAGTCCAAATAGCACTACCCTAGTATTAAAAACCTATGGCAAGGTATGGTTGCACATCACAATTTTGTACTCTAGAAGTAAAATCATTGATGAAGTTTAATCTAGATAATTACGTAATTAAGACACGTATATATTTTATTGAAAACACAAATAATCAAGCGACATCTGAAGCAAGTACCGAATTATGCGCTCATTGATTGGCAAGGAAGCAGCGCGCTCATTGATTGACATACAGTTTTACTATCAATAAATCTACTTGGACTCATGAGTCCGGACTTATAGGGAGGTTCTTAAAATTTTTATGGCTCAAAGTGAATCTTAAGAAAGACCTTATTAGCACTCCCGATGAATCCTAGTTTACCGGACACTAGAAGGTGGGGCGGTGACCACTCGGGTTTGTTCTCGGTCAAGTCGACCTTTCTCTCTTGGTGTGGCGTTATGATCGGGGAGCGTGCTTGGACACATAAATCAATTTGGAAGCAATCTGTGCCGATGAAAGTGAGATTTTTAGTATGGCTTGTGACGACTCCAAATTTCGAGGCAAACTGGGCACGGCCACGTCGCCGGACACGTCGCCAAGTCATGTCACGTCACTTGCACACATGTCCATGACGGCCTGCGAACTAACCATCGTATAATCCGACTTAGTCAATTTCGTCGTTTAAAAGGTTATTTTGTCGAAATATGCCAAGTCAAAAAGGTTTACCACTTAATTGGTTTATTTTGATTCTTTTTAGGTTAATTTTAATAGCGGAAGTCTTAATAATATGCAAATCAATAATATAAACGAGTCTTGCATTAATTAACAACTTATAGCTAGGGTGGAAACCCGGCAAAAAGATACCATGTATATCAATAAGGCGACAAAATGTATAACAAGTGTAAATATACATGTATCAGGTAATAGTTCTCCCAAAATAATCCTTAAAAGAATGTATATGTATAAGTACAAACACCTACGAGTAAGCTTGTGAAGGCGCTCTGGATCAGAGGTAGTCGCCAAGCACGGCCTTTCCCCGGCTCGTCCTAGGATCTGCAACTTGCCATCAATAAACAATGACAAGTTGCAGTGAGTAAATCCCGGAGAAATTCAATTAGTATTCACAAGAAATCAAAGAAAACGACTACAATTCATGCATATAAAGTGAATGAACAAGAATGTAAAGAATGAATATAAGTCGTGAGATAATCAAGAATATGGAACGCGAGTGTGGTGTATAGCTGTCGAACCCTGGGACGGAAATACTAAACCTAGAAGGCCCTGGAAGTGAGGAAATTCGCACCCCCTCTTCACGGTCAAAATGATGAACTCTGTTAGTCGGAAGGTAGACTTTCGCCCAACGCCTCAAAGGAGAGGATCTGTGGCGGATGTGAGCCTCACGTCAACTCGCTCTCGGGATAATCGACTCGCTGAAAGAAATCCCACGCGTAGTCTAGGGTATGACCAACACCGTAGCAACAATCAGATCATCATCAACGAGAGAGCCGAAAATGGGTCACACCGTCCCTTCGACCATACACAGACACACGAAGGAATAGAGTAAACATGCAAGCTGAACTGGCGAAAAGTAATGAGAAATAAATAATTTACAAGAAAAATAAGTAAATTCTAAACTGAATTTCTTGTGGGTTTACTTACTTCAAACAATCGCAAATATCTCTCCAAAACGTCATGCTCATGTCTTGAGATACGCGTCCGATACACGACTATAGTCTCATAAGTCTCTGGTATCCAATTATACAACTTTTTGTTATTTTAGAGTCACGTTAAGCGAATTTATAATGTGTGACAAAAAAATTGAGATTTTGTTTCAAAAAGTTTAATTTCGGCACACTTTTCAAGTTATACTGGGGTGTCGATGCCCAAAAAAGCCTCAAAAACTACATTTTTATATTTTTCTCATTTTATTATATTTTTCCTGATTTTTCTAGGTTTTTTCATAATTTTCTAGCTATTTTCATATTTTTCAAATATTTATTTGATTTAAAAATGTATTTTATTTAAATCTTTGTGATTTTTAATTAATTAAAATTAATTTGGGGTGGGTTGGGCTCGAACCGGCCACGCAGCCTAGGTCCGGCCGGATCGGCCCGACTCGCCATCGGGTTTGGGCGGCCCGACCTATACATGGGCTGGGTAGCCGGCCATTGGCGCCCCATGCCTCTCTCTTCTCCGAGACGAATTTTTTTTTTTTCCAAACAACATCAACAATAACATTTACAACAACCACAACATCAACACCAAAAACCCAACAACACCATCACCGTTAAAATTTTGATTTCTTCACCAAAACTTTAAAAATCAACACACTCACCTCGATTCGAAGATCGTTGCAAGCACCACCGAGAGAAGAGAACACCACGAGAAATGTGAGTTCGATTCGAAGGAGTGATGAAGAGCTTGATGAGGGTGAGATTAATGGAGATCGAGAGGTTTTGTTGGAGGAAAAAAAATGAAAATGAGAGAGAGAGAGACGGAGAGCTCGGTTAGAGAGAAGAAGAGTGGATAGAGATTTTTTTTTTTTTTTTTTGATTTGGAGAGGAGAGAGAAAGTGAGTATGGGTGTGATTTGATTGATTGATGAAAGGTGATGTTTGATGTGACAACTAATCCTTGGTTGCCATATACACCCGCGTTACGCGCACACCGTGACGTCGTACACTCTCGTCACTACACACGCACAACGCGACTATGCGTAATTCTCAATTAGCGCGACGCGAATTATTAAATAATAATAAAATAAATAAACACGCGCCACACAAAAATAAGAAATTTACCTTGTTAGGCGTGCCCTAGACTTTTTTCGCGATGTCCATGCATGTGGGTCGGAGCTTAGGGTTCTAATATCTAATTTATCAGTTAATCGGGATTACTTAAAGCAGACCGTTACATGTCTGGTCTTACACAAATGAGTGAATGTGGCGGAGATGCTTCAACGACGACGCCCCGATATCTATCTTTCCTCTCATGTGTGTGTGATGTGTGGAAAGCATGGGGAAGATGTCGAACAACCTTTCTTGCATTGTCGGATAGCATGACATCTATGGGCACGGTTGATGAATGAGCTTAATGTACATTGGGTGGTTCCGAGGGTATATATGTGCGCGCAGTTTGGAGGACGACTACATGTATGGCGGCAATAAGTGGGGGAATGTATTACGGCAGTATGGTATATAGGCGGTAGTGTGGAGTATTTGGAGGGAACGTAATGCAAGGCTTTTTAATGATGTGGCTACCCCATCAGAGGAGTTATGGGATACCACAAGACTTCTCATTTGCAAATGGACATCAAAGAACAAACTCTTTAAGGATTGAGGACTAAACGACACACTAAGGAGTTTGAGACCCATGCTTGAATACGACCTAGGATGATGGGCCGTTAGGGATGCCTAAGATCGCAACGGGGCAGGAGCATTGATGACAAAGGACCGATACTGTGACGGCCCATCTCCTAATCTAGGGCACATGCATGACTTAACAACGTATTAGTCAGCTTTTACAACCTAGACGCCTCTTTTCTCGTGTTCAGGACAAGTAATACACTAGTCCTACCAGTTTATAAATTTTAGAGTTAATTAAAACTTTTTATTAAATTAATTAATTAACGGAAGTCTTATTGATTATGCGGAAGCAATTAGTAACTTATGCGAAAGCCATTTATAAAATCCTAAGTGTGGAAAACCAGGAAATGACATCACATATATAAAGTCCTCAAAATGCAGTGAAACAGAAAAATAGTCTAAGTCAAGTCGGGGAACTAACGCTCAACCCAATATACAATTTCAAATAGTATCTGAAAGACATATACCACATATACAATCAAAATACCAAAAGAAGACTTATAATCGATGCAGTGACGCGCCGCGGGCTCAGGGATAATCGCTGATCTTCTCTTTGCTCGCCTCTATGGTAGACGGATCTGCACCCACCGTCATAAAAAGGACGGTGAGTACAAGAATAAAACAAGAATCCCCGATGACAAGTTTAATTTGCATTTCCAAATATTCAAATGGTATTTAAAAGCATATAAATGGGAAAACTGGAAAATAAACCATATGCGAGTAAATACCGAGTTAAACAAGTGATACGACACTAGGCTAAGTAGCGGTGATTTAGGTGCGTCGGCGGTGAAACATGTCACTCCGACTCAATAATCATATAGCACAAGGGACTCTAACCCAAGTGTTACCATGAACTCTAACCCCGGTGTGTAGACCACTTCAGGGACTTTAACCCCGAGTGTCATACAGTGTCAAGTAACATGCGCCGACATCCCCAGGGACTCTAACCCCGTGAGTCACGCACACCTCGATCGAGTACGGGACCTAAATGCGAAAACTACTTTTTTTTTAAATTTCAAGAAATACCAAGTATGGATTGTCAAGGCATAGGCACATCTACACACCTAAACAAATAAGGAATACAAGTCCTCTTAAACATTTATAAGATATTCACTAGCCTAATAGCATTCTATTTATCATTCAATTCACATTTGAAACAACAAGAATAGACATAGCATGGGATAGAATCAATGAATCAAATCAAATGATTGGATATCATGCAAACTAGACTCATCAAGTGAGCATAGACACAAAGAACACATGATATAAGAATACAAAGGAAAAATAGTCAAAAGGACTATGCAAGGACAACAATTAATAGAAATGAAATGTCAAGTAAAGTTGTCATTGGGTATACTCACAACAACAAAGTAAAGTCCTAGCTTTACTGGCCTCCCGATACTCCAAATCTTGTATTCGCTCTCCCGTACCCTTTTCCTAGGTTCCTGAGTTTGGTGTCTCATTAGTTCAAGTATAGTGGGTTTAAGCTCAATTTAGTGGTGTTTATTGTGTATTCAAGTTGGTTCAATAGACTTTAAATCAATCTTCCTAAATCAGCACTTAAAGACTAAATTAAGTTTCAATTTCAGTCATACACTTTAAAGCGCTTTTAGGCATGAAATGGTTAAAATATCGAAATATAATTTTCCCAAATTTTTCCCTCATTTTTCTTCTCATTTTTTTTAATTATGTTTGGGTCGGGTCGACCCAAACGGTCGGACTCTGACCCGATTTCTGACCGAGCAGTCCGCCCATCTGGGGGGGATGCATACATTTTTATTTTTTTTTTTTTTCTTCTTCTTCTTCGGTGATGGGTTGGGGTTGCTCTCCACTCCAACCCCGGTGGAATCGATGGCAGGGGAGACACCCCTATCTCCACCTCGCCATCTCCACTCTCGGCTACCCCACCGCCAACCACCGAACCCACAACAACAACGAGGACTCACCTCGATTGTGACGTCTCCACCTTCTCCTCTCCTTCCCGGCGCGTTCCTTCTCCTCCTCCTCCTCTCATTTCCTTCTTCTTCCTCTCGGCCTCCCTGTTCTGGTCTCTGTGTATGTGTGTGTGTGTGTGTGTGTGTGTGTGTGTGTGTGTGTGTGTGTGTGTGTGTGTGTAGGTGTAGGTGTAGGTGGGCGGATGGACACTTGTATGGAAATTGGACAGGTGTGGTGTAGTTTGGACAAGTGTGATGTTAGGTGTCTTGACACCAAAATTGTGACACAGCTAAGACACTCGCCCGTGTTTTCGGGTGTTTCGACGCCCGGATTCGCGTCCGAACTGTGATATATGCGTATCGCCGCGTCGTTAGCCACCCAATATCTATTCCATTTTTACTCAACTATAGGCCTTTAATTTGATTTACATTAACAAACACAACCATATGCTTATAAGTAATTCCTTATTTCATATTAGTATTAAATAAGACTTACCAAAATGCTAACTACCCGGTTCCCCGGCTCGCACGCTACTCGAGGTGTGTCCCCGCTCTCGTCTCGACGTCTACAACTGTACAAACCGACTTAGTAAGTCTACACAATACATAACACTAGGCACACATCAATACAAAAATACGATATACCTCGGCCACGTGCCTCGGTCGGTGCACGTATCACAGTGTAGGTCACACGTCAAGGGTCGGTGATCCTGATTAAGGAATTAAAACGGGGTTAGAGATTTGGGCCGTGACAGATACTTCTCTTTGTATTATTATTCTTCTTTATCTTCGCTGGGATTTTCGAAGCTAATTGTGCGAATGGATTGCATGTCGGGGGGCCAACTGGGCATTGCCTCGCCGATATCGACTGGGTAGTGCGTCCGACTCGAATCCTACCACAAGTTGGCAGAAGGCAAGTTGACAGAAGGCGGGTTTGTGACTTACTATTTCCCTTCCGGTTGTTTTATTAGTGGCACTGACACTGCTTTTTGTTGTTTTGGGGTGTTCAGGAGTATAGCAAATGTTTTTGGTCTTTGGCTGGCGGTATAGTAGTGGTAATACACCTTACTATGTAAAGATACTTTTTGTATAGGGGAGAGGGTTGCATATGCCTAATTTTTTTTGTAAATTCGGAGATATAGTTTTAATAAAGCATCTTCCTTTATTAAAAAAAAATATAAATAATAAAAAAGAGCTTCGTGCACGGTTTGAACAAGCTCAGGTCTAATTTTGAAAACTAATGTCCAAAAGGAGTATCGCCTCCATTTCATCAAAAAAATGTTTCAATTCTACATGAGGCTCATCAATCCAAGCTCACACAAGCCCGATATTGTTAGGACATACTTAATTAGACATACAAAATCACTATGGATGGTGATTTTAAATTTTGACCATTTAATTTAGATCCAATAAATATATCTTATTCGAACTAGTAGACACATTTAAGAGTCCTATAAAGTATGAGCTAGCTAGCATAGCTAGTTATAGACGTTGCAAAACTTTTTAGTCTTGCTACTACAACCGGTCTGATCAAAACAAAGATGGATGCCTAAACAGTACTGCAATTAGGAGTACTCTAATCACTTTATGCGCCTAAATTGACGGTAAAAAAAGTTAGTTATAAAAAACAACATACAATTAGGACATATATAGATCAAGCAATTTTAATTAATTAATTAATTGTTTGTTGATGAAACATGAATTTCAAGAAACATAAAATTACTTCTTAAAAATCAAACACAAATCAATATATAAGAGCACAATCCCTATTTTTCCAATGTATAAAACCAACTTTAATTGTCAGTCGTGACACGTACATTATACATATATATATATATATATATATATATATATATATATATATATATTATATAAGTCGTTTTAAATATGTTACATATTATATAACATGTAGCCCATCCTCATATATATGTATGTACAGTCCTCTTCACCTCTCTCTCTCTCTCTCTGTCTCTATGAGAGCTTGAAAAATCCAATACGTTATAATTAACACATACTATATAGAGATCGATGGTTTGCTTTTGTTTTCTGGTTGATCAGAGGCGGATGACTCTGAAAATCAGGCCGGTAGCGGCGATGTGCTCGCGATGCGGTTGCGCCGCCAGTGTCGCCGATATCAAAACCGAGACGCGCTTCTGTTACGTTCCCTTTTGTTGGAGGTCTTGGAGAGTTGTCATATGTACCTTCTGCGGCTCGATCCTCAGATCCTACGCCCGGTAATTAACCGCTGCTTGTAATTAATTAGGTTGTAGGTTTGATCGATGATCATCGATATCTTCTCATGCATCCTTTGTAAAGTTTACTAAAATCAAATTAATGGATCACTGATCGATATTAATTATTAGTCCACACTACCCAATGATGATATGTTAATTTGAGGGAATATTCACTACAGAAATTTCCAAGAATAGCGACAAAATCGAATATGGTATGTCACTAATATCTAAGTTTTTCCGATCAAAAAAAAAAAAAAGTACCTAAGTTTTGTCCGCTTTAACCAAATAGCAGCCATACATTAGCGATGAGTACTAATTAGTGATGAAAATCTCGTCGCTAATTTTAATTTATTTCGTCGCCAATTGTTTTTTTTTTTTTTTTTTTTTTGTAGTGATTGAGGATTGATATGTAAGTTATATAATTCATCATATCGTAGTATGGTTCCAATTAATCCTCTTTATATATCAATTGATTGCTTGAATATATCGGTACTAAATCTTCCTTGTTTTTTTTTTTTTTTTTAGGATTCAATCACCTGATCTTACTTAAGTGGGAGCGTGCATTTTTTACTGCAATACAAGCGTGGTTGGCAAATTTTCTTTGTAACTCGTTCAATGGCATGCTATCACTATAAATTTTGACCATTATAGAGGCATGGCAATCACATTTTAAGGATTTTGAATGAAATGGTTTCTAATGTAGAGATGTCCTATGTATATATACTTACTCTATATAATATGAGATATTTTTAAGATTTCTGAACACGACGTCAAAGCTTTGATCTCAAATTTATTGGGATCAGTTACATAGATCAAATTCTTTCACTTAATTAATTAGTTACATTCAACGTAGCAATGACGTGTCTTCAATTAATTATATTACTAATCGGCATCCCTCGCTTCTCGCGCGGGCAAGAATAAGTAATTACATATTAGATAAAATAATTTCGATGCGGAAAAAAGTGGAAAAACAATTTATGATGTTCTCTCTCCCTTTCAAATATTTGTCACATTTTGAGAATTTTTTGTTTCAACTGTAACTTAAGAAAATCAAAAAATTAAGCATCAATTGCTTCATTAATTTTCGATTATAACTTTTTTATAGACAAAATCGTATCTTCTAATTGAATTTGTGTTGTAATGGATAAAAGAAAAAAAAAAACTTGTGATACTCGTGTTACAATTTTTTTTGTCAAACACTACAATTAAAAACTCCCCAAAAATTAGAAAAATCAAAACCGAAAATAGAAACTCTCCAAAAAAACACACAAAAATGAAAATTATTAAAAAATTGAAAAATTAGATTTTACCGTCCTACCCCTCACTTAAGTGCAAGAAATATCAATAATTTGTGTTTTTGTTTTTTCTTATAAAATATCAATTATGACATCATAATGTCACATTTCATGTTGTGAGAGCTTCTCACATTTCAAGTGTTTGCGTTGTGAGAGCTTCTCACGGAAACAATTTATTTATATATATAGATTCGTGTATACAAACAAGTGGTAGATATTTTCCACAATCAACATGATCACATGAGTGACAGAGTATGATAAGCATCAGTAAAGATTGTACATATTGTAATGTCAGAGGGGTTGTGTTGCTGCATTTATTCAACCATATAACATTTGATTAGCATGCTCAGTAACTTTGATACAAACATTACCATTTTCATGCAAAATGGATTTAAATTTCTGTTTTCGACTACCTTTGCTGCCTCATCAATATTTTCTCTTTTTTCACTTAATTTGCAGCGCAGAACTCAGCTACCTGAAATATTTAAAACACCACATATATATATATATATATATTTTTTTTTTGTGTCAACTTCACCTTCTCAAACTGGGTCTTGTGATATACATTATTCAGACCTGCAAAACTTTTATATGGAAGTTGCAGCTTCCCTTGAAAATTAAACCTGCATTCATGACTAGCTGCCTACATAGAGAGGCAAGTTAAATCCTTTGTTTTCAAAACTTTTAGACCCAGAGGACTAGAAAGGTTTGAAATGTAAAATGTACATGTGATCCTCCATATATATGATGCCAATCAATTTGTTTTATAATGACTCACATGGTTGTTAATTCACATAGTTACCTTTAGTGTGGGATTGGTGTCGCATCATCATGTGTGCGCGGTTTATAAGTATGTAGGTTCCAGGCTTTCAGAGTTGTAAATTTGTAATATATCCACTACATATCCTTGTTATATAGGTACATGCGACATTCGCACCATGTCCAAGTTTCAGTAAAAAAATTACTACTGTACATGCAATACACATCGATATGCGTGTCTATGTAAAAAAAGAGATGCAATATTAATATTAATTGTACAATATATGGATGTGGATGCATAATTTCATTAAAATGCGTAGCAGAAAAATACATTTAAGATATTTATAGGTTAGAAAGAAGACTCACAACCATAAATCGTTCTATATATAACAATTAATTGAATTCATATGATCGATGATCAACCTCATGAAAAGTCATGAATTAGTAATTAAATGTGTGTGGAATTGTGGCCACTAAAAATATATTGTCGAGTACCTCTCGTCAAGTCATTATGCAACGGGTCAGTATCTCAAATTGAAACATCTATCATCAAGTCTTAAGTCAATATATATATATATATATATATATATATATATATGCATGCCTTAGTAGAGAAGAAATCAAAATAGAAAAATAGACTTTTCTAAGCATAGGAAAAAGTCATGGATTCACATTTTCGACCAGTCAGTAAGTTAAACTAGCTTCCAAAATAGAGAAAATTAATTAATTAATGGCAAGAAACAAAAGATTTAATTAGTTGTGAATGGTGTGATAAAAATCAAGTTTAGATTTTAGAGTTTGAAATCATTGATAAAAACTTAATTAAGGTAGAAAGAGGTCTAAGTTTAGTCTATAATATTATATATATATATATATATATATATATATATATATAGTCTACATTAACTCGCAATCTCAGATGAGATGGTTGGACATCACTTGCGAAAAGATAAGATTTAAGGAGGTCGTGGTTCGATTATTGGTGAAAAAAATAAATGAATAAATTCACAATCTCACATAATGGAGGTCATGCTTATGGGCCAATCAAGTTGACTTCTTGGATATAGCCCACATTATGCCCTTTATAAGGCCCAGGTAATAGGCCCAGGCCGTATCATTAAGCATTCATTTACACGTGTATTATCTCCAAAGAAAATACTAGTAAAACTTCACTTCATTATCATATGGTTAATCGATGGGTGGCAAAAATGCGGGTTTGGATGGGTCCGGATCTGGATAACTCATGTTATAAAGAAGTAAACTCATTGTTCAGACTCGACTCGGTTTTAAATTTGAATAAGACTAGCCTGTCCAGACGTTTTGCTAAAAATCTGGGTTGTCCGATTGTCTGGATTTGTCGCAATCTTGAAAACTAACTTCTTATATTAAGAACCTCTTCAAATATGAAAATACCACACATTATAATCTCATGTGATGTAATTTGAAAAAGTACAGTTAAATTCATGTAACTAAACATTTAATGTCTAAAAACAATTATTCAAATATAAAAAAATAAAGTTTAATTCATTCTACAATCATAAGATATCTTCAATACGTTAAATTTTATTGTATTATAGTATATTAATGTTTGTTAACCTATTTAATAAGTCGTAAGTGTTTAATATATTTTTTTATCAAAGATATTTTTAACTCTATTTAAAATTTGAACGAGTCCGGGTCGAGTCTGAATTTACAAGGCCTTGTCCAGACCTAGCTCGATTTTAAATTCGCACAAGAGGTCTTTGTCCAGACCGGACTCGGATTTATTAAAACATTGTCCGAACCCTTTTCATTCCAAACCTAACAAAATTGGGTCGGCGGGTCCGACACTAAATTGTCAACCCTAGTTAATCATATGAATTTTTTATGATAAAAAAACCAACTTTTTGCTCCCGGTGGAATTCAACCCCTACCCTATTGTACTACTAACACTAACGAAATCATTGAGTCACTGAATTAGTTGGTCTTAATCATGGGACAACTTTTGCCAACCTTTGTATAGTGTTCTAATTATATAAAGTTATTTTCATTGACAAGTTTTTACTATTTTTAGTAATCAATCTCTTATTTTTCTTCTCAAACTTTTAAATTATTAAAAAAAAGTACTTTGAACTACTAAATTTGAACTTCCGTGTTGAAGCAGCGTAAAAACAATTAAACCATGATTTTATGTAATGTTAGAAGTCTTATGTTTTATTCCCTTATCTGAACTCTTCAGTTTTTTTATTTTATTGAAAGTTTTGTTATTCGTTATGTGATTCTAATGGTGTCTGTATATCATCATGCATTCCTGATATTGTGATGTCACACTATTTCAATTTCATGATCACATCCATAGCCAAATTAACAACAATTCTTTTGAATTAGAGAATCCATGTGATTTTATTAAGCAAGCCACTAATGATTAATGAAATTCTATTGTCAAGGGTATAATGGTAATTTAACGGCGCATTCCATTGCTTGAGTCGCTCAAACCCACACCCCAAAACCCTAACTAGGGTTTAAGCGGGAACTCCTCTTCACCCCCTAAAACCCTTCTCTCTCTCTCTCTCTCGCTCGCTCGCTCGCTTGCCAAATCAAACCCTATTTATAATCAATTTCCACAACAATGATCGAACCCCACTTCGTCTTCAACCCCAAAACCTCCAAAAATCTGTGCTTTTCGGTGTTTGGAGATGGTGGGGTTCGATCCCACCATTGAAAACCATCGCCATTACACCAAGCCCACCGAGCCCACTAGTCCAACCGACCCTCCCCTCTTCGCATTCCCTGACTACTCGCTGTCCCTGCTCGATCCGCTTCCCGAATTCGATTCTATTGAGGATTGGATCATGGATTCGGATGCCATTGATGGGAAAAGGGGGGAGGAGGAATCACGCCCCGATCGCCCGGGACCTGAAAAGGCCGGGTTTTGGTGCGCGGAGAGTCGCGGCGTCGATGGGTGTGAAGGGGATGGAGAGAAAGGTGAAGACTGTGTGGCGGAAGTTGGGATTCCGGGGAATTGCGAAAATGGGTCGGATAGGGGATTGGGGGAAGGAGGGGATGTTGGAGGGTTAGGTATAGGTGGTGGTTCAATTGAGGAGGGAATGGGGAAGGTTAGTTTAGTTGCGGATTGCGTGAAATCGGGTGAGTCTCAGATGGGTGGAATTGGTGTTCAAAGTGAGTGTTTGAGTGAATTGGTGTCGGTGGAGGCGGGGGAGGGAGTGAGTGAAGCTCATTCGGGTGGTGTGGTCGTCGAGACGGAAGCAATGGGGAATGTTGTGAATGGGAATGGTGAGGAGGAAAGTAATGAGGAAGATAGCGAAAGTAGTGATTCGGAAGCTGAGACTGATAGTTCCTCTTCAAGTTCATCGTCTTCTTCATCGAGTAGCGAAGAAGAGGAAGACGAAGATGAAGAGAGCAAGAAAGATGAAGTTGAGGAAGGGGAAATAAAGGATATAGTGGAGATGATTGGTGGAAGCGATGAAGATGATGAAGGTGAACCGAAAGGGCCGATTAGGTCTAAGAATGAAACTGAGGTAACCTATTATGGTTTCTGTTGATGTACAATTTACTTATTCATTGTAAGTCTTATATATTTTTGTGGAATTCATAGTTGTATCCAAATGTCTTGAGAGTAAAAAGCTAAGAAAAAAATAGGACTCAGCTTAGTAGCATTGGCGCGAATAAGCCCTACTCAATGGTCCACTTATGCAAGTGAAACTCAAAGGCTAAACAGTTCCTAGCAATAGGTATTCCATTATAATGACTAGAGTGCCTTATTGCAAGAACTTGTGTCATTTGCGAATTCCCAACTTGGCCTTAGATTCATGTTCAAATAGGAGATTATGCTATGGAGAAGATGATACTATGGCCTTTGCTATTTAGTTAGTTTTATTGTTTAAGTTCATGGAACTTTCATGTTCGTGAATATTTCTGAACATCGATTAATCTGCTTGCTGGTCCGCTGGATGATACAAGACAGACTTGATTGTTGATAACATTTTTGTGTTTATGCCTTGTATAAGAAATTATATGGTTTGGGCTTCAGAAAAACATAAGTACGTGGTTTGCATGTGTGTGCATTCTTAGACTCTCTCTCTTTTTTTTTTGTAAGAATTAGTGTAAAGTTGCTGCCAAATTACTTTATCTTTAGTTCTTTCAATGCTCTCAGTATTTCTTTGAATCGTCTTATGTGGATTTGAACCGTTAGATATCATTGGAAGATTGTATTTCGAGGGTGTTGCTCACAGTATTATCTTGCAGGTTCTACCTCCTGTTCCTCGAGTTGATGTAACCTTAAAACCACAACACCAAACCCTACCCGTGGGGGTCGTTCTAACGGTAAGTTCATTTGGCAAAGCAATTTGTCCTTTAAATTCATCATTCTTATAATTAAAGAATATTACTTCCTCCGGTAAAAAATATAAGGCTTTTTGCTCAAAACACACATATTAAGAAAGCATTAATTGTGAGTTTAAATACATTCTTGCCCACATTTAATTCTTTATTTCATCCAAAAAGACAAGTGTTTAATTATAATTAAATGTTTGAGTTAAAAGAAGGGTAAAATAGGTATAAGAGGTACAAAGTTCTCTCGAATTTCAAAAACGTCATATATTTTTTGAAGCCAAAAAAATCTCAAAACGTCGTATATTTTTGACTGGAGGGAGTACTTAGCTGCATAAGCAGATTTCGAAACACCAATTTAATAGAATGGAGGTTCCTTTTAAATAGCAAGTTGATGAGCTAGATGATTGAATTAACCATTGAATTTGTAGCTAACAAGTAATGCAAGATAACGAGGTAAAATTCTGTTCCTGTGTTTACCTTTCTTCGTTATTTTCAGATTATGGGCGCCAAAGTCATCGTTGAAGGGTCTGCGAAGCACAATCCTCTTAATGAAGGCTCTATTCTCTGGATAACGGAAAGTAGGCTGCCTCTAGGGCTAGTTGATGAGATATTCGGACCTGTTAAGAACCCTTATTATGTTGTCAGATACAACTCAGACCAAGAAGTCCCGCCTGGAATTCACGAAGGCACTGCTGTATCCTTTGTTTCGGAGTTTGCTGATCATGTCCTCAATGACAAAAATATTTACCAGAAAGGATATGATGCATCTGGTGAAAATGACGAAGAGCTTGGTGATGCGGTGGAGTTTTCAGATGATGAGAAGGAGGCTGAGTATAGGAAAGCCCAGAAAATGGGCAAGAAGGGTTCCAATAATAAGAAACATGGGAACCAAGAGTTTGTTGAAAGAAAGAAGTTTCGAGGTAAAGGTGAATTCGGGAAGAAGAATCAGCCTTGTGCTCCTCCACCCGTGAAAGCAACCATTCAGCTACTGAATGGTACTAATACCCATGCACAATCTACGGCGAACCATCATCCTAGTGTCCACTCACAACCCTCGCCTCCTAACCAGCAAATGGGTCCTTCAAATATGGGTTCCATGGTTCAGTTACCAAATGTTCCTAATCCGCTCCAAATGCAAACTCCCACATCTTCGTTTGGCGGTGTCTCTACTTTGCCTTTCGCTCAGGTCCAGACTGGAAGTTGTTCCTCCACACCTCTCAATTTCCTGCCTTTTAATGGCATGTGGAATAATGGGATGCCAATCCCACCCCAGCTTCAGATGCCCATGCCCTTTCCTAATGGAGTTCCTATGAATTTGATGCCATACCAACAGCAGAATCACCAGTTTCCACGGCCGTTCAACAGTTTACCGATCCAACAACCATTTGAACTTGGCCAGGGGATCCTACCAAATGTAGGTTTCCCGTATATGCAACCAAATTTCCCTCAAGGTCCCCCTGCATCATGGCCAGGGCTTGCCTTCCATCAATCACTACCTCAAGCAGTTGTGGAAGGAAGCCAGCAAGGTTCATCCAACGGTTCAGTTGGTCAGAGCAATGAACTACAACAATCTTTGAATGGTCAAGGAAACTCATCTGATGACCACCAGTTCAATGTAGGATCAAATTCAGGTCGAGGGAGGGGGAGGCGAGCAAACCATCGTGGTGGCTACTTTTCTCGTGGAAGAGGGCGCCGATGAAAATAGGTAATAGTTTCTATCTGTTTCCCTTGTCTATGCCAACCCTTATAATGCTTGTTTTAATATATAAGGAAGTGAACCTTATATGATAACTGCATCCTTTGCTATACGTTACACTACAATTGGCATCCTTGAGTAGATGCCCGTTTAAAGTCGGTCTAGGCGACCTATGTCGCCCTCTTCTTGTGTGATTTGAAGAATTGTAAGTTACTCCATGGTTGCAGTGAAGGATTACATATATAGATTGTTGATGTATTAAACTACCTATGAAGTGGAGGCTAGAAAACATGCTTTACATAGTTTAGCTTGTAATATATTGACTGCCAACAACAATTTATGACCATTAGTCATTTGATGGTTGTAATTTATTTAGATAGTAAACTGCTGCACAAGGTTATTCATCATAATTCAACATAGACAAGAAAATCAGGATTCCCCTCTCAGGAGCACTTTAAAGTAGAGTCAATGTAACTTGTCTTCTTAAATTGCATTGTTCATGCCATTACTTGATATAGAAGGGTTTAGAGATAATTAAACAAGTAATTTTTTTACGTAAATCGACCTTCTCACAGCGCCTACAACCAGGCGAGCTTACAGTTACATCATTATCTAGCATACTAGTCAAGAACCTGAAATAAGGAATCAATCAGTAAGTTCAATTCACTTACCTATTGTTTACTATGGGATTGCCAATCAAGAAATGACTACACAAGTTATTCATGGAGTGTAAGAAGAGCATAATTTCACTCATAAGTCATAAACATATCAATTTATGCATTCAAAAAGTACTTTATGTAAGTTTGCTTAATTAAATGGGATCACAGTAACAGTATCTAATATTACTTATAGTCTTATAGTTTACCTTTCACTTGTCTTTAGGGCTGGCAATTTGGGTCATGAAACGATTAACACGACACGACACAACACGTAATAACACGACACGGTTTGACACGTAATAAACATGTCGTTTATACACGGTTTGGCTTAAGTGGGTCTGGGTCATAAACATGTTAACACATTTATACACGGTTAATAAACGAGTCATTAACATGTCAACCTACTTAACTCGTTTATGACATGTTAATAACATGATTTATTTATTTTATTTATATACATATTTTATCATATTTTATTTTATATTTGAGAGGAAATATTCATTTTACTTTTAATATATTATTTATGTTTTAGATTTATAAAGAGTACCATTAAGAGTGCTTCCTGCAGTGGCATTTGGGTAGGCATATTTGCATGCCAATTCAATGCTTTCAGAAGCATACCTGCAAAAAGTGAACCAATTGATCAAGAGAATTACACTCCCTTAGATGTAACAAGAGTTTGCATTGCACTTCACTCGATTAAACCTCATAGTGCTACACATTAAACACAAAAGATGAAACTATAAAGCTCATAAATCGATATTAACGAGTACAATTTGTGATTTCCTTCGCAATTCCTCCATGATGAGATGTTCGAGGACCAATCGTCCTGCGAAAGATGAGTACAACCGTTCTTTTAACAAATAGGTCATATAATCAGATTTGTAGAAAGATGAATCAAACCGTAATACAAAATGACTAATTTGTGAGGTTAAGTCGTTGGGGATGTGTAAACCGAAATATAATCCATATTGGTTAAGTGGGATTTCTGATTGAAGTTGTTTAAGTACGGATCCCTCTTAGAATAGTACGGAGGCCTTTCAATAAAAAAACATTTTTTATAATTTTTTTTAGAAATCATTATTTCATCCTTCTAAGGAGCTATTCGTGTGTTCCTTAAGATGCGTTCAGTTCTCGATATATAACACTTGGGCTGTGTATCTTAAGGCGCACACGAATGGCCCCCAAGGCCGATGTGAATTCGATGGTGTGAGTTGTGAGTAGGGATGCAAGTGGGGTGGGGAGTCCCCACGAGGGACGGAGATTCCCCTCAATGGAGATGATGTGAATTTGGTGTGAGTTGTGAGTAGGGATGCAAGTGGGGTTGGGAGTCCCCACGGGGGACAGGGATTCCCCGCAACGGGAATGGAGAAAAAAATATATTCGCGGGGATCCCCGCGGGGAATCCTCATTGGTAATATTCGCGGGGATTCCCGTGGGATTACCCATGGGGATCCCCGCGAAGATCCATGTATTTATCAAATACATTTATATACATTATATATATATATATCTATTAATTTTATATAATATTACAAAGCTTTCACCCAAAACACTAGTGATAAACAAACTCTAATGTAATTTACAATTTTAACTTGTTTGGTTAATTATATGTTTTTTTTTGCAAAATGATTATGTTTTTTGTTTTGAATTGTTTGCAACTATATGTATATGTTATACTTTATTTGGTTGAAATTTTCAACAATTGTAATTATATGCATGTGTACTCATACTTTTTATAAATTTTTGAAATAAATTAAGTGGGAAAAAAATATTTCTCGGGGATGAGGTGATTCTTCGTAAATTCCTCCCTAATTGCAAAAAAATTTCCACGGGGATATTCAATGAACTGAATGAAATGGGAAATGTTTTTGTCCATGAAGATTCCCCATCCCCGTTTTGGGGTGCCATTAGGCGAGGATGGGAATGGGGATGAAAATTCATCCCCGCGTGAGGATGATATGGAGATGGGGGATGAATTCTCTAAATATGAGTTAATCATCGAGTATTGTGTAATGTGGATCTCGAGGTGTATCTGTGGTATATGTTGTAAATAACAGTTGTAAGTGTTGTATGTGTGTGTGTGAAGTGGTTGTATTTGAACGGTGATGATCACAACAACTGGATGGTTGAGATGTAAAGTTGGTTTTCATATATAAATAAAAAGCACAGATCACTCAAACAGTTTATCGAGGATCCGCTTTCTCTCTTGGTCTTCTTCGTTTCTCTTCATTGTTGTTCTCTCTGGTGTTCTCTGGTTCTCTCTCTTCTGGGCTTCAACATGGTATCAGAGCAAGGACAGCAAACGCTGTAGGTCATGGAAACCAGATTCATGGAGTCTGGTAATGTTAGTGACGGTTAGAGATGAGGGTATCGGACTCACTTCTTGTGAGAGACGAGTGAGGTTCTTGAAAACTTGAAGAAGATCACGAGATCTTACTTCGGGTGTACAGATCTGGTGAGAAAAAACCAGATCGGGAGGAGATCTTTCTTCTGGTGTATAGATCTGGTGAAGAAATCGCCAGATCTGGAGAGAAAAAGAAGAGATCGAGTGTTGAAACTACCAGATCTATAAGCAAAGTTGAAAGATCGGTGAAGAAAACACCGATCTAGTGTTGAAACTACTGGATCTGTAGAAGTTCAGGTGCTTCTCCACCAGCCGTGCCGACAACGAAGAGGCATCGCAAGGTGCTTCACGACACCAAGCCGGCGATATGCTGTCTTGCGAGACGAGGAGGCGTGAAGAGGATCAGTGGTCTGATCTACGAAGAGACTAAGGGAGTCCTCAAGATCTTCCTCGAGAACGTCATACGCGACGCCGTGTACGCGCTCAAGAGACAGGGACGCACTCTCTACGGCTTCGGTGGATAGGCAATGAAGTATACCAACGGATCTGGTCAGTCTTCAAGAGATGGCGAATGATCTCGGTGTCAGGAACAAGGATCTCCATCTTCAGGGTTTGTATCGAGGTTCCTCGTGTTTGAGTTCGTGCTCCATTCGTAGTTCTCTTAGTCAATTTGTTACTACTAAACTTGATGGCACAAATTTTCATGTGGAAGTCTATTGTTGTTCCTATTATTCAAGGATTTGATCTTGATGGTCATCTTTTCTAACACCGGAAATTCCAGATAAAGTCTTGACTGATGGATTACCAAATCCAGAGTACAAGATATGGTTCAGTAGAGATCGATTTTTGTTAGGATGGTTGATAAATGCAATGATGCCTGATACTGCAATGCAGATTATTGGAAATACACCGAAACAAACTAAGAAATGAGTCATGGAAAGAAATAGAAACATATTATGGCTCTAACAATAGAGTTCATGTTCGCCTCTCAAGAAAGCACTTCATACAACTCGTAAGGGTGCTATGAAAATGAGAGAGTATTTGTCTAAGATGAAATGTATTTCGATAATCCGCTATCAGTAGATCGCAGTGAGCACGATGATTTGATTTCAAGTGTACTAATTGGTTTAGACAGTGGAAATATCTCGCCTATTACTACTTTCTTGCAAGGAAGGTGTGACGTGCAAAGGCAAGAACTCTACTCTACACCGATAGGGTTCAAGAAACATTGATCGCATAATGTGATTCAAGATATAAATGCTTTAGTGGTACACGATTCTCCGTCTGCAAATGCCGCTGAGATTAAAAATAGTAGCTCCAAAGTGACTGTTCAGAATTACAATGGGAATAAAACAAATGGGGGCTTCAGAGGTCGTGGTACTGGAAGGTTTCGAGGCCGAGGAGGTTATAAATCCTCCAAAGAAGAATAAAGAAACCCACATGTCAAATCTGTGGAAAGTTTGGTCATTCAAGCACTGCAGTGTTACTACAGGCGTACATGAAATATATGGGGGCTCAATCTGGGAGTTCTCAACAGCCACAGCCTTAGGCATTTCATTCCTCAAACTCATACACCTTCATCTTTCTTTACTGCATCAGAAACTGGTCATGATGGATCATGGTACATGGACAGTGGTGCAACATCTCATGTTACTGGGGACTCCTCACAGATGCTGAACAACTCAACATATTCAGGTACTCAGTCTTTAATGGTTGGTAATGGTCAGTTGTTGAAAATTGCTGGTACTGGGTCTGCTTGCATTCCATCTGTTGACTCTAAATTATCATTTCATAATACTTTGTGTGTACCTAGCATCAAAAAGAATTTGTTGAGTGTCTCTCAGTTAACCAGAGACAATAATGTGTTGATTGAGTTTCATCCTCATGTATGTTTCGTGAAGGACCTTCAAACCAATGAGATTCTTCTTCACTGAACAATACAAAATGGTCTATATCGCATCTCTGGTCCACCTGCACAGTTACCTTCTTCACATGCTGCTTTGTTTGTGTCCAATAAAAGTGTGTCCTCACTGTGGCATTTCAGACTTGGTCATCCTGCCCAAAAGACACTTCAACAAAGTTATGCATCAAAAACTTCATCTACCATTCGCTTCAAGAATTGATCTTTGTCGCCTCTTGTCCATCGGGCAAGAGTCATGCATTGCCATTTCACTCATCCACCGAATGTCAAATAATGTTTTGATTTGATACATACCGATTTGCGGGGTCCCGCACCGATTACTTCTCCGAGTGGTTTCAACTATTACATTCATTTTATCGATGATTCTACTCGCTTTACATGGTTATATCCTTTCAAGTTGAAATCGATGCATTGCATGCTTTTATGCATTTTAAATCTATGGTGGAGAATCATTTTAGATCTACTATAAAGAGAGTACACCTGATCAAAGGTGGTGAGTATAGATCTTTTAAATCAGACTTGATAAATGTGGAATCATTTTTCAGCATCCTTGTCCTCATACACATGCACAGAATGGTAGAGCTGAACGCAAGCATAGACACATAGTTGAAATGAGTCTTACATTGCTTGCTCATAGTAAAGTTCCTTTGAAATACTGGTGGGATGCATGTTCTACTGCTGCTTTTATTATTAATCGGCTGCCTACTAAAGTTCTGAATGGTATTTCACCTTTTGAGAAGTTGTTTCATGAATCACCTGATTACAATTTGCTCCGAGTGTTTGGTTGTGCATGCTTTCCATATTTGAGACCCTATAATGATCATAAGTACCAGTTTAGATCTGAGAAATGCATTTTTCTCTACAGCAGTCAACATAAAGGATATAAATGCTTGAGTCCATCTGGGAAGGTTTATATTACCAGAAATGTTGTTTTTCATGAAAATGATTTTCCTTATCATTCTTTAGTTGCTGCTGAGTCTATTCCAACAACATCTTCCTCACATGAGTCGACTACCAGTTTTCCGTTGTTGGTTCCACATCGGCCCTTGATTTCATCAGGTTCATCTTCATCTGATTTGTCTGATGTACCGGCTCCAGTTGAGGTTACACCTCCGGATATAGTGGATTCAAGGCCTGATGTGGATCCTCACAACGTTCATCCCATGATTACTAGAGCCAAGGATGGAATCAGTTTAAGAAAAGTGTTTTTGTCTACTACATCCACTCATGAACATGATATTCCTCGCTTCTCGTTGTCGCGCTTCTTCGATTCCTCATCGGAAGGCAAAGAATGGATCAGAATACCATGCTCTCATGAATAATGGTACTTGGTCTCTTGTTCCTTCTTCTTCTACCAAAATGTGGTTGGCAACAAGTGGATTTTTTCTGTTAAAAAGAATTCTGATGGGTCTGTTAATCGATACAAGGCTAGATTAGTGGCCAAAGGGTTTAAACAAGTACCCTAGATTGATTTTGATGAGACATACAAATTCTGTTGTGAAAGCTTCTACTATTCGAGTCATTTTATCTTTGGCTGTTCATTTTGGTTGGTCTTTGAGACAGATTGATATAAATAATGCATTTTTAAATGGTCAATTAGTTGAGGAGGTTTACACAAATCAGCCTATGGGATTTGTGGATCCTTCTCAACCTATCATTGTGTGTCGCTTGCATAAAGCATTATATGGTCTTCGCAAGCTCCTCGCATGGTTTGATCGCTTAAAATCCACTTTGTTGTCTCTGGGGATTCCACAATTTAAAGCGACAGCTCTCTTTGTTCATTTTTCATCATGAACAAGTTGTGTTGTATGTGCCGGTTTTATGTGGATGATATTATAATTATCGGCTCTCATCAAACTTCCATTCAATCTTTCATCAATAAGTTGAATGGTAAGTTTGCTTTGAAAGATATCGAGATTTGAATTTGTTTTTGGGAATGGAAGCTCATAGATCGCCAAAGGATCAGACTTGACTCAAACCGCTTATATTCAAGCTTTTACAAAAAAAGGGAGGCATGTCTCATGCAAAGCCCATCGCTACTCCCTTTGTCATTGTTGGTAAGCTATCGTACAAGGATGGCAAGTGCTTTTTTCATGATAAAACTCTTTATCGAAGCTTACTTGGTGGTCTCCAATATCTTGTTAACACACTACGCACATTGCTTATATTGTAAACACTTTAAGCCGCTTTCAAAGAATCTCCTACAATGGTACATCGGCAAGCTCTTAAGAGGTCTCTGAGATATCTCAAAGGTACAAATTGATTTGGGTCGTGGTTTAAGCCAAGTTCGATTTGTTTCTTACTCGGGTATTCTCGATGTCGATTGGCCGCATCTCGTGGATGATAGAAAATCATGGCAGTTATGCAAGTTGTTTTTGGGCTCTAACTTGATTTCTCGCGCCTAAGAAACAAGAAGTGGTTGCTAGATCAAGTACGTAATCGTAATATGAGCTCTTTGCTCAGTAATCGCTGAATCGAGTTGATTCACTTTTATTTTCGTAATCGCAGATTTCTATCGATGCTATTCCCACTGTCCTGGTGTGATAACACGAGTCTGTCGCGCTTTAGCTAAAAATCCCAGATATCACTTCGCACTAAACATATTGAATTAGACATTCATTATGTTAGAGATAAAGTGTTAAGTGGTCTTCTTCATGTCCATCATGTTCCATCAACTTGATCAAGTTGCGTTGATATTTTTACTAAATCATTTTCTCGCGCTAGGTTTTCTTATTTGAGGGACAAACTAAGTCTCACTTCACTTCCCTTAGTTTGAGGGGGATGTTAGAGTTAATCATCGAGTATTGTGTAATGTGGATCTCGAGGTGTATCTGTGGTATATGTTGTAAATAACAATTGTAAGTGTTGTATGTGTGTGTGTGTGAAGTGGTTGTATTTGAACGGTGATGATCACAACAACTCGGATGGTCGAGATGTAAAGTTGGTTTTCATATATAAATAAAAAGCACGATCACTCAAACAGTTTATCGAGGATCTGCTTTCTCTCTCGGTCTTCTTCGTTTCTCTTCATTGTTGTTCTCTCCGGTGTTCTCTCGGTTCTCTCTTTCAACATGGTATCGAGCAAGGACGACAAACGCTTCAACAAACTATGGGATTGCCAATCAAGAAATGACTACACAAGTTATTCATGGAGTGTAAGAAGAGCATAATTTCACTCATAAGTCATAAACATATCAATTTATGCATTCAAAAAGTACTTTATGTAAGTTTGCTTAATTAAATGGGATCACAGTAACAGTATCTAATATTACTTATAGTCTTATAGTTTACCTTTCACTTGTCTTTAGGGCTGGCAATTTGGGTCATGAAACGATTAACACGACACGACACAACACGTAATAAACATGTCGTGGGTTTGGCTTAAGTGGGTCTGGGTCATAAACATGTTAACACATTTATACACGGTTAATAAACGAGTCATTAACATGTCAACCTGTTTAACTCGTTTATGACTCGCTTAACACGACTAAAGAATAATGTATAAATAATAAATATGGTATAATAAATAGATTGGTACAAAATTCACCCATTTGAATTGTTAATAACATGATTTATTTATTTTATTTATATACATCTTTTATCATATTTTATTTTATATTTGAGAGGAAATATTCATTTTACTTTTAATATATTATTTATGTTTTAGATTTATAAAGAGTACCATTAAGAGTGCTTCCTGCAGTGGCATTTGGGTAGGCATATTTGCATGCCAATTCAATGCTTTCAGAAGCATACCTGCAAAAAGTGAACCAATTGATCAAGAGAATTACACTCCCTTAGATGTAACAAGAGTTTGCATTGCACTTCACTCGATTAAACCTCATAGTGCTACACATTAAACACAAAAGATGAAACTATAAAGCTCATAAATCGATATTAACGAGTACAATTTGTGATTTCCTTCGCAATTCCTCCATGATGAGATGTTCGAGGACCAATCGTCCTGCGAAAGATGAGTACAACCGTTCTTTTAACAAATAGGTCATATAGTCAGATTTGTAGAAAGATGAATCAAACCGTAATACAAAATGACTAATTTGTGAGGTTAAGTCGTTGGGGATGTGTAAACCGAAATATAATCCATATTGGTTAAGTGGGATTTCTGATTGAAGTTGTTTAAGTACGGATCCCTCTTAGAATAGTACGGAGGCCTTTCAATAAAAAAACATTTTTTATAATTTTTTTTAGAAATCATTATTTCATCCTTCTAAGGAGCTATTCGTGTGTTCCTTAAGATGCGTTCGAGTTCTCGATATATAACACTTGGGCAGTGTGTATCTTAAGGCGCACACGAATGGCCCCCAAGGCCGATGTGAATTCGATGGTGTGAGTTGTGAGTAGGGATGCAAGTGGGGTGGGAGTCCCCACTGGGACAAAGATTCCCCGCAACGGAGATGATGTGAATTTGGTGTGAGTTGTGAGTAGGGATGCAAGTGGGGTGGGGAGTCCCCACGGGGACAGGGATTCCCATTAACGGGATGGGAAAAAATATATTCGCGGGGATCCCCGCGGGGAATCCTCATTGGTAATATTCGCGGGGATTCCCGTGGGATTACCCATGGGGATCCCCGCGAAGATCCATGTATTTATCAAATACATTTATATACATTATATATATATATATCTATTAATTTTATATAATATTACAAAGCTTTCACCCAAAACACTAGTGATAAACAAACTCTAATGTAATTTACAATTTTAACTTGTTTGGTTAATTATATGTTTTTTTAAAATGATTATGTTTTTTGTTTTGAATTGTTTGCAACTATATGTATATGTTATACTTTATTTGGTTGAAATTTTCAACAATTGTAATTATATGCATGTGTACCATACTTTTTATAAATTTTTGAAATAAATTAAGTGGGAAAAAATATTTCTCCGCGGTGATTCTTCGTAAATTCCTTGCAAAAATCCCCACGGGGATATTCAATGGGGAATGAAATGGGAAATGTTTTTGTCCATGAAGATTCCCCATCCCCGCGGGGATTAGGCGAGGATGGGAATGGGGATGAAAATTCATCCCCGCGTGAGGATGATATGGAGATGGGGGATGAATTCTATATATATAGATTGTTTACTTGAGCAATCCGGCAAGTCATTTGTGACCCTCTTTGCTCCATGCTTGAGCTTTGGGTGCTGAAATGAAAACAAGACCCACCATTAACACAACATTAACACATCTACAAAATCTCACCAATTCTCCAATCCTTCCCATCACTACTAGCTTCAACGTTAAAAAAAAAAGCTTCAACATTGATCAATTAATCCTTCGAGTCGATTGATTCGCCAACGAAGTCGAGGAGCTCTAAATATGTGTGATTCATGAAATGTGGATTTGACTCGAGTTTTATAGAATGAATGGAAAAGCTGATAGGTGAGCAGGACGTCGAGTTTTAAGAATTTAGCGTCGTGAGCTTCCTACATTAAGACCAATCGATGACACCCTTTTATTCATTTCGACAAATAATTGATGATAGTATGCATTTTTTCTTTGCCTAAGCTTTCTAGAATAAGACTAATTTTATGTTTCCTTTTGTCAATTTATGACTCCCTTTTCTCCTTGTGGCAGTTAATACATAGATGGATAGTATGCACACTTTTTTGTTGGTATCCATGCACGCAGAGGTATCTGAACCTTTTACAATCTCTCTTCACTTTGATTCGATTAATTTCGTGAAAGTTAGTTGGGAGCCCCAACTCCATAAATTATCTACTAAACTCGAAGATGCATAGAGAACAAATTCGCCATATATTTAAGCTGGAAAAAAAAAAAGGTGTAAAGTTGTTTACTATCTGCAGTACTATTGCCAATTTACATAAGAATTAAATCAGTGTAGTAGTTACTAACTAGCTACTTGAGAGTACTAATGATGGTGCAGCTCAAGCTGGTGCTGCAATTTCATGGTGATTCTTCCCAAATATGGTGTTAAGAATCATCGATAATCTCACGCCACCCTGCGCAATTCGCTTGACAACAATCGGCATCCTTGAATTGAAGTATTCATCTGTGACACACAAGATTTATTATGAGTCCCTTCAACATACATATTTTTACAATGTCATAAAAGAGTAATCAACTTTGCTAGGTGCATGTTAATTTTACCAATACTAGGATACATACCTGCTAGAGTTTCACCTGGTTCAACACCTTTGTAGCCCCACTTGCATGCTAAGCTTATACTCTCTGCAGCATATCTTTATTTCATACAATTGAATTAGTTAACAAGTATAGAGCATTAGATGGAAATGGGTTTTTTAGAGATCTGTATTATACTCACTTGTTTGGGCAAGATAAGAGGCTATCACAGTCCCCCCAAGATTGCACATCCTCTGACCATATCCCCTAAATTTAAGAAGGCCATATATATAAGTGATGAGAAATGGCGGAGTGCAATAGGGGTGATTTGTGATCGAAATGTTCCTACTAAGTTAAAAGGAAAATTTTATAGGACCGCAATTAGGCCAGCTATGCTCTATGGAAGTGAATGTTGGGCGGTAAAGCAACAACAATTACATAAAATGAACGTAGCAGAAATGAGGATGCTAATTAGGTGGATGTGTGGTAAAACTCGTAAAGATAGAATAAGAAATATAGAAATTCAAAAACAAGTAGGAGTAGCACCAATTGATACAAAGATTAGGGAAAGGCGGTTGCGGTGGTTTGGTCACCTACAAAGACGGCCTACAAATGCCCCACCTAGAAAACTTGACTCAATAGAAACTATAGAAATTCGACGAGGTAGGGGCAAACCAAAGTTAACACGAGATGCATTAATTATGAGGGATTTGAATGGTTTGAAAAGCTCACCATCAATTGCAGTTAATTGAGCACAATGGAAAAGTTTGATCCATGTAGCCGACCCCGGTTAATTTGGGACTGAGGCTATGTTGTTGTTGTTGTTGTTGTTGTTGTTGTTGTTGTTGTTGTATATATAAGTTATGAGAAATAGAAATAAATGCTTGTTATCCTATTAGAAGAAATTTATTAATGATGAAAGTTATTTGTTTACATGAGTGAAGTTGGTCTGTATGTCCTTTAGGAAGAGCAGCATGTCTTTGCCATAATAATCTGCTGCTGCGGTAAGGATGATCTCCCTGTCCCAAACCTGTAATTAAGGAATTAATCAGATAAGTTCTAGCAAGCAAAGGAGTCACAAATATATGGAATGGTGATTGGTGACTATACACTCACATGATGAAGGTTAGATTTATGCCGGAACCAGCGCAATTGTATGGTGTTGCCGCCTTCATCGCTAGTGAATCCTACATGCATTGGCTGAATGCACACAAGATCAAAAAGAAAAGTTCCGAAGAGAAATTGAGAAAGAAAGGTAAAATAAAGAATTATTAACATACTTGATGGATATCTCCAACCAAGTGAGATAAGAAGAGCAAGGCCTCAGTCATGTTATCTGCATAAATATAAGACCAGAATTCTCAGCATATTAAACGTTGATTTAAACCCGAATTATCGAAGAACGGGGCATATATATTTTGTTAATTATTATTACATCGACGATCGGATGAGCCTTCTCGGTAGTGCATGAGCTGAGAAGTGAAATTCTTGATAGCACCAGCTACACACATATCTTTTACACCATGGGGGTCATGGCAGTCCCCTATGCAAGAGTATCATCTTAATTAATTTTCTCATCAATGACAAAAACTCATGAATTAAAACACAATGCAATGCAGTTGATAAGATGACTGATCTTACTGGAATAATCAAATGTGCAAGCTTTGTCAGGGGTGTCGATGAAGTGAAGAGAGCTTGTCCATCGATACTTGTACCAGTGCCTGATTTGGTCCGGCCATGTACACAGCGCGGACAAGTCTCCGTCGACATAGTCTGGCAGTAAGTTCTTCACAACTTCTGCCGCATGAGGCTCCAAAAGAGCCTACACAATACCATGATATGTGGTTTATTAGGTGTATTGCTTAAAGACACAATTTTATGATATCATGTTAACTCTTAAGTACGCCGTCAATGACATTAAACTGAGCGGAATGAAAGAGTTTGATCTATGCAGCTAGCTGACTCTAATTGATTTGGGATTGACACTTTGTAGATGTTGTGGTTATTGTCCTTGTTTGTTTGTTTGTTGTTATAACCTTTACGTAGGCAGCAATCCTTAGCTGGTTGATGATGATGCCACCTTAGACATTTTTTTTCCCATGATGTCATCTTTCTCTAACTATAACAATTGGGACATAACTCTTAAGTTAGAGAGCATATGTTCCTTCTGCTTTACACTTGACAGCTTATGGATGTGCAATTTACATTTACACGTTTATTTTTGTTTACTTCTTTTTTTTTTTTTCGAAGAGGATCTTTTTTATTTGGAATGACCTTCTAGCGTAACCCCGATAAGACAGCCGAATAGGGCACGCACTTGTGCGCTCCCTTTGATGCGCCTCAGGATACATGCAAGCACACGTCAACAAAAATCAAGGGACACGGACAACTGCTTGTCCTATCGGGTGTCCTGTTGAAAATACGCTATCATTTTTTTCTTTTGAAATATCTTGACAAAATAGCTTTCGCTTGTTTAAATAGTGTTTTGGGTACCAACCATTACTATGGTGCAGTAGCGAATAGACTTGATGCTAGTTGTTCACTTGTACTTCGAAAAGGGTACAAACTCAATGCTAGTTGTTCACTTGTACTTCGAAAAGGGTACAAACTCGATGCTAGTTGTTCACTTGTACTTCTAAAAGAACACTATTTTGTCGAGATAATTTGTCAAGACATATCTCTTGTAGAATGAATCGTGTTTTCTTGAAAACGGTTAGGAAAAGAATAGAGCGTTTTTAGCAATGGAAGCATAGATTGTTTACCTGAGCAATCTGGCAAGTCATGATGTGACCCTCTTTGCTCCATGCCTGAGCTTTGGGTGCTGAAATCAAAACGAGACCCACCAACACAACATTAACACATCTACAAAGTCTCACTAATTCTCCAATCCTTCCCATCACTTACAACATTAACAAAGCTTCGACAAATTGAACCTGTTGGAATCGATTCTTCTCTAATTCATTTCTTATACATAGAAGATGCAACATGGAGAGGTTCCTGTTGAGTGCAAGTTTCATGTTAGTTGCCATATCATTTCAAGTGCCCCATAAGCCAAGAACTATTCTTTTATGTCAACATCGAAAAGGATGTTCCGGTGCAATATTTCGTCATTTAAGCGAACTGTGTTGCTTGAGAGACCTGTAAAGGATGATACAATTATTATTATTATTATTATATCTCTTACTTGTTGTCGTAGAAGAGAAAAGTAAATCTAAAGATTAATTAAGCAGTTGAGTAGGTAAACCTTTTAGTTTAATCTGCTGACTTTTTATCTGTCATTCTGCATTCTTTTTCAAGCTTGTGCTGATAACTTTTGGGATGCGAAAATGCGGTTGAGAGTTGCAGCCAAACGAACCCCACCCTGGGCTAGCCTTCGCTCCACGATAGGCAACCTTGAAAGGAAGTAATCATCTGCATAGAACAATGAACGTGATTATGTGAGAGATAGTATCGAAGCTATTGATCGATGTCGAGATTTCAAATTTCCATGTTGATAACAACCGTATTAATGTTGTCATATCAGAGGTCCCCCATGATCAATCTGGAATAGTTGTAAACTTGTAATATGGTAGCATAGATTTTCAGAAGAAAAAAAAAATCCGCAAAGAAAAAAATAAGATGGTACCATTTAGAGTGCTTCCTGGGGTTGCGTTCCTGTATGCGTATTTGCAAGCCAATTTAACACTTTCTGAAGCATACCTGCAAAAGGCGGGACTGAACAATTAGTCATCTATAACAAAAAGCTTGAATCTGAAAGACCCAATTTGTTCACTAATGAGATTTTCAGAAATGATGTATCGAAACCAAAGAAAAAACAAATAGTGAGCTCTTCAAAAGGACATTCCGATGTGCGTTCTGATGTGTGTTGTGATGTACGCCTAGCAGCGCCCAACAGACTTTGGTAACCAATACTTAATGCCAACAAATAGTGCAAGCATTCATACAATCTCATTTTTGTTGGGTCCAATCATCATTTGTCCAAATCCATTTTCTTGTTACAACAGGAGTATTTCACCAGAAGAGCATCTCATATTTCGCATGCTAAAGAATGCCTGAAATATTACTGAGTATGCACTTACGGGTCTGGACAAACAGTGTGATTTGCAGCGCAATTTTCCCATATTAAGATATCAGAGGACCAACCTTCCTATGGAAAAGACAAAAGCCAAAGCACAGTGAATAGAAGGATTAAAAACCAAAGCACGTAATACTCTGAAACTGGAGCGACACCTATCTGTATGAATTGGCATACCGTGATATTCCTTTGAATTGCTTGTATCATGATTGCAAGGTCAGAGGCATAGAATTCTTTGATTGCCGACTCAATGATCATGGTGTCCCACACCTGCAAAGAAAATAGAGAGATTGACCTTGACTAATATCGATGAAATGAAAATAAGAAGTAATTGGGATTTAACATCACTAGTTTGCGGAGAATTTTAGATAAAGTAGAACTTATACCAATTCTCTATACTCTTTGTTGTAATAATAGAACGAGAAAACAAAGAAAAAAATTGCAAGGAGAAACAACAAGCTCACATGGTGTAAATTACTCTTTCTCCGATACCAACGCAAATGTATCGTGTTCCCTCCTTCATCTCCTAGGAATCCAACGTGTAAAGGCTGCAGTCAAACAGTTTATCCATTTTAGTAGCCTGTATTGCAGAAAAAGGAGGGAAAAAATGAAAAGAACACACAACAGTAAACCAATTTAAGACCGTCCTTATTTGTAGATTCAGATTCTTTCTATATTTTTGTAACTGTAAGGCGAGTCCTGTGTTTTCAAGATAACCTCCATTTGTATCAATTTATGTTATAGTGTCATTCTGGTCTTCTGGTTAGAATTGCGGGTGCATGATAAGAAGCTAACCTGATGAACATCCCCAATAAAATGTGACAAGAATAAGAGCGCCTCCGTCAAGTTATCTGCAGTTGGTAAAAGAGGCTTCCTTCTTAGCTCAGAGAACATGAGGAAGCATTTTTAACTGTGTCTAATGTGAATATCAAGTCACTGAGAAATGTAAAACAGGAATTGTTCTCAGAAACATTCCTTCTTACATTCTGAAAAAGGCTGCTGATAATCCAGTAGCTGCATTGAATAATTATAAATAGCTCCCGTAACACACCTATCTTTCCGACCCACAGTATCGTGGCAATCTCCTGAAGAAATGAACAAAGATAAAGTACCAATAAAAAAGTTTTTCATCAATGGCAGAAACTCCCAAACATAACATAAAAGGATGTCAATTAGAGAGTCACTGACCAACATGCAGCAATTCAATGAAATCTAAGGCATGCATATAGTGAGTGATACAGACCTTTTTAAGGTGTATGAACTAATTTGACAAAAAAAAAATAAAAAATTACACACACGCTTCGCTTCAGACAATAGGCGCGGTAAAAATATACACCCAACATTTCCAGCAGGTAAATGAAATTCACCCTATACAATATGTGAAAATCATGTTATTCACCCCACTTGACATGCATAAATTACATAAGTGCACTCATTTAAGCATTACCCACACCCCCCCAATTTAAAAAAGATATCCCACTCAATAAGGAAGTAAAATAGACCCCTCTTAATTATAAAGGCCTGCTTCCGAGGCGATCGTTGTTGCACGTTATGTATGATAAACATCTCCAGACATGAATGGCATAACACTAATTCTTGGCTAACAGTTGCATGGAATCTAGTATTTACTAAAATTGGAACCAGATTGTAGGAAACAACAAAATGTAAGGAATAGCGAATACAGGTTATAGGTAGAAAGAAACAAACTTACTGCAGTATTCATAGTTACATCTAAAATCTGGTGTATCTGCAAAATGTAGAGGTGAACTCCATCGCATGTGCCATTTAATCTCATCAGCCCACGAACAAAGAGAAGCTAAGTCACCTTCAGCATACTCAGGAAGCAATGCTTGCACGGCAGCTGCAGCTTCTTCACTAAAGAGGCCCTATAAGTACAAGAAGCAATGCATTGGATTCTACCCGTAAATAATTACTGATCTTTTCTTCCTTCCATGTTTTGCAAAATTAAGCAAAAAGGAATCTCTGATATCTACTCATCCACTTTTTTTTTTTTTTTTTTTGATATCCTTGGGTCTCAGGCGAGCCTGACTATTCCAACGAGGCCCTGGTGCAATCGGCCTGAGCATACCCCGGTGGCTCGAGCGATCTTGCCACACCGGGGAATCGAAACTAAGGTAGTGCACTTAACTTACACAACCCCGCCTTCGTCCTTACCGTTGTGGCAACCCAACCGGGTTATCTCTACTCATCCACATGATTCTTATCATTCTATGTTTCCTCAAAAGTTGGAAATGGTAGCTAAAAACTCCTTTAAAAATGCGCTAGATTACATGATTTACAAACCTAGTTAGTACCCTTCGAAAAGTCTGAACCATATTAGCACCAATTGACCATTCAGGCCACACTAAATCAAGCACAATGGAAGAGTTTGATCCAAGTAGCCGACCTCAACTAATTTGGGACTGAGGCTTTGTTGACCATTCAGGGTGCACAATATATAAAATTACAGCTTCACAACCACGCAATTTAGCGCATCGATCGGAACCTCACCTCCGCTATTTTACAAGTCGCGTAATGCCCCTCCTTTCCCCAACCTAGAAGTGCCAGGAATCAACAGTAGAAGAGCAAATGCGGTATGAACAAAAGAGCCGGCTTGAATCATTTCTGCATACAATAACAGATTAAATATTCACAACATCAAACAAGTACAGCGGCACAGAACCCCCTAAATCTGAAAACTCGCCAAAACCCTATATTTTCAAACCAAGTGTCCATTGATGGCAGATTGATTGATTGAAATCGATGAGAAATGATGAAATTGAGTACGAATTAGTGACAATCAAAGGAATCTAAACGAGACTCACCTGGAAATTAAGCTAATTGATCATCCGAGATGATTAATTGGAGCGTTGGAGTTGAAGATCGAAACCCTAGAAAGTAGAAACCGAGTGGATGAGAGTTCTGAATATGATTGGTGGAGATGTTCTCTATTATTAACAACCTTAGTTGTCTCATCATTTTTTTTTTCTTAATCTTTTTATTACAAGTGATTTTTGTGGCTAGATGTAAGTGATCTTGTTGTTACATTAGGATTTGAAAAGTGCATTGTTTGTTATCGCTAATTTAGATCACTTTTTTAAAAACTTCTCGAACTTTTACGATATTGAGAATCAGATATCTCTGCAAGATTTCTCGTATTTATAGCTTGAATTTAGAATCTTTCAAGTAAGAATTTTCAGTCTCATCTATTTAACATAATCTTTGCAAATATTACATGAGATGTAATTTCTTGACCCTTTTGATACTTTTTTTTTTTGGTTGAGTTTGTACTTAGAAGATAATTATTAAAAACATCTTAGCTTAGATGAGCTAGCTAGTGCTTTAGAATTATGCATGAAGATTTTAATTCTTTCTTGTAGATAAATTTCAAATACCTACTTATTGTGATTTGTAGATTACGAAACTGTTAGAATAAACAAGGCCATGTTTTTATGATTAAGAACAAATTATTTGTTCAAACGGAGCTCCACTCTAGCTAGCTAGTTTAATTTCACTTAATTCGATGACAAAAGTTTGGCCATTCACTAATGTATACTACTAATTAATTCCAATTGTCACCATCATTTATACTGAGACTTGCATAGACGTGATGCTTTGGCAATGAATGCATTACATATAATTAAGATATATAGTTTGTTTATCTAATCAAACAAAGTTTAATTTTCAACATAGGAACTGTCCTAACATGTCTAAGACATGGGGTGCACGAAGTTCTCCAAGTAGACAAGCGACCCTTTGTGGACTTTAACCAAATGATTGGTGACCATTTATTACTCGTTGAGACGTGTGTTGCATTGTCTTTCCTTTTTTTCTTTTTTATAATGGACTTCGATCCATATAAGAGAATTATGTAAATAAAAAAAAGATTTACTTTACACGACTTTTAAGCATGTTGTCACTGTTCAATTAGTGGTCTTGAGTTCAAGCTTTACAATAAAAATAACAATAAATTACTTAGACTCATAAGTTCAAATTCATAAGAAAATTTTTTAAATTTGTGTAAATATTTAAAATGTATTAAAAAATTTTTACAAGTGATTATGATTCTTCATTAATTATTCGATGATGTATTGAAAATTAAAAAAAATTTGAATCCAGACTTACGAGTTCAAATAAGCACTACCTTAAAAATAATAATGTTGGGAGCTCCTCTTTTAATTATTGGACGCGACTTGAAACGAGTGACTCAAAATGAGTTCGGAGTAGTCGAGTAGTAGTTATGATGTCGAGTGGCTTTCGTGCAGTGCATGAGTTAAGTGGACCAGCACGTGCTCTGACTCATGCTCGTGTCCAAGGAAATAAGCTGGCGTCGTGTGCGCAGCCACTCAAACTACAACTAACAATCCAAGGAGCAAACCAACAAAAAACTGATCAATCAACCGATCGCATCAACGGCTCACGTCTCTCCAACACCATGACGTGTCGCAGATCTGGCCATCCATGACATCACCCACGTGCGAGAACATGCGCGCGTGCTTGAATTCCCGTCTTAACCATGGCCAGGCAACTTCTATTAACGGAGAGAAAACGACGTTCGGGCCGTCAAAAGGGTATTTTGGGTATTTTGTGAATAAGTTGACGGGAATTCGTTGACGCGGTTAGTGCTATCCGTTAAGTTTCGTTATAGAAAGACGAATTAGATGATTTCGCGCCGCGCGGCTTTATTCCCGCTGTGATTGTGAGGAGTGGTCGAGGCAGCGCAAGCCAGCTAGCTTTCATTTGCGACTCCACCGAATACATGTATTCTTTTTTATGATATAAACTACTTTAATAGGGGTATCAATTTTTTGTTCCGCCGGCAAGTTCAATTTTGTCCGACTTAAAAAAAAAAAGAGTTTAGACAATAATTTTTTAAATCAAGGCTGGATCTGGACAAGACCCCTAAGCCTAGACCGACCAATTTCAAAAGATGTATCTTTTTTGAAAATATTCTTCTGTACATTATTTGATTGTTCACAAACAAAAAAATTATAGAAATCAGGAATATTCATAATTTTTTTTTAAACAAGTACATATATAGATTATATAGAAATGTACTACTTCCTCCGGTCATTTATATAAATCGTTTAAGGTAAAGACACAAGAATTAAGACAACCTTAATTATGCGTGTAATTTACATATATGTCATTTGACATTAAATGAATTGAAGAATTGAAGAATCGTAAATGTTTGAATTGTATGAGGGTAAAATAGGCAAAAATGCGATAAATACACTCTTGAATTCGAAAACGACTTATAATTTTGAACAATAAGTTTTTGCTATAACGCTTTATATAAAAGATCGGAGGGAGTATTTTAGTTTCGAGACTTAGCTAAATTGTTTAAGATAACATTATGCGTTTTGTCTTTTACTAAAAAATACTTTATTATGAAGAGTAAATACAACTTGAACATTACTTTTTAAAATTATGTCCGAAAATATTATATTACGAGGGATGTACAATGATATTTTTAATTAAAAAAGTTTTTAAACATTAAATTTTTTTTTAAAAAAAATTAACAAATGCGGACATTTGAACAACCCGGATTTAAAGTAAACCGAGTTTGGACAAAACACACTTGTCCGAATTTAAAACCGAGCTAGGTCCTGACAATGCAAATGCTCGTTTATATCAAGGATTGTCCAGACCTGCACTGTCCCGTAGACCCGAAAAATTGACACCACTATACTCGTATATAAATTAAACTATCCGACTACTCGAGTTTGTCTACCATCACACACGGCATGGATGGAGAAAACTCTCAATGTTGATATTTTCATTTGTAAGTCTCGAACTTGAGTCGGTTATTAAAGGACAACAACCTACTTCAAGTTATGCCAACTGTTAATTGGCAATTTATTCATGGCTCATGCATATATACTTTAATTAGCTCATGATAAGTGTTTTTTTTAAGCAACTCAGTCTCGTAGAGCCTAGATGGGTCACGGTGAACTTGTAGACTATCTAATCACTAAAACTTATAATGGTCGCATGCTTCTATTCTTTTCTTATTGATAGATAGACTCCACCGAAATCTATACCGAACTTGAAATTTATAAATATCCCAGTTAAATAACTCGGATACAATTTTATTTTATTTTTTTGATAAGAAAGAAATTACAACTTGCGTATTACTACGAGAATCAAATTCCCAACCATGTAGGGGCGGAGCCAGAGAGAGAGTGGAGGGGGGCCAACTTTACCAACGACTAACCCGATTAATCCCTTTTAACTAAGAAAAAATATATTTATTATCAGTTTATTGTTCTTTTTCAAAGTACTTCAAGTTTAAAAGTGAAGATTTTTCGGTAAAACGAACTTTTATTTATATATAACACATATAAGAAAATTTATTTATGTAATAAGTCAATCTTGATAGAAATCGCCAAAGTATAAAAGAGTTGCATTGGAAGGGAAACACTATAAGATAGAGAATATTACAAATAAATGAAAATAGATTGTTAAGAACGTATAATCATAGGGAATAAAGAACTTGTATGTAGGCTTCCACCAACATATATACATTGTCATCAAATGCTAGGATTTTATATTGAAAAATGTGTGTGCACAATGTGTTTATTCACGGGGGGCATTTATATGCTTTTCTTCTTTAATTAAGAGGGGAAGGGTAGTTCATTTATGTGCACAATGTGCATTTATATCCAAATAAGCCTTGGCTTCGCCTCTGCAATCGCGTACCAAGTAATCACATATTAAACTAGTGAGTCATCTATTTGGTTACTCGACATAATATAAGCAAAATAAATTCAATTATATAAAAGTAGTTTGGCATAAGATAATTTTGAAGTAATGCATTGCTTAGAAAGAAGTAACAAAGATCTTGAAAGTAAGCTATCTAATATATTGATACTGAATTTAGTAAAACAAAAGGACTTGATTGATGTATTTATTATGATTGATGTTTTTATTATTAATGATTGATGTTAGTAATTTGATTTATATATAATATGCCTATAACATATAGTACTAGAGATATGATAATTCAAATTTTGTAGAGGCCCTCCGCCCTAAAGATGCATATAAGTCAACATGAAGTTTTTATATATAAAAACCAGTGAAGGTCTCATTTAAATAAACAACTTTTGAAAAGATGTGGCTCAAGAACTTTGCACTTTCCTTAAGTCCTTGTGGTTTTACTTTTATGACTTTCTTGAACTTATTGCCCATCTAGCATTATAGTGTACGTTACAACTTATTATTAATTCGTTTTTTAAGCGTTACAAAATTTTAAAATGGTATTACATGGGAATCAATATACTAAATGGTCTTAATTGAGAAAATTGAAGTTAAAGTTATTGTTGAATTCATATTTAAACTTCGAGTTAAGCTTTTCATTAAGGTGACCCATCTCTTAAATTGTTACGCCAATCACGGCATTGCTTGATTACATTTAAATTCATCTCACTTGACTTCAAAGCCTGTTTGTCACGACATCACATGTCAGCATTTTATTTTTTTATTTTTATTTTTGCATCTGGCCGTGCATGCACACATCTACAGTACAAAAATGTGCAAAAATAGCGACAAAAAATTAGCGACGGAATATGATCTATCGTTAATTAGCGAAGGATCTAAATCTCGATCGATTTTACAAGATAGCGACATATTTGCGACATATTAGCAATGAATCGGTGAAAGATTTGCGAATTTTAATTAGCAACGAGTTTTTTTGCGACGGATCTCCCGTTGTTAATCAATTTAGCGACAGAAAAAGTGATTTTTTGTGACTAATCTATTTGTCTCTAATTTGATTGTTTTTTTTTGTAGCGGTAATCTATTTGACAAGTGTGTGTTTGTGCTGCAAGTTTGTGCTCGGTCAACATAGTCAAACCCATAATTTTTATATTTTTCAACTCCTAAATTGTGGTATTATTATTTTCCATTCATGACCCTTAGTAGAGGTAAGCTCTACAAAAATACTCCCTCCGTTTCTTTATAAGTGATTGCTTAGCTATTTTGAAATATTTCACAATATCTGTCATTTGATAGTTTCAATACACATTAATTACTTAATTAATTTTTATACCCTTCATAAAAAAATTATTAATTACACATTAATAATCGATGTATGTAAAGGGTGATTTAGTCATTTAATTGTCACTTTTTCCTCATCAAGGTAATTAAATGATTTTCTTTAAAACTCTGAACAACCTTAAAATGCCACTTAAATAGAAACGAAGAAAATATAATTTAAAATTCGATTGACCTACTTTGAGTATCTACTCACTCAGTGCTCATGCGATACACCTCGAGATGTGCACGAGCGCCTAAAGGTGTATCACACGAGCATCGAGCGAGTAGGTGGTCAATCTCGGTGTCTAAAATATGTCAATCTAGATTCTAGCACGCTCCAAATATATGTAAAAGAAGTTATGAATTATTAATGTGCTACTTTTAGGGAGCTGAGAACACAACTGGCTGTGACCGGGAAACCACTCCGCACGATTAACGACGTTACGTTGCCGTTAAACAGGAGTAACGGTCACCGTTGACGATTCGGCACCGTCAATTGACGGCGTTATCTATTTAGTACTACAGGGGCGCGTACTGAGCTCCACAAGCAGAGCTTCCATGGCGAATTTATTTTTTTTCCCATTTGAATTCTCAGTCTTAGCTGTTCATAGATGCTCAGAATCACCACAAAAGCTTGAATAATTGCAGAACAAGCGAGTCTTTGAAGCCCATTCATTCACATTTCAATGGCTTAGCTTTTCTTTATTGTTGTTTTAGATCTCATTGTGGGGTACCCTGTATACCTGTTATTGAGGAACGTATTGAACAGCCTGGAAAGTGATCTGCAGAGCATTTTTTTGGGCAATTTGGCTTCAAGGGCACTGTTTTTGGGCCTCAATCTCAAATGGGTATGCGTTGATTTTTCGTTTTATACCATATTTTTTTGGATCTCAACTGGGTTTCTTGAGTTTTCAAGGTATGTTTATACTGCAAAAAGTTGAGTTTTTGATGAATCAGTTTTGAAGTTTTGGAGTTCTGAATCTGCATTTGCTTTTCTCTTCACTAGTTTGTGTTCATTGAAGAGAGAGATTTTGATGGGTGAGAGAGGGTATTATGGGTGGAGTTTGATGTTTGTGGAGGGCTAGTTCAATTTGCATTTGATGCATTTGGGGGTTTTGGGAATTGGGGTTTTAGGATTTTGAGTGATTGATTGGTTTTTGAGAAGATGGGACTACTGAAGTGGTGGATTCATGTGCTTTTTGTTGTTAGTTTCTTTGGGTTTGTAGTTCATGAGTCTTGTGCTGCATTCAGTCCTGTTGATAACTACTTGATTGCTTGTGGGTCTGCAAAAAATGTGTCAATCCAAGGCCGCGATTTCGTTCCTGATTCGAAGCAGTCATCATTTGTGTTCAAGGGTGATCATAATGTAGTGTCTAGTTCCAATTCTAGCGTTCCCTCGCCGATCTTTCAGTCGGCTCGGGTTTTCCCTTCAACAGCTTCCTATGAGTTTCAAATCAATCAAAAGGGTCGCCATTGGATCCGTCTCTATTTCTATCCTATCGCGGATTCTACGCACAATTTGAGATCCGCGCCAATTACTGTGGTCACTGATAATTTTGTGCTCTTGAGCAACTTCACCTTCAAGAACTATAATGGTTCTTACCTGTTTAAAGAGTATGCCATCAATGTGACCTCGGATTCTTTGTCTCTCAATTTTATTGCGTCGAACAACTCGGTTACTTTTGTGAATGGAATTGAAGTTGTTTCTATTCCAGATGAGTTGTTTCCTGATCAAGCACAGGATTTAGCCCCGGTTGGCCCTTTTAGTGGTCTCTCTGGTCGCGCCTTGGAGACTGTTTATCGGTTGAATATGGGGGGCCCTTTGATCACACCTCAAAATGACACGCTCGGAAGAACTTGGGAGAATGATGAGAAGTACCTTCATGTGAATAGCTCTGCGAAGGCTGTGTCAGTTAACCCTGCAAACATAAGGTATCCGACATTCGTTAAGCCTGAAATAGCTCCGAATTGGGTATATGCTACTGCAGAGACCATGGGAGATGCGAATGTGCCGGTTGTGAACTTCAATGTCACTTGGGTCTTTCCTGTTGATCCAAATTTCACGTATTTCGTGCGGGCTCATTTCTGTGATGTGTTTAGTAAGCTTTTAAACGCTCTTGTGTTCAATGTTTACATCAACGCTGATATTGCCCTTCCAAGTTTCGACCTCTCATCTTTTACTAATGGCTTGTCCGTACCTTACTACAAGGATTTTGTCTCTAACTCTTCGGCTGGTTCAAGCTATTTGACAGTGAGTATTGGACCAGATGCAGTGGCCGATACTCCTAATGCAATTTTAAATGGCTTGGAGATTATAAAAATCAGTAATGATGCTAGAAGCTTGGATGGTTCTTCATCGGTTGAGAGCGTTCTTCCAGAAATGCCTTCAAGGAAGAGCAAGTTAGGAATCATAATTGGGCTGGTTGTGGGATTTTCAGTTGCTGTGCTACTGTTAGCTTTGTTTTATTGCTGCATGGTGAGTCGCAGGTCCAAGGATAGTCCGCAGGGGCACCCCTGGCTGCCATTGCCCCTATATGGAAATTCTCAAACAATTACCAAGGGATCCATGACCTCTCAAAAGAGTGGAACTGCGAGCTGCATCTCATTGGCGTCTGCAAACCTTGGTAGGATATTCCTATTTCAAGAAATCATGGATGCGACCAAAAAATTCGACGAAAGCTTGGTTATTGGGGTGGGCGGGTTTGGTAGGGTCTACAAAGGGGTGCTTGAAGATGGGACCAATGTGGCTGTGAAAAGAGGTAACCCAAGATCTGAGCAAGGTCTTGCTGAGTTCAGAACTGAAATTGAGATGCTATCCAAGCTTCGACATCGCCACCTGGTTTCTCTTATTGGTTACTGTGATGAAAGGTCGGAGATGATCCTCGTCTATGAATATATGGCAAACGGACCCCTTCGAAGTCATCTGTATGGGACTCAACTTCCATCTCTCTCATGGAAACAAAGGCTTGAGATCTGCATAGGGGCTGCAAGAGGACTGCATTACCTTCACACTGGTGCTGCTCAGACTATAATTCACCGAGATGTGAAGACCACCAATATCCTCTTGGATGAGAACTTTGTAGCCAAGGTTGCTGACTTTGGTCTCTCTAAGGCGGGGCCGGCTCTTGATCAGACTCATGTGAGCACTGCTGTAAAAGGTAGCTTTGGCTATCTTGATCCGGAGTATTTTAGGAGGCAGCAATTGACCGAAAAATCGGATGTCTACTCTTTCGGGGTGGTTTTGATGGAGGTCCTTTGCTCTAGACCAGCGCTCAACCCTGTCCTTCCAAGGGAACAGGTTAACATAGCAGAATGGGCAATGACATGGCAAAAGAAGGGCATGCTGGATCAAATAATGGATCCATATTTGGCCGGAAAGGTGAGCCCAGCATCTCTCAAAAAGTTTGGCGAAACTGCTGAAAAATGTCTGGCTGAATATGGCGTGGATAGACCGAGTATGGGCGATGTTTTGTGGAATCTCGAGTATGCTCTACAGCTTGAGGAGACCTCATCTGCACTCACTGAACCAGAAGATAACAGCACTAATCATATCCCAGGTATTCCAATGGCACCAATGCAACCATTTGACAACAGCGTGAGCATGATTGATGGGGTGAATTCTAGCACTGATGATGACGCTGAAGATGCTGCTACAAGTGCAGTCTTCTCGCAGCTAGTTAATCCTCGTGGGAGGTGAAGAAATAGGACTTGGTAATTTTTTTGGGAGTAAATCTGACCCTCGCGGGATACTTAAGAATTCTTGATTGATCATTATGTCTAGCTTCTCATCCAAGTCCCCGCTACTTCAATTACCACGCTTTTTATTGATAAATATTGTTTCAGGTGTGTAATACAGATGATTGGTTGCAGTAGAGAATCCATATTGGATCATGCCTGCTAAGAATCTTTCGATTTCTCTAAGAACTTACAGGGTATTTCTTTTCCACTTGTATCTTGTACCTTTACTACATGTGGGATGTACTAGCTTTATGTATTCTACTGTTTGAAGATGTTTCATAGAAATAAAGCTTGATTTTTGAGTTGTCTTCCCATGCTTCATGCTCAATCGGTACATGGTGCATTTGTTTTAATATCTTTAGCAACATATCGATACTGAAACGTTATTCTTACCAAATTACCTTTTTCGCATTTGCTTTAGAATTTCTTCTCCTTGAACTATTGCTCTATTTTTACTTGCTTATCTACTTAATCATCTAGTAGCGTTTGTTTTACTTGATAGTTTCTGAATTGGATTCTGATCTTCTGCATCGATTTGCTAAGGGGAATCTACATTCACAACTAAAAATGATTTCTTGTATGAATTTTATCTTGTTTCGGAAGCACAAAAAGTTGCTCAATGGCTATGAAGGAAGTGAAGAATTTCACCTTGCCGTTTTTGAAGTAAGGCCCTGCAGTGCTCTTGATAATTTGAGTTTGAATATTGTCTTTTGCATCTTTACATTTTTTTTAATGCAGCATACTGAATAGATTTGATTAACTGCGTTGTTTACGATATCTTTTGTCAGTCTTTTTTTTTTTTTTTGAAGTATTTTGACAGTTTGTTTTGAAATCATTAATATGGCTGTTACTACTCCACACCCAAAGGAAAGAAAGGCATGCAAATCTTGTTCTATCAATAACATGACTCCTGAAAAAACTCCAAATCTTGTTACATAATTCCATGACCCTTAATTAGACATACTTAAAGTCTTGTTATTACATCCCTCTATGCAAAAAGGAAGGAAACTTCTGTAACTTTGAATTTCTATTGCTGAACTGCCGCAGTGTCTATCATCTACCATGCTCTTATTTTTCTTGTTATGTTCATCTCCTGCAGACTATTCCACGTCCGCTGTTGCCTCCACTGGTGCAATCCAACATGCCGTAATCAATCAGCAAAGAACTTTCCTTGGTCTCTACTCCCTCGAAAGAAGCTGTACAAGCAGCACAGTTAGCTGAGACAAGGGAGGATGTTCTATATTTGTCCTCACCACCAACTACTGGCATTGGTACGCCTGGTTTTGCAGGATTCTTGAAATCGGGTCTGTAAGTCCGGCCAAGAACTCCTTCAACAGCTGGGGAGAGTCCCATGAACCTGAACTGTACCTCCAAGTGGGCGAAACAGTCATTCGAAGGTATCTGATAGTTATGGATCTTGTCATCTTGCTCGGTCACTGGAACAATACTTATGGATATTTCTGCCATCCCAGGAAGAGTAACTGTGACGCTGTTCTTCATTGACGTTCTTTCCACTCTAAGCTCTTGCTCGGGAGAATTCCACTCGGATAAGTGGCTTTCAGGTACAGTTAGGGCCTTGCCATCGTAAGAGAACTGGAATTGATCGACGTCATTATCCCATTTGGCTACCTGCTTTGCTTCAACGGTGAAGGTATGAGAGCCAAAGATGATTCCTAAACCTTGAATCCATGTGTAGTCTCGAGTCCTTCCGCTTGGTCTGTGGCCAATGAACCTAGCATTGATCTGGAGGTTAGGGTCTGAGACCAAGCTGAAATGCTGATTGCTCTTTCCATGGAAGTAGAACACCATGCCATCCGCGCCAATGAAGCGAGGGTCATAACAAGCAGATCCAGGGCTATTGCAATCTGGCTTACGCTCTGAAAGACGATCACATTCATCGAAGGAAATTGAGTCATTATTTAATAATAGGTTGATCTATTAACCTATAGCCAAGTCTTTTTGTGTATGCCCCGTTATAGGCGTAGAGTCCGTAGATTATTATTACAATTTTCTCTCATTCACTCTTAATATGATACTCTCTCCAGGTAAACTGGCGACTCGTCGGATCACCTAACATAATGAGCCTCAAAAGTCTCGTCATGCTTTGGTAGACTTAAAAGGTAAGAGGTTTATGTAATTTCAGGAGATCTCTAGATAGTATTTTTGATACAAATCTTTACTTAAGCTCTCATCCGCCGTCGTTAAACTCTTTCGAACTTACAGTAGAATAGTTTCCATTGTATTAAAGTGACCTTCACATAGAGCAGTTGCAGCTTTGATCATATTTTTTCATGGCAGACTATACTTGCACTACTAGGCTACTAGAATGCATTCTCAATTTCTTCTTGTTTGATCATGATAAATTTTCAGAGTACGAGGAAAGTGAAACCATTGCAAGTACTGAATATTATGAAGGGAAGATTGATTACTTACTTCTGCAAGTAGCTTCACATTTCGGCGAGTAACAGTTGATGTAGCAAGCTTTGGCATTGGGGTCCTTAGGATTAATAGTCGGGCACTCGGAAGGGCAGGTAATGATAGGCTTCAAAAAGCAGTGGCCGCCGCGGGACGGAGGGATCCGACAAACATAGGTGTCTGGTTTAGCACTCACGACATCGGTAATAAAGAAGAGCAGCGTGATCGCTGCACATTGCAGAACAAGGAACTTCATACTCATTTTTGTGCTTAGATTCAGAAGCTCAACAAATGACAAGCACTGCAAGAAAATCTAATGACCATTTGATTTATAGAACTGTTAGAAGTGCACTTGGTTGGCCATCCTAGATTAGCATACTTTACTGGATTTTGCATCTTGGTCAAAGCTTTGGGACCTGCAAATGGTCCTAAAAAACTAGAGTTGAAAACCACATTACTCCACCTTTGTTTAACAAGTTCAAGATTCTGCACTTATTGCTTTTGATTGATCATTGACATTATAATTCTTGCCAATACATCATGGTTTTATCAGTCATGTTATAGCAATACCCATTACAGCATTAGAAGAATAGTTGTCCCATTAAGCTCCACATGACATAGAATCAGTTTTTTATTTTATTTTTTTCATTGACATAACCTATGCCATATAGTTTGCAACCCCACTAGGTAAAAAAAAAAAAAAAATAGTCCAAGTTGTAGAATTGCATTAGTGGTATTCTTGGAGAGCTTAACGCGGCAACTATAAAAAAAAAAAAAGTACAAAATGCAAGAGCTTTGTTTCACGTTCATGGCCATGTGGGCATTGGTGTATGTTTTAGAACTTAGAGAGGAAAAAAAATTGTAAACCAAGCATATATTTCTTTCAAGAGACATGACCCTTAATTATCATTTTTTAAGCCAAACTTTTTCGTCTCTTATAGTTCTAAGCCTATGTTCTTCAATAATGCTTCACATCAACATGATTGTTACATTACAATAGAAGCCTGGAGTGTGCAAAAAGGAGTTCAGGGAATGAGAAGTATCTTGCCAATATGGTGGCTACTTTCCATTAGCCGATGGGCCTCCGCTGCGTCGGAGAAGGGAAAGGATTTGAAAATGACAGGCTTCACCTTTCCTGCGGCTATCGCCGGCCAGACATTCTTCTCGACTTCACTAACGATTGTCGCTTTGTTCTCTGGAGTTCGGGATCGCAAGCCAGCCCCTGCACGAAAATAATAGCAATTTTGTTAACAAAACGATTGGTCATGCAAAATCAAATGTTTCTTCTGAAATTGTTTAAAGTGATTTACCAAAGAAGTAATGTGGACTGGCAAACTTCCTCCATGGATAGCACAAACATGAAGCTCAATTTATGTTACAATAAATTACTAGGTGTAGATTTACAACTGCGAACCCAACTAGTTTGAGATTGAAGCTTTGTTGTTGTTGTCTCTCGTGCAAACCTTTTTCAACCTCGGTTGAAAAAGGTGATTTCCTAATTTAGATTCCTCGTAATGTTATTGTTGGATTTTCTTAATGCTTTTGGTTTAGTATGGAAACCAGCGGGTTTCATCACGCAATCGCTTCCATTAATAGCAGAAATTGAGAATAAGTAAATAGATCTTGTGTCCTAGATTCCCAACCAAAAATAGGATAACATTTATAAGTATGGAAGCCTCACCCAATTGTTCAAGATTAATTGTATGAACCTTGGTCAGTTATTCTGCTCCCTCTAGGTTGTCTAGCTTAACAGGATTTTCGTTATCAATAGAGAAAGCATAGTCTACGCCTTTAGATTGGTAACAAATTTAGAGCCCAAACCACGAGGAAATGCAAAGTTTCGACAACAGAATATACCTTGCACTTTGATGCGTTTTGCAAAAATAGACGCAAGATTGACTTGAGTAACTGCGCCAGTTTGGAAGCCAAGCAGGAAAAGCCGTCCATCCATGTTTAAGCTCTCCAGGTTTCTTTGGAAGTAACTTGCACCAATAGAGTCCAATATAACATCAACACCTGCCAATGCATTTTCGAGTTTCAGATCAAGTTTATAGTGCTTATAAGAAAGCAATAGCAGTCAGACATGGCATAGTTGCACTCAGCTAGTTTCAAAATGAAATTAATAAGGAGAATGGACCTTTTCCTCCTGTTTCCTCCTTCACTCGAGCAACAAAATCTTCAGTTTTATAATTTATACAAACATCTGCTCCAAGATCCTTGCAGACAGCGAGCTTCTCTTCACCCCCTGAACATATAAAACATTTTGCTTTAGACATTCTTCTTTTTCTCATTCTTATTGGCCGTAAAAAGCTACATGGATTATATATGATGATCATCACTCAGTTACGCCCATAACCAACATCATGTATATATCAGACCTGCAGTGACAAATACTCTCACTCCTCGGTGCTTTGCTAGTTGAATTGCGAAAGTACCAATCCCACTTGATCCTCCATGAACCTGCAACAATAAAAGCAGTCCTTTCACAGTTCAATGCAAGAAATTATTCATTTTATCAGTTGTCACAGTTCAAATTTTTTTTTTTTTTTTTTTTTTGAGCCACAGTTCAAAACTTCAATGCATTCATTCTTCAGTCGCTAGATAGCCTAGATTCTAGAACTGAATCCCATCAATCAAAATGTATAGTTAAGTACACACTCAATTATTGACCATATCATCAAAATCACATATAAAACTAAGATAGAAACCAAATAACATGGCGGTCTTTTCTTTATACGACTTTGTAGGAACTCCTTTCCCCAACATTAATCACTTTGCATACAAGCAAAATTTAGATCTATGTTATGCTAATTTGATGCCACGTGCTACTCATTCCATTTGTAATACGAATTCATCCAAGATGAATCTCTCTCTTTTGTTTTAGATAATAAACAATTCACAAGGAGTTCAAAATAATCTACTTTCAACTCAAAGATTATTTTACTAGATAATTTCATTTGGATTAGTTTAGGTTGAATCATACAATTTCTTAATTCAGGTTACATTTTGCGATCGTACTGCGTGTTAATTCAATTTAAGACTAATAAAATATCTTAGAGTTGCAGTAGATTATTTTGAAGTAATCCATCCAACTCAGACCCAACCAGACCAAATCGAATCAGTAGCGACTAGCGAATCATTAGTAAATCCGATTGAATCATTAGATTAACTGATAACAACAACAACAACAACATAGCCTCAGTCCCAAATTAATTGGGGTCGGCTACATCATACATGGATCAAAATCTTCCATTGTGCTCGATTAAGTGCAATTGATGGCGAGCTTTCCAAACCATTCAAATCCCTCCTAATTAATGCGTCCCTAGTTAACTTTGGTCTCATTAGATGAACTGATATGACTGGTAATTCGTAAAATGGCAATAGCTTGTGTATTTCTTATAGACGATTCCAACAACATATATGCTCAATAAAAGCCATTGCATAACAATGTGCAAGGTTCCAGGTATTATTTACCAAGAAGGTCTCCCCTGAGGCGAGGTTGCACATCATATAGACAGTGGACCAAACAGTGCACGCCACCTCCGGAAAGCTCGCCGCGTCGACAAGAGAAATGCCTTCTGGGATAGGAAGCACTTGGCCTGCCGGCACAGCTACCTTCTCTGCATAACCTCCCCCACTCAGCAGAGCACACACCTATGCAAAACAAAGTGATACGAATCAAACGATTTCGAATCCAATATCAAATCTTAGGTTCACCGTTTCGATTTCGATCAACAAAATTCAAAATTTCAAATCACAGTCACAATGTTAAGCTCATGAGACCTAATTTTCCTAATTTTCGATCCATACAAGTACACAACAACACAACATCAAAATCAGATGAACAGATATTCATCAACACTTGAAGAGATTCATTCACGTAACCTGATCTCCGATCTTCCACCGGGAGACGCCTTTCCCGACGGCTTCGACGGTGCCGGAGCACTCGAGTCCGGGATACGGACTCGCCCCGGCCGGCGGCGGATGTTTGCCTTGCCGCTGAAGCGTGTCGGCTCTGTTGAGCGCCGTCGCCGCCACCTTGATCAGAACCTCGCCGTCGGCGATTCTAGGGTTTTCGACTTCTTGCACCTGCAGCACTTCCGGACCTCCCGGAGACGTTATCACGACGGCCTTCATTGCAGCGAAGGTCCAGATCACAGTCGCCAATCTTCGCCGGAGAGTCGCCGGAGCGGTGACCGGGAAACTGGAGCTCAGTCGTCTGATCCACTAATCTCTCTCTTGACGAGACGAGATAGCAAATGCGGGAGTCACGTTAAGATAAGTGGCGCCAAATCTCGAGTGGGCTTTTGGGCCCTTACATGGGCTTTTATTGGGCCATGTTAGATTCCTTCAATGGACTGTACCGGCCCGTTTTGTTTCAAGTGATTGGTTATTGGTATTGGGCTTTGGGCCCAATAATATGTCTAAGTAAGGAGATTGGTGATTAGCAACGGCTAGAGGGTTGTTGTTCCTTAACCATTGACTTAATTCGAGTCATGAGAATAAAAACACCAAAACATCAATGTCGAAGGCGAATTCAAAGGAGTTGGATAGTTCGGATACTGGGTTGTAACTCTTCAATATTGCTCATTAAATGCACATCAAGATGTGTATTTTCAAATCTCGAGACGAACCAATTGCTAGCTTATACTTTCTTGTCGAAGAACGGGAGAGGAGACCGAACAATCTAATTTACTTCACGTTAAGGGAACTAAGTTCTATCCTACTCGGACCAATCGGTTCTTGATTTAAGGCTCATTTCTTCTTTACAAAAAAGTATTTTTACATGCATAATAATAATAATAATAATAATAATAATAATAATAATAATAATAATAATAATAATAATAATAATAATAATAATAATAATAATAATAATAATAATAATAATAATAATAATAACTGTCTATACTATATATAATGACAATCCTCCCTGCCATCTTATTAGTCCAAAACTTATCATAATTTTAATAATGCCCTCAAATGCATTTTTTTAATTCGCTTAAGACAACTTTAAAAAGTAAATAATGAGGACATTTTTGAAAAAATAATTAAACTTATTTTTAGTTAATTAATTTTCAAAACGGAAGTCTATCTTATTTTTCCTTATTTCACTCCACTTTTTTCTCAATCCAATTAAAACTTGGTTTCAAATTGTTCCAATAAAAAGTCTAATTAAACCGTCAATTCCCATTATAATGTCACATTTAAAGCAATTTTTTTTTTCATGCTCCGCACGTGCCGGTTGACTAGTAATAATAATGATAATAGTAGATTAATCATATTAATTGGAGATAACAAATACTGATGTAAGTTTAACTTGTGCATGCAATCAGATCAGTTATAAATGAAAGAAAATCCAAGTGCATGCAAGGAGGCAAAGCACATTGTGTAAGGAGGCTATGGCAGAAATTGCTGGCATTACTTTGAGAAGGTGAGGCATGTAAAATGTCAGTGCAGCAAACAGAATTTTGTGCCATTACTAATGCTTCAAAGCAGCTCTGCGCGGCTGCGCCATGGTGAGAGCTCATCAGCAAAAGGAATTCCACCGATAAACCCGCTCGAGCGGATGAAAAACACAGATCAAACAATAGGATTACCTTGTAAAGAAAATAATGGTGGGGGAATCAATTTTGATATCATCTTCAAGATCAAACAATTGAAGAAGCTTATGCAGTGAGAAACATGAAAAAAGTATAATTTTGATTCCAGAGAATCAAGCAAAAGCTTTTAGCTTGGGAATATGGCCTCAGTTCATGTAGTTGATCGTGATTCCGACGATGTCTCAATTACTAACAACATTTCGATTTCAGGGAATGAGAAGTATCTTGCCAATTTGCTGGTTAATCTCCATTAGTTGATGAGCCTCCGCTGCCTCAGACAAGGGAAAGGATTTGTAGACGACAGGCTTCACCACTCCTGCGGCGATTGCTGGCCAGACATTCTTCTCAACTTCACTTGCGACCGCTGCTTTGCTCCCTGTAGTTATGAAACACAAGCCTCCCCCTGCATCGACATACTAGCCATTATAACTGAACAAAGCGATACACGATGCAAAATCAAATCTTCTTCTTGAAATTGTTAAAGGCGACCCAACAAAGAAGTAATGCGAATTGGGAGTTAAATATACTAGTGCCCTCGACTCCGAGCACGATTCCTAAAATAGGGGCAGCAATAGATGGCCTCGCTTAATCATTCAAGACTTTAATTATATAAATCCTGTCCTAATAAAATTATGCTCCCTCTAGGATATGTAGCTTAACAAGAAATGTGAAGTTTGTACAAGAGAATATACCTCGCTGTTTGCAGGGTAGAGAAAAAAAAAAAGATCCAAAATCGACTCGAGCAACCGTGCGAGCTTGGAAGCCAAGCATAAAAAGCCGGCCACCATGGTATAAGCTGCTCTCCAGATTTCTTTGGAAGTAACTTTCTTCAATAGAGTCCAATACAATATCAACACCTGCCAATGGATATAACTTGTAAGAAACCAGTCCTTATAAAAGAACGAAAGAAAGAAAGAAAGCAGTAGCAGTAAGACATGGCATAGTTGCAATCAATCAGGAGAATGGACCTTTTCCGCCTGTTTCCTCCTTCACTCGAGCAACAAAGTCTTCAGTTTTATAATCTATACAAACATCTGCACCGAGATCCTTCCAGACAGCGAGCTTTTCCTCGCTCCCTGAACATATAAATTATTTTGCTTTAAACATTCTTCTTTTTCTCATCCCTATTGCATGCAAAAAAACTACAAGGGAATATGTAATGATCTGGGTTCAACATAAACCTCGACCAACATCATATAGATAAAAGACCTGCAGTGGCAAATACTCTTGCTCCTCGGAATTTTGCTAGTTGAATTGCAATAGCACCAGCCGCACTTGCTCTTCCATGAACCTGCAACAAGTCAAGCAGACCTTTCACAGTTCAAAGATAGAAATTATTCATTCATCAGTTGCAAAGAAGTCCAAAACTCCAATGTATTAATCCGTCAGTTACTAGATTCTATAACTAAATTCCATCAATCATATATATGTATAAGAGTAACATCAAAATCACATAAAACTAAGATCGAAACCAAATATCATGACATTTTTTTAACATAATTTTGTAAGAGCTCGTCCCCAACGTTAGTCATTTTTTTTAAAACCGAAATCTGTCTTCTATACCATCCAACGACCCCTACTCCTGCATAGGGAGACCCAACCCCTCAATTTCATATAGACGAGATATACTAAACCAGTGGAGCTACCATTTGGATGGAGCAAGACACTTCGCATACAAGTGTGATTTAGATCTATGCTGCTCATTTGATGCGAAGTGCTACTCAGTCCTTTAATAATGCGAATTCATCAACAAGATTCTCTTAAACTGAATTTAACATATAATGCGATCAGAAATGCAACCTGAATCAAGGTATTATATGATTCAGCCTAAACTGAACCTAATAAAATCATTAAATGAAACTATATTTAAGTTGCGGATGGATTATTTTGAACTGATCCATCCGAATCAGACTCAACCCGAACCAAATTGAACCGGTAGTGAATCATCGGTTAATCTGAATCATTAGACCTGACTCATAAAATGACAACAGAATCTTTAAAAAAACATAGAAGAACTTAGCATATAGTTTGTGAATCTCAGTTGTTTTACCAACCCTCTTAAAGATTCATTTCTAATAGATGATTTCGAGTCCCAAAAACTATAATTATATGATTCCAGGAAATATTTACCAAGAAGGTCTGTCCTGCATTGATGTTGGTCATCCAAAAGACAGTGGACCAAACAGCGGATGCTACCTCCAGAAAACTCGCCGCATCGACAAGAGAAACGCCTTCTGGAATAGGAAGAACTTGGCTTGCCGGGACAGCTACCTTTTCTGCATAACCTCCCCCATCAAGCAGTGCACAAACCAGCATAACATAAATCGTCGTATCAACATTTCGGTTTCAATCTTCCACACACATTCTTTATCGAAATCAAAACTTTGTCTCCAATCTTCCACCGGGAAACTTCTTCTCCGACAGCTTCAACAGTGCCAGCACTCAAGTCCGAGACACGGATTACCTCCGGCTGGCAGCGATTTCTTACCTTGCCGCTGAAGCAAGTCGACTCCATTAACTGCAGCTGCCGCCACCTTGATCAAAACCTCACCTTCGGCGATCTTGGGGGTCTCAACCTCTTGAATCTGAAGCACTTCCGGCCCTCCCGGAGATGTTACCACGACGGCTTTCATCACTCCTGAAATTTCAGAAAACTGATGCCACCACTAGCTGTGGTTGATCAGGATTACAGACTGAGAAAAAAAAAAAACTGAGATTGAAGGAGAAAATGAAGAGACAAGAAAGTTGGCCAAACTGAGAGTTCATCAGTTCAATTCATGCATTTATATCAGTGATTCTTGTATTCTTGATGTTTGGCTGTCTAAGAGACTAACCGACTTCAACTGTTTAACTGAAGTGAGCAACTAACCATTCAACTGACACAACTGTCAAAACAAACTCCTATAACTGTCTTGATTCCAGCTCATCAAAAACTGCCACCTGGCACTCACGCGTCACACCTTTTCAAGAAGTCTAACAGGCCTGGCCCAAATCTTCATGGGCTTTGGGCATTTAATGGACTTTTCAACACATTAAATTCAATTTAAGGCCCCTTTCCTTCACAAAAAAATTAAATAATAATAATAATAATGATGATGATGATGATGATGATGATGATGATGATGATGATAATAATAATAATAATAATAATAATAATAATAATAATAATAATAATAATATTTAATGAAGAACAGTTCCATGAAAATATGCTATCAGTTATAATGAAACAAAATTCAAGTGACTGGAAAGAAGTCCTTGGAGTTGATAAATAGCAAAGAGAACCACAACAAAGCTATGAAAGAAGGCGAGACAGTTGTGTATGGCGGCTCCGGCAAAAGTAAAGCTGTGTGTTGTGCTATTACTGATGTTTCAAGGCACCTCGTGCCATGGCGAGAGCTCCCTCATAACTGGTGTTTCCGCCAATAAACCCACTCATATGAACGAATACACAACCGGGTATTCCACTTTCCTTAGATAGTTCTTCATCCCTCAATCCTCTCCATGGAGCTGGAAGAGGTTTCCTGCTTTCGAATTTATCGGGAGACACTGCAACTGCCTGGACTCTCCAGCCTTTGCTTCTTTCATCCTACAATTCAAACATGTGCAAGGTATCTTAGTTGTGAAACCATGTATTCAGATAAAATAAAAGGAGGGACAGTGATATTTTCAAACAAAAAGGGACCAAAAAGGCATTGGGGCACAGGTAGATCCAGAAAGATGAGAAATACGAGGCGAAAGGCTTACCTCATAAAGAACGTATTTGATGGAAGGATCAATCTTCATCTCCCCTTCAAGTTCAAACAAGTGAAGCTTCCACTGTTGAATGATAAACATGACAAAAACTCAATGAACATCGGAAAAGTTGAAGCCATAAACAGTGGTATCAAGTTCTAAAAATGTAAAGCAACATCCAAGTAATCAACTAAAAGGAAACAAAATCTATTGCAGCATGACCACTGAGCAAACAAGCACACTCCCTGCATATCTATTGAAAGAGACCATAGATCTTGGATAAATTGAGAAGTCAACTGTTTTCTTTTCAATTAGCCCCAGTCCCAAATTAATTGGGTCGGCTATATTGATTAAACTCTTCCATTGTGCTCGATTTAGTACAAGTTTCAATTAGTATGCCTTCATGATATAAGAACCACGATAACATCAGAAACAACGCAAGTTTGTTTATCAGTGGAAGGAACTATTGCAATTTGCAGATTACAATGAGATTCAAATCTCTCACTCACTGTGAAAGCTACCAGGAGCTAGAGTGCTCAAAGAGCAATAATGGTAAATTTACTCATTATGCAGTATTAAGGGATGTGCCATTCAAACAGCTAATATAAAAGAATATGTGATATTCACCTTATTGGCCAGGATGCACAATGGTGCAACATGACTAACATGCAGACAAACAAAAGACCAAGCCAACATAGCAAGCAACAGCCGCTCACCGTACTCTTAGTAAACAAAAGGAAAAATATGCAAATTGTGTTAATGCAACGTCAAGTCGTCCACTAAAACATAACTTTTTGTACGACAAAAGAGAAACAGCATATGCTAAACTAAAGCTCCCAATCATGAATGAAAGCTCAAGCTGCTTAGAAAAAATTTGCAACATACCAGGGAAGCCAGGGAAGAAATAGCGATGCAGAAAAAGTTGAAATCTTCCTTACCGGGCAAAATCTGTTCAACTTCATAATTTCTCCACTTGGATCCACATCTCCTCTCGCTGCAAGACACTCCCTGACAATTGAGCGAGCTGGTAACCAAGATCTCGTGTAAAACCGAACATTCTGAGAATAAAAAGCTTCATTATTAAGATAATAATCACCTCACAAGTCTTTCAAGGTTTGAAAGCAAAATATGCTTAGTGCAAATCCAATAATAATCAAGTTTGAAACCATCAAGAAAAGTTTTTGTATTAATACATATTAAGAAATTAAACACACGTAAACGTCACTCAGCTAACTCACCTCCAAGAATTCACTGCCCGCAAGAGCCATCGCACGTTCAAAGGCCTCATTCTCCTTCTCAGCAGATTGGTCCGGATCCATCCAATCCAAATTCAGTTTTCCAACTCTCGAAGACAAGTTTGTGTTGTTCACATATCTTGGAGGAAGATCAGTGTCATACTTATTGATTCCATTGTCAATCGCATCAATTGCCTGTCACAGGGTCAGTAGAACCAGAATTATAATTCAACCACGCGAGAACATGGCTCGTAGAAACATCTCAAAAACATTATTTCGATCGAGAAAATCAAACATAAGCACATGAACACATCACATCTATTGTACCTCCATAAAACTTTTATATATAGCTAAAAATAGTAGTTGCACATCTGGGTGTTCTTCATCAACCTTGAGCTCCTTCGCAATTATCTCCTTCCCAAAGTGCTACAAACCAACACATCGACATTGCCACATTAGACGAAGATACCGTAAACGCTCATAAACGGAATCACGAGTTTCCTCACAATCCTAAGTACTAAAATACTACAACTCAATCGCAAGCTAACACATATAATGGTCGAATCCATGTTCTAGGCGCGGCATTGTAAACAAAATCAAAACTTTCCACTCAATCCTAACTTAAAACACTACAATTTTAGGTTTCAAAAGCTCAAAATCAAACATTCCATCACTACCTTGTACACAAGCCCTGCACTACTAAGCTTGGTACCGAATCCATATCCAAAAACCTCATCAAAACCCTTCTGGTGATGATCATACCGGTCTCTACTCGGATCATAAACTCCACCAACATCAAGCACAGCATCGAGCGTCTCCAACAACTGCAACAACAGCAACAACAACAACAACAACAACAACAACAACCAAGTCGGTCAAAATCGAAACTTTTCGCGAAAACAGTCACGGAAACGCACCAATACCTGTGGATCTCTGGTGCGGACGATTTCTGCGTTGGAGAACTTGTCGGTGAGGCGGATCATGAAGCAACCTAGGGCTTCGTCGCAGTGGAAGCTCCCGTGGTGAGTGCCGACTCGCTTCGAAGATGATGATGATGTTGAAAGAGAGGAAACCCTAGAATTGGAGGCCATGAGAGGGAGGAGTGGTCGCGCGTGAAAGTGGTGGAGGAAATTCTTAGCGAGGCTTCTAATGGCGAACATCCGCGACTCTCTGCTTTTCAGTTGCCGCTCTGAATCGTCTTTCGCGGTTTTTTTCGGGTATTGCCGTTAACGTAGCCCTAACGGTGACGGGACGGAAGACTGCCGTTATGCTGAATAAACTCATTATCTTTTGAGTGCCGCAACGAGAATGAAATCAATTTTCACAAATCATATTAGATTTGCAAGTTATTAGATAAATAAAGTGCAAAAATGTGATTTGAACCACCACCAATAAAAAAAAGGAGGATCGGCGGTGGTTCAAGATCAAAAATCACGAATGTTGAAAGTTAAAACTGAAACTCTCTCTCGTGTGTGTGATTTTGAGGCACTTTCTAAAGATTTTGTCCCAATATTATTGAATTGTTTAAGTAATGCATGTTATCAACTATACCAAAAAATAGAGAATGCAATAAATACTAAGTAATTCTCGTGAGTTTCTGACCTTAGGAATGCAAAAAAATACCATTGGACCAAAATTGAAAAACATAGACACCGAGAGCTTCCCCCAACAATATTGTGGGTGACTCGGGATGAACTCGGAGCGCGAATACCTGAAAAGAAAAAAAAAAAAAAACTCATTTTTTGCTTACCTCATTTAGGATTTACCATCGTATGTTGTTCGACGATACCAGGGTTATCGTTGTGTTGCTTTTGCATTTCATTTCTTTGATAGAATCAGAACTAGTTTTGATTTTGTTACTCTTGCCAAAAGTTAGTTTGAACCAATATTACTCCTCGTCATTAGATTTCGAAATTCTTTTGGCCTCGTTACTATCATTACTAGTACAACTGCTTTTCTTACGTTTTGAAAAGTAGGAATCAATGCAAAGGTCAAGGCCAAGACTTGCTTACCATTAGTTCCCACTTTAATTTCAAGCCTTAAGAGCAGTTGTTTTAGTCATGACATTACCAAAAGAAATTCGATGAAGAGGAGGAAGACTGGCTCAAATCAACTCTTGGCCTAATTGGCTTGGCTCCAACTATTATGGGCGCCTAAGAAAAGCATTGGTCATGTTGTTCATGCATGAGACATTAACGAGGTTGAAGGAATGTATGCCAATATTGATGACAAGGAAAGCACAATTCCTATTAAAAACAATTATGAGAGCACAACTGTGGAATTAGTGATCCGCAAAAATAACTCTTGACCCTTTACGAAAATAGGGAATTTGAACGTTACTGGGTACACTCGGGTGATTGGAGTAGGACCTCGTGAGAATAGTCAAGCTCGTATAAATACTCACAGATATCAAAATAAAAAAATACGTACTCTTGGAGCTATGATTGATATGAATAACATAGTTCAATATCACTCTTTTTCTTTTGGAGATTCAACATTGATTATCACTAATGCCAAGAAATCACGAGCATCAATCTTGTCCACTTATGACTCGTCGAGATAGAACCATTGCGCTTCCGAATCCAACTTATCAGCCATGTTCTTAATGTTGTGCAGTTTGCACATTCAAGTTTTTACAATTCACAAATTAACTCTGCTTTAAGTTGGATTCAGAAGCGCAGTGGTTCTATCTCGACGAGTCAGAAGTGGATTAGGTAAAAAAACATGTGTATATATTGCCAACAAAACTTAAACATTACTGAGGATTACTTTTGATCGAATTGGTCAATATGTTTTTACTTGGTTGTTTTAATTTCTACCGCACAAGATTTGATTTTCAGTGCCATGTTTGATCAATGCAAATTTTCTTCCTAGCTAGCTCTTGTTACATGAACATTGTAATCTTGTACATGTCTATACATGCATATGCCTTGGGGCTTTCTTGACAAAAATGTTTAATCCGTTTTAAGTTAAATCTTTGATTTTCTCTAAAACTAATTATTCCATATCAAGGAACCGATTGATTCAAGAAGATTTCATAGTTTATATTCCTAATTGGTTTCGATCGAGTTGCTAATTAGTCAATTGCATCTCCTAACAATTACACACTAAATTTGATAGAATATTGATTTTTCCCTTCTTGATCGATTTATTTAATGATGAATTTGTCAATGGGAGATCAATCAGGACACCAAAATTACCAAGACAAAAAAATTAACATTACTGACAAAAGATTTGTAAATTCTTTTAATGCAAGTGCCCAATTAATCAATTCTTGATCAAAAAAAAAAAAAAAGACCCGGTCACATCCTATAATAATAGTTGAATATAATTATATATAGAAGGGACTTACGTTAACATTGAATCACGCCTAGTTAATGATGCATAGTTGATGTTTTGACCATGCTATGCACCTCGGGACACGTATGACTCACATCCCGAGGTTAATACGTGTGGCTGTTGTTATTGATATAAGTAGATCGGCTCATACAAAATAAGGGTGAGAAATTAATGTTGCAACTAATGAGTTCTGTTTCAGATAAATGAATGGTAGGTCCAAGCAGAAGTTGTGTACAAACTATACGTGTTTCCACCACCCAAGCCTAAGAGTCCCACCCTCTTGTACAAGCGAGTAAACATGGGTGGGAGGAAACATGTTCGATATCGGATTTTTTGCGCATCTATTCTTTGGTGGCAAAATATTTAAATTTTTGACACCCACCTCAAAAGATATGCATTTATAATCCTTTTGACCGATCAACATCAAACGATGAATTAAAGGCACGAACGTGCCTTCTAAATAAAGGCCGTTCGACAAACATTCATTATAAAAGCACATACATTATAAAAACATGCCTTCAGTTATTATTTTTTATCATAGTTTTGCTTATGTGGCAAAAGAGTATCGGTTCACCAGTCGAAGGGGGTTATAACCTCTCATTTTTCAGTTAATTTCGTAGGTCACAATAGCTTGTCTTCCTTTTTATTGATAACCTTGATTCAACTATTCTCGTGAGAGTTAGTCGGACAGCCCAACATTATAACCCGAGAAAAAGTAAAGGGATACCATACGACTACTAAGACTTTAAACACACAACCTCTACCTTAGTCAAGAGTTACGGTGCTTGTCACTACACCTTTCTCCTTGAAGGATACCGTGGTTTTTAATCGTGGTGTTTGAGTAAAAAGGTAAATAAAAAAAAAAAAAAAAAACTTTAGGAATTCAGACAAGAATTTCAGCAGTTGAATCCATCAGTTAACAGAGTTTTTACACGTTTGAAGCATCTGTAATTTTGTGAGAAAGCAAGTGAAATCCTATAACTATTAAAAAAAACTATGAAATCTGAAGGTGCAAACTACGCAGCAACTGACAACACTAGCATTTTCTCTTATATGATCAGTGAATGAAACACACCTGCTTGAGGCGAAAGAAATCAAGTGTCTTGGAGTCGATAGATTGTGATCTCTTGTTGCTTGAAGTATCGTCTATCTTCCTCGTCGACGAGGACAAGGTTCAAGTAATATTTGACATTGAATTTATTGTTGATGTTGCGGTATGTCGGGGTCAACTCGTATGGGCTCAAGAAGAGTCTGATTGGGATAGATTCTCCTGCAAATGCAAAATATAAATCAACCATCACTCAATGAAATCATGATGAGCGTACAAGAATAATTAAGCACCTAACTCAGAGACATCACTATTTGACTAGAACTAGAACTTAAGTGTGCAAGTGGTCGCTGCATCGAATTGTTCGATCTATATGAATCTTTTATGAAACATCAGGGAATTTTTTTGGATTCTTATTTCATGGAGTTTTTTTCTTTGATTATTTGTGAACGATCTCCTTAATCCAGATTCAAGAATAACACTTTTAGCAAAAGAAACCTTTAAAATTTGTGCAAAAGCTCAGAATAGTATAATAAACTCGTACCGCCTAAAGATAGAAATACAAAGATAATATTTACATACCTCTGACGGGCGCACCATCCATCAACTCAAATTTTGCAAGGGTCTCAGTCTCAACATAAGTGCTAGGTCCCGATCCAGTCGACTCTCGGCGTCTTACCTCAAGTTCCATATTCTTAATCTTAATTCTTACAAGGAGAAAGTATATTTTTCCGAGTATCACATCCTTCAGATGATACCTGGAATTAAAACTCCTCAAGTTAAATATAAATAGATGATACTAATCTCAAAAAGTAAAAAGTCCTATCTAATGTTAATCAAGTTGAGCATAAAGAAAATATACACACAGCAACAAAAAAAGAAAGAAAAAGAAGCACTACCAATGTCATAACATAGAATTGACACTAATCCGTTTCGGACGTAACCATGGATTTAAAACATGATTACAATATAAAATAACAAGATTAAAAGATGTAAGGTAACTCTTAAAGCTTAGATATAAATACTAGCTAAAATGCATGTGCGCGTCTCCCTACTACTATCTTGAACCAATACTGCTCATGCAATTGCTTTTCATTTATACATTTTACATGCAAGCAACAGCTAGGAACAAGGAAAGTTAAACCATGCATAAACAAGTCAAAATGGAAAGCAAGTTTGCCAGTCAACTCCAAGAGCATACTGGAGAAATTATTTTCAAACAAGCTTTTCTGCATGTGATAGCGCACCACGAAAGGCACTTTTTATGTGTACTCACAATGCATAGCCGCATCAAGGTAAATGGTTCATACAAAACAGAACAAAAGGTCATATTTATGCATAATTGAAAATATCCTATAAAAATGCATAATTGAAATGAAAAAACCATGTATAGATTTCCTACATAGTCCTCCACATCGAATCATTATATAGCTTCTTTATTTGAACAACTTTATCCTCACAATTTAATGATTATTCATCCATATCATTTCTTTTTCCACTCAAAAAATCATCCCCATTCTTGTAATTCTATGATTTGTATCATTATATTTGCTTCTTTATTTGAACAACTTTATCCTCACAACTTAACGATAATTCATCCATATCATTTCTTTTTTTTTTTTTCCACTTGAAAAATCATCCCCATTCTTGCGATTATATGATTTGATCAGAGACACGATTACGATGCCATCATCATACTTTTCTAGAATCTAATACGACTATACAAGGGACAAACGTTGTTCCTACTCACTTGCTTTTGTTGTACTCGAACTCAATATGTAAGCAATCTTCAATTCCAACTTCCATCTGCACAATCCATTAACTTCATCAGATCGGCTAATTTGAACTTTACAAACTCTTAGCAAGGATAGTACCAAGAAGTAAATACCATTATACAAGTTTATAATACTACTTATTTTTACCTATCAAATATATGGTATTTATTACCATTATACAAGTTTATAGTCCCACTTATTTTTACCTATCAAATGTATGGTATTTATTACCAAATGTAACGACAACTTGACTGACCTTGATGCTGTTGTTGATTGATGGTACCGGAGTGTAATTGCGAACCTGATGCACCGAAAGACACATAAAAAGCAGTAATTAAGAGAAGGAAAGTTATATTTGATCCCACTGTATGACATTGACGATTGTTGATTTTACAAACAAGTGGCTCACTACAATGCAAAAGAAAGCTCCAAACTTCGATATTGGATAAAGCAAAAGAAGTTTCAATGAAGTCACTATCGTAGAATGCCACTAAATATGGAAAAACAACACTTACCACAAAATCCTGGTACTCCACAATATTGGTTACATAGTTACGACTGACAGTCACTTTCAAGACATATCTGCATGGTAGCAAAGAGAACTCATTGTTATGCAATGATGTGACCCATACTGCAAAAGAGAGGTTCAATATTTTACTAAATATTTTTATAGATGATAATTTGACTGGTCAGAGAGATGAGATTGATCAGGCAGCATACCTAAGCCTCACATTTATCCCATTGTAGGACTCATACGGCATTTCAACAGTAGAAAATTCAAATGGATATGTTTTCTTTTCGTATAAGTCACCAGGCACATCCAGTTCACGCACTACATGTGAAATCAGCAAACATTAGGAGCAATTCAATTGGAAGGTCTGCTAAACATTGCAATTTCACAAAGTAGCATTTGGGAAGGACATTCAATAAGCACATAGATAGTAAGAAATAAGAACTGAAACTGCAGGAAAAGAATATAGACAGTTCGAATCGTTGACTCAACGGTTCGACACATAAAATGTGATTTTACATGCTTGACCCAAGGTCTTGAACTTTACCAATTAAAACTTGGTTGACAAGAGGATTAACCAACATTTATTATGACTTATTATAAACATTAAATAAATGCTTGTGAAATCAACTCACCAAGGGATGTGAAGTCATAAAAGTTGCCCCTGTCGAAGTACATCTCTGCCATGGGTGGAGAAGATTCAACAAAACAGTAGTTAGAACATGCTACAAATTATTAATATTTATAATGAAAAGCAAAACAAAAGGACCCAGAGGACAGTCATTTCAACGATTATAATATAAAATTGGGTAAAAAACCTAACAACAGTACTTGTCAAGGGAGGATTTTGTATAACACTCACTGACAAAAGTAATAGTGAAGGATCTAGATCAAATGAAGTCTCAAGTATCTAATACTAAATATTATATTATAAAAGTGAAAAATATCACTGATGTAGTAACTATATAGGCCTAAGTTGATGTATTGGGATTTATTATATGATAGGGTATACTACTAGTCTTTATGTACTAGGGTTTCCCTATAAAAGGTGTAAACACAACTTGATTGTTAGCTTTTTATCAAAATGAATCAAAATTGAGTGTTGAAACCTTGGATTGGGTGTTTATGTTATCTTCTTCGTTGTTCAATCCTTCCTACTCAACTCTCTACATCAATCACAATAACAAGTACTATCTTATAGTCCAGAAAAGTTTTCAAATTTAATAACTACAGCGGTGTGTAATAAGCAATGACAACCATGACTTCACAGATTCTAGTCTCCAGAGAGGGTACATTTCTTAAGATTAAATGGTAGGTCTGGTTGCAAGGGCACTCAAATTTCTAATAAATCTTAAACTTTGGAGAGCACAACATCCACATATTATACAATTACATTTTCAGCCACGACATTTATAACCAACGCATTTTACTGATATCTTATCAGTTATAGAGGCATATTCCATATACATGTACAGTTGTACACTAACACCTCAAGTTAAAGAATGTCATAGAATGAACTAGGGCCAATAAGAGTTAGAAATATTTGATTATCATGTGACATGTGGCATGCCTTTTAGACAAGATATAATTAATGTGGAAGAGATCCATCTGCGCCAAACCTAACAGTGTTTTTGAACCAAGTGATGCAAGTGATCGGTATACCACTATATTGTATATCAAACAATAACAACAACATAGCCTCAATCCCAAATTTGTTGGGCTTGGCTACATGGATCAAACTTGTCACCGCTTGATTCAATGCAATTGATGGCATGCTTTCATAATCCTTTAAATCCTTCCAAATTAATGCATCCCAAATTATCTTAAGCTTACCTCTACACCGTCATTTTTCAATTTCTACTGTGTCTAATTTTTTAACCGACGCATTTATAGGTCATCTTTGAATGAAATGGATCAGAATATCAAAAGGACGAACAAATCAACTGGTCACAACAATAATCTAACTCTCAGTCAGAATCTTATGTCCATGACAGATGGTGGAAAATCTTAATGACAATACTCAAAAGAGACCCTGACCATATAATTTTACAAAAGTGTAACAAAATATTTCACACAGAGGTAATGCAATCAAACCAATTGTAATATCTTGAGTTGTTTTTACTAGTAAGAACAATTAAGAAAAAAGGGAAATACTGAAAAAAATTATTTGGAATTGGAGCTCACAAAGAAAGCAAGCAAAGAAGAAGAAAACATACCTATTTGACCAAGGAGCTCTATTTTTACACCTGTATGTTCTAACTTCTTTCCTTGAATAGGTTCTATAGAAACCTAGATATCAAAACTCAAATTATAAATATTTTGTGCACAAGCGAGACTGATTACTGGCCCATAAGACCAAATATAGTACCTCTCCTGCAATGTTCTCTTGGCTTTGAAAAAGAGGAACTTTTGCCATTTGACCATTCTCCTTCTTTAGCGGAACCTGTGAAATGCATATGGAAAAAGGAGGCATATAGCAAGAGCAAACAAAGACCATGACTATTAGAATTGCGATTCAAAATGCTAAATGGTAAACCTCACAATTCAACTCTATCTTACAATCCAAATTGCATGGTAGTAGAGATGGCAAGAGGCATTAGACCCATTTAAAATAGGTTCAGACAACCTTTTCCTGGAAAAAGAAATGGGGTCCCGGCAAAATAAAAAATCAATTAATTTTTTTTTAAAAAGGACCAGCCCAAGCATAACAGTTTGCAAAACAGGGACCCAATTTGTGACTAATTTGAAGGATAATAATTAGGTATTTCACTTAAAATATAAATCATAACCCAATCCTAAGTCCACTCTCTAATAAATCCCCAAAACTCTGGAATGCCAATTCCTACGGGCCATCAATTGCTCGAGTAGGCGACACACAAACATTAACTAAGTATTATAAAGCATATGCTAGATTATGCTCTTCTACTACTTACCCTGATCAGCAGATCCACACATAAATAAAATAATAACTTTCCAATTTCTAATCCATAGGTTATATCCTTTGTAACTTTGCTCAAAGACTAATGGAATAGCAAATCTAGAAATTGACACCAGAAACTTTCATGCTCCTTCTATATTGAAATAATCTATTTTTTGTAAGGATTGTACATCCTTGATGATGAATTACCTTCTACAAGCATGATTTAATAGTCGATTGCCTTAAGATTTTCTTAAGAAATCATTAACATCCACTATGAACAACAACAAGACCTCGACCCCAAATTAGTTGGGGGGTCGACCAAAAAATCCATAAATTAACAATCAAAGTAAACATTCAATGCATAAGATGATCAAAGGGATGGAAAGTTTTAAGCAAAGTTCATACTTGCTTACGAGTTCTTCCATCAGCAAGTGTGATTGAAATATTACATGGTGACTTGAAAGCTCCAATGATGTAATTCTGAGAAAAATAATCAGTCAACCATAAGAAAGTCTTGATTTAAAGAAAATGAACTACATTCAGACATAATGCTACTCATTTAAGTTATTATAGTCTTTTAACCAAGAATGAAGAGAGCCTTACCATGCTTTACAAATGAGACAACTCAGGATCTTATATTGCATACAACACCTACAACCACAATGTCGATCAAATTCTTAATTTAGTTTCAAGTAAGAAAAATCTAATCCACAAACATGATGAAAATAAATGAATTTTCGCAGGAAGTCAAATCATTAAATCGATTACATGAAAGATACCCAATAGCATTTCAAAAATCTCGACGTGTAATACACAGTTCCTATAGATAAGGATAGAGGGAAGGCAGCTTGATCACACCTCTTTATTCTTTTATCAATTCAGAACATCTATCTTTAACCAACGCAGGATTTTCATTTACTTCACAATGAAAAAGTGGACTTCTCATTTATTTAAAGCTCTCTCTCTTTATATCTTATTTCCGATTTCAGCTCTTTCTCTTCTATCTCTCAATCCAATCGCGCAACCGCGATGGCAGCCAAAATTGAGATGAAAATCCTATCATTGGAAATGAAATCGTATAAACCTACTTATCGACATCTTTTACTTCTACATACCCTCAATCCTAAATTATTTGCGCTCATAACACAATTTTCATTCTTAACTGAATACTAGATTTAGAAAAAGCATATGATAGGGTCCCTAGAGATGTTCTTTGGTGGGTTCTAGAAAGAAAAAGAGTGCATGCTAGATACATAGACACTATTAAGGATATGTATGATGAAGTACTAACGAGTATAAAGACATTTGGAGGAGCTACAAAAGAATTTCCCATTATGATATGACTACATCAAGGATCGACTTTAAGCCCATATTTATTTACTTTAGTTATGGATGAACTAACTAGACATATTCAAGAGGATATACCATGGTGTATGCTATTTGCATATGATATTATCTTAGTGGAAGAAACAAAAGATGGAGTGAATAGAAAATTAGAACTCTGGAGGAATACATTAGAATCTAAAGGCTTTAAGTTGAGTAGGATGAAAACCGAATACATGCACTGTGAGTTTAGAAACACTAGACATCGAGATGACGGAGTGGTAAAATTAGGGGAAGTAGAAGTTCCTAAGGTAAACCACTTTAGATACCTATGATCAATCATACAAAATGATGGTAACATTAAAAATGATATCACACATAGAATTCAAGCTCGATGGAAGAAATGGCGGAGTGCAACAGGGGTGATTTGTGATCGAAATGTTCCTACTAAGTTAAAAGGAAAATTTTATAGGACCGCAATTAGGCGCTATGCTCTATGGAAGTGAATGTTGGGCGGTAAAACAACAACAATTACATAAAATGAACGTAGCGAAATGAGGATGTTTAGGTGGATGTGTGGTAAAACTCGTAAATATAGAATAAGAAATATAGAAATTCAAAGACAAGTAGGAGTAGCACCAATTGATACAAATATTAGGGAATGGCGTGGTTGCGGTGGTTTGGTCACCTGCAAAGATGGCCTACAAATGCCCCAACTAGAAAACTTGACTCAATAGAAACTGTAGAAATTCGACGAGGTAGGGGCAGACCAAAGTTAACATGAGATGCATTAATTATGAGGGATTTGAATGGTTTGAAAAGCTCACCATCAATTGCACTTAATCGAGCACAATGGAAAAGTTTGATCCATGTAGCCGACCCCAGTTAATTTGGGACTGAGGCTATGTTGTTGTTGGTTGTTGTAACTAAATACTATTCCAAAAACCGTTGATAATTCTTTCCCTATCCACCCAAACTCCGGTATATACATCCCAGTTTGCTTTCTCATCACTGGTCATTTCTTATTAGAATTGTCGGCCGATCAATTCTTAGACTATCATCAGTCTAAATATATCTAGTTATGCAAATGAGTCTAAATATTCTAGCATGATCATTGGTTATTTTCAACTAGAGTCGCGTGTCTATCTGATTTATCATCATTCCAGCATTTCTCAACAAAACCTAGAATACATAAGTCTTCCCATGGGTCGGCTACATAGATCAAACTCATCCATTTCACTCCATTCATCTCCCAAATCAAATTAGATGAAAATAACCAATGATCATGCTTTCCTTAATGATATTCATTCGACAATCTCTCACTCAACCTGTTCACTAGCATCAACAAATGATTTCTCCCTTGTTGATGTAATCCAACAAAAACAACCTCATCGGCAAACAACACAGCACCAAATTAAGCAAGTTTTGACTTTTGAGAGACTCTACAATCACGCATGAAGAAGCACTCAATTGAATCACTCGCATTGAACTGAGATAACAAAGAAAACAAGAACACGCACCTATCATAACCGATCGATCGCCGAAAGATGAAAACCGAAACCCTAAAAGCAAGTAGGAATTGAGGGATCGAAACCTACGACTACGAGAGACGGCGATTCAGATCACGAACATCGAAATCGTGAATTGGAAGCTACGAAGCTCAGAAATTCGATCGAAATTGAACAAATCGCAAAAGCTAGGAGAGAATTTGTGCGAAGTGGCTCTGAAAATCGACAAGACACGCAGAGAGCTGGTCGTTGTTGGTTGATGTTAACGCCGGAAAAACCACAAATGGACCAAAATGCCCTCCAGAGACCGCAACAACAAGTCTCACTTAAAGTGGGTATAATACATTCAGGTGAACCCACTTTAGACATTCACTACGAGCACACTCATAGTGGCACCTTGTGATGTGTCACGCCGGCTACACAGAAATTGGGTGTGCGCAAATAGTTTTAGGTGCGTAACATGCGGGATGTGTATCTCCAGAGCGCACAAGGCCGACTCTCATGAATGTGAGCCCGCGCACTACGTTAGAGGATGACACCCCAAAGTTACATCCAATTTCGTGCGGTCTCGCATGTCATTATAGTATTTTCCTGCATTTTAGTCCATGTGGTTTTAAAGAAATAGGCAAGTACCAATAGTTGTCGTTTTAGTATTTTCCTTTTTAATGAAGACGTTGTGTGAGGCCCATGAACTTGTTGCGAGTAAATTATTCATGGAAAATACTAAAATGACAACAACAATGTTACATATCACAAGGCACATTGGCTCACAAAAGCCCTCCATGAGACTTCAACATGCGTGTTATGCATCGGAATCTATATATGTCCGCACTTCGAGGCACGCATGAATGACTCTTGTAAACCAATATATATTGTGGTATGACATGTTTTTGTCATTCTAACACTTCTCTAATACAAATTGGTCCATAAAATTTACCATAATATGCGCTTTAATCCTGTAGTTTCAAAAAAGTAGCCAAGTACCTACAACTACTTGGATCTCGTATCTCAGTGACAATATTTCAAGTTCGGATCTCTTAATTTCTTAAGGCATATTTTTCATAGGGTGGGTGGGATGTGTCTTCTGTAAAATAGACAAGGATAATCCACGACACCACAATATCTCAAAAGTTATTAGTAGTCACTCGCAACTTTTTTTTTAGAAGAACCAGCTCCAATAACTCATGGCACCATTCTCATCTAAGAGTCTAAGACAGAAAAGACTTGTAAATTGAGTAACATAGTGCACTTATTTTTATTGAGAAATCAAGACTTCAATGTATTGTTTGCCTGACTCAAGATCATGTAAACTATGGCCTCTAAAAAAAAAAATCATGTAAATTATGTGTCTTATCATCTAAGCATAACCAATGTCTTCACATGCTGCATAAAGCTTCAACTGCTAGGCTCTTCAGCAGTCCTGGACAAGGATCTCCAAAGAGAGCGTTAGAGAGGGGGATCGAACAGCTCTCGCGGCCAATGCAAACCTGGAGTTGCATCAATAACATAACTGAATGAGCCAACCAAACATAAACAGCAGAAGAAACAGGACTCCAGGACACTGAACTAATGTTTGAATCGTTTATGGTTATTTGTTCTTATAGCATGCGCCAAGATGGCGCTATTAATTTAAAGCAACATAATTAAGTTTTAGATGTCAATATCCTCATTCAGATTATTAACTGTCGATAGAGAAGTAAAATTTTGAGCGAAAAGCCACCAGATGTTCTACCAGACAGTAGACATTCTCTACATTGTTTTTTTGCCTCACTTGAGCCTGCATTTGGCATCAACTGTTAACTGTTAAGTAGAAGAGATGGAAACTTTCTCAACAATCAAAAGTCGTTAAATATTTATTCTTAAATATCATATTGTAGGATCGGATTAGGAAAAGAAACAGCTAGAAAAAGAATGAAATGTAGAATATGAAGTGTTTTATTTCGGGACTTAGGCTATGTTGTTGTTGTATATGAAGTGTTTTATTTTAGAATAAAAATATGTATCATGGATTTTTCACTTTCTCCTCACCCGTTAAAACCACAAAGAAAGCGAGAGAAGTCGATTACCTCATGAACCACTTCAATTGTGTTCTCAGCATGGCATATCCCTTGCCTGAATTTCCCACATTCTCCTTCAGCATTTCCAAAGCTTGCAAAGTCAATTGAAGATATCCGCCATCCACGTTCACAAGTCAATCTAACTTCAGAGAATGGCACAATGTTGTCTCTCATTGTGGACTCCCAAGCATCAACTGGTGGCAGATCCGATTCCGACACGTGTGAACAGATCTCGACACTTATTCGGGAAAATATAGAGATCTTTGATGGGTCTCCACCAATTTCTTCATGGAGAACCAATAGATTTTCCCCAGAGTGTACCCAAGAGCGTGGTACATGATACCTGAAATGCACCAAAAAAAAAAATTGTACCAATTTTAATGGAACAGGAGAGCAATTCACTATGCGTGTCCCCCCATCGGAAAACCTCTTGTTCAGAAAGTTTTTATCAATAATTACATATTTGGCATAAATAGATTAGAACACTAACTGAGATTGATAGGGTGAAACTTACCATTTGTAACCTCCTTGGAGAACCACTTGTTCTCAACATTTCTTTGTACTAAATGTATGTATGTATGTATGTATGTATGTATGCATGCAAGTTGCTTCTCATTTCTAATAAAAAATAAAAGAAAACAAACGAAGAAATTGCGCTCACAATGTTTGAGATGGTTGACCACAATTTTTCAGACATTTAGATGCATCATAAGAACCTCGGTAGTCACAGTTATCAGTGCATCCAGTTGAGGGTGCAAGATAGCCAGGCCAGTAGCGTCCAATGCTTTGTCCATTCACCCATGCTTGGCCCTTACCCATGCTACCGAGATTCAAAGATAAAGGTCCATTCCCTTTAGGAGTAACGAATTTTGTCTGCAGATGATAATGTAGAATAATTAAACAAGCAAATCTGTAGCTTGGAAAGAGACTTCTGAAAAGTAGTGATTGGATCAGAAAAAGAGTTTTAGGTGAGTTATTATGTTGATGGTCCTCCGATCAATGATTCACACAACAAGATGTTTGAAGTTCTCCATTCAAAAAGAAACTACATGATAAGAGTTCTTTCTCAAGTTTTTTTTTATCGTACTCACACTTGAGGCCTCTTGAGCACATGATTGAAATCAACATGTTTCTTATTGCAGCTAGGTTCATACAAAAGTGACAAAACAGCTGTTCTCTATGCAAATATTATAAGATTATGCATACGCAACTCTAGTGGTCACTAAGCCCCCAACAAGTTCTAGATTTGCTGTTCTTCAATGCTTGTAGCACTGTCAGGGAGGATATCCATATTTGCAGGAGAACCAAATTGTAGAGGTTTTAATTGGCCATCTGATTAGGCAATGGTGTATAACTGTATAAGGCACAATTTTGTTCGTGCAAGTTTCGCGAAGTTTAACATACACAACTTAGCAAATACCCCTTGCACAGTTGCACATGCATGCCCAAGTATCGAGTATGTGTGAACAGTGTGCACACGTGCGAGTGTGTGTTTAAACATATAGAGAACAAGTTGTCAGCCTAAGCTAAGGTTTACCCACAGCCAAACGAAGTTTTGAATATCACAAAAGAAGTGCCTTTGTGGTTAAAATACAATAAACAAAAGGTAAGTGTCTTCAAGTAATACCTGGTACCATATCAGGCTTTGATTGATCGGAAGGACACCTGAGTTCCACAACGAACTATTTGCATTACTTACTTTATCAAGTCCAAGATATTCACCCTCAAGTCCTATCTGGAAACGAGAAGTGAACATCACCATTTGACTATAAGAATGTCCTAGAAACTTTCCAAATGATGATAAAACAGCCGTGACAGTAATAATCAACAATGAGCCATGAAATTACTCATAATTAAAGGAATTTCAGATGTCAAATCATGTAGTTTTCAACTTTTTAAAAGATTTTATTACTTTAGTAAGCATATGAAAATATTTATGAGGTCCAGTCTGATTAAATAATAAGAGATATATAAAAAAATCCCATTCAAGAATCAGTCGGAAGCACCCACCACATGAACAAAAACATGTATTTACATCGGTCCACACATACGTACATATAAATATATACCCCATATATTTGAATATAAAACCTCAAAACTAGAAAATATCAATACTTTTTCCACCAACTACAGTTGATCAATCCACCATTAAGAAAATGTTGTGAAATACAATCTTTGCAATCTGAAATCCATCTAGAACATTTTACAGGGAATCAATAATTTGAGATAACATGAGCACTTTACCTTCATGATTAAGAGTTTAAACAGACTGTCAAAAAACTCAAAGTTATACACAAAATGATCATCAGTTTAGGTGTCTTTCTGGTTCAGAGCAGTCAGAATTTTCAAATGGGAATGCACAGACCTTGTTCCACATGCCTTTCCAATTAAATAGAACTTGATTTCAAATTTTTTGAAACAAATTTCACAACCACAATTAATTAGGCCTGAAATCACTTTTCTTTCAAAGAAAAACAAATAGAAAGAAAGGTACCACTTTCATTTCATCACCCATGCAATTGATTTCCATAAAAAAATTTAAAACCATATAACCTAAACTAGGAACCGGCTACAGACACTCAAAGTTCCTCATTTTGTGAAAAAGATTTCTAATTCCATAATTCAGGAGGGAATGGAACGAGACAGGGAAAGATAGACCACAAAGTTACCATGAACTATGCAAAAGAGAGAAGCCTCCAAGATGCGTCCATTAAGGAGGTTTTTTTAACCAAATTTTTTACTCATATTTTTCTATTTTTATTACCTCTCCATCTATTTACCAATTTCTTTAGAAGAAATCACATAGAGTAGCAATGTCTTTTCTACTTATGCATGATAACTGCTGATTTTGAGCTTCCATTTCGGAGACCCACACTAAAATTTCATTTCAGAAGGTTCTACATTAAAACTTGCATTCAAAGTAAATGACGTAGAGTTGTCAAATTTACCCATGAATTTGATTTAAAGAAATACTAACAGAATAAAATTAATGATTTAAAGAGAGTAAAACCTGATACGTCCATAACATAGAAGAAAGATCTCTCTTCGAACTTGAGTCAACAAGAAAAACAGACAAAACTCCTGCAGGGGCAAGGTCAAACAATATACCATAGTTCTGGCAACAAAGGAAAAAAAAAAAAAAAAAAAAAAAAAAAAAAAAAAAAAAAGTTAGTTTAGACAATATGCAAAATCCACTAAAGTTAAGCATTCAAAAGTTTTAACAAAATTTTAGAACTTGTACATATAAAAGTAAGCAATTTAAAAGAAAGTTAGCAAGTCATGAAGCCAGTGGAGAGGACAAACGGCATCTAAGCTACAAGCCAAGTCCATTCAAAATATCCTGGAAACTCTGTCATCGAGCCAATGAGTCAAAGACTCAAAATTGCTCTTCTATTATCAGAATGAGTAGATCATTTCCTATTCCTATGGAAACTATGATGACATTTTTGACTTCTATAAGTCACAATTTTGACCAATGTTTTAGATCTAGAATCTTCAGTTGTGAATTTTTTATTGTGGCAGAACATATAAAAGAGACAAGTTTAGACTTTAAATGAACCCTCTTTAGGAGTGAAAACCATCAAACTTTACAGAAAACAGAATAAAAACAAAAATAAATAAAAAAGATTCATGTTGCACAAAAGCGAAAGCTAATCTAGACCTACACTAATGAAGTTTCAAACATGAATAGGGCAATTAGTGATCAGAGAATTGCAACTTACAACAATTGGACAAAAAAATAATATGCATTAGCTCAAAACTGCAAATGCCAGGCTTTCATCTGAAGTCACTATAATGAAAGAACAGGACATGCACTAGTTAGTTGCATAACCACAAAGTGAAGATACTGAGTACCTGCAGACCTATCATCATACTCAATATTTCCAGCGTATTATTTCCTTGTTTGAGTGCAATTTTCTTATTGAATGTGAAGGCCCCATTCTCGTGATTACCATATCCAAAACCTGCCATGATTTTCATTAGAATGTGAAACCAGATATAGAAGGCCGGATATGCAAAACTAGTCATTCACTAATTGATGGAGATTTCTAATTATACATCTCTGTCAAGGTAGTAAACCATAGCTCCAATAGCTGTGGAAATATGAACTATTTAAGTCCATTATAATCAAGAAGACTGAAGGCGTCGCATTATAGTCTAGTTCAAACAAAAGATGAATATTTGTGTTCAGGAGGGGGCAAAAATGAAGAAGTGTCTAAAATAAAGAGAAGTTGATTATTAAAACAAATGCAAATACCATAAGCGAATAACCATATTTTAATATAGAAGAAATTAGAGCAAAAAACGAGAACCAAAGGTCCAAAGCAATAGGCAGAACATAAGTGGAAATTGCATATACAACAAATGCTTGTCCTTAGATCTGAATAGTTCAGTAGTAGTCACATTGAAAACAATAAAACACTGAAAGGAAAGTAGATATCAAACAGCCATAAGAGTGCTAACAGTCACATAGAGGGTATGGTTCTTAACTATAAACCATAAGTTGCAGCCTAGTAGCCAAGACAAGGATGGTTTAAGAATGGCAAGGAAAGCCCACGACATGGAATCAGCAAAAGTTCAGAAGAGTCTTAAGAAACTGGTTACACATGATTTCAACAATTGTAACTTGAACAAGTTTAATTAATCAGATTATAAAGTCTTACTGAGAGCTACATACGATCGTTCAGTCTCTTTGACCATGAGCTCGAAGACTTGGTCAGGGAAGAAAGATATCTTAATCGAGTGCCACAGTAAATGAAAATTCAAACTCATGTGATACTTGACACTCACCCACAACTTTCTTATTGACTAAGATAAGAGCCGCATGTCCCATACTTTCAATATTTAAAATAACTTCCAGCTCTTCTCCAAGTTGAAGTTTCTTATCCAAATTGACACTGTTACAAAGGTGAAGCACCCAATATAAGTTCCTCAGACAAATTCAGGAATGAAGCGTTATTTGGAATGAAATTACCAAATATAACTTGGGATACATTAATTAGGAAAGATTTAAAAGATTATGACAAGGAGCTTGATTCATGTAGCCAACCCTAACTATTTTGAGGTTAAGGCTTTGTTGTTGTTGTAAGCTAAGAGCTAGTAACACAGATGTTAAAGATAAAACACAACATATATGACACTAAATATGAATAAATCCTCTCATAGAACAAATTTATTTATAGATTTTACAGGTAAAGTTCTGTCATTTCTGTCATTAAAAGATTTTCCATAAAAAAAACTCCAATATGTGATCCATTGGATTATTCTTATGCGCTCATTGTGACTGACATACTAAATAAGATTCATTGGACCCAAAAAAGGACATGATCGACTAAACGCAATTGTTTCAATGCAACTTTCAAGTTTATAAATGGCAGTCTAAACATAAATCAAGGAACCTTTTGCTTATTCAATCTTTAATTTCCACTTGTTGTTGTCATATCTCTCGAGGATTTATCTAATGATGATCTAATCCATATAATTCCGTGCTTGCACTCGTAGCATGATCTCCCTTGCTATAATTATTATCTTTCACCATTAGCCAATCATATTAAGTGTCTAACACCGATCCAAAACCCTTTTTTTTTTTTTTTTTTTTTTTGAGGAAAAACACCAATCCAAAACTTTAGTTTTTCTCTCCTAAAAGTAGGAATGAGAGTTTATCTGAAATAAAGCATTCACCAGATGAAGTATCTTTCATCTAAGTTAAATTGAATACAAGAAATTTTAGAAGCAGCTACTTCACAATCTTATATTTGAAAATGGACAGATGCATTTCTGATAAATCTATAGATTGGACTCACTCTAGCTTCTTTAATTCCACTTAAGAGTTTAGAGAGTAGAAAGAATAATTTACAGAGCCCATCACAGTCACCTTGTCGTGTACCACAAAAAGTCACTAGTATCCTTTGTAGTGTTTATCTGCTCTAACAAGCTTTTTGATGTAAAGTTGTTCTCACTCCAAATTCCAGATTGTTCTTTATACCAATCCCATGTTGAAGCTGTGAGAGAGTACTCTTCCATGTGGGTTGTATATGCATCTGAAATATCTCCGACGCTTTTCTGAGAAACAACCTTTACTCAACAATAAAAGGTATCAATTTCATTCAAATTTTGTAAAGGATGTCACCATTGAGGCAATGCTAAACTTAAAAACTGTGAAAGCAAAGAACTGGTATGTGAGAACACGAGATTTACTGATTTAGTGGATTGAAAGATTACGCAAAAAAGAGGTCAAAGATAAGCAAGTTTAATATGAGGACCAAGCATCCATAATCCATTTGATATGAACAAAAGGATGTACGTGTTATCAAGGCATTGCCCAGGGTATAACTACTCTATCATCTGGGTGATTTAAAAATAAACAGCCAAGGCAATATGTAAGGCAAGTAATTAGGCTACTTGTTAAACTGGCAATTTTAAAGGGCAAGTATAAATATATGAACGCCATCTTTCTCTTCCAAAATCAGGCTTAATCCAAATACATGAATTTGAATGTTTTTTTTTTTGGAGTTCTTTTTTCTTTTGAAATGTCATTTAAATTTGTGGCCACACCTCTTTAATGTTAGAAGCTAAAGAAAATGGATGTGTAAATAATTGAATATGAAATCCTATCTCATCTTACTTTTTTTTTTTTTCATTAGAGAAAGGTTAATGGTATTTAGAAGGCTGGTGGACATGCCCCTCCGCAGTCCGCAGTAGATCTTTATGCAAAGAGATTTGCCAAGTAGGTAATCAAAAAGAAGCCCAACTAAAACAATCACATGATACACTATATTGTAGAAGTTAGTTAAACTCGTCCCTGTTGAACATTGTCATTATCAATGATTGATAATGGCCTTTTATGAGCTATTCCTCCAGTGAGATTGATTATTACTTAACAAGACTCACAACCGAAGTGCAGGATATAAGATAGGTAAAAATGCTAAAATTTGGGTTACTGATAATTGATCTTCAAGAACAATTTGAGCAGGATCAAATTTTCAAATGAAATAAGATTAGTTAACCATTTCACTAATATTTTGTAAATAAAAAATAAAAAATAAAAAATAAGTTGGTTTCTTATAAAAAAAAATCCAACAACAACAACATAGCCTCAGTCCCAAATTAACTGGGGTCGGCTACATGGATCAAACTTTTCCATTGTGCTCGATTAAGTGCAATTGATGGTGAGCTTTTCAAAACCATTCAAATCTCTCCTAATTAATGCATCCCATGTTAACTTTGGTCCGCCCCTACCTCGTCGAATTTCTACGCTTTCTATTGAGTCAAGTTTTCTAGTTGGGGCATTTGTAGGCCGTCTTTGCGGTGACCAAACCACCGCAACCGCCCTTCCCTAATCTTTGTATCAATTGGTGCTACTCCTACTTGTCTTTGAATTTCTATATTTCTTATTCTATCTTTACGAGTTTTACCACACATCCACCTAAGCATCCTCATTTCTGCTACGTTCATTTTATGTAATTGTTGTTGCTTTACCGCCCAACATTCACTTCCATAGAGCATAGCTGGCCTAATTGCGGTCCTATAAAATTTTCCTTTTAACTTAGTAGGAACATTTCGATCACAAATCACCCCTCTGCACTCCGTCATTTCTTCCATCCAGCTTGAATTCTATGTGTGACATCATTCTCAATGTTACCATCATTTTGTATGATTGATCCTAGGTATCTAAAGTGGTTTACCTTAGGAACTTCTACTTCCCCTAATTTTACCACTCCGTCATCTCGATGTCTAGTGTTTCTAAACTCACAGGGCATGTATTCGGTTTTCGTCCTACTCAACTTAAAGCCTTTAGGTTCTAATGTATTCCTCCAAGTTCTAATTTCCTATTCACTCCATCTTTAGTTTCATCCACTAAGACAATATCATCTGCAAATAGCATACACCATGGTATATCCTCTTGAATATGTCTAGTTAGTTCATCCATAACTAAAGTAAATAGATATGGGCTTAAAGCCGATCCTTGATGTAGTCCTATCGTAATGGGAAATTCTTTTATAGCTCCTCCAAATGTCTTTATACTCGTTACTACTCCATCATATATATCCTTAATAGTGTATATGTATCTAGCATGCACTCTTTTTCTTTCTAGAACCCACCAAAGAACATCTCTAGGGACCCTATCATATGCTTTTTCTAAATCTACGAATACCATATGAAGATCTTTTTTCTTTTCTCTATATTTTTCTAACAATCGTCTTACAAGGAAAATCGCCTCCATAGTTGACCTCCCAGGCATGAAACCAAATTGGTTCTCTGATATTGTTGTTTCTCTCCTTAGCCTATTGTCAATTATCCTCTCCCAAAGTTTCATAGTGTGACTCATAAGTTTAATTCCCCGGTAGTTTGAGCAACTTTGAATGTCTCCTTTGTTTTTGAAGATTGGCACAAGCGTGCTTCTTCTCCAATCCATTGGCATTCGTTTTGATTTTAAAATTTTATTGAAAAGCTTTGTTAACCAAGTCACTTATAAAAAAAAATCCAGAAAGGAAAAAATAATTCAGAAAAAAAGTTTCGCAACCATGGCTAGCAACATTTCTTCAATCTGATTTCCCCTATAAGTACAAGGTTCAAACATCAGTTCGCAAGAAATCACAAAGATAGTACGAGAATGCTGGAACTATCTGCAAAAACAAGATAGCAGCAGTATCACTACAAGTAACACATACCTTTGCCGTATTGAAGACTACATTCTTGCAATCTGGAAGGATGCTAACAGACCATGCAGGAAGGTGATATGACTTTCCATTAAATGTCACATTTGCATTTGAACTTTTATCAATATTAGCCAGAAAGGCAGCACATTCATTGCCACTTTTGTAGTAGATGTGTGCCTAGCAAATGGAAATTTTAAGAGAGAAAGAAATAAAGAATTGCACAAGCGAGGGAAATACAATAATTATAGAATTTAATAAGCACACACATAGTATAGTAGTTTACAAAATCCCTAACAGAAGCGTTCTTTAGAGCTTCTAATCTGGTTCCTATGAAGAATACCAGTGCACAGTTTGAAAATAATAAGGGCCTAATGATCAAAAATATCTTAACCTTTACAAGTTGTATTGATTATATCCTAACCTTTGAAATTTATCAATTATATCCTAACCTTTTGGAATTAGTATCAATTCCTCAATTAATTTGGGGCACTTTTTCTTTGAAATCAACTTAATCAATTCTAACTTTTCTTTTCATGATCATCCACATTGATCAATTTATATCGAAGTCTTTTAAGCTTCATGTATAAATTAAGTTAGAGGACTCACTAAAATAATAATTTATAAATCAATGACATATTAATATTTTAATTCATATTTAATTATTCGTAGATCATTAATGGTAAGTTGAAAATCATGTGTATATACATATGAAAATGGCATATAAAACTTACTAGAAGGTTAATTACTCGTAACTTTTTAGTATGACAAAAGAACCATATATGTACTTAGATTATGTATGTGATTGAGTTGGCATATGTACATATAACTATGCATATGATATACATGAATACATATTTATCATGAATATTGAACTCTTATGAATATGTATGAATAAATCTTTAAAGTGTGTGATAAGAAAGGTGAAGAGAATGATGTGTGGGCATATACTATGAAAGGCAACAACAACAACAACAACATAGCCTCAGTCCCAAATTAATTGGGTCGGCTACATAGATCAAACTTTTCCATTGTGCTAGATTTAGTGCAATTGATGGTGAGCTTTCCAAACCATTCAAATCCCTCCTAATTAATGTGTCCCAAGTTAACTTTGGTCTCCCCCTAGCTCATCGAATGTCTTCAGTTTCTATTGAGTCAAGTTTACTAGTGGGGGCATTTATAGGCCGTCTTTGCAGATGACCAAACCACCTGGACCGCCCATATACTATGAAAGAAAAAGTGCCCAAAATTAATTGAGGTTAGAATTGATAGATACTAATTCGAAAAGATTAGGATATAATTGATAAATTTCAAACGCTATCATATAACTGATACAACTTGTAAAGTTTAGGATATTTTTTTATCATTAGACCAATAATAAATAAAGCCATTGGGAGCAATCAACAACAATAACTGGGTACGGCTTATGACTAGTACCTGGTTTGAAAAATCGACAAAATTCTCCGAACTTCCCTGAATTATGTCGATTTTCAAAATAGGGGAAATGAAACTCATGTGTGAAAACAAATGTCAAAATTGCCCAAAAGAATTCGACATAATTCGGGGAAGTTCGACTAAACAGTGGCAAAAGCCACAAAACTGCAAAACTTCCATGACTACATGGAAGTTTCGGGAAAGTTTCAAAGAGATCTTGCGGAGTGTACCGAAACCAATCCAACATGAAACCATAATACCTCAAAAGGGAAGTAATTATTGAATTGCACGTTACATTGCGAAATAGTTATATGTAATTGCAAATTACATGTTGTATTAAAAAATAACTACTTTAAGCAATTGTAATGTGACTCTAATGCATTACAATTCCATGGACTTCCATACACAACAACAACGACATAGCCTCAATTCCATGGACGTCCATACACTAGCAAATTTTTACACAACTTCCCCTCATCGAATTATACTTCCCCAAATTATCTCCAAGTTTTAAGTGGGCGAACTGCAAAGCTAAGTCGAAGTTTGAACCTTGATTGGTACTACAACACTAACATCTTGTTCCAATCAACTTCAGTCAAATGCACAGGGTAATCTTGGTTCCCATTGTGCCAACACTTCAATATTAATTTCTTCGTAAAATTCCTTTTCAAAAATCTATGGTGTTCGCTTCAGAAAATAGAAACCATGATTAACCCGTGTAAACTTATTTCAAAACAACGCTTAAAAGGTCAGCAGAAAATGAAGACCTTTTCAGTGTAAAAGGAATTAATCCAAGCTTAAGGTGAAATGCTTGTCTGAGCCTTCTCAATCATATGCTAAATCAAAAGCTATAGAGCATCCAAATAGAAATCTCAGAATTTTATTCTATCAAGTTCAAATCCCAAAAACCTTTAGAAAAGCTATAGTTCTCTCCCACATCAAACCCTCCCAATAATGCATTATTTATAGACAGAGTAACAAGTTGCAAAAAGTACAGGGCACTCTAGCATACCTCCAGGTTGACACCGAGTCGCATGTATGTCGGGTCTGAACTGACCAAAAATGTTTCGCACAGTTTTATTGCCTTATGTAAATCACGTAAGTGGCCCCATTTTGGCTGCCTTATAAACCCTGAAAGAACTTTTTTGTCAGGAAAGATGATGAAGAGAGATGACAAATAAGCTCAATACAATCTACAATGAAATCAATAGTTCAATCCTTCATTTAATGATAATGAAGTACAATACAAATTATCATTTGCCAAAACATCGAAGTAACAAAAGGAATGCTAACAAGAAAATAAGCAAATTCGGAACTAGATAAAATCCTTAACTGATTGGATTAGAGCTTCACCATGTACTACATACCCTAAGGACTCCACCACAGTAAATCAAGCCTCAATCTAAAGTGGTTGTGTTCAATAACAGTATGTGTACTTATAATCACAAAACTATATCCACAAACTGATGATTTAGTTAAGTGGGTGAAATAAAAAGTTCCACACCTATGAGGTGGAACAACAACAACGACAAAATAGTCTCGGTCCCAACAACACCTGTGAGGTGGAAAGAGAAAGAAAATACAGACCTTGGAAAATGCCCACTTTTACCAAACCTGACCCATATCACCTCTATATAGCCTAGAGAAAAGATGAATTTACATTTTCAATCACTCTTTATCTCCTTCATCAAAGAATCTTGGAGTTTGGGGATTCTAGTTGTACAGATCTCTAGGTGGAGACTGAACAGTGGATATAAGTATTAAGTTGATGATAATATGGTTCATGCGTCTTGCTCCATTTAGTATCAATCAGAGTGTGAAGTATGAAAACGCTTATCAAGTCTTTGGGCTCGTGAGAGATCAACATGTCATGAAGGAAACTAGGCCAATTTACTTAACTTTCTTCAAAAAATAATCTAAAAATTTAAATGCATTTAATTCCTAGATTATGCTAATTTGAGATGCATTGAATAGGAGTCAAAGGATTTGGAAAGTGCACCATCAATTGCACTAAATCAAGCACAATGGAAGGGTTTGATCCAAGTAGCCGACCCCAACTAATTTGAGATTGTTGTTGTCGTTGTTTGTGATTCCCAAATATGCTTTGACTGAATAGTCAACTCACGTTTGGTTGTATCGTTGAACAATATTAAAGCTCACCAATCAAATGTATTAACAAATATAGTGGTCAAATGACCATAGAGCATTAGCTTCTACCTCTATTTTCTTTATTTGAAGGGCTTCACATCTAGATAGCAAGGCTCAATAACAAGGATCGTGCTTCTGCTCTCCAAGGATATTGTTGTTTGTTCCTTCATGAGCTTGATTTAGTGATAGTTTCGTGTGATCAAAATTTGGGTTGGGGCAACAACAAATCCATATTGTGGTTATGATAAATTCATAGTGGAGCTACATAGAAATTAATGGAGGAAAATTTGTGCCTCATTGAGTAGATAAAAATCAATCAATTCTTTCACCATATAATAACTGTCTTTTTAAAAACATTAACCAGGGTCCTCTAGATGGAAGAACATAAAATAATCAATAATAAAACATTTAGGAAATGAAAATTATGGTATGGGAAATATACAAAAATATTTGTACCATATTCATCAATTGGGGCATCGTAATCGTAGCTCGTTGCAATCAAAGGACCTCCAGCTGTACGCCCAAAATTAGTTCCCCCAAAATACTGCAATAACTCGCCAGTTTATATACATTAATTAAATGATCCAGAATACCATAGCACAAACAAGTAATATTTAGGAAGCAGAATCAGTTCTAACTTCTGAGCTCACCATATAATAGTTTTGAAAGGTTCCGCCTGTTTCAAAAAAGCGAGCAACAGAAAAGGCAAGGTCCTCCACTGGACGGTATGGAATTGGGTTACCGAATGCCAGGAACCTGCAGGATAAAAACATTTCAAAGCCTTAAAAGTTCTCTTATTAACTAAATATTAATATCATTTTACTTTGCTTGCAACTCCCACAAATAATTAAATAAAAACAATCGAATTTATTACCACCCACTATAGCCTTCTGTCCATATCTTGGGTTTGGAAGGAGAATTTGGTGCAAACTGATCACAATAGAAACCATTGCATGTATTTATCTGTAATGTGATTTAAAAAAAATTCAAAAAAAAAAAATGTAATTATATTAGGCCAAGGCAATTGAAGCATGCTGACACCAAGATTCATGCAAGAAAACGAAAAAAAAAATTTTTATACTACATAAGGAGTGCTATGGGCCTTATGGCCAAAAATAAGTACACCAAAGTCCCCAATTGAAAAGCAATCCATGTATTTTCCAAATAGCACAATCATCTCAAGAGAGTTGAAGACCAGCAACAATTAAATCGTTATCATCATTTAAATATACATACAATGATACAATAACATAACATCCCTGCAAGTATTTCCAAGAATAAAAAATTCAACTTCACCCATATAAGTTTCTCCAATTTATTTGAACAAAAATTCAATACAAAGTACAGAACTTCTGTAAAATTTGGCCCCTTAAAGAAGCTGCAGTCTGGATAAAGTTTTGCTAGATATTAAAATAGTTTGCAAATGTTTAAAGATACATCAAACTAAGTGCAAGATTATGCACTCGCTTTGGTGACACTAGAAATGCTTAATGTATATTGCTTGTGTAATGAGTTATCCTCTCGTAGCTTTGACATGGATTGAGTTCGTAATATCTGCTAAGCAAATGATCACTTACAACAGGATCAGGAGCATCTTCTTGCGAGCACATTACCCAAGGAACGGATGTATTAAGAAGAACAGCAGTTTCTGCAGCCCATTTCGCATATAAAGCCCCATTAACCCCATAAGCCCCTTCGACATTACCATATTCATTCTCCACCTATTTTAGAGCATAAATAATTAGAATTCATCAGATAGCCAACACTTACAAAGTATCATCTCAGGTTCTTGATAATGGTAGTTTCTGAAACATAAAAGAATATTATAACTCTATATGCAGTTAAAAGCATATCAGATTGTTTAATCTGTGAAGTGAAAGAAGAAAAGATGTAAGAAGAAGAATGGCCAATGGAATGATATGCGGTTGCTTCAACGAAATGGGACTTTCTCACAGATAATGTTGTAAGGAAACTTTAGGAACATCATCCGTACAATTAAAACTAAAAAGGATTTTATTCAACATATCAATAATCTAGTAAAGAAAGGATATGTATCCAGAAATTGTATATCAATGAAAAACATATAACCTTTAAAAGAGCAAACTGAGTTTGGTACCCTTCAATTTAAAGATGCAACATCACAGCTTGACCATAAAAATAACTACCTGAGCAAGAATAATAGGCCCTCCTTGTGATGCAAAGAGTTTTTCTTCCTTCATCATGTTGACAATTTTCATGAGAAAACGTTTCATTTCTATCTGTATCAACACACGAAGGTTATACACCATGAGAAAAAAGATGGAGGAATCTTTACAAGCCGAACAAAAGATCTATTCAAAACTTAACAGTCTGAAGAGAAACATCAATTTTTTTTGGGGATGAGTGTTAAACTTGATCGCAACACTACCACCTTTAAGATGAATAAGTACCTGAAAAGGGGCATTTGAAGTTCGAAACTGGATCTCCGGGATAAAGTGTAACCACATAGGGAATCCCCTGAAACAAGTAAAAATGAAAGTAAAAGACATTTTAGGACCATCAATTCTCATCTCATGAAAGAATCATGCTTTTGTGGTTTAATTTTTAGGGGGACTAAAATATATATATATATATAAAATTCTACAATGGAGCCCAAACATATACCTATGTCATGGGAACCCCTCAAAATGTGTTGTGCATTAAACGTTTTGTGCATTTATGACTCATAGATTAATGTGTTGGATTAGAATCCAATGGGTGTAAATGAGGTTCCCATGATATGGGTATGTTTGTGGTATATATATATATATATTGTATAGGCGAGATCTTGATTATAACTCGCATTTTTGGGGAATTTCCAGTTTTGATTTGTACATACTACACAATTTATAGTGATTAATGCAACTTACTTTCTCCAAAAGAAATTCTCATCTCATGAAAAGCGGATACATGGACTAACTAGTCCAGAGCTTCAATAGTCATCATTAATTCATTGTGCAAAACATAAAATGTCAACGTCACTTAAATATCTCGGAAACATTTGGCTAGGATCAGATATTGTGTTTTTATGTGCAAAGAAAATTAAGCAAAAACAAGTTAACTACTCCACTTCGACCCTCATACTAAGAAAGATTGCATAAGTAATTCTTCGATAAAGCAAAAAAGCTATCACAATTACAACTAAATAAGTAAATATACATGCAACACAAAACAATCTAAGTAGTCAATCTTGTTGAAAATCACAAAACAAGTTGTGAAATGGAGTAATATGAGAGAACAAACCCATAGTTCCATTCAGCACAAACATATGGACCAATCCTCAAGTGGACAAAAAGCCTTGCTTCGTGTACCGTCTTCACAAACCTCACCAGATCAAACCTGCCTTCGAAGTAGTACTGAAAGCATTTTCAAACCAAATATGATCAACTATATAAGTCTAGACCCATAAGTAGTAGTACAACTGAGTCTCTAATGAAATTCGTCAAAAATGAGCGCAATTTAATGTTTACATCTTTACCTCTCCTCTTACAGGCTCATGGTAGTTCCAAAAAACGTAAGTCTCGATCACGTCCAATCCCCCCTCCTTAGACTTCCGAATAAGCTCCGGCCAGACCTACACACATTCTTTCACGTCGCTAGTCAAGCCACAACATTGATTAGCACAAAACAATAATCACGAACTCCACAACAATTATCTCACTTCGGGTGTGCTCCGTGGATAATGGATAGACCCCGAAAACAGAACTCGCCGCTGACCGTTAATAACCAGAGCCCTATGATCATAAGTAACCGTCGTCGCAACCCCATTTCTGCATAAACTCCCCTCAAACACCAAACAAACAACAATTAACATCAAAATCAAAGAACCCATCCTTCCCAAAAAAACCCTAAAACCAAAACCCTAAACCCCCCAAAAAAAAAAAACCCTAAAACCAAAACCCTAGTTAGATCTCCAACGAAATAACGACTACTGCATTGCGAGAAGCAAGAGATCGACCAATTCGGTCCATATTTCGAAACAAACGATTAAAACCCTAATCGCAAAGCGACAGTCTCGAATCGAAGTCATTGTGGCGGTTTTGTTTGATAGTTCGTCGTGAATTGAAGAGCGGATTCGTTAAAAACAACAAACGAACTTACAATTGGAGAGTCTGGAGTCGGTGATTTCGAGAGCGGAAGCGGAGAGATCGATGAGTAGAGAGAGAGAGAGAGGAGCTCTTAAAAAAGGCGCGGTTTTTGAATTGGAGATTTAAAATATGACCTAGTTCCCGCACCAACCCACATACATCCGTGGAGGAAGATGGAATGCATCTACGGGTGGCAAAAGTTGTCTTTGTCCGATTTTGTAATGGGTCTGAGCAATATTTTTGTAACAAACATACGGGTCTTTGTGTCCGTTTAAAAATACGGTAGGACAAAAATTTCAAAAAAATAGAGATACGTACCACAAACTTCATCTTAAATAGCCTTTTATTTAGTCCAGGCAAGCGTTGCCAATAACTTCAGATTCACGCCGAGTCGCACCCGTAATTGGGGAAGTCATCAAATGATTCCAAAATCAAAAGGACCAACTCGAGATTACTGATTAAGGGACTAAAGTAATAAGCGCGTAATGTAATATCATTTTTTTAAATGAAGAAACTGATTTAAAATCTCTAGTATCTAAATACGCTTTTAACTTTTTAAGCCTTTTGAAATTAAAAAATTGTGATGTTATGTATTTATTTTTTGGTAATTGAATGTTATTGTGACTTGTAGACTTGTAGTTGAGGTTTTTTAAAAAATAATTGATAAATAAAATATTTAATCATATTTAAAAATAAAAATCGGACAAACGGGAGCCGTATGTTTTACAAAAATACGAGTCTAACAAAAAAAAATGTCCGAACGGGTCCTGACACTAAATTTAATTATTATAAGAAAGGGGTGTCCGATCCCTTTTTTTTTGTCAGACCTAACTGCAAAAATAAATTAATCTTCGCAAATACAATTACTAGATCTGCACTCTATTATATAGATGAATAAAATGTAAAAAGATGTGATTAAAACCCTCACTGATCGAAAAAAAAAATGATCCGCGGTTGTTCAAGATAAAAATTACGAAAGAGAATCAAGAGAAAAGTTAAGTTTGTAATAAATAAGTATTTGATAATACAAGTTTTGGTTGTTTGACCAAAAAAATAAAAGAAAAAATGTTTGTGGGCTTTTTGTAAATGGGCTTCGATTGGAGTATTTTCCTTTTTACGAGGGAAGTCCAAACCTCGAATTCCCTAATTCGCGCGAATTCTATCTTTAGAACTCGAAATTCGAAACCCTAATTTGGCAATTCGTAGCTGAGATTTCGAATCTACAACAACAATTTCCAAGCGACGCTTCGATTTCTCGTCTGAGATGTTGATTTCTTCCACTCTAGAGCGATTTCGAATCACAGCGAAGGAGATTCTTCGATCAATTTGGGGGTTCGAAGCGACAAACAACTGCAAATGCCACTGCCAAGTATGATCTCAGCCTCATCTTTCATCTGTGATTTTGATGTTCAGAATGAATTTTGGGTAGCTAGGGTTTTCTTGTTTTCGTTGTTTTTTTGTGAAAAGATTTGATCTTGAGAGATTTTAGGCTGGATTTGTTGTTGAGTGGATGAGTAAGAGATTCAATAGTGAAATGGAGAATACCCAATTGGGGTTGAATCATTTGATTTAGAAAAGTTGGTATCTTGGAACATGAATGTGTTTTTTATGGGATGTCAATGAAACTGCGAAGTGGGTTTGATGAGAAATTGAGTAGGAAGTGAGTTAGGGTATTGGTTCATGATGGAGAGAACAGTTAGGGATGGAAATGCGTGCAAGCGCTCGTCGAGGAGGGTTTCGGGAGTCCGAAACTATAATGAGAATTTGATGGATGAGCTGATAGAGAAGCATTTGGGTAGTTCTCCTAGGAAGCGAAATAGGACAGTTAAAGACTTGGAGAAAGAGACCGAAAAGGAGGCCATGATCGCGCTCTCTCTTGGGTTTCCGATAGACGAGTTATTGGACGAAGAGGTTAGATTTGGGGTTGTGAGTGAGTTGGGTGGGAAAGAGCAAAATGACTACATTGTGGTGAGGAATCATGTTCTTGCAAAATGGAGGGACAATGTGAGGACATGGCTTTCGAAAGATCATATAAAAGAAACTGTTAGCAGCGAGTATGAAAATCTGATTAGTTCGGCTTATGATTTTCTTTCTGATCATGGTTACATTAATTTTGGTGTTTCGCCTTCAATCAAGTCTCAAATTCCAGAGGCAACCGAAGGGTCTGTGATAGTTGTTGGTGCTGGACTTGCCGGATTAGCTGCAGCCAGGCAGCTTTTGTCTTTTGGTTTCAAGGTTATTGTCCTTGAAGGTAGAAAGCGGCCTGGTGGGAGAGTTTATACTCAAAAAATGAATATGAATGGCAAGTTTACAGCTGCTGATCTCGGTGGCAGTGTTATTACTGGCTGTCACGCCAACCCTCTTGGCGTTTTGGCTAGGCAGCTATCGATACCCCTTCACAAGGTTAGAGATGAATGCCCGTTGTACCAGCCAGATGGATCACTTGTCGACAAGGATTTGGATTCAACAGTGGAGTTAGTCTTTAATAAGTTACTAGATAGGACGACGGAACTGAGAAAAGAAATGAGGGAGTCTGCAAATGATATATCTCTGGGTTTGGCAATGGAGACGATCAGACGGTTTTATGGTGTGGCTCAAACTAGAGAAGAAAAGCAACTTCTCGATTGGCATCTTGCTAACTTGGAGTATGCGAATGCTGGGTGTCTTTCGGATCTTTCAGTTGCATATTGGGATCAGGATGATCCTTATGAAATGGGTGGCGACCATTGTTTTCTTGCAGGAGGCAACTGGAGACTGATAAAAGCAATGTGTGAGGACATCCCCATATTTTATGGGAAGACTGTTGACACTATTAGATATGGAGATGGAGGTGTAGAAGCAATTTCCGGGAATCAAGTGTTTCGAGCTGATATGGTACTTTGTACGGTAGCTCTTGGAGTCCTCAAGAACAAGTCCATCAGATTCGAACCTGAACTTCCTAAAAGAAAACTTGATGCTATTGAAAGATTGGGTTTTGGTTTGTTGAATAAGGTTGCCATGGTTTTTCCTTATGTGTTTTGGGGGGAAAACTTAGATACGTTTGGTTGTCTCAACAGCGGTACCCATAAGCGTGGGGAGTTCTTTCTATTTTACAGCTACCATACAGTTTCTGGAGCTCCTGTACTCATTGCTCTTGTTGCTGGAGAAGCTGCGCGAACATTTGAATCCGCGGATCCAGCCGTAATTCTTCATAGCGTTCTCCACATCCTCAGAGGTACTACATCTCTTTAGATGACAGGTGAAAAATACTAATTCTCTTATCAATATTTTGTCGATTTCATGAAAAAGACTTACCTTATTTCATCTTCCTTGCCCTCATATTTGGTTAATTGTACAGGTATATTTGGTCCTAAGGGTGTAGATGTGCCTGATCCCATACAGTCAATATGCACAAGATGGGGGAGTGACCCCCTTTGCTATGGTTCATACTCCCATGTTAGAGTCGGGTCATCCGGTAATGATTATGATACTCTTGCGGAAAGCGTGGGGAGCCGATTATTCTTTGCGGGTGAGGCTACAAACCGGCGTTATCCAGCCACCATGCATGGTGCTTTCTTGAGTGGATTGCGGGAAGCGTCGTGCATTCTCCAAACAGCTAGGAGCCTGCAAAATGAGCACAGGACGTCCATTCAAAAGAACATAGGATCTTGCAATGATCTTCTCGCAGATCTCTTTCGGAAGCCTGATTTGGCATTTGGAAATTTCTCAGTTATTTTTGATACAAGCAAGGAAGAATACCAATCAATATGCATCATGAGAGTTTCTTTTGGTAAATTCTGGAGAAAGCTTGGCAGTGATTACAACTCTGGACATGTAGAGAGACACCATGAAGAGTTCTCAAAACTACCACTTCTGTTGTACACTATAATATCTCAAGAGAATGTGCATGAATTACAGCAGGTGAATGGAGGAGATGCCACTAAATTGTCCTTTTTGTACAGAAATTTAGGCTTGAGACTAACTGGTCCTGGTGGCTTAGGAAGCTTGGGTAGTTCCTTGACAGTTAGTATTGCTAATGCAAGAAAATGCCGCCGCAGACCCCGGTTGTCTGCGGGAAAGCTGTAAGCTGGAATGAACATGCCACTTTACCATAGCGTCTGCGATACTTCGATTGGGAGCATGAATTTTTCAAATGTAAATACCCATTTGTTCAAATGTACACACATTTGGGGAAAGATAAATCCAGAAACTTTTTGTGCTTTCTTCTCCTTATCTGAGCCTTTTGTACAATCTCAATTTAGAGAGGGAAATGTCATCTCCTTATATTTTTGTTGTCTCCATGAATATCATTTTTAGATTTTGTATGTAAACTCCAATTTCAAATTTTATTGACATCTTTTTGTAGTTGATGACTCCTTATTGATGCTCATTGCATACACTCATCTTCTGAAATTTGAGTCTACTAATTTTGTTGCTTAATTAGAATGTCATCAGCTTTGTGAAGAATGTGTTGTTTAACATTTTGATGGATAGTGAATAACTATACCAATTTCATATCTTCTATTTCAAAGAATGCTCAATTTATTGATAAAATACCTTTATTTCTTTTAGGCCTGAGGCATTTCATATGACAGCCTTAAAAGATGAATGTTTATGCATGTTGCATGAATGAAGTGCTTAGCTACTTCAAGTCCAGTCTTAAACTTAAAACTGCTCATGACATGTAGGAAGAAGAAGAAGGTATAGCACCATTTACAGTCAATTCAATTAAAAACAACACTTTTCATTAGCTCTCTTTAGATGGAATTCAAGTTGACATCAGAGATAGTAAAAGACTAAAGTAAAATGGATGGGAAGCCCCAAAGGGCACAAAAATGGGAATTAATCACCAATTGGAGACAAAAAAAGGGATATTACCCAGCTCAGTAAGGGGCTTGGCAATCTAATTTTCTGCATTTTTTGTGAAGTCACTGCAAGTCTGGCAGTTGCAGTCTGAAAATCGGCAGGTATCGCAGCCAAAGCATACGCAAGAGATGCAACCGTTACAAGTTTGTGAACGAGAGCAACCTCTATACACTTTACGACTTGCGCGCTCTTCTACAGCATCACAAGTAATTCTGCACAACATAGAATTTCAACTTCATTAGTATTTGATCAAGGAAGGGACATGAATAGCCAAGAGTGCACCAAATACGTAAAGGATACATGAGCATGATAGTTATATGCTAAAACTAAGAATTTCTTAAAAGAACTGTAAATATTAGTTGTGTGAACTAGTAAAAACCAATTCAGATGAGTATACTCTTGTCCTACTAGATAAATTTTGGGTAAGACAACTCCAGATAGTTGTGATAAAATGCCAGTGCTTGCAATGAAAACTAGAAATCTTTATATAGAGCTTAAGAGAATTTAACATACTATGTGTATGGCTAATACTCGCCCACGACTTAAAGGGGTCATGAAACACTTTATAATATGCTTATACAATCTGAATCATCCCTTTCATGCTCAGTGAGTTTCTAACAAATCCAACAGAAAATAGGTCTGGAAAGATGATGGCCACGCAATGAATTCTTCATAAATGAAATTCATCTTAAGTTGTTGATTTAAAGTTTTAACCAAATAGGATAGATCCGTTTCTATTTGAGAGGAACAAAATTTTGGAAACCAGAATGGAAATTCATGGAGGGGAAGAAATTACGAGACTTTTGCAGTGATGGATAGATAACATCATTCAGAGAAGTAATAGCAACGAAAAAGTCTAGAAAAATTCAAGAGTGCCAAGCAGCATTAGTTCTCCAATGCTTTTGGGATTTTTCGATTGGATGGAGCAAAATCAGATTAAAAATAATTATATATCATGATAAAGCAAGTTACTTCAGCAAATTTGAGTTTTCCCCATTAATTTCTAGTTAAAAAAGGGTAAGCGTTCAGATACGCCACAAATTAAAAAAAAATCCAAAGAAATTTTATGGCAATCTAAAAATTGAAATGCAATCAACAAAAACAAACTTACTTGTCATATGGCAATTTAGCACATTCCCAGGTAGCATCAGCAAATGCATCATGATATATTCTGCATTCTTCCTTGGACCTGAGACGGAACCTTCTCTCCTTATTACATCTTCTACATCGAACAAACTCATCACGATGAAAGGGACGGCCATTATGGTGTTTATGTGATCCATTTGCATTCTTTGAGGCTTGGTTGTGATATTTAAGCAAAACTGTCTTTGAAAGTGGAACCTTTTCCCCTTGGTCAATGATCCAAATGTTGCTCTTCCATTTCCTGGCAGTCTCTCTTCCAGAATGTTTCTCAAAAGCCGCTGGGGTCAGCTTATCTGTTCACGGTCCATAAGATGCATAGATACAACATCATAATGTGATTCCAAATGCATAAAAATGTAAAAATTCGTATATGCCACTAAACATTTCTAAGAGAAGAAGAATACATAAAGACAAAAAAAAAAAAAATGCATTATTGATTAACCGAATATTAGATAGATAAATGTATCTTATCTCTTCAATATTCGACATTTGTTAATTTTCTACCTTATTGAATTCCAATCAAGGCCACAATTATCAACACGCCTCATGCAAGTTCATTTTTTATTATCAATTCTTTATATCTATAGAATTTTCTGATACTTAAATTGCTAAGCTTTCAAGTGAAATTGAATTTTCATGCCATGATAGTAAGACCAATGACCTCAACAACAACAACAACATAGCCTCAGTCCCAAATTAACTGGGGTCGGCTACATGGATCAAACTTTTCCATTGTGCTCGATTAAGTGCAATTGATGGTGAGCTTTGCAAACTATTCAAATCCCTCCTAATGAATGCATCCCATGTTAACTTTGGTATGCCCCTACCTCGTCGAATTTCTACAGTTTCTATTGAGTCAAGTTTTCTAGTTGGAGGCATTTGTAGGCCGTCTTTGCAGGTGACCAAACCATCGCAACCGCCCTTCCCTAATCTTTGTATCAATTGGTGCTACTCCTACTTGTCTTTGAATTTCTATATTTCTTATTCTATCTTTACGAGTTTTACCACACATCCACCTAAGCATCCTCATTTCTGCTACGTTTATTTTATGTAATTGTTGTTGCTTAACCGCCCAACATTCACTTCCATAGAGCATAGCTAGCCTAATTGCGGTCCTATAAAATTTTCCTTTAAAGAAAAATTTATGTGATCCATTAATTACTTTAATAATGATTTGTACCCTAATTCCCAATGATAATAAATATAAAACCACAATGTGAAAGAGAAGTTATGAAACAACAAATTGAAAAAGAGATGCATTGCAAGCTCTCCACCATCAGCTTCCTCATCCTTGGAAAACCAAGAAAACATTGAGAGAGACATATCATTCAAAAAATATCAAGAACTCAACTTAACACACGCCGCATAAATCTATTGCCAAAGTCCATCAATAGTTTTAATACCATTAACAGTCCAGCCGCTCGGTCAAACATAGTGAAAAGGGAAACAATCACCAATGGCAACTGAAGAATTTGTGTTCTAATTAAACTTCAACATTCACATGCAAGGAGCCATTTCTAGCTGATATTCAGGCTCATTGAAGAAACAAGGGAACACTGTTAAAAACTTGAAACAAGAAATATTGCAGAAGTTATGTGTAAAGATATCTGGGCATGCTCTCGTAAAAGATTAAAACGTAATGAAGAAAAAAAGGAATAGGAAAACAAAATTACAATTAGAATTTCGTTGCCTCTTTACATGAGGTCCAGGGTTCAAGTCTCCATGGGTGCAAGTGCGAGGAGTAAAAGTTGGTTTCTTATCAAAAAAAAAAAAAAAAAGAACTTAGTTGGCTCTATGTCCGAAAATACCATAAGAAATTTGAAACACTGAGAAAACACATTCTCATAGTCTTCCCAGGCTTCTCAAAATTTGAAGCAGAATTAAATATAAGCAACAAACAGTTTTTTGGTTCTGAACCAAACACAGACTTAGTTCAGAAATGATGTTAGGCTCCACCATGAGAGTGACAGACAGCCATTGCTGAGGTGCCTCAAAAAGATTCACATTGGCTCTTCAGTCCATGCACAACATGTATTACTCAAGCTGCCTAAAACAGTTCCTCTCAGAGAATAAAAAAAGAGAAAAAAACATATTAAATGTAAGCTTAACTAACTATCCAAAGAGTTCTCTTATTTGAGGGTGATTGCCGACCTCACAGAGGTGGGAGCATGCCTTTTCCACAGCGCTACAGGCGTGGTTGGCAACTATCCAAAGAGTTCAAACACTCCACTCCAATCATTCACTGAAAACACAACAATAATCCATTGCACGCCTTATGAACCACTCATCATAATCAACATATGAGGTTGAAGAAAACCATGATTCAAACACAAAACATAGTCTTAAAAATGACTTCATGTTGTTATCAAACAAGTACTGAACCTCAAACCTCTCACTGAGACAAATCTACATACACTACGTGTGAAACTACACAAAACTTCAACAACTCAATGAGAGCTTTGAAACACTATATTTTTTTTTTGATATCCGTGGTATCAAGCGAGACTATTCCCACGAGGCCCAGCTGGCGCAATCGGCCTGTGACTACGCCAGTGACCTGGACAATCTTGACGCAACAAGGAATCAAACCTGGGACCATGCGGGTAGCTTTGAAACACAATATCAATGAAACAGAACAAAAGACTGACCTTCTTGACAACCAGGAGTGCACTCACAGCAGATCTCGAGATCACCATTAATGAAAACCCTAAGCTTCCCAACAGCATCACCATACCTATGACTAGTACAACCACATGTAACCTCAACAAAATCACCTCCTCTCTTCAACCCACTAATCTCTCTCACCTCCTCATCACTGAACAACCCCATCTTCATCACATCGTCATCACCATCATCACCAACAACAACAACAACGTTTTTGTTGCTGTTCTTCTTCTCATCCATCACTGCAAGTCTATACGTACACACAAAAAGCTCTCTTTTTTCACACTACCCAGATTGAGAAAACCACAGAGAACACGCAATGCCTTGAAAGGGTAGTGGGATGTGCCTTATATAGAGCGAAAGCCCACAAGACCCATCACACAAAATGCATGACTTGAGATGAAAATATATGAGCAAAAAAGAGATTTTGAAAGACACCCATTACAGGAAATCGATCGATATGACTGGGCGCGCATCTCGGAGGATTTCAGGGTGAGATCTGTTTGAGATCGATGTCTTCGGAAAGCTCATCATCACTCATCAGCGTTTGGAACTCTAAAAAGGGGGTCTTGCTGGGCTCTATTTGCATGACATGATATGAAGCATACATCAAGTTTGGTTTTGAAGGCCAAAAGGACCTGTACTCTCTTAGTTTATAAACAAAAATCTCAACTATTCATCCAAATTTGCTTGGCTTATATGGTACGGTTCCTCTGTTTTAGTGTAACACCACAAAGCTTTCATTGTTTTTGGGCCACCATTTTTTAATTTTTATTTTTTATATCCGCGACTATCTCCTTAACTTATCTTAGGGGCGTGGACAATCTTGACGTAATAAAGAATCGAAATTGGAACCGTACGTCTAACAGATACAATATCAAGTTCGCCCTTAAAGTTGAGCCAACTCATCTGAGTTATTTTGAGCCAATATTTCATCACAGTCATACCTTTCAATCCTAATCAACAAAAAAAGGAAAAATCACTCGCTGGCTATTTTTAAACCCACTGGGTTATGGCCAATTCGGGCTCGAGTATAGGTTGGCTCACAAAAAAGTAAAACTCTCTTGGCAAAGTGGCTCAATTCGCACAATTTAGAAGCAAGACCTTAATTAAGGGACCTAAGTGTTGTGTCACTCGAATCAACTTTCTGTTGGTAAAAAGTTGGTCTTTACCATTTTAGGTTCCATTGATTTTTCTTGAGTTATAGATGGAGCGCTCGACTAATCGTATGGGATGATGAGTTGAATTGACCAAAGTAATACAAGGTTGAAAAATGTTCGTACATTCATGGTTAACGAAATTAAAAAAAAAAAAAAATGATCTTTTTTCATTATTATTGTTAGGGTATCCGGATTGCCTTGCCCTGACTAATCTAAGACTCAAGAAGGGAATAACCACAAGGGCGGCAACCTCTGGTCAAGAGTTTTAAAGTTTTTCATTCCCAAAGCTCGAATTCGAGACCTTTGGTTAAAGGAAGAGGGACCCGTGTCATCCCACCACAACCCACTTGGTTAAAAAAAAAAAAAAAAAATTGGTCTTTGAATGCACACAAATTTGAATTGTTGGAAATCATTATCAGAGTGCTGTGAGCTCCAATTGCTGCCTTGTTTTATCAAAACATTGATGGGTCATTGGTACTAATGGGTTCTATGAAAGAACTGTCACACAGCACTGAACATATTGCCGTATATACATCAATGGCCAAGATTGAGAGAAAAAAAAAAAAAACCAATTTTGGAGGCTTGAGAGTGGCTTTTTCTGAACATACAAATCACAACATGTACATCAATGTTTGTTTTGTTGGGTAAACTAATTGCTTTTACATGTCATTGAACACTCCTCATCTTAGCCACCACTAAAATGTCTCTCTTTGAACCAGCACATCGCTGAAGGGCCAGATAGCATTGTCTTCAATGGCAACATCTTATTCTTATTTCTTGAACTCATCAAAAACTTCACTTTTTACAGCTTGTTTGCTTGGTGAATTGTGAGAGTAAAATTGAAGTGTGAGTAATAGGCTAGCTGTTAATTTGGCTATAAAGAATCTTCAAAGTGGCAGGTTCAGAGTGCATGTTGAAACTCACTGTAAAGCAAGATCCTTTTTGTCTGTTTTTGAAGGACCCACTTTGATAAGATAAATATAGTTCAACAACTATATATGTGGACATGTTCATGTAACATGCAAGGGACCCGATAAAAATATAATTACAAGTAATCCATCCCAATGAGCTAGAATTGGAGTCCTATATGCATTTAATTTGTTTAATTTGTATGCCCATTTTTAGTATTATATGGACTGCATTTGGTTTGTCAAACTAATTCCACTACTAGCTAGGCACGTTATGTTCTAATTCTTGTACCCACTAGGTGATTAGTATATAATAATGGACTTGAGGAGATTATCTTTTAAAATTGGTATTCGCTTAGCACTGCTCGACCCCTTATTAGAGATGGCGCTTCATTTCATATCGCTTTGCGTGATCCAACCTCCATTCTTAAAATTTGAAATCGACATCTTACTTAAGGTAACGTAATCCATCATTATCACTTACACAAATTAATTGATAAATTGCGACGTTTTAATGAATTTTTTTTTTACTTTCTTTATTAGATTTAACCAAGGGAAGGATTAAATTGTAGCTATTTCCTAAGATAGAGTTAATTTTCTCCATTAAGTTTTACAATTTTCTAATCGGAACCTTTTGAGCCCTCGAACCTTAATATTTAAAGGTTGAATGTCTAACTTAAAAAAAAAAAAACAAATAGAGACTAATTTTATTTCGTATTGTCAACTAATTAATTAATTTTCGAGAAAGCGTGGTTGCATAAACCACTCACAACGACCACATATATATAGAATTAATCAAATTTCTCGGCTATTGCATGAGCCGCTAAATTCGTTGATCGATAAATAAAATAAATATCATAGAACTTCAAATTATTTTGAGGAAGAGACACAATCATCAATTATGGAGCCAAAATAAGAAATACTCTCTCCAATATTACTTTTGCATGTTTGCTTGCAGTTAACTTCACATTCACATGCATATTGCTTCCAAGAAAGTCTAGCAATTATAAACATTTCGGTTGGTAGCTAAGATATTAATCTTACCAAGAGTAGTATTGTTATCACTTTTATGGTTCTACTGGGCTCGAGCCCAAACTACACAATGCCCAATGTGTCGATAGAACCTTGGAAGCTAGGAGTTCCGATAAATATATATATACATATATATTGTGAAAATACAAACTTTACATTATATTTTTCACTATATATACATGCATATACATGCATACATAAATTAATTAGTAAGATGTATATGGACTTCATTTTCCTTTAGGTATTAGTACTATCATACTAATTAAACTCACGTCAACACAAACTTTACATTACATTTTCGCTTACCTTTTACATGTCTTAAGATCCAAGAACAGATAGTCAAATGTAATTATATTACATTAGACAACCTATTATTCACTCTCTAGTTGTATTAATATTGTTTGTTTCTTATTAGTGCCGCAAAGTCATCTCTCGCATGCATGCTAGTGTATATATTTCTATATCAGGGAGGCTAAGGTACACTGGGAACAGCTTAACAACGGTGCTTTGCTATGTTTAACCCACTCGACATCAGAATTATTCGACAACTACAAATTCGCTTTTATCCAAACTAACATATTACTCTGAATTCATATTGAGTCGCACGTTATACAAGTGAAAAACTTCCAACATTGACGTTTTATTTTTAAATTCAGAACTGAGTGAGGCGATAACATACTCTCATGCTTCCACTTGGGGGCGTGCTTGAATGCATTATTGTACGACCCATTAACAAACGACGCTGTACTGATTGACAGGTGTCATATCTCCCATCCTTTCAGCTCTGACGATGTGACGTAGCCGCAACTGCGATCACATGTACCCTCGGCGGCACGTCACAGGAACCGCATCCACCTCGGATTCCTTCCACGCGTCCCATTTAAGGTCAACGCTTTGAGGCCCGTAAACAGTTAATTCAAATCAACAGTGGACAATCGTTGATCTCGCTCGTATAAATAATCAGACTCAAAATGAGAATCCGACGGTTCATGTTAGTTTTAGTGAAATACCGAGATTACCCATCATTCGCGCCATTATTAGCGAAATCTTCTGAGGCGCGCGCGCGAACTTGCTAAGATGAGCGTCTTATCGTGCGCCGCCTCTGCTTATCCTGCGCGGCGGAGCTCATTGAGAGGCGCTAGGGCATCATCGGCGAATGCTTGTTCGAGCTCCAGAGTCTCGGCTTACGTTGATGGCCATCGCGGCGTCGATCGTCCGTTCGTTGCAGAGGTAACGTGTTTCGATTCTCCAATCGCGATGGATTAGTTTCATTTCGTGTTGAATTTCTCGTTGGAGATCGATTAAAACTCTTGAAAGCTATCTGTTTGAATCTGAATGTTCACAGCTACACGTAACCCTAATTTGTTCTCAAAACTCGTGACAAATGCGGTGAAATCCTTGTTGTTAAGAGTTAGGGTTTATCAAAAACCTAGATTCTGAGTCGGTCTAATGCCCGTTGGACTCGAGGGCAACAAAAACAACAACGAAAACAAGAAAAACATAGAGTCAATCCCAAATTAGTTGGGGTCTGGTACATGGATCAAACTCTTCCATTGCGCTTGATTTAGTCAATTGAATCTCTCCTTATAAATGCGTTACAAGTTAGCTTCGGTCTACACCTAGACTTGAGGGCGAGTGTTGATAATATTTAGGAATAGTCCCACTCCGACTATTTAAGTAAAGTGTACAATGGGTAATAAGTCTGATTTGGAAATTATACCAACTTGCATTGACGTCTTGGTGTAGTCTCCTCTCCCAAACTTAAGAGTATCTCTAATGGTAAATGTGGATTGCAGGCGTGGGTTGATGCCACGTCTGCAACGTGGAGAAAATGCGGCTTGAATAGACATTGAAGTTCAAAAGTGCTATCCAATGATAAATGCGGATTGCACTTTCTTTTCTATATACTTTGGAGAGAATTGCTGACATGGCTACAAATTGTATTGTCCAGAAGTAGACATTCAAAATGACAATGTCTATCCACGTCAGCTCGACATTTAAAATGCATAGTCCATTAGAGAGGTTTTTTTTTTTTCACTTCTATGTCTATTTACTATTTAGTCATAGGTGGCACACATTGACATTCAATCCACATTCCATTGAAGATGCTCTAAGCCCTGCTCTCACTCTCTCCTAAACTCGGACATGGGCTTTCCAAGATAAAAAAAATCTAAAATACTTTTTATGGTTGTGTACTGATGAAATCCCCTTTTCTTTACGATCTTCATAAATGAATGCATCTTCTTTCCCCGTGTTTGTTTGGTTTAGTATCTTGTTAGTATTGGACATTTAGAGAATTTTCGTCTCGAGCATCTATGGTTGTTTGATTGACCAAAATTACTAGTTGCCTCACCCTTACTCGTGGATCATGGTCCTAGAAGTAAGATATGTATGTATTGGACCATTGGTTGCCCTTATTTGTGTCTGGGAGTACTTTCTGAAGTTTGCTAGTGATCAACTATTCACCATTCAGCAAATTTGATGGTGATTCCAAGATGTCTGCTGCAAGACTGCAAAAAGTCATGAGCTTATGACTATACATATGCTGGCATGATGGTTGCTAGTGCTTAGCAGTATTACAGTCCTTCCTCGTATTTGAAACTTTTGACTGATTATTTTGATTTTCTTCTTGTAAGTGGTTGGCGTAATATTTACTTTACTGTTAAATAATGAATATTTTTTTTTTCCTTTTCTCTGTTGACTATAATTTAGATTTTGCTATCTTTGTTGATCATAATGGGTTCTTCCTTTTGTCTAATCTTCATCTTGTCGCATTCTTGCATTGTAATTCAGGTATCAAAAGCAGTGGATGCTTTGCATTCAGAGTTTAGAGCAGTGGATGATCTGGTGGCTTACAACACCACCCGTGTCCTAAATGCTTTTCAAAATGCAAGGGTTGGATCTCATGTAAGTGAACCTGTTAATTTAAAGTCTAAAACGTTCAATTTCTTTCATATCAATTGGGCTAACAATCCCAAGACAGAGAAGTTTTTATGCCTAGTGAGAAATTCAAGAGAGAGGGCATTTTACACCTGTTAATATTTCGAAGATCTAACAATTCTACATTTGCAGTACTAGTAGCTCATGCAGTTTCCTTATTGTAACTATAAATTTCACATGTGCAATTGTGCATTTGTGGACTCTACTGGTATTTTGTTTTCCTTCAAGAATCCAGCATGGTTTTGGTGATCAGAAGGTTTAAGATGTTTACTATGTGTAGACACACACACGCACACATATATAATTTTACAATGGAGCTCAAATATATACCCATGTTATATAATTGGGTTCTAATGGTGATTGATGTAGTGCATTTAATGCAAAACACATTAAATGCGTAATAAATGTTATATAATTGGGTATATATATATAGGGTACTACTACAATGGGAACCACAAAAATACCCATGCCATGGGAACCATATTTACAACTATTTGATTCTAATCTAACACATTAATCTATGAGTCATAAATGCACAAAATATTTAATGCGCAACACATTTTGAGAGGTTCCCATGGCATGAGTATATATTTGGGCTCCATTGTCGAATTTCCCATATATATATATATATATATATATATTCCTTAACCCTAATCATGGTGAAATTTATTTTCTTCAGCACTTTGCTGGATGCACTGGCTATGGTCATGATGAAGCTGGAGGACGTGAAGCACTTGACAAAGCTTTTGCAGAAATATTTGGGGCAGAGTCGGCTGTAGTTCGTGCACAGGTTTCCATGTTTTCATAATATTCACTGTTTTGTTGGATTGCTTAGAATATCATTTTGATGGTCCTTCATGTCCTATAATTGCAGTTCTTTTCTGGAACCCATGCCATTACATGTGCTTTATTTGCTTTTCTAAGGCCAGGTGATGAGGTGGGGGCGTCAATTTGATACATTTTGTGCTTGCTGGCTTGAGTTTTTTCTGTGCTTATGTTGCATTTCTGATTTCTAATCCTGTGTAGACTGATATAATGTATCAGCTTTTGGCAGTTGCTGGTGCACCTTATGATACTTTAGAGGAAGTAATTGGTATTAGAGACTCTAATGGGCTCGGTTCCCTAAAAGATTTTGGAGTGACATACCGAGAAGTTCCTGTAAGTAAAACATTTCAGTAATTCAATAATTTTATTTCTTTATTGTAATTTTATCTCATTCTTCTTGTCCTTCAGCTTGCATCGGATGGTGGTCTTGACTGGGCTGAAGTTGGTGTAGCTGTTCGACCTCAAACAAAATGTGCCCTCATACAGCGGTCCTGTGGTTATTCATGGCGTAAGAGCTTAAGCGTCAATGAGATAGGGAAGGCAATAAAGATGATTAAGGTAGGTTGCCTGAATGAGTTCTGAAAGTCAATGACGAAGGATTTTACGCATTCAAAAGTCCATTGCATATGCAATAGTTTGTAAGGGATTATATAGGCAAGTAAAATCACGAGGAATGATGATCTGAAAAGTCAATTTTTCTTTATCATAAATATTTGCTGTTGATTCCCATTGGTCATTAAATAGGAACCGACATGATGATAGAAGGAATAGTGGAATACTAATTGATTCAATTGTTGTTTTGCATCTTGGCCTATAAAAAATATTCCCGCTTGAGTTATGATGAGGACTGCTAAATAAAATATTTGTTTCATCAGAGTAACAGTTTATGTAATTTGTATCATAGAAATTATATTATTCCTATTGTTTCATATGTTCTGTCTGAGAAGACCTGAAACCTAATGAGTAATGAGGCTTTTCCATAAATTGGCTTTACTTTGAAGGTCGTATTTTCCTAATTCTTTGAACGCCAAGTATGCTAACCAATGCACACCTGCAGAAGCAGAATCCCAACTGCTTGGTCTTAGTGGATAATTGCTATGGGGAATTTGTGGAAAGCATGGAGCCTCCAATGGTGGTAAGTCAAAGAATACTTGTTATCCTTACATTTATATAGTGACGAAGAACCTAAATGTTGGGCAGGGTGCAGATCTTATTGCTGGTAGCTTGATAAAAAATCCTGGTGGAACTATTGCACCCTGTGGTGGATATGTTGCAGGAAAGGAGAAATGGGTAGCAGCAGCAGCTGCTCGTCTATCTGCACCTGGTCTTGGTGTAGATTGTGGGTCCACTCCTGGTGATATAATGCGTACATTTTTCCAGGGATTGTTTCTTTCTCCCCAAATGGTTGGGGAGGCCATCAAAGTATGTAGTCTTTTTTTTTTTTGGTAGATAAGTACGTTGTCTTTTACATTATGGTGTTCAGTCAATCTTCCTGAACTCAATGGAATTTTCATTTATGTTCTAATTTACCAGGGAAGCTTTCTTATAGCGGAAGTCATGGCATCTAAGGGATACAAGGTGCAGCCACTACCTCGTGCTCCTCGGAACGACACTGTACAGGTTCTCCCTCTTTCCAGTATTTTCTGTTTGTGTAAACCTTTCAAAATTATTATTATTATTTTTATTTTGTATCTATTAAATGACATGCAGGTTAAGTGCTTGAGTGGAGTGAAATTCATTTTTATATCTTATATGATTAAACTAGAGATAGCTCTTGATCACCTTATTGACCAACACATTGTCATTTTGGATGCTCTCTTTCTCTCGCCTAACAAACGCCCACTAACCATGCAAAATTAATTTTCAGGCTGTCCAACTTGGAAGCCGAGAGCTCCTCCTTGCCTTTTGTGAAGCTGTACAAAGAAGTTGCCCAGTGGGTTCCTTTATCAAACCAGTTGCCGGTTTATCTCCTGGATATGCATCTGAGGTTTGTTTTATCTTAGCTTTTGACGTTCAATTGTCCTGTCAATTAGCGCCATTAATTCTTATTCTTGCAATTTCTTTTAGACGATCTCCTTGAGTACAATCTTAAAAGGTTTTTGAGTTTCTACCAAAAAAGGTCTTTGAGTCCCCATGGTTGGTTTACACCCAATACGGAGGATGATGCTGATAACTCTTTTCAAACTCAACACAATAATTTTATTTAATCAACTCTTCTCTTCTTTTGTACGCAGTTGACCCAAAAATAGATGTCTTTGCCTATTTTTCTCACATAAGACAAATAAACCCTCACTTGGAATAGGTCAATGTAGGGGCCATCTTTGTAAATTTATCCCATGACATTTGATTATTGATTGATGATGGCTTTAATTGTTCGTTCTGGTGCTGTAGTTTAATGCTGTAGTGCTGTAATCAGATGTCTTCTGCGTTGGTATGGATTCAGTCACAAATCAAATGCTTTACTGGAAAGTTTGGTTGGATACTGATGTGAACATTGAGAATTGCTGGTCCTATGTTTCTTTGTTATCAGTGCATTATTTTGTTTCCTATTGAGAAAGGGCTATATTTTGTTATTCTTAGTCGCCGGTGGATATAATTGTTTGGATTCCTTGGAAAGGTCATGGAAATAGAAAAAGAAGGCGATGTTAGTTTCAAGGTCTTTATATGCACACATTAATTGCATATGAGATCTCTATTCTCTATTTGGCTGCACCTAGTTCCCTTTTTTAGTTGTTTTCTTGTACCAAAAAATTACTTCGAATAAGAAAAATAATACCGAAAAATTGATTATTACCGTAAAATTTGAATTATTTTATCTGCGCTCTGGGAAATTTGGGAAAACTTACATTGTAGCTAATGGTTTTGCTTATGTTACTGCGTAAGCTTGATTATTACTATAAACTTGAACTATTATATCTGCGCTGTGGAAAATTTTAACTTGATTGTTACTAAGTTTAAACTATTAGTTAATACATCATAATCGAGTATTCAAGAGGCTCATCTGATCTGCAAGCGAGTAGTCTTGAGCTTTTATGGTTCAAATCTAACTAGGCTTTGTGTCATTATCAGGTGATCTTTGCTGATGGAACTTTCATTGATGGTAGCACGAGTGAGCTATCATGCGACGGACCATTGAGGGAGCCGTTCTCTGTGTTTTGCCAGGTGCGCGATTCAAAGCATTTGCCTCTTGAATTGGCACATTATTAAACCAGTACATTTGATTTGCTTATGAAAGTAAATATGTTATATAATTTACTGATGCAGGGTGGCACCCACTGGACTCACTGGGGTTTAGCTCTAGGAGAGGTTTTGAAATCCATATAGCATGGTGAAAGAATAACATCGAGGCGCTCAATTTACTGTTGGCGATCATTTTCTGGAAGAAGATTATGCTGAAGGGAATCTTGCTGCATAAAAGCTTTCTGATCTGCACCGTCGGCAGAGTTGAAGAGCAAAGGGGGAGGAGGGGGTGAAATAATGTGCCTCGGAAAGTGTCATCATTTGTTGCAAAGCTGAAAAGGAAACAAGAGTGGCGAAGACATCAGTCATTTCAATATGGAAATGTTAAGCTCATACTCGAACTAAATTTCCAGGTAATCCAACAATTTCACCAGAATCTTTCTTAATCATTCATTAGGCATTCCATGCCGACTAGCCTTGTCACTGATGAAAGTTTACCGTTCACCAATCAGGTGAAGCGTTACCCGAACAAAGGTGTTGCCAGTGTATCGCTTTAATAATCAGCGGGAGCGTGAGGAAGCAAGCGTTTCCAATTACCATCTGTGACTCATCTTCAATAGGCAAGTAACTGTCACCGCGAACTCTTTCTCAAGTTGTATTCATAATTGAAAGGCCAAAAAGACGCTGGTCGCTGTCGGTAATATATGACATTTTTTTGGGGGCTCATAGAAATGTATTGTAATGAATGTATGTTTTAATTGAACTTAATGAAATTCGGTGCATCAGTGCTGGTATTATCGCGCACTAATTCTCAGTGACTTGGTTTAAGCAACAAAGCCTTCAATGCTTCTCTCGGAGCAAACAAAGTTTTCAACTTTACAGTTAAGTTGCTATTAAAAGCAAGGACTTTTTCTAGCTTGGTACTATACTTCATTGTTGCTCTCATAACCGCTGACAGCTCATTTATGATCACAACTGCATAAATAAAAGAGAAAAGCCTGAACAAATGCAAGAATATCTCTCATGTTACAGGCCATAAAGAATTATAACTGTACAGTGTACTCTATGGTTATGAATTATGATTCCTGTTCCTTCATGCATGCATGTAAAGTGTGCATCCGTTTGTCTAGTGCATCTGTACATGTTAATTGACATGGCAATGCAAGTTAAAATTTGTGTTGGAAAAAAGAAGCAAAAGTATTGAAATCGCAAGCAAATCATAGAATCTCGGTATAATATTTGGAGAACTTAATCTTGATCTTGTAACTTAATAAGTCCAAATCAGCTTCCGCGGGGCTCTGGTGCGATGGCTTAAGCCGCTCTATCCTTAACCAGTAATCTCGAGTTCGAGTTTTGGGTATAAAATCGCATTAAATACCTCGGACTAGAGTTGGTCTTACTCAGTTCGAGTGTGGATTAGTGCGGATGGTTGGGTCCCGAGTCCCGAGATTACGTGGTCTGATGTAGAAAAAAGAGATGTACACCAAAATAGGAGAATATGCTAAAATGACACCTTAAGAGCATATCCAACCCACCAACACTAAAATAGAGTTACTCTAACACTATTCACCTCTATTTTGGAGTAAACAGTGACACTATGCATCTCCAACCCACAAACTCTAAAATAGAGTTTCATTTAACACTATTCACCTCTATTTTGGAGTAAACGATGACACTAACACTATTTACGTCTCAAATCCATCAACACTTCTTTAACACTATTATACTTTTTATCATTATTTTATTCAATTTAATTATTTTCTTATACATTTAATCTTTAATGTATTTCGAAGTATTTTTCATACCCATAAAAAACAATCTTATAATTAATAATTATGTATTTAATAAATAACTAAAATAAATTAAATTATATTTATAAAATCATGCATATTTAGGTAAACAATAAAAATTTTTAAAAAAGAAATACACAATAAAATGTAATATATAAATAAGGTTTTGAAAATATAAGAAGATAATTGAGTAATTAATTAATTTCTTTTCAAGAAATAGTTAGTGAATTAGTTGATTAAGATTTTAAAATAAGATAAATAAAAATATAAATTAAATAAGATAAACATAAAGTATACAAAGAACACAAAAATAGAAAAAGAATATAAAAAGAATAAAGAAAGAATAAAAAAGAATAAAAAAATCACGAATAGTATTAATATGTGTGAACAGTGCCGCACTTATGCTCCAACGCTATCCCACAATAAAAAATAGGGGAATAGTATTAGTATGGCTATCCCTCACTATTACTATTCACCAACCAGCACCAAAATGGCGCTAGTCGGAGTAGCTCTAAATGACATCCTCAAGTGACACTCTTGTGACATGACGTCGACTTCACGTAAAAATGAGTGTGAGCTTTTGTTCCTGTTGCATAACACGCGTGGTGTGTATCTCGAAGCGCGCACAACAACTCTCATGGACGCATGTCATCACGCCACGTCACGGGGTGTCATTTTACCATTTTCCCACCGAAATCTTGTTTTTTCTTTGGTTACGAGTTGACAGTTCCACTAACTCTCTCAAATTATTCGAACAAAAGTAAGCAACGGGATGCATAAAAAGTTGAAACAAAAGTTATAGGATTAATTTATCAAGTATCAACCACTTAATTACTTCATTAGTACGTTAGTTATGTTTTCGTGCTTAATTAATTAATCAACTCTCCTAATTCAAATTAACAACAAGCACAAAGTGTGGGTCCCACCATTTTCTCGAACTCTTCTTTCGGTGCAAAACAAAACACGAAATCCATCACCACTACCAACCAACTGCAGCTGCTCACAAACAAAGGGCGGGATCTTTGCCTTCTCTTCTATCTTTTTCGTGCCCTAGAAATCAATCTCCGATTGAGCTTCAGAGATCAGTTGATTTGTTCAATTGAGTTGTTCTTCGCTCTTCGATCCTCGTAAGATCACTGTTTCTTTCGTCATTCGTGAAGATTTGTGGTTTTATTGGGATCTGGAGCTCTGGAAATGAAGGATTAGGTTTAAAAATCGCTCCTTTTTGGTTTGGATGGTTTGAAATTTAGGGGTTTCTGTGCTTCCAATGCAAGACTGGTTTTTTTTTTTTTTTTGTCTATGTTTGCTGTGATTTGAAGGTTCTGCTAGGTTGTTGCGCGATCAGGTGTTGTGTTTGATTTGAGAAAAATTGGGTTTTGTGTTGGATTTAGTGGTTTGGTTGGTTTTGGAGGGACTTTTGATGGTGAGGGCTTGAGAAAGATTGGATTTTTTTTTAGGTGTTTAGGAAGGATTGGACTTTGTATGTTGCTTGGTTGAGATGAAGAGATGTTTTGTTGAGCTACTATGTGTGTTTGTTTGTGGAGGTGATTAGATTCCTTGTTTTGGCTTAAATGTTATTGTTATTATCTAAGAAGAGGCGGCTTTGGTTCTGTTACCGGAGCTCATTGCTTATCTTCATTGGTTTTGGGAGTGATCAACTGGTGCGAAAACGGGTTCTCGACGGATTAGTTTAAATGAGTTTGAGAAAAAATGGGTATCATCATCATCATCATCATTCGGCGAGGGCTTTTAGTGATAGAAGATGGCTTCTTCCCTTTTTGGCGAGCTTGCTCGTATCGGTTACTTTGATTTTCATAACCTTTTCTGGGGTTTTCTACTCTTCCTATGGTGGAGAACAGCTTTCGATTGATTTCATTTCGTTTGCTAGATCAGAGGACTCTAATGAGTACTTTGTCGAATCGGGGTTGAAGGAGTCTTCAGGAAAATATCCAGTTGAGCAAATGGAACCGCCGCGGATTGCTTATCTTATATCGGGCACAAAAGGGGATAGCCAGAGAATGAGGAGAACTCTTCAGGCCGTGTATCATCCGAGGAATCAGTATATTTTGCACTTGGATCTTGAGGCGCCTCCACGTGAGAGAATAGAATTGGCGACATCTATAAAGAGTGATCCAACGTTTTTAGAGGTGGATAATGTGCGCGTAATGGCGCAATCTAACTTGGTTACTTATCGGGGACCTACGATGATTGCTTGTACACTTCAAGCTGTTGCGATTTTATTGAAGGAGAGTGCAGATTGGGATTGGTTTATCAACCTCAGTGCTTCTGATTATCCACTTGTCACCCAAGATGGTTAGTTTTCATTTCTTTTTTTCTCCTTGAAAGTATCTGCTTAAGCTTTTTAATAAGGAAGAGGCACATTAAGGCTTTGGTTTTAACTGTGAGAATTTACAATTTAATGATTTCATGCTGCTATTGACTCTTACATATATGATCTCAGTCTGTTACTAGAATTCCTCTTTGGTTTTGCCGCAGATCTGCTCCATGTTTTTTCCAACTTGTCGAGGAGTCTCAACTTCATTGAACACAACAAAATTCTTGGGTGGAAATTGTAAGTCTTACATTTTATATAGCAATGTTTGAAAGGAAAAAAGTGGATTGTTGCTTACATTTCTCTTTTATTGGAACCTTTATTAATTAAACAGGAACCAAAGAGCAAAGCCGATCATCGTTGATCCTGGTCTTTACTTGTCCAAAAAGTCTGATATTTCTTGGACCACTCAACGTCGGTCACTTCCAACTGCTTTCAAGTTATTCACCGGTATGTTTACTTGTATTGTTTCCAATTTAATACCATGAAAATACTGGTTTGAATATTTGTAAGACCAATGACTGCAGCTGTTACCAAGAAGAATATCTACTGATGGTTGAGGTTCAATTATAGTTTGATCATAAGCCAAGGGCTTATGCGGTTGCCAAATTATGGTTTGCAAAAATTTTAGATATGAAAGAAAAATAATGCAATTGTCTCTGACTTTGTTGCGAACCAAGCAAGTACTAGCTTGACAAAAAAAATATATTTTTCCTTGCCCACCATGCCTTCTACTGCTTCATCCTTTGTTCTACATTTTCTAATGAACTTTTTAAAGTTGAGTAGAATTTTTTGAATATTGAGTTTGTTATGATCCACACTTGAGTTTATGTCTGATGGGGGCTTATTTCATTATCTTTGGGTGGTTTGCAAAGAAATAGTGCAACCATGTGTCTTGGGTGAGTCTCACTATTAGTATTTTCCCGCCAAGTTTAGCAGCATCCCAGTGTTTGCATTCCATTTAAGTTGTTTTTCTTGGATGTTTTCTCAAAAAACCATTCTTATTTTCGCCCATTGTTCTTGAGAGTTGCTATTATATATATTAATATAATGTGCACGTGTTCATGCTATTGTTAATTTTAGACATTGGTTATTGTCATTCACAGGCTCGGCTTGGGTGATGGCTACTCGATCTTTCCTTGAATACTGCATATGGGGGTGGGATAACCTTCCACGAACTGTCTTAATGTACTACACAAACTTTGTATCATCCCCAGAAGGATACCTCCACACTGTAATATGCAATAGTGAAGAATTTCACAATACTGTTATAAGTCATGACCTTCACTACATCGCATGGGACAATCCTCCAAGGCAGCATCCACTCTCTTTGACTATGAAAGATTTCAATAATATGGTCAAAAGCGGGGCTCCTTTTGCCCGGAAATTTGCCAGGAATGATCCTGTATTAGACAAGATTGACAAAGAGCTTCTGGGAAGAAGTGAAGGTCGGTTTGCTCCAGGGGCTTGGTGCATTGGAAATTCAAGTGATGGGGCAGACCCTTGTTCCTTGAGAGGCAATGTTTCTGTGTTTCGACCAGGTCCTAGTGCTGAAAGGTTGCAAGGCCTGGTTCAGAAGCTGTTATCAGAAGATGCTCGCAACAAAAGCTGCGCATCTCAATAGAATTGATAACTCATGTACACTGATAACGGAAGGAGCAATTCTTTTTTGCTTTATGGTGGGCAACTGGTATGCAGTATCCACTCCCATCTTTTCTTCGCAGCATATTGTTACAAGTTTTCCTAATGTAAGTTGCTCCACTCATTGATGTAAATGTACCCAATCATTTGGCAATAGCTTCATATATGAAATACATGATGCCTTTTTTTTGTTTCAAGTGCATAGATTGTGCTGTGAATCCCTTACTTGAGGATCGCAATTCTCTTGATCATCATCGAAAAATGGAAGAAACTTGTAAATGGCTCATAACCAATCCAAATATCTTGTAGCGATCGATTGTGAATTATTCTGGCAGCTATGGGACATGATACTCAAGATGACATGTTTTTGGCAAAAATAATGAAATATTGTTGGTTCAGTCCTTTTATATGTAACGTTATTATTCTGGTTCTATGTTTGATATGCTATGTCTGAGAAAATATATATGCCTTCAATGAATTCAATTTATTTTATTTGCTCACTTTCATAACCGCAGGAGCTTGTAGCTGTTTATGGTTTTGATTTTTCAGTCAAGAGATGTCAGCTTCCAGTATTTCTCAACAGTCATCTCTGGTGAAAAATCAGTGAAATAGCCTTTCTCCACCTCCAATTCTTCCTGTGCAGCAACAATCTCAATTTGGTTCTGAACCTGGTCGGCTCCAATGTGGTTCGGCTCCAACAGTTTGCACACAATCTCTGTCGAGTCCTCACCATGAAAAAGGCCTATAGCTTGCACTGATTGTAGACCTCCACCTCGGGCACTTACAATTCGAGCAATCTTTCTTGTAAGCAAGAGATCGGAGGACATGACAGGTACGTTGTATGTGGCAACCCATCTACTAGCGCCAATTATAGTGATGCCTCTTGCTTGAGATACCATGCTAGGCCCTATATCTGGTTGCACAGGAAGAACTTCTGGCAGTGGCCATCCAAACCATTGATTGCCCTTGTAATTCGGCTGGAAATAATTCAGCTCGCGCCTGACTGTGTCTAGTGCCTTACCCGTTTGGTGTGCAGCTTCATACAGAAAAATTGGCACTGTAGTTTTTCATTTGATTGTTAGGAAGATGAGATGATGTTAGGATTATATTAACATATCAGAACTATAAATAAGGATAGTGCAGTTGTATATTTGTGAGAGAAGACCTCGTAGCTTGTTGGCTATGTCAGCCGCGACCAATTTAGCTAGCCAGGCGGCTTCCTCCAGCGAGGCCTGACTGAGAGGATGGAAGACAATGTGATCTACCACGCCAAGCCGGGGGTGAGCACCTAAGTGCATTTCCAAGTCGATAGTTTGATATGCTGCTTCAACCATTGCTAACACTATTTGTCGCAGGGAAATATATTCTGGCTCGCCAGAGCTGTCACGAGCAATGCGGGAGACGAGTGTGTACCCAATGCGATTGTAAGCAGAGTCTTTGAACTTGTTTACTATGATTGTCTTGCGGTCGAGGCTTGCCATTTGCTCAATCAAATCTAGAGCTGCTGTGTTGCGTGATTCGGAGATGTAGAGCTTGCAGCAGATCAGCATGGATTGCTCTTTCAAGGTCTTCTTTTCCTCCTTTTTTTGAAATCAAAGTTGCACAACATTGTCAGTTGGGTCTTGATTTTTTCTTATGCAAGTTATACACAAGTGTGAGAAAAACTATGCACCAATTGCATGATTAGATATAATTCATGGCTTGCACAAAATTTAATCATCTCAAAATGTTCTTTATCTTCAACATTCTCTCTTTGTTTAATGAAGAGGAGATCTAGTCCTTTGACAAGCCAAGTAATAAAACTTCTACATTCATTTTTCTTTGACCACATGTTAATCTGTTTCCTTAGTTTGTGGAATCTTAACATTATTCAAGAAGTAGAGTGGAGGGGTTGCCTTACCTTGTTGCTTGGGTAATTGAAATCCATTTCTTCTCTCTTCTTCTTCCTCCTTGCCTTCGGAGCACCGAACGGCGCAATTCACGCTGAGAAATGAGGATTATTGGAAAAATGCACCGTTGTAATGACATACTTTTCTCATCAATGCCTACCAAACATGCACGTTGGTTTCCAGAGGCATCCAAATTTCAATCTACTTTCAAGGATTTTTCAACTTTAGTACATGTGAGTTGTAGATGCTCAAGTGCACTGTTATTTTAGGCAAAGAATAAGGTGTGATACCAACTAAGGATAAGATATGATATTATAGGAGGTTCAGTTGGTTATCCATCTATTCACAATATGACTTGGTGGCAGACAACCAATAAATGAAATGGGTCTCTTCTTGTTTGCAGTATTAAAGTTATTGAGATGTGCTTGATGACCAATAAGTCATGAGATCAAATTCTGTCATCCAACTCCAAATATGTTAATTTTTTCAAATCATAGGGTAGGGGCGCCCGATTGACTCTTGAGGGAATAGCCAAGCCTAAGTAAAAAAAAAAAAAATCTGTTGTGCAGGGCATTGTAAAAGAAAGGTTATTATTTCAACAAAATTTGGCTGTTTGGAGGCACTTAAACAAGAGTTTCTGACTTCATAAACTCTTCAACTATTTTTTCCTGAGAAAAATCAGTGTAGTATCCTCTCCCAACAGTAATTCCTTCCTCCCCTGCAAGTTCCTCCACTTTGAGCTGCACTTGATCAGCTCCAACTACATTGGGGTCCAACAAATTGCAGGCAACCTCTATGACACCTTCACCATGAGCAAGTGCCATGGCCTGCACTGATTGAATCCCTCCTCCTCTCCCACTGACCCGTCTAGCAATTCTGCGAGCGACAGACATGTCGGTCGAGGAGATAGGCACATTGTAGTTATCCACCCAGCGAGTCGCTCCAACCACCACAACGCCTTTGGATTGAACTGCTTGAGAGGGACCGCCGTCCGGTTTCAATGGCAGGAGGTTCGACGTCGGACCTCCTTTCCATTGGGTTCCATCCAAATTAGGCTTGAAGTAACCAAGCTTTCTTCTAACTGAATCAAGGGTCCTCCCTTCTTGATGTGCTGCTCCATATAGATATGTAGGAACTGCAGTATGTGAAGGTTAGTTAGTCTTTCAACAATTATGTTGCAGTGAACATAACATATGTCACATACAATGCTGATATTATCAACTAATGCAAACTCATTCACAACTTATTCAATTGCAGAATTGCTATGCATCACCATGAAGATTGGAGCCAATATCTGCAGCCAAGGACTTTGCAATACAGGCTGCTTGCTCCAAGGGAGTTTGTGCAAGAGGGTGCACACAAATGTGATCAACAATTCCGAGCCGAGGATGAGTTCCGCAATGCAACTCGAAGTTGATAGCTTTGAAAGCTGCTTCAACCATGAAAAACACAGCTTTTCCCAAACAAGACGGCGAATTTGCCGATTGGGTAGGAGCTACATTGGAGACGAGGGTGTAACCGACGCGGTTGTAAGCCTCATCCTGAAACTTATTGACAAGAGAGACACCTGAGAAATGCTTTGAAGCTTGCTCAATCAACTCCAATGCTGCTTTGTTTCGGCTTTCGGATATGTAGACTTTGCAACAAGCAAGGTTCAGCTTTAGCATTTCTGCTACCTCTCACTCCACATCTGCTGCATACACAAGATAATGGCAAATATAAATCAAAGCATTCCAGCCACACATTGCCCATAAAGATTTAGAAAGTATGCAAAAACACATTTGACAATTGACATAGTTTTTGTAACAAAAGCTTAGCATAATTCAAATGGAGATCTCTAAAAAAAAAAAAAAAAAAAAAACTTCTGATCTTGAATACGAAAATGACACGTAACAACCGGTTGGTCCGAGTAGTAAAAAGGGACTTTGTTCCTCTTAACTAAGTTTGCAGTTTCGAGTCATGTGAGTAAATTAATCAACAACAACAACATAGCCTTAGTCCCATATTAATTAGGGTTGGCTACATAGATCAAACTCTTTCATTGTGCTCGATTAAGTGCAATTGATGGTGACTTTTCCAAACCATTCAAATCTCTCATAATTAAACGTTTGTATGTGTTAGGACATCCGCAATGGTTATACTCAAAAAGAACGTAATAGAGTACCACCTCAACAATCTACTAAACTCTCATTTACTGCACTTATCTTCACTACAATTAAACACTTTACTACACTCTTTCGAGCCCCACAACTACATCACACTTTATTATACAATTTAACTTTTAACTTTTTTTTTTTAAAAAAAGAGGTAAACAAACGTTGATTTTTCATTTTTTTTTAAAATAAAATTGTTTGTGAGCTTGGGCATGCTGTGAGTGGAGCCATGCACTACGCGTTCGTCCGCAAATGAAAGCATAGCGCACTCTCCATGCTGTCGTATGGGGAGCGCAGAGAGCAATCACGTAGTGGTGTCCCACTACGCGATCTTTAAGCTTTATTACAGGTGCTCTTAAATCCATTTCATAAAGAGTGAGAAAAGTTTTACGTTCATTGTCAACCTATCGTAACGCTTCTTCATTTTCCATTCTTGAAAAATGGGCTCGCAGCATCTCTCCCATTTTTTATAGCTCCTTTAGTAAGACTTGGGACTGGCAACATAATGCGTATAGTGTTCTACATAGATGGAGCTAGAGGCATGACACTGACAATGCTCGGGCGCGGATTAGCGCGAAAACAAAATAAAACAAAAATGCAGAATTTGACAAAAAGATTGAAACTTTAACCAATCAAACAAGTAGTAAGAAAGAAGAGATATAACATCAAACACCTATTCCTCAACTATCTATGATAATCTTGAACAGAAATCAATCCCCTATTCTTCAGAAATCAAGCCCCTGTTCTTCAGACGATTTGGGGTACCCATCGTACTCCAATTTCAATCCCAAACTCGCCGAAATCATTTTGAATTTCAACCTCAACTGATCCATAACATCAACAATCTTAGCATCCAAAACCGGGTACTCGTCGATCAACTCTCCCATCAATTTGATGTTCTTCTTCACCCTGGACGACAAGCAATTGGGGTCGATCTCGAGCGCCGAGTTCCAGACATCAATGCAACCCCTGTAAAACCCTAATTCCTCTCCAACTTGGAACCCTAATTTGAGACCCGATTCGCGTTCTTCTTGGTTTTTGGATCGTAGGGCATCGTTGAATCCGTCTCTGTAGCCCTCCTGAATGTGGGTTTCATCTAGATCCACCGTTGAACCCAAGAAGTCCGAATCCGAGTAGATGGGTTGGTTTCGAGATTGATTTGGTTCCATGTGTGTGTGTGTGTGTGTGTTGAAAGGGAAGAAGAGAAGTTGGGTTGGTTGAGTTACCTGCTTTTGACGGACCAATTGCAATTAGGAGGTACAAACAAATTAGGGCTGCCTATATATACCTCTATAGTAGAGAAAACGCCTCTCGAATGGGCCCAACGTAGATTAGTCGATGGTGTCGAATACCACGCGAGAATGCATCCTGAGGCACATCGACTGTACTCGTCCCCTGCATGCCCGACCTGGGTGCGAGAAAGTGAGTGCACTCTAGCAATTTTGCTAAACTAGTATATGGTAATTTTAATATAGTTTAATTTGAAAAAAAGAATTTCAATATATTTTTGTTTAGAACATTTCAATATAGTTTACTAATATAAAAAAGATGTATGTAGAGTTTATTTTATTTTTGTTTTTATTTTTATTTTTTTACAAGCTCTTGAGGAGCAAATGCGCCCCATTAAAAGATAATTTGGACCAAAGTACAAACAAATGAAAAGCAATTACGGGGTTTAATAGACAAATCTAACCAGTCATTGTAAATCTTCATGGTAGATTCATAGAACTAATTGAGGGTTCTAATGAACCCATTAATTGTTAGGATTTAATGAATCTAGATTATTTTACGAAGATTCATTAATTAAATATTTACCATTTATCGTGTGTTCCACAAGAATTAAACCTTGGTTCTCTATGTGGAAATGCAAGCCCTGCCCTTAGCCATTGTAGCTATTTTATAATTGTAATTTAATTTGCTATAGGGTACCGTAATAAGGTCTTTTTCTTAGGATTGAGTAGCCGCATAACAAGTGATGGTGGAAATAGGCTTTATTAGATAGAAAAAGCTCCGACAACCCACTTTGGGTACCAACCCACTCAGTGCCCATGCGATACACTTCGAGACGTATGTGCACACATCTTGAAGTGTATCACACAGACACCGAATGTATTAGTGCCCAATTTTGATGCCTAAAGTTGTTACTCTAGCAATTTCTAGATTAGATATATTGTGGTCGGTGCCCATGTGATACACCTCGAGACGTGTGTGCACACATCTTGAGGTGTATCACACAGGCACCGAATAGGTTGGTGCCCAATCTCGATGTCTAAAGTGGTTACTCTAGCAATTTCTATATTAGATATATTGTTCATGCTTTCCTAACATTTTTAATCCAAAAAAAAAAAGCCCTTAAATCTTGTTCGAATTAGCATGAATTGAAAGGTGGTTGGCCGACACCAAGCTTTCTTAGTGTTCTCCTTTGACCTTCTAGATATATAGATATACTGGACAGTTTTTGTATCAAAAAGGTCTGCTTACTTTAGTGAATACTCCTTACAAGAATTCTGAATCCAATTTATTGCACATTTTTTATTTTACTTTTTATAGTTCTTTATTTAAATTAATCAATTATTAAGGCCCTGATTTTCGTTTCATCCAAAGCCTAAAAAATGTCAGGATCGACCTTGGTGTCTAAGTTTATCGAGAAACTCCATGATCAAAAACCCTAAATGACTAAGCAAATTACAATTGTTTAATAAAACTATTCAATGAATATATTTAATCCTTGAAGATAATTTTGAGGTATCAAGAATTTCGTCATTTTCTGTTGCATTAACATATTCATATTTTCTTAATATACGCTCCACATGATTTATCTTTAATATTTCAGAGAGGAGTTCGAATGGCTTATCGTAATAGTAAGTTAATAACATATCTATTTTTCATTAATGTAATTATTTTCGACAACAACACGATTCAAATTGAAAACACTTGACAACGACACCTAACAACAATAATTAACCAAAGAACAATTCAATCCATCAATCGCGGATAATCATAATTGGTGCACATAACATTGCATTACATGCACTCTATTCAAAGTAAAAAAACGTAAAGTAGTGCTATTTGAACTCATGAATATGTATGCGTCTTAAGGATTGATATGGTGCCCCAGCAGATATGAAACATATACACGCATTTCTTAGAGTCCATGTAATATACATCAGAATGTGTACTTGCATGTATACATATGTCTTGATTCATTAATTAATCAGATCTATGAACCTGATAGTCTTCAATTGCATTTCATGGGTCAACCACGTGGCTCACGTGCCATCCATTTCATTAAATTAGAAGGATATATTATTAAATACAGTATTTCTTTTTGCCAAAAAAATAATAATTATCACAGTAACCCTTTAATGTGAGTGGTAAAAAAATCTGTTTCTCTTAAGTAAAGTTTCGAGTTTGACTGTAGTTCATGTAAAAAACTAAATTAAGAGGGCAACCCTTTTTACAAGGCTCGACAATGCCCGAACTTGAATTAATCACTGTAGTTGTTATTGATTACTACATAAGAAATCAATGTCTCGGTAGATGGCTTCATAATTAACAATTCCACAAGAATATCTAAACTTGAATTAATCGGTGCAGTTGTGGTAGCTTGTGGTAGCCAACGTGACACTCTATGACACCTATGATTAGTTTCCATAATTGAAACAAGGAAGCTGACTCTTATGACCTCGACTCATGCGTTATGCATCGTGAGCTGCGTTTATACGCATCTCGAGATACACGTGGATGACTCTTGTGAGCACATGCGTCTTGTGGTGTTACATTGTGTTATTATTCTAGCATTTCTCTTAAAACAATTTGATGGACAACTAAGACCAGAAAACTGACTAAAATGGCATCCATGTCCCCTTCTCGATTTTTCCCCCTCTCTCCGAACCTCCATTATTAAAGGACTCCTCTTCATCACTTCGATAGCTCACTCAGTCTCTTCAATCTTCTTCTCCGTCGCGGATTCCCTTGTAAGTGTGCTCTTCGATTCCTCTATCTTAGTTTGTGTGATTTCTGTGGTTTTTGTCGTGTTAGTGTGAATCGGCGATCACTGATTCTGTGAAATTTAGAGGTTTTGGGGAAGAAAGTTTTGATCTTGATCTCTAAAACTTGAGTCAATCGAGTGTTTTGGTGTTCGATCTACGTGGCTGCGATGCGATGCGTCTCTCTGGATGTCAGTTTAGTTGAGATTGTTGAGGAGACTATCTTTGATTGTCAATGTATTGGGCGATCAAGCTTGAATTTTTAGGTTTTATGAACAATAGTGTATGATTGGCTTTCTTGTTATGCTTAAATTTATTATCTTTTGATCTATTTGCGCGATATGGGTTGAGTTGTTTGTAAATCAAGCGCAATGGAAGAATTTCCATGTGGCTGACCCCAACTGGCTTGGTATTTGAGGCTTTGATCTATTTATGCGATGCGCTACTACTCATAATATGAAAACTTGACTCAAAGAAACTGAAGAAATTCGACGAGGTAGGTGTAGACTAAAGTTAACTAGGGACGCATTAATTCGGAGGGATTTGAATGGTTTGGGAATCTCACCATCAATTGCACTTAATCGAGCACAATGGAAGAGTTTGATCCATGTAGCGACCCCAATTAATTTGGGACCCAATTAATTTGGGATTGAGGCTTAGTTGTGCTACTACTCATAAGGTACTGAAGATTGAGTTTTCATGTCATGTTTCTTGGTGGAATATAGTGAATTGAATCCCATTGTTGTCAATTGGTGGAATATAGTGAAGTGAATTGATGTGATACAATTGATATTTTTGGGCTCGCTGCCATGCCTGTATCCAGAGGTTTGTGGATCTCTGCTAGTACCGACACTGTCCCCACCTTAACCACTTTCAACTCACACGTGTGGGGTTTTTACTTGAAAAGGCATTGTCACTATTTGAGGAGGGATCCACACTACGACGTATCACTCCACACATTCACAAGAAATATTAGCAACTTTTATTGAGACAAATTCACCTGTTTTACCAGTTTATATGTTGTCACTCTCGTTTGATGCTTGCCACTAGTGGCATCTATGTAGTATTTGTGAGGACTTCTAAATTCTACCAACTGTAAAGATTAGTGAACTTGTAGTACCTCCTCTAGATAAAGTTCCCTCAAATAATTACTGTAAATTAAGTGCATAGTCGAATGCATACATTCATGTGATGGTTTGGAAAGCTCACCATCAATTGGACTAAATTGAGCACAATGAAAAAGTTTGATCCATGTAGCCGACCCCAATTAATTTGGGACGGAGGCTATGTTGTTGTTGTTGTAGTCGAATGCATACATTCATGTGATGTGTCATGAATAAAAAAAACTTCTTGTCATTCAGGATTTTGTTTTAATTGACCGTTGGAAGAATGCGAGCAGCTAACACTAGCATTTCATTCTTTATGGAGTGAAGGCTGTTAAATAGTGAAAGATGACTTCTACTTGCTATTACTTTTGTCTTCCTTTTCCGTTTTCGTTTCTTCTTTATTCCTGTTACCGTGTGTTTGTTCATTATTTTGTGTTTCACTCTGACAATGTCCCTCAATAGACATAAGTTGTTGATTGAAAAGCGCTTGCTAGTGATTTTGGGTTGGTCTCATCATCATGCTTTTCTCAGATGAACAATATTTTTAATTAAACCTTGAAATTGCTATTAACTCTAATGAGCACGTTCTTTCAATTCTCAGCCAATTGTTAGTGATGGATATAACAAAGCTGGACCGAGGACAAATCACCTATATCGGCACTGGGTTGTGTGTGTTGCTCACATTGCATTTTTCAGTAAAGCTCCTATTGCAACATCTCTATCATTGGAAAAACCCAAAGGAGCAGAAGGCCATAGTAGTCATCATACTTATGGCCCCCTTATATGCAATTGTCTCGTACGTTGGGTTAGTAGATTTTTGGGGGAGCAAAGCATTTTTCACATTCTTGGAATCAATCAAGGAATGTTACGAGGCATTTGTAAGTTTCGTTTCCTGTCATAACTTTGCTATGTGTTTTTCTATTGCTCTTCCTACCCTTACTAAGCTTCTAGTAAACTAACATGCAGGTTATTGCTAAGTTCTTGTCTCTATTATATAGTTACCTCAACATATCTATAAGCAAAAACATTGTACCTGATAGTATAAAAGGAAGAGAAATTCACCATTCGTTCCCAATGACACTTTTCCAGGTGGGCATTATAACTTCCTTTTTCTTCATTGGTTTCTTCAATCTTGTTTATATTTGGATTTGGTTGGCAATTTGACTTCTTGTTCTATCGCGAATTTGAGTGTCAATTCAGAAGTGGTCTTTGTCTTGATTACCATAAAATATATCCTGCACTTGTATCATTTAATTTGCCGTCTCTCTGTAAGTTCCTGCATATATTCAGACATCTCTTTTTATAAGCTGCAGCCACATAGTGTTCGTCTGGAGCATCGAACGTTGAAGCTTCTCAAGAATTGGACATGGCAGTTTGTCATGATCCGGCCTGCGTGCTCTCTCCTTATGATACTACTGCAAATGCTGGGGGCATATCCAAGCTGGGTCAGCTGGACTTTCACCATCATCCTCAACGTTTCGGTTTCGCTTGCACTCTATTCCCTTGTTGTCTTCTATCATGTGTTCCAGAAAGAGCTGGCGCCTCACAAACCGCTGGCCAAATTCTTGTGCATCAAAGGGATTGTCTTCTTCTGCTTTTGGCAGGTAAGAATTACTTGCATTTCTCTTTGTCCAACTTTCATTCCAACGTCTTAATTGGACGCAAAATGTGCCGCATTTCAATGCCTTAATTTGTCTATAGTTTGAAGATTGAAAAGATTGCTCAATATAAAAGACTTATGCATCTTTTGACCTGTTTTTACTGCATATATATATATATATATATATATGTTATCAGATATGATTTTTTTCCTATGCTTTGGTTTTACCATGAACTGCTCTCACCGAAAATGCGACATTCTTTCGTTCATATCCCTTCTTGTCCTTGGTTGCAGGGTATTGTCCTGAAAATCCTTGTAGAAATGGGCGTCATCCGCTCTCACCATTTCTGGTTAGATGTTGAGCGCATTCAGGAAGCTTATCAGAATATGTTGGTGTGCATCGAAATGGTCATCTTTTCCTTCATTCAGCAGTATGCATATGCAGTTACTCCTTACTTGGCAGCTGCCGGATCGAAATCGGAATCAGACAAGAAGAAGGAATGATCAACAAGGCCTAATGCAAGTTTTGACCCCTAAAGTTCCTGCAGTGCTGTGTCTGGGGTTGTATGTCTTTTCTGTAGGGCTAGCTAGGACTACCTTTTGCTTAATAAATTCCTTAGTTGTGACTTAGATTTGGGGGTCTCTAATATTCTCATCTATCATGAAACAATACTCATATTGCCTATCTAGGTACCATGTGAGTCTATGTTGTTTCAATTGTTGTATTATTTGGCACAATGCATGTGTAATATTATTATGAGTTTTAAGTCTCAGCCTCTTGAGTCTTGATTATATTGCATGATTTTTCACCTGTGCTCCTCTTGACCTCTCTTTACTCCAGTTCAACTCATAAGTGTGCAAATACAAGTCATTTAAATCCTTCATGAGTAGCTCACCAAAAAAAAAAAAAAGAAAAAATTCTTCATGAGCAATGCATCATAAGTTAGCTTCGGTTTATTCTTATATCGTCAAATTCTTATATCATCGAATTTCTATAATTTTTAATTAATTTTCCTAACAAGGCATTTGTAGGCCACTTTTGGTGTCGGTGGCAATAAGTTGTCAACTAGCGTAAAATAGTATCACACTTTATAAGACTATAAGACTATAAAAATATAAAATAAATAATATAAACACAAACGTCGTGATAGAAGTAAATTATCAAATTATATAAAAAATTTGAGTTTTTATTCAAATAAAGAAAAAATTTCCTGATTTTTTTTACTTCAATTAGAGTCGAATGTATAACCTCTCTAAACATTACTTTTTAACGAGCAATACCTCGTTCATTTCATCGGATATGCTTTGACATTTCTCGACCAATTATTATCAAGTACTGTAAAAATATAAGTCTAGAAACAGTGACAGTGACTTGTGAGGGCTCATAACATTCAGCAAATCCTTTTTAGCGGCTCCTCAGTCCTCACACACTCCCAACGCGCCATGAATCCTCTCCATCTAACCAAACATAGAACAACCAACGCCCTCTTCAAAGCATAAACCGAGCAGCTCGCTCGCTCACTCACTCCCTCACTCACCATGTCAGCTGTGCCCATCTCCATAAACACCAAACTTCTCAACAGCTTATGCAGTGATTTTGGGCCAAAATTACTTCGACCCATCAACGATTGCCCCCTCTTAAGATCAAAGATTTGTGCTTTTCGAGGAAATGGGCTTCATTTGATGGGGTTTGGGAAGAAATTTACAGTTTTGGGTGATGAGAGGAGAGGGAAATTTGGGTTTTGGTGAGGAAGATGAAAAGGGTGGTTTTGGTTAGAGCAAACATGGGTGGGTTTGGATTCAATGGTGGTGGTGGTGGTGGTGGCGGTGGGAATAACAGCAACACTGCTAGGATTTTGGGTAATCTTGCTTTGGCTGTTGGCTTGACTTATCTTTCTGTGACAGGGCAGCTTGGTTGGGTTTTGGATGCAATAGTGTCAATTTGGGTAAGTATTGCTAATTTTGTGAAATTAATACTTTCTAAGTCCAAATTTGTGCTTTCTCAATTGGGTTTTCAGCGACTACTCTTGTTGTGTATCTTGTTTAGGCTCCATTAAGATGGATTATGTGCTGTTTTAGCTAGGTGTTCCAATTTTACTAGGATGTTGTAGTACTACTTTGTTGTTGGAACACAAATGTTCTATTTCTATGGAATATAACTTGAATGCCTTGTGAAAAAAAGGGGTTTTCTAGTTTGGTTAAATAAGTTCCATTAGCAATTTAAGTTTTCACTTTTGATATTTGTTCGTTAATAGCCACATATATTTGTTGAACTTCATTTTATTGAAAGGAATGCTCAATGTTTTCCATGAACAGCTTGTTGCAGTACTTCTACCAATTGTAGGGTTGGGTGCTTTCCTATGGTGGGCTGGACGCGAGATCGTTCAAGGCAGTGTATGGCTTCGATCGCTTCTGATTCTGCCTTTCTAATACATATATAAGCTCAAATATGTTATCTTATCAATTGGAAACATGGTTTTGTAGTTCATTTTTTCAGTTTTAGGATTCTTTTTAATACCAATACAACTTTAAGTTAAATAAGACTGGTTAATCAATTGGTTTAAGCAGGCGGGTCGTCTGTGACGATTTTGCAATTCGAAGTCTTTTCCTGACTCAGACTCATTTATTTATTTTTAGAACATTCACACTCATTCCTGCTAAATATTTTTCCTTGATGCCTTGTTTGTGCTCAGTGCCCCAACTGCGGAAATGATTTTCAGATTTTCAGGTAAGTTCGATTAAGAACTCTCAATCTGTTATAGAATGTGATCACACTACTTGAATGACTTAGAGGTACTTTGTGTCTTGTAGATCTTCCCTAAATGATGGTGCTCAGCGGTGTCCCTACTGTACTCAGCCTTTCTCAGGTAGAAATATCTATTACTCATAATAAGTTTCCAAGTTTCTGGCAGAATTACTTATATGAACAAGTTACACTTTTTCATTCCATTTTGAAGAAACGGTCATTGAGAATCAAATCTAAGTTGGAGAAATAATTTACTACGATTCTTGACTTTTAGTAACTTTGTCATCCTTTTCCTCACCTTCAGTAGATTTCTCTTGGCCTCTAGACTATTCTGTTCGCCTTTTCTTAATTTCCTTTATATTTCTCTTCTTGTGAATGGGCTTTGAGCAACTCAAATTGGCACCAATTTTATTTTATCATATTTTGCTGAACCTTCTGAAGTCCATTTTGTACTTAAGTAGTTAAGTTCTTTATTTATTTTTTTCTTAAAATGGAAGCTCGATCATTAGTGCACCTTCAGTTTATGCTAAACTTTGTATTCTCTATGAATTGTGAACTGTTCATTCTTTCACTTTTCTTGTAGTTGCTGAATAGCTTGCTAGGAGAAGAAAATTTACTTTTTTTAAATAGAAAACGATCTCTGGCATTTTCATTGTTTCTGATCATCTGATTTTCTCAGTTGTTGGCGATGAATTTGTGAAAGAATCAGCTGAATTCACCTCCAATCAGTCTACAACATTTGGTCAAGCCTTTGGTGGCTTCTCGCGGAGCTCCAAGAATGGTATCTCCGTCAGCACTGCCTTATATGCTTCCTTCATGTTTTATGCGGCGCTTTAAATCTACTGAACTTTTTAATCATGTTGTCCAGTTCAAAAACCTCACTCAGCAGTCACTATGTTTCAAGTTGGCTTGCATACTGGCAGAAATTTTTCTCAGTTTATGATGGTGTTTTTTGTTACTTGCAGGAAAAAAATCTTCGGTGTCAGTTGTCGACATAGAAGCTGAAGTAAAAGATGTAGACTGATATGCTTCTCACTATTTTTTTCTGTATCGGGTACGTGATAAGGATTTATTGGTAAAACGTTTGCGACGCCTTATCTTTTCCCGATTAATATTAGATTAGACATTATGTTGCACTCACACCTATTCGTAGAAGTCATTGTTCATAAGGAATACCTCGTAGTAATGCATTTCTGCAGGTACATTTGGATGCTGTAGAGTTTCAATGGAGACAGCTTAGTGACAATGGAGAGAAAGTCGAAGAGGTTAACTCGTATGTGTATGCAAGATTCAAGAAACCTAAAACAAGGGTTTGCCATTTCGACGACCTGTGTACATAGTCCAGTTACAAATATATTATGCTCTTTTTTGCTTGTTCTTGAGTCTGTTCCATTTCATATAATTTTATGGAACATGTGAAAGAAAATAATACTTTGTAGCTCAGGTGTTATTATTAGCATAGACTAACATGGTTTGCAGTTTGCACATTGGCTTTGTAATAAATGTTGTTTCTTCAATTCTTAATTGTTAAGAAACGAGGTTTGCATTTGAGAAAAAGTGATTCATAGATTCATACCTACCCTTTTTTTCTCCTCCCTTACGGTGATGGTTAATGCATCTTGAAAAGTAACCATGGCAACATTGGTTACTATAAAATTACATCTCTTGCAGTAGGTTTTAATGAGCTCACTAATTTCACAAGAATCAGTGGGCGTCCCAACTCTATGACCCGAGAGAAATCAACAGATTAGAGTTGGATGATGGTACGTCATCCTAGAACTTGTTGGTCACCAGGCGCATCTTAAGAACCTTGCCAAAACTTATTATATAAAGATTGACACTAAAATCTTTTAGATTCCGTGATTAGCAAGGGTATAGCATGATGGCAAGGGTTGCATCAATTTTAACCAAGTGTCTCGAGTTTTAGCCTTGGGTACGGAGGATATTGGGTGGTTTAGACCAAAAAGATGGAGACCCTGATTAGGAGGTTGTTTAGATTTTTAATGTTATGTCGTCTACAATAAGCAAACTATAGCCCAAGTAAACAAGTCAGCCTAGCTTTTCGTATCAAAAAAAAGTCCTAAAATAACCAGAGCAATTTCACAGTCCAAGATCATTTGGCAATTCTTAAACACATTGGTTCCAAGTTCAAAGTTCAAAAGGCACACTAGCTTGCTTGAAGTCCAAATTTGCTAAAAAAAAATCAACTTGTTTGATTTCTTTCACAACTCATGCCCCTTTTTTTTGCATGACTTGCCTTTTGTTTTTGAGAAGTGCTAAAATGACAACAGTACGTCACATCACAAAACACGTTGGTTCACAGAGCCACCTATGTTCGTCTCGAAATACAAACATATACAAATCCCGTTGCATAACACGCAGGTTAAGGCCGCATGAACGAATTATGTGAGCCGTTGTCATTCAATATTTTCCTTTCGTGTTTTGGGAAAGGAGAAAAAGCCGATGCAATCAGTTACAAGACTCTTGAGTCTTAATGTGTCAAACTTCTATCAAAGTTTTCTCTCTCCACTGAAATTTTTTTCAATTCTAGGCGCTCTAACAATTCTAAGTTCAGTCAAAACTCCCATTTAAGAAAAAGCTGAGCCAAATTGCATGTTATCTTTGGCAGTAACAACACTCAACAGGAATGCATTGGCTGGCATTGAAAATGAGAGAGAGAGAACTCCCTGACCCTGACACAGTTCCCATGCTCCTTACCACCTTGCTTGCTCTCATTTCTTCTACATGACACCCCACCCACAATGCAAAACCGCACTTTCAGGCTTTTAGACTTTTTAGATTCTAAGCAGCAGCAGCAGCAGCAGCAGCACAACAACAACAACAAAGACTTCTCACAGTACTGATGTTCTTCTATGCAAACCCAGTCTCTCTCAAAAGTGCTGTTACTGAGTAATTCAGAGAGGTCCATTTAGTTTCAGACCTCAAAGAGAGAGATGGGTGTGAGTGGTGGTGGTGGTAGTTCTGCATCAAAGAGAGGGAGACCATATGGGGTTATGTTGATTCTGGCAGTGACTGCTGCAGTGTTTGCTGTGATGTTGCTTCATAAGATGAGAGAGAGGCGCATCTTTAACATTCTCATCAGTGAGAAAGAACACAACCTCCTCACTCTTCAGCTCCTCTTGCAGGTACACCCAAAACTGCTTTGTTCATTCTCACACTTGTCCCCCATTTTTATTTTTATTTTTTTGGTCTAGACCACCCAACATCCAACATTCAAACTTAACCGACTATTCCGGGCTAGCCGGTCCACTCACCAAAGGGTAAAACTCTCTCAACAGTGGTTTTTGCGTTTGTGGAGTCTCGAACTCGGGACATCCTTTTAAGCCACGGGAGTGCTGAACCACTCCAACACACCAACCTCTATAGGCTCTATTTGATGCAAAATGACTTATTTGGTACAATGTCTTTCGTGTAGTACCGATTTAATGTAAAGCTGAGTAACAAAGAAGTAAAAGACACAACTGACAACAATGTCTTCCAGTATTTTTCTTATAGTTGTCTTGATGGATTTTGAGATTAAATCATGCTCCAAAGCCAAAGAAATGGTTTTTGAGTTTAAATCATAGCCTTCTCTGTCAACAGAAGGAAAGAGAATCTGCCAAAGAAATGAAGAAGAAAATTGAAGAGCTGAAGAGCAAGGCACGCTTTCTTAAGACACAAAAGATAGAGCTCAATGACAAGCTCATGGAGATGGAGGCCATTGCTTCATCTCTAAGAGAAGAGCGAAGAAACATGGAGTCAGCATTAGATGAGAGACTAAATGAGATCAAAGTGCTTAGGGAAAAGGAGAGAGACTCCAGTAAAGATGCCTACCAGATAACATCTTTACAAGAACTTTTGAGGTTAAAGGAGGCAGAAATCAAGGAAATGAAGGACCAGCTTCAGACATCAAGTAATGTCTTGTTAGCTAGTACAGGTGATTCATCAAAACCCCCTAGAAATTTAACTGGAAATGAAACCGGTCGCAATGGTGACAATGCCTACGCAGGTGAAAGGCAGACAAAAGGAACATTGAATTCCAACAATGAGGCTGTAACAACAGAAGCGCAAGTTAGCAGTAAAATTGCATTTAAGAGTTTGGAACACAAAGAAATTCCAACAGAAGCAAGCTTGCAGAGGCAGAAGAACAATCAAGACGTCGATGAGGGCCCGCGAGAGAGAGGTGAAAGTGGCAACAAAAAAGCAGAAAATAGTCAAGTCCAGGGAGAAATATCAAATCCTCAAAATGGCAGTGACATTAAGGAGGAGGCGGCCTCCAGGTTTAGTGATGGAATACTGATTAACAAAAATGAAGGTAGCAATCATAGTACTCCCCAAGGCATTGCTAGTAAGGCACTTGGTGTAAGTTCTAATGGTGGGATGAAATTTGAAGAGCCTGAAAGGTCACAAAAGGTTCTATCTTCTAGACTTAAAGAAAAGAACAGCCGACGGAGTACACTGGGAGGCAAGAAAAGGAAAAACTCAAGGGATGAGGTAGAAAATTCTGAAGATGGAGCAAGAGACACCCTGCGCGTTAAACCCACTACTGATCGTAAATTAAAGAAGGGAAAATTATGGAAAGCAATTGATGCTGGGAGACGATACAAAGAAAGAACTAATGCATATATAGAAAATTCCAATCCTAACAGATCAGAGAACTGGGATTTTGCATACAAAGGTGATCAGACATTAATGGATGCCGCAGCTGATTACGATGATGACAACTAGAAACTGGTGCAAATTAGAAGAAAAAAACTATGGAGAAGAGAGGTACCAGCTTACAAAGTGACCATTTAAATACTAGAGCTACTAGATTTTTAAGAGATGTTGAAGCACAATATGAAATTTAATGTTTTTATTTTCTTATCAATGAAATATGCACATTCAATCAGAAGATAGACAAAGTTACTTTCTTTACCATGTAATCGTCGAAACCCAATCCATTCCAATCCATTGGAATTGGAACTACAACATGTCCTTTCATCTAATACTAATTACTAACATACTTGAGCAAGTGAAATGCCATAAAAAAAACAGTGAAAGGAAGTAGCATTAGCTTCTAGCATTTATCATCCATGATCAAGCAACATCATATACAAGTAGTAACTGCCAAAATTCAATTGTCTCACAGTGAAAGAAAGGGAAGCCACTCTCTATAGACTCCAAAACCAATGAGACTTTATTTCCACGCACCTTTAAGGATCCCGGAAGCCACCGGTCTCCCAACTAGCTTAATGCGACGACGTTTCAGCCGGTTTCTGCAAAAGCGACAACAAAAGGTCACAACACTACCCCATGTTCACCAAAATGTCTAACTGAGATAGTGTTGACATCTACAGAGAAGATTTAAGACAACTAGTAGGCACGTAAGATTTGGTTTCCGAACAATGGTTGTCAATGGTTCGAGAAACTGAGTATTCTAATCACACAAATAAGACCTCGTAGGCTCGTAGCTGCCAACTAAGTGGATGGCTCACTGGTTTGGTATGAGATTACTTGGGTAAGAAATCGAAAGTTTGAGCCTCATAGTAGACAAGTTGTGGTTTATTTTTTATCAATAAAAAATAAGACCTCGTAGCTCAACTAACGTTGAAGTTTTAACAACAACAGAAACAACAAAGCCTCAATCTCAAATTAATTGGGGTCGACCAACCAATTAGGTGGCTCAATGGTTTGGTACGGAGTTTGAAAGTAAGAGGCTCAGAGGGGGGTAAGTTGTTTCTTTCTTCTGCAAAAAATAGTTGGAGTCGGATATAAGGATCAAATTGACTCTTCCATTGCGTTCGATTAAATGCAACCAAAGTTGAGTCTTTACTACTACTAAATCAGATCATGAATTGAAGAAGAAGATTTTCAAAATAATTACCTCTTCTTTTTTGTCCTTCTTGCTCCCAGTGAAGAGCTTGTAACCGCCATAGAAAAGCAGTCCCCAGCCAGACAAAGACACAATCACAAACTGCGAAAAACCGAAACTTGTTTACAAACTCGGAATGAGAATCAATCAAAACCTGCATAAACTTGATCAAAATTCAGTCTTTTTCAACTTACGTGCTCTTCTTTCCACTTGGAGGGGCTCAGTGGATCCTGCCAGCAATTCACCTTCGGCGGTCCGTGATGATCTGTTCAAAATATGAAACAAAGATTCAATCAAGCAATTCACATGATCGAGGTGAAATGAAGTTGAAGTGGAGTGGATTGGTACCTCCGCCACCGGCGAGGCCGCGGCGCTGGACGAGATTGGCGGCGGAGGAGGGGAGGCGGCCGCGGCTGAGACTGAGGGAGAGAGCTTGACGAGCGGTGGACGCCCACGCTGCCATCGTTTCTCTTCTTCTTTTCGATCGATTCTCAAGGGTTTCTTTCCAGAGACCTCATCTTCTGTTGTTTCACGATTTCATTTTTGTTGTAACGACTGACTAGTTCATGAGCTCGGATACCCACCCAGGTTCGCCCGACCCGCTTTTTTTTTTTTTTTTTTTTTACTTTAACAGGAGTCGAACCCACGACATTGTAAAACCTCGCAAGAGGTTATATTGTTATATTTGTATAACATTGTGTTAGATTATTGTCACATATAGGAGCCTGACCTCGACCAATGTTAGATTTGATGAGGAAAAAAGATCATAGATGTGACAACTTTTGACTAAAAGTTTTAAGTTTTTTCATTCTCAAGACTCGTGTCATCTCACCACATCTATACAACTTTTGAAGCAGATGAAACTAAATTACACTATGGCCTCGTTTGGTTTATTTTTGATAACTTACAGTGTTAGTTGGAAGTTGTCTTCTTGGAGTTAATATTTTCATGTTTGGTTCAACTTTAAACTTGCAAGGAAGTTTCAAATTTTTAAACAATAAAAAATATGAATTGACAAAAATAGTCTTCAAACAATAGAGAGATGAGTAATAAAAGGGTCATTAATGAAGGGTAATTTTGTTCACAATTCCTGGGAGATAACTCCTTAAGAGGGGTGATGGGGAGATATCTCACACCCTAGGGTGTAAGTTGGGAGATAACTTGCAGTGTTGGGCCCAAGCTCCTTGAAGATATCCAAACAAACAAGATTAGTTCCAACTTAACTCTCTGGTTATCTCCTTGGAGATATCTCCACTTAGATAACTCGACAACATCACAAAATCCGACTCATCAAACAAGTACAACAACAACAACAACAACATAGCCTATATTAACTGGACAACTTGTGCTCGATTAAGTGCAACTGATGGTGAGCTTTCCAAACCATTCAAATCTCTCATAATTAATGCATCCCAAACCACCCACCACCTCGTCGAATTTCTACGCTTTCTATTGAGTCAAGTATCAAACCACCGCAACCGCTTCTTCCCTAATCTTTGTATCAATTGGTGCTACTCCTACTTGTTTTTGAATTTCTATATTTCTTATTCTATCTTTACGAGTTTTACCACACATCCACCTAAGCATCATAATTGCGAACCTATAAAATTTTCCTTTTAACTTAGTAGGAACATTTCGATCACAGATCACCCCCGTTGCACTCCGCCATTTCTTCCATCCAGTCCAACAAAATGTTTTTTTGTATGATATCCTAGATACCTAACAAAAAATCCTTTAGATTATTTTCCTCCAGAAAATTCACTCCATCTTTAAATATTGCCAATACATCAAAATCCACCATGGTATATCCTCTTGAATATGGCCAAATTGGTTCTCGATATTGTTGTTTCTCTCCTTAGCCTATTGTCAATTATCCTCTCCCAAAGTTTCATAGTGTGACTCATAAGTTTAATTCCCCGATAGTTTGAGCAACTTTGAATGTCTCCTTTGTTTTTGAAGATATAAACCTCTATGGGTATTTCATCCGGGCCACATGCTTTCCCTTGGACAACTTTGTTTTAGCTTGACTAAGCTCTTGACACTTAGGTAACCACTCACTTCTAGCCACATTGTATTAGCATCTAAGTCAAGATTCCAAATATTTTCCTTTAGCTAAACTCTACTTGTTTACTAAGGTTCCACCACTTTATTCTACAACAATGTAGCTTAAACTATAAATCTCAAAATATAATATTGGTTTCTCGACAATAGTCCAACAAATTGATTTTTCTTCATTATTAATATGAACTCTCTCAAACCTATCGACAACATCGTTTAAATCTCCTCCAATAAAAACTTTTTCATCTAATGATACTTTGCAAAATCCATCCATATCGTCCCAAAACTTGCGTTATTTGAAAAAAAGTATGTTAATTTTTTCTCCTCAAATATTGCCTTATAATCATTATCCACCACTATCTAAACCACGCTTTAAACCCGTGCTTCCTATTTCTCTACTCTTTTCTCCTACCCATTTTGTAGCTTCATCAAAATGCTAGCTAGCTGCCCAGTATTTTGAAATTGAATTGAGTAGTTCTCAACACTACAATTGCTCAATGCCACTAAATGCACAAGTCATGCTAGTTGCCTTCTCTCGCCATGTAATGTCCCTCACCACCACCACCACCCATCCTCACCAGCACCTAATGATCAACTCGACAAAACACATATGCTCATGGGCTAGTGCTATAAAAAACTCAACTTCACCACAACAAGCCATGCTCATATACACAACAATGCAACGTGAGAGCATCACTTTCACCACCCATTCAATCTTGTTCACACTAAAAGCCTGCTCTCCATTACAAAACCTACCTCTCATTCGCCACCTACATGCCCATCTCTTCAAATTGAACTACAACACCCATGTCTATGTGGGCACTTCTCTGCTCTACGCCTACGTGATTGTTCACTTAGGAGACGGTTGTCGACTGTTCGACGAAATGCCTGACAAGAACACCATTACATGGAACACAATGCTTACTGGGTACTCCAAAGTTGGTAATGTTCAAGGAGCTAGAGTTGTGTTTGATTCGATGCCTGCTAAGGACATTGCGTCGTGGTCTGCCATGATCGCGGCTTATATGGGTAGTGCCTATTGGGAGGAAGGATTGAGCCTCTTTAGAAAGATGATGGTGGATCATGAAGAGTTTAAACCTGATGAAGCGACGTTAGGACCGGTTTTATCGAAATGTTCCGGCTTGGGTTCGCTTGGGTTGTTGCTAGGAAGGTCTATACATGGTTTTGCAGAGAAGAATGGGTGGGAGTTGAAAATGGAGCTGGGGACACAATTGGTTGACATGTACTTTAAGTGTGGATTCTTGGGCGTGGCGTTTCGGGTGTTTGAGAGGATGAAAGACAAGAGCGTCGCGTCTTGGACTGCTATCATATGTGGGTTGGTGCACAATGGACATGGGGAGAGTGCAATGTACATGTTTGAAAGGATGAAAGAAGCAGGAGTGAGACCTAATGAAGTCACCCTTACAGGAGTTCTAGGTGCTTGTACACAACTGGGTTTGGTTGATGAGGGCCTCAAAATCTTTCACAACTTAATTGAAGAGTATAGATTGGAGCCTCAGATTCAACACTATGGTTGCATGGTTGATTTGTTAGGAAGAGCCGGGCGGCTGGAGGAAGCGTTCGAACTCATCAATACGATGAGACTCGAGCCAAATGTGGTTGTGTGGAGCTCATTCTTGGCGGCATGTAAGGTTCACAGGCAACTTGACATGGCAGAGAGAGTAATTCAACAAGTTCTAAAGATAGTGAAACCAGAGAATCATGGAGGGGTTTTCACTATGATATGTGATTTGTATGCTTTGGGGGGTAAATGGGATGAAGCACAGCGAGTGAGAGAGATGATGGTTGATCAAAAGGTGAGGAAAGCTAGGGGCTCTAGTTTCATCAGAAGTGGAACAGCATAGTAATTTCATTGTAGAAAGCTAGAGAAATGCACTCATTAATTGATACTCTTCAATGAAATAAATACCTTCAATTTGCACCATTTGGTTCTTCTCACTTTGATTTCCATTTCAGTATTCGCTTCACCAATAATCTCCGCAAGAACACGTACCGTCTTTGAAGTGATGATATCGATTAACATCTCTAACTGTGATTTCCCTCTCTGTGATCTTTGAAATGAATTTGATCACTACATGGCAATCATCACAGACTCTAAGGTTCTTGGTTATCAGAAGCCTTGTACCAGGGGGAGTGCTTATGATTCCAAATGCAATAGCCAACCTTTCACTATGACTGAAAACCATGCCCATCTTTTCATCGTCTTCGACATCATGGAACACTGGCCCGATATCCGGCACATATCCAGCTTCAATCATGAGCCCTCCTAATCTATCCAACTCTGCATATATCTCTTCTGATTTAGAATGAGAGAGATCTCCAACCAGAAATCCATGCACTTTGTTCTTCACTTTGATCCAACTACAAGCTATGCTCTTCTTGAGCCCTCTCTCCTTCATTAGTTTCCTCACCCTGGCAACTCCTTCCCACTTCCCCGCTTGCGCATAAATGTTCGATAGAATTACGTAATTTCCTGCGTCGCTGGGTTCAAGTTCAATAAGCTTCTCCAAAGCAAGCTCTCCTAACTCAACATTGCCATGAAGTTTACATCCATTCAACAAAGAACCCCATACACCAGTGTCTGGCTTCACTGACATTTTCCTGATAAGATCACAAGCCTCATTCAACTGCCCTGAATGCCCAAGCAGATCAACCATACATGTATAATGCTGAACAGTCGGCTCAATCGAGTGATCTCTAATCATTGCGTCGAAAAACCTGCGTCCCTCGTCCATCAAACCACCATGGCTGCAAGCCGAGAGCACGCCCACGAAAGTAATGTGATCAGGGCGGACTTCCCCCTCCCTCTTCATCTCCTCAAACAAAGCCAAAGCTTCAGTCGCGCGCCCATGCATTGCATACCCAGCAATCATAGCATTCCAAGACACAACCCTCTTCTCCTTCAACCTCTCAAACAACTCCCTCGCAACCTTCAACGAACCGCATTTCGCGTACATATCAACAAGAGCAGTGCCCACCTTATCCTCCTCCTCAAACCCATGTCTCCAACTGAACCCATGAATCTCCCTCCCTTGCGTAACCGCCGCAATATCCGCCGCCGCCGAGACCACAGTCACAAGCGTCGCGACAGTCGGGCGCAACGCCCCAGGACTCAAAACCATCTCATTGCACAAAGACAGCGCGGCCTCGGCCAACCCGTTATGCGCATAAGCAGCAAGCATAGAATTCCACACAACAACATCTCTCACAGGCATTTCATCAAACACTTGGCGCGCATCACGAACACACCCACATTTTGAATACATGTCTATCAAACCAGCCCCAACAAAGACATCACACTCCCACCCAAAACGGGCAACATCTTGATGAACAATCCGACCTTGCTGGGCATCAGAGAGAGCAGAACAGGCCTTGAGAACAAATGGGAAGGTGAAGTTATCGGGTTCGAGGCCGCGGCGGAGGAGTTGGTGGTAGAGAGAGATGGCGATGGAGTATGGGCCGTTCCAGGCGAAGGCGCGGATGAGGATGTTCCAGAGGAAGAGATTGGTGTGTTGGTTGGGGTGGATTCGGTGGAAGACGAGGTGGGCATCGGAGAGTGAGTTGCAGGCCGTGTAGAGATTGAGGAGTTTGGTGGCGATGGGGGCGTGGGAGGTGAGGCCGTTGATGAGGAGATGGGCATGGAGTTGCTTGCCTGGTTCAATGGCCTTGCTGTTGATGCAGGTCTGGAGGAGAGAGGTATAGTGGGAGATTGCACGAACCATTGTCCGGTGCAGACGAAGTTTTAGCTCCACTGGTTCAACATGTACTGTCTTCTCTGAAATGTTGAGAGGAATTAGAGATCACCTGGAGTCACCTCTGCACGTCGATGAAGTAGTAGCTTCATTGGTTCAATCACCTCTGCATTGTATCTCTATATAATGTTGAGAGAAATTAGAGATTACCTCGAGTCACCTCTGCATGCCGATGAAGTAGTAGCTCAATTGGTTAGGCACGTACTGCCTTCTCTAAATTACCTTTGCATTGTATATCTATATAATGTTGAGAGGAATTAGAGATTACCTGGAGTCGCCTCTGCATGCTTGATGAAGTAGTAGCTCCACTGGTTCGGCACGTACTGTCTTCTCTGAATCACCTATGCATTGTATCTCTATATAATGTTGAGAGAATTAGAGATCACCAGGAGTCACCTCTGTATGCCGATGAAATAGTAGCTCCACTGGTTTGGTATGTAGTGCCTTCGTAATCACATGTAATCACTTCTGCATTGTATATCTATATGAGGCTGAGAGGAATTAGAGATCCTGATTTGTATATCGAGTACTACCAGACTGTATAGAATGATTTTACAGCAGTCTGCAATTTATACAGGTGAAAGGAGATAATTTAATAAATTCTAGTCCTTAAGGGGGATTCAATCCTTGTCCTTTGAAGTAGCATGATGCTAGATTCGGCGCGATTAGCAGGAAATAATAACTGTTACATGATGAGAAGGAAGGAATGCTACGAGGGCTTTTCGTATAGATCAATGCTGCCTAATTGCAGACGTGATGCAGCTTCAACATCTCTTACTGATAGAAACCTGAATCTGTTAAAGAACATTGGTGTCGAACGAAATTAGAAACATGAATAATTCAGCTATTCAGCTAGTGATGAATGGATAATTACCTGAAAGCATTTGATGGATGCTCGACTGATTCGACCTTAAACACTTTACGTTGGAAACGATGTTCAAATGTCTGAGAAGTTTGCTCGTCCAAAATGTACCATGTTAAGCCCCCATCATTGGTTCCCTCAAGAACCCTGAGTTGCATAATAGAACTAGTCAGTCAAATTCATTGCACTTTCATTTAATAGTTTGAAGTGGAAAAATATGATCATACGGCAATGGGACCTTGAAATATTACTATTACATTGATTAAGATATATCTCACAAATCATAATACATCTTTAGGAAGAATAATTAAAATTATGAAATATAACTCAGGCCTCCACATTCACTTTCATTCATTTGGCATCTTACTTATCTTTTAAGCTTGAATGTCAGTGTCTCTAGATATTTAAAAATTCATACGAAAGTTTCTGGGTTGAAGGTAGTTTCCAAAAATTCTTCATACTTCCTTTACATTGAATCAACATTTCCTGTCTTCCGGCATAAAAGCGAGAAGAGTCAACAACAAGAAGCACGGGCAAGGATCCAATTGCAAATAATATCCAATGAATTCACTTGAGGAGTTCCTAGTTATAGAGAATACATTTCAACCAAACAAAAAATCAGAAACATATGCTGGGCTGCTAGGGTTGATTAACATACTTACAGAATGCCTTGTATCAGGCTCAATTTCGAATGGACAACTTGAATAGATCTACAGAAGAGAACCAAATGATCTAATAACTAACTTATATACCATTAATCCAAGAAAAAGAACTTCACCGTCACCCCTTTCTTGCTTTTCAAAAAAATAAATAAAATAAAAACTTGGAAACTTCTTCAAAATTCAATTCTTATTATAATATCAAAACAAAACCTTCTAAAATGAGAGTTTTATAGGTAATGTCAGAATTTTATGGAACCCTTATTTGCGAGGGTCTCAAGATATTGATTAGTAATGTCATACTTGTATACTAAGATGAAGTAGCTCTCACAAACAATGTCACTCTTAGTTGGGAGACAAATATGCCATGATAATATTAGTTGAAGCATGATTCATAACAGACAAGTACAAAAGAAACATGTAGAAAGAGGGAAGATCGACTACAAGCTTAGTGGCCTTGGACTAATCAAGAAAACATATTAAAGCTTTCTGCAGCAAATATTACCAATTCATAGGATCTCTCTCTGGAGCATCATTAGCTGACATCAATTCATATGCTTCTAGATTGTGCATTTTTCCATCTGTAGTTTCGTATGTTATCCAGCAGCCTACAAGTGAATATCATGAATGAATATTTCTTGGCAGGGTTTAAAATTGAAAAAAAGAAAACATAAATTTTATTTATAACTGGTTTATTGGCAGCCCAATAAGTACCTTTTGCACCATTTGGTTCTTCCCATTTGGAATTGCGAATACCATCAAATGCAGATGTTGCCTATAATTAACAAATCGACCCAGACTAATGAAACAATTCGCTTTGTTCATCATGTCAAACAAATATAGATGAGAAAAGAAAAATGATATGCCTTAGTAAGATACTACTTACAATTCCAAAAGGCAATTCTTCGCCACTCGCACAGACCAAACCAGAAGATATTCGATTTAACTTTAAGAGCGGTAGAGTGAGGGATTGTTTAGGGAAGTCAGTGCAGTTCTTAAGATTATCAACAATATCATCAAGGTGATCTAATGTAACTGGCAAAGCAATGGAAGTTTTAACAGGATCATCAGCCAAACATACACTCAATCTCTCATCTGACTGCAACTCGACCTTTAGGGAAAGAGCTGCAAGTAAATCACTGAGAGGAGGCAACATTTCGTGAGTAAAAAGTTTGGAGGCATAAGAATCTGAGGTGCTTAAAAGTCTCCTTGCCCTAAAGGAAATCTTGCTAAGATCCAGAAGAAGCTTTTTGAGCAACTCAAGGACCTCAACAAGTCTAGATTTGGTAAGGCCATTGTCAACAAACTGAGATACTAGAGGATAAAAGGCATTGTAAATTCTGCTAATATGTTCGTCCACACATTTACGAAGTGGACACGAGAAGCAACCCAAAGAATCATTCTCATTAGCACCTAATTCTAATCTACTTTTCCGCCATTCCTTGGCTCCACTTTGTCTTCCTGGTAATTGAATTGAAGTATCATCTAAAGAATGAAGATCCCTCTCGAGCGTTTCTAGTTCAGTTTTATCACGGTCGTTGAGCAGGGAAAGTTCTTTAGATGCAAAACCTCTACGACATCCTTTGGTTATTTCAGATAGAACATTAGAAGCAATAGACTCTGTAGTAATATTACGTCGTGTCAGAACCTGCAAGAGGAACATAATTTTTATGATAACTTCAAAGAAAAGTTATATTCATCCTTAGAAAAGTATATTTAATACCTCATGCCACTTCCTTGTATAACGTTTGGTGACATCATATACTCCATCTTTGGAAACAGCAATCACATAATTCAATTTCTTCCCCCAACTTCAAGGAAAAACCAACGAATGGAACAATAATAGGAAGATAATCAGCATTTCAATTATGACTCCAAAATTGGTTCAAGCAGATAAAAGTAGAAAGTTTGATGTGGAAAATACCCTTTTTCATATAGCAATGGGTTGTCGTAAATTCCTTCACAAGGGTCAAGATGCATCCACCTGCACTATCACACAGAACTACGCATCCTTAAAGAGGAGAACTATTTCATGATATAATGCATAAAGAAGAACTAGGATCAGAAAGTTACCTCCCCAAATAAGATGAGTAACACTCTGTCCATAGGTGATCTGTGAAATCCAATACCTGCTTAAAAGTATAAGCTACTAAGGTAACATGCTTAAATAAGATAAGCAACAAAATGTACACCGTCGTATTTCCACGAATAGAAAGATCCTTAAGGGTATCAAGAACCCAGTTTCAATCGATTCAAACAAAATAGTCGGACCATCCCTTAATATAGATTTCTCTGTGTTGTCTGGATCTGATCCAATTTCTAATTTATACAAACCTTGTCCAAACTCTATTTGCTATGAAACGCAGTCATCCAATTGTTCAGATTTGGCCCGAATGCCATAAGTCTACTTGTTATACTTAGAGGTTTTCAAATATTAAACCATTAAAACACAGTACATAATCTTGTTCACAATAGTTTCAAAGAGCAAATTCCAATCTCGTTCAATATTACAAAATGCAAAGCATTCTAATGTTGTCTCGAGCAACTCAAACACCCAATTCCTTGTAGTGGAGACTACTTTCAATTTTTTTTTCTTTTTTAACATTACCACGTTGTGAAGCATCTTTTAGACCAGAGTACAGAAGCATTATTCAGAAAATTGTGATAGTCATGATCTTTTTATTTTTAACCAGTAAGCATTTATAGAAGGCTTTTGGAATTTGAAAACTATCCTTTTTCTTGAATTTGATAGAATTCTGGTAAATTTTGGTTTACATTTGATTCTTAATTCACTGCTTACAAAAATAAAACTAATTAGGGTAAATTCAGTAGTCCTCCCATAGTCACAAGTCACAACCCCTTTCACAGCCACAATAATTATGACCACTAATATCAAGTCAATTAAAATGTAAATTATTGTAAATTGTTAGGAGTGAGGCATAAATCATAATTTTTGCAGACTTACAATTCATGAATTTTCACTCTGTAATATAAGGATGCTGAAAAACATGAAGGTAAGAAAAGCAAAACTGAAAATTTACAGCAGCAGCTTAAATCTTCATAGCAAATAAAATGGTGATTTCTCAACTTAGGAACTAACCAGACGAGATTCATAACCAAAAGCTCGACAGTAGAGCGTAAAGCAATTGGCCCACTCTCCACAGCGACCTCTCCTTGTTTCCACAAGCTGCAGTAAGGGCAAAATAATGTTACTAAAATAGAGACTTCCTCAAGAAACAAAGAAATGACAATACCTTTAGTGGGTCATTGTATCGAGGGAAACGAGTAGTCCTTTGAACAGACACTGCACCTGAAGATTGCAGTTTACGTGAAATTAGATCAGAGAAAACAACAAAGCAATAACAAGTCAATATCTAACAGTGTAGTAGGGTACACGATTAAGCTATTTCCCTCAAAGAAATCATTTTAACTTTTCCTTGCTAATGAAGAATATTTTTCTCAAATCCTAGGTTGCTAACAATATGTCCTGACTGCTGGCTTTTTTATTTTAACAGAAAGGATGTTAATTCTCAATATTGTTAAATCTAATTAAAGATACAGTTATTTTGTTATCCTACATTATCGCCAGAATAATGACGTGCCTCAAACTAGGAAAATGATATTATTTTTCTTATTATTAAACTAAGAATGAACATAATGGTTGACACAAGAAAATGTTAAAATTGCTGAGAGAATATTTGTTATTTGATCTAACCTGTAAAGTTCAACCCGAGAACCTTGAAATTGAATTTCAGCAGGAAGTGCTACACCCATACCATAAAATTCAGTGCCGCCAGTACAATAATCACATGGAGGTGAATTAACCCAACTGCACTCAAAAGACCAAAAGAATCAATGAAACTAATGGGCCTTTGATGGAGGAAAATAAAATGAAATAGGAAATCATGAACTTGCACAATAATCAAATCAAGTATTGAAAGCACAATAACTATTCGCGGAAATTAAGTAGGAATTTTTTTTTTTTTAATTACACATGCAATGATTCCAACTACACCAGCTAAGGCCATTCTAAACAACACAGATAAATCAAATAAACCATCTTCTGTCATAAAACTGAATGGTGCAAGAACCACATGATTAAAGAAATTTCAACAAAGATCTTCTATCTCAAACATGGAAAAGGCTTAGTCAAATTTGATTTAATGAAAAAGGAAAAAAAAAAAAAGAATAGTTGAACTAGGCGTGGTAGGTTTTTTTTTTTTTTTTTTTTTTTGATGACAATGGGTATCTACATTTAATCTCGTAGGGTCAAGTCGATCCGACCAAACCCATTGACCGGGATAAACCCCTAGGAAATGGCTTCATTGTTGACGCAAGGGCTCAAACATCCTTCATGTAAAGAAACCCTCATGTATTACATGCGCCACTCTGCCACTCCTGCCGAGTGGTAGCGCGCGGTAGTTCATTTACTTATTTTTGGTGAAAAGTAGTTCATTTACCTACCATGTAGCCTATGTGCATAACTTACATTTGTTAAAGCTGATATTATGTAAAATTCTACGAATTGCTTGAAAGTCGATATTAAAAACTGAAGTTGTTCCAAAGCCAGAATTCAAACACATATGAAGGTTGCAGCCCTAAGGCACTGCAATTTACACATATACGCAAGAATTTGATCGGTGACTAACACATACTACCAAATTGTTAATTACCGGAATGATCGCTTGAACCACAAAAGCAATTGCAGCAGGAAGGCGTGATCTTGCTCAACCTTTGAAGGTTTAAAGTTGCCCTCCTACCAAATGGATGGATGAATCAATCTCTAAAAAGATGACACAATTTCCACAAGTGCATTCATGCCAAAACCCAAGTTTAAGCAAGTATACAATATGAACAATTGTTTGACTAGCTAGCCACAAAATAATAAATCAAAGACACAACCTTGGCCAAAGAAACCAATGCTTTCTCCTCGAGCTCATCCATCGGCACTGTCCTCCGCGCTGCTTCTTGCCGAACACGATCTTCATACTTAATTCCACAAAAAAAAAAATCCCCAAATAAAACACCACTCACTCAATTCATTTAAATCAACAAAAAGATCAAAACTTTCACAAGTGATCCAGCAAATGCAGTTACCATGAGAACCTGCGTCACGTAAGGGCGAATCCGCTGCTCGAAAGCTCTCCCGTTATCGCTCGCTTGAAATTGCTGGTAAAATAGGGCATCTTCTTCTGCCTAAACAATAAGAAACCAAAATTCAGCAACAAAACTAACTGAAATCAACGAAGTTCTCAACACAAAATGCCTTCGCAGATTCAAAATTGCTCACCTGTAGCATCCGAGCCAACTCCTCATCAGATTGCACTAATGAATTGTCATTTTCAATTGCCACAGTGTTCAAACCCTCATCGCCATCGCCTTCGATACTCACCGTGTTCGAACCACCCTCGCCGCTAATCGAAACTAAGCGAAGCATTCCGGTGACCGCATCGAGATCTGAATCCTCGGCGATCACCATATCCTCGCCCCCAATTATCTTCAAAATGCCACGAAATCGTTCAAATCAGACTCAGAAGACGATCGGTCAAATCAAATCACACAAAAAAGAGGTTCTTTGTACAGACCTGCTGTTCGTCTGGAGGGATTGACGTGAGAGAGAAGAGCTGGAACTTGAGTACCTGCAAAGAAGGAAACTGAGATTGAAGTGAACAGATCACCACAGAGAGCGAGCGAGCGAGCGAGCGAGAGAAGAAGAAGAAGAAGAAGAAGAAGAAGAAGAAGAAGAGACTTCGATGCCGTCTTCTGTGTCGTAATCTAGGTCGAATTGAGAGTCTCTGTGCTGAACGAGAAGCTTCCGAGCCACCATTGTTGCGTTCTTCACTGAGCAGTGCTTGCGACTGAGTTTGGCGTTACGAGTTTCTATTTCCCTTTGTTCCCAAGTAACGAACCTATGTTTTCGGTTACTAATAATTTATTTTATTTTAATTTTTTTTTACGTGTTTCAACGCTCGAGCACTGTGAGGCTTGCACCTTATAGAGGCCGCTTTCTCAATTCAATTTTTTTCATTCATAACATTTAAATTTGTGTCTCGACCCTTATAACTAAGACCCAATTAGTTGTTAATTATAACCTTGCAGTTAATCATAAGAATATGAGATGTGTGACTATTTAAAAAGTAATTGTATTGCAAATTTGGACATTTTCTACTTTTATTTTATGGTGGATGACCTCTCCTCACACCTCTTTTATTGGTCTAATTTTTAATCAACAATGTTTGTAATGTAGTGAATTTTTTTTTTGCACTAAATGTAGTGGTCGAGACCTACTAGTTGTTCATTTGACTTTTCTGAGGTATATCTAGTTCGAATATCTTAATTTTTCGAGGGAAGAATGTCTTTTGCGGGATGAGTCGGTATGTCTTATATGGAATAGTCAAAAGTAATCTCAAACACCACAGTTTTTTTTTTAAAAAAGTTAAGATAATAATAAATAAATTTTACATAGTAAATATAATGCATAAACTACTATAAAATCTTTTGTAACAAAAAAAGTTACTATAAGTTTATACCGCGAAATTAGGTGAAAAAGTTTGCGTTCCAAACAGTATAAATACTCTCCACAACAACAACAACAACAGAGAGGCGCAAAAACCCTAGCGAGTGGCGACGTTGAGTGGAGAACAACAATGGCGAAATCGCAGAGATCGAAGAGGGAGAAGAGATTGCGAAGCCTACGAAGAGAGATCGCCGATCCTTTCCACGAGAAGAAAGAGACGGCCAAGCTCTCCGCCCAGGCCGACGCTCTCGCCGCTCCGAAGCTGCCCGTGCGTTCCCAAAACACCACCAACAATTCCATGGAGATGGAGACCGCCACAGATATCAACAACAACAGCTTAAGCATGGGTACTCCCTTTCACCTTGTTTGATTCGCACCAAAAAGTTTGAATCTTTTTGTTTCTTTATTAGAGAACGCTTAGTTGAATTGATTCTAGGTTAAACCGGACGGGTTGTCTGTGTCGAGATTGTCCAGGGAAATTGGGGTACGCTCAGGCAGGTTGCATCAGGACTTCGTGGGAATATTTGGGCTCGCTTAGATACCCACAAATATCTTTAAAAAAAAAAAAAAAAAATTGATAAGTTCTTTTGATTGAATATTTGAGAATTGGAGAAGAAGCTAGTGTATGTGCTTTAGAAAAAAAAATTGAATTTTTTTGAGTTTAAACTACATTGTGAAGTAGAGAGTTAGTTCTGCCTTAAATTTTAAAGAATAGAACCCTTTTGTTTGCTCTTGTTCGTGGACGGTGAATGGTGTTCTTAGCATATTTACTTGTCTAGGTTTATTTGATTTGTTGTTCTTTGATTAGCTTGGATTAGCCTGATCATTCCCACGAGGCCCTAGTGTAATCGGCCTGAGCGTACTCCAGTGGCCTGGACAATCTTGACGCAGCTTGGAGTGGTTTTTCTTTTTCTTTTTCTTTTTTTTTTTTTTTTTTTTTTTTTTCGATCGAGTTGGGAGCACCACATTTATTCACAATTTGGAGAGAGTGTTCTGGATACCTTGTAAGACAAGCTCATCTTTGTGATTCTGCCTTTTGATTCCTTCTCGAAAGAGTTTTGAGGTTGTTTAAAAATGTGGCTAGTCCAGGGAAGTAGCATTGTTGCCCTTTTCGTACCTTTTAAGAGCCTTTAGAAGCACCACTTTGTCTATCGGACTCCAACATCTTTCAAACAGCTTCCATGGTTTAATCTTGGTCTTCCCTTTCTCCTTCTTCGCTGTTGACAAGTAGTCCTTCTTTTTGCTTATTCCTTAAGTGGTGCTAGGGCGCTTTGCTTTGCTAACCGATTTTTTAGCTCTTTAATTAAGCAACATACATAAGCGTATGATGTATTGTTTGATATGGTAGTGAATAACTCATTAATTTGCTGATTCAATGGTTTTTGAAAAGGAAAAAGAAATGTATAAGAAATCTTAGTGAAACTCTTATAGGGTTCTTCTATTCTAAATTAAGATCTAAAATGACATATAGGTTGTAAACTTCATAGTGAAACTCTTGTAGGGTTCTTCTCAGTGAAAGGAAAAACAATCATTTAAGATGTCTTACTGAAACTCTTTCAGGATTCTTCTCTTCTAAATTAAGTTCATATTGGTTGTAAACATCTTGAGGCTTCCCTTGTCTGATGAACTGGCTGTTTTTGAGTTTTGTAAGATATCAGTGTTTTATACATTGGTTTCCTTGCCTCATTTTCTTACTAATCTTAGTCTAGACATGTATGTTTCTATCTCTTGCCTTCTGGAGAAAAAGTAATGCGAATGTTAAATCAAACTCATTATTTAATGTGAAAAAGCTACTTTGATCAGTCGGCTTGGCTCTTAATTTCCTTGCATTTTAATTGAGAGTGACCTTGTTTTGACAGATGTGGATACGGCTGAAGGTGGGAGCACTTATGATCAAAGCTCAAAGTCCTTGAAAGCTGTTGGTGGCGTTGGGAAGAAGATGAAGAAAAAACTGAAGATAGGTAAAGGCAAGCGCCGAGGCAAGGGGAAGATCAGAAGGAAACACATTTGAGAAAATCTGTTCAGGCAACCTTCTCTATCTCATGACAATGGAACATAAATGTTCCCTTTATGTTTCCTCAAATTTTGTCCTGTGTATTTCCTGGCTGCGGTACATTAGCAGATTAGGTTATCATAGTTTGATTTGTAATACTCAATTTTGTCCCTTCACAATATCACATTGATCAATATTTGAGTAATCCTTTTTTAACTTGTTGTGTCAGTTACATAACTGCTCAAGTTTTGAGCTTAATTAATAATATTACAAGATTTTGAACATTTGAATTGTATCAAAATTTCTCGATCTAATTCAATTTAGATCAGAACCACCGTCTCGAAAATTTCTCTGAATTCATCGGTTTTGAGGTGAAATGTCAAAGAGTACTATTTTCCTGAATTTGAGCCTCGGAATATTCGTCCTTGAATGCAAAAAATTGTTGTGCACTAGAGCAGTTGAGCATTTTGTGAGGGCATGCTTCTTGCTTAGACTATCTGGATTCCCATTGTTTCTAACTGACAAATACTTCAAGGCACTAGTTCACCAATAATCACCACAAGAGCAAGAACCATCTCTGAAATGATGAAATCGATTCACATCTCTTACTATGATCTCTCTGTCGTAGATTCTCGATATGAACTTGATGGCAGAATGACAATCCCCGCAGATACGAAGGTTCTTAGTCACTCGAAGAACCGTTCCGGGAGGTGTATTCAGAAGTCCAAAAGCAATTGCCAACTTCTCACTGTGAGTTGACAGGTTGTGCTCTTTCTCCTCCTCACTTACATCATGCAATGCAAAACTAGTATCCGGCACATACCCCGCCGCCTTTATTTGCTCCGGCAAGGCTTCCAATAGCTTGTAAATCTCCTTTGCTTGTTGGTGTGAAACATCTCCTCCAAGAAATAGATGTGCTCTTCCATTGATCTCAGTCCAACTACATCCAGGCTGCTTCTTGATGCCTAGACTCTTCACAACTGCTCTCAACTTGTCCACTTCTTCCCACTTGCCAACTTCAGCATACATGTTTGATAGCAAAACATAGTTACCAATGTTCTCAGGCTCCAACACAAACAACTCTTTAGCTGCCATCTCTCCAATCTCCAAGTTTTTGTGCATTCGACAAGAAGCGGCTAACACCGCTCCCCAAACGCTCGCACTTGGTGGCATCGGCATTCGATCTATTAGTTCCTTAGCCTCTCGGAGACGCCCTGCCCGACTCAAAAGATCAACGACGCACGCATAATGCTCCACTCTCGGTTCCACTGAGTACACTCTCTCCATGTCATTGAAGTATGCCAACCCTATTTCGACGAGACCCGAGTGGCTGCAGCCAGATAATAATCCAGTGAAAGTGATGAAATCAGGGTGAACCTCAGCCCTGATCATGTCTTCAAAAGTCGAGATAGTTTCGGCGCCCTTCCCGTGCGAAGCATAAGCAGTTATCATGGTGTTCCAACCAACCACTCCCTTGTCGACTAACTCATCGAAACTACGACGAGCTTCTACCAGACTCCCACATTTCGCATACATTGCTATCAGCGCTGTCTGCACCGATGAATTCCCGCCCAAACCGATGCTCCTCGCGTAATCATGGATTCTCCTCCCCTGCTCGAGCGCAGCAGAATGCGCGCAAGCCGGGAGCACACTCATGACAGTCACCCAATTAGGCCTGATCACCTCCGAACCCCGATCACCCCCACTCGCCATTCGATGAAACATCGACAAGGCCTTACTCGCCAATCCGTTCTGCGCGTACCCCGAAATCATACCAGTCCAACTAAGCACATTCCTCCTCTCCATCCTCCAAAACAACTCCTCCCCCAACCCAACCATCCCACTCCTCATACACCCCGAAACCAAGGCGTTCCACGACGAAACATCTCTCACGGGCATTTCATCAAACAGTTGGCGCGCAAGACCCAACTCCCCACACTTGACGTACGCGTTCACCAAAGAAGACCCAACATACAAATCCCTCTCGAACCCATTTCCCACGCACTGCGCGTGAACGCATTTCCCCGTCCGGGCGAGCGAGAGGCCGGCGCAGGCCTTGAGAACGAAGGGGAAGGTGAAGTGGTCAGGGCGGGAAAGGTGCATCATTCGAGAGTAGAGTCTGAGAGTCTGCTCGTGGTGGCCGAGTCGGGAGTAGCCGCGAATGAGGGCGTTGAAGAGAAGAGGAGATGATGATGATGATGATGATGAGGAATGGAAGTGATTGAAGAGGGAGTGGGCGGAGAGGAGGTCGCCGGAGCTGGCGTACATAGCGAGCATCTTGGCGGCGGCGAGGGGGGGGAGGAGGTGGAGGAGGCCGCGGAGGGTGATGTGGGCGTGGAGTTGGCGGGAGAGTTTGAGTGAGGGGTTGGTTGTTAGGTACGCGAAGAGGTTGAGGTATGAGTCTGATGTGCTCAACTTGCGTCGCATTGGATCTCCCAAGGAAGGAAGGAGGGAAACATGTTTTGTGTCGACTATATGTGTTGGATTTTTTTTTATTTTTTTAGAAATACTAGAGTGATCCGCAAATGACACTCAGTCAACGCACCTACTGACGTGGACATCTTAGCTGGTGTCATAATTTCCAGGTCATTCTAGCATTCTTTTTTTTTTTTTTTTTTTTTGAGAAATGCTAGAATGACAACACACGTATGTCACACCGCAAGACACATCGGCTCACGAGAGCCATCCATGTGTGCCTCGAGATTCTGGCATGCACAGATCTAGATGCATAACACGCGGGTCGAGGTTGCAGGGAGGGCTCTTGTGAGCTAATGTGTGCCTTGTAGTGTGACATTGTTGTTATCATGCATTCTAGTATATATGTTACTATTATTACTATTATTTAAAGGAAAATACTAGAATGACAATGAGTATGTCACACTCAAGGACACATCGGTCCACATGAGTCGTTTCGTTCATGTAGTCTCGACCCACGTGTTATTGGGATTTGTGTATGTATGCATCCGAGGCGCGCATGAACGGCTTAAATGACTTTGTGTGTGACATATACTCGTTGTCATTCTAGCCCTCCACTTTTCTTTATTTGGAAAGCACGCTATCATTTACACTAAGTCGAGCCAAATGAAAGTGGAAGAATTCGATCCATATAGACGACCTTAATTAACTAATTTGAGATTGAAATTTTTTTTGTTCTTCGTTTTGGGTTTTCTTAAAAGAAAATTTTGAAAACGGTTAGATATACAAGTGCATATCAATTTTTAATTATTGTTGTGGGTGTCCGAGTCGAAAGAAAATGATGCATTGTCTCGAATTGAACCCTTTATATCCAGTGTTCGCCTCACTCAAAGTACTAAAATCATCTTCGTGAACTGCACCACGCCCCTTAGGGGCCAACTGCATATCAAATTTTGGTGTCCATAGATTGTAAGAATGTTATTCATTTCTTAAAAGATCATCACTACTATTTCATATTAGATTTGCCTCCAAAAATTAAAAGATTTGAACCTCCAACCTCAAAAAAACACAAGTGAATAACCAGCATAGATAATTAAGCTTCAACCATGCACTGCACTGTTGCAATGGTTGGCACTATATACAATCCTTCCTTTCAACTTGGGTTCCTCTTTTAAACTGATCGATCACCAACTCCATTAATTATTATTAGTAAATAATTAAAATAGTGTAGTAACTGTTGAACCAAACTTAGGGCAACTAGCCAACTACTTACCTAACCTAACCTTGTCTTTATGATGATTAATAGTCCTATTTTGCATAAAACTTGCATGTTTCTTTTTCATATAAAAGGTTTTTTTTTATTATTTTTGATGGTTACGTGGTCGGCTAAACTTGTTTAGAATTCTATTTTTTTATTTCTTAATTGGGGTAATTAATACTAGCTAATAGAGATTATTAATGTATTAGGTATATATCGAAGCTCTAATCAATATTTAAATTGGGAAAAAACAAAACAAAATTAGCTAAAAATGATGTTAGATGAGGAGGGAAGTGGAAACCTTCAGATGGAGACATTGTAACTAAAAGAGATATTAATTGCTTATATATCAAGATATATAATTCCTTCATTTATAACCACTACTATTCTCTAAATGACTTTCTTTATAGCCAAAACAAGCTTGATTATTGTACATATATATATATATATATATATATATATATAGATAGAGAGAGAGAGAGAGAGAATTAAACAGTTATATTAAGTAGTTGAGATTTAAAATTAGGAGAAGAAATGATCCAACTAAATACTTTGATAGAGACTTTGCATTAAAAGAGACTGCATATATATTATATTGTAAGACTTGATTTGATTAATAAATTTTTTTCAATAGATTATGGAGTCTTACATAAGATGAATGACACAATTATATCTAATTTTTATTTCATCACTATCATCTTAGTCATACCTCATTAACAAGAATATTTATCTTGGCATCCTTTGTTGGAATTCAATTATAAGCTAATTGCTTAAAATTACTCGATAAATTGATTATCTACAATTTTTTTTTTTTTTTGGCAAAGATTATCTACATTGTTTTGCCTCAAAAAATACATGATAATGTTTGATTTTTGTTATTATTACAAATAACTTAATACATTATTAGTGTTCTCTACCAAAAAAAAAAAAAAAAAAAAAAAAAAAAAAAAAAAAGATTTATAGTTGGCTCCCAAATTACAAGTTAATGAATTTTGATTTCTAAGTCAATGTGACATTGGAATTTATTTTTTGTCTGCCTTAGAAAGACTCAGAAGTCCTCGTCCACAATAAAGCTTTTAGAAACACTTGTTTTTTTGGCCCGATCAATACACCAGCGTTGGAGACGTGCGTAGACTGAAATAATAGTTTCCCATCGGTCAAGTAAGGTTTCATGATAAAGTATATAATTGTGGATCTCTCAATTCTCTCCTCAATTAATATCGAGACCTTTTAAGTAAAACCCCTATATATAGGAGTAGAAGGTCGTCAAATTGAGGACAATAACAACACCAGCTAGTTGGAAAAATCAACAGTTAGACTATGCGATAAGTGATATTCTCATAATTAAGCTAAATGGATCATTTCTATGCTAGGACAATAGAGTTCAAGTCAAGTAAATGACGTAATAAGCGATAAAAGATTTTTGTTGTTAGGACTAATATTCTCCCTCGCGAGCTTATAATTACAAAAAAAGATGCATCTTCTTTCGTTGACCACCACACGTTATTTAAAATCATAAGCCCCAATGAATTTGAACTCGAATTGAGTACGACTATTATATAGCGTCGAAGCTCTCTCTCCAGACTCCATAGCTTTAAATAAACTTCATAAGTTCAAACTCGAGATCACTAATTAAGGCCTACGCGGTAACAAAAGATAGCCTCCTTGAGCATGTGAGATTGATAGCTTGAATTTGAAATTAAAAACAAAGTGATAGACTTGTTAGTTGGTGTGACTTGGTCAACTTTGTTAATTTTTTTTCCTAATCTATCGTCCCTTGTACGTTACATAGAAGAAGAGAAGCGAAAGGAAAAGTAGACGCCAAGGAAACTGCAACTCCTCTGTCCTTCTCACCACCTGTGAACACACTCTTCACACCCACCAATCGACACAAAAACACACACACATACAGACTCTTGTCACCATTTCTCTCTCTCTCTCTCTCTCTCTCTCTCTCAACAACTGAGAGTCTGAGAGAAATCGAATCACTAATCAAGTAATCAGGGGTCTTCAATGGCTCTGTCTCCCCTGTTTCTCTGTTTTGTGTTATTAGTAACAAGCTCTGTTTCGGGGAGATTCGTGGTGGAGAAGAGCAGCATCACTGTAATCTCACCGAGCGATCTACAGTCCAAGCACGACAGCGCTATTGGGAACTTCGGAGTCCCTGATTATGGAGGAACAATGGTGGGCGCCGTCGTTTACCCTGACAAGTCCTCTGCTTCTGGTTGCAGAGCCTTCTCTGGCGACCGCCCCTTCAAGTCCCGCTCTTCTCGCCCAATTTTTCTCCTTCTCGATCGGGGAGGTTAGTTTCATGAGATTTCAATTCTGGGTGTTCGTTAGTTTTTGTCGATTCATCTTCTTTAGCGACGATTTTGAGATTTTCTATGTTTTTGTTGCTCTTGCTTCTTTGTTTGATTTAATTGTTGCCCTTTAAATTAAAGGTTCATAAATTACTGCCCATAAATGTAGGAGTCATGATTCATGTATTTTATGTGCTTCTTTTCTATGTTTTAGTTTCTTGTACATGCAGACAGTGTTGTTGTCGAATCAGTTATGTTGATCAAAACCTGAATTTGTTAGTTAATTTAATGTTAATTAGGGTGTTGATATTAATCCTGTTAGAGATGTGTGGGCCGAAATATAGTCCCGCTTTCATCACATGATGCCTTGTTGTCCCGGCTAAACTATCAGCTCTGATATCACTTGTTGGGCCTGCTTAATTGCACCCACTTGTGCAGGCCTGTGAATCTCTGCTAGCGGGATTATATTTCGGTCCACACATCCCCAAGAAATCCTTCTATTTCTTGATGAATTACACAACTCATCCAAACTAGTCATTAATACTTGTTGTTGTTTTTTATTGTGTTCCAGAGTGCTATTTTGCTTTGAAGGTGTGGAATGGCCAACAAGCGGGGGTTGCGGCGGTTCTGGTTGCAGATAGCATCGACGAACCTTTGATAACAATGGACTCTCCAGAGGAGAACTCAGATAAAGAAGGGTTTGTAAATAAGATCAATATTCCATCGGCATTGATTGATCGGTCGTTTGGAGATAGCTTAAAGAAAGCCTTACAAAAAGGTGAAGAGGTGGTAATAAAATTGGACTGGAGAGAATCAATGCCTCACCCGGATGAGAGGGTTGAGTATGAGCTTTGGACTAATAGCAATGACGAGTGTGGGAGTCGATGCGATGAGCAAATGCGCTTTGTAAAGGATTTCAAGGGTCATGCGCAGATTCTCGAGAGAGGTGGTTATACTCAGTTTACTCCTCACTATATTACTTGGTACTGTCCGGAGGCCTTCGTCTTGAGCAAGCAATGCAAGTCTCAGTGCATAAACCATGGGAGATACTGCGCGCCTGATCCGGAACAGGACTTTGGAGAGGGTTATGAAGGGAAGCAAGTGGTTTTCGAGAACTTGAGGCAGTTATGTGTGCATAGAGTTGCCAATGAGAGCCATCGATCGTGGGTTTGGTGGGACTTTGTGACGGATTTCCACATTAGATGTTCGATGAAGGAGAAACGATATAGTATAGAATGTGCTGAGAATGTGATCAAATCACTTGGTGAGGACTACTTCATTTGAAAAAATGATTTGTTCAGTATGAATACTAACTGTCTTTTGATTCAAATTTCTTCATTTTGGTATGCAAGGTCTACCTCTAGAAAAGATTAAAAAGTGCATGGGAGATCCCGAAGCCGATGTCGAGAATCCTGTCTTGAAAGCTGAGCAAGAACTACAGGTTTTTCCTTCATTTATTCGTCGACATCCTAAGAAACTGAATTCAGAAAATGCCTTTAATTTCAAAAGTAGTTTTAGGATGCATAGAATGGCGTTCCGGTCTATGTTAAAGTGAGTTTACTTTCATCATTCAAACAACTAACATAATATCTTTCTCTCTTGCCTTGCCTGAAATATAGGTAGGCCGAGGAAATCGTGGTGATGTTACCATCTTGCCAACTCTTGTCATCAATAACGTTCAATATCGAGGTTTGTTATTATATATCTTTCCACAGTACAATGAAGAATAATCTGACAGTAGTATTCTTTCATGCGCAACTAATTTTCGGAATTCAATAAAATTACAAGTAGTTAATCTCTAGCTTGACCTGAATCAATGTTGCTAGAGAAAGTTTTGATATGTTCGAATTAGTTTCTTATTTCTAGCGCAAATCAGAAACGTGTTCTTATTATAGGAAAACTGGAGAGAAGTGCTGTGCTGAGGGCTGTATGTGCAGGATTCGCGGAAACAACGGAGCCTGCAGTATGTTTGAGTGGAGGTTGAAGCCTGTTCCTTTTGTTTATATATACTGGACCAGTTGAGCATTTCTTTTATTATACTTCTATTGATTAAATTTTCATGATATACTCTAGATATCGAGACAAATGAGTGCCTTGAAAGAAATGGTGGATGCTGGATGGATTCAAGGGCTAATGTAACTGCTTGCAAGGTATTTTATATATAGTCGACGAAAATTGTGCGTTGTGATTAATGATGCTCAAGAAGTGGTTGCGGCGTTTCATTGTCATATGGTTTTTGTTTGTGTGTGTGTGTTCTCCTTTGCTTTAAGAGCTTTTGCGGTTGATGTTGAACATGGCATGGTCTGACGCTGCTCTTGGAATCACTTTCTTTTATATAAGGACACTTTCAGGGGCAGAGTGTGCGAGTGCCCAGCCGTAAATGGCGTTCAATATCGTGGAGATGGTTATACATCCTGTGAAGGTACACTATATATTACCTTGTTCCATTTTCTTAAGATAAAGACTTAATAGCTGGAAAAATGTGTGACATATAATCTTCAACTGTCAAATGGTTTTCACCTCCCCCCTTTCTCAAAAAAAAAAAAAAAAAAAAAAAAAAAAAAAAAAAAAAAACAAATGGTTTTCACCTCTATCAAGTTCCTTTCGTTTAATGATTTGAACATCCTTATTGCCGTGAAATCGAAGTTATTCATTCGTTGGTTCAAGTTATTTCTAATATTATTTTGTATTTCCTTCTTATTGACAGCTTTCGGGCCTGCAAGATGTACAATAAATAATGGAGGTTGCTGGTCGGAATCAAGAGATGGACTATTTTATACAGCTTGCTCAGTATTGCCTTGCAGTCCCTTCTCCTCATCCTGATTAATGATTTCAATTCTCTTACTCTATCAATTATCCTCCTTTAATATGTTTGAAATTGTAATGTTCTAGTATTTTTGCTTTCTTGTTGTCTTCATATTATTTAACTCGACGGGTTTTTGTATACAAATAGGAAAATGAGCTGAAAGGCTGTCGCTGCCCCCCCGGGTTTCACGGGGATGGTCACAAATGTGAAGGTGCCTGTCTGGATCTTACTTTCATTTTCATTGGCTTCACCTAAATTGTCGTTGAGTTCGACTCCATTGATGCTATCCAGGGAATAACTGTTCTTTTTTTTTTTTCACTGAATTATCAGATATCAATGAATGCAATGAGAAAACTGTTTGTCAGTGTGATGGATGCTCTTGCAAGAACACATGGGGTGGATATGACTGCAAGTGCAGAGGCGATCGTCTATACATTGCGGATCAGGATACATGTATAGGTAAAGACCATATTTCGCTATGAAACACACAAAAGACTCCATATGCATCCGCTGCTATATTTATATTGATCCTAACAAAATCCATAATGCAGGTAGGAATACGTCAGGATTCGGATGGTTCCTTACGCTCTTGGTCCTAGGAGGAGTAGTAGGTTTGGCTTTAGCTGGTTATATATTCTACAAATACAGATTGCGGGTAAGATATATAAGCTCATAATTTCTAGAGATGTTTGATGTTTTTGCGATGAAATCTTAATTTGTAGGCGACGTTTGATATTTTGTTTCGTCCAATTTTTGTGCAGTCTTATATGGATTCAGAGATCATGGCCATTATGTCGCAGTATATGCCACTTGACAACCAAAACAACGAAACGGAACCTCTGCGGCAAAGGCAAAGTTCATCTGTGTAAATCGGTATTGCCCTTTCTTTTTATGAGTTTTTTGATACTGTTATTTAAGTACTCAAACATTTCATCATAGACATATATTAGTCCCTTACAATTCAAAAACATGTATTTGGCGCGATGTTGTCGTAGGTGCCGAAGCAAGTTGAGAAACAAAGCAAGAGCTGCAGTTAAGAGGGAGGAATGAAGGTGATGGAGTGAATATAAACATTTAGTGAAGTGTCTGCATCTTCAGAGTCCATACTCCAACCATTTGGAAGAAGAAACCTTTGTAACAATCCCTTACATATACAGGAAAAGTGAACCTATAAGTTAACTTTTCTTTTATGTACATGAAAATAACGATGGATGTAAATGTCTGGTTTTGGAACAAAAGCTTAACTAAACTACATTAGTAAGAACAAAAAGTTTTGGAGAGGCAACAGTTAGAAAACCTTACTTGTCAATTATGCACGCCTTATAATTCGCTCTCTTGATAATCGGAATTAATTCGGAGAAGTTTAATTCGACGTGAAAAATTTTGGTAAAAATTCGCTAACTTAGAGAAGTTTAAGAAATTTTTATTAAATGGTCAATAAACTAAAACTCATTCTATGGAATGTCAAAACAAGCACAATTATACATTTATACCTAAAAAATTTACAATTTAATGGTTTCAAGTCAATTTTATTGGCACTAGTCATGCATACTGTGAATGGTAGATCACTTTTTAGTGATGATAATTACACTTAATTTGATTCTCTAACCATTTATTAATTGCACATTCTCATAAGTAAATTAAAATTATGAAATATGTTTTTTTTATATGGGTCAGTATTTAAAGCAAAAGAAAATATCAACTTTTTGACATTAGCATAGTAGAGATGTGTGTGCAAAAGTGAATCTCGATGCATACATTGAATCATAATGCAAAGTCAAGGGATCACATGATTGGTGTAGAGATGTGTGTATAAAAGTGAGCCACTCTCAAATTCTCAATAACCCCTAAATGTCACCATCAATTACAACCCTTAACATTTTCGTCTCCTACACACTTATTTGATTTTTTTTTTACCGAATGTTTGCAATTTCTCATTGTTTTTAGCAATTCAAATGCACTTAATCGAATACAATGAAAAAGTTTGATCTATGTAGCCAACCTCAATTAATTTGGGACTGAGGCTATGTTGTTGTTGTTGTTGTTTTAGCAATTCAAATCAATTTATATCAATGTTGTCGATTTTGAACATAAACTTTGGAGAAGTTTTGTAATTTTTAAATTACCCGTGAACTTCGTTTCGATCCCTTCAACTTCAATAAACTTCGACTAATTTTATCGAATTTTCATTCCTTGCAATTATGATGTTTGTTATTCATCTAAATTACTGTGACTTTCACAATTGTATCATGTTTTTCCTTCAAATTCATGTTAACTCATTAAGGTGTTGTTTTATTGCGTCGCCTCGATCGCATAAACGAGAGATGGCCTATAGAAATTGAAGTAATTCGACGGCTTTAAACTTGATCCTGTTAGGATTAAATTGCATGAGACCAAAAGAATGCCATCATATATTAACATTAAATATCTTTAAAGGAAATTATACAGATGAAACAACTTTCAACAACAATATAGCCTTAGTCAGGTTGGCTACATGAATCAAACTCTTCCATTGTGCTCGATTTTGTGCAATTGATGGTGAGCTTTCCAAACTATTTAAATCCCTCATAATTAATGCATCCCAAGTTAACTTCGGTCTATCTTACCTCGTCGAATTTTTCAATTTCTATTGAGTCAAATTTTTTAGTGGGGGCATTTGTAGACCGTCTTTGCAGTGTCCAAACCACCACAACCACCTTTCCTTAATCTTTATGTCAATTGGAAATTACACAGACGAAATCAAAATAAAATTAGGGAGCAGCAGACAAGCATTTGTTCAACCTCATATGATGAAAGATCTCACCAATAACTATTTTGAAGCCTCACCTATAATTATTTAATGGTTCCCAAAGAACAAAATTTGGGACTAGTATGAGATAAACAAAAGAAAATAATACAAAAAAAAAAAAAAAAAAAACAAGGCCAATGTACAACTCACTTACATTTCAAACAGCAACTCAAATTCCTTTTAAACTTTATGCATGCAAGTAAATTTGGAGGCTTTGAAACTAAAATCTGTCTTCGTCCCTGAATTCCAAGTGTTTTCTTTTCTTGGTTAACTTGGCTAGATTTTGCGATGCATTTTGCTGGACATCAAATTGGGCAGCTGTTCGAGCCCGCAATTCTTCAAAGGTTTCACCTTCCTTCGCTCGCTCCAGGACCTGAAAAAGTTGAAATACAAGGCAGCTATAGCATCGACACCTACGTTTGAGTGTGATGTACATAAATGAGGAACCATAAAAAGAAATCTTACCAAATGGCGTCCATACAAATGGGTATTTGAAAGAGCCTGAAGAGCATTCTGCGCTTCTTGCTTCGTGACGAACTCGACAAATGCAAATCCTCTATGGCTTCCTAACTTATTAGGCAATCTGAGACTCTTGACCTATGATAAATCATGAATAAGAAAATGGGAAATCGTGTACGAGTTAAATGATGCTGCCGCAAGCATGTTGCTTAATTAAAGCGTTAGCTCTATCTCCGTCGCCTAAGTTTGCTAACTATTAGCAATGACTAACCTGCCCAAATGGACTAAAGAGCTGCCTGAGATCTTTCTGCGACGCCTGAAAAGCTACATTTCTCACAATTAACTTTGTTGTACTTCTATCCTTCGCAGATTTTTTAACTGCATCCCCGTCTGTCTTGGAATGACAAGGTTGCAGGATAAGGGCATGTCCATCTAGAACAGTTCCCTGGAGAATAAAATACTTTAGTCACACAAATAAAATAAAAAATGATAGTAAAAGAAATAAGCATAAACACTCAAATTATTCTCAGTCAACAGTGGTTCCTAAATATGCCCTTTGTTGAAGAAAAAGATACCTGTAAATCTTTGCGAATGCGTAGTGCCGTTTCGACAGAATCGAATTCAATGAAACCAAAACCCATAGAAAGAGACTTCCCATTTTTCACATGCTTATTCACCTGCATAGAAACACACCTATAACATGAGGAACAAGTATGATAAGGAAATATTAATCGATCGATGCGCAGTAAAACTGAGCAATTACCTTGACACTACGGATGCTTCCTTCCTTCATATTTTCAGTGAAGTGCTTTCTTAAAGACTCATCAGATGTCTTGAAGTTCAAGTTCTTCACAAATAAAGATCGTGACTGCAACAAGCACGTTTACCAATCAAACTCAGCAAGAAACAAGCAAATATAGTCGAGGACCATAAACATGTAACTAAATCAAGGGTACTGATGGTAACTTTGTTCAGTAGTAAGAGAAGCTCATGTAATTACTATCTCCCGTAGAAGTTTTATTAACTAACATAAAAGCTGCTAACTTAACAGGTTATGCGATTCCATCCATTTCGCAATTGAGTAACAAATGGTATTTTGGTTGCCCATAGGTTTCGTAGTCATTTTTTGATCTGAAACAGCTTTTGTATTAGTAAAGAGAGTTTACAATTACAAAAGCAAAATGGAGAATAATAAAGACAAAATTTAAAACATATGAACAATCCACCCACAACACCTAATTCTCACTCATGCAATTAAAATCTACCAATTCCTAGTCCACTCATTAATAGAAAAGCGTAAAATTTTCATTGCCACTAGCCATGTTGCCACATGATACTTGATTTTGTCACAAAGATCCTCCTGTGAAGAACATTTATCATAAAAAATCCTTCTATTTATCTTGAGCCATACATACCACAACACCGATAGCACTGAAGCATTCTAAGCAACTTTGAAAATCTTGGTGGTCCCACCAAGCCCTTCGTCGGAAAATAGGCTTATCTAATCATAATGCTCCTTCCATTGTTACCATAGGTTTCATGGTCATGCTTGCAAATAAATGATGGAAAAAAGCAGATGAAGTAAACAAGATGAGACTACCATCAAAGATGGCGAAGTTTAACATAAGAAAAGGAAAATTTTCCCATAGATGTTGGAATATCGCACCAGGCCATCAGCCCCAGTTTTTAGCACTAGTGTATCTATGTCTATGATACTATTTATTATCAACATTGATCCATATTTACTTCAAGGATATAATCTAGGGGATGCTGTCTAACACAAAAGGTCAGGCTAAATTAATATTTTCCATTAGGACAACAGTTTCGAACAAGATAGATTGAATTTTAATATCATGTAATAGAATTAGGCAAAAGAAAGTACAGAAAGTTGCAGTTTGTCCAACCTCAACTCTATCAGGATCAATATCGGCTTCTGCTAATCCTTCCACATGCTGCTCGCGTAATACTCTCTTGACATCTTGTTCGCCAACCATGACCTCACTTGAATGGGTCTCTAATTTTGAATTTGGTGAAAGAATATTTGCAGGAGCCCACTCCAGATATAATGGAGCATCTCTACATAAGAAAAGTAGAAGGTTACTTTGCTACCTGGAAATTTCTGAACATCTAATGCTATTGATGTGACTTACATGAGTAGAAATTACAACATTATTCTGATACTAGGTTAGCCGCTTTGGCGCTAGTGACAATACTAGATAAAAAAGAATGCAAAATAGAAATAGGCTCACTTGTAGCGCTTGTATGCTAAGCGTTTGAAAGCAGCACGGGCATTACCTGCTTCGAGGAAAACTACCTGAAACACGAGGCAGAAAGAGCTTATAAGATAAGAGGAAAATAAACTGCCATGCAAATATTATTAAGGCCAGGAAATGCACAAAAAGATAAATAAATCATACCACGGCCAATGTTTTTGTTGGAGGGAGAACAATCTTATCCAAGCTTCCAAAACTGCCGAACATCTCAGCAAGTTCTCCTTCAGAGGAAGCATAAGACAAGTTCTTAACAAGCAAAACATGGTTGCTCCGTTTAACACAGTCGGTATTCCCAGAGGCAATCTCTTCCAGTGCATCAATATTGACTCCTGAATTTACGAGAGCTCTTTTGGTCTCTGCAATTACATGTGTTTCTCCTAAAGCTATACGAACAGCAAGATCATCTGCCTCGCTGTCAAGCAGATCGCTTTTACTAAGACCATATTTTCTGGCGATATTTTCAACAACCTATACAATATATTAACAAGCCAGCATTATGAGTTCAAATACTACAGCATAAGAAATTTAACTGAGCAGATGACCAAGAACTAAAATGAATTGTATCGATAAAATTGAACTAGTAACAGAAATATACATATATAGTGTATTGGCATAATGAGTCCAAACTATGACAGGGGACTTTATAGAAAAGTGAATAGTCTTTGCTGCTGTTACAAGGACCACCTTGCGTGAATTGTTAGACTCGCATCATGAATTACAAGATTGTACCCATTTCTAAATATTCATAAGGGGATTCAAGTTGAGGGTTTTGATAATTTTCCTTCAATTGAATCAAGAATTGCAGCATTCTAACAAACAAAACTGCAACACCCAAAGACCTAAAAAGTATTTACAAACATTGAAAAAATATATATATAGTTGACATAAAGTAGTTCTGAATTGGACCTACTGTATCAGGTCGCATGAAAAAACTGTTCCATGCCCGGGTATCTCCACCAGCTTCTGTCGATTTCCTCTGTTCCTCCCTCTGTTTCTTGAAAGTATTTGAAACTTGCCCAGAAGTGGACCTGGACAATAAGTTTGGGCAATCTTTTATATGGTTACAACATTCAAGAACAAAGCGAAAAAATCCACGAAGAGCTCGTGAATCAATAAAGAAATAAAGTGATAGCTGCTTTCAGCACTTACGCCTTCTCAGGAACGCGTTGTTGTTGTGCAGGCATGACATGCAACAACCTTCCTTGAAATATTGAGTTATCTAATTCTTTGAATGCTCTATAAAAAAATACCGAGCAACATTCAATAACAAAACCAAGAGTAACAGTTATAACTTATACGTATGAATTTATACAAAAAGTAGAAACAACAATGCCATGAAAGATTCAAGTGATGTTATGAGGATCAAATAAACAGTTGGAACATAAATACAAAAGAACCTCAAAAGACAAAACTCACCCTATAAGACATCCACAACATAGTAAAAGCCAGGCAAGAAACAAAAAATTTAGCATTTGACTACAAGTCCGGTAAAAGTTGATTGCCAAACACAAAAAAACAGCAGAACTCAAACTTTATCGAATATTGACAATCACCTGCTGTATAAAGTAGATTATAAACTTCTAGGCCATGGTTGAAGGGTCTAAAAGTTATAAGAGAAAGGTTTTAATGGTCAGTGGTTCAAAGACTTGAAGACTCCTTTAGATCATTTTTAGCTTAAAAACTTCATAATAATCTAACGACAGAAATTGGTGTCCGATAGGCAAATGAAGTAATGGACCAATAGCCTGATGTTCCAGATGGTTAATTCATATAGTTGAAGATAACGAGTAAATTTGATGCAATATAGCTGTATCGTAGCTGTTAACTCACGTGGCCATTCCGTTAAACATCAACAATTTTTACATTCCTAATCATCAATAACAAATTTAAATTGGAAATAAAAAATGCACATAGTTGGCCAAAGCAAGATAAAAGCCAAACTTTTGAGAATCATTAGTAATCTGTGTTATATAATGAAATTTAAAAGGGCAACATAATGCCAACTTCAACTCTCATCAAACAATATCCCTGAAGATTAAAGACTGAAAATCCAACATGAAATCTAAAACCGTTCAAATGTTGGAATAAAAAATGGCGTAACCCCACAAAGAAAAATATCTCAATACCTCAAATAATAACATTTATGCCACATGGAACAAAAGTTAGCACTGATCAACTTATAGACCTTCTATATAAGAATGCACAAGGAACTCTGTCAGTTTAAAATGAGAAAAGAGTTTTACGAGACTGAAGCTCATGGAAAATAAGATTTTAGGGATGGATTCACATTCCATGAAGAATAATATGCTTTTTATTATCTTATTTAGAAAGAAAAAAAGTATCACCTCACTGCAGATTCTGGAACTGCATAAAGAATGAATGCCATTCCTTTAGATCGCTTTGTATTTTTATCAACCACGAGATGGACCTGAGAAACGTCTCCATATTTATTGAAAAGCTCCGCCAAATCATCCTCCCTGATTTTGACAAGACAATCACAGAGGCATAAAGGGACACTTAAAATATCAACAAGTGCACTTAGATTATATTTTCACTTTAATTGCAAGAAAGGAAATAACCTTTTCATTCCACAAATCAAAGTTTAAAAAAGTGCATTAGTTTCACCTACGTCGCAGAGTACAGAAGATTACGAACAAAAAGACGCCCAGTTTCAAGAATTTGGGCCTCCTCATTTTTTGTCCCCATAGATGGGTTCTCTGATTCTATATGATCCCCCTCATATTCTCCAGCTGAACCCTCTTCATCTTTCTCTTCCAAGAATTCACTTGCATGGAGATCATCATTTTCCTTCCCATCCTCCTCATGATCATCAAGGTTCTCACTGCTTGAACCATCAGTATCACTATCTGAATCTGACCGTTCCTTACTCTCATTATCCCCTTCAGCACTTTCATCCAATTCAGTCTGCTTTTGATTACGCTTCTTCTTGTCTCCCTTGTTGGCCTTTCCATTTTGCTCCACGAGGTGATTTCCAGATGCATCATTTGCCCATAACTGAGACTTGGTTCGGGATTGCATTACTCGCAGAAACTCCTGAAGCTTAGGGTCATCATTCTCTGTGCTCTTTTTAGATCTCTTTGCATCCCCTTTAGAATTCCCAAAACCTAAGCTTTGAACACTAGTAGTTTTACTTTCTTCCTTCAATGCCTCTTGTTTCTGTTGGGAATACCGACTCCATGAACGCGGAATATTCGGGTCCCCCACTTTAAGAGCAACCTGAATACAATGACTAAGATATAAACACTCAACTTATCGCCCTTTTTATCATCTAATATATTGAATTCTCATTTAAACGCTACTACGCGGCATTGCAATCCAACAACAGCAACAACAAAATCTTCCATTGTGCTCGATTTAGTGCAATTGATGGTGAGCTACTTCACAGCATTGCAATGCAAACTGAAACTAAAAAGACTTAAAACACACAATGTAAAGAAAATACTAAAAGAGGGACAAAAGAACAAACATTGCATTCAAGTCTGCAGGTATCCATATACGACTTGTCGAAGTATTTGATCGCTTCGGCCGCCTCCTCCTCCGTCCGAAACCCAACGTAAGCAAATTGTCTGCTCTTTCCATCACTGCGCAGTTCAACAAACCAATCAAAATCCAAACTTTTCAACGCTTTCAAAGATTCAAAGAAACAAAAACACAAATTGATTGAAAAACAAGTAATTGGAGATGAAATTACGCGGTGCGAATCACTTTGGCATCTGTGACTTCCCCTTTTCGAGAGAAGAAGTCTCGGAGTCGATCCTCCGAGACGTATTTAGGTATGTTCTTCACAAAAACCCTAGACCTGAATCGTGAGCAGAAACAATGCAGATTAGCATAGAAGAAGAAGAAGAATAAGAAGAAGAGCGAGAAGTGAAACTACATGAATCAATGGAGTTTCTTTGCTTACATCGATTTGCCGAGCTTCGAAGTCACGAAAAGAAGTGATTTTGGAGATCAACAACGCTCGAATTCGCGCTCAAAAAATACAACGCCACAAAACCCTAACGGAAGATGAACAACACCACTCGCAGAAAATTAGAGGGGTTTTTATGCCCCAGTTTTTATTCCCAAAAAATATAATAAAAAAATTAAAAAAAAATGTTTCTTTTTATTTTCCTTGTGAATTATGTAATTTTTTTTTTTAGTTTCTCACTTAGTGTTCTACGTCAACCGCACCGACTAATCCAAGCTCAAACACTGTCGAGCCCCATAAGAGGGGGCGACACTCCTAATCCAATTTTTTCATCTATGAGACTCGAACACGATACCATGTTTAAAGGGAACCGAGTCTCTTACCACTTTGACTAATTTTTGGTTGTTGATTTTTTTTGAATTATGTAATGATAATATATAATCTTTATTGTGACACACTAATCATATTTATGAACTACATACTCATGTACATATTAAAATAACTTGATAGCTGAAAATTCACTATAAGATATATAAAACAAACATTTTAGGTCGTGATTGTCGAGTGAAGGTTCGTTGATGTTGAGGTTCTCGTGTATGAATAAATTCGAAATGACATGATTATCAAGTAAGGATTTATTGATATTGATTTTTTCATGCATAAATAAATTATTATTTGCATTACATCTCGTTTATTAAATTATCGTCAATTGCCTAAAAAATATCAGTATCATTATCCATTTGGGGTGAACACATAATAAATACATACACATAGTCTTTTACTTATGAATATTAGATTTAACATTAAAAAATCGCATACCCTTACATTAAATAAAACTAAAAAAATGAAAAGTATTGTTATTTAAATAAGTTCAATTTACTTCTATATTATCATGGTTGCTTCCTTTTATCTATGCATACTTTATTCATATATTATGCATTATAGCGTCACCGATTGCGAAAGTATGCTCTGTAGTTGCGTCTTGTACGATCTTCTACATCGAAATCAAAAGTCAATATGTGACATAACTAGTTTTCTCTTAAAATTACAAATGATTAGTTATTGTTCTATTCTTGATTTTATAATACAAATCATGCTATAAGTTTGAGTTGATAGTGGGTAAGCCTTGTCCCAGGTAAAGCTAAACATTGAAAGGGAGACGGGTTATCCTGTTCGAGGAGGTATGGCATTAAGCGGACTTTGTCTCGCCACCCAACCTGGAGGTTGTCCCACCAACTCATACGAATAGTACATTTGATTATTAATAAATCAAGTTGTGAACATATACTTAATCATATGTTATGTTTTTTTTTACATAAAAGAAAAGAAAAATTATTTTATATTATATTTACTTTCAAAATATTAATCAACCATAGTTGAATTTGTTATCTTATTATAATTCTTGTCATGATAATTAGATATTACAAATTATGAATAAAGCCGCATTGATATTGATTTTTTCATGCATAAATAAATTATTTTGCATTACATCTCGTTTATTAAATTATCGTCAATTGCCTAAAAAATATCAGTATCATTATCCATTTGGGGTGAACACATAATAAATACATACACATAGTCTTTTACTTATGAATATTAGATTTAACATTAAAAAATCGCATACCCTTACATTAAATAAAACTAAAAAAAATGAAAAGTATATATAATGTGTTATATCTCAAAAACTTGGAGGGGCTTTTTTTTTTGGCAAATTGGAGGGGCTTTTTGGTTCTTCCTTACAATTGAAAAGAAGCAGAGAATCCTTTCGCCATCTTCACTGCTAGCTTTCAAGCAAAACACTTTCGCGATGAGAAGAAGCTTGGGAAGACTAGCGAGCAGTAGAGGCAGAGGCAGAGGCAGAGGCAGCTATGCTAACCAAACCCTAATTGGCACTACCGACTTCTCTACATTTTCTGGCGGAGATGGCCGAGGCCGAGGCCGAGGCCTCGGTTCGCCCCCAATTTTCACTCCTCAATCAATCGGCAAGCCCGAATCCCAACAACCCAACGATGCCGAATCCTACGACTCCTTCGTCTCTTCTACAGTCGGAGTTGGTCGCGGCAGAGGTAAGCCCATCGCTCCCCCTCCAATTGCTCCAACCGCGCCTTCATTTCCTCAATGGATTCCTGGAATCAACCCCTCCGTCGGTCGCGGCGTAGCGAATCGACAAACCCAACAAACCCATCAAGAAACTCAACCTGGGCAACCTAAAAAACCCATCTTTTTTAGGAGAGAAGACTCAATTGATTCGACGCCCCAGAAGCCCCAATTTAGTGATTTGGGTGAAGCTCCTGATGAGGGCAAGTCTCTGCCGATTGGTTTGATAGGGGGAATGCCCGGAATTGGGCGCGGAAAGCCGGTGAAGTTGTCGACCGCGGAGGAGAGACCGGTCGAGGAGAATCGACATTTGAGGCCGCGCAGGGGTGGTGAGGGTTTGAGGAGGGGAGGTGGAGTTGAGCAGGGGGAGAGGGAGAATTCGAGGAGGTCTCCGTCGAGGTTGGATCGATATGAGGGTGATGGGGGAGGGAGAGGTGGGAGAGGTGGGAGAGGGCAGCGCGGGCGGGGAAGAGGAGGAAGAGGGTCTTATGGTTGGCAACAAAGAGGTGGCTTGCAGCGACGCAGTGGGCAGTTCCAAGATGCCGATGAGGGTTTCGCGTCTGGGCTTTATCTTGGAGACAATGCTGATGGTGAGAGATTGGCGAAAAGAGTTGGAGTGGAGAGTATGGATAAATTGGTGGAAGCATTTGAGGAAATGAGCAGTAGAGTGTTGCCTTCGCCCATGGATGATGCTTACTTGGATGCTCTCCATACTAATAATATGGTACGACTCTTAAAGTTTGATCAGTTGAATTTGTGCTAGTTATTTTGCGAATGAGCTGATGTGAATCGTATTTTTTATTTGTTTGTTTGTTTGTTTGTTGCAGATTGAGTATGAACCAGAGTATTTGGTTGAGTTTGATAATCCGGATATTGATGATAAGCCTCCTATACCTCTTCGTGATGCTTTGGAGAAGATGAAGCCATTTTTGATGGCTTACGAAGGGATTAAGAGTCAAGAAGAATGGGAGGTATGTTTATTTGTTAATGGATGTGTGGATCATGTCATAGTGTTATACATTTGTTTCCTGCTTGTTTGTTTGCTTTGCTTTCAGTTTGAATTCGTTGTTCTTATGTCCTGCGTGCACGGGGATGCTGTCAGACTCTACTGCTTTTATCATCTTCCTTTTTAAAATCTTTATGCTATATAACGACTCATTACATGGTGAACGTTTTGTGATTCTTTTCATTTTGGTCATTGGGTTTAATACATGTGTCAAAAGCTTGCATAAATACTGGTGGTAACTGATATCCAATCAGTCTTCATTGTATCAAATGTGAATTTTTGGATTCATGGATTTGAGTTGGGTTATTACAATTTTTTGAGATTACTGTTGCTTCGGGTTGGTAGGACTTAAATGAGGAAGGTAATATTTATCTGCATTTTCTAGGTATTGCCTAGGAATTGGCTATGCATTCTCTAGGCAGCATTTAGATTTTGAACGTCATTTCAAATTAAGGTTTCTAGGCACGATGCAATAATTTGTAAAAGACAATTCCATGGTGAGGTTTGATTTGGAGACCTTCAAAAAAGGAAGATCCCCACTCATACATTTTCTCTTCTTACTCTGGTGAGACATTTTTTGAAGAGTTTTTTTAATTATATTTGTTTGTTTATTTTCCATATTAATAAGCGTCTTAGGTTGAATGCTTTATAGGTTAGATATATATTTTTAACAATGCTTTTAGTATTGTGTAAAAGTCATTTTTGGTCTAGGCAGTGGACATTTATCCATATGAAAAATGAAATATCTTTACATATATAAAAAGAGCCATAACCTTCTTCACTGAAGACATTTCAACACTCTTAGTGGCACGTGTTAATCACATTTTGTTTTTGTTTTTTTTTTTTTTTCAAAACCTTTCTTTTTTTTTCTCTCCTTACGTGCCAATCTCTCTATGCATCTATACACTATACATACAAAGAGTAAGTTTTGAAATCACTGTTCACCTTTTGGAACATCGTGATCACTCATCGATTATTGGACGTTCATTTCTCTTACCGACATAACCTCCCTTCACATGCATATTGACACATGCTTAAGTCACATATTTTAGGTGACACACATATGTGGGATGCTAATGTCATTGTAAAGTGGGACTCACACATCATAGGGGTCCGATCATCATTGAAAATAAAAAATAAAAAAAAAGAATAAAAATTCAACATAAAACCATGAGAATTGTGAAATCACTATAATCATGAAAACATGAATTGAATCCTTAAAAGACAAAAGCATTAGCCTAAAAAAATAGTAAGTGAATTTATTTGAATTAATTACGTAGATGATCGAAGACACCATGGCTCTGTTTTACACGCACAAATTAGCTTATCAGCTTGGTTAGCAGCTTATTTTAAAATAAGCTAGATGAAACTCTAAAATCTCGGACGCTATCCCAGGTAGCGTTTAGTTAAAAAAAACGTCGGATCTACTTTCTCTTTCAGCCCTCAAATACATTAATTAAGTCCAAAAATACTAAACATAAAAAGTCAAAAATGCTAAATTATAAATATATTATTAATATTTAATATTTTTTAAAAAAGATTAAATAAACAATATTGAATAATAAATAATATATTTTTATGTATAATATTAAATATTTATTAAATAAATAATTATGTTTATAAGTACTACATTTAATATTACATATATATCATTTATAATATATAACATGTTTTTTTACGTCATTTTCTATTTATCCACTACTCGATCATATATTTCTTCCAAACAGTTTTGATCTGCTAGATTATCAGTTTTCAACTATCAGTTAGGCTCTTTTGGCAATGTTAGCTGATAATCTAGCTGAAAGCTGATAATCCAGCTGACAACTAAAAAGTTAGTAACTGACAGCTGACAGCTGATAATCTTGTTAATCGATTAAAATCGTTTGGAAAAACTAGCTGACAGGGTAGCTGAATAATGCAAAATGACATAAAAGTACATTTTTATTTATATAAATTAAATACATTGTCAACATATATATATATATATATATATATTATTTGTATAATATATAATATGTTTGTATATATTATTTCTTCATAAATCAATGTACAACTACTCCTATTGTTTTTTATTATTATTTATTGTTGGAAACTCATATGTAAATAAACTACATGACAAGTATTGTTAAATGGAACAACTCACGTCCTAACAAAAATCGTATACGTGAATTTTATAAAGATAATAAAGCAATGTGTTGACACAACAATGTGGGTATATGAGTGTTGGGTAGGAGAGTTTGATAAGTGACAAATAGCTTAAGAGCCCAATAGCTTAATCATGTTCGGTTATTATTTAGGCGATGAGGACAAAACTGGAAAAAGAAAAATAAACTGACGTTTTAAATCTTAAACGCTACCCATACCAACGTTTAAGATTATAACATTTCAGCTAGATTATTTTTATAATAAGCTAGTTTGCCAAACACAACTTATTGGTTTAAGTAGCTTATAAGCTAGCTGATAAGCTAGTTTGTGCTTGCCAAACAGAGCCTTAGTAGTTTATCAACTGTCAGCTAGATTATCAGCTTTCCGCTAGATTATCAGCTATCAGCTAGATTATCAGCTTTCTGCTAGATTATCTCCTTCAATATTTTACCAAAATTGTAAACAAACAAATACCTCTTTTTATTTTTATTTTGGTGAACAAACAAATACATATTTCACAGACAAGACCACGGCTCTGTTTGGTGTGCACAAACTAGCTTATCAGCTAGCTTATCAACTACTTTAATAAATAAGTTGTGTTTGGTTAGCAACTTATTTTCAAAATAAGCTAGATGATCAACTAGAATCATAAACGCTATCTTCACTAGCGTTTCATTTTTAAGACGTCGTTTTTCTTTTTCGTTCCAATTTTGCCCTCTCTTTCTTCCGATTCTTGATCGAAAAATAACGGATGTTAACTTCTTTTTTTTTTTTCTTGGAAACAAAGTAACGAACATCATAATAAAAACACAAACACATGTAATGTGCTAGTGCGACAGGGCAAGGATTTTTTTTTTTTTTTTTGCGAAGTGCAACGATGTTACACAATCTGAAACACAACACATGGAACGTCACATGATAAATTCATATGCACAATTTTATTTTATTTTTTTTTTTGAACAAGCATATGCACAATTTAACATCACTTAAGATATATATTTTATTCTATTGAGAAGTAACCTAATATTACTAATTTACTACAACATATGGTACATTATTATAAACATATAAAACATACGAAAATTCTAGAGTGACACCCTTAGAATGCACATCGAAACGCACATCCCCTATCCAACCGTGTTTTGCATCGCGGGATGCGTAACCTCTCATCTCGAGGTGAACGCGACCGGCGGATGTGGCAGGGGTGTGCGTTTGGATTGTCATTGTCCTAAAACATAACATGTGATGATTACAATCTAAATGATACTTTATTCTACATACAATGGTGCTGAGCATTAATATTACTAATTCTTTATCACTTAATATTATTAATTTTGATATATATATACGAATGTAAATATATATTTAACCATAAATGATAAATCTTAAATGAGTTTTTAATAATCATTAAATTTCATTGTTAATTAAAGCATAACTCAAAACACTAGAGTAATACAACAACAACAACATAGCCTTAGTCCCAAATTAATTGGGGTCGGCTACATGGATCAAACTTTTCCATTGTGCTCGATTAAGTGCAATTGATGGTGAGCTTTTCAAACCATTCAAATCCCTCCTAATTAATGCATCCCATGTTAGCTTTGGTCTGCCCCTACCTCGTCGAATTTCTACAGTTTCAAAACACTAGAGTAATAGAATGTTAAATATTATAGTGAACTTATAATATATATTATATTTATTTGTATATGTAATGCAAATAATAGTTACTATATATGTTTTTTTAAGAACTAAAGAGAAAGTCCTTTTATGTCATTTTGCATTTATCAGCTACTTGATCAGCTATTCTTCCAAACAATTTTAGTTGATCAGCTAGATTATCAGCGATCAGCCATCCGCTACTAGATTTTCAGCCATCAGCTAGACTATCAGCTTTCAGCTAGATTATCAACTAGTGTTTGCCAAACAGAGCCCACAACCCAAGATATCATATGAGTGAGAATCACTAAAAAATTATACTGGTAGAGAGAAACATTTCAAATCTATGTATATCTTGATCGCCCTTTTGAGGGTCAAAGACGACTACCTTCCATCTATATGTATTGGTGGGGACTGTGGGGTGAGGGCTCACTTTCTTATTCTTTGTACTTTGTTGTCTCGCTTGATTATATGGCAATCTTGTGGCATAAATGTATGTGAATTTTAGTCTGTCAATGTAGCATTTCCCTGAGAGAAACCACCTTCACCGTCACTCATTCTCATAGTAGTGGCCTAATCTCCCATGCATGCTCACTTTCTCGCTGCAATTACTATACTTTTGTTAAGTTATTACATCACAAATTGTGTATCCTCTTAAATTAGGTCACCAAGCATTTAGTGGTGATATGAATTGATATTTAAAAAAAAATTATTGGCCAACACCGCATTATCTTAGATTAATCTTGTAAGCTTGAGTGTAGGTCTCAATTTCAATGTATAATTACTGAAAGATTTTCATCGTAATCATTATTTTTTGGCTCTATGTGGTTCAAGCAAGCTTAGTGACTCACATTAAGGTTGGCTTTGATTTCAACAGATTGAAATCAATCAAAGAGTATGAATAAAATTGCATTATATTGTGTGCATTTTTTCAAAAAAGAAAATATTGAATCCATCCTGAAAAGAAGAAAAATATTAGTTGTATTTCTATTATAATCCTACTTGTGTATTAGTACGTAGAACAGTAAGAGAGATATGAAATATATTTATATATTAGTTATTACTATTATTGTTTTGGTAGAGAACATTAATTTTGGAATTGTATTCTCATGAGTGTAGCGAGCGGGTTAACACATGCTTAGCACGTATATAAACTAGTAAATGTAAATGTTTATTACTATGTGTTTCTTGTTTGTTTAGTATGTTCGGGAAAGATTGGCATACCCTTACTAATGGGGAAGATTTGTCCTCCCACCTCCACCAGTGAGAGTGACGGAGTGTGAGACAAGACACAATGAAGGTGTATACAATTGGAGTCATAAATTGAGTTGGTTTAGTATAGACATAAGTTTAGAGTTTCTGTTATTTATTGTTGTTAGAGTCATTATATTAGTATAGTTACTATTTAGGTGAATAGATGTCGTACCATTATGTGCTTGTTTTAATTTGTTTTGCTTTTATCTTTTATTTAAGATAAGTCATGTTATTAGAGTTCAAATAGGAGTCCGTGTCATATATTGAGTGCATTAACAGCGTGTTGGTAGCCTATTTAAAGGTTGATCACAGACAGTAGTTTGGTTGTTGGATTGATGATATTTGCGATTTGAGAGAGAGTATCTCTTTGTGTGTTTTTGGTTTCTTGAACTTTGTGTGTTCGACACAAGTTAAAATCCGGTTTCTTCGATTCGGGTATACGCTGAATCAACAAATTGTTAGAAAATGTATCTTTTTCTTTGTAGCGAGCCATTCACGGAATCCTCGCTACATCAGTGAGCTTGCTTTATGTATCCCAAAGATTTGCTTCATCAAATAATGCTATTTCAACTAAAAGATTAGCGTTTTTGTGACTCTGGATGGTGTGGGTTGAAAGAAATATAATAATCTTTGAAAATCAGGAATCAGATTCAAAGTATATCATGTCACAGCCATTTTTTTTCTGATAAAAAACCTCTTTGGTAAAAACCTGTGGAATAGGAAACAGATACACACTATCAAAATGGCCAATGGGACGGGAATGTAGTGTTGAAAATTTGCTGTTTTTGTTGGCAATATTCTGCAGTTTTTCTTTTTATTTTTCAAGACTTGATCCTCTATAGTTTCTGCCGTCTGCTCTTTGTAATCCTTTGTGTGTATATTAGTACAATATCTAGCACACAGTGTCTCCAAATGGATGAGGATGAGCTAATATGTTCTGGCCTTCATATTTTAGGAGGTATCACTCGGCTAACGTGATAGTGTTTAGTTCATGCCTACGGTTGTGTGCATCTTTGGTCCACCTTTACTGTTTCTCTATAATGTTTAATACAATCTTCTTCTTTTTTTGAAAAAAAAATATTAAAAACATGTAGTTTTTTTTTTTTTTTTTGTCAAAGAAAAACATGTAGTTTGTTTAATGTTTATTAAGCAGGTGATATCTAAGCAATGTCTAGCCATTGCTGCATTACCATTTTTTTTCAACGTGCTAATCTCTTGGGGAACTTACATTTCAAGAAGTGAATTAGAGAAATTAACACAAATTAGAGAGCTTAACACAAACTCAAAAAATATCCAAATCTGTAACATGGCTCATTCACTTTAAACTGTCATGTCTTAAAGCTAATTTGCTTGTTGCAATCCTCCTTTTGGCAAGAAATCTGCAATTATTTATTCTCTTTCACTACTATGCTATATCTTCAACAACTCCCAGATTATGTTCCACTACTTGGTCTTTCCACTTTTTTTTTTTGGAATAACGGAAGTTTTACTTTTAGTTGGACTACATGGCAACATCTTGTTGTTTGCACACCTTTCCCAAGGAAAACTGCTATGTCTTTCCTAGTATGATGAAAGATAATTGGCATCTAGAAAATAGATGATTTGCTGATTCAACTTCTTGCTTGTACAAGGACCACCAATAAGGAGAAAGATGGTAAGATACATACGAGGCCAGAGGAGTACATTGTTGATGTGCTATTATTAAGTTATTACCCTTTTCGTAAGCAAATTCAACCCAAATGCTTTTGACTCTATATGGTATATGAGCTTTTACAGTGGGGTGGGACTTGGGAGGAGGCAAATGATGTTCAGGAGCGATTGTCAATGGAGATCTATGTGTAATGCACCAAGAGTATAACTCAGCGATCCATTGAACTGCTATGGTTAAGTGGATTGCAACGTTGGTTGCACTTACATAACTAGATTACTTCTGGTTTGGGACTGAACTCTAGAGCATATCACTTCTCGTTGGAGAGAAGTACAATTTCGCTGGAAAATATTGTAGCGATTTTCCAATTTACTGCATTATTTATTGAATTATTTGATTTTTTTAAGAAATTGTTCCTGATTTTTTTTTAAATTTCTTTTATTAGGAAATTATCGAAGAATTAATGGAGAGAGTGCCTCAAATGAAAGAGCTCATGGATATCTACTGCGGCCCAGATAAAGTGACAGCAAAGCAGCAAGTAGCGGAGTTAGAAAGAGTGGCAAAAACACTGCCTGATAAAGTTCCTTCATCTGTGAAACGATTCACAGACCGTGCTGTTCTTTCTCTGAAGGTGACTCCTGTGTTTTCTATGTTTTATTTATCATTGCATGTAAGTCATGCATTAGTGATCTTGTCGAGTCTGTTTTTATTTGCTAACATAATAGTGGTTTGTCAAACTGTACCTGCCATGCTCGTGTGTGTACCTAACTAGTCTATTAAGACTGGTTTTGTTCATCACCCCATGACACCCTCTCTTGGCATAAATAATGCAAGTTCGCATCTGACCATGAAGTTTCTCTAATCTCATTGTTCATCGCATCTAGTAGAGACTCTACTCTGCATATGTCACCAAATATGCCACAGGCCAAAATTATGCCGACGGCACTATTCTCAGCATCCTGAGCGTTCATAAGAAGATGCCAAGGATCATACTGGTCTATTATTTAGTAGTTTTAGCGTTAAGGGATGGGTGCTGAAGGTTTTTGAGGTTTATGCACTTTATAACTTATGATGCCTTAACATAAATGCCCATTCAAATGTTGCTTCTATTTTCATATTCTTCGTAGATGAAGAGATGCGAGCGTACAAACTCTTAATTCTATCGAATTTGTTATGCAGAGTAATCCAGGATGGGGGTTTGACAAGAAATGCCAGTTCATGGATAAGCTAGTGTGGGAGGTTTCTAAGCAGTACAAATAGAGGCAAGGTCTTTTTACCGAAATGCTTAAAGTTTTGTCGCCGTTCTCTCTCACCGGTTTAGAAGTTGTTTACGGATTCTTTCAGCTCCAAACATGCAGTTGGAATCGCTTGTTTCATTCGTTATATTCATTTTTTTTTTCCATGCAGTGTCTGTAGAGAATGGTGATCCTTTGCGAAGCCGCTCAATCATGTAACTTGTTTTGAATTATGTAAGGCTGAAAAGAAATGTTCTGCATTGAACCTCCCTTTCTATAAATTTTGGGAGCTTCATGAAGCATCATCTAGGTAATAATGCTTGCAGATTTTTGGCTGTTTAAATTCAATTGCCTTAAGTACAATGTAGCAGGTGTTTTTTTTTTTTTTTCCTCCTACAAATTTTACTTTTCATAACATTGTTCAAAGCTAATCTCTGTTTTAATTAAAGTTTGTACTCTATTGATTTTATTACTTTGATTAGCAACAACAACAAAAAAGCCTCAATCCGAAATTAGTTTGGGTGGGCTACGTGAATCAAACTTTTTCATTGCGCTCAATTTAGCGTAACTGGTGGAAGATATCATCATATATTTAGACATGAGTTTGATTATTGTACAACTTAAGTATCCACCACTCATAAAAATAAAGTTTTTATTTCTAACAATGGAGTTTATAGAAACTGTGTGTGTTGCTATATCTGTTGTTGGTGATTGTGTGGTAAATTTTTTGTTTTAAATGGCTAACTGGGCTTGGTTGTTTGTATTGAAATTCTAAGTGCAGGCCTCGAGTGCCCGATCTAAAACCTGACAAGAATTTTAATTTAGACAAGAAAACGTTGTTTGGCATCTCCGACCCAACAACGTCATTAGCTTTAACTCTATTCACGTCTATTTTGTTGTAAATAATGGTGCTACACTACAAAAAAATGCAAGATTAGGGACGGGCTTTCCCGTCGCTAATCTTGTACGACCCGTCGCTATTTCGAAATAGCGACGAGGGAATTAGCGACGGAGAAGCCCTCCTCGTCGCTATTTCGAAATAGCGACATGTGTCAGAAATAGCCACGGGACCTCGTCGCTATTTTTTGACCGATTGACAAAAAAAAATTATTCTAAAAAACAGATTTATTTTTAAAATAAAAACAGTTTTACTTTTAAAATGAAACAGTATTATTTTTAAAATAAAAACACTGATTTTTCACAAAAATAAAAACAAATTAAACAAAACAAAGCCAAATCCTAAAAAAATAAAACAATTTTATTCAACCAAAACAATTTTATGCAACAACATAGCAACAACAATGATTACAACAAAAAAATCAAAGAAAGATCAAAACTTTAAAAAAAAATTCAAAACAACAAATCCAAAAATTACAAAAAAAAAAAACATAAAAATCTAACATATAGAGGAAGGCCTTGACCGGCGGTGGTGGATCTCGGCTGTGAGTGATACAACGGTGAGGGAGATATGGGACGTCACGGGCGAGAAGATCGGGGAGAGCGGCTGGAGAGAGGAGGTGGCAGGAGAGGGGACGGTGGAGAGAAGAAGATCTGCCATCATCATCATCATAACGCACTCCCTCCCGTCAACGAGAGCCCCACCATTCAACACCAACAGCAATAGCAACATCAACTCGTCTCGCCTACGAAGGTCTCCTTTCGGGACTTCGTCGGTGGCCAGATCAGTCATGGCAAGATGAGGATCGAGTGGTGAGAGGGAGAGAGTGACTAAAGATCTGAGGAGCCGGCTGTGGAGAGAGGGAGAGAGGGCGGAGAGAGGGACGGTGGAGAGAGAGGCAGAGAGATGGAGAGAGGGCAGAGAGAGGGGTAGTGGAGAGAGGGAGAGAAGGAGATGAACCAAAGAGGGAGAGAAATCGATTTTAGTTCTGGAAAATGACGAATAGCGACGGGGAATAGTGACGGGGGTTCCCCCTTGTCGCTATCCCCCCACGTGGCCCTCTTAAACGCGGCCACGTAGCCACGTGGCGGCGCTCTTGCCACGTGGCCGAATAGAACTGGGCTTGGGCGGGAGTTTTCCCACCCAAAAATAGCGACGGGGGCCATCGCAAACCTCGTCGCTATTTTGGAAGGGTGGCAGTCGCTGACCCGTTGCTAAATAGCAGACCATTTTTTGTAGTGCTAACACCATTCATGTCTTTAACCTATTAACACTATCTTACTTTTTATTTTTATTTTATTGAAAAAGTGAGGATAGCTTTAAAATAATATAAAAATCAAAATCAAAAAATAGATAGATTTGATATATAGTGTCACACCAAAATGTTGCGACACTATTTAACCAACGCGTTGATGTTATGGCGCTTCGTTGGAGTGCCATAACACAAAAACGCTTCTCCACAAACGCTTATTAATTAGACAAACTCTTAGGTTTATTAAAAGCTTTGCTGGAAGGAAAATGCTACAATGACTCCAAAATCACATTGAAATAACGTAGCGGCTCCACGTAAAAATAAATGTGCGTGAAGTAAGTAAGGGGCGGGCCCACACGTCAGGTCATAGGAAACTTTGTCTTTATAACATTTTCTTTGGAAGGGAGATGAGCGCTGACGAATTTAGATAAGTTTTTGGCAACCTTTTTTGTTAGAATTATTGCTACGACAAGAAGATGTAGACAACGATAGTTACAATACCATTACTCTGGTTGACTCTTTTTTATGCAAGCCTTTCAACTTTTTGCACAAAAGCTAAACCAGTCATAATCAAAATTAGTCTGACATAATATGCATTTTATATTTGTTTAGATTGCACAAAAGAAGCTAAACCACCAAAGTGGCCATTCTAGCTCATCAATTAAGTTGATGTATATTGCTAATGCTTACATTTGACATGACGACATTGAAAAGCAGCTAGCTTTTCTAGTGCATATTGATATTTTTATGTATTCAAAGCATAATTAACTAGTTAAGTAATAAATATTTCTATCTATGAGTAGTGAATCACTCAGATAATGAAGTGGTGAATCTTGTATATATATATATATATATATATAGGGAAATTCTACGATGGATATATATATATATAGGGAAATTCTACGATGGAGCTCAAATATATACATATGTCATGGGAACTCCTCAAAATGTGTTGTGCATTAAATAATTTGATATTCGTGGGTGTCCAAGCGAGTCTAGCTATATATTCCCACGAGGCCTTAGTGCAATCACCTGAGCGTACCCCAGTGCACGAGCAATCTTGTCATATTGGAGAATCGAAACCGAATTCGTGCACTTAACTCACACAACTCTGCCTTCGTCCTTATCGTTGTGGCAATCCGACTGAGTTGAATCACTCAGATATTGAGTAATCCTAGCTTGTATATATCATTGAATTAGTAGTGATTCACTGAGGTATATATCTTATATATGGTATCATTGAATTGGTGAATCACTCAGGGCAATATCCTGGTATATGTATATCAATGAAGTAGTGATTAATCACTCTGCAGGTATCTTGTATGATCATTTTGGTATCTTATATGATCATTGGAAATTTGAAATGGTCAATCACTAGCTGCTTGGATAATCAATAGTCCTGGTATCAATGAATTAGTAGTGAATTAATTAGTCGGGATTAGTGAGCAGATAGTAATCTGACAACACCACCATTATCAAATAAAAAATAAAAATAAAAATCGGGTGAGCTTGATGACAGATGCGTAGGAAAGTATCTCTAGTGAAATTGACGAGAGACATCCTTGTTGTATAGACTCATGTAGTCATGTTCATTTGTTGGTTTCTTATCCAAAAGAACTTAATTGGGGAAGTGCTACCATCTGACAGCCATGCGATGCACCTTGGGATGCGCTTGCATGACATGACGCGGAGGTACATCTCGATGTACGCTAGAATTTTTCAAGAAGTTAAGATAAAGATACGTATCCAACGTTACAAATATAACTAGATTACAAAATGGAATTCGAGAAAAAAAATTGAAAACAATCAGACGTACGTGCAATCTATCTCCTCTACAAAGTCCATGCACAGCCGCCGCCCAACATCATAACATGTAAAACCACGTGCCACATTGTCTTCTACCTTAACAAACTTTCTTTGTTCTTGTTATGCTGCTCCTGCTCATCCATCGTATCACAAAACGCAGCGCCACGTGTCTCAGGCAGAAAAGCAGCGAACACCCCGGAACACAGTATCACAAACCCAAACACCCCATAAGTCCAAATCAACGACCCATATTTCCTCCCAGTCATGACCATCAAGGGACACGCGACCCCGCCCATGACCAAAGCCTGTCTCACCATAGACAAGGCGGAGTTCCTCACACTAGTCGGAAACAACTCCAACGTGTAAATCAACAACACGTTGAAAGCAGTGCAGGCGCTGAAGAAGGAAACCAACTCCATCACAATCTTGGTCTCTCGCCCAACAAACCCCACACAACACAACACACTCGCTACCCCACTCGCCGTCGCGAATCCCAATAAAGACCTCCTCCTGTTCAGCCGTCCGATTAAAAAAAACGTGATCAGCGACGCGGGCAGTTCCGACAACGCGTTCAGCGTGACGGATAAATAAAGATTGAACCCCAAATCGCCCACCCCCAGTGGCATTCCGTAGTACACTAATCCAATCCCGAATCCCAAGATCATCACAGTCGTCAATCTCTTCAAAGCCCATTTGTTTTGCACCAATATCTTCATTGCCGAGTACATATCATTATTTTCTTGTGACTGTGACGTTGTTATGACCACGTGATTGAAGTCGACCAACAATTCGTTATGCGAAGAAATTCTTTTAAGTGTGTTAATGGCTTCGTCTTTGCGATTTTTGATCCAGAGCCACCGCGGGGATTCACTAACAAAGATGTGGAGTGACAAACTGTAGAGCAAAGTTGGGAGTGATGAAATGAAGTAAAGGTTACGCCAGGAGCGGCCTTTGTTGAAGAAGGCGATGGCGGGGAGGGATAAGAATCCAACTGTGAAGCAGAAGAAGCCGATGATGCCGACCTGGCCGCGCCAGCGTTGGCCGACGAGCTCGGTGGCGAGGACGAGGGCGCAGGTGCCGATGGAGCCGCGGGCGAAGCCGGAGAGGAGTTTGAGGGCGGAGTAGGCCCAGATGTTGGGGGAGAAGATGGTGAGGAAGGTGAAGAGAGACATGGAGAGTGTGGAGATGACTAGCGTGTTTTTGCGACCCAGTGAGTCGGCCAGGGTCGCGATGACGAGTCCGCCCAGTAGGCAGCCCATGAAGAATGATGACGAGGGGAGCCCGGCGAGGATTGGGCCTGAACAGTTTAAGGCCCATTCGGAAATGGTGGAGGTGTGGGCCGGGCTGTCCCAGGCCCATGAAGAGGAGGGGAGGCCGCACTGAGTTGGGGCCGAGTAGCAGGACGAGTTGGATGACTCGGTAGTAGCAGTAGTGCTAGTAGTAGTGCAGTGCCACGTGGGCTGGGCGTCTGTGAAGACTGTGATGAAGGTTTGTTGGGCGTCGAAGAGCCATGCGGCCGAGACGAGGAGGGACTGGAAGAACTGGGCTCGCCCGAATTTGCCGATGCACCGCTCGATCGCGTCGTCCAGAGTGATCGAGTGGGGGCGCTTCTCAGTCGGATCGGAGGCCGAGTCGGAACCGGGGGTTAGAAGAGGACTTGAATCGGCCATATATTGATTTATTTGTTTCAGCTTTGTTGATCGATCTCTGCAGCATCTCTCTATATATATATATACATGTGTGTTTCAAGTGTGATCAGGGCCGTCCAATATGCTAATACGATGCATGCATGGCAGATCATGAGTTGGCAACTTGGCATTGGCATGTATGATGTATGTGTACATTTTTTTTTTGTATATATTATAATAATTAATTGATAGATCGCAGACATTTATATTTTATTTGGAGTTTGCAATTAAGATCTAAACTTTTTTCCTGCTTTGTCATTAATTATCTAATTAAATGAGGTGTCATTATGTACTTTATATGTTAGTATACATAATAAGCTAGGTAGATATTTTGTTTGGCTTGCTTGTCAAGACATGTGAGAATATTTCACATGATTAAATGTATATAATCAACTTTTGCTAGTGAGGTGTGAATGATTCACCAACTCTATCCGCCCCTTGTTACCGTCGTTTTTTGTACGTGGTGTAGTATCAACACCTTTCAGACATGGGGCGCACTTGTTTTTTTGTAGTATGTATATATAATATATAGAGCAGCTTGTGTATGATATTGGTATTTTATTCATTAATCAAGTGGGTGGCCAAATGTTTTGATAGATGGTAATGTTAAGTGGCCAGGAGTTTGAGTTTTAATTAGGGCAAGATAAATGATACATGCAATATATAAGTATCAAAACAATATTATTGGTGTTTTATTCCAGTATACATATAGACATAGGCTTAATTATAGGCACCGTCACCGAGCTCAAATGTTTCATGTCGGAACCATAGTTATTAAAAAAAAGAGAGATAGAGTACTTTTGGGTGTACCCTTTCTCATCAAATATGTGTAACAGTTTGTTGGTGGGTGATGAATGCCGTTGATACTGAGCTCTAATATATGTACAAATGAATTATATATGATTGTCATTAATTCTTCCTAAGATCGATCAAAGATTAAAAAAGAACGAAAGAGATATGAAAGATCATGACAACGGTTATCTGCTTAGGAGTACTCCATGCAAGAATGGCCGGCCAATATAGAACTCGGACGGGTTGGCTTAATGGTAAAGGCGAGTGCGAAATTGTGTAGGTTAGGCACTTGGTTTCGAGTTCAACTCTTCGGTATGTCAAGTTCGTTCGAGCCACTGAAGCCCTTAATAGAGTTTTCGATTTATGGGCACTAATTAAGGTCTTATGAGAATAATCGGGATATTAATTAACCTTGATACCTACGTATCAAAAAGAAAAAAAAAATCAAAAGAAAAAAGCCAATCGCCCATGGATCAAAATCTGAAATAGACAGATCATCAATCAAGAAATCTTTCCTAAATCCCATTAATAATTAGAAGGCAATAATTGAATGTATATTTGACTACTGATATTGGAATAATTGGTCTGATTAAGGATATGATGTCATGATGAGCCAATACTACTTAGGGCTAGAAGTGAGTAAACAACAATATAACCACATTCTCAAATTAATTGGGGTCTTTTACTTTGTAGTTAGACGTAGAGACTATAATACATGATACAATGAAGATCTTCTAAACTATTTGATTAATTCTACGAATAATGCAATATATATATATATATATATATATATATATATAGAAGAAACATGGAGGAGAATAAAATGCACCAATTCTCTTTAAAAAAACTCAATTTCATTAAAATAATTAATCAACTTTAAAATTGATTGATCTAACATCTTCCTCTTAATTAATTTATACAAGGAACTCTAGAGTGCCCAAGCATTTCATTATTTATGCCACTCTGGCCTCGTTTTCTTTTCACATTAATATTGATCACGCTGGGCTATCTTATATACAAATTTACAATACACATCAGTGGGAGTTTCAGTTTTAATGGGGGCAAGATAATACATGCAATAAGTATCTCAAAAAAAAAAACAAAACAAAACATATTGGTGTTTTATTCCAGTATAGATATATAGGCCTTGTTTGGTATATATGTGGCACAAGGAGTTGGGCAATCAATCTTGTTTAGTTGTCCAACTCCCTGTGAGATATCTCCCAACTTACAGGAGAGGGGATGAGTTATCTCCCCCTCCCATTGGGAGATATCTCCCATGAGTTCAATGGACAAAAATACCCTTCACAAATCATCTTTTTCCCAATTCCCTCACAAATCATTTTTTTTTATTTTAAAAATATGTTTGAAGGGCATTTATGTCAATTTCCACATTTTATTGTTTTTAAAAAATTTGCAACTTCGCAGTAAGTTTAAAGTTCAACCAAACATGAAATATGAACTTATATTGTGAGTTAACTCTATGAAGTTATCTCCACTAACACTGTAAGTTGGCAAAAACTAACCAAACGATGGCATAGACATAGACATAGGCACCGTAACTGAGCTCTAATGTTTCATGTCGGGAACCATATATAGTTATTAAAAAAAAAAGGAGATAGAGTACTTTTGTGTGTACCCTTTCTCATCAAATATATGAACAGTTTTTGTTTTTGGGTGATGAATACCGTTGATATTGAGCTCTAATGTACAAATGAATTATATATGCATGATTGTGATTAATTCATCCTAAGATCGATCAAATATTAAAAAATAAAGAAAGAGATATGAAATAGAAAAACAATATCATGACAACGGTTCTCTGTGGGTGAGTGCGGAACTGTGTATCTCTGATGGCTAGCTAGTTACCATGCATGTTTTACCTTATACCTTTCGTAATCATAATATATATAGAATTCAAATAGGTTGGCTTAATGGTAAAAGCGAGTAAGAAATTATGTAGGTTAGGTGCACACTAACGTTTTCGAATTCAATTCTTCGATGTGTCATATTCGTTCTAGCCATAGGCCCTTAATAATTAGGAAAGAAAAAAAAAAAAAAGCCAATATAGCTTTTCCTTGTGCGTCCAAGGATCAAAAGCTGAAATAGACTGATCATCAATCGAGGAAACTCTCCTAAATCCATTAATAATTAGAAGGCTACGGTATAATTGAATATATATTTGAATATTGATATTGGAATAATTGGTCTAATTAATGTTATCAAAAAGAAAAAAAAAATAGTGATCATGATCATGAGCGGATGATCAGTACGCAGTACTTAGAGCTAAAAGTGAATAAACAATAATATAGCCGCAATCTCAAATTAATTGGAGTCGACTACTTTGTAGTTGAATAATAAATGATCATCTAAACTATTTGATTGACTCTACGAATAATGCAATACAGAACGAACATGTAGGAGAATAACAAGCACCAATTCTCTTAAAAAAATTCAATTTCATTAAAACAATCAACTTTTAAAATTGAACATCTCCCTTAATTTATACAAGGAACTCGAGATTGCCTAAGCATTTCATTATTTATGCGGCTTTGGCCTCGTTTCCTTTTCGCATTAATATTGATCACGCTGGCCTATCTTATATACAAAATTTACAATACACATGAGATTGAGCGCGCGTGCGAAGTCGATCCATCATGAAGGATGGATGCTGCCACGCACGTGCACGCCTTCCCTTTCAGTGCATCACTTGGGGCCGACAAGGAAAAATGCAGTTCATCGACCTTGTAAAGCGTAGCGTGGAAGATCTCCATCATCCGTCCGTCCATTTCCTCATCTAACGATGCAGACGCTCCACCTACTTGTTGGGTTGGACCTCTCCATCTATCTTTGTCTTGGCCTATTTTGTGTCCGGCCCGTATTTTGATAAGGTGACACGTGGAGTGATATGGAGTGTCTGATTGTGATTGATGCGTTCTATGATGGTGGGATGGAGAACACCTAGGTTTGTCCATTTGGAGCCTTGCGAGAACATGGAGAGGTCCAACCCAACATTAAGATATGCCAAAATAAATAATTGATAGATTTCAACTATTGCACCAAAAAATACTTAATTGTAATAGCAGTGATTAGCATTGTTAATACTTTTAAAAAAGCATTAATAATCACGTAATAGTTACTTTAGCATAAGTTTAATTATATGAAGTAAAAAATAGGGTTTTACAGGCTTGTGGATGATATAATAAATTCTGAATCTTAGTTGATAAAAGTCTAAAATAGAATTATCTAAGTCCATTATAAATCTGAAGCGTTCATCTAAAAAAAAATATACATCTTAAGTGGATTATCTCGCATGAAGCTAATCTAAGATCTATGAATTTATTACTATTATTTAAGTCTATTCCATTTCACCTAATAACAAGATTAAAATTGGTTTAAGTGAGCTCGCAATATTCACTTAGGCAATCGATATTGTTTGTAAAATAGGAAAGGGCAAAATAGTCCAGACTCAAGTGGGTGTGCCCGGAAAATGTTTAGCGTCCATCACCATCGCACATCAGAACGTACACTACATTCTTTTTGCTATAAATGCAAATCTCGAAAGAAAATATTAAAATGATAATAATAATGTCGCGCACGCAAAATACATTGGCTTACAAAAGCTTTTTATACGATCTCATTTTCGTGTTATGCATCAAAATTTTTGTATACCTACATCTTGAGGCGTACATAAATGATTCCGGTGACTCGACGTATCTTTTGGCGTGTGTCCTATTCAAGCACTAGAACTGCACCTATGTAGAGAGAGAGAGTTTAACTGAAACAAAACAAAAAGTACAGGACAGAAGGAAAGCAGAGTGTGTTAAAAAAAAAAAAAAAAACAGGGGATAGGAATAAAGCAGAGGAGAGGGAGCGTCCCCCCAACGTGCCCTCCATTATTAATACTATCCAAAATCTCTGCTCTTCCTCAACAGACTCTCCCCCTCCCCTGCCCCTTTTTGTCTCTCATCATAAACCAACCAACCACCCAACCATACCTCTTCACCTTCATATTTAACAACAAACCATCTCAATTTCACAACATCCCATCACCAATTCTAATGGGTTCAAGAAGCGCTCGCAGAAAACAGAGATGGTGCAGCACGAGCGTCCAGCCTCTGACCCCATTAATGGAGGGCCCAGATCCAGACACCTCAGAAGGGAACAATGGAGGTTCGGCCAAGAAAGAGCGCTCTTGGGAGCTCTTACGCTCTTGGGTTCGAACCCACAAGACTAACAACAACAATTTCTCTTCTTCATCGTCAGCTCAATTTTACGCTAACAGTGGTCGAAGCCCGTCTAACAAAAGGCTTGATTTGAGACTTCTACTCAGTGTGCTCGGTTGCCCCCTCGCGCCTGTTTCACTCCTCTACTACGACCCTGTTCCCCACTCACCCATCACAGAAATCCCAATTGTAAGTCCAATTTTACATTCCAATTTCACTCAATTTGTGCATCAATAACCCGAATAGGTTGGCCATACGGGCGAGCTTGAAATTGTGCAAGTTAGGCACACAATTCTATGTTCGATTCTTCGCTATGTTAAGATTGTTTGAGTCACTACTAAGCACGCTCAGGTCCATCGCACCAGAGTTTGCCTAGATAATAAAAAAAAAGTAGAATGATAACAAGTAGGTCACACCAAAAGTCACATTGTCTCATCTTGAGGCACGTATGTATTGCTCAGAGGCCCGATGTGACTTCCAGTGTAACATACTTGTTGTCATTGTAGCACTTGTAATAAAAAATTGTGCATGAACAATCACAATTGGACCAATTCGAAGTGGGTTTTTGTTTGCAGGAGAGATCTTCGGCGCATTACATAATACAGCAGTACTTGGCTGCGACGGGGTGTTTAAAGCACAAGAGGAGTGCCAAGAACATGTACGCGACAGGGAGTGTGAGGATGGTGTGTAGTGAGACGGAGATTGGGTGGGGTGGGAAGAGTAGTTCTGGGGGTGGTGGCAATAGAGGAATGGGGGATAGTGGGTGCTTCGTGTTGTGGCAAATGTCGCCCGGAATGTGGTCGGTTGAGTTGGTGGTGTCCGGGGTGAAGGTGGTTGCGGGCAGCAATGGCAAGACTGTGTGGCGGCACATGCCCTGGCTCGGCACTCATGCCGCCAAGGGCCCTCAAAGACCCCTTTGCGACGAATCATTCAAGTAATTAATGCATTCTAAGTTATCTTAATTCTCTATATTCTTATTCATAGTTTATATCTAGCTAGCTAGCTTATAAGTTAAAATTTTGTAGGTAGTGTTCAATAGTCACTAATTTTTTTGCTTTCACCCACTTGACGCGGAGACTAACGACCAACCATTGTCTTAGCGTTGTAGTTGAGACTTGTTCATTTTGATCTTTATGATGTCTCAAGTTCGAATCTCTTAATTTTTGAGGTGTGGTAATATTTGTAGGATGGGGCATATCTATTTTGTAGAATAGTCGAGGATAATTTTGAACACTACAATATAAAAAAGAACTATTTTTACAAGTTTTACCATATCTTAGGATTATCAAAGGAAACAAATTAACAAATCAATTTCTCTTACTAATGCATGCATGCTTAGTACATCCTACCTATGTGTGAATCTATGATGAGCCACAATTAGTGCATTGAAATTAGGTAGGCGTGGAGTTGAAAGAATGTTGAATGGATGATTTGGGCAAAGATAAATCTATACTATATATGTCATGATTTTAGATGGATAAAGGTGTGTTGATGCTTTCAATACACCAAACCCCACTAACAGTGAAATCACTGAAAAAGATAGAGAGGCTGTCTCCTGCTTTACCTCTTATCAAGACATCTTTAAACGGTACCAGAATCTGATGTAATTCTTGAATTCTGGGCTGCATTTTGATGTCATCAAATTCAAACCTGATTTTGAGGCAATTCTCCATGTTCAGGCCTTGGGATCATTTCCATGCTACTTGCTTTATTAAAGTAGATTTATTGTATACTTATATAGCTTTGCAACATTGGAGTAATTGTTTGCTTGCTTGCTTTTTAAAATATCAGTTTGAAGAACAAAGTAGTATACTGTTAACCAAATATTTATTCAAATAGACAAGCAGCAAAGCAACTAGCTAGGGCCGCCCTGCACCCTCCTTTGCTTGTGAAATTGTACATGAGCAATGATGTCCAAGCTCCAAAAAGAAAGTCCATCGAACACTTGTCTTCGACATCCGTGTCAAACACATCGCAACTGTAGAGCTATTAGCCGTCCCTCGGCTCTCTTTGCATTACTTTTTTTTTTCATAAGAAACCAACTTAATTACAGCATCCTCGAGTACTCCAACATGACTCGAACCCCAATCTTGCCTTCGGCAACTGATGCCTCATCCATTGGTCTCTTTGTAGTATACTAATTAAAAAGTTATGTATTGATGTTTGGCCATCTAGGTGCATTTTACATTAAATCGAGGTGAGTAAAAGTGTTTAATCCAAGTAGTCATCGACTCCAACTAATCTTGGATTGAGGCTTTGTTGTAGTAGTAATAATCTAGGCGCATTTGTAACTTATATGATGTGATAATATATGCTGATATGCATGACTTGATTTGATTTTTAGGGGTTGGATCCGAAGAGCACGGCGAACTTGTTTGCCAACGCACAATGCATATGCGAAAAACGGATCGGCGACGAAGACTGCTTTGTATTAAAGGTAGCGGCGGACAGGGCAGCGGTGGTGGAGAGAATTGACGGTCCGGCGGAGGTGATCAGGCATGTGTTATACGGGTATTTCAGTCAGAAGAGTGGGCTTCTCATACACCTAGAGGACTCCCACCTCACAAGAGTAGAGGCCCCAGGAGCAGACACTGTGTACTGGGAGACCACAATTGGGAGCAGTGTTGGAGACTACAGAGAGGTGGATGGAACACTTATAGCTCACCAAGGGAGGTCTGTGGCCACTGTGTTTAGATTTGGTGAGGTTTCAGTGCAGAACAGTAGGACTAGAATGGAAGAAGTGTGGAGGATTGATGATGTTGTGTATAATGTGCCTGGGCTGTCTTTGGATTACTTCATACCTCCAGCTGACATTTCTGATAATGCAAATCATTCTCCCTGATTGGTTGATTGATTCAATGTTAATCAATCACTTAGTTGCAAATGAAAACTCTAATTGTTTTTTTGTATTTTTAATGATAGTTTCCAATTTACAGATGAGATTAATCATGTTTTTTTTTGTCCAATTCTTTACATTTGTATAATCTGATTGATAATTTAGTTTCTGGCCTTAATTATGGATGGTTCAGTACTTATGACTAATGATATTTCATGATTGTAATGAATTCCACTCTAAATTAATAACTAAAAAAATGTACTTTTCACCTTAATTTATTCATGCTAATTTTCTTAAATTCAAGCAATTAATAATTATGTAGTTTACTTGTGACGCATTAATTAAAAGGGATTTTAATGGTTTAGAAAGCTAACTATCGATTGGTTAAAACGAACGCAATGGAAGAGTTTGATTCATATAGCCGATCTCAATTAATTTGGGACTGAGTTATGTTGTTGTCGTTGTCGTTGTCGTTGTCGTCGTCGTCGTCATGAGAGAAACATTGTTTTATTTGATCATTACATGTTGACGAAACACTTGAAACTAAAGTTCACAATATTAAATAACTTCATACTTAAATTATGGGTCTTGATTCGAAACAATTGAAGGTTAACCGTTACAATGTATAAATTCAGGGTTTAGCTAGTTATGATTGCATAATTAATCTTGTCCTATTCACCACCGTAGTAGCAAATAAAAATGACATATTTGTGCTATATCCACGTGTCGACTCCACACTTTCCCAATTTAAAGATACCTTGTTACTTTGTTAGGGCCTAACGGTCAGTGAACCGTTGGAGTAACCATAATTCAAATGGGCTCCGTAAACGCGCTCTTGAACTTGTATTGTGAACAAGGAAAATGGCGGGAACTAACAACACTCTATCACTCAATTCGAAAACAGGGCTTCAACCCCAACTCCTTCACCTTCTCATCTCTCCTAAACTTCCCTTCCATTTCTCCCACATTTCCTCCACATCAAGGCGACCCCATTCACGCCGACGCCCTAAAGCGCGGATTCGTCGACTCCGATAGTTATGTAATCAACGCTTTGATCTCCATGTACGCCCGGTGCGGCGCACTCGTCAATGCCTGCAAGGTGTTCGATGAATTGACTGTTCCTAGTGTTGTTAATTGGAACACTATGATATCGGTGCTCTTTCGAGCTGGAGATTTCGATGGCGCCCGTCAAGCGTTTGATAGAATGCGGAAAAGAGAATGCCCGAATGATGTTACGTGGTCGGCGGTGATTTCCGGGTGCGTGCAGAATGATCTAGCGGAGGAGTCCTTGATTGTTTTTAAGAAAATGCTAGGGGAGTGCGATGAAACGGGGTCGTGTTTGTTGCCGAATTCTCACACCATTGCGAGCGTGTTCTTGGCTTGCGTGAAGTTGAGGAGCATTGGTTTCGGACGGCAAGTGCATGGATATACAATGAAGATGAGCGTGTTTGTGGAGAGCGATGTGTTCGTTGGAAGTAATCTTATGGATCTGTATGGTAAGTGCCATCAAGTGGAACTTGCTAAGCTTGTGTTTGATTTCATGGTGGAGAAATGTGTGGTTGCTTGGTCTGTATTGATTTCGACTTATACGCGTAATGAGTGCTATTCTAGTGTGATTGAGGCATTCAGGGAGATGGTCGATAGAGGCGTGGAACCAAATTATGTGACTCTAAGCACTTTACTCACCGCTTGTGCTGATATGCCCTCCTTGGTGTTAGGAAAGGAACTTCATTGTTTCATTGTTAGGAGGATGGCGTTAAAGCCGGACGTTTTTGTGTCGACATCCTTGATCGACATGTATGGCAAGTGCCGCTGTATGGATTATGCTTATAGAATATTTGAGAGGGACAAGGATGCTTTGGAGTGCTGTAGCAGTGTGTCGATGTATAACGCAGCTTTGTCTGCGCTCATTGAGAACAATTTTCTTCATGATGCATGGGGAGTATTTCGATCCATGAATGAAGATTTCAATGCTAAGCCTAATTCTGTCACCTTGGCTACTGTTCTTCCTTTGTGTACAAGATCTTCATTGCCCCTCTATGGGAAAGAAATCCATTGCTACGCTCTAAAATGCGGTCTAGAAGATGAATTGCTAGTTGGGAACAGCCTATTAGACATGTATTCAAAGTCTGGAGAATTACAAATGGCAAAGAATCAATTCAAATTGATGCGGCGGAGGAACAAGATCTCGTGGACTTCAATGATTGATGCGTACGGGATGCATGGGAAAGGGGAGGGTGCGATAAAGGTTTTCGAAAGCATGGTGACGGAGAGTGATATAAAACCCGATCACGTCACATTCGTAGCCTTAATTTCTGCTTGCAGTCATTCAGGCATAGTAGAAGAGGGCCTTAAATACTTTGAAGCAATGGAAAAGGAATATGGAGTAACTCCCATGGAAGAGAACTATGGTTCTGCAGTTGACCTGCTTGCTCGAGCCGGACGCCTTGACGAAGCTAAACAACTGATAGCAACAATGCCCATAAAACCAGGTGCAAGCGTTTGGGGGGCTTTGCTTGGTGCATGTAAGATCCAAGGAGATGCCGAAGAAGCCGAAATTGCATTGGAAAAGCTAATGAAGCTGGAGCCCGATGAGAGTGGCTTTTGGAAGCTGTTATCAAGCATATATTCAGAAGCAGGGAGGTTAGACTCTGTGGCCGAGATTAGGAAAGCTATCGCTGGAAGAAGCGCCCCGAGAAGGCAAGGACTTAGTTGGTTATAGACAAAAAAAGAAGAAGAAAAGATCAGTAGATTTAAGGCTACCAATTGTCCCCCTTAACATGCAGCATTTTATCCAATTTGATCATTATGTTTATCTTAGCAAGAGTTTCAGCTAAGCAGATCATCAACCACTTTAAATCGAGCTGAATGGAAACATTCGATCAATATAAACGACCCCGAAAAGTTCGGGATGGTGGTTGGATGATAATTGTTGTTGTTGGACAGTTCAAGCTAGCACCAACAAAGCTTTGTAGCTCTAACTTGTAGCCTTGTCTAAGGGATTGGAGTAGGTGGAAGGTGTTGCTCTAGCTTCTTACCCTTCACTGTAAATGATTCTTCATTTATTAGTCCCCCTCATTTACTTCCAAGTGAAGACTGTAAAAAGTGTGAAATCAGTAAACAATCTGCATTATTTGCTGCAGTAAAATCAACTAAAGGAATGAATTTGATCTGTTCTAATAAAAATGTCAAAAATGGTAAAAAAAATGCGCCGTTGCCGGGGATCGAACCCGGGTCACCCGCGTGACAGGCGGGAATACTCACCACTATACTACAACGACATTGTTGTTGTTGCCTCCACAACATAATTATAAATCCTTATATTGTCTGAGTACTTAAACCACTCTAAAACCCTGCAAAGCTCGCGAAGGGTTGAAAAATTGGGTCTTTAATGGCGCTTCGTCGTCTCCGCCACTTCTCTTCATCTTCTTCAGCTAAAGCTCCTCTTCTATGGCAGCCCAAAGAGGCCCACGGCGACGGCGCCGCCGCCGCCGCCCAAATCCTCTCATGGGGCCGCGGCGCCGCCGGCCAACTCGGCGGCGGAATTGAGGAAATCCGCCTCTACCCAACGCCCCTCGCCTCCCTCATCCTCCCCTCCAACTTCCGCCTCTCGCCGACGCCCGGCCGCCGCGCCGCTGCGCAATCGCCAATCCCAATTTCCAATTCATCAGCTGTTGTTGAGGCCAACATATCATGTGGGCTGTTCCATTCAGCTCTGCTTGTTGATGGGCAGGTGTGGATTTGGGGGAAAGGCGACGGCGGCCGCCTCGGCTTTGGTCATGAGAACCCTGTGTTTGTTCCCACTCTTAATTCCAATGTTGAGAGTGTTAGGAGCATTGCGCTCGGCGGGCTTCACACCGCCGCGGTCACCGATGATGGAAATGTGTTCACTTGGTGAGTTCATTTGGTGTTTTGGACTGGTTTTGGTGTAATGGCTTTTGTAATAATGTATTCGGTGTGAAAAGTTTGCAGGGGTTATGGTGGGTTTGGGGCTCTTGGGCATAGGGTTTATCATAGGGAGTTGGTGCCGAAGAAGGTGGAAGAGGCTTGGAGTGGGAAAATATGTCAAATCGCCACCAGTGGAACTCATACCGCCGCCGTCACTGATTCGGGTAGGACTCTTTCTTTCTTTCCTTTGTATGATTTTTTTTTTTTTTTTTTGGTGGAAACATTTTGAGATTTTAGCATAATGTACATCAGTTTCGGTTTTGATGAATGATCAATTCGACGGTAATGAATGTAGTTTAGGAGAACTTGTGTGACATATGGATGAGGCGATTCGCTTGTAGTTGTAGCTCTATTGAATTAGTTGGAAAGAGGATTAGCCTATCCCAGTTATAGGATATGATTATGAAATGAAATTCAAAATGGATAGTAAACCTTTTGAGAGTTGATGTTCTCACACTTGTGTTTTAGTTTCTTCTCGAAATTTAATGGACCTTTGTTATGACATAGATGTCAGTTGAAGGGTTTACGATTCTAAAAAACCACCTACTTGTGTCCCTAGCCGGATAATATGGTTTAATGAGAAAAATATTCTTCTTTGAAGAAAATGCATGAGCAGACCAATTGTAACCTGCTTCATTTGAAGTTGCAGAGGAGTTGTGATTCAACAAAAACTAGTGATCCTCATCCAATGATCTATATCTATAATGTTGGTTTTGCACTAAGATGACATCTTAAGAAGACGGGTATCTCCAATGGAATTTATAGTTAAGAGGTTGTGGATAAAGTTGCAAGTGTAGGCTTATGCTTTAATGAATTTGATTGTATTAATTAAATTTGTCGTCCTAATATTTTTTATGTTATTATCTTCTTCATTCGTGTGATGTAGGTGAACTTTACATGTGGGGTCGAGATGAAGGGGATGGTAGACTGGGGCTTGGAGCTGGTCGTGGCCCCAATGAGGGTGGTGGACTTAGTATCCCATCCAAAGTTAATGCATTGCCTGCATCTGTTGCAGCTGTTTCTTGTGGGGGATTTTTCACAATGGCAATCACAGAAGATGGAAAGCTTTGGAATTGGGGAGGTAGAACTTATTTACTTATTTGCATAAGTTCAATATTTTATTACATGATATTTTTTTCCTTGCTTTGCACTATTATGTTCTCATATTTTGTCCATATGGCATAGGCCAATGGCTCAATGCCTATTGACAAATGAGATTTTAGTCATAAATCCTCTGATGAGTTATTTTGATCCTATCTGGGGAGCCAAGATTTGCGCAACGGAGGTTGTCCTTAACAAACTAGGAACCTAATCAAATCATCTTTTGAATGAGAAAATTTGAAATATTTCAGTCTTTGCAATTGTTCACTTCTGATTCCACTTGTGCTATGATAGAGAACGGAAAATTAACTCATTTAAGCCATTTTTTTCGAGATATTACTAACTGAATCACAGATTATGTATGGAAACCTATGAATTAAGAAATATTTCATGTCGAGCTGCACTATTCAAACTAATTCCAAATTTTATGGGAGAGAAATAAAAAACAAATTCGAAGTTTCAATCCATGGCTATGATATTCGAGAAGACTGCTTGAACTCGTCCTTGATGAATTAAAAGCTTTTCTATTCGGCTGGCTTTCATGTATCCTTTTTTTCTTCCACTTTTACCTATCCCCTTCTCTCATCCTCTGTCGCATTGGGACTTGTTCTAGTTTAATGCCCCCTTAAGGAAGGTGTGAATCCTATTTTGTAGGTTCTCAAATTTTTGATAACAAACACCAATTTTTGCTGCTTTAGTTAGAAAATGGTAGACCTGATATCATCTTGTGTTTTGATGCAGCCAACTCCAACTATGAGCTAGGAAGAGGAAATGCTGTTGGCGGTTGGAAGCCTCAGCCAGTTACTAGCCTTACTGATTTTCGTGTCATACAGATCGCTAGTGGTGGATTTCATTCTTTAGCATTAACTGGTATAGAAGCTTTTATCATTCATAATTTTTTTTTTTTTATGGCGCCAAAAACCATGTGATTTCTTGGAAATTATGTTGGGAGATTGAAACTTGGATATGTAGGTGGTTTTTTTTTATCCAAAATTTGAAGGAGTTCACTTTCTTGGAAATTAACCCCCCTAACTTGAAACCTAGCGGTAGGTGAAGAGTTTCTCCAATTTGGAGACCACAGCATTTTCTATGAGATGATGGTTTTCTTGTGTACTAAACCTTTCAAAGATATCATAATTGCATGAGAGCAGAGGGTTTCATCATTATATTATAGGTGAAGAATTTCTTGTTTCAAAAGTGAATGCTGCGAAAATTAATCAATTCAAGTGTTCATTTTGTCTCTTAGTAATTCTGGTATCGGTAGATAATTTCTAATGACATTTTTTTTCTTTAAGCTTCGACTAATTATATATTCTTATGATTTGTATCCTGATAACGGCCATGCTACAGATGGTGGCAAAGTATTTTCATGGGGCCATGGTGGGCATGGCCAATTGGGTCACTCTTCTTTGGAGAACCAGAAGGTTCCTAAAATGATCGAGGCTCTTGCAGAGGAATGCATTGTTTATATTGCATGTGGAGGTTCCTCTTCAGCTGCTGTTACTGGTAAGAAATGCAAGAGTTGATTGGTACCACTTCCTTTAAATCATGACTTTGATATGTTTCTATTGATTTACATGAATGTTGTGCGTATCCATGTTTGGAATGTTTTGCCTTATTGTGCATATTTGATTCGAAATGTAAATATAGTTCAATACTTGCATTTTAGGAGCCAATATGTGCCAGCCAACATTATTTGTCAGGCTACTAGTATTTATATTTTCTGAGTCTTTAGTACCGGGCCTCATTTTTACTCGCAGAATTTTTTTAGTTGCATACTTGCATCTACTGCCGACAATGACCATCGCCCACTTTCATGGGGTGAAGTAGGTACAGCGTGAAAAGATTCTGCTTGAATATATCTTAATCTCTTTCTCATGGTTGTACAAAACCTCTCGAATTTTTTGATTCTTCATGTGGATTACTACTCTACTCACGCCATCTCCCATTTTTGAAACCTGTGCTTTTTAGCGTAGAGCTAGATATATGGAAGGGACTTTCCTGTCACAAACAAACTGCGAAATTGTTCTGTCATTATAAATTAAGACCATTTTTATTTTCTTGACTTGATTGTCAAGATAAAACCTCTTGAATACAAGAATGTCGTTGTATATTAATTAAGACTCGGAAGTGTTGCTATGAGGAAAGGTGGTATGCAAGACGTAGGTATCCTTTGGTAGATATTATATATACACTTTCTCCATATCGGGCTTTAATTTACGTATCTTTTCGGTAGAGATGTTATCGATGTTTTCAAATTACATTTGCAGATAAAGGCAAGTTATACATGTGGGGAAACGCAAGGGATTCTCAGCTCGGTGTTCCTGGGCTGCCTGAGATACAACCTTCACCTGTTGAAGTCAAATTCCTACTAGAGGATGATGGACTAGGCCCTCACCATGTCCTTTCAGTTGGAATTGGTGCATCCCATGCAATGTGTTTGGTTTCAAGATCCAGATCTATTTAGACTTATAACCATTTTAATTCGGCATGCTTCGCATCTGATGCAACAGATCACAACAGTGAGACTCAGCTGCATTAGGTACTTAAAAATCAACAAAATTGATCAGATACAAGCAGATTGGTTGCGCGGTAAATGACACGAGTCCGTCTATCGGAACTTGGAGATATTGTTGCTATTGATGATCACTTAATTGATGAGAGGAAGCTAGAAAGCTTTCATTTGTTGTAGTAGTCAGTGGCGCTGTTGTTAACATGGTCTTAATGTGACCTTAATTAATTTGGCGCCTAGGCAAGAAATATTTATTTAGGTGCATGTCATATTGATGATTTAATCATTTGTTTGCTAGAACTCTGTGATATATCTTACTGTGTAATTATATAAGATGTAATGTTTGGCTATATGGGTATTCAAAATGTATAAATAAAGTGGGGGGACAGCTTAAAATTAAAGCTTAATTTGGTGCCTAGTACAATTATAAAACGCTCACATTAAACAAATTAAAAGTAGTGCAAATTAATTAAGTAGCTCGTACAGAACACAAGCTTGAGATATAATCCACCTCCATGTACGCTTTTGTCTTTGCTTCATTGCTGGTCTTCTTCATGCACGTTCTTTAGTTAAATTAGCTTTCCAACTAAAGAGCTCCGGACCATCAACTTACTCTGGTCCCATATGCCCCCACCACCCTGAACTACCTTATAGGTTGGCTTTTAAAGTACTGATTATTAATAACTACCATGGCCTTGCATGCAATATTAATTAGTAATTAAAGCCTAATCACTTGGTGCGCCCATTGTAGAAAAGGCCAATTAGTTGCTAATCATCAGTTAAACCTATAGTACACATTGCATGCATTAATATATAAAATTCAGTATGTCTTGATTTAATTCTCTTACATACATATTGACCAAATTAAAAGAGGAGTATATATAATTAAGGTCTTTATTAACATGGAGCGCAATCATTATTAAGCTTTTGTGCTCAAATTAATTACTCCCTCTGGTCACAAATATAAGTCGTTTAAGGTAAGGGCACAAGAATTAAGAGAACCTTAATTACAAGTGTAATTTACATATACACCATTTGACATTAAATGAATTGAAGAATTAAAAAATCATAAATATTTGAATTGTATAGGGGTATAATTAGTAAAAAAAAACAATAAATAACTATCGAATTCCAAAAATGACGTTATAATTTTGACCAAAAAGTTTTTGCCAGAAGACTTGTATTTATGACTGGAGGAAGTATTAATTAGTTGCATCAGTCTATTTTTGTTTTTAAGTCTGACGCTTATGACTAGGGTATGTATTTCCTCAGTGTTAATTTATCTATAACCACTTCTTAACATTTTTTTTTTGATATCCGTGGGTGTCCGTCCAGGCGAGTCTGACTATTCTCACGAGGCTCTGACATAATCGGCTTGGGCATATCCCAGTGGCCCGAGCGAACTTACCGCACCGAGAGAATTAAAACCGAAGTTATGCGCTTAACTCACGCAACCCCAGCTTCGCTCTTACCGTTGTGGCAATCCGACGAGGTTAGTTATTAATATTGTTAATTAAATGAAAGCCTATTGACCTCAAAAAAAAAAAATAGTTACGCTCCAAGATGCAAGGAAAAAGTATATATATTGATTAATTAGAATTGTGATCCATGCATCAGTACTCTTAATTCAATATGCATAAATATTCCAATTAGGATTCCTTGCAATTAATGTATATAAGTAGGTACTGCTCCATATGTTTAATTGTTAGGTTAACATGCATGAAGATGGATAGATATAGAGAGAGATCGATGTCTCCATCTCTAGAGAGAATTTATGAAAAGGTCGACAACGAAGCTTCTTTACTTCTGCTGTATGTACTTTTTTTTTGACAGATTAATTCTTAATAATTTACTGAGCCCAAAGTTTTGTAGGCTAATGAGAAAAGAACAGAATCCAATGTGCTTGGAGTCCTTTAACTGATCATCGATTAGATCATCATTCATTATATATATATATATATATATATATATATATATATATAAAAGTCATGATGATGAGATCATATATATATGATTGTCTCTGCTGGTTATGTATAAACAGATTCAAAGGAGTACAAATTAATAAAGCCATCAGCTTTTAGAACAGAAGATATGTTTACAGTTTACTACTCATGCATGATAGAAAGCAAGGGAAGTTTCTTCGGTAATTGCACATAATATATTCCTTACATCTATATATATCTAGCTAGCTAGCTAGCTAGGTACTAAGGTACTTCATCAAATGCAAATGTACTTCATCAAATGCATGTTGCTCTATCTACATCTATGTATGTATCTATCTGTCTATAAAGAGAAAGAAATGGCACTCATGAGTTTGTGGCCATAGAGGGAGATGGAGCTTTCTTGCCAACTTGCACTCTCCAAATTTATTTTCTCTGCAACCGATAAAGCTGTGGCCCGCGCCACCATCGCCACCTTTTTCACTACCAAATATACTATATACTTGTTATGTAAAATTAAAAAAAAAAAATATATATATATATATAGTTTATTAATTTTCAGAATTATATATATATGTAGCACATGTTAAAAATAAAAAATAAAAAAAATAGTAATGATATTAACATATCAAAAAACAATTTTGCGTTGATGAATTACATTGCTTCCTTGATTGATTAATGTTTACACTCATCACGCACATATTTATAGACAATGCTACATATGTATGTACTTGGTCAACATGACACATTTACACCACTACATACATGCACCACTTCACTAACTAGTAATTGTCTGTTACATGGTAACTTCCTATAACTAACACCAAATTTAAATCATATGCATGCATGCCACATATGCACATGCATTTAATTTGATCTAACTATATATGGGGCATGTTCTACATGATCCATACACATCAAATTTAAATCATAAATTCCAACAGCCCATTGAGATTTTTTCTGATTAATTAGTCAAACTATTGATAATTAATTAAACACATTCATATATGTACACCAAAATATATATATATATATATATGTGTGTGTGTGTGTGTGGGCAAGATCAGACAAAAGCAGTCCATATAGTTTAGTATATGAGAGCACTTAATTAATATCAATCAGCATTTTAGTTTCATGCATGTACATAAACATGCACATATTATTATGAGTACTAATTAACAAGCATATATATATATATATATATATCTCCTCAACAAATTAAATACTACTATGTATAATATTAATATTTAATTATACATCCAATTAATAAATACAATTAATTTTAATTATCTGGAACTAAACTCTTGGTGCATGATCTTGTCTTCTACTAGTAATTTAGAAAGGCTGATCTAAGTGCATGCATTGCATGGTCTTAACTAGTAACAGTTCCTGCTTCAGATTTCAGAAAACCTTTGAAAGCGCGCAACGAATAATGGCGCGCCAGAAAAAAAAAGGGAAAAGAAAAGGAGAGAAAGAGAGATACTTCCTGTCGGCCGGGCTTCTCTCTGATGCATTTGCTCTCCCTCCTTCCTTCCTTCCTTCCTTCCACAAAAGGAACTTATTCAATCAATGTCTCAATCTCACTTCCCATCCATCGAGGCGCTCGAAATGCATGAATTGTTGCAACATTTTTAGCTATCTGTATGGGTATAAAACTACATATATATCTGCAGTTTAGCAGCAGCAGCAGCAGCAACAACAGCAACAACAACAACAGTAGTTATCTTTTCTGTGTTTCTCAAAGCCCAAGAGTTTTGCATGGCCATTTCACTCCCCAATGTTTCTGTTTTCTACTCATGTCAGCAGTAACTAACTCAAAAGCAAAACCCTTCAAAAAGAAACTAAAGCTCATTCCTGCTTTAATATATATATATGTATTAATTTAGCAGCAACAACAAAACATACATGCATGCCAATAGTATATCAAATTAAGTACTTAAAAGAATATATAATTGACACTTCATCCATTCATTCATTCATTCATTCATTCATTCCAATAGTATATAAACCACCATCAAAGTTATTAATTAATAATGCAAACATGCATTTTTTTTTATTTTTTTTTCAATTCTCTTCTCCAAATTAATCATGATAAGCAATGCGCTTCCAGATCGAGGGTTAGCAGATAATAATATATATAATGTATATAATGTTACCGAAATACTATGGCTAGTAGTAGTAGTAGTAGTAGTAGTAGTGATATATATTAGAATAGTTCAAATCTCATGCACTTTCAGTTAATGGAAAACCCTTGCTAGTTGCTGTTGTTATGATCCTAATTAATACTCTACCATATATATATTGTGGTAATTGATATGCCGCGCGCGCGCTCCCCTCCAAGTTAGACTCATGTAGATCGATCTGATTAATTTGTCATCCATATGGTGAATTATTTCTTCCTTGATTCGAATTGCCAGCACTACTCTTCATTGTAGGTGGCGCTCTCCGTGGCGACGGTCTTTCCAGCTTCCCTGATGAAACCTCAAATTTCCTATCTCCCACATTTTCACCACCAAGAAGTGGCTTCGGTTCATAAATATCTCCGATAGAATCTATGTCGACATTGCCACTCTCAATAGTTGTCGACGGCGCAATTTGATGAATGTGATCCTCCTCATGAGACCCTAACACACAACCTCCCAATTCTTGCAGCCTAAAGTCATGATCAGTCCAAGGACTTACAGGGTTCTTGCTTGTACTGCCAAACGGATTCGACCTTTTCTTCCCGAGAGAATTAGTGTTAAAATCACTGTTGGCTTGCAAAAACCCTTCAAGATGATGATGAGATGATGATCTCTCTACTTGTGCCATGTTGTCCAGCTGATCTGCCGACCCGTATATGTTAAGATCTTGAAAAGATGGAAAGGTCATAGCAGGAGAGCCTACAAAATCTTTCATGTCTAGGACTTGTTGGGAGTTGATTATATCTTTATAGCTTCCCGATGAGGCGACGCTCTGATCGCTGCCAAGCGTTTGACAAGCTTTTTGAAGTATAGTTTGCATGTACTTCCCTTGAGCTTCAATCCTCAGTTGAAGGTGTTTCTGTACCTACCAGAAGATCACCATAATCATCAGTAAATTAACAACTTGGATAAATTAATATATGTGTCCTTAATTAAGTGATCATCATGCATGCATGCACCTAAAATAAATAAATAAATATATATATATATATATATATGTGTGTGTGTGTGTGTGTGTGTGTAAGACTAAATTAAACTAGTTATGAAAATAAAGGTGATCATAATTAATTAATTTAATTAGGGTCTGTTGAGCTTAATTACCTCCAATTGCTCATGAAGTCTTCTTTGAACTTCCATTTGCATTCTAAGTGACTCCATGAAATGTACATTCCTGATCAGAAGGCCAAAGATTTAATTAAAAACCAAGTTGTAAATACAATTACAGATGACAAACTATATATGTATGAATCCTAATTCATCGGTAATCTTCAAAGAGTAGTGTGTTTTACATACTCATTCATGCCGCGATTCATCATCCCAGATGAAGAAGCAGCATTTCTCTGCATATCCAGTGCTGAAGCTGCCATATGATGAATTTTAAACAAGTAGAAAGATATAGGTAGAAGTTAGTTTTATAAATATCTCATCACTACAATTGCATTGATTATCACCTCTCTCACCATCAATTTGTAACAGCAAAACTAGCTAGTGACAAGAAGAATTAGATGCATGTATGAAATTAATTAATTAATAACCCGAGCTAGCTAGCTATATATACACCTATATATTCTATATATAGAATTAAACAACTAATTATTATATCACCTCTCTCACCATCTTTAACTGAGTGGTCATTGAATTCCTTGTGAGGCTGCTTTCCAAGCCTGAATTTCTATAGACCAATAAAAAGGAAAACATCATCGATCGATCATTAGAAAAACAAAACAAATAATTAACCCCCCAAGAAAATAATGATGAAGTTGTGAAGTTCATTGATGCATAAATGCAGTTAGGGTAAATTAACCCCCCAAGAAAAAGAGAAGAAAACATATATGCATGTAATCAATCATTGGTTGTGTACTTACTTGAAGATGGCTTTTGAGATGGTAAAGAGTGAGTCCTTTGACGCCCATAACACGCATGATCGTTTTAGGAGTAGCCTCTACAATTAAACATAGAGCTCTTAATAGATTAATTAGCTAGAAACATATGCAACATATATATATTCATGATTGAATAATTAGCTAGAAACATATGCAACATATATATATATATTCATGATTGAATGATTATAATTGAAGTTGATGATGATTATATATGCACATACTATCTGGTCCCCCTAGCTGAGTGACGGCATCGACAAATCGCTCATGAAGCTCAACAGTCCATCGGAGGCGAGGCTTAGGGTCAGTGGTGAGAACGAGAGCGGAGTCGCCAGGTTGAACGCACATAGAATTAGACGATCTCTCATGCGACGATGAATTCATACTAGTAGTAGTAGTGTTAGGCTTCTTGGAATGGAACATTCGCTCTCTCTCCTGCTCTAGGAATACAAGATCAGATTCAAGACGAACAAAAGCGACGCATATAAGGGGAATAGGGTGCGTTTTTAATTATTTTGAACAACAAGAGAAATAGTACTCCATATACAAAGCTTTTAGCTAGCTAGTTTGCCATCTCTCTCTCTCTCTCTCTCTCTCTCTCTCTCTCTCTCTCTCTAAGACAAACAAATTAATACAAAGTATATATATGAGATAGTGTACATGTGGTCATGCTACTTGGCCTGGAAAACAATAAAGCCCACCGACTCTTCTCTTACGCAGACCATCTTTTGCCAAAAAAGATGGATTGATGGATAGGGAGATGGATAGGGAGATGGAGAGAGAGAGAGAGAGAGAGAGAGAGTATCTCTAGCTATATGCTTTTCTTTTACAAGGGATGAAGGGAGGGTGGTGGGCAATCTGGGTTTTGCATAAAAAGTCATACAATTATTAGTGGAAGTGCAATACATAAGCTCTCTCTTGTGTGTCTTGCTAGTGACACACATACTCTTTTTAGTGCGTACTGTTATAGATATACAATGTATGTGGAAATTGGGAATTGATCATCAATATCTAATTATATATATTGAATTAGAATCAAATATATTGGTATACAGTCTGATTTTAATTTGTGTTAATGCATGCATGCCATAATATATTAATGGCCTATATATATCAACACTTCAGCTATTAGTTAAATTTAGTTTTGCTTCCACTTTCTTGATCATATATATACAAGACCATTAATTTTAATTTCACTTGCTTTGCGCCCCTAAAACTGCGCTAATAGCTACGTACGTCCGCATACCTCTCCAATGGTTACCATCACCAATTAAGCTTTATGCATTTACCAAGCAACGTATCAATGCCTATATATATGCCAATGATTTTGGCGATCAATAATTGATTAGTAATCAATATTTACACATTAGTTAATACTTGATACCCATTAGTTTTTACCATAGTGCATGTGTACATAGATGGCAATAGAGTGGCAGGCTGGCTTGCGAACCATGCTTTTGAGTTTCCCTTGGGTGCCCACCGGTTGGATAATGTACCTCTTGGTTTGCGACCCATTCTGTTAGATGATGTATATCCGGGGTTAAATTCGATCCCTAGGAATTGTGTAATGTGATTTTATGTAATCTGGGCTTGTGCCCCCCTATTAATCCAAAAAAAGTACCCATTAGTTTTACAAAACCTACCTTTTACACTACCAATATTTAATAATGACCCATTGTATAATGTATGGTTGGGTATATTCTTATAAAATATATATATATATATATATGGTTGGGTATACGTATGTTTTCGATGAACGTATATACATATTTATGTACTAATGTACATATGGTGAGAAGGCATTAACTTTAAGATGTTTGTGGTTGGCATTGTATGAGGATATGAACATCAACCCACAAAGGCAAAGGGATAGATTGAAGGTGTGGGGAGCTTTTAGTGGCGGATGGGGGACCTCTCTCTCTCTCTCTCTCTCTCTCTCTCTCCCTCTCTCCTTAAAGTTCAGTTGCTAAGAATTGCTTTTGTGGAATAGAAGATTGTCTCGCTGTGCATATATATGTCGTCAAAAAACAACTAGGCATCCAAGTCCGAACAAACCATAAAAAGTGAATGGAGTCAAACCCAATACATTCACAACTAGGGTCCCACAAAAGCACCCAGGAAAAAAACAATAAATTTAAAGAAAGAGTGAAGTACTGTAGTGCGTATGTTCATGAGGATGATTTAGAACATTATAATTAAAGGCACCAATAACCAACAACCAGTTGATCTGAATGGTAAGTGACTCGGTTTCCTCTTAAGTGAAGTCTCAAGCTTGAGTCTCGTGAATGAAAAAATTAAGTTGAGAAGCCCCCGAGTTCTACAGTGCTGAACGTACGTAGAATAATTAGTTGGGAGCCCCCAAAAAAAAAAAAACAAGAGAACATTATTATATGAACATAGCTCTAGCTAGCTCACTCTCTCCTCTTTTTCTCAATTCCTTCATGCATGGATGCATGTCAAGTACTCTCATCATGTGAAGATCGATCATAGAAAGATAATTAAAGAAGAGAAAAATCAAATGCATGCCAATTATACCCAATTAATAATATTCCTGATCAAGGGAATTGATTCTTCCTTCTTTGACAATCCAACATAAATTAAGATTCTTCTCCAATATCAAACACGGCTTCCTCTACTATAATCTCATAATATTATTAACTAATCCACGTCTTTTTGTTGATTAACTGATCCCTACCACCATAATCATTAATTAATTTACAAACTAACCTTTTACGTATTCTAAACAAAAACAAGTTGTATATATGAACATAACCTAATTAATTGAACATAACTATGATTTAGCAGTCTCTACTTCATGGGCCACAGGCACTGCTTGTTAAGACTAGCTAGTACGATTTTGTGCTTTAACACCATATATAAAGTACGTGTGACTAAACTTTAGATTTCTCCTTTATGTATTTTAAGCTGATGATTTATTTTAGGAGATTCGTTATTTAGAGATGTACACATGTGCCATGTTCAGCTGGCTCAGAGGCTCTCCATGACATATTGACAACATACGTATGGCAAAGTTGGTATTTAACTTTAGCTCATGAAGGAGTTCAAACCTCGCCTAGAGTAGACACAACAAGCTAGCTAGATTTTTGATTTAGTGTTACGAACATGTTAGCTTAGATTTCAAGCATCTTTACGTGCTTTTACAAATGATTCTTAACCGCTGATATATTCCTCTAAAGAAAGATTTCTGGGTCCCCTACACTTCCATCTCCATCACGCATTAATGTGTAAAACTTTAATGGTTCTCCTCCCTTCCTAACAGTTTTCAAAAGAAGGTTGATACAAGTGCTTTAGATTAAAATTTTCATGGGATTGGGCCCCATGTTTAATTTGAAATACTAGCAAAATTCTTTGTTTATGACCTCAAATTAAACATTGGTACAAACTATACATTCATAGAAGAGTCTCAAATGGTGCAGTTGGTTCATTTCACAATCACATTTTTTGAAAAATCAAAGAAGTTGATTTTGGATAGACGTGTTGATAATGTCTACGATATACATCTCTTATAAATAAGGGCCCGAAAGACGGACTCTTTTTCTTCTGAAGACGATTGATGGTAAAGAAATCCAAAGAAAGAAGGGAATTGAAGTGACTGTACACACACGCCACATTCATGCTGGAACCATTCAAAAAGGGTTGAACTTTGGCTTGAATACAGATTAAAGCAATATCCATAATCCATCCATTGTTGTGGAGGCCCAAATGACATAGCTGTAGTAACATTTTATTAAGGAAATGCTAAAGTAACCTATTTTGACACCTACATTCAATTGTTTGAGGTCCTTTCGATACACTTTGAAATAAGTCCGCACAGCACACATCTAGATGCAAAATTCAAAAGACCACAACAACCATAAGCTTGAACAGAGTTTGGATCTCTTATTGTTTCATAAGCTTCCACAGCCTCTTCACATGTAGATGCAAAATTCAAAAGACCACAACAACCACGCGCCAAATGTATGTTACCCAATCATTTTCCTTTCATGAGAATCTACAACTTGAACAGAGTTTGATCTCTTATTGTTTCATAAGCTTTCACAGCCTCTTCACATTCAGGAATTTAAATTATGCTAATATCCGTATGAGTCCGTATTCAAAGTTCAAACACAAAGTGAGTACTTTCATTCCTGATTTGATTTAAAAACTGCCCAGCCAAGTCTGTTTGGCAAAGTAGGTTGAAAGAGAAAGTTTGAGAAACCATAATCAAATGAAAACTAGCCCTCAAAATAAAGCAAACAAAATTCAACGAAGCAAAAGACAGACTAAAATTGTCAAGATGAAGGGCTCTTGGGTTGCAAAAGATGCAATACGCAAGCATGCACTTATTCAGATGCCCATATAAATATGGGCTGTGCTGCCATCTTATCCAACCTTTATGTAGTTCACTGCACTTGGGGCAGAAGCTCTCACCGTCATTGCTAATCCGCTGCTTTCAATCCGAATGCAACCGAACCAATTGCAGCAGCCTATACCAATAAAAAAAAAAAAAAAAGGAATCATAATAGCATAAACGGAAATTAGGAACATGGTTTTCATGTCCAATTAAGATGTTCATCAAACCAATGAAAAGAGGGTCATATCGTCATGCACTGCTCATGTTCCCCAAGCAAACATATTTCATCTGCACCAAAGTGGTAGGGAGTAAATTAGTTTCACTCTAAACAACTAATTTATTGGATAGGTTGTAGGTCTAACTCACTTCCAGATATTCATCCATCCCATACTTCGAACCTTCTCGTCCAAGACCAGACTGTTTAACCCCTCCAAATGGTGCCACCTACACAAGACAATTGAAAATTTCCTCAAAGAAAAAATAGAGAGAATTGGTAATTAACGATACAAATGAAATTTAAAAAGCTCATATTTTGATGACTGAAAGATAATATTAAATCCCACCTCTGTAGAGATTAGCCCTTCATTGACACCAACAAGTCCATATTCAAGAGCTTCAGACACACGCCAGGAACGTTGGACATTGTTTGTAAATATGTATGCTGCCAGTCCTGAATATTGTACGAAGAATGGACAAGACTTGAGAGCAAATAGAGTAGTGAGGATGTATGGCCTTGTATAAATGTGTGCGTGCGTATATTATTTGTGTAAAAGAAAGATTATAACCTGACACCATTCATCTCACCTGAGGAAGAAGAGTTTTTCTTCGTTTTTTTTTTTTTAATAATCGTTGGTGTCCGAGCCTTTTTTAGGCTCGACTGTTCCTGCGAGAGTCAGTCGGGCGCCCTAAAGAAAAGATATTTTACCCTCTACGAGCACATTGGAAAGATGATGACATGAATGAAGCATTTGGATTTGACAGTTTCAATAAGCACCTAGAGGATTTTAAATTTTTAGTTCAATTCCATTCTTGTTTTAGTTACAAGTCATTAGAGTTGTCGAGGTGTTGCTTGGGATGATCAGCAAGGCCATCACTTGCCATTCTCATCCGAATCCCACAACCAGTTGTCTAGACAGAACATAGGTTTCCTATAATTTTAAAGATCTTTTTTTTTTAATTACTAACTTTCAAGATTTTAAGCACTTCTAGATAATGTCAAAATGTTTAAAATAGGTATAAAATGATTATTTTGGACTTCTCTTCAATTTATACTGTTTCTTTAATTTCAAATTGTACAAGTCAAAGTTTCACTTTCATATTTTCAAGAAAAAAAATTTTTTTGAAGTTTTGCACGTCAGATTTCTATGATGACTATTGTATTAGCCTAGTTTTGCTCGTTTCATTTAGATTTCCTTCAGGTATAATCCATAAAAAATTATTTCCTGGGCTACGTCTATGCAAAATCTAGGCATTGCCTCACGTATATATGGCAAATCCCTATGCATTGCCTTGATAGCACCACAAGGCTTCATAGTATGAAATATCAATAACTTGCCTGCATTTGTGTCATTAGCAATTTGAACAGCTTCCTCCTCAGTTTTAAAACACAAAATTGGTGCCACAGGTCCAAATACTTCCTCCCTGTACCCAAAGGAAACAAACAAATCAACTTACAAGCTATATGGTGAAACTAGAGCAAACAACCTAGTTCAAATATTCAGACAAATTTGGATCTGATCTTAAGGAATTCACCTTAAAATTAATACCTTAGTTGTCAGATATTAGCTGACATTTTAACCACCATCACGGCATCACCCCTTACCCATGATGATTAGTCCTACATATTGAGACCCAAATTCTTTCAAGATACTGTGAAAGCGTTAGAGAAGAGAACGATTTTCTATGTGAGAATTGATCCTTAAACTGATAGGGCAGTATTACTAAGAACTAAGCAGAAACACTTGAGCCACCATGTGTGTGTGTTAGTGTATGACTGCAAATCAAGATTTGTAAAGGGGGGGGGGAGACAACGGAAGCAGATATGAGGAGTTCAAGCTGTAAGGGCAAAACTTTAAAAAGAAACACTTACTATCACTAAAGGTTTTCACATAATATTTTCCAACAATCAAATGCAGAACCTGTTGTACAGATCCCCCTGTATAGGCTTATTGGCTTTCTGTACTTATGGGCCATACATTATGGCTAAATTGGCACTCTTAACAAAATCTGTCACCCTCCAGTAAGAAGATATCTAATGAAAGTGATTGTACTGTAAGGTACATTGTTTTCCAAATTTGACAATCCTAAACGTTGAAGTCTGAAATGACATTATCACAAAACAAAACCTCAATGCTATATGAATCTTATGCCTACGTGTCTAAACCGTGAATATTCATGGTTCAAATTTCTTGTTTATCAACAAGGGACCTTATTAGTGTTCAGAAATTAAAATCTATCTAGCCTCCTAACCTGGATATTCTCATAAAGAATTGTTAAAATATGTGGTAAGTTCACGTTTGAGTTGGCATGATGTGGGGGAGCCCGACTCAAGTAACATGTTCTTTTCAAGTCACAGACTCAGAGCCAAGGAATAGAGCTCTCGAGTGAGGATTGCAAGTTTGCAAAGATTGAATGTCTAGTTTGTCTTTCCCTCAAACCAAAAGAAAAAAGATAGCCAACGACATGCTCTAAAACAAAATGCAAAGATGGTAGCCCGGAAAAAATTTATAAGTACCTACAACTACAAACCTAGCTACCTAGGGTACATGATCCACCTTCACGTGCTTGAATACCTAGAGAAACAAACCAAAGTACTTTTTCTAATCCATCCAGATGCCTCACGCCTCCATTTGTTCTAAGATATCAAGTCTAGGTTTGATTAAGCTACAATAGCATCCAATAGAGGTTCACTTGCCTTTCTATGCACCTAGCCTAGCCATTTTGAGATGACTTTAATGAAGCATAATAGCATATAAGCTGCAACTGCATCACAACAGTGGTTCACTTATTTTTCTATAAACTACCAAGTCGATTGGGCATCATTTTCAAGGAAGAATATTTACCTGCTGAAAAATAATAATTCCTCAGTTAAATGAAGCCAAAGTGAAAAACCCTTAAATCATCATGGCAAAGGTTCCAATTTTATAAAATCTAAATAAGTCATGAAGGCATGATAAGTCATGAGGCATTTCCACGAAGAAGGCGTTTCTTTTTTGTTGACACAAGTAAAATATAACGTTTGGATTTGAAATTCACCTTGAAAGAAGCATCTCCGAATTGACATTACTGACTACAGTAGGCTCATAAAATGTCATCCCGAGGCTATGTCTTTGGCCTCCAAGCTGAATTTTGGCTCCCTGAATGTATAGGGTTGCAAAACATATAAATATATATAATAAAACAAAAATATCATGTTTCACAAAAAAAATAATAATGAATTTAATATTACACCATGAAATGGACTTATACTATAAAGTTCTATTACACTTGTCAAAGAAAAAGCATGCATTTTAAAATCCAACAATTTACTATAAACAGAAAGAGCTTAATTTTTTTCTTCAACAATCGATCCAAACTAGAAACTGTAACAGAACAATTGCATTAGAAGGCCAAGCAATCTTTTAGCCTATAAACAGAAGAACTCAAATGCAAATGCATGCACAGATACAATGTTTTATAATAAATGTTCCAGAATAATACCATACAGCATCTGGAGAAAGAAATCTAAAATTTAAAGAGCGTCTCAAATACTATCTTTAAAAACATATCCAATCTTTACAGACCCAATTTTACATTCCATATTCAAGCACATCATCTCCCAAGTTGTACTTCATGACTGATATGTTTGAAATATGGTACATCAAAACAACGAAGTTGACCATGAAATGCAAATAATTCGCACTCAAACTTTGATCATAGCGCCACTTAATGCTTTCAAATCGACACTCTTTAAGATCGTGAAAGCAGCTTCTCAAAACCCCCTCATCAAACAATCTTAAGCAATCTAGAATCATTCAGCATTATCAAGGTAAGCCATCACCTATGCAATTTTGAGAATCTTAAACTCAGGTAAGGCAGTGACCATGTGATGCGTAGCATATTTTAGTACCTTTATAAGTAACATTTTGTTGATAATTTAGGCTATTAATAAGTGGTTTCCTACTAATCCGATATATTTTGTTGGTTTTTAGGTGAGGAAAGCAAAGTGGGACCATTCGTAGGCTATTTTGAAGATCCAATAAGATTTCCCTCAAAAAGCGCGCTTATGCGGATCATGAGGCGGAAGAAAACGAGATTGGAGGCAAGTGATGAAATGATGATATTTCACATGGTTTCATGTGTTTTGAAGATGTTTGGAAGTTTCGGGATGAGAATACAAGGTTCGGGCAAAGAACGACATCAATGTGACTAAGTTTCAACAAAGTCTATTTTGACCAAGCTTCAGTGTTTTAGCCATAACTCCTTCATTTCAAGTCCAAATGACTTGTCGTTTCTTCCGTTGGAAAGTAGACTCAGAGCTGAACGTTTTCATGTCTCACGAGCAAAGGCAAATTCGGCCTCTAAGTGGTCTAAAATCGCATTGCAAAGTGAACTATATGCGCATGGATTTTGTTCTTGGCGCCGCAGCGCCAACCCGGCGACCCAGCGCCACCACAGCGCCCACTACACATTTCTGGCTGTTTTGCGCCAGGTTCAGCGCCCACCGAAAAAGTGCATAAAAAGTGATTTTTTAAGGGTTTTTGGGTAATTTTGGGACCAAATTGACTTGGTGGTATAAATAGAACTTAAAATTAGGTTTTAAATCAACTTTTGCTTTGGAGAACCAAGAAGAATGTGCGAAGATTGAAGAAGAGTGATTAAAAATCTTGGATTCTATATTCATTGTAGGTTTGATTTCATGTTTTCTTGCTTTCTAATCATGAATTGGGTTGAATTGAACCCACTTATGGGGTAATCTCTTTTGTTCTAGGGATCTTTGGATCCTAAATTGGATTCTTTTGATTTCAATGTGATTATATTTGTTCTTTCAATTCAATATTTTGATTTGTGTGTTCTTGTGTGCTATGCTATACTTACCTAGATCAAGTAGGTGTAGATTCAAGGGCTTGAGAGCCACCATGACCATTGGGACTTTTGAACCCGGATTAGGGAAAACACAACCTTAGAACATATGACGCATCGACCGATGGTCATTGACTCGGGAGGCAATTGAATTTGGTTTTTAATGCGGTATCTCACTTACGCTATTCACGCTGATCGGCGGAGTCCGTGTGAGATGTTAGAATCTCCATCACCGAGACCTCGGGATAGAGTGAATTGTAGGAAATTCGCCTATCATTGCATGAATTGTGAGACTTTATAATTAAATTGGATTCGAATGATACAATTTGGGTGAAATTAGATTTCCTAGGATATTTTCTTCATTGCTTAAGATCTATTTTAATTACTTGCAATTAGTTAGTTTAAATTAATTCATAATTTGTTTTTACAAAACCCAACATTTAAGTGCCTAACTCTATTTCTTAATTAGACTGAATATTAGCACATAACCATCCTTGAGGATACGATATTCCCGACACCAACACGAGTTGATGCCACTATTACTTTGACGTTTGTCGTACACTTGCGGTCGTTGTCACCATGCAAGGCCTATGCAGCAATAAAAATGTTGTTTACAACCCTCTAAGCAAGAACTGAAACAAACAAAAACTGCACGAATAAAACTCATGATGATTCCCGACAATGCTCGGGTGTGGATTAGTCGGTGGAGTGGTACTGGACACCACATGGGAAACAAAAAAAATAAAAAACTCATGATAATTAACATAATGCAATCACGAAACATTATTGATGGCTCATGTTCACCAATACCAAGTTAGATTCGCAGATTTTTTTTCTTTCAAACAACGTTAAATAACTGATTAAAAACACTTAAGTTAATCAGGAACGTTGAACTGCTAAAGAAACTTTTGAACACCTGGTGAACATCAGCAAAATAATGTACAACCGTACAAGGAAAAATTAACATGATAACATAAAAAGAATATATTCAAGAAACTCCGAGTGTCACAAGCTATCTGATTTTTTTTCCCTTCACAGAAAGAAACAGATGACTGCATTGCACTTGGTTACAAGGAAACTTTAGCATTTAATAGTATGAGTAATAGAAAGCACCTTGGAGGTAGCATCTTGAAGAAATGCTTCAACCTGGAACATAAAAAGCATCATTCAAATTGTTTAAGTAAATCGTTGTTTAGCAGTAATTGTCACTAATGATTGCTGATAAAGACAAAAGCATACCTTTTGTACAGCAGCTTCATTGATCAATGGACCCTTCAGAAAAAGAGTAGGGAAGAATATTAAAAACTTAATGTAAAGAAGCTAATAAATGTCTTCAATGCATGTAAAGAACAGGGAAATATAAGAGCGCAGGCAGCACTATCTACCCAGTGAGAATGAGAGGAGATAAATTGCTCCTTATCAACAAACAGATAAAAATCCCTCCCAAAAAATCGCTGAAGAAAAAAAAAGAGAAAGCCCAAAACAGATGAAGATATCAAAGCAGCCCTCATTTGAAATACAATGTCCTACCTGAGCTACTCCTTCTGTGAACCCATTCCCGACTTGGAGATTACGAACAGCAGCAGAAAAGGCATTCAAGAACTTTTCATAAATACCTGCAATGAAACTTTGTTTGAATCCCACAGGCGAAAAGTTACCAAGGACAACATAGGCTAAGACACAAAACTGAAACCTTTCTTTAATCCATACTAAATAACAAGAAACAATAAAAGAATAAGAGAATCAATATAATGTTAAACATCAGAATTTACAAAACATAGTGCTAGCCACCCTGATATTACCTTCTTGCACTATGATTCTATTGGCGCAGACGCATGTTTGCCCACTATTTCGAAATTTAGCAGCCAGCTGTACACACAAAGAATGTGTTTTAGCTTAATAAAGGTTTCCATTCGATAGGTTTAAATTCAACCAAAAAAAAGCGTGACTGCTATATCAGCTATTGCATTGGCTGCATCGCATCTGCTCAACTGTCACAGGCAAGCATATGAATTTTTGCTAGGTGCAAAATATAACTGCAAATCTAACAAATAAATCATCATCCCAAATGATCGAAGTTGATGGTAATCATCATCTGTGCTCTACGTAAGATGAGGATTTTAAGGGTTTGTGGTGAAAAAGACAAGGCCATGAAAACTTTAAATGAATTTGACTGTAATGAGGACATATATAGGAACCATCACATGAATATAATGCAATGCTTCTGCACATTAATGATCTAATAGACTATATAGATTCCTCTCTTGTGAAATCTAGCATCTTTCTGCACGAAAGTGCTTACAATATCCATCAATCACGTGTTTTCACATAAACTATTTTTAAAAAGTGAAGTATTAAATAAAAGAAGTGCACTAAATCCATAAGTCAGAGAAAAACCTAAGTTTCGTTTTTCATCAATTAGATAGAATTCTTTCCAGGAAATATAAGCCCATAAGATCAAAACTTACTTCACAGAGAGAAAATATGAACGGAGAAAAAAAAGCAGCCACTCATATAAATAGGGAAAGATTTCTTCCAATTACTTTATGCGAAATCGATGAAAATGAAAAATTTTCCTTGAATAAGTAGAGTGATGGTTTAGAGTTTTAATAGATATATTTCAGTTATTTCAGCACAGGGAACCTCATTTAATCTTGAAGAAAAAGAGTAGTCAATGAAAAAATAATATTGGACCTTCAAAATTGCATACTCGGCTGAACAGTAAAAAACTTCTTCGCATCATCAATGGCTAAAAAGCTACATCATTATCTCAACTAACGAAGCTACAGTAACTTGAGAACTCACACTTCCTTTTACAGCCACGTCCAAATCTGCATCATCAAATACTATGCAGGGAGCATTCCCCCCAAGTTCCAAAGATACCTGAGTGACACAAGATTCTCAATAATTGAATCTATAAATACATGATAAAAAAAAAACATCCCAAAAGCTTGATCTTTCAGATAATATAGTACTAGCATAACTAGGTACATCAAACAGCTACAAAAGTCTAGCGTGTGTACATTCTTCAAGGCAATACAATTATGTCCCAAAGAAAATACAAATCAATAAATAAGAGGATAAATAAAATGGTGAAATATAACTGATGCTAATGGTGCTGACGCACAACATCTTGGACACAGCATATAACTATCAGAGGTGGCTACACTATAGCATGAAGGTAAAATATTCTCAAGTAAAAGCGATGGATCTCATGAAAGTAACATTTGCCCATGGAAAATCAATGCAAGTGAACAAAGAATTAACTAATTAAATGGTGAGGCTAATGTTATAAAATTCAATGAAGGATCGTCGCCTCAGATTTCAGGATGCAAGAAGAGAGTTTTTTAACATGCAGTAACAGTACCTTTTTAACAGTCGCAGCAGCACCAGCCATCAATTTCTTTCCAACAGCTGTGGAACCTGTGAATGTGATCTTCCTCACCTGAGATGAAAAAACAAGAAACAAGAATAACATGTGAGTTTCAATATAGTGATTTATGGCTATAGCATCTCCTAGACTCTACGCCATCTTAACTTATCAGTCAAGTGAAAAATTGAAGGCAATCCTGCGTAAAACGAATGCAAGTACTGATCCACTCCACTTCCCATCATACAAAATGTGGAACATGCCTAGGCATCTCAAACTAAGCCACAACATAATCAAGATGCAATAAAACAATTTCCATATCCATATTATAAAATAGTACAAAACCTGTGGACTTTCTAGGAGAGTCTCTCCAATATCAGAAGCATTTCCCATGACCACGTTTATGGCACCCTGAATTATCAACAGTCAGCAAATTACATGCATAAAGGTAGAGAAGATTATAAAATATCTCAAAGAAATATTTAAAAAAATTGAAATTCACATCTACAGTATCAACTTTGTATTTAACAAAAACTCTATAGCACTTATCTCAAAAATAAAATAAAAAATAAAATAAAACCCTATAGCGTTGCTAAAGCACTACCCTAATGAAAAATGATGATCATAAGAAAATCAATAATGGTGAAGATAAGATAAATAACCATGAAATCACAAATGAAAGAACCAAGGAAAATATTATATGAAGGTCCAAATTATGTGAAATACTCCAATTTTGCAAATTCCCATTTTCTATACACTCCTACTTGCATTACTTAGCTTCCTATAAAGCCACTCATAACAAGTAATTAAAATTTGCAAATAATTTTTTTTTTTTTTTGGTAAGAATGTGCAAATAATTTCCCCTCTATAGAGAAGTAATAGTCTGAATTACTAATAATGGGAAAAAAAGTTGTTGGGGGTAATAACAAAAGATAAGGTTGAGACCCACTAGTATGCTTGATCAATCAAGAAAATTGACTCCACATATAGTACTTGTTGCTTATACACCAAAATAAGTGTTTATATTTCTATTCAACAATTAAAATTCACACATGAAGAGTAGTTTGGAACTCAGCAAATTCTTTTGCAAATTTCACGAGATCGTCAATATGCTATCCTTATGATAGGTATCAAGTGAGACTCAAGGTCATTTAGTTAATATGTTAGAATTCTAGTACCTTCTCTAGATGAAGATGAAGGGTGTAAATAAGAGGTGTGGTGTATTGTGAAGGGCGTGAATTGTTTAGTCTCTCATTTGAGAATTGGAGAGCTCATACACCTCTCAAATGTCTATTTGACGTGTTTTTGTTCTTGTTTCCTTGAAATTCCTCAATTTAGATCAATCAAAGTGTTCTTCCATTTGGTGCTCTTATCACCTTACCAATAGTTGTTGGCCCATAATTCATCTTTTTAATTTGATCTTGTAAGCCAACTCACTATTTATATTTAGAACTTGTTTTTTTTTTTTTTTTTTTTTTTTTTCCGAGATATATTTAGAACTTGTTGCTTACACACAAATGATAAATTATAATTCTATCCATATACTGAAATTGACTCATGAAACCTAGCTAACTAATGCAAGGCCGTGACTACTACATGCAGTAGTAAATGAAATAAATATTAGAAGAGGTCATAATTCAGCTAGAGAGAAAATATATATTGATTTTAAATTTATATCATGTCTCGAAATTATAGAGTTAAAATCACCGGAGGAATTCCAGCTTGAAGAGAGAGCTCAGCTGCTGCTAAGGCCGTCAAGGGTGTTAGCTCCGAAGGTTTAATTACCACTGTACAACCACAAGCAAGTGCAGGGCCAACCTGTTAAAAGATAAAGATGAACCTTTTAATCTAGAGATGCAAAAGCAAAAGAAGTAGGCTCAATTAATGATGATACCCAAAAGACCATACCTTACGGGTGATCATGGCCAAAGGAAAGTTCCATGGTGTAATTGCCCCAACAACACCCACAGGCTAAAAGAACAACAGAATACATTTGTAAGCAAAGTAGAAAGAAATTACCCAAAGGCAATAAGCTACACCAATCAACAAAAAAGGCAGTAAGAAATAACAAAAATGAGTTTAGTGAAAAAAAATATATAAACTCGAAACACAAGCAACAATGTATAAGAACCAATAAATATAAAGTGTTTTAAATGTCACTTAAAAAATGAAAGAGGAGCAACCGGGCAAAAGGGAACATGGGGCATTAAACTAGAAACCTCAAGCTCAGCATGCTTACCTGTTTCAAAACAACTATACGGCGATCAGCTAAAGTAGCTGGAATGACATCCCCATATACACGTTTTGCTTCCTCAGCAAAGAACTCAATAAAGCTGGCCCCATAGCTAACCTGAAAATCATTATTTAATTTTGCAAACGGCAGAATATAATTTAAGTAATAAATTTTAGCGTCATAGCTATTACGTAGATTTCAAATCTAATCTGAAACAATATGATACCTCACCAACAGCTTCTTTCAAAGGTTTCCCTTGCTCCAACGTTATAAGCTTTCCAAGCTCATCTTTGTGGGCAATCAACAAATCATACCTTCAAAAGCATAACAAAAACATTTTATCATTTAAACTAGAAAAACAGATTTTTCAAACAGTTGAGTAGAATTCACTGTATCAACTACTATGGACACCCACACCCAAGTCCAAATAATTGCTTTCAACCATTCTACTCTACGAGAGGTTCTTTATGTTTATATTTTTTCCTAAATATCTAGATAAGACAACCGAGATCACCCAACATTTTAAAGCTCAAACAATGAATAACAATAAGCAATAATTTTCTAGTGCCATTTCATAGAAACTTGCAAACCATGCTGATTGTTTACATAACACAACTAAGATTATTCAAACATTATTTAAATAATGAATAAAATGTTGGTATTTAATTTCTAGTACCATTTACGTAGACATTTGCTCCTTTCAGTCGCAGTGAATTTGCTCCAAGCTGCAGAGCAGAAACAAATGCAAATATTAAAAGAAAAATATAATCTTTCAATTTTTTATCGAGCTAGAATCACAACACAACACACAATATCGTCATGTAAGAGCAATTTAGAAACAGGGAATTGAAGGAGAACATAAGTAACATTGAAATTAATATCGATGAAGAATTTCCTTGTCTAAGTAGAAGATAAAGGGCGATAGATCATGGGAACAAAAGGAATCATATGAATGCCCAAGACCCCATAAAACTCTTCAAATGAAATTAGAAATTACATCTGAGAAGATAAACCTAGTTTATAACTTTTGCCGCCCAACCAAAGATATATATACACACATGCATGGGCAGTACACTCAAATATATAGAGAGCGAGGGAGGGAAGGAGAGGTAGAACCAAGCTCCTAATTTGAATGATTTACAGATAGATATTTGATCAAATAAAATCCTATTTCACGGATAGAGTCAGACAAGATATGCTCCTTCATTACCATTGAACTAACTAAGTTCATCAATTAAAAGCAAAGACATACATCAAACGTTATACAAAGGAGCATGCAATGCAAAAGGATACTTAACTAACCAGTTTAAGTTGGAACGGTTTTATGTTAAATCAATTTTGAACCATAAGGGCTCACAGTACAAGCTGATTTCGAGAACTAAGCTCAAAAGAATATATATGTTAATCAATACAGCAAATCCTTTTCCAATTATATAACGATAAGCAAATTATAAAAAACAAAATGCATGCAAAATGGCATAAGAATCCCTACATTTGAAAGTGTCATATGCTGAAGATATTGCATCAGCAGTCTCTCTCTTGCCCATGCAGGGAACATTTGCAATGACATCACCAGTCGCAGGATTGCACACCTAACATAACATAAAAATAGAGGGTATAAATTGTTTGGGAACATACCAACTCCTGAGGTCATTTACAGAGAAACTCGAAGAAGACAATTAAACTTGCCAACTAGTTTGTCGTAACAGTAACACAATAAGGAATTAGCATAACCAGTACATCTTCATAAAAATTCATCTACGAAACTACGAGGGAAACAAAATAAAGAAAATTCAAGTTTTCTAAACCTCTATGGTTTTCCCATCATATGCTTCTGTCCATTTCCCTCCAATAAGGCCCTGGGTTTGCAAGAGACCAGAAGAGCGCAGCTGCGCAGCAACACTTTGCGTATCCATGCTTGTCTAATAATACAAAACCTCTATTCAGAAACAAGTACGGAGTTTCGTTAAGTCACACTAAGCAAGTTAAAATGTAATCATCAAGTCAATGGGAGGAGAATAACAGCTTCAATATATAAAGAAATTGTTGAACACGCGCTACGAAAGGCGCCTTACGTTTCAATAGAATTCTGGCTATATTGCTCATGTTGATGGTTCTAAGTGTGTATGTTAATGTCGCGCAAATGTGGGGGAACAACGTATAGAAATTCACACAGGATCATCCATGTAACCGAAAAAGTTTATGCGAACCCAATGCGTATCGCTATTATATATGTATCTCCGGTCGAAAAATCACTACAATTTTAACAGAGCTACTCCGATTAATTACGTTTACAGTGAACTTAATCGGTAAGGTATGGATTGATTAAATCAAATTATCAACTTTGGAAACACAAATCAAATGCATTCAGCATAACATAACCACGCAACGCAATTCATTTCGAGAGGCTACGATTACACATACAAGTGAATCTCACAACACAACACAACACATCAACATAGACATGAAAACTTCCAAATTCTAGTGAAATGAAACAATCAAATAGAACAGTGATCAAGAACTCAAGAACATGGAAGCACTAACTGAGATATTGAGATCGCTAAGAACTCAAGAACAGTGATCGAGAACTCCGAGTGCATGTGAGAGAGAGAGAGAGAGAGAGATTCGAGGATATGAGAACCTGATGGTGAAGAAACCGAGGAGAGAGCATGCAATTAGTGACGCGCGGTGGACGAAGGAGCAGCGAGGGTTTGGAGCAGCGAAGGACGACGCGCGCCATCGCCGTCATCTTCGGAACGTTGCGCGAGAGACAGACGGTCGAAACAACGTGGCGATCGCTCTGGGCTCGGAAGATCGGTGCGAATAGGTTAAATCGTGGGAACCCAACACTTTGATTTTAGAGGTTTGGCCCCCAAATGGAGGGTGAGTGATCATTGAAGTAATTCAATTCAACTTAATTGTTATTTCAGTATCATAAACAGTATATATAAATAATGTTGCGATAACTAAATTGATGGTGTAAGATTCGATATAAAGACCTAATGCATTGATAAATAATTTATTAATTAGACCTGTTGTTTGGTTATTCAAAGTTGGATTTTTCGTTTTTCAAAAATATGGGGGACAAATATATCTTAAAATAATAAATAACACAAATATACAAATATCTTAAGATTAGAAAATAGAAAAAATTAAGAAAATCCTTAAAATGAAATGGTGGAAGGAGAGAACATGTAAAACTTTATCTCTCATTCGAGTGACTTGCAAGCAAGATGATACAATGCGTGCACAAATAGTAACAGTCAATGTAAATGCGCGCACCCAATTAATTAATTAATTATGGGTGTATTTCTATTTAATTAGCAATTAATTAAATAATTATGATACGAAATAGATGCTCTTAAATTTTAAGAGCTAGATTTTTGTTTTAGTCAATTAATAAACGGATGAATTAATATATTCCTTGAAACAACCAAACACCTTAAATACTTTAAATAAATAAATACCTTAAAATAGAAAAAAATTAGAAAATTAGAAAATTAAAATGATGAAAGGACGATGCATGTGAACTTTCTCTCAGCTCCAACTTATATATATATATATATATATATATTCTTTTCAAATAATTCAGGAAAATATTAAAATGACATGTTGACAACAACAATGTCATATCACATGACACATTGATTCGCAAAAGCTTTTTGTGCAACCTCGACATTATATGTACTCGCATCTCGGTTCGTGTATAAATGGCTTTTGTTAACTAATGTATTTTGTAATGTTATATATTGTTATCATTATAGCATTCATCGACAATAAAATAGATATGCATATCTATTATACTCCATCTCTACGTAAGGGTACTGTCATCTGTCTCGTACACTTGGGATGTGTGTGCTATTCAAAAATTAAAGGCGACTGATGTGGTGCGTGCCATTTTTTGAAAAGAGAAAAAAGTGCTAAAGGGACTTACTGTTAGCCCCTCAATAGCGTGACCCGAGTAAGCTGGCTAGGCAGTGGGAAAACCTAGCAATATCTGGGTTTTGGTGGACTCGGAAGGTTTCATGGGAGTTAGTTGCTGGATGGTGCACCACGGATGGTTCGCAGTAGAGCATGCGGAGGCTCGCGCATGCGCACGGGTAAATTGTATGTGGCATGGACGAGGCAGCGTGTATGGGCGTGGACAAGGTCGCGCCTTGGCGCACGCCTAGGCACGGCGCCTAGGCGGGAGCACAGTGGCGCCTTGGCATGGACCTTGGCACGCACGGTTGGGCCTTGGCACGTTCCTTGGCGGGAGCACAGTGGCGCCTTGGCACGAGCACGGTTGGGTCTTAGCACGTTCATTGGCACGTTCCTCGGTGGGAGCACAGTGGCGCCTTGGCACGAGCACAGTGCCGCATTGGCACGGGCCTTGGCACGAGCAAGGTCTCGCCTTGGCAGGTTTCTTTGGCACGAGCGGGGCCGCGCCTTGGCAAATTCCTTTGGCACGAGCGCGGTCGCGCCTTGGCAGATTCCTTTTGGCACGAGCAAGGTCGCTCTTGGCAGGTTCCTTGGGCACGAGCAAGGTAACACCTTGGCAGATTCCTTTGGCACGAGCAAGACATACCTTGGCAAGGGTTGACAAAGCTTGACTTGGGCGTTGACCAAGTCAAAGTACGATTGGTCTCATTTCTTGATGTTTCATATTGGAGTTCGAGGAACGGCTTAACATCTACTATAAGGAGGGGTGACTCTCATAGGGGTGGCATGGGCAAGGAAGCAAGGAAGACCATCAAGCGTGCCTTGGGCAACCATGCCAAGGCAAGACCTATGGATGGACCATGGTGCGGCCACCCCGAGCCGGTGGGACTCGGATCGCACCGAGCTCCGGCTAGCACCCAGGGTGCCTAGGCGCGCAACTAGGCACCACCAATCAGACCCTGTCCCTCGAGCAAGGTGAACTATAGACTTGGACGGACTAAGTCAAGTGCGGTTATAGGCGGTTATGTAACTACCTTGGTAATGGCTCATAGCATGACCAAGGCATGTCCCAACGAACTTCCAGGCACTTTGAGCATGTGCCTATTGACCAGGGGGTCAAGATGGTTATAGAACCAGGTGGCAGCAAAGGAATGAAGCAGTTAGGTGGTTGTTTTGAGCACTACATGGGTGTGGTGGTTTACTTAGTCTCGTGTAATGTACATAGGGCATATGTCATCGACAGTTATGTAACTAACTTGGTTGTTTTGTTATAAAGCCAAAACATGTAAGCTTAAGAGAGGAAGGAGTTCATGCATGAGAGGCATGAAATGCATGTGATGCTAGAGTTGTAATCTCATTGAACTAAGTCATAAACTTCCTTTGTGCCATTGTTGTTGTTCAATCACGTTTTCGTTGGTGTCTTGAACTAAAGCAGTCCTTAGGCACCACGGGTTGGGTTAAGCGAGAAAAATTTTCTTAGGGTAAACCCCTCACTTAACGACCCCGTGACACTTACCACTGATTTTAAAGTAATGGTTGGAACTTCATAGTTGTTGGCTTGGGTTTTATTTAGATGTTTGAGTTTCTACCTTTTTCGGGCATGAAATGGTCTCGCGTATGAGATAAGGTTGAATGGGCAAAGTGCGCATCTTTAATGAGATAGATGAAGCATCATTTCTCAAAGTTAAAATTGGGATTCGACCGTATCGAGACGAGGGGTATTGTAATTAAGTTGGTTTCTTATTAGAAAAGAAAAAAATAAATAAATAAACTGAATGATGGGAAAGAAAGACATGCACACATGCACGGCATGAAACTAATAGCATGGGGTTGCATACATGTTAATAGCTCTCGACCTATTTGGATTTTCATCATATTAAGATAAAAATAATACTTTTTGTACCTTGATCTGTCAAAAAAAAAAATCACTTCTAATTGTGTACCTCTCTTAACTTTTGAAATAATAAATCTATTTGGATTTTCATCATATTAAGATAAAAATAATACCTTATGTACCTGTTGATCTATTAAAAAAAAATCGCTTCTAATTGTGTACCTCTCTTAACTTTTGTAATAATAATGCAAGTAATTGGAACGGTGTACTTTTCATTGGATATTTTTATTTAAAAGTAGTTGTCTTCCTTTTTATTAAAATTTTTTCATTATGGTTTTACTAATGTTATATAGCTATGCATTGTTATGTTTTTATCATATAGTTATTACAAGAACAATTATTGATTGTCATACTGATTGCAGGGCTTCAAAAATATAACTTTTCTAACATTTGCATTAATGTTTTTGTGAACATTTATATAGTAGAATCTACAAATTAAACAATGTACGTATTTTTATTAAGATAATTAATTGTATGTTAGTCCTGTTAATTTCTATATATTCAATATAGTGTGCATTACATGATTATATACATAATGAAAATTTTAATTTACTTAAAAAAAAACATACAAGATCATGCATTCATATGCTAAACTTTTCAACATTTGATTGAAGTAACTTTTCACAATAATTTTATTCTCTCAGCCAGCATATGTGTTTGGAGATATAAAGTTGCACTTATATATATTTGTTATTACAATAGTTGAGAACTTTAAAGAGAGTAAGTTTTTGCTAAACTTTTCATTTGCTATAGCTGTTTACTCATCAGAGGCGTGCTGACCCCTTATATACATAATAGATTAGTAAAAAATAATTGAAAATGTCCAAGCTAGCCCATCTCTTAAACACTACATGAAAACATATTTTTACAACATCTAAAAATATTGTTATGATACGTTGTTAAAACTTATTTAATATGTAATCAATATGCAACGAAAGTATTTATGATTAAGAAATTATGTGTAATGATTTATAACTTTAATGAAGTTTTTTGTTTTATAATATTTAGTGAATCATTAATTATTATTATTATTTTCATAAACATTATTTAGTTATATGTTAATTTAAAATTCAATAAGTTTTAATAATTATTGTACAACAAGAAGTGTTGTAAAAGATCTTTTTCTTATAGCGAAAGTAACGGTCAAACTGTTATCACCATGCTTGGGACTAGAGATCGGGTCCTCTCACGCTTGGAAACAAACTGTTGTCTGATTATGAATATTAGGAGGGTCTCTGATGAATGACCACCTGCCTCATTCTTGAATGTCTCATCCCAGCGTGCGAGATTGGAGAGTGCTCCATTATCGAAGCAATGACGCTCTCCTCCTTCTCAATGTTAGGTTTAGAGACACCGCAATGACACACTTTATTAATCTCTAATAAACTCGTTAATTACAATGCGGGGCTTAACTCTAATTTATAGACTCACATAAGCATACTCCTAATCCAACTAGGAGACCCTAAATAGACTCATACTCTAACTCGAAGTCTTAATCAAACTCAAACACAAATCTAATTTAGATTACAACTCCAACATCCCCCATAATCTAAATATATTTGAACAATTAAATAAACATCATCCCCCCATAATTTAGATTGTCATGATCTTCCATTTGATCTTTCTCGAAATGCAGATCTCGACCTCCATCGACGACATCTTTTATCGTTCACCCGCCATCTATCTCGCATAACTTCTTATATGCTGAACAATGCACAATGCACTCGATTGCCTTCGTCATCAACGACATTATCATGAGTGATCTTACAATCCTGAAGTCGAGCTGGTTGTCCCACACTTCTTTGTGGGCTGCAACTGGTACGCTGGGGTCTAGCGTTAATACCAATTGAAGTGGAAGCTTCATCCTCACATCTAATCATTGATGGTTGAGCAATACTCTTTCCTTTTATGTCTCAAATCCACGCACTCTTCTCATCAAACTTGACATCTCTGCTAACAATGATTGCATTGGTAACTGAATTGTACAATTTGTACATTCCAATTCTCCCTGGAATATAGCCAATAAATATGACCTTCACGCCTTTGTCATCTAACTTCTTCATGTTAGCATCAAGAACATGTACATATGCAGTGGATCCAAACACCTTTAAGTGTTTGACACTTGGCTTGTAACCACTCAAAGCCTCTTCTGGGGTTATACGGGACACACCTTTTGTGGGATACCTATTCAAATCGGGGGTGGGTTTGTGTTGCGCCCCATGGCCATGATCGAAGCTGTTTTGCCTTCCACTTACCTTTGCAATTCTACATAGTTTCAACAAGATAGATTCAGTAAAAAAAAAAAAAATGAAAAAAAAAAAAGTGGCAGATCGAGATCATTGTTAACAACTTACACCTCCTGCTTAATTGATAAAAAAAAGCAAAGAAAACACTTACGTCTCAATTAAGTGCCTTTATTATTATTATTATTATTATTATTATTATTATTATTATTATTATTATTATTATTATTTTGAGGTTAGAAAACAACATGCATGCATAATTGTATTAATGGTAACATTCTTTGTGAAAGAACATCATGTATTAATATATTAATGTTTTATTGTTATAACTTAATTAAAAGACACATTTTATTAAAAATTTAGTTTGGCTTATTTTAGTTGTTTTTTGTTTTTTGACGAAATAGTTAATTCTAGGTGTTGCTGCTTTGTGGTATTAAAGTCATTAATATTTGCTTGAATATGATTTGCGGTTATAAGTCGTGTAGTGTTTTTATAACTATATAAATTGTGTACTAAATAATACTAAGTTGATTGTAGTGTATAAACATGATTAATTAACTGTTAAGGGAAGTGTTAGAGTGCCCCAACACAAATATATGCGGGCCTGACATGCACTCTTCCTTCGCCCTTCGACACACCTCAAGATGCAACGTGTATGAGAATCAAGAGTTGCGTATGCACACAAGAATGAAGGGCGGCTGGACGAGTGCGCGTCCGACCTGCATATCGTAATTGACGCATCAAAACATTTTTCAATTGCTAGAGACAAAAAAATATATATTAATTTTATCTCGGGGCTTAAAAAAATGGGGCTCCGCTCCTGTTACTCCATATATAAATCTACTAACACCAATGTACATCATGTGAAACATAGTGAGCGCAATTGCATTATGAGAGTAACTATGAAATATACAGAACAGTCAATTATGTTGGTGCTCTGATCTTATAGTTTCTCATGCACATAATGAAATGAAGGCGATTGAGTCTGAAACGGCACGCGTGCGCGTGCATGCACAACTATGATGCGCCGACGCAAGCCCACCCCCCACAGGCTTCACTCATGCATCTACCCCAATTGGTACCTACGTATTCTTGTCACTCTTCAAAGTTCAAACCGTGACGTTGATGAGTGCCCCAAATTTCATTACTCGGATCACAGCAATATATAGCAATATATAGCAATATATAGCACGCCAACATGCCATGTGTGGGTGGGTCGTGACCACCATCAAAACTCTCCTCCACCCAAACTTGTACAAACATTAAACTATCCTTTAAACCGCAATAAGACATAACGACTCCCTGTCCTCGCATTAACACTATTAAAATCAAACAAACAAACGCATCTAGCTCACTCGATCAGTACGTACTCTAGCTAGCTAGCTCTCTAAATGGCTGTCACTCATCTGCTTCTGCTCCTCCTCCTCTTCTTCTTCAGCATTGCCTACCCCTCCCACCAACAACGCATCAGCACCGTCGATCTCTCCGCCCTGATCGCCATCAAGTCCCGACTAGCCGATCTCCCACGCTCCAACTTCTTCTCCTCATGGACCCCTGCCTCACCCGATCCCTGCTCCACCTTCTCGGGCGTCACGTGCGCTCTCCAACCCTCCCCCACCACCGGCCCGCCTCTCCTCCGAGTCACCTCTCTCTCACTCGGCACCGGACTCGCTGACTCGCCCGGCCTCATCGGCTCCCTCTCCCCTGCACTCTCCTCCCTCTCCGCCCTCACTCAGCTCATTCTCTACCCCGGCATTGTCTCCGGTCCAATCCCTCCCCAACTCGGCTCCCTCAAGTCCCTCCGAGTCATCTCCCTCACCAACAACCGACTCACCGGCCCCATTCCCGACTCACTAGCCACTCTCCCCAATCTCCACACTCTCGATCTCAGTCACAACCACCTCTCCGGTTCACTCCCTCCCGGTCTAACCAAACTCCCCAATTTAAAAGTCCTGGTTCTCGCGTCGAACCGGCTATCGGCTGAGTTGCCGCCCGTTTCGACTCAGCTGCTCCACCTCGATTTAAAGCAAAACGGGTTCTCCGGACAGCTACCGTTGCTCCCGCCGTCTCTCCGTTATTTTTCGGTTTCAGAAAATCTGCTGACGGGTACATTAGATCGGGTCGTGTTGTTGCCGGAGTTGATTTACTTAGATTTAAGCATGAACCAGTTTGTTGGACCGGTTCCAGAGTCTTTGATCCGGTGCACCCTGTCGACGCTTTTGCTACAGAGGAATAACTTGAGTGGGGGAATCCCGAGGCCATCGGGAGCCGTTGATTACGAGGAGGGGTCGATGGTGGACCTGAGTCATAATTTGCTGTCAGGGGAGTTGTCGCCAGTGCTGGCGGGAGTTGAGATGTTGTTCTTGAATAACAACCGTCTGATTGGGATCGTGCCTGCGGAGTACGTTGATAGTGTGTACAGCGGGAGCATGAAAACGTTATATTTGCAACACAATTATTTCACGGGGTTTCCGTTGAGACCCGGTGCGGTTTTTTCCGGTTCGCCCGCGGTTTGCTTGTCTTACAACTGTGTGGTTCCGCCTATTGGTTTGGCTACTTGTCCGGTTAGTGCGGGAGTTCAGCTGCTTAGACCGGCTTATCAGTGCGAGAATCTCAAAAATGGGAGCATAAACGAGTGATATGTATATAGTTAATCAACACAAGAAATTATTTATTACGTAGTAATATAGTTTATACGATCGGATCATTAATTAAGAAGATTAATCAGTTAGTATATTTGGGATTTGTTATTGTTTAAGTGTAAGATATACAGAACAAGTGGGTGTGGGTGTGGGTCGCCGAGAGAATTAAGTGTTAATTATACGTTAATTAATTAGTTGTTGCCCATGCATGCTTGTAATATATATAGGGGGTGTGCGGAGTCAGGATTTCAAGTTGTACGTCATGAGCTAGCTGTAGCCTAAAACAACCTTGTATGCAACTTTGTCCCTGGGTGTATCGTGCACATGCATGTATTCATTGTTTGGAGAAATATTTTTGAGAGAAATAATTAAGTGTCTATCCTATTTGAATTTTAATGAGAAACGTTAGAGATGATGTGAGACTATAAATGTGCATGGAGGGTGATTTCATTTCATGTGAAGGGAAGATTGAGGGGAAGTGGGGAAGGATTGATTGATGCAGCGCAGGAAGTGCAGTGGAGGGCACGTGAGAAGTGTAAATTTGTGTCCATGTGGTAATGGAGAAGAAGACAAAGCAACGTTTGTGGCAATAATAGCTGTTTTGTTCGTTTTTTTTATTTTGAGAGGGAGAGATGATTGAAAAACTATCCGTTAAGTCGCAAGTACTGACGCGCAACGGTCCGAAACAGCACATGTATATGGTTGACTGGTGGTTGTATACTTGTATTGAAGTTTATCGGAGCCATATATTTATGTTCTCATTATATATATTTTATCAATAAAGAGTGGTTGGTCTAACGATTTTTCATATAAAATTTTAATATACGCTGTTGTTTCTTTAATATATGTTTTGATTTTGATAAGAAACTAGCAGACAATAGGGACCTCCTAACGTTAACTTTAGTAAGTAACGTCTCGTCCGTCTTACTAAAGATATTATGATGCAATTTATAATTAATCATGCATTTGCTACAAAGTTTCAAATATTTGGTTTATACATATGCTTAGATGGATTTGTATAAATTAAAATGAAGACTAATATAGTAGGAGGCGCTAATATATAGCTGCGGAAAAGGAAGTTAATTAAGGGTTTAATTTTAAACCCCCGAGTCCCAAATATATGACATTCAAAGTGCCTTTAAAGAAATTCAAAGGTACATACATATACAATTGTAGACGTTGGATAAATTGAGGTACCTGCCAATTATATGAGGATTGAGTTAATTAAAAGTTGTTGAATTTCACTGGAAGTCACGACGGTCTTTGAGCCATCCATGCGCATTTTGAAATGCGGGCACGTGTATAGATTTTGGTGCATGATACACGGGGTCGATGCCACATACATGGACGACAGTTCATGTAGGCCGTTATATCAAGGGTGTGACTCCCTCGTTGTTCTTCTAGTATTTTTTTAATCAAAATCGTATTTTAATTAAGACACCACACGAAAAAAGACAAAGATTCCTATTGACTAAGCAATTGTCTTGTCAACTCGACTTCTAATAATCTTATGCAAAATAGCAAGATCTGAAAGGAAAAAAATGAAGATTCCTATAGGAATTGACTTTTTAGGAAAAAAAAAAAAAGTCTCTAGAGGTAGTTAATTTTTATCGATAAGAAAAAATTCAGCTTATCGTTGCGTTGATGAAACTCGAACTCCCGGCTTCTCACAAAAAACTTTCTATCAAATTATTAAGCTACCTATATGATTGGTAAGTATATAGAGATGATATACGAGTTTTCTTAAGGAGTGATTACAAAATTTAACTAACGATCCACATTGATGGCACATGTATCCTCCTTTACTTGAAAATCTCATTTTTTGGATAGAGTTGTAAATAGAAAAGCTTTAAATTGAATTCTTAATTTGCTAAAGATTGATATTCTTGTTGTCTTTCCCTTAGTGAGTTCGAGTTTCACCAAGACAAATCTCTAAAATATGTAGGTTGAGTGGTTGACAATAACATAAATTAATTTTGAAGTTCACACCAGAAGCTTTCTTAACATATATATGATCGCGATATGGATTCCGTCGAAAATGCTTACCTAATAACTAAGAATGAATCTGATAAATTTATAAAAAGCAAATTAATTGTAGCTAACACCTTTTTTTTTTTTTTTTTTTTTTTTTTTTTTCTGGTGTTGTTTAGTCAAACGAACGACATTAACATCTATCTACACTTACGAAACTGCTACGCACTTCGAACAATTAGTTGGTAAATGTGTGTCTAGTATTTCATGAGGTAAGTAATTATAATTGCCGTGATTGTCTGTCTGGGGCTTAGTCGTTGTCTCTCCTTGAAAGACAAAATTTGAAGAGGTCTTGAGTTGAATTTTCTATTAAGTTAACAAAAAAATTGTAGCTAACAATGAAAAGGGAAGAACGGAGACAAGGAGAATGATACGAACGTAGAAATTGTAACTACTAACTTAAGGAAAATACTAAAACGACAATGGGTAATAAGTCACACTCCAACACACATCATCCAATAAGAGCCGTTTATTTGACTTCAAACCCGCGTGTTATGTATTGAAATCTATATGCGCCCGCATATCGAGGTATGCACAAACGACTCTCATAGCATAAAGTGGGTATGGAATGGATGTGACTTCCTTTTATGATTTTCACACTTCTCGTAACTAAAAAGAAATATGCAAACAATAATATTGTATGTATCGATAAACAAAAATAAAGTCGTTGCTAATTTTAAACTAACTAAATCATTAATTATTATCAATAGACAACGTTTCAAAAAAAATAGAAACAAGTTCGATTGATACATGTCGACCGCCAGATCACTCTCGCTAGAAGTCTTCAAACGCAATCGAACGGCCCAGACACCAGAACGCGTGACATGACTTTTCGCGCAAATATTAATCTCGCGTTGTTCATGGTTCGCCTCGTTTGACCGTTCCAGAGTCTCTAGATGGTCGCCGGCACGCCCTCTTTTAATTTCGTTGTTCCTTCTCCAATGGAAGTCGAATTTAAGCCGATTTGGTAGATTCAATCAATCAATCAAAGCCCTCTCTCTGAACAGATCCGATCCCTCCTGTTTTGTGTTCTGGGTTTCATTTCTGATTCGATGAGTTCCAACGCTGCTGCGTCTAGCTCCGGAGGGGCTGGATCGGCCGATTCTGCCGCGCCCAGGAGGAATTCCAAGCGACCCAAATGTAAGAATCGCTTAATCTCCTTAAAGAAATGATTTTTTTCATCTGGGTCTGTGTTTCCCCCTTTTGATTGTCCGTTCCTTTGTGGGGTTTCTTTTTTGTTCATTGGATTTGCTCAATTAATGATTTTTTTTTTCATCTGTTGTTGTTGTGGTTGTTGATTGGATTTGGAAATCACACAATTAATTGCACTAAATCGAGCGCAATTGAAGAGTTTGATTCTTGTAGCCGACCCGACCCCGACTAATCTTGATAATGAATTGATATGATTATGTAGTGATTCGCGTTGAAACTTACCAAATTAATAATTTGGAATAGGCACTGTAGTTATGGCCTTTGGTATTAACAAAATACGAGTTTTTTTCGCGCTTTATTAGTAATCACTGTGTGCGTGTGTTTGTGTAGATTTGTTCTGCATATTTGTTATCAATTGTCTTAAATACCCAATAATATGTTTTTTGTTTTGGATCTTTCAGATTCAAGGTTTACTCAGCAGGAGCTTCCAGCTTGCAAACCAATCCTTACACCTCAATGGGTAAGCAAGAACTAGCGTTTATTATTATGGGTAATCGCAATAGTTTCATGAGGCCTGTGCAATTCGATGACATTAAATTCTTAAGAGTTGCTATTACTATGCATAGATATTTTTCTTGTTGCATATGGGTTTTCCTTTGTACTAAATCGAGTATAATAGAAGATTTAGATCCATGTAGCCGGCCCTAACTAATTTGGGATTGATGTTGTGTTGTCGTTGTATACGGGTTTTCCCTTTGATGTTCCCGTATAATCTCATGCAATCATTGTTCTAGGGAATAGCTTAGTTGTGGTCTCTGATCTTGAAAACAGTTTTTTTTTTTTTTTTGGTTATTTTGGCCAGTGTTATGGCCGCTTGATTATTCATCTTGCTCCGTTAATTACGAAATGAGTTAGCCTCACTTTTCACGCTTCTTGTTTCTTGTAGGTGATCTCGGCGTTCATACTGGTTAGCGTAATCTTCATCCCCATTGGGGTTGCTTCTCTGCTTGCATCTAGAGATGTATGTTTTTCTAAGACATCTCCATATTCCGTGGTAACCTTTTCTGTTGCCATCTTCTCGGTGGCTTAATATATATATATATATATATTTTCCTTTAACTCATCAGGTTGTAGAAATTGTTGATCGATACGAGACCGAGTGCATACCTGAACCATTAAGAGGTGACAAGGTCGGTTTCATCCAGAGTGCAGCGAACAAAACCTGTGAGAGAAAAATAACAGTAAGATTCCTATAAAGCTCTCTCATTTTTATAAGTTCAGATTACGTATTTATTTATTTATTTATTTTTTCTTGATAAGAGATCATATTACGTATTTGTGGTATAACTTGCCCATGATCTGGATGCTATTTCTACATCTTGAAAAACAATTACCGAGGAAAACTAAGTAATTTTTTCAATCAACTCCTTATTGCAGGTTCCAAAGCGTATGAAGAGCCCTATTTATGTTTATTATCAACTCGATAACTTCTACCAGAATCATCGCAGGTATTTGTCCAGCTCTATTTCCCGACCATAGACACCCACGCTTCACTTAGAAAATCATGATGATTTTGATAGTGCATGATTTATTATAATTTTAGCATGATTGTTGGTTAGATATTTTTATTGTATTTCGGTGTTCAGATGTTCTTAGTTCTACTTTCCATGACATCTTTCATGTTGCATGGTGAAAATGCCAAAAGAGTTGATGAGAAAAACTTCCTTGATAATTGTTTCCCTTGCGATTTAGGTATGTCAAGAGTCGAAGTGATGCACAGTTGAAAAGTCCTAAGGAGGAGAACGAAACAAAACCTTGTGATCCTGAAGGTACCTCAGGGGGCAAGCCTATCGTGCCTTGTGGTCTCATTGCTTGGAGTTTGTTCAATGACACGTACAGTTTTTCTCGCAACAACCAGCAATTGGTTGTGAACAAGAAAGACATTTCCTGGAAGAGTGATAGAGACGGCAAGTTTGGCAAGAAAGTTTTCCCAAAAAACTTTCAAAAAGGGGGTCTCATTGGAGGTGGTATACTAGATGAGTCAATACCAGTAAGTCATAACCGTCTTGTGTTTCCTTCTGCCATCGACTGTCCACCTTGTATGGTTTTCATGTTATGATGCAAACCCTGACATCTTTCATGTGGTTTGTTTTATAGCTTAATGAACAAGAAGACCTCATTGTTTGGATGAGAACAGCAGCACTCCCAACTTTCAGGAAGCTATATGGAAGGATCGAGGTAGATCTCCAGCCAAATGATATCATACATATAACACTGAAAAACAACTATAACACTTATAGTTTCGGCGGTAAGAAGAAGCTAGTGCTCTCTACGACAAGCTGGCTTGGGGGGAAGAATGATTTTCTTGGGATCGCATATCTCACAGTTGGTGGACTTTGCTTATTTCTAGCCTTGTCCTTCACTATTATATATCTGGTCAAGCCAAGGTAACAAATCTTTGAAAATTCAGGATACTTGTCCTTAAACTTTTTTCCCGACTTCATGATCATATTTGTTCTTATCCTTATCCGCTACTGCATGATAAACTGACATTGCATATTTTCTTGCAGGAAACTTGGCGATCCATCGTATTTATCATGGAACAAAAATCCTGCTGGACATTAGAAATAATGGAGAATTTTTTTTTTGGGATGACTATGCTTCCCTTCCATAGGTGATGTACTAATTTGTATATTAGGATCATACAAGTGATATGAATGGTGTTCCTTGGAGTGCTCTTGGGCTTGACAGCATTTCCAGTCCTTGAAAATTAGTTTTATCTTTGTGCTACTACGATGTATAATTTCAGGAAATTATTTACATAGAATTATTCTTTCATGCGAAAGCTCTCAAATCATGTTGATCAAGTAACTTTTCCTTTTTGTCGATATGTATTTCTAATTAAAGTTACAAGATGTTCAAAAGATGCTCAGTTAATTGTTATATGGTTTAATCATTTGGGAAGTGGTCACATTGCGAGTACTTTCATGTTTGATTTGATAGAACACATGCAGAACGTACGTGAACACAAAACTTGTGTCGATGTAATGGCTTTTGTCTAGTAAATTGAGAACATGAAGATGTCTCGAATAACTTACCAAGTTAAGGCCCTATAAATATGTATTCCTTCGCAGGACATGACAGGCTTGACAACATTAATGAAAGATCTGTCTCAGGACTTGATATTCAAACTTTGAGTTGTTTTACACTACTATCAGATCAACTGGTCTGAAACATAGATTCACAGCTATAAATAAGGAGGCCTTAAGAGGAAAGCTTCATATATAGATGTGTAGCAAGTTTTGAAAGCCTAATGTCTATGTTACTAGGGAGCTGCATTTCCCTTGCTATCGACATTTTCAGCAGCTTCCAGTGAATCTGGTTTGAGCTGCTGCTGCTGCTGATGAGCCATATCATAAGTTGCATGAACCCCAAAGAAGACATAGTAAAGCAACATCACTAAAGTACAGATACCAAACCTTTCAAAAGCTTCAGCTCCAAGAGAACCCATGAGGAACAAATTTGTTGCGATTGACAAGGACGGCAACCATGGCACTAGCGGAACGCCCCACACCTTGGGCGTGCGCCGCTGAGGTAAAAAGGCGCATAGTCCAACTGTTCCTGCAATCCATGCAGGGATTGTAATTGTGTATCCAACCCAACCATGAGGATTCAACCCCCAACAAGCTGCTGTTCCCATGGAAGAAGCTATGATGATAAGCAAGAAAATGGAAAACTTCAGTAGGTCTTTCGGCGGAGTGACGCCTCTCACATGGTATCTCCTCACAAGCAATGCCACAGCCATCATCATGAAGATGAAGAGTGTGCTGACAGACAACAAGCTTGACAACACATCCAAGCTAGAGAAGAGGGCAATGCAGGCACTACATATTGTAATCAAGAGTGTGGCATTGATTGGGGTTCCTGTTTTTGGGTGAACTAGAGCAAACCATGGAGGGATCATATGTGCTCTTGCTATATGAGTAGTGTACCTTGCCTGCCCAAGTGCACCAACCAGTAGAACAGTGGTCATCCCCTTGAGAGCACCAAGAGCGACGAGATACTTCGCCCATGTCATCCCGACACTCTGAAATGCGACCGAGTAGGCTGCATTCGGATCTATATCGGTGTACTTCTGCATCATACCAAGTGACAGAGCCATTAGGCAGTAGACCACAGTGATAATTGACATTGATCCAAGCAGACCCAATGGGATATCTCTAGAAGGATTTCTAGTTTCCTCTGCCATGGTGGCGATGTTGTCGAATCCTCCATAGGCAAAGTAAACGATCGCTGCGGCTTGGAACACTCCTTCGGTACCATATGGCAAGAAGGGTGTCAAGTTGGAGGTCTTGGCATGAGCAAACCCTGCTACTATCACAAACAAGATCACCACATTGTTGATTGCAGATGCAATCCAGTTGAAGTAGGAAGTTTTCCTAGTGCTGATCATGGCCAACGTCGAAGCAATCATCAGAACTGCAACTGCTATTGGATCCAAGAGATTGAAATCTTTGGCTAGATTAGTATGTATCCTCAAAGAATTCGGGGGACGGTTCAAAAGAGTGGTGAAGTAAGAAGTCCAAGCTCTGGCAACTGCTGCACCGCCGATAATGCTCTCGAGCAATATGTTTCCTGCAGTTATGAAAGCTACAAAGTCTCCTAATTCAACTCTCAAGTAGGCGAAAGACCCTCCGGCGACTGGGATTTCCACTGCGAATTCAGTGTAGCAGAAGACAGAAAGCATGGCAGAGAGACCGGAAGCAACATAGGACAAGACTATGGCAGGGCCGGCATGTTTGTGAGCCTCTTGGCCTGTGAGAACAAAGATGCCAGCACCAATGACCGAGCCGAAACCAAACCAAATGAGATCCCACCAATTGAGGCACTTCTTCATTGGGTTCTCACTTTGTTTTCTGAGCTCATTGAGCTCAATGACATCGTCGGAGCGGCTCAGAAGCCTGTCTTTGAATCTCAACCATGTCTGTGAAAGGGCTGATCTGTAAGAGCCCCAGCTTTGGAAGGACTGCTCAGGAAAGAAATCCTGTTTGCTGCATCTCCAATAGCTCTTTGGCTGCTGCTGAGCTGCCTCACCTTCACATCCTCCCTTGGAATCCATGTACTCAATGCTTATTTTCCTTGTTCACTACTTCTCAGTTTTGAGCTTTGGATGATACTTCCTATGAGTCTCCACATGGCCTTTTTTGAGTTCTAAATTCTTGGGAAATATTTTGTCTGCAAGTGACAAGCTTCTTTTCCACGGAAGAAGACTGGCCAAATCACAAAAACCAGAGAAAAAATTGGTAAGGAGGTGGGCCATCATGATCTTTGGATGTTTGTGAGGACTAGTAAGAGATTGAGAGAGAAATTTTTGGAAGTGCTGGGCACGATTCACACGGCAGTCCATGAATAAAATGACAGCAAGTGGAAATAAGATACCAAGATTTAAGATTATGGCAAATCAATCCAATCGGGAGCATCCGCATTACATCGAGGGGAGTGGAATAGTTTTTGATTCATGTGACCGACTCCAGCTAATTTGAGATTGAGGCTTTGTTGTCATCTTCGTTGTTGTAATCCAATCAGTGACATCAAATATGATTTATTATATATAGAAATCAAAGGGTAGGACTAATTTATAAGTCTTATCTTAATGACTAAAATGCTGAAACATTTTACATCACTGGGTACTGTCCATGTGGGTGCTTTGAATTGTGCAGCATCTTACTACTATTATTGGGACATAGAGATGGCATGAATTAAAAGCCTTACCTCTATAAGTTAGACCCAACTATAAGGAAAGGACGAAGCGAAATGAAATAAGTGTTAGATGGAGATGTGAGGAAGAAATGAAAATTGGCAAATTTTCAACCATTTTGTAGAGTTAATAAGTCAAGAAAAGAGTTGACTTAGCAGTTTCTGCTCTATGGGTCCTCCCCATATCAATGGCAGAAGCATATCTCTTGTTTTTCTTTTCAGAGAACATATCTCTTGTTTGACTGGGAAGATAGGCTTGTCCCTGCACTGGACCCCAATGTGTAGAATAGTTTTGGTACATGACAAAGTTATAATAATTTTCAAAGTTATACTGGAACAGATTAAGATTGGAGACACTATTGAACAAGCATTCAAACGAGGACTTTAATGTATTATGTCACAGCTAAGGTATAAAGAGAATTTTAAATTGTTTGCAGTTCAGCATGCATTGATTGATTTTCTTGATATATTCATCAAATTCAGCAAGGATTTCCTCATTCAATTTTCCAATTCATCCACCTCTAAATTTGTTAGCACAGAATTTCCAGTCAAAATTAAAGTAAGAACGCTTGAAGAACAAGAAGAAACGGATAGTGATAGCTCATCTCCATGATTTCCATGCTTTTACCATTTTCTTTGTGAGATATCTAGCTGCATTAACGCCGCCGGTTGCAAATAGTCCAGAAACAGCTTGCCTTGCACTTGAAACCATGACCATGCGCCTAAGTGTTTTCCGCATACACTCCGCAGCTTCTTGCCTAGAGTCAATCACTACCTCGCGAATAACTCGACCTGGAAATACAATCACATCATAAATCAAACCACTTAACTTCAATATGCACCCCAAGAGAGAGAGATGAATGGTAAAGATACCCCCGGCATCAGACTTAGTGAAAATTCATTTCAAGGAGTGTGCAATAATATTTTTCTGGAACTTTTAGGCACTTTGGTGCAATGAACAGATATGACATACAGCTCTCAACCACTTAATTGTTCATTGAAATGATATAATACAGAAATCAGACACAAGGAGGTCTACCAGATTTATTCAGATTTCTTTTTTCTCCCAGTTTCATCCCCATGTGGCTTCTGACTGTTGATGGAAGGGAAGAAACAAGGGAACGAGTTGCAGATAAATCATCTACCTGGAATAAGCAATACAAGTTTTAGAGATTACTAGCCAAACCTCAAACATAAAACAATCCGAAAATTATCCTATGCCGCAACAACAGCACAATCTATAAAGGAAATGGAGATGCTTCCCCCCCATGGAAGATCAACATCATGCAAAAATTAAATGAGTAGCCATTACTATTAGCCAATACAAACTTAATGCTTCTGCAGATGCAAGTGCCATTGAATTAAAAAGTAGATTATCTTCCAATTAGGCGAGTGGCGAGTCTGGCGACACGACATAGAAACTAGAATTGCATCAATTAATGGTTTGATTTTCGTGTTCAAAATATTTCTCATAATGAATGCTTGATAGAACAAAAGTGAGCTCGTCCTAAAGATATTGAAATCGAGCCCTTTGTTTCTAGTACTTTAGAAATTATTAAATAAACAATTTAATTCAACTACTTGTAAAGTATGAATAGATCAGATCATCTTTTGGTAACCTGTGTTATCTTGCCTTGGAAATCGGCAGAAATTGGAAATTTCAGCAACCCTTTTGAGGTATAGTCATCAAGAAATGGCTTATACATGGTTTGGAACAAACTGAGCTGCCCTTGGACAATTGTTTTCACCTGTTTGCAAAAAGAATAGTCAAGGTGAATCTACCAAATGGCAGAAAGCTGATAAACACCTAAGATGATTATGTTAAGAAGTAAAACTTTATTTACACAAGAAAGCTCTTTATTTATCAAGGGAACTGGTAGAGAGGTATTAAGTAGAACAAGGCAGGCTCCAATACAATTTGTAGTGATGTAAAAAAAAAAGCCGAGAATAGAACAACTAGGTATATAATTTAATAGACTTTCTCTTTTAAAAATAGTGATAAATAAGTAACCTACTTGAGAAAGAAGCATTTCTGTGTTGCTTGTTATTTATTTATTTATTTTTCTTTTAAGGGATGAACATATATAATAATTCCCATAGAGGTGCTTTAGCCGGCAAATATTTATAAGTTTTCTTTTCCTTTAAGATATGAAAATGAGTCCTCTTATTTACAATGGTGACTATCACATGCTTACTTTATTCCTATCCTCAGCAAATAGCATCCGCAAGTCGCCCGTATATGAGAGGCTGCAAATTTTAGCGTAAAGATCTTCCTGCGTGCATAGATAAATATTCGTGAAATGAAACATCATATTTTCTCTATATACTGAACACTCAGAAAAACAGCAAACCTCAGTGAACTCAGACGGCAGAAGGAGAAGTGCAGCTGAGACTGCGGCCCTTAGATTGACTGAGTTCACATTTTCTAAATCCAAGTTATCAGAAACTATTTGAACCTGCAACAAATGGAGATGTTTTCCAAAATAGAATAAAAGCAATGACAATTTACATGATGACTGAAAAGATAGGTAGGAAAAACAAACTGCAAATAACTGCAAAGAAATGTACCAAAAAAAAAAAAAAAACTGAAAAGAAATAAAAGCATAAAAAAATATGAGATAATGGTAGAGAAGGACAGCAGCAGGGCACCTAAAACTCTCGAAGTAGAATCGAGATAGAAACTCTGGAAGTTAAAGAAGGGCCTCGGGCAGCTTTCAAGAAGTATAATGACGATATAAAGTAGCTATTGGATATACTGCATGCACGGGAATATTAAGATAATTGATCGAAGTATTTGACCACACAAGGGCCTTTCATCATATTCCCAAAATCAAATCATATTATTTACATTTTCACATTTTTCCATTTATAATGTTGACCTTCCATCACGACAGGACAAAGAGATAATATTTGCATGGAAAACATGTAATTTAACAAAGAAAATATGAAATCAAGACATAGTTTGGATTATTAGTGTCTTCTTTTTCCCATCGCGGGCTTCTCAATCGCTCTTCTAGTTTTCTTTATTCAAAAAAGAAGGAGCTGGTTAGCTCAAGCTCGAATCTTGTTTACGCCAGATACTGAAGAGGTTAATTTCCAGTACTAGAGGGAGTAAATTCATCTAAAACTGTTACGTCGATAAGAAGTCATTGACAGGTATCGAGAATTTTAAATAAAATACAACCCTAACAGGCTATAAAAAGTTGTATGGAAGCCTCAACCAACGAAAATGAATAGAAACAATGTGAAATTGGAAGAGATTCAAAAGAAACAAGAAAATAAATCTTAGGGAACATACAGGCTTTTGTAAGCGGCCACTCAAGTAGAGATGATCCCAGTTCAGTATATCTTGAACCAAATCATGCATTCTGACAACCCCATATTTGATCATCTGCCAATAATTTGGGTATCAGAAAGGAAATATTTTACATAAAAAACTCGCGGTAATGCATCAAATGCTCAATTAATTACAGATAGATCAAAAGGCTATTACCCTATCATTCCAATTCACGAACGGATTGAAGTGTACTCCTACCCCAATTTGATCAGCCACATCAGTAATCTAACAAATCCAACAAGGCAGGACGCTACAGATTAGCCAGAAAAAGCACACAAACAAAAATTGCGAGAGAAAAAAAAAAAAAAAAAAAAAAAAAAAAAAGGAGCCAGAAGAAGGTCAAAGGAATACCAGATTAGCCCCACCAAATCGCGCTATCAGCGAGACATAGTGGTCCTTGTTCATTTTGAGATTCTGGGTGGTGCAAAGAATAAAAGTAGAATCCATTATTGATACCTCAATTTCCTAAATCCCAATATCGCTTCCGAAATGTTTCAGTTAAATAATCCTAAATTTACCTCAGCATGCCACTGCATTGGGTCAGCCACACCGAGAATGTAATCTACCATGGTTTCCTGAGAAGCTCAAGTTAAGAACACAAAGAAATGATGACAAAACTTCGACGACCCAGTTAAGATTAAGTGGAAATAAACCAAACGACAAAGGAAGTAAACCTTGTCAGGCTTCTTGTTGGGAAGAAGAGCTGAGCCATACGCGCAACAGAACTCGACGGCAGGGAGAGAGTGTAATAGACTTGCAAGTTCTGCTTTGTTCACCATTCTCTACTAATGCAACCTGAATCAAGTTTCTCAAGCATGACCATCATAGCAATCACACCCACAATAATTAAGCACAAACAAGTCCATAAATTGAGACAAGATGGATTTGTTATAAGAAGAACATAATCAAACAGTTGGTGAGCACTTTCAGCTACTGCTTGGGACTTTATAAATGCATTCACATTTAAATGAATTCAAAGCAATTAAGCTACAAAAATATACCTTTTTTGGAGGGTAAGAACTCAGATTTGAGGGTTTTTGTACAGGACCATAAACCCTAAACCTCTCTCTCTCTCAGCAGAAAACCCAAAAGCCCATTTGTTTTTGAATGCAACGGCACAAGGTATCTTTTGCGACAACAACCCATCGTCAGCAATACTAAAGTCCACGCGTCATTGTCCTTGTTGAGATGTGTGGACCGAAATAATAGTCCCACATCGGATAATTGAAACTTCATAGTGAAATATATAAGTGGTGATCTCCTCTTAACTAGAATGGAGGCATTTTAAGATAAAACCCCACACCTAAAAATTAAAAAGTGGTTAAGTTTGGACTGTGGAGATTGTTGCCAGGTATGAAAAATCAACAATCCTATTGGTTCTATCAAACGAATTAAAGCCATCACGTACAAGGTGAGCACTTTCAGTATTTGTGGACAAATCTTTTTTCTTTTTCTTCTTCTTGGGTTGCTGCTGCTCAAGATTCAAATGCCCTCTTATATATATATATATATATATATATATATATATATATATATATATATATATATCATGTATCATTGGTACGTGTATTATTGTTTAAGTTATCATATTTGTAAGTTATCAAACATTTGTTTCACTTGGCTATATATGATCTTTCTTGGCTTGGATGGAAAGTCTCAAATCTTGATATGAAATTGTAGTAGATGTCTATGGAAGTTAAATTAAAGAAATGGGTAATGAGGAATTGATGATGCGAAACAAAAAAAACAAGCAAGTTGAACTGATGCTACTCTGACTAATAGTCTTATATTGGTTAAATGAAATTTCAAAATGATGTATATAAGTGATGATCTCATTTTTAATAGTATTGAGGCTTTTTGAATTAAAATCCCCACACCTAGGAGTTGCGGTACTAGCTTATGTCTTATATGACAAATACTATTTATTTTGGTGTACAGGAATCTTTTACTTACATCAGCTTTGCACTGTACCCCTCTCCTTGTCTCTTTTCTTGTTCATTATCAATTTGTTCTGTAGAAGGGGGCTAATGGTCCCACCCTAATAAATTTCAGGGGTCTTCATGAGGCTTGGATCCCCATTCAATTCTGCTAGCAACACTACCATGTTTCTGTCAAGATCCACATCTTGGCCTAGCCCTTCTCTTTCAGGTCCGTTGCATACATTTCTTGTCTACTCATAATTGGTTTTCTTTTTCTTAGATTTTTCTGATTACGTTGGGTTTCTTTTGCTGATCTTTTTTTTTTTTTTTTTTTTTAATTTGAATTGCATTGCTATCACCTGTTTCTTCAATGAAGATTCTTTGTTTTGCTTAATGAAGCTATTATGCCTCATAATTCTACCAAGTCAAATGTAAGAACTTGAAATAGAGGGCTACATATAACTGATAAAACAACTCTCAGTATATAATTATATAATATACTATTAGGTTGTTGACATGATTTGATTAAACGGCGTAATTAGTCTGATTGTTTTGGTTAGACCCTTAGTTACTGTGTTTGGGTTGATCTGTCCATAGTTGGCACAGGATTGTCAAGTTAGAGTTAGATTGTGAGTCTACTACTTAGGGTGATTGATGAAGTAAGAGATATGAAGAAGGAAGTCCTATGACTCAGCTAGATACAACTCTGAGTTCGTGTACAAATATCTTTTGATCTGTCTGATCATGGATTTACCAGATAGTGGTCATGAGAGAAGGATGGCAGTAAGAAGGCCAAGAAGTGCTGTGGTGAAGGTGCGCTAGTAGCCTAGTACTTAAATTGATTTTTTACATGCATTTCTGTTATTTCTTATAGAAAGTACTATATACGTCTGTTTAATTATGGAGCATGTTGTGAAGAGATGCATCAGTGTGCTCAAGTTCCAGAGGAGGAGAGCATCCGGGAAATGTTTACGAAAGTCGAACTCACAGTTTCTGCATACGACACCGCATGGGTGGCCATGATCCCGTCTCAGGATTCTCAACAACAACCCTGTTTTCCTCAATGCTTAAACTGGTTGTTGAAGAATCAGCTACCAAATGGCTCATGGGGTCTGCCATGTCATCCTATGCCAATTAAAGATAGTCTCTCATCCACATTGGCATGTATACTTGCGCTCAACCGCTGGGGCGTTGGAGAAGAACATGTTAGAAAGGGTATAATTTATATTGTGTCATCTTCCTTGCCTTTTACATCTCTTTACATTGGAGAGGAGTTTATCTTAGCGAGTTCCTTCTGTCATAGGACTCGTCTTTCTTGGTTCAAATATTGAAGCAGCAGTTGATGAGAAACAACAGTTTCCGGTTGGATTCAATATCCTATTCCCTGGTATGATCGACTATGGAAAAGATATGGGTTTGAATTTTTCTTTCAGCCCCATTGTTTTAGAAACTATGCTACGCAAACGAGATGCCGAACTTGAGAGGTAAAACTTACACATATATATTTTTTTTCTATTTTGCTTTAGTTCATAGCAAGTGTTAGCTAGTTTCTTGTCTTCTCTTATATATACAGGAGCCACTCAAAGGGAATGCAAGCCTATCTAGCATATTTGGCAGAGGGATTAACTAAATTGCAGGACTGGAAAGATGTCATGAGATTTCAAAGGAAAAATGGATCTCTTTTCAATTCTCCATCGGCAACTGCAGCTGCTTTGATTCATGTTCAGGATGCAAAGTGCTATGAGTATTTACTTTCATTGTCACAGAAGTTTAGTGATGCAGGTAGCTCTTCCATCAATTTTTATGTAGTGTTATAGTTGGTGAATTTAGTCATTTAGAAAAAACTGAACCCATAGATTCCTCTCTCTGCTTCAGTTCCAACCATCTATCCTGTAGATGCTTTTGCTCGTCTGCGTATGATGGATCGTCTTGAGAGGTTGGGAATCGCTCGACATTTTAGGACTGAGATTACAAATGTGCTGGATGAAACATTTAGGTAATCACTTATTATTTTTGTGTTTAGTATAGTCAAGTTCATTAGCTCTCCTTTATTTAGTTTGCAATTTGCAGTAGTATGTACTGGAGAATGAATTCGTTGAATAGAGATCGGCTCTTTTCCTATGAGCAGATGCTGGTTGCAGAAGGATGATGAGATATTCACGGACGTTGAATCCCGTGCATTGGCATTTCGGCATTTACGAATGAGTGGATATGATGTTTCTTCTGGTAATGAGTAGAGAGTTAATCATGATGATCTACTTCATTATTGGTGAGGATCAAGACTGACATTGTGTTATGTAGATGCATTATCTGATTTCGACGAGCAAGGGAAGTTCTTTAGTTCGATGGAAGGGATCACTAGTGGCGTTGGAGCAGTACTGGAATTATACAGAGCATCACAAATCATGTTACTACCTAATGAGCATACTTTGGAGAAGATACACTCTTGGACAAGTCATTTTCTAAAACAACAACTGTTAAATGATGCATTGCACGAACGCTCCTTCGCTGAAGAGGTGTTGCTACTTCTCTTATCATGATTTGTGACAGATTGTAGAACATCATTTGTTAATAGTGTGTACAAGCAAATATCAACTGTTAGTTCATCACATTTCAGGTAGACAATGCCCTCAAATTCCCAAGCGACGCCACTGTGGAACGCCTTGAGCATCGGAGAAATATTGAGTCCTACAATGCAGACAAAATCCATACGCTGAAAACATCATATAGGTAATATCCTTAAGTAACTACAAAATTTTATTTCTAGCTAGTAAATGATTTTTTGTTTAGTACCATGGATGATAAGTTTTATCCTCCATTTCTCCAGGTGCTCTAATATTGACAATAGACATTTTCTACGGCAGGCAGTGGCGGATTACAATCGTTGCCAAGCCATACACCGAAAAGAACTTAAACATCTAGAAAGGTACTTATGTTAAAATTATTTAGATATAGACTGGGACAAATGTTGCACCGAAATCTTTACTGATTGATCATTTGGGTGACTTAAAAAGGTGGTTCGAGAAAAATAGATTGGATCAGCTAGAATTCGCGAGGCAGAAGCTAAGCTATTCATATTTTTCGATTGCTAGCACCATTTTTCCACCTGAACTATCAGATGCCCGAATGTCATGGACGAAAAATACGGTGCTCACAACTATTGTCGATGACTTCTTTGATTTTGGAGGATCACAAAAAGAACTCGCCGATTTGGTCAGTGTGTTTGAGAGGTCAGTGTATAGAACAAAAACGCCACGCCACTGTTTCATTAACAAGTCATGTTTAAACTAAAAATGGTTTCTGCAGAAGCGATGGAAATTTAAACACAGATGATTGCTCTGAACAAGTTGAGATCATACAATCTGCTCTACATTCCACAATTAAAGAGCTTGGAATCAAGGCCTTTGCTTACCAAGGCCGAAATGTCACTAGCCATCTCATTGATTTGGTACGAATCAGGTTTATACTAATCTATCTTTTGTGTCAAAACAGCAGAATTAGTAATTCGAGTTTAAAATTAATGTTCTTTGGCAGTGGCTGTCCTTACTCAAATCTATGATGAAAGAGGCAACTTGGGCAAGAGACAAATGGACACCTGCGTTTCACGAATATATGTCAAATGCATGTACTTCATTTGCTCTGGGACCAGTTGTGCTAATAACACTCTACTTTCTTGGGCCTAAGATTTCAAAGGAGGTAATCGGAAGCCCTGAATACGCTAACCTGTTCACGCACATCAGTGTGTGCGGTCGCCTTCTCAATGATATCCAAAGCTTCAAGGTGAGATTGTTAATTTAGTTGGATTACTTCCATGCCAACAATGTTCACTACTTAACTGGGTTATAATCTAAGTTATCAGTATAATACCACAGAGAGAGGCTAAACAAGGGAAATCAAATAGCGTGCTATTGCACATGATTCGCGGTAATGGCGCTATATCAGAAGAGGAGGCTGTGAGAGACATGAAGCTTTTGATTGATATAAGTAAGAGAAAAGTGCTTAGATTGGTGTTGCAATGCAAAGGAAGTGTGATTCCAAGGGATTGCAAGGACTTGTTTTGGAAAACTGTTCGAGTATCTCATTTGTTTTACAAGAGTTCCGACGGATTCAGCTCCCAACAAGAAATGCTCGACGAAGTGAACTCAGTACTTCATGACCCCATCAATCTCCCCTCTTCAACTCTACATTGACAATGCTGCTTTTAGATTGAATTTTCTACTATCGTCGTAAGCCTTTGTATGTATAAATTAAACATCTGTTCATGTACATAAGTTTGTTTCTTGTTAGTGTCCTGATCATAACAATTTAGATTTGTCACTAATCCAACACATGATACGTGTGCTTAAATCAGATCTGAATCAGTTGGAGATTTGGATATGCGGTTGCAACCGATGCAACAAGATTTCTGGATCAAGCAGTTGAAGATTTGTTCTTATACCAACCTGCTGAAGGTTAACTGAAGATTATGAAGAGGTTGCAGATTGCGATTCAGAAGAATTATTACCACGGTTAATCATGGATGAACGTGGTTATTTAGAGATGGAGATTGATCAGATCTTGCTAGTTTAGTTAAGATTGTGAACATCAATCTATATATTTGTCAAAGTGATTGAGTTCTGTACACCAGTTATTCAGTTTACTTTGTATTGTGAACCTATTTTGTTCACTTCATTTATCGAGTTGTAAAGCATTCAAGGGGACTTGGATGTTCCAGTGAGGGAGAGCCTCACACACAAGAGGGATCTTGTGTATGTAAGGTCCACATAAGAGTGTATGAGAATGTGCTAGGAGGAGCTCAGTGAGGGAGTCACGACAAGGAGTCATGTAGTTCGATTCGTCATACTAGTTTACATCTGGGCGTGGCCCGTGTCTTGGTTTGATTTATTTTACTGCATACTTTATGTTTAAGTAATTGAATTACTTTCTGTTTCCCAGTTACAACCAACTTCGTATTCAGTTGTACCCCGTTCGGTTATTTCATTTCTTAACCAAAAACAAGTCTTCATTGAATTGCTATGTACCCTCTACTCTACTATCAGAAGTTCATATTATCATTTAAGACTTCTTTTCTTGGTATATATTTTGTAGGAGTGGTGTAAGTGTTTATTTTCTTAGTTAAAATGGAGTCGAACCCACGACGTCCTCGAACTTAATTGCCTTGTGGCAAGTGATGTCTTTGTCCATCTCACTGAAAATGCTTTGGCAGAGTGGTGCAAGCTAGTGTTGTAATGCATTCATAGCTATATAGCCTATATTGTGCTTTTGAGGACACACATAAACACAGTAATGGATTAGGTAAAATATTTGATTAATTACCGCAGTAACTTAACTTGTTGGTTGCCTAAACGAGTGACTCGTAAATGACGATAATGACGCCTAATGCAAGTTAATTAGTTGTCCTTTACGAATTGAGTCATATTCAAATGCGCGCCAGTGAGAGCTTAATCTGTGTTTTGGGTTGTCTTTAAAGTCAGTTTTGAAACGGCTCACCAAACTTGGTTAAACCATTGAACTCCACTGAAATTATAAACTTCTGTGAAAAGTACTTGAAAATATAGTATAGGTTCTGAAATTAATTAATCAATGCTACGCGCGTTTTATTAATTAATTAAATTGGGCTCATTAAAAACTACGTACTTATAAATTCCAATGTTATCAAAAAACTGATACTATATTTCATTAATTTTTGTTTTAATATACGAAAACAAATACTTAGTATATTCTTAAACGGTTTGACCTTCCAATTAAGGTTTTAAAATATTGAAACTGTGGGTCATTAAATTTGTTGTATACTGTATAATTTACTGCGACAATTTATTGCTTATTACTTATGTTGAGTTTTTAAAATTAACATATATGATAACTATCATCCCGGCAGTTGATGTTTTCAAATTATTTTTTTAGCAGAACAATAATGTTTTCAAATTAGTTCTATCTTGAATTAGTATTAATCTTAAGTTTTTAACACTAATCGGCATAATGTATGTGTTATATATCTACACCTTAATTAAACCAATATTAATAATTTTCGAGTAGCTAAAAGGATTTATAATTTTAATTCGTCCATTTTATAATTGAAAATACTAAGGTTTAACAATAACGTGAGTCATGACTCAACAATGGATTCACGTAACAAAATTAATATATATATATCAAGGTTCGAAACTTCGACTTTGCCTATGACTTCGCTCACTTAATATTCGGAATTAATTCGAGGAAGTTAACTTCGACGATAGAAGTTTGACAAAAATTCGCCGGTGTACGGAAGTTTACAGAATTTCACTTTAAAGTTAGAAAACTCAAGTTTTTTCGTAGAGATGCTATGAATATACTTAATCATACAACAATAATACATAAAACTCATGTCAATGGAGGATATTCCGAATTTTAAGTATATTTTTAGCATAGGCGAAGTTTTCGAAGTTTCAATTGAAGTTTCAGTCGAAGTTTGTTCAACTTCCACGAAACATAACAATTTTACTTTATGTTTTATGAACTTTCCATCGATGTTTTTCGAAGTTCGGTCGAAGTTAGCAATGAAGTTGAGTCGAAGTTTTACAATTTTTCACTCACACTCAACATCCGCTTTTGTTGATTTTTTAAACCATGATATATATTGACATGCACAGTCATCTATATATATTATGACATTAATTTATACATACGATCTTTTAATTTGGTTCCATCACATGGTCCCGAAATGCTTGTCTGAGCTGCAAGTTTGGAAAATGATTCGCTAACATCTCATATAATAAAGACAGTGAAAAAGCGAATTTATATAAGATAGTATCATACATAGCAAAAGAAATACAAAAGTTTTCTTTGCCTCCAATAGAATTTGTGTGGTGATAAAATTACTGCAATGTGGTTGATGACCAATAAATAGATCATGGAATCGAATCGAATCTTGAGATAACTCCAAATATGTTGGTTTTGTAATTGCTATAGCAAAATGCTATAATGACAGGTCCAAAGTCACACTTAGTGACTTGGCGTGTGGGTTGCATCCTTGGCCAGAGACCGTTTGTGTGAGCATCGAGATACACACTTTGTGTGTTCTGCATTGAAAATTATGCGCGCCACACCCATTTCATGTAGGGACCCGCACACCGCGTCTCCCTAAGGTGACTTTAGGTGTGAGTAAGAGGAGTCATTAATAGCAGCATCTTCCATTGATACGTACGTACACTGAAAAAATGTGGGTCTGAAGGAGGAAAGATGGTAGAGTTTGTGAAGCAACACGATGCGGCAACGGTCATTTCATTTGTTATAATAATAAGAAGAAAGTATACAAAAATATATACGTGTATAGTTATTTTAATATAAGGTTTTGAAATTGATTGATGAAAGTTGAGTTGAGCGCTCCCACTTCTGGCCACGCGCGCTAACAATTAACGGCTATGAAGCGAATGAGGCCAACGTCTCTCTTTCGTTTTCTCACCCAACTCATCACTCGCCCTCTCTAAAGAAACATTCTTCAGTTAAGTCTATTTTTTCTCCTCCTTTTAAGGAAACCGCTCTCTCTCCCTCCCCTAATTAAGCAGTTACAATTGTTGGTTTACTCAGCTGTTTCTGCGCTTCTGATTTGTTATTCTATTTTGGGGTGCATGCTGGAGAGGACGACCAATTATGCCCCTTCTCATTCATTTACTCTTTCTGTTTTTCTTTCTGTTCTTCTTCTCGGCCTAATTAATTCATATATGGCTTCTTCCCAAGTTTTGAGGGATCTTAACAGGACGAGGGAGAGGGAAATCCATATGAATTCGCCAACTTTTAAAGGGTTGGTGAAAGATCATTTCCAGACCACCTTTAATGCTTATGCTGGTTGTGATGAGAATTGTGATCGAAACGGTGAGGGTTTTCGCGCCTTGTCCACCAGGAATTCGAGGGTTTTCGATCCATGGGAGGCTCAGACAGTAACAGCGAGAGCCTCCACTTTTCAGAGAGAGCCTTATTCGCGGGCCCTCGTTGATTCTTCTGTGGATCTTCCGAATTTGCTTCGGGCTTCTTCCCTGGTTCAGATGTGGAAGGAGTTTGAGGCCGAGGCGAGGTCTCCCACCGCCAATTGCCAACCAGGCAGTGCAACTTTTCGATTAAATTCCGCAACCAGCAATGCTTCTGTCTACTCCGACTATAATTGTGATTCTGCTGATGACAGATACGCCAGTGCTATGGCGCCTGAGGACTCCTCCACGGATTGTGAATCGGATCTTACAGCGCCGAGTGAGAGCTTTTCGCCTTCCAATAGGGGGATTTCATCGGATATTAGTGAGAGACTTAGAGTTGCAGATATTATTAGGAGATACACTAGTTCGATTGTGTCTTCCAGCGATGAAAATGAACACAATCAATCTGTATTGCTGGAGGCTTCATCTTTAGACCGCTCAATGCCTAACCATGGAGGGCAAAGGGATCCACCCTTTAAAGGAATCACATTGCGAATTAGAGGTCGCCAAGCATTTATAGATTTGATGAAGCAAATTGGGCGCGACAGGCAAAGGGAAATTGCAATTCTCAGAGATCGTCATGCAGTATCGAGGTTTACTCATAGGGGTCGGATTCAGGTGAGCTTCTTTCCATATCTTTGTTTTTGAAACCCTTTTGGAGACTATATTTGATCATAATTGACTTTTTTTTTTTTTGTTTCTCTTAATTTGATGCCCCAGTCTTTGCTTAAGCTCAGATTTCTTAGACAAAGAGGTCCAGTTCAAGATCAATGTCGACCAATTTCAACTGCATTGGAATTAAGCCGGCGTCCACAACGAACTGCAATCTTCCGCCTCAGGTTGGATTACTGCAGTTTTATTTATTTACAGTTGATCCATTTGCTTATTTAAACTTGTCACAAAATTTTAAATTTATTTTACTGCTTGGTGTCTTTAATCCATGACAACTCCAAGCTTTGAAATGCTGTTAATCGTTAGGTAGAGTCGTACTAACTTTAGCAAGACTCGCTAATTCACATCAATGAATGCCAAATGTTCAAACTATTCTCAAACCAAACAAAAAATGCAAATTGGTCTCTAATGCTTATCAAATTCCCAGTAAACCGAAATGCTATGAATGTTAGGTAAAAGCTGACTAATGAATATCAAGCTGCCAGTGATTATATCTAGCTAGCTCCAACATGAACCAATAATTGTCAACTACAAGTTTCTTATCAAACTGTGAAGATTGGCAGATATTAGAGTTGCATTACATTAAAGGGACAGGCATTCGCATCACATTATTCTTTCTATCTGTACTTAGTTCGGCACTGATGGTTTTTCTGTTATCCTAAATCAGGGAAAGATTTGACCAAAGAGTTGGACAGGATGGTGCAGCAGTACTGAGAAGAGAAAGGAGCTCATCTCAGGTAGATGTACACAAGGAAAGCTGGGATTCAAGAAACCCCGGCACCTATGCTCAGAATTCTAATCATCAGGAGGTGGCGGCTCCATTAGTTAAGAAGAGTAGTACATCCACGGAACTCAATTTGATGCCACTGTCAAGCTCGCGTGAACATTTGCAAGACGAAATCAATGGGATTTCACAGGTTACACAGGAAGGAACAAGCTCGAGTGGTAGTTCTCCAAGTGAACATTTGCAAGAAGAACCTCGCAGGATTTCCAATGTTGCATGGCAAAGAATAGGATCTGAATCTAGTTCTCCAAGCGTACATTTGCAAGAGCAAGCCAATGGAATATCAGATGTTAAATGGCAAAGAAAAAACTTGGGTTCTTGTTCTCCAAGTGAACATTTGCAAGAGCAGGCCCATGGAATTCCAGATTCTACATGGCAAGGAACAAGCTCAAGGTCTAGTTCTCCATGTGAACATTGGCAGGAAGAAGCCAATGGAGGTGAAGATATTACATGGCAAAGAACAACATCAGGGGCTCATGATCCTGAATTTCAGTATCCGGTAGATACTGCTGTACCCATGCATGTGGATATTGCAGCAAGCGTGCATGTTAGGGAAGAGGAAATGTCGGAAACAAATCTAGGTATCAGTCAGCATGCAGTTGAGTCTTTTGACAGATGGGATGGCCTCGAGGTAGAGGAGGAACCGCACTTGGTAGAGCCTACCGATATGTCATGGTTAAGCAATGATTCTGGCCTACAGACAAATTGGGAAGGCGAAAGGCAGCCATGGCTTTCTGAAATGCAAGAGCACGATACAGACAATGAGGAAATTCGTGATCTTCTTGGAAGGTGAACCCTTCTGCTTTTGAGTTTTGATTTCCGAAGATTCTTTCAATTACTTTAGGGCCTAAAACAAAACTTATTAGCATCATTTTCTGTTGGATTGACCTTGACATTCCATGAATAATCTACTTTCCAGTATGTATTTTGGTTAGGAAAGCTTAAACATTGCACTAGCATGGTTGAAAATAAACAAAATGATGTTTATACTATTTGGTATTACTGTCTGTTTTAGTATAACATGTCATTGGTTTTCATTTTGCTATGTGCAGAAGGAGAGTTTCCAGTTTACTTTCTAGCGGGTTCAGGGCGCGGATGGAAAGATTGGTGCTGTCTTACTTACAAAGACAAGGCAATCTTGCAGTAGATAGTACTGGAGGAGGAGACTCATTTGAGCATCAATATGACGAAGCACATGATGAGTATGTTCAAACGGCTTCTAGCTCATTGCAACTGCCTCAACCATTACAGTCCACACCTTGGAATCATTATGATGACCAAGAGATTAATGAGAATTCTGATGCTTTCCCATCTACTACATCATTTCCAAGCCGTCAGTCTCAGTCTCACTACCCAAATAGCCAGCTATTTTCTTCACTCACAAATCATTCTTCACTGGTGAGATTACCGCCCTATAACTCTTCAAGTGGGTTGAATAATAAAGCCTGGTCTTTCAATAAAAATAATTATGCTTGCAGGAAATTGATCTTATATATGACTTGAGGGGGCATTTGGCAAGCCTTCATCAAGAGATGGCAGAGCTGCAAAAATCAATGAAGAGTTGCATGGAGATGCAGATGACGTTACGAAGCTCCATTAAACAAGAGGTTGCCGCAGCTGTTTCTCATTCCTGTAAGTCTAATGATGCTTTTTGCCACATTGCCTATGAAAATAAATGCTTGAGATATGGTGCATCTATATTTTGTTTATGAACGGTTTTTTCGATTAATCTGGGATATCATCATAGGCCAATAGCCTCAAGATTTGGTTTTAATGAAACGATTGACTATTCGAAGATTCAAGGAAAGAAAATTGCTTATCCTTATCCAACTAATCTAGCATTCAGTTTAGTGCTTTTTAATTTATGCCATTTCATGCTTTACTTGGTCTAATTATATTCTGGTGGAGATGGTCGCAAGCCTTGCATTTTCCGGAAAGAAGCTTGTCAATCTGCAATCTTTTCCCTTAAATTTAATGATATCATGAAATTAATCAATCTTTGTGGCTGCAGTTCATGGGGAAGCAAAGGAGTCTTTCAAGCAAGTACAATCAAAGAAAGGCAATTGTTGCATTTGCTATGAAATGAAAATTGATTCACTTTTGTACAGGTACATGTGGTAAAACTTTTTTACTTTCTACCGAAAACATAGCATTACTTAAAGACTTTTTGTTTCAAGTAAAACTAACTGATCCTTTCCTTTTTTTGTTTTCATTTTCAGATGTGGACACATGTGTACTTGTTTCAACTGTGCCAATGAGTTGCAATGGAGCAGCAGTAAGTGTCCAATATGCCGAGCACCAATTCTGGATGTGGTGCGTGCATATCCTGACACTTAAAAGGAGTTTGCTGAACGCGTTCTTGCCGGGAGGACCTTCACTATCTCTACATTTAATTTAGTGAGAGTGGATCTGGTAAAGATAATTGGTATACTAAATCGCCAGACTAACATACATATACATGCTTTATGCAGGCTAATTCAAGATTTTTTAGATATACATAGCAACATAACATTAAACACAGATTGAGTTTCTCCTTTCAAAAGAATATAAACGTACATCCTTACATCCTTTGTACATCTTGTGTTTAAGGATAATAAATGAAACTTCATTTGATGGAAAAAACTGAGAAGTGCTCGCATATATGCTTTTTATTTTTCTTCGTTTTTCTTCTTCCCCTCCATGTGTTATCTCATTATTTGCAATGGTGCTTAAATGATGTTTTTCTTTTTCCTTTTAAAGATTAAAGATTAAAGATTCATGAATGCTCTTCTGTACACAAATTAGAGAAACTATAATAGCATACAGAGCGTGGTGGAAATATTCAAAAAGAGATGAAGGATGTTCTATTTCTTCCTTTAACAAGTGAAACTAGTAACTTCATCCACGGAGGAAGTAAAGATGATGGATTCATCTCAACTATTCATTTTCACTATTAATTTAGTGGAAATAATTCTTCAAGATTAATCGATGCCATCTTGATGATTATACTTTCAGTAAAAGGAAGCAGCTTTTATGAATGTCCACTGCTGTTAATATATGGAACCTCGACTGACAAAAAGAACCAGCCAGTCTCTTCACAAAGGTACATAATTGCACCTTCTAGTGCAAGGAATAACTGTACATCTTAGAGCCATATTTTCATGTGATTCATTGATTCAAGACTTTCTCTGTCGATCGAGTTACAGCTAAAGAAGCACAATTATGTCAGAAATTGTTCTAGGATTCACCTTTAAGTCTTCTTTTTTTTTTTTTTTTTCAGAACAATTTACCTTTAACCATTAGGAATGTGATCTGCATTTCAGAGAGGTGTTTTGGGATTTACATTTAGCTTTTTAAGCGTTCTCAAAGAGAATGGAAACTTAACTAAACTTGATTAAATTTTCTCAGAGTCGTAAACTCAATTCTTTCTTATGTCATGATTCCATAAGTACTTATGAAAATATTTTGGGTGTCTCAAGGAATAAATCCCAATTCACTTCATTCTAATTCTTATGAAAATATATTTTGGGATTGAGGCTTTGTAGTATTCTTTACTCTTAGAATTTTGCATTGATTCGGTATGTGAATTTTCACATGGTTTGGATGGTTCAAGTGGGATAGTCTTCTGCCACTAAAAAAGACACTGTTCAATATTTGCTTAGCATTTCATTTACTAATCTAGCATACATTCCTAAACATCCAAAATGAAGGCACGTCTGAATATTCATCATTTCCTAATTCAGAAAGTTGTTGATTATTTGATGTGGTTTGAACTGTCAAGTCTCAAATCCCTACCATAGTCAGTGTTGGAAAGAATCTTGCTAGCATTTATGCATAAAAATGAGCTTCTTTTGACTTCGAATGATGAGTTTTTACGATTTAGTTTCTTCCCCTTCGCCATTTATCATCGTCTGTAAATTTTTTTTAATTTTATCACTTTCATTTCTTATTTTGGAAAATTAAGGTTGATATTCATGAATCTCAACTTTATCATTCACTTTTACTTATTTATTGAAAATTGTGCCATCAGTGAATGCCCAAATTCAATAAGATAGTGACCGGTAAGTTGTGCATGTTAGGTGCTCTGAATAGCCAAGATTTTTCAACCAGTGAAAAGAAAATACATGTATTTGATTGCAAAGGAAGCAAGAGCATAAAACAAAAAGCAGGAAAATCATAAATAGAATTCTCTCTCTCTCTTCCTTATCTTTTCCTTAGGTGTTAGGACAATGTTTCATTGAAGCCAAAATTTATCATCACCTAAATTCATGGATCACTTGAACATGGCTTCTGTCTTTTGCACCATATCCTTAAATATGCAGAACAACTCTAGGTGTTTCTTCCATCATTGCAGAGAATTACAGAATGTAAATACAAACAAAAAGAAAGAACTAAATGCATGATGCCAATAACAGTACGATATCCTTCTCAGCACTGTACCTTATCGGAAATCAGTACAGACCAGTACAGTATCGTTCGCGGCCCAGTTGATTCAATTTCTCTTTGTATACTTGTTGTGAGACATCATTATTTTTCACATTTCTGTGAACAACAATAGCTGGTCTTGTCTTCTCAATGTAGATCTTCAGAGAAAGTCCTTAACATGGTTCTTCAATGGTGGAATGTTCCATGTGATGGACGGTGACTAAACTAAATAATGGTTCCAATCAACTTGTCGATAAGAAATAATCAAATAACTTCTCTTCATATATTTTGCATCTGAATTTCTTTTAGGAAAGAGAGGAGATTAGTTATTCTTTTTGTTTCACTGATTCACCAATTTTTTAAGAATGTGGAAGAAGTCAAGCTTATTTAATCTCAATAGTTTAAGTTAGATGGAAGTCTCAAGGAATTGAGATCAATGAAAAATGATGAACAAAAAGATAAGATCAAATAGGTGTAAGGGACTAAACGTCGTGCATATATCAAATCTTGTTTATGTTTGTTTCTTTGCCATGTTTTTTGTCTAATTGTTGGTTCTATTATTGATAGCAAGCATGAGAGAACAAACACACAAGCTTTGTCTCACTTGGTTGAAGGAGTACTGTAGTATCATTTCACCCCTCTCCCTCTCTCTTTTGCCATTTTTATCACATGTGATGTTTCAATTCCTTGATTAAAGATCTATACCAACTGGGGGACCTAAAAATATGAGAGTGAGTCTCCATGTGATAAGAAAAGGAACATTGTGCTAGCAGACATTGTCTTCACCCTCCTTTTGCAATTATGTGGAGCCAAGTAGCAATCAAACATATATGTGCTTCGATTTGATTGTTTCGAAAGTCTTATCTCTAACCAGTTCAGCTTGATTATATATGAAGTTCACTCTTGAAGAAATTACACTTGAGTTTATCAGATCATTTTAATGATGGAAGGTCATACAACAACAACAACAACAACATAGCCTCAGTCCCAAATTAATTGGGGTCAGCTAATGATGGAAGGTCATAATTTTGAAATATTGGTTTATCAGTATAATGAGTAAACTATTGATGTCAAATTAATTATAAAAATCTGATTGCACGTTTTTACTGTTCTTATGTGAACTTCTTTCATTTATGGATGTACATGGATTTAAATAGTTGACATTCAAAAAAAAAAAAAAAAAAAGTCGTCAGACAGTTAACAAGTGATGAACAATTGGAAATGGTAAACAAGTCAAGTGGTTGAGAAAAAAGCTTTGTTGAGTTGAATTGAGTTTTACTTTGCATATTATCAAGGATATATAAATCAGTGAATTGTGAGTTTAAACATTATATTCTTTTTTTACCTTTGGCTTATCCAATGTTTTTGATAGTTCGATGAATTCTCTGCACATCATTGTGTGTTAAGAGATGCTGCAGACATAGGTGGATTGGATAAGATTGTAATGAATGGGAGTTGACCCTCAATTCCCCATTATCTAGGAACAAGAATTGGTTCTTTTTAGCACAATATGAGAAAGGGACTTGAAGTAAGTAACCACAATCATTATTAGTACAATTGGGGATTTGGGAACAAGTTCCTGCTCCGTTGGCGAAGCTAGGCTCAATGAATCTTGAGAGCTTTTAGTTAAAGACACTAGCACAACTTTGCATGTGCTGTAAAAGCAGCAATTTAATTAAAGTTTGTTAACCTGTCGTTACCAATTTCAAGGATCTTCGATGTCTTTTTCTTTGTGCTGGAACTCTTTAATTTTCTAACTCTCTACATTGAAGAAATCCATGTTCCATTAATTCTTCTTTTGATGTGTGGATATCTCAACTAAAAAGGTAACATTTAGAGTTACATTTCTTCTGATCATTTAATGTCTATGAGTTTAACTTATCAAATGGACTGTATATCTCTTTTTCAGTGATTATCATAACAACTGTACAACATTCTAAATGAGCATTCTTGCATCATATTGTCATTTCAGATATAGTTGTGTGTATTTAGAACTTGAAAACAATATATGGTAGGTTGTAGAGAGACAAGAATGTGAAGAACTAAAAACATGGCGGCCTGCATTGTTTTTTTTTACATGTGGTTTAGTTGGGGAATTCCAGCGGGAGCCAACAATTGTCATTAAAGGCAGTCTTGTTAGACAAAACAGCTAGAGAGTCCTCCCCATGTTCCCAACCACACATTGTACTATGTTACTATTTTGGATGACAAATATTTAATGAGACCAAAGTTTGGTGGTCTAAAAAAACTTAAAAATAATAATACTGGATTGATGAGTTTATTCATCAATCTTTACTCCGCTGTCTTCTTTTTGTGTTTGTCTGTGTGTATTTTTTTTTTTTTTTTACTGAACAATATCCTCTTTTTATGAATAGCTTTTAGGCCAAGAGTCCAAGCTGGAACTCTCTACACCATGTACCACATACATGAAAGTTGTTAATATGCTTAACAGCTGACACACCCACTGAGCACCCTTTGCATTTGATAAAAATCTGAGTTTCTAGTTTTTCAAGCTAAAATCTTTGGGTGTTTATGAAATGGTTAAAATTAAATTTTTCAAGGGAGTTGTATAAATTGTGTACATGTGAGTTTAAATAATAAACTTACATGCATCAATTGTTGTACTAGGGCCTCTAAATGACAGATCACATTTTAACCATACTTAGACCACATTTCAATTCAGGTCTTCTCCTAGAACACTTAAGCGCAAATTGAGAACTTGGTCTGCTTGGATTCTTTGGTAACCACTAGAGCCGGTATTAGTTCATGGAGTAGGTAACCTTCTCCAGCTAGGACTGTCTGTTTCCTATTTCCTAGAACTATGAATGTATTCAGTCCAAAAATTACTGTGACCGGCCATTTACTTTAGTCAGTTTGCACACACTTCTGAGTAAGTACTAGGAAAGATGAAGCTGAAAAGCAATGTTAGATAGTAAAAATATGCCTTACTATCTTTCTATCTGTCTCTGAAAAATCAAAAATCTTACAAAGGAGGGTGAAGAGAAAAAAGTGAGAGAGGTTTAGATTCCCTGCCAGCTAGGAACAAGTGATCAATGGTTGGTCTTTTTCTTCACTGTTTCCCTTCCTTGTCTACCACTCCAGCTTGAGACTAGGAGGCATCTAGTAATGAGCAATAAAGGCAGTAAAATGGAGGGCCAAGTTCTAAGCAATGGATGATGCCTAAGAGACGCATATGGCGCATTTTAGCGCGGATCCTAATACATGATTCGACGGAATCCAATGGTGCATTGATGAATATTGGCTATCAGTATCACACTAATGTTACTACTCTTCGATCCATGTTACCACCTCGTGCACCCTTATTGGGCAAAAGTGATGCTCCTCACAAAAGGTTGGCGTGGCGGACCCCAACCGCTCCATGTTAGCAAGTTACAACCTCCCTTACCTGCCCTCATGATCCCAACCCTTTTATAAACCCCACAACCCTCCCTACTCTTCTCTACACCCTTTTCAATACATTGCCTTTGTGTTGTGTGTGCCTGCCAATTCATTTGTTCCTCCTAGTATACTTGAGAAGCTTAACTATTGTCTTTGTTTTCTGCCCGGTTCAGCCTTTATTGTTTGCACCAATTCAGAGCATTTATATTGAGAAAATGTGCAGCTCAAAGGGTAAGACATGCCCTGCTGCCGTTGACATGCCACAGCAGATTGCTCAGATCAATGGCCGTCCGGTGCTTCAGCCGGGCGGCAACCGGGTTCCAAGCTTGGAACGCCGGAATTCTCTCAAGAAGGTCTCTCCAAAGTCTCCTCCTACACCACCCCCGCTACCATCTTCGCGCGCTTTGATTAATACAAGGAGCAATAACACTAAGTCTTCATCAATGGACACACCTATTTCTCCTAAAACTAAGTCTCCTAGGCCTCCAGCAGTTAAAAGAGGGAATGATCCTAACGGGCTTAATTCCAGCGCTGACAAGACTAATTCGTTGACACCAAGAGCAACGCCAAAATTGGCAACTTTAGTGAGGAAGAAATCAAAGAAATCTAGCAATGGTAGTACTGTTGGTGCTGCCGCCGCTGCTGCTTCTTTCGTTGCTTCTCCTACTATTGAGTCCTCTACACTGAAATACTCTTCTTCACTTATCGTTGAGGCTCCAGGAAGCATAGCTGCAGCGAGGAGAGAACAAGTGACGCTTATTCAAGCGCAACGCAAGATGAAAATTGCTCATTATGGAAGAACCAAGTCGGGAAAGCTTGAAGAGAAGATTGTTCCCCTTGATTCTCCAAATGGAACTGGTACTGGTACTGGTACTAGAGAGAAGAGATGCAGTTTCATTACACCTAATTCAGGTATGAACTACTACTGTATTTCACTTAATATTAGTTGATGTTACATTTGTTGGTTCATGCATTATTTCTAGTCAATATTAATTTGAATACTGAATCTATTTTCGCTTTGATGAACAGATCCTCTCTATGTCACTTACCATGATGAGGAATGGGGTGTTCCTGTCCATGATGACAAGTGAGCCTTTTTCTCTCTCACTCCCTTTCTTTTTTGTTACTTAATTAACTAGTGATCCAAAAATCAATAGAAACTGATTAGCAATGTGCTTATGCATGAATTATTTCAGACTGCTCTTTGAATTGCTGGTGTTAAGCGGTGCACAAGTCGGGACGGATTGGACTTCCATCTTGAAGAAACGCCAAGACTTCAAGTGAGTTTTTCTTCTTAATTAATTAACCCGACTTTCCATTACTACAAACATATGTTATTTACTGATCGATAGTGAACACAAGCTAATAAAGTTAATTCTCTTCTTTGTTGTTACGCGCTGATCAATTAATTAAGTGAAGAACTAGAGACTTAAGGGTCTGTGATTTTGTGTTTTCAGGGATGCATTTACAGGATTCGACCCCGAAATCGTTGCTCATTTCAGCGAAAAGCAAATGATTTCGATTAGTACTGATTATGAAATCGATATCAGTCGCGTTAGAGGCACTGTAGACAACGCCAACAGAATCCTAGAGGTAACAACTGATAAAGCACATTAAAAATTGAACAACTGTCTATTCCACCTTTATTTCTGTATCTTTTACTGATTTTCATTCTAATGTGTGCTGGCTAATCATTCTTGAAGTACTTGTTAGTCTTACTAATTGATATATGTTGAAATCAGTGTAAAGTGTCATTAAGAAAGGCTTTAAAAGAATATTATAGAAATGACAGACAAAAGCATGTTCTTTACATCTATTATTATGCACATCCCTCTCTTTTCATGTGGACTTGGAATCCAATTTTCTCATTTTTTCACTACTGTACCATGTTTTGCAGATTAAAAAGAGTTTTGGTTCACTGGACAAGTACTTGTGGGGGTTTGTCAATCACAAGCCTATCTCCACACAATACAAAGCCTGCCAAAAAATACCGGCGAAGACATCAAAGTCTGAGAGCATAAGCAAGGACATGGTGAGGAGGGGGTTCCGGTTCGTGGGCCCCACGGTCATGCATTCGTTCATGCAAGCCGCGGGCCTCACCAATGATCATTTGATCACCTGCCCAAGACACCTCCAGTGCACCACATTGGCATCAAATTAATCAAACTAAATGAAGCTAGAGCTGATCATGATGATCAAATGAACAAGTTTTAATCAACCAAAAGGATTTGCTGATACTTTGAAGACTAGTTAGCCTAGATGATTTTCTAACTATATTGGCTAAATCATGCATGTGTATAGTACATAATTTGAGAGGACAAAAAAAAATAGAGAGTAATTAATGAAAAAAAAAAAAGGTTAAGAGAGTATGATAAAATTAAGGTTTGTGAGTTGTGATGTGAGAGTTTAGTGGTGACAGTGATGGTAAAAGGGTTTGTTAGTTAGATTATATGCTGATTAGGTGAGATTGGAGCTAGTGCTGTGGAGGAGGAGACAGAGAGCATGTGCAAAGGGGGAGGCAAAGCATGTGTTGGTTGTCAGAGGCTCTCATTCCATGTGAATTGTGGCCACCACAACCTTCATTATTTTGATTCCTTTAACAGGCTGAGAATGATGGTTCTGAGGAGTGTTAGATGGACCACCACCAACATCACCATCTTATCTTCTCTCTCACTGCTGGGCCTATCCTTTGTGTTCTCCTTTTCAATATTGGATCAGTAGTTTTTTTTTTTTTTTTTTACTTGAAGGATTCACTGCTTTCTTCTAACCTTGAAAGGGAATTTATAATACAAGTCCCATGTATCATGGATTGAGTGTGTGTGAGATTGAGTGTTGATTTCTTTTGTGATTTTGTGATGTGGGTCTGTACTGTATTGTTGGCTTACAGAATTATACTTCCTTTTTTATTTTTTTTTGTTAATGCAGTTCAGTTAAGCTAGGTATATATATCTTGTTCATGCATGTGCTGTGTGATTCCATATTGTGATTTATTTATGCTGCCCATGTGCCCACTTTCTTTCCACTTTCTTTTTCAACTCTTTTTCTTTAGATTGTATTATTGTATGGTATCATTCAAAGTTGTCAATATTTGTATACAAGTCTTGTAAGGTAGGAATATGAGGCATTGACTTGAAGGGACACCCTACAACGTGTAAAACCCATGCAATACTTTAAAGATACCTCTGTAACCAAACCACTTAGTTTACATGATCGATGGTCTCAATTGGCTTGAATATGCAAATTACATTAATGTATAGATTGGTAGTTACATGCATTAATGGTTGCAATACTTGGCAATGTATGATTGAAGAGGGGCTCGCTCAATAATGCCATTGGACTAACTATATGATTGAAAGATGAGGGTCCAACAATAATTTAAGAAGCAACATACATACATGTACATGATTTTAGTGAGCAAAATAATTTGCCATATGTTTTGTACGAGTTCAATTGAATGCACATCCACACAAGTGATTTAATAAGCGTCTAACTCACGACCTCCCTGTTGGGTTTTGGGGTTCAAAACGTAGCGAAAATTTTAAAATTTTATTTTGAAACCCCAACAGGATCAAATTCGAATTCCATTAAAGTGATTAACAAAAGTAAACCATACTTCAAAAGCTAGTTTGTTTCTCTATGTTGATCGATGTTTAAAACGCTGCCAGTGACAAACATCTTTTATCAGAAAAAATCAGACACACGAACGACGACCGAGAATCTGAGTGCTAGCTTGAAAGAGAACACAAATTAAAACAATTTTCTGTTCTCCCTAAAAACTTTAAAACGGTTGAAAAAACTTAACACATTTTTTAAAAACGAAAATTAGATTTCAACTTTAATTTCTCCCATAATGTGAATTCACATAACACGCCTAGTGACACCTCATCCATAAAATGGGGGACAAAAAAACTATAACCTAGCGCAAGTAAAAAATAAAATAAAAAACAAAAACAAAGAGAGAGCCTAGAATTGAAATCACCACGGTAACCAACGCCTCCAGTACATCGCTCGCGCCGCATAAGTGGTCGATCATTAATGTTCCCACCGATGAGTTGAGTACCACCACATCCCAATCTTCTTTCCACCTGTTGGAGATGTGTGGACCAAAATGTTTAGTCCAACATCAATTAAATATGACTTCATTAAAAAGTATATAAATGTGGATCTCCCTTCAATTAGTACTGATGTATTTTGAAATAAAAACCACATAAAGATGAGTTGAAAGTAGCTAAGTTGAGGACAATATTTGTAAAATTCCAAAGAAAGCGGAAAAGACCATGATATATAATGGCAAAAAAATCAATATGGTATAAGAGCACCCCACCACAAGAACCACAAAGTGGTTTGAAGTGCATCAAAAAAAAAAAAAAAAAAATTTTTTGTGAAAATCAAAATCATGATTTGTTTTTCGATCAAAAGTATGGTTTGAATCTTCGAACTTTTTTTTCCTTTTATAATTGAGGATTGTATCAATATCGAACTAATTTTGCAAATCTATTGTGTTTTTTTTTGCGAATCCGAAGTTTAGAACCTGCGCGATTGTATCGGCTTCGCATGAATCGAGATGTATGGTGATGTCTCGGTCATTGTCTCGGTCATAGAGGACCGAGAGGTGTACTCCACGGTATGGTACGATCGAGAGTACTTTGTAACTCTCGGTCGTACGTGAGCGATACGCGAAGAAAGTATTGCTTTGTACATTTAGGTTGATTATAATGTTACATATTATTACATCCCAATTCCTTCCCCTATTTCCCCCAATGAAGATCCCGACATGAATCCCAAATTAGGGTAAGTGCTATGAATTTTGTTGAATTGTTATGTTTTCCCCATTTCTTTATGTTATATTGTTCACTTTTTGGTGGAAGTTACGTGTGAATGCAGATCCTTTCCTTCGATGACCTGTGTTGAGGATGTTGAAGGGATATTGGCGATATGGATTCGTATTTCGAGACATTGCGCCCATTGCAAATCGTTGATGAAGCCACCATATCCGTTGTACATTTAGGTACACCATAGTGTTAAAATTGTTCTAGAAATCTCGATGGTTGTACATTTAGCAATTTTGAAAGTTACTTCGAATGTTGTATGCATATACAATGAGTATTCTTGTATAGTGACTTTGAATGTTATATTATATATAGTATTAGTTAGTGATCCCGGCTCGGTGAGCCCTTTTCTTCGTGAAAGGTAGTTGTATGGCATCAGAAATGTTCTTGAACATTTTTCTGTGCCGAGAAATGACCGAGACATACGAGGAGGACTCCATACACCACCGGAACTAAAGTTAAGTCTCGATTGCACATTACGATCGATTTCAAGGTGTTCCCGCCTCTCGAAGAGTCACCGCTACTTCGACTCCGATGCATAATAGAAAGGTCTCGGTTGGCACCACCGATATGGGTTGACCATTTCAATTCGCCTTGCTCTCGTCCAATCACGACCGAGCCTACTATAACACTCTCGCCGTGTGTACCAGCGAGTAGAGGCAAATTCTCGGTCAACACCACCGTTTCCAAATATACAACACTGGATTCTGGCAATGCAATGTAGTTGGACCCTCATGTCGATCCGAATGAATCAGCCCTCCCACAGAGGTAAATCTTTGCCTGCTAGATTCGCCAAGCCCAACGCGAGTAGATAAAGGTTTCGGAGGCCCAAAAACATAACTGACTGGGCTCTTAAGTTTCGCGGCAAAAGAAGGAACTGGGCTCGAACGATCTCGGCTTGACAAATTTCGCCGACTCTGAGAAGAAGAAGAAGAACGAAATAGAAGGACCACCAGAGGCTTCTCCACTTCCATTTCTCCCTCCCAAACCCCATTTTCAATCTCTGAACCCTAGCTTTCAATCTCTGTGTTGTTGTGATTCGGTGTTCTCAAGAGTCGACATAGGTTAGGGCAAAAGCGAGAGTCGAGGCGCGATGCCGCTGTTCCTTTCGGACGATGAGTTCGAGCGGTGCTCTCACGACGCGTATTTGATCGCAGAGAGGGCCGATGCTTTCATCAGAGACTTGTACTGCCAAATTGAGACCGTCAAGGCTCAGTCCGATGCCGCCGCGATCACGGCTGAGCAGACCTGCTCTCTCCTTGAGCAGAAGTACATTTCGCTCTCCAATGACTTCGCCAGGCTTGAATCGGAGAACACGCAGCTTCTCGCCTCCATTGAACAGAAAGTCTCGGAGCTCGCCGAAGTTCAGGCCCAGAAGCACCAACTGCACCTCAAAGATGTATGCACTTTGCCCTTGTTTGCTCTTGTATAGAGTTTTGGTTGTGTAGAATTGATTTCTCATCTTATCAATGTTTTGGGTACAGATTAGGAAGGATGGAGAGATCGAAAGATTGTCAATTGAAGCAGCCGAGCATCATAAATCGAAGAGGCAGTTGCTTCAGTTGTTGGAGCAGAAAGATATAGAGATCAGTGAAAAAAATGCTACCATCAAGAGTTATCTTGACAAGATTGTAAGTTTCTTTAACTGTTCTCTTTCGTTTATAATTATTAGTTCGTATTTGATCTTGAATGTGATTAGAAGATATAATACTAGCAATTGGTGATGGCATTGTATTGCAATTAAAATTGTGTAAACCAGGAAGACGAGATACAAGATCAATATTATGGCTATTGTTACTGTGTGTACTTGTTGTTATTGTTATTATTTTGAAGAGTCGCGCTGTTTGGAACCCATATTTTTGCAAGGTCACTCGAATTATGCATACACTCAAGTTTGAAATGAATTTGACAAGACTCTAGGAATTATTGTACACAGGCGCGGAGACTCTACATGTGGACTGGGTTTTTTTTTTTTTTTTTTTTTTTTTTTTTTTTTTTTTTTATACAGGAGGATTGGGAAGCTTTGATCTTTCCATACCGATAACTGTGTTGTTGACCTTGTATTGCCATTTTCTTTTTTCTTTGCAAAAGGTGGCCTTTAGTTCATCAAAAGAATGGAAACAATGATGTCTATAGGATCTCCTTAATAGCATTGACAGCATCTTACAAAGCTAGATTTGAGCAACAAGGGGAAGAAATGTAATGACCATTGAAATATGATAGTTTTCTTCTTACATGACTGTAGGGCTTTTACTTGTTAGGCTTGCTTTGTTCATATGACTATTGGATGACTGTTTGTTTATATCTTGACTAGCCTCAACTTCTCTTTGGAAGACAATTGTTAGGGCAAATTGGACATAAATACGATAGTAATCAGAAGGCTCAATAAGAACAATTTAAACTGGTCGTTTCTGATAATGAAAACATTTTGAAATGGCTTGATTTCCAGATAACCAACTGTTCGATCTGGTTCTATATCTTCCTTGTTTTTGTTAGCATTTGTCATGTCAATTCAAATGTTTATTTTTTTATGAGATTTTTTTTGTTTTAATTTGATGTTGTTCTCCTCTTTATTGTGTTTAAAGGTCAATTTGTCAGACAACGCTGCAAACAAAGAAGCTCGTGTACTTGATATGGAAGTGGAGTCAGCTCATTCTCGTGCTGCTTGTGCTCGTCTTTCCCAGGTGATACTAATTTCACCTAGTGTTTTTGTTACATCAGTTTAGTTGATTGTTTGTTTTGTATGAAATATCTAATTTCATTTTTTTTTTTTTTGCAACACATTTGGTGTCAATTTCTGTAACAAAAATTGTTCATTGGGTTTTCAGGAACAAGCCTTCAAAACTTGGTTTCCAAAAAAGTTCATATTTGAAAACGGTTAATAATGATAAAACTGAGTGCTAAATAAAATAGATGAGAAGAAGAAATATATTTAGAAAAAAAAAATCCTTGTAAGTTATAACTATTTATGAGCACTTCATACATTTGAATTTGCTCCCTTATCTTTCTGGAGTCTTAAGTCTTACTAAGATTATGGGAGTAGGCATTGCATGCGCAAGGCTTTGGCAACTCCAGTGAAGAAGCATTGTGACTTTAACCATTCAAAACTAGGTTTAAGATTTTGATATATGAGAAACTTATGAACTTAGTAGAGGTAGAATAAGAAAGCATGCTATCAAAGGTATTGAATCGAGCGGAGTGGAATAGTTTGGTCCATGTATCAACCCCAACTAATATGGGCCTGATGCTTTATTGTTGTTTTGTTAGAAGTAGAATAAGGTGGAGAGGCATTGAAGATTGAGATCATGAGCTAACTAGTAGTGAGAACTTACACAATTGAATTTGGTGATTTGTCAAAGGGAGAAATAAGTGGTCAGGTTAGCCGTATAATTGAGGCAGATTGAGCTCCTTGGCCATTAAGTGGAGCAATTATTATTTATTAACAATACTACAACATTGATGTCTTCCACCATACTTAAACATGTGTGGTGTTTGGCAAACCATGCACCTTAAAACCACTATATTGTACAAAAAATGTTAACAAAATAAAAACTTCTCATTTGAAAATTTAAAGCCTCAATCCCAAACCAAGATAACTGCAGAGCATCAATAATAACATAATATTTAGTTAAACATGTACTTGAAAACTTCTATATTGTACCAAAACTTAATTGTCATAGTATTCAACTACTGAACTTGTCTGGAAATTGTAAGTGCCCAGTTACTGGCTTAAGGAGCTTTACATAATTTATTATGTGTTTGAGTGCTCCATGAAGTTAACAGATTCTTGGGGTCTAGGTTGCAAGTGGGGCGGGGAGCTTTTTGCTCTCACGGGGCGGGCGCGGGAAAAATCTTGCCCCGCCACGTGGGACAAGGCGGGGACATGGATTGCTCTTGCCCCGCGGGGATTCCTCGTCCTGTACCACACGGGGATTCCCCGCCCCCCGCCCCACTCTCTGCATAAGATTTTCTATTTTTAATATTTTCTTTAAAAACTTATGTAATTTTGTACTAAAAGTTTATGTAATTTTATGGAACGAAGCTCAAACCTCCAACCATAAAACACAACTTTTACCATTAAACCAATCCTACTATATATTGTAACATAAGGATATATAAAATTATATTTAGAAAGTCATTGAAATATATTTGTCATACTAATTTTTTAAACCTTATATATTTAATTAAGTATGATAATTCGTAACTCAATCAACATAACAATATCAAAAATCAAATCAAATTAATCTTTTAATTTGAGATAAAAAAGTCTCCTAAAAAATAAAAATTAAGAAAATAGTTAAGTGGCAAAACGACCAAAGGAGTGGAGATCAAAATGAATATTTTAAAAAATTGATGGGACGCGGGGATTCCCCACCCTGCCAAGGATTCCCGCGGGGCGGGGCGTGGGGCGGCAAAGTTCTCCCCGCGGGGAATTCAAGAAGATAAATCCTTGCCCTGCGCCCCGCGGGGACGGGGAGGGGGATGGGAATGGGAACTTCAATCCCCGTCCCGCCCTGCTCTACTTGCAACCCTATTGGAGTCTCTTTCTTTCTGTCATCTGCCAACATGATCTTGCTTAATTCATCTAATGGGAAAAGAATTGATGCTTTCTCATGTTGTGATCTGCTACTTCTTTTGTTTTCTGCACTTTCTCTTTGCTGTCATGAATTATCTGCTGTCCAATTGTTGAGTTGTACTGATATGATGATGTTTACTGTTCAAAATCTGTTGTGTGCAGGAGAAGGAGATTCTTGAGAGGCATAATGTCTGGCTTAATGAAGAGTTGACGGCCAAAATAGATAACCTCAATGAACTTCGTCGAACACACACTGAACTTGAGGCAGATTTGTCTTATAAGCTTGCTGATGTAAGTCTTTACTTTGTCCTTATTTAAAAGGTTACTTTTGTCACTTTTTGTAATTTTTTTCTACTATGTTGCTGATTTCATTTAGATTGAGAAACAATTGGATAAATGCTCTAGCTCATTAAAGCGGAAGGATGAGAAAGTGAAGGAGTTGGAAATGAAATTGATGTCTGTTCAGGAGGTAAGATTTGTCAGCTTTGTTGTTAACTGATTTTTATTGCAGTATATTTGAAAGACCTTAGGCTGATATGTTTGTATCCTTCTCGAAGGAGCTATGCATATCAAGAGAGACTGCAACTAGGAATGAAGATCGTTACTCCGCCGAAATCTCCACTGTGAGTTTCTTAGACATTTTTACCTTGTGAAATTGGCTTTTCATTTGCTACCAATTAAGTGACAATAGCTGAAAATCTTTGTGGAAGACGAACTTCTGGTTTCTTTTCACTTCTTGGATATCTTGAATGATATTTATGTCAGCCTGTTCCTCTAGTTTTTCCCTTCAGAATGAATTTGTAGTTTTGTTTAAGTTTGTTTGAGTAATTTGTGGATGTGGCAAGCTTGTCAAATTTTATGTTTTACTATTATTAGTTCGAGGTACTTATGTTCCTTTTTTTCTGATTGATAAAGACTGCGAAGCTGGTAGAACTGTACAAAGAGAGTTCTGAGGAATGGGCTAAAAAGGCGGGAGAGCTGGAGGGTGTAATCAAAGCATTGGAAGTGAGAATGTTTCTATATAATGGTTCCTTTTTCTAACCATCTAATGTAACAATTAGTGTTAAAAGTTATATTCTATTTTGGTTTTAATGTGCAGACACACTTGAGCCAAGTTGAGAGTGACTTGAAAGAAAAGCTTGAGAAGGAAATATCTGTAAGAAAGGAGGTTGAAAAGGTATTTTGTTATAGCTTCTCTCTTCTTGACCTTTGTTTTCCTTTTTTTTATTTTCTAATTCCTTTTATTCTCTTTTAGTTGACTTGCTTTATGATCATAATCAGTTGGAAACTAGAATATAGTTTAGTTCTTTGACTCCTTTTTCATTCTTGTCTTGTGTATACTTTTCTCTTTGCAGGAAGCTGCAGAAATGAAATTGAAGCTCGAAAAGTGTGAAGCTGAGATGGAGAATAGCAGAAAAGCTAATGAATTAAGCTTACTACCGATTGATTACTTTACTGAAGAGAAGTATGTTAGTGCTACTTGCATGACTGGTTCCTCTCTGTTGTTTATATGAGTGGTTGGCTGCATCACCTTTTCTGTTTCCTCCCTTGGTTTATAGTTGATTAAAATTAAATAGAAGTCCATTGGTTGGTTCCGCTTTTTTCTTTAACAGCAGAACTTCAATGATAGCACTGATCATTTCTCTAGTAGCTTTTAATTTTGTTAGTTCTCAATTTGCTGTAAATCGATAGAAACTGCAACTTAGAATCAGTACACCTATTGCGCCCCAGATTAGTCTGAATCACGGCGAGTCTGATCTACCCCTGCTCTCTAGAAAGGCCCCTCTATGAGCTTTACTAGTTGAAAACATTAACCATATTCAATAATATATTTCAACATATAGCTACTCCTTATTCGACGAAGTCACTTAGTAGCTCCTACTCCATTTAGTATTACCAGCGAAGAAGTTGCTAACTACTTAGCCTCATCAAACATGTTAAACCAATTGAGATCTTTATTCTCAAACAACCTACTGTTCCTTGTTAACCACATTGTTTTATCTACTGCAAGGACCAATACTTTGAAGATGTTTTGAAGTTTCTTGGAGCTACATGATGGGATATGTGTATATCATGATAAAATGGCTTCAATATTCTTCCATTGGTGAAGAAAGATTACTGCCTCCTTAGTTATCCTGCAATTGTGGTCCTAGAAAATAAATGATCAACATCTTCATCATTCCGCATGCACAGACGACATTGAGGCGATAGAGCTCCTTTAGGATTCTTTCTCTGCACTCTATCTTGTACCATGATCTCCTTCAAGGCTATAAGCCACCCAAAATTTTGTTCTTTGATGGTTCCAAGCTTTCTCAAGGAATTCTGCTCGGGTAAAGACTGAAAGCAAATTATCAAATACATATATGTTCCTAGTTGTTTCTTGAATTGCATGAATTCTCGATCCAGTTGCCATGCATTTTTATGATTAAAGAGATTGAAAATAAATTATTGAACTTTTCTTGGTGTCTCGTATTTATCCCAAACAAAAGATTTTTTCTAAGATATCCCAAACTTTGCTTGTTAGGTCAATTTTATTCCACTTTGATTTTGAGATTTGATTTGTGTTTACATTGCCATTTTTTTTGGTAAATTAAAACTTCTTGTTTATTTAGCTAGGTGAAAGTGGGCAATAGATCGATAACTTATTTTCAATTCCCAACAAGTTGCTAGAGATTTCACCATACAAAGTTATAACACAAATCAATTCGAAAAAATTGAAGTGGGATAAAATTGAGTAATGTGATATCTTTGACATGAATTTTAGTTTGAAATAAAAACAAGGCAAGTCACACATAGAATTCAAGCTGAATGGAAGAAATGGAGGAGTGCAACCAGGATGATCTGTGACCGACGTATTCCTACCAAGTTTTATTGGACCACAATTAGTCTAGCTATGCTCTACGGAAGTGAATGTTATGTGGTAAAGAAACAATATGTACATAAAATAAATGTAGCAGAAATGAAGATGCTTAGGTGGGTGTGTGGTAAAACTCGTAAAGATAGAATAAGAAATACGTAAATTCAATGAAAAGTAGGAGTATCATCAATTGACACAAAGATTAGGGAAGAGCGGTTGTGGTGGTTTGGTCACCTGTAAAGGCGGCCTACAAATGCCCCCTAAAAACTCGGCTCAATAGAAATTAAACAAATTCGACAAGGTAGGGATAAACTGAAGCTAACTTGGGATGCAATACTTAGGAGGGATTTAAATGGTTTGTAAAGCTCACCATCAATCGCACTAAATCAAGCACGATGGAAGAGTTTGATTCATGTAGCCGATCCCAACTATTTTGGTATTAAGGCTTTGTTGTTGTTTGTTTGTTTCTAAATACGAGGCATGCAAAGTTGTTGGGGATTATTTGGTTTGTTTACCCTATTTTGTATTTGTCATTTCGATAATCATGGTTGTAAGTGCCAATAAATGACATGTTGTAAATTCAACGTGCTCTTTTTGCAATCTTATGTAAATGCGAGTTATCTTATGCCAAAAATCTTGTACTCATTAACTTTGCTCAACTCGAAAACCCCCTTTTCCTAATGCTTGAGCAGGGTTGTAATTGCTGATGAATGAGATGTAGTTCTAGAATGTTTATGGTGGAACTGGCAATTTGAGCAACTTGCCGAGAAAAAAAAAAAAACATTAATGTTTATGGTCCACTCAGATTTTTGTTTGATTTCATATTTAAATTTGCTTATTAAACTGATAATACAATTGGTAATTTGAGTAACTTGCCAAAAAACTGATGTTTATGATCTGATGTTTTTTTTAGATGGCCAACTAGTAATGAAGCTGGTGAGACTAATGACGATAGAGCTCTTGTTCCAAGGATGCCTACAGGAGTTTCAGGAACTGCATTAGCGGCTTCACTGTTGCGTGATGGTTGGAGTGTAAGTCAAAATTTGCTTATATTAGTTGCTTATTGAGTTCCATTTTTTGACCACCACTGATTTTTTTTTTAACTTTTTGTCTTTAGCTTGCCAAAATGTACGAGAAATATCAAGAGACTGTCGATGCATTGCGCCACGAACGTTTAGGCCGAAAGCAATCTCAAGCAATCCTAGAACGGGTATTTTTAATTTTTAAATTACTTTTCATCATTATTCTCTTTTTTCTTGTTTTTCTTTCTTATAAATATTTTTATAGCTAAGATCATTGTTTGTATGGTGCCGTTATATATCCTAGTAATAATTTATTATTGGATGAAGTAACTAGATATCTTCAAAAAGGTGCACCATCGTGCATGTTATTTGCGCATGATACTGTTTTTGTGGACGAAAATGAAATGGATCCCCCAAGCCCATTATTCAAGCATACCCTGATTTTTGAATTCCAATTGTTAAACGTACCCTACTTTTTTCAGAAATCCCAAAAATATCCTTACTCAAGCATGAATCATGATATTGTTAAAAGTACCCCACTTTTAATAAAGGTCCATGTTTGATTTCAAGATTCATGGCTTGTCTTGTGAAATGTCCTTGACCCGGAACTTCTTGTTTGTTTATTTAGAGAATAAGCCCACAAGTGCTTATTTATTTAGAAAATAAAATTCCTAGCCAGCTTTTAACATTTTTCAGAGTCTAAAATCCTAAATATGACACTTATTAAATTTTGGCACATTCTAAAACCGATTGAAGAGCTACATTTTTAATAAAAATGATTAAAATAAACAAGGTGGCTTTTTTTTTGCCAGGCACTTGGCCAAAAAGCTATATCTGTAATATCGAATTTCTAAATGGGAAATGACAAATGTTAGGAATGAAGCTTAAATCTAAATACATTCATGAATCATGATCCTGAGCTATATAACGCGTTGCTAAATTACCTTTTGATCTATGATCTATAGTTGAGATTTTGAAGCCACACATGTACCTTTTGGTAATGTTGGGATTATTTAATATAACATTTACAAATTGTAAGTTTATTCTATTTGTAAGAAACAAATGGTTAGAAATGCAGTAAAACTCAGCGTCGTAATGTGGTGAAAAATGGACCAGTTCATACGTTTCTTCAAGAATTAATTGAGGCTTTGGAAGATCATATTTGGTAAAATATCTAGTTTTTGTTAGTTTAACCGTTATCTTTTTTTTTTTTTTTTTTTTTGCTAGTTTAACCATCATCTATTTTTGCTGTTAAACAATAGTTGTTCGGAATATCATATTTGGTCAAATATCTAGTTTTTGTTTTTGTGTGGGGTGAGAATCATCTAGCCAATATGTTGGCAGTTCTTGGCATGTTTGGAATTGAATACTTAAAATCTGGTGAACTGGCTTTCAGATTGAATTAATTCACCAATGTTGAATTGTTTGTGGAAACTTTTGCTGTTTGATCATTTTATTAGAGTAATTTCTTCGAGTTTTTATTATTTTAATCTGCCGGGTCTTTATTGTTGCTATTTCTATGTGCAGGTTCTGTTTGAAATAGAGGAAAAAGCTGAAGTCATTTTGGACGAACGAGGTTTGTGATACTAGTTGTCCTTTTCTTTTGGTATTTAAATGTTTTTGTCCTTCGTAGAGTTGTATACATGTCTATATTCTCGTGTAGCTTTTGAGAAACATCGATCTAAATATTGAGAGTTCAAAATACTTAAGCCACCTCCAATTTACATTTTTTTAACCAATAAACTATCTCATTTTTTGTTCTTTAGTCAATGTTTGGCCTGCCAAGTCTTCGAATTTTACTGGGATTAAGTGGAAATTTTGTTAAATTTTTTGAAAATTACAAACTATGTGGGACGGTGATCATGTTCCTTCAGCATTAGTCCATTACACATGCTATTATGTATTGATTTAGCTTTTCATTATGACATTTTAATTGGAGTTTGTTGCTTATAGTGAAACCCTCTATCTTGACTTTAGTGGTTAGATATCGCTGAATCTTAATCCAGAGCAGTTTTGTTTTGTTAATATGCTCCAGTAGAGTCTGCTTTTCCATGCTTAACAAAGCTACTATATCTTTTCCCTTCCCTTTTTTGGGAAGTTATCATTTTTATATGCCCTTTTGCATTCTGATTGATGTTGTGCATGGATTTAGCGGAGCATGAAAGAATGATGGAAGCGTACTCTATGATGAATCAGAAATTGCAGCAGTCTCTTTCTGAGCAGTCCACTTTAGAGGGAACTGTTCTGGAGTTAAAGGTACATATAAACAGCTTTTGTTTGTGAGGTTATATGTGATTAGCTGGTTATGTCAATTTTTAGTTATTTCTCAGGCTGAGCTGAGAAGGCAGGAACGTGAATATGATCTGGCACAAAAAGATATCTTGGACCTCCAGAAACAGGTGAAAAAACAAAGATTTCTCTTTAGCCAATGTTTTGTTTTGCTAGTTTTAGTTTTCTCCAGAAAACATTTCCCCACAGTTTCTTATTTATTGCGGAGTTGTAGATAACATTGCTGAGTTGAAAGGTAAATAGTCTTTTTTGACATGGAGATGGTGATTGTTGATTGGATCGCTAGTTGTGGAGAGAGAGGAATGTTTTACTAGAGCGAGAGCATGATCGAATTTGTGTTGTGTCTTTATAGGTGACTGTTCTTCTTAAGGAATGTCGAGATATTCAGCTACGTTATGGCGCAGTTCGTGAGATTTATCCTGATGATGGTGATACTATGATGTCAATTCTTGAGTTCGATGCCGAAAAAGTGATTTCAGAGCAATTGGTGTGTGATATTTTCTTCTAAACGATCTTTTAATTAACATTTGCCTTGGTGATATAGGTCCTGTAAGCCCTTGATATCATATTTGCTGATTCCATCATTTCAGTTGACATTCAAAGATATAAATGGACTAGTTGAACAGAATGTAAAACTTCGAAGTCTTGTACACAATCTCTCTGATGACAAAGATAAAAGAGACAAAGAAATAAGGGTAACTTCTTACCTTTCTCAATGACAATTTTGATGATTGACAAGTCTGATGACTACTGGGTTGTAAACTTTACTTCATCCGCGAGAACTTGTTTAGCACTCAAATTCAGCTGAAACTGGCTGGCTTTCAGGAGCAATTTGAGTCTGAGCTCCAGAAGCAAGCAGATGAGGCTGCTTCTAAGGTTACAGCTGTTTTGAAAAGAGCAGAGGAACAAGCATCCATGATAGAATCACTTCATAGCTCTGTAAGTTTGTTTTATTTATTTATTTAGAAATTAGGCCATGTTTGATTGCAAAGAAAATATTTCATAGTAAAAGAACACTTTCTTAAGAAGATTTTCTTGAGTAAATGTTCATAAGAAAATCTTCCTATGTGCGTTTGATTGCACATAAAAAATCTTTCTCTAGTAAACTAATTCCCCAACATTTTTTTAAAATAAATAATGCAAATCTAATATTTATACATAAAAGTATTAAAAACATATTAATTTTCACATTGAAAATATAAACGTAAATAAAATGACTTGATTTTGTAAAAATACAATTTTGCCCATATAAGTGACTTGAGTTCATATGTTTATTGAACACGCCATGTTTATGCTACATTGGTTTGTAGAGCTATCAAAATTTAAAGAAATGTAAATTTATATTTTTATAAATAGGAGCAAAAATGTAATTTTATGCATAGAGGTGAACTAATAGTTTTAGTATTTTAAATGAGGTAGAATATTATTTATGCAGTTACAGATATTTAAGTAATTTGGATTCAAAAAAAGTAATTTAATTTTTTTTTATACATATATATATGGGCAAAAAGTAATTTTGTATAACTAGGGTATTTTGGTACTTTCTCATGCTACATTTTTTTTGGGGGGCTATCAAGATTATTATGTATATAAGACCATTTTCTCAAGAGAAAAATCAATTTTCCCACCCTAATAGGTGAGAAAATATATGGGTCTTGGGAACTGAAAATCATGAGAAAATGTTCCAAGGGAAAATCTTGGTTACAAACGCTAGAAAATGTTATTTTCCCGGGGAATTTGTCATTTTCCTTAGAATATTTTCCTTTACCATGCAATCAAACGGGGCCTTAATGTTTTTTGATCATATTCCTGCATATTTTTCTCGCATGAATCAAATTAACGACTTAAATGTTCTTGTTGTTGCCAATTGCCGATGCTGCTTCTTGCCATGCGAATTCTTATATGTGTTTTGTTATGCTAGTGTCTCTGTGTCCATTTACTTTTTTTTTTCTTTAATTACCACTAGGTTGCAATGTACAAGAGATTATATGAGGAGGAACTCAAGCTTCATGGGTCTCATCCTCAGACTGTTGAAGCTAGTTCAGGCACAGTTCGTTGTGGTATGTACTATAAGTTACATGATTATTCATATTACTGTTCAATATCAAAAGAATTTATTTTTACAAATTTCTTCAATAGGCAATGGCAATTGTGTACTTGTGAAGTTTGTAATTGTAGATAGTTGGTAACATGTGAAGTTGGTTTCGTTAAAATCATGTGTTGTTTAATTACCGAATAGCGGGTTCAGTTAGATGGGATTCACACTCCGAAGATTAGCACTTAATCCGAAAAACGTGAGTTGTTTGCATGGGTGATTAAACATAGACGCTAATGCACCTCGTCTTCATCGCTTGATCTGATCACAAACCCTAAACCTTGACCCCCAATTCGATTCATCAAATCTCCAATGCACCCAAACCCATCAAACCAAACCCACAACCAAATCAAAGATTGAAAAAGAGTAACCTCAATCAATCTCCGATACCTGAACTCGGCACTTGTGCTGGAGTACCCGTGTCCAAATATTTGGACACTTACTAGCCGAGTCTTCGTATCTTTTAACACAGACAATTGCAAGTCCGACCTCTGGATATGTACCCGTATCCGAGTCCATATAACCTAGCAATCAATTAGGTCGATTAGGGTATCATTTCCATCTTCTCCTTCATTATCTTCATTGTGTTCTCTCTCCTTCATTATCTTCATTGTATTTTTTATCGCAATAATCCTTGCTGTTATAAGGCCGAACAACCTAACCGTGCAACTTCTCTCACGATTCCTCTCTCTTGGCATCTAGATAGGGCGACCTCCCCTCACTTTTATAAATCGTTGAAGCCCTAATCTTACGATTTCATCACTTGTTGAACCTCACCATTGAATCCACCTCTGGAACGAATAAGCTTTTCTCCATTCTGCTATTTGCTCGAATCATACCATCACAGATAGCCGATAAGTGAAGGAAAAGTTGACGACGATGAATTCATAGAGATATGTTAAATGGAGAGAAAAATCTTACGTTGGTGGAGTCCAAGATGTCTCTTGGTTTTTGTCTCGTGACTTGAGTAAATTAATAGAGAGTTGATTTATGCTGAAAGGTATATTGTGTTTTTCACAAAAAATCTTCAGGTTTTTCTAATGAAATAAGTTATCTGGTTGTTTCAGAACCTGGTAGAACAGACATTATGCGGCTTCTCGAAGGTTCTCAGGTAGCCAAATAAATAACGTTAATTGGACATGTTTGCTGTTAATGCTCGGAATGGGTTCACTGTGTTTCTAATACCACATTCTGTTGAAATTCATTTCAGGGGGTTTCTAAGAAGGTTCATGAGAAGACTGTTGAGCGCATCAAAAGTCTTGAAGAGCAGCTAGATAAAGCTAGGTAAAGTACTAGGGATTATTACATGTTTTGGAGGTGACCAAACTCTTTTGCTGTTGTAACAGTGGCTGATTGAAGAGTCGATTGTAGACTAACTACGTATTGTTGAATTTTAATACGACGAATGTTTATGCGAGCTTTATGCATTTGTTGACTTTGAAAATTTGAAAAGAGAAAAGAGCGAGTTAAACCTTCCTAATTTAGTAATTTGTTGAATCTTTCAAATCGATTGAAGGGAAAAGGGAGGGTTCAAAAGTGACTTGAAGTAGTCCTTGTCTTCTTGTTAGCATTTTGTTTGATGTGCATAAATTTTCTTTCAGTTTGTGAAGTTTCCATTATGAAAATTCTAACTGCACAAGGGATGTTTTTGTTGTTGAAAACATATTATCCTCTATTTGGAATAAATTATTTTTTAACTCTTATTGTTTCTTTCATTCAGGAGTGACCTAGTATCATTGAGATTAGAGCGTGATAAATTTTCTATGGAGGCAAGTTTTGCGAAAGAGAAGCTTGATAGCTTCATCAAAGAGTTTGAGCATCAGGTTTGTTTTTATATTTTGAAATTTATGTCCTCTTTTCACTAAAATTTCCATCTGAAATTCCACTTTCGGTAACACGGCAGAGAGATGAGATGAATGGAGTTCTTGCTAGAAATATAGAGTTCTCACAGCTTATTGTCGATTACCAACGAAAGCTCCGAGATAGTTCTGATTCTTTGCTTGCTGCGGAAGAGGTTTCACGAAAATCAACCATGGAGGTTGGTGTGAGTTGTTTACTTCTTTCATCAGATATTGGTCGATGCATTTCATATGTACCTGCAATTTCTCTACAGGTATCTATTTTGAAGCATGAAAAAGAGTTGCTGAAAAGTTCAGAGAACAGAGCTTGTGATGAAGTTCGTAACTTATCAGAAAGAGTTCATCGTCTCCAGGTAGGAAATAATTATTCATCACAATTTTGTTTATGTGAACTTTCTGTGATCTCTTATTTTTATGTTGTAGGCAAGTTTGGAAACTATACATAGTGCTGAAGAAGTCCGTGAGGTGATAATGCTGTTTCTTCTTATTCATCTTATTATTATTATTGTTGTTGTTGTATTATTTTTATTATCATTATTATTATATTTCCTTTGCAGTCTACTGCATTTGTAACTCTTCTGCTTATCTGTCATTTACCCCAAAATTGTAGAATGCTAGAGCTATGGAAAGGAAAGGGCAAGAGGAGTATTTGAAACGAGTTGAGGTGCGTACATACAAATGTATAAATCAAAATTAATGGTTGCAAGTTTCAACTCTGCATGCAACGTGCATTTCGTATCGAATTAGCATGTTGTAATGCAGTTCCCAAGTGAACTTTTTCCTTCTAGGCACATATCTTTTTAATTTCATGTTTGTCCCTACTAGATCTTGTACTTCTCATTTTGTTCCTATAAGCTTTTTCTTTTGAAAAGCATCTGCCTTGTGGGGTTCGTTATATATTTGGTTTCTTAAAATGTTAGTGCAGTGTTCAGATGCTAATGATAATTTAATAGACATACGCACATTTGTTTTCAACTTTTATTTTGGAATTTCCAATTTGCCATCTCTTGTTGATGCATTATGTGGAGGGTTAAAATCATGGGGATCTAAATTTGCTTAAGTTTTATTGATATTTGTTTTATTGTTTTTGCTGTTAGGGCCTAGTAGTTTTTTATTGTGTTATGTTATGCTTTGTAATGTTTACGGGCTAATGTTTATGTCACCTTTAAAATTGGAATTTCCAATTTGCCGCCCGTTCCATGGGTTTTGTTTTTGTCACTCATGCTATGTAATGTTCAAGCAGAGAGAATGGGCTGAAACAAAGAAAGAGCTTCAAGAGGAGAGGGATAATGTTCGAAGTCTCACACTTGACAAAGAACAAACCATAAAAAATGCCATGAAACAAGTAGAAGAAATGGGCAAACAATTGGCTGACGCCTTGCGTGCTCTTGCTGCGGCTGAGGCCAAAGCAGCAATTGCTGAGGTTTTTGTATATTCTGGTTGTTTACTGGTACTATTTTGTCTGTGATCTTGACTTTGTTATCTTTATTGAATAACGTTTTTGTTGTTTGACAGGCACGATGCTCAGATTTGGAAGCCAATCTAAAATCGTCACAGAACAAGGTTTTCCTTATTTGTTTTATTCATTTGACTCATCATTTATATTTGTATTGTCTAAGTATTAGTTTTTTTTTTTTTTTTTTTTTGCTACTCATCTGCGCTCTCTAATACTTGGACTCGTCCCTTTGGGGTCAAGTGTTTGTGTTGGCACGACACATACACCGAAGAGGGGTGAGCGTGCAATCTTTGAGCATCGACCATGGAGGGATGCAGGGGGAATAGTTCTAGATTGCAATCTTGAGAAGTCTAGGGCTTGGATCTCAATTTAAGGAACTGTTTGGCCTGTGATTGAAAAACAAAATTTCTCATCTTATTTTAAATGTAAATATATATTTCCTAAAAAAAATGTAAATATATATCACAAATCATATAACATTAAAGAAAAGTATTTAAAAACTTGTCAACTTTTGGCAGTGCCTAAACACCCGTTTATGAAATTTTGGGTTTTTTTAGTTGAGTCCTCGAGTCCTTAAAATTAGGGAATAGCCTAGTCTGACCTTTAGACACAGACTCGCGCTCGATAAAAAAACTTATCCGGGGACCTCTAAACAAATATTATTTTGTTCCCCTAGTCATTGCCTAAGCGTCGTCTAGGCACCGCCTCGCCTAGGCCAGGGAAATATTTTTATCGAATATTTTTTTGTTTATGCGTGTGCTCATGTGTCTGTGTTTACCTTACTTTTCTGATTTTATTGAATTTTTAGATATTGATGTGGACTTTTGTTACATTTAGGTTCTTGCTGTGGATGCTAGATGTGGGCCTGTTGCTTCCATGGTTAGTGATTTATGTTTTTGTGCTTCATCTAAGCTTTTCTTGTGTAAAAAGACTTTGTGCAGTTTCTAGAAATTTGGCTCAAAATTGATTTGAGTTCAGAGCATGATGCATAATCATTTATTTTTGCTCTAAAACATCTTAATCAAGTTTCTTTTATAGTTTTCAAAATCTCGATTTGAATCCATGAGTCCCACGATTTGGGATTTGAATCTTTGCTCAACAATACAAATTTTTACACTGAATTCAATTATCAATGAATCCTCTGATTCATGATTCAAACCTTGCATGATTCGACAATTCAGGATCCGAATCCCATACAATTCAATGGTTCGCAATAATCTTGAATTTTTTTTGTTCTCTCTAAGTTTTTAAAGTTCAATAATTCCAACCTTCTAATATTTGTATATAGTTTTTTAGCTTTATTGAACTGCTTATAAGAACCACATATTTTGATTCAATTTTAATCTTTTTTTCTGTTTTTCGAGGAATGAATCTATCTTATTAATAGTAATAGTGAAAAAAGAAATTTCAGTATGATTCATTATGGTATTGGTAGCGTGAAATCCTACAGTTCATCGATTCAACTCTCAATTCAATTTAGTAGAGCCCTCAACAATTTACTTCCTATTCAATATTCTGACCACTACGGTTCTTTTATACTGTTGTTACTCTCAATTTCTCAAACATAACTTCTTTTAATTTTCAATTGAAGAAGTTCTGTTTCTACATTCTGGCTCCTAGAAAGCTGGCTTCATTATTGTATCTAAAACCAGCTTATATTTCTCTTTGGCAATGATTTACTATACATTTTCTGAATGCTACTCAGTGAAGTAGTGGCTTCTATTGAGATAATGTCAATGCAGATTGCAAATTGATTCCAACTAAAGCTCTATTCCTAGCCGAAACATTAAACATAACTTTGCAATGCAATCCTATTCAGAAAATGGGTGCTATTTAACAAACTATTAGGTTGTGGTGTGTTGAACTTTAAATACTAATGACTTCATGTAATGTGCACGTATGTGCTTTAAAAGTTTACTAGTACCTATAATTGATCATTAAGTGCCTAAATTAGCTAAATACAAAGTATAATACTATTTGGGTAATTGTAATGACGTTCAAAATTTTATGTTTTTTTGCTACTTGATAAAAAGCAAATAGAAAGTTTGCGAGCCGAAATTTTTTTTGGATTTAGCTTCTTTTCATACTCCACCTATATAGAACATTGTATGCGCTACATAGTTGGTCCCAAGTCCGGATAAAGGAGGGCTCACTAGCCCATTTTGCATACCGGAAAATGGGGGAGGGTGGTCGCAAGCCCATTTTCCATACCCGGAAAATGGGGGAGGGGAGGTCTGAAGCCCATTTTCCATGTAGGGAGGGTTGCAATAGGAACCACTGAAACCTCTTGGTGTCGGGAAAACTTGTTAAATCTGTTTCTTTGCATTCTAGGTGTTGTCGGGAAAACTTGTGATTGGTAGAGTTCAAAAGTAGCAAATTTTGTGGTTCAAGAGGATGAAAACAATAGCTTTAACTCCTGATTGATTGTGAAGAAAGCTTGTGGATCAAAAAGAATTTAATATCGTTACTTAGACTGTGGTCATAAATTTATTGAAAACACCTTACATTTTTTAATGTGGAAGTCACCCGAAGATGCCAAAACTACTTTTTGTTAGCATTTTGTAGTTTTTGATGCGGTGACCTTGGTGCACATCACTTTATCTTTTTATTATTGTTCTGTTGTCAATTCGAAATGGTAAACAATGGAAGTTCCTATTGTTACTTTTAGCTTCTAGAGTTACTGTCTTATTGTATATTCTGCCACTTTTCTGTTTGTTTTGGGTGCAATTCATATTGATGGAATAGAAGGTAGTTCAATGTTTCATTTGGATGGGTTTTGCTATTGATTTTTCATTTCTTTTACCATGTTATCAATTTCAATAGGCTACGATTGACCTGTCCTGTGCAAAAGATGAATTGGATAAACTTAAAGAGGAAGTACAAGCAAGCAAGGATCACATGCTTCAGGTGGCTCACATTTTCAAATTATTGAGTATTCCAATACTAAAATGTGCATTTCTAAATGTAAAAAGAAATGCCTTTTGTGTTGCAGTATAAAAATATAGCACAAGTCAATGAAGCAGCTCTAAAACAAATGGAATCTGCTCATGAAAAATTCAAGGCTGAGGTAACTTCATTTGTTTGTAATATTTAGTTGGAAAACCTTTATACAAGGTTCAAAACTTCAACTTCGCCTTGTAATTTACCCACTTAAAATTCGATAATAATTCGGGGAAGTTTCTCAAAAATTCGTTGGTGTATTGAGTTCATGAAATTTCATTCTAAATACTAAAAACTAAAAACTAAAATATCTCTATAAAGGTGTTATAAATACACATTGTTATACCATTGTACTGCATAACAATATACTGGTGTTTAAAATAGTTATTTTTCAATACATGCAATTTGCAGTTACATAGCATTATTTTGCTATACAACATGCAATTCACCGACTACTTGCCTATTGAGGTGTTAAGGTTTCATTTTAGATTGGTTTTCGTACATTTTGCAAAATTTTCCTAAAGCTTCCCCGAAACTTCCATGTAGTCATGGGAGTTTTGCAATTGTCAATGTTTGGTTCTTCTTTAAATTATGTTGAACTTCCCGAATTATGTTCAGTTGATCAGCGAATTCTTACATTTTTTTCCGTACACATGGATTTCGTTTCCCTCGTGAAAATCGACAAAATTTGCTGAATTTCGGGGAATTTTCGATTTTTAAATCCATACATGTATATGCCATGACGGTGACTGCACCACCGCCCATAATTTCATTTCTTTTCAGGCTGACAGAATTAAGAAGTCTTTAGAAGATGAAATCTATTCTTTGCGAGCCACAATTTCTGAACTTGAAAGTGATTCTGTATCAAAGTCCAAAGAAGTTGCATCTATTATAGCTGAGAAAGAAGATGCTGTGGATTCTGCAAAGGCAGAAATTGCAAACCTCAAAGAAGAAAATTCTGCCAAGATGTGAACTCTTCTTATCTTTGCAGCTTGTTGCCAAATTGATTCAGTAATAAGTTTCATTTGATTGCATTGACATCCCGAAGGGCTTTTTGTAGGTCCCAGATTATGGGAATGGAAATTCAAATTTCTTCATTGAAAGAGGATTTAGAGAAAGAACACCAGCGGTGGCGCACTGCTCAAAGCAACTATGAAAGACAAGTTAGTTCCAATTCTTGATCTATTATTTGGTTGTTTTGATTTTTCACGTTCTATTCGAGGATTCTTCTCTTTTATACAAAATCTAGATCAAGCAACATGTACCTAGTTAGCATTCAGATGATAAATTACATTGCTATATAAAAATTTCACTCCATTTGAATGAAATAAAATATGAACAACATGAGGTAGCTACTTTAAAAAATAAAACCACTTATAAATTCTAGCCATCATTTTGTTTTGGTTCATTTATTCTTGTGTTGTTATTTGTTACATCTGTGATATGAGTAGTTGTGATACAATATTTAGAGATGAAAAATTGTGTTGGAGATGTGAGAATAGTCTTACCTCGACTAGTTGAATTGAAAGACAATGGCTTCTAAGTTTGAAGTGGGATCTCCAACTTGCCTTGGCATTTTGATGTTCTTGCCCACTTCCAAATTAAGCCCATACGTAAATTAGTCTCTCCCATTCTCTCAATATTTGGATCATGCCTAATACATACAAAAAATCTTGTGGTCTCAGAGCCCAAATTGCTTAACAACCCATAAGATCCATGGTCCAAGACTAAAACTAAACAAAAAAGAAATATGGCTTGCAAAAATAAATGATGAAAGTTAGACCCAAAGTTGGCAGACCTGTGGCCTTTGAGATTCAAAGAGTACAAACCCAAAGAAGAGAAATAGGCCTTTAAGACTAGAAAAGAACACAAGCCCATGCCCTAGGCTAACAAAAAAAAAAAGACCTTCGTGTTGAATCGAGAGCAAGTCACAGTTGGTTAGACCAGTTGGACTCGAGGGGGAGTGTTGGAAATGTGAGAATAGTCCCACATTGATTAGTTGAATTGAAAGAAGATGACTTATAAGTTTGGAGTGGGAACTCCGATTTGCCTGGCATTTTGGAGGACTCTCCCACTTCCAAACTAAGCCCATACATAAACTAGTCCCTCCCACTCTCTCAATATTTGGATCAGGCCTAAGAGATACAAAAATTATCAAACTCTTTAACAAACAGTTTAAACAGATAAGCACCCCTGTCAGAATGGAAAGGGGTTTTAGAACTAGACTAGGAATATGAAAAAGAAATATTGAAGGGTGTCTTAGTTGGAATCTTTTATATATATATATATATATATATATCATGTGATAGTGTCTTGCCTATATTTTGGTGGAGAGTGACAATATGGTGCAAATTTTGTTTTTCAGACTTTAATATGTATATATGTTTGGCAGGTCATTCTACAGTCTGAGACAATTCAAGAGTTAACTAAAACTTCACAAGCACTGGCATCGCTCCAAGAGGAAGCATCCAAGCTGCGTAAATCGGTTGATACATTAAGTAACGAAAATGTAATTTCCTTTTTTGTGTCATATACTTAGTCTTCTACACTTGCAAAAGCTTGTTTGCTGAGAATCTGTCTTCATGGATCTGCTGGTATGTCTTTCTATGATTTTCTTGTAGTGATTCTCAAGAACTATCGAAACTACTTGCTTGAGTAGCAATTTGTATGCAGAGCCTCCATTTTTTTCTGGTTGATTGACTTTCATTTTTTTTTCGACTTTTTGTGCTTACCATAATCAATGTCTTAGATAAGATGAAAAATAGATTTACCGTTTCAATGTAGAGGTTGACACAATTTTGTTCGATTTCTTGAGAATGACTTGAAATTGGATTATTATGCGGGTTTACTTTTCAACTCATTTTAGTTTGTGTTTTTGGTACTCTTCAAACAATTTTAGCTGAAATATTGACACATAAATATGCCAACTGCAATTTTCAACAGAATGATTTTCCTATCCAAAAAAAATGAAAAAAGAAAATTACTGTTGAGATTGGGAGAAAGTAGCTTTTGACAATGTTAACTGGCAACTTCTATTACTCAGATTTGCTACAGTTTGCATAAAGGATTTAGGATATTGTGACCTTAAGGAAACAGAGCCTGGATTTGTGATGAAAGTTGAAGTGTTTCTTTCTTACTTACTTTTAAATTGAAGAAAAAACTTTGTATCACATGCTATGAAGGTGAAAAAACTTGTTACTTTGACCAGCCTTTTAGAAGCTGATTTTTTTTCTTTTTTTTTTGGCAATTTAGAAGCTGATTCAGTGTAACCAATATAGCCATGTCCCAACCATGTATGGCTGTATCTAGAATCAGGTTTTTCCATTCTGCTTTATCAACGGTTGAATATATGGAGTATCAATGAGCTGTGCAATCATTTTTAGCTCTCTCGTTTTTTTGCCTGGCTGATTTCATCACTGAATGTCAACATTGAGGTGTAGCCTATGATTATAACTGTATCTGTATTGTTTATTTATTTGTTTTCTTTTTTCATTGTCCAGGTTATCTTTTATTTAAGTTCCTGGTCCTGATCTCATTCTATAGGTCTATTGTGCAGGATATGCTCAAAGCACAACTGGAATCAGAAAAGTCAGCTTTGGAACAATCACGGAATGAAGCTGATAAGAAATACAACGAAATAAATAACCAGGTGGTTTAGGATATACTTCTATGCATTTGTACCAGCTCAATATTCATGCTGATTAATTGATTTCATATCTTCTGAAATTGAGAAATGTATCTTTCATTTTTTGTCTGTTTGAGAAATTGATTTTTCACAAGTGCAACGTTGTGCATGTTTTTCCTTTATTAGTTTCTCAAGAGTTTCCCGAAGTATGATATTCTACATTTTATTATGTACTAGTGTGTTAAGGTTGCTTTGGGAAGCAAAATCTTTTAGCTATTGTCTAGAAATCTGCCAACAGGGAGGTGCTTAGAGATCGAATTTGATGACAAATACTTTTGTTTGTCTATGTGGGCCACACCTCCTTTTTCTGGTGTCCATTTTGCCCTACTAACATCAACTTGGAAGTGGTGTATGCTTCAAGTTACTTCTCTATGTTAATATAGTGTCGGTTTTATGTTAAATATGGTTGTTTTGTTCGGTAATTTGCCTCTTGCTCATTCCACCACTTTTTACTTAATGCAAGCCTTTGATGAATACAGTGTAACATTATTGGTTTCTTAAACCTTTTCTTTCATCAGAATAAAATTTTGCACAATCGCTTGGAGGCTTTGCACATTAAGTTGGCAGAGAAGGAGAGAACCTCTGCTGGAATTTCTTCTGGCTTCTCCGATCTAGATACAGGGGTTGATGGTGGCTTGCAAGCTGTTGTTAATTATTTAAGACGGTCAAAGGAAATAGTATGTTTCTATCCATTATTTTCTTCTTCTTACAGATTATTTTCTTTTCTTTTTCCTCCTGTTTAAAGAAGACTTCTAATTTTTTTCAGGCCGAGACAGAAATCTCTTTGCTTAAGCAAGAAAAAATGCGATTGCAATCACAGGTAAAAAATATTCTTCTTTTCTTGAGATTTTGTCTGTAATCTCTTCTAAAAAAATTGTTTGCATATTGAAATTTTATTTCTGGATCTAGATTTTCCTATCTTCGAGATCTATTGACATCTTCAATGATCAACATATGATGTTTCATATTGTTTGCATATCTGAAATAACAAAGATGGAGCAACCACGAATGGGAGCGGCTGTCTCAATTTAATTATTTGTGAGAACTGTTAGGTTTCCCTTGGTGTGATAAAACACACTTTCAAAGAGGCTTTACACTCAAAACTCAAAACTTTCAATGTAGTGATAAATTCACTCTAATGTGGTGCACTAGGCACCCTTGGTGTGCATACAAGAGAGGCACACGATTTAACCTAATGGTCTCCTATTGTTGACCAATTCCTAATCCCTTTTTAATGCAAGAGCTTTCCCAAAAATTACTACTAATTATTCCAAAACAAAACTAACCCTACTATGACTCATAGCTAGTAAATTTGAACTATGTGCTCTAATCTCTTGAAGAGTCCATATGTTAAGTCTTATCTGAATCTCCATCGTGGCTGGAAGTCTATCAACAACAACATAGCCTCAGTCCCAAATTAATTGGGGTCGGCTACATGGATCAAACTTTTCCATTGTGTTCGATTAAGTGCAATTGATGGTGAGCTTTTCAAACCATTCAAATCCCTCCTAATTAATGCATCTCATGTTAACTTTGGTCTACCCCTACCTCGTCGAATTTCTACAGTTTCTATTGAGTCAACTTTTCTAGTTGGGGCATTTGTAGGTCGTCTTTGCAAGTAACCAAACCACCGCAACCGCCACTTCCCTAATCTTTGTATCAATTGATGCTACTCCTACTTGTCTTTGAATTTCTATATTTCTTATTCTATCTTTACGAGTTTTACCACACATCCACCTAAGCATCCTCATTTCTGCTACGTTCATTTTATGTAATTGTTGTTGCTTTACCGCCCAACAGTCACTACCATAGAGCATAGATGGCCTAATTGCGGTCTTATAAAATTTTCCTTTTAACTTAGTAGGAACATTTCGATCACAAATCACCACTGTTGCACTCCGCCATTTTTTTCCATTCAGCTTGAATTCTATGTGTGACATCATTCTCAATATTATCATCATTTTGTATGATTGATCCTAGGTATTTAAAGTGGTTCACCTTAGGAACTTCTACTTTCCTTAATTTTACCACTCCATCATCTCGATGTCTAGTGTTTCTAAACTCACGGTGCATGTATTCAGTTTTCGTCCTACTCAACTTAAAGCCTTTAGATTCTAATGTATTTCTCCTGAGTTCTACTTTCATATTCACTCCATCTTTTATTTCATCCACTAAGACAATATCATCTGCAAATAGCATACACTATGGTATATCCTCTTGAATATGCCTAGTGAGTTCATCCATAACTAAAGTAAATAGATATGGCCTTAAAGCCGATCCTTGATGTAATCCTATCGTAATGGGGAATTCTTTTGTAGCTCCTCCAAATGTCTTTATACTCGTTACTACTCCATCATACATATCCTTAATAGTGTCTATGTATCTAGCATGCACTCCTTTTCTTTCTAGAACCCATCAAAGAACATCTCTAGGGACCCTATCATATGCTTTTTTCAAATCTACGAATACCATATGAAGATCTTTTTTCTTTTCTCTATATTTTTCTAACAATTGTCTTACAAGGAAAATCGCCTCCATAGTTGACCTCCCAGGCATGAAGCCAAATTGGTTCTCTGATATTGTTGTTTCTCTACTTAGCCTATTGTCAATTATCCTCTCCCAAAGTTTCATAATGTCACTCATAAGTTTAATTCCCCGGTAGTTTGAGCAAGTTGGAAGTCTATCAACCAATGAAATCAATTGTGAATTTGCAATCATCAAGCGGATAGGTGCTCTAATAGGTCATGTTGAGTTAGTTAGGGTGAGAGTAGACAAATCTAAATGCGATGAATACATCTCTTGCATTGCAATAACCCAACAAACACTTTTACTGCCTTATTTCTAATTTTGTACCAATTTTCTTTTAGTCTCCTTCAACGATCGTAATTGATTTCTCTAAACACTTAAAAAAAAAAAAAGAGACTTAGGCAATTCTCTTTTGCAGGTGCTTTTGATCGGCATCAGTTATTTTAAGCACACCTAACACGCCGTATGGTGAACATTTCTATTCTTCTCTATGGTTTCTACACAGCTCATTGAGACACTAAGCCTTCTTCTTTATCTTTCATCAGCGATATGCTCCTAATCTTTGCACACATAACATTATTAACTGCAAAAAACATTATTTCCTTGATAACTATTGTTAAAATTTGACTTCTACTCACAAACTCGCAAGTCTCAATTCAATCACACCAACCATTGCCTTGGTGTAGTGGTTGAAACTTGCTAGTTGTTCACTTGGGACTTTATAGGGTCTCAGGTTCGAATCTCCTAATTTTTGGAGGAATCTCTTGTAGGGTAATGTGACGGCCCCAGTTCCCACAAACTGGGCCCCGCCCGGCCTAGACCTACGTGGACCCCCAGTCAACCCCTGCAAGGTCAACGCAAGCCTAGTCAGCCTCCTAACGATCGCTTATTAGATTTATCAAGATTCGCTTGTCTTAATTTAGTAAGGTGCAGCGAATGCAGTGAAATAATTAAAGCAACTAATTTTAAATAATTTAAAGTCGGGACAAGCCTAAATGTGGAAATCCTACAAAAGTGATCTCATATCATGTGACAAAAAAAGAAATCATATACATGTATCCAATGCATTTCTCAATCCCATAAGCCAAAAGTATACAAACATCAGTATATAGTTCATAATTATATACAAAACAACAAAAATAACCTACAACGTAAAAGAGAGGAAGCCGACTCTGAAAGTACTTCAGAGGTAATCACCAAGTACGTGCTCCTTTCCCTTACTACTCGAGGGACTTGTAATTGTCACAAAAAGCGGAGACAATTCCAGTTAGTAAAGCCAGAGGAGTTTCAACAGTATTTCATGAATTCCAATCAATAAGCCAAAAGATCATGCGAGAATGTAAATAAACATGAAATAAAGTAATGCATGATAAACAGGCTAAAGAAATAACGATGATGAATGAGTGCCAAAGAAACAAGGGGAAGGGTGTCTAAGCAGTCTAAATCCATCAAGCTGCGAGCCTGCGGCCGCAAACTTGACTTCCTAGAACTGTGGACTAAGTCCGCGAGAGATGGAGAATAGTCCACAGAGGTGTAGACGGTTGACCCGAACACTGCACTCGCAACTAAACTCAAAGATCCAGTAAACATAGGGGTGTAAACGATAGCAAGTCGAACACCGCACCCGTAAGTACCTTCCTGACACAGTTTGATCCCGAGACACTCGCATAATGAGAATGGAAATCCAAAAAGGGTTTAATTCAATAATTCATCACAAGGAAAAGGTAATGAAATCAAACTTAACATCTTACTGATTTTCTTGCAAAGAAATAAGTGAAATAAGTGAAATGAGTTACTATGGAGGCCTCTGCTGGTTTACTTACCTTAAAATGCAATAAAAGTCGCGCTACACGGCTCCCACACGCCCCGCAACACTCTCTCGATACCCAACACTTGTCTCCTAGGTCCCTGGTATCATTTAGAGTTTTTGTTTTATGTGTCTTAGAACTCATTGAGTTACATTTAATTACAATCATTGTGTCTCATATAGTTCAATTTGTAATTGACTTGACTATTTATAACTTAGACACTCTATTGTGCTCTTGGTATTAGCTACTAAGGGTTGTTATTGTGTGAGCAAAGAAATTTGACATATTGATGCTTAACAATCCCATAAAGAGTCCCACAAATCATTCCAAATCAATTTGGTGTTTAATTGTTCATTTTTATTATTTCAAGTCCTCATCGGGTACTTAGCTCGGCTTAAAGGACTCTGGCGTGCTTAACATTGTTCAACACAATTTATCTATTGTTTTTAGATGTTATTGAACTAATTAGGATCATTAGAACTCATTTCAAGTTGGTGTACAACACTAGTTTGCAAAACAACCCCTTAAGGACCTTTAAATGAATATTCGAAAGTTAGTTTTTCTTCAACTTGAAAAATAGCTTAAAACTCAATAGAAATTTCTAAAATTCTCGGGGTTGATTCCGTGAAGTCTATTAACTTAAAACCAAGGCTTTTGAGTAATAAAATCTCATTAATATGATGAAAAACCAAATTTGAGACTCTAAGTAAAACTTTAAGTCTTTATTTGTAAATATTGATCTCATATTCGAAGCATGACTTGAAAACTGAGTTAGACACGCCGGAAAATCACGAAACTCAATGAACACCTTTATTATTATCCAATAACACGTTGTGGAAATTTTGGTTTAATTCCGACATCATTTGATACTCGGAACACCTTAAGTAGAAAATCAGCTCATTAAGTAAATAAATTTCGCTTTTTTCAAAACCCATTTGGAAAACTATTCAAAACACCTCGGAATAACTTGAAACTCTTGGAGAACCTTATTTAATATTTTTAGTATCTCAAGTTATTCTGAGATTTTGGTCATTTTTAGACTAGTGGAGATTGCACTTAATCGAGCACAATGGAAAAGTTTGATCCATGTAGCCGACCCCAGTTAATTTGGGACTGAGGCTATGTTGTTGTTGTTGTTGTTGTTGTTAGACTAGTGGAGATTCCGGAAAAGGTCTCGACACCCAAACACTTAAAAAAAGAACATTCTTACGGATAAACCTTGTCTTTTAGTTCATTTTCAACAAATAAAATGATTCAATTTTTGTAAACTAATGATTCTAGGTGTTAGCTCTCTATTTTAGCTTTCGAACCATATAAAGAACGTCAAAAACGGACTTAAAATGAGAAAGTTATGCTTATTTTACCAAGACTACGCGCATCGTGCTGCCCGTGCGGGATTGCGCATAGACTTGGGAAAAATTTAGTTCATCCCCCATTTTTTTCTTGTTTTTCCATGGAACCTTTTAAAATCCTTTAGGGCACTTCAAAACATGGAAATCTAGGCCTAATACCTTCATCAACATCAAAGTACATCATCAACAAATATTAATTTGACATTGATCAAAGACATTCAAAAACCCTAAAATATCAAGAGCTTAAACATCATTTTCATGAACCCAATTATACTTGATATTGTCTAGCATCAAGTCCACTATAAATCATGATTTAAGAGTGCAAAAACAAGAGTTTTTAAGATCCTTTTGACAATAATTCATCCTCATATGTATATGTGCACAAAAATCTCAAATTTTGACCAAAAAATGGCATAAACAAGAAAGAACTCAAATTGAAACTCAACAACAATGTTTGAATCACCAAGCTAACTTGAATTTCAGAATTGAACAACATTTTGAGAGTAGAACAAATCTAAAATCCCATAATCTCAAAGCATTCACAAAGAAATCCCAATTTGTCAAATTTAGAACAATGAAAAGAAAGTAACTGTGCATACTCTAGTTGCTCTGTTGTTCTTGCTTGTTTCTCTTTGTAGAGATTTAGTCCTAGAACCCCGTATTAATCCTTCAATCCTCCATGGACAACACTTCATGTACAAACCCTTCTTCTCTTCTATGTTCAATGTTATCTTTTTGCATGCCGTAGAGAAGAAACCCCTTTTATAGCTCATGTCTTTTATTTTCCACCACTTCCTTTGATGCCTACTAATTTATCGTGAGATTCCTCATAGTCACTGAAATGTTTTTGTTGAACATAACCTCATAAAATAATTCCATACTTAAGCTGTGTGATGACATTTTTCATAACTTACGCTCAAGTCTCAATTATAATTTAATTAGGCTTTCTAGTCATTTGAATGGATTCCATTAACTTAGGTAGGGTTCCAAATGGATAATTTTTTTGTGTTAAATTAGAACATAGCCTAAGTAAAAAACGGACTTAGTCAAGTAATATCCATTTTCAACAAATATATCGTGAGCCTAAACTATATCTGACAACTACTTAGCATGGTCACGGTTGGTTCGAATCTAATAGGTTCTGCAATTGAAGAACCTAAATACTGAACCAACCCATCTGTTCTCCAACTTTGAAGAACCCAACCTAAATCACTTGAATTGGTTTGGATCAAACCCCCCCCCCCCACCCACTTTTTTTTTTTTTTTTTTTGAGCCCTCGCTCCTCCTCATTTTGTTTTTTAGACAACTATTTTTGACAATTATATTATAATGTATAGCAAAAATCTTCATTATTTTTAGTTTCTTAACTTTGCTATGAGATTTTTGCTATAATAAATTGTTCCAAATATGTTTTAACGTATAGTGCATGGTCAATATAGTTGATGATACGTCTCTTTTAGAGTTTACAAGAGTTATTTGGTAAAAATACCCACTAGAGTGAGCAATATCTCGTCTAATGAACCCAAATTACTTGTAGATTTGCGTACTTCAAGTGGTGTTATTTACATATCATAGCGCCTATAAATGTGTGGATTTGTAATGTTTTGTGATATATGAATAATTTTATTTTGTCAAGTGGTGTTATGAAGCGAAGGAGGTTGCTCAGACAATGGCAAAGCTCGCGCGACGTCATGAAAACACCAAGTATTGGGCTGTAGCTCCAATGTGTGTCCAAAGCTTGATATGATCTCTTTTGTAAGCTATAATTGAATTCGGTTATTTTGTCAAAAAAATAATTTTATTTCAAATCTTTTGTAATTATTTGGCCTCCTACCAATTAATAAAGTACTTATATAGAGATTTAGAAAAATACTGATGAGCACTAAAAAATATTATTGAACAATAAAGTTTTCTCTCTTTAGATGCCCCCCTCTCACCCGGGGCTGGGTCAGCCCTTGCTAATGACCTTGTTAGTGCTTGGGTCCAAGAGGAAAATGCATGTTCATTCATTCATTCATCTGGTTGTAAATATGTTTGCTCTCTTCTAATGCATGAACATCATGGAATAGAGTATTTGTTGGATGATGCATCATGTGGCAAGCTTGCATGGGGTTGAATTTCGCAATCTGTTATTTATTGTAGGATTTTTGTGTTTCTTTTATACTTTGAACTTTGAAGTATGATTTGATTGTTTGTCCTTATGTACCAATTATCAACTCTGTTTCTGAAAATGATTCATCTTTGATGAGGTTAATGATCGTAAAGTCTTCTCTTTTCTATTTGTTCCCCATTTGAGAAAAAAGAAGCTACCTATTTTCTTCTTTCCACTTGTCGGCTCCTCACACGTTTGTTGTTGTTCAGGCATTTAAGTTAGTTGTATGCTAATCCTGATTCAATATTATTGCAGCTTGAAAGTGCTTTAAAGGCATCTGAGGCAGCTCAAGCACTTCTTCATGATGAGCGTTCGAAATCCAGAGCATTACTTTTCAGTGATGAGGAATTTAAGTCTCTGCAAATACAGGTTTGGTTTTGGCAGTGTTTTCTTATTGTGAAACAATTGTTGTATCCCCTTCCTAGTAAGCTACTGGTGGTGTTTGATACAGCTTTTGTTTGTTGCTTTTGGTTTGCTTAAGTGGACAAGTACTTCTAAAAAGCAAAAGGCTGGTAGAGATGTTTTTGAAAATCGCGATGCTTTTGGTATTTTTTGGGTAGTTTTAGCTTGTCACATCAACCAACTGCAAACGATGCCAAAAGTTGCACAAATGGCACAAAAGCTACTTTTTTAGTGTCACGTCGGCGAGAATCACTAGCAAAGCTGTACTAAACAAGCCAATAGCAAGATGTGATGTGTGGGTTGGGAACTCAACTTCCTTCCCTCCTGATGACTTCTATGGCTTTTAAAAGTGCAGAGCTGGACCTCGCAGTAAGATGGTTCCAATGCAATAGCTCTAGTTTTGTCAGGTTGATTAGGTTTTCTTTTAAAAATAACTCTGTGCTTGGGAAGATGATCAACATACATTGTCATATGGCATAATCTTCTATATAGCTCACCAGTCTGAAGGTCTTGACACTAAAATTGTCTTACCAAATGATGCTAGCAACCTTGACTTCATTCAGTTCAAATTTTCGAAAAAAGAAAAAATCGAATTATGCTCTTTACAAAGTCTCTGGTAACCGCAAAAGGAAGCACACTCCATATCGTTTGACCTTCATAGTGAATGCCTTTCTTAGCTTCTATGAAAGCAAGTTGCGGATCTATCTGCCTACAATGGAAGGGTGGACGAAAAAGTTAGGCAGCTGACCTCGTAGGAAAAGAATGTTGTCAAATGCATTTCCAACGTCTAATGAAATTATAGTCTTAACTTGAATTTTTCCAACCTCATAGCTCATGTTTCCTCTAATCCACGTTACTAATAAGCTCAGGTTTTTCTAATGGAATTTTTTTTTTTTTTTTACCATCCTGTGGCGGGGGCATTATTGCAGGTCAGGGAAATAAACTTGCTTCGTGAAAGTAACTTGCAGCTGCGAGAGGAGAACAAACACAATTTTGAGGAGTGTCAGGTTTGTCCATAAGAAGAAGTTTCAAGGAAAAAGTAGAAAAGTCCATTATTTATTTTTGCACTTGAACATTTGTATTTCTTTGTGTGGTTAAGAACCCATATAAATGGCTGCCATCAATCACTTGCTGGGCTGACTAGACCTCATTCTTTCTTTCTGTTCCTAGAAATTGCGTGAAGTAGCTCGGAAAGTTAAGGTTGAGGCTGAGCATTTAGAGAATCTGTTGCATGAGAGTCAGATTGAAGTAGATAGTCTTCAGAAAGAAATTAATTCGCACAAGGTGGAAAAATTGAACTTGGAAAATAGGATTGTTGAGGTATTGCTTGTGTATGCATTCGTCAATAACCATATTTCATCCATTTTACTGTTTAAATTATTTTAATTTGAACTTCTCTTTCTAGTTGGTTGAAACATCCAGAAACATTGATTTGGAGGATTATAACCGACTTAAGGATACTGTTGGGCAGATGGAGGTAATCTGACTTTACATTCTTTTATTTTTATTTGACTGCATTTGTGTCAGGAGACTTCCTATTGAATTGTTGATGCATTATTTTGATCAATCATCTTTGTTCTGTGATATTGCCTGTGCTTCATTCTCTCTAATCTTTGTTGCACCGTTTGTGATTAAAAGAAGAGTTATTATATGTTGCTTAAAAGTATTTGCCTGTATATACAAGATATTGCTATTGGGCCTTCCAACCAGAGATGTTAGGGGAAAATAATTTCTCAATTAACAACTTGGAGCCTCAGTACATGTGAGGATAGACAACAAATTGAACTGAGAAACATGTGAGAAAAATAGAAGAAAAGGTGAACATTTGGATTAAAAGGTTGAAATTTTCTTACTTGGCGAAAGAATTATAATATTTTGGTTTTATAATTTCAACATCTGCTGTCCTGCTAGGTATATTAGTAGCTTTTTTATTGCTGGCTATGACTTTTTACCTCTTATGTGTCAATTTTTTTTATTGTTTCTTGAAACATGAAAAAATTGATAAAATAAAATACTCGATATTATTTGTTTATCTTGGCACCTAGATTTTCCTGACCTTCTCCTGGGATTGATGGATAGTCTGTTGCTTTTATGTTTACGTACAGTGGAAGATGCGAGTCAAGATTTCTGTCAATATGATTACAGTCTCTTCTTTCTTTTCTTAGCAAGTTGCAGTGGACCACAGAGTTTCTCTTAGACCAGGCCATGTTCCTTAGTTAATCAATGTGAATCTTTCTTATACATGGTGAAACAGGTAAAGTTGAGAGAGGCGGAAGCTGAACTGGAGGAAACTAGAAAGCTAGTGTCTGTGAAGCAGGATGCCATAGTGAATTTGGAGCACGAACTTGCAAATTGCCGTACAGAATTGGCTGAAAAAGAGAAGAGGATTAATGAAAGTGTTCAACTTGAGGTTATTTCTTTCTGAGTCTACTGATTCCGCTTCAATTTTCTGTTTTAGCTTTTTCGTGTACTTTCTTATTTACCCTTTGGTTCTACCTCTGTGGAACTCATGCAGGCAGCACTCAGATCAGATGTCGAAAGGCGGAAGAAAATCTTGAATAACACAAAGGTGTCACCCCATCCCTCCTTACTTATACGAAATAAATAAATAGGATAAATATAAAATATGTCAACCTTTTCCTGTTCCTTAGTCCTATTTTCAGTTTTCACTGTGATCAATTTTGGCAAATACGTTTTTGTTCTCCTCTTGGCTGCAGAAGCAGCTAGATGCCTTGTCAAGAGAACGGGAGGAATTGGTCAAAGAAAAAGAATTGCTTTCCAAACAGTTAGAAGAATCTAAGCAAAGTACATTTTTACGCGGCTGAGAGTTCTTAGCTTTTCTTCTTCTTTTTTCAGTTAAGATGCATTCTTTGATCTAAATATGAAATATTTCAGGCAAGAGGTCTGCAATGGAGATGGCAAATGAGAAGGCAAATGAGAAGGCAAATGAAGAAAAGGATAAGGAGAAAGACGCTAGAATTCAGGTTTCAAAAGCATACTGCAGATCTTCTTACCCTTTCTATTCAGCTTTTCTGTCATACTCATGTTTAATGGGAACTTTGCTTCAGATCCTGGAAATAACTCTGGAGAGGGAGAGGGGGAAAGAAAGGGATTATCGTGCGAGGATTGAGAAGGCTTTGGGGGATGCTGTTAAGAAAGTCAATGAGGTTACGGTTTGCTTTAAATTCATGGTGTCTGAATTATAGCATGTTTATTGGTTGTTGATAGGAAAATTTAATTCTTGCTTCGGTCCTTTATTATGGTTTGGAACTGTTTAGTGTAAAAACCGTATCTGTGCTTGGACCATTTGTTTAATGTGCATGATATAATTGATATTCATTTGCCTCCAGTGCTCAACCCTTTGAACTGACACACGTTAGGGAAGAACCGACATAACCGACATCGAGGTGTCAAACCTTCCCATCAATTATTAATCTGCTGTTGGAACATGAAAATAAGATGACCTTAATATATTGTCGCGTGCGTCAATTTCAATGATGAAGGCTTTTTGTCTTCTTAGAAATCATCATGATATTCTAGCATGGGATGGAATGGTTAGTAAATAGAAATCTTTGAAAATCCAGGGATGAAAGTACATTGATGAAAAGAGTAAGAGTGTTCATGATCCCAAATGAACATGACTTTCATATAGGTTATACCTTTTGGATGTCCTGGTTTCTTCCACCTCTTGGTGGATGTAAAAGTTGAGCTTTTGTGAAAGATCAATGTAATAACCATGGACATGGTAAGGCTCATGAATACCTACCACCACTTTCAATTGTGTAATTTCGTAATGTGTTCTCCTCAAGAAAGTGTATTGGCCTAATATGTCATTGTGATCATTCGGCGCCATTTTTTGAAGAATTGATCAATCATAACCCTCATCAAACTGTAAACTATTTGTCACTGGCTTACAGCTTTTTCAATGTATATGCGCATAAATCATGAGCTTGTCGTTTTCTGTTGAACTCTGATTACTCTCAAGTTGTTAAATAGATAAGGATTATTTTTTTAATGAATCAGATTCACAGTCATAGTACTAGTGCTCCACTTTGGCTTCTTTTTCCAAATCCCATGTGATGAGTGATGACTTGTTTTATTATGCATATTTAATGTTCTTTCCTGTCAACTTCAGACCAAAAAAATGGTGCTGGATGAACTGGAGAAGCATAAGCAATCTAGGGACAATCTCTTGGAGGTAAATACTCTTAATGCTTCATAAGGATTTACAGTTTAGAACTTTAGTCCAGGGTTTCCCCATGCTTTGTATATTTTCGTAATTTATTTCATACGAGTCCCAATGTGATTCTGAGTGCTTTTGTTTCCCTCGCTCTTATGGTAGTAATAAACTCAAAGATGATGCTTGAATACTTCTGTTTTATGTGAAGTTACTATGCATATTCCATTATTAAAATTTACATTCAAATTTCAGTAAAATCACATCTCCAACTTGTCATCACTTGTCAGTGTGCTTTTTCTGTGAAGGGAAAGATCTAAAGTTATTGTCTCTAATGATTTCTATTAGTAGATGGAAATCATGCAATGATATAGTCGTTGGATGTAGGAGTAGGGAGCTTAGCATCGGGTCAGAGTACATTTTTGTTGGATATATGATAACAGTGGGCGAAAGTTGTTAAAGAGGACTACTGATCCTCAATGTTTCATTATTATTGAATTCTTTTTATACGACTAGAAAGAAAAGGTTTATCTTCTCCAATGGCTCTTTCACTGGTGATACTGTGTGCTTGCTTGTTAATTCATTTTCTTCTTTTTTTTTATATTATGCTTCTGTAATTTAGCCTCTCTATAATAGTGTTGCAAGGCACATCCCTAGCTGAATGATGCCTGCTGAGACTTGGGATGATGGAGCCCCTAGACTTTTAGAGTCCAAACTTAAATCTTGCCTGAATGGCAACAGTTACTCTAAATTGTTGTTGAGTTGCTGGGCTTATAATGCGTGTATGGATCAAGCGTCTTGTAGCTATTGGAAATATGAAATCATTTTGCAGTCTAGCTTATCTTTGAGAGACTAATCTAGTGCTCTTGTCAGCTCTTAATGATTTTTCTTTTCAACTTGAATTTATTAAGACGTCAGCTTTCAATTGTAGCTCTATCATTAGTAGTTTCTTGTTCTGCAACTTGAGTAGAACAGTTTCTTGTGATTTGGCCATTGTGGCCTTTGTATACTTTCTTCTTTTCTTTTCCTTTTTTTTATTTGCATTTGATTCTATTTGTTAATGACTATATATCTTGCGGTTCATCAGACCTTGCAGGGTGCCGGAGCATCAGCAACTCAACTGCCATCAGAAACTGATTTGGATAATAAAACTGCAGCCTATCTGCTGGCAGTAGAAAACATAGAGACATTAAACTCGACCCGTGCTGATGGGGCTGCAACACGTGGTTCTCCAGACGCATCAACACTCATTGATACCTCCACACCTGCTCCCACTGGTTCGTTTTTTCTGCTCATTCTTCATTGTTGACATTGGGACTTTGATGATAAACTGGATAAATTTAAGTTTGATTTTTCAAATGCAGGTGCACAAGTTCCTGTAACTCAAGCTTTAACTGTCCAACCCTCGGTGGGGGCAGCAGCAAATCGAACACAAAGTAGAGTGGCAGATGAAAAACAGAAAAGACCGGGTATGCCTAGACCAAATGTTGAACGTAAAATTGGATTAAGGCTGCATCGGCCTAAACTTGGCCTGCCTGAAAAGCCTTCTGGTGATACTGAGATGTCAGAGGCTGATACATCTCTAGGGGCAGGTGCTGAGGTGAAGCGTGAAACGGTAAATGAGGCAGAAGCTCAGGCTGAACCGCAGCCTACCCAAACTGCTGCACGTAAAAGAGTTGCTGTACAGTCAAGTGCTGAATTGCATGATGAATCACACTCTCAGTTGGATGCTACTCCAAATGTTGCTGCTCCTCTGACCAAGAAGTCAAGGGGCTCAGATTCTCCCCAAAAGGATGTTGAGGTTCAACCTGTTGTTCCGGTAGAATCTCTGGAAGTTCGAACTCCCTTGGATGAGACCCTGGAAGCTGGTGGTGATGTTTCTCCCGCTGTTGCGAATGCAGAGATTGGTGGAGCGAAGGACTTGGATATTTTTTGTGATCCTGTAGACTTTTTTAAGGCCTCCCCGTTTGAGGGACTGAGCCAAAGTGAATCCCAAAGCGACTTTAGTGTCCTTATCTCAGAATCATTGGAGAAATCTAGAGATGGGGAGGACTTATTGGATGAAGGATTAAACAATGAGGAAGGGCAAGATGCCCAGCAGCTCATATCAGAGATTGAAAACGAGAGGGAAGAAGGAGAACTACTGCCAGAAATGACAGAACTACCAGAAGCTAGTGACGTATCCCCTGGGACTGCCAGCCCAGAACTAGAAGTTCCGTCGGAGCTTGTGCCAGCTTCCGATGCTCTACCCTCTGGCTTTGGGGAGGAAACCACGGATGCTAATGCAGGTGAAGCAATGCTGACTGTAACCCCGGACACTGTACTGGATGAGAAGAATGATGCGGGAGAAGTGGCTGAAGATATTGCTGAAGAAGATAAGTCGGCCATTAGCTATGACCAGGTAACCACGGAGTCAATGCAAAGCCCTCAAGCCTCTTTTGGGGCTGGCGGAAGTTCGCCCAAGGATACTGTGGACTCCAATGTTTCAAAAGTAGGTAATGTCGTCGCTCCTCCTGGGACAGATGATGCTAAGGAAGGGTCGTCAGCTGAGGGGAGTAGAATTATATCCTTGTCCGAGAGAGCGAAAGTGGGGGCAGCGCAACGACAGAGAGGGCAAATCTCGGAACCTCCACCTCCCAGTAGACCACGTGGCAGACTAGCAAGCACCGCCGGTGTCAGAGTAATTCAAACTTCTTCTAATCTTATCATGATGTGTTTTGATGATTGATTTCTTAATCTTCCGTTTCTGTGAAATGGTTAGTCACTTGTGTTATTGTTGACATTTTCAGAAAGACGGAATTCGTACTGTTCGAGGCCGAGGGATAAGAGGGGGGCGAGGACGTGGATTCGATGATAAGGGGAAAAGTTAAAGAGTGTTGATTTGATGTGAATGTTTTCAGGCGCTTGGATTAAAGTTTGTAGGACGTGAATCTATGAAAAGTTATTCCTATATCAATTTTGTGATTGTTCTATACGGTGGAGGTTGAAAAAGCTTGCTTAGCGCAGGAATTGTAACTCTATTTGACGGTATTGTTAAAATATGATCTAGAGCAAAAATGTTGGTGAGAGGGTTGATCTATGGGCAGGAGCAGTTTGCCTTGAAGCGAAGGCAAGTCTTCAAAGTTCGGCCTGTCACTTTTCATTTCTATATATATTTCAAAATTCTCTGTTACTTTATTGTGGAGGAGCCCACTTAAAAATGTTTTTTAGAGGCCTGTTTAAAATGTTTTGAGATAGCCCATGAATGTGGAGGTTTTTTGGGTTACGTAAGATTTGTAGGTATTTGCCATCTTAATCATCATATATGATATATTGGTTGCAAGAATGTTAAGGGTAGATAATTCATACATTTTTTTGTCAAAAAAGAAAAGGAAGAGCTTGACCAAGTTTTGTTTCTTTAACAACAGTTGCTTGTAACTTTCATACAAGTGACATGCGGTGGTAATGTGAAGGAAAGCCAGCTCCTAGTGGATTCATCTTTGAATGCAATGGATGTGTTGCCAAAGCAAAGTGTCATGTCCTTTCGGTGAATGTATTTTCCGCAAAGTGACGTTTTCCCTTCCAAATGGAAAGTGCCCTCTTTTGCACGAAAACGTCATTCCCTCCAAATCAATATTTAGCACTCTATAATGGACCTAACATACATAATAAGCTCATGAAACCAGTTAGCAACACAGGCTTAAAAAATCAAGTGACGTACGGTAGCTACCCATGTAGTGAAGTCTCAGTCATAAGTCATAATTCCAGAAGGGCGGAACCACATTCTTTTCAAAGCACACAAGCGTCCTCTCCCGTCCACGTGTTCTCCTTTTGCTTTTCTTCGCTCTGTATGCGTTGGAATCACAACATGCATTCCATTTCCCCACCCCTTCCTCATCTCATCAATCACACCATCTTAAAACTTTCTAAACAAACAAACAAACAAACAAACACGCCTCTCTCTCTGTCGAGCAAGATTGGGATAGAGAGAGAGAGAGAGAGAGAAAGAGAGGGAGAAAATGGTGAAGGAGATGAAAGAGAGAAAGATGTTTGTTGGAGTAGTGTGGAACTGCGCAGCTGAGCTTAAGCTATTCTTAACAGCACTCCTCTTCCTCTGCACTCTAGCCACCATTCTCCAGTTCCTCCCATCTCGTCTCTCCCTCTTCCCTTCCGACCTCCGACTCTGCCTCTCCACCCTCTCCTCTTCACCACCGCCACCGCCACCACCACCGCCGCCGCCCCACCAATTAGACCAGATCCTCCAAGGAGGCGCCGTCGTCAAACGCGCCTTCAACCCATTCGGCTCCGCCGCCTACGCTTTCATCCAGATGGGCGCCTACAGGGGAGGCCTCAACACCTTCGCAGTCATCGGCCTAGCTTCAAAGCCCCTTCACGTCTATGCCAAACCCACTTACCAGTGTGAATGGGTATCATCTACTGCTGATGCTGCTAATCAATCTTCTACCAAATCCGCTGTAATTGCCCAACAAATCCTCCCCGATTGGGGCTACGGCAGAGTCTACACTGTCGTCGTTCTCAACTGCACTTTCTCCGACCCAGTTGGAGTTGGTACTGTTGATGGATCTGGTTCTGGTGGGAAGCTCATTCTGAGGGCCTTCTCTAATGGGGGTGGAGATCGGGACTTGAACTCCACAGTTGAGATGGAAGCGTTGAGGGAAGAGAAGGGGAGTGTCAATGCTTCAATCTACACCACCTCTCCTCCTAAATACGACTATCTCTACTGCGGGTCTTCTCTGTATGGGAACTTGAGTCCTCAGAGAGTGAGAGAGTGGATTGCCTACCATGCCAAGTTGTTCGGTGAAAGATCACATTTTGTGATTCACGACGCAGGGGGTGTTCATGAGGGTGTGTTGGAGGTGCTGAAGCCGTGGATGGAGAGAGGATATGTGACGTTGCAGGATGTTAGAGAGCAAGAGCGGTTTGATGGGTACTACCACAATCAGTTTCTTGTGGTGAATGATTGTCTGCATAGGTACAGGTTCATGGCCAAGTGGATGTTTTTCTTTGATGTTGATGAGTTCATCTATGTTCCTCCAAAGAGTACTATCAAGTCTGTTCTGGATAGCCTTTCGGACTACACACAGTTCACAATTGAGCAGATGCCCATGTCCAATAGGCTATGTCTTACTGCCGATGCTGGAAAGACTTACAGGTGATTAATTACTACTAATTAGTATCTTTTTAATTAATTATTACCTATTTGGTTTAATCTTAGATATTAACAAGAACATCAATGTTTGAATTCAACGTCGAATTGGGCATTTTTAGCTGATTTTAGTTGAAATTAGCTTAGGTTGAAAAGTAAGTAGTAGGGGATTTTTTTGAGTGAGTCAAAGTTGGGGATTAATTGAAAGATGGGGATGGGTGTGTTCATTCATCGATCATCCAAGGATAGTCTCTCACGTACTATTAGTAGTGGATGTTTTTCTTTGGGCATATGTATTAAACTACGTACTAATATGAGAGTTGTACATGGAGACATAGTAATCGTTGGACGGCAAATAGACCAACTTGCTTGAGTAAAAATATTCGATGAGTCCAACATGTGAAACTATCAGTGAATTGGCCGAACCGCTACATGCCAATCAACTTGTTAATCTATGTTCAAATTAATACACCAACTTGTGATATATATATATATATTTAATTGTTGATTGAATAGAGAGGGTGGTTGCAGGAAATGGGGGATGGAGAAGCTAGTGTACAGGGACGTGAAGAGAGGAATAAGAAGAGATAGGAAGTACGCAGTGCAACCGCGGAATGTGATAGCAACAGGGGTTCACATGTCACAGAATGTTGTGGGGAAGACGACGCACAAGGTGGAGGGTCGGATCAAGTACTTTCACTACCACGGCACGGTGGCGGATAGGAGAGAGCCGTGTAGGCAGCTGGTTAACGCAACGGAGGTGAACTTCCAGGACACACCTTACGTGCTGGACACCACCTTGCGAGATGCCGCACCTTCCATCAAGAGATTCGAGTTCAAAACCATTGGCACCGTCTTGCAACGGACCCCTCAATAATTGATTTTACACACACATAGTTTTGGAGAGATGGCAATTTTTTTTTTCTTTTGTTCCTAATGATGTATAGGTGGGAATAGAAACATTTGTTAATTTCTTCATTATCTGATTTTTGGTTACTTTTCATTAATGTTTGTTTTGTTTTATTTATATATATATTAAGAAGAGACCAAGTTGTCTATTTTTTTTTTTTCATTGCACTCGATTTTGATGTTGTTTTATGTAACACGAGTAATAATTATTGAAGGGGAATCAATGAGATGGTAGAAAGAAAAGGAAGAGGTGTGGAGGGGTCATGAAAGCGGAATTAGTGCATGAATGATCGTTATGCTTTATTAATTATAAATTCAATAAATCTATATATGTTGATGATTATGATGTTACGTATCATGATCACGTTTGATTAATATCATTGAATTGTTGTGTTTGGTGTGTAGGGAAAGGGACATGAAATTAACAAGTCCATTTTCATTAACTCACTGCACTGGGAGTGGTAGTCTTAGATTATACTAAGTAAGCAGTATTAAACGGGGCTCTTTGATGACACGGCGGGGGGGGGGGGGGCCCGCCCAATGCAGACACAGCCATGGAAAGCCCATCAATAGCTCGTGAAGATCATCATCTGTGCATGTAGTGTTGGTTGGACATGAATCATGATGGGCCCACAATCAGACCACGTTAGGTTAGGTGCACCGCGCTGCGACTGCGACCCAGACCCAGACCCACCATCTATATATGACTCTACTACAAAGTTCCACGAATTGGAACCACCGTTGCGGTCGTCACGTGGATGCACGTGACCACTCCGCCATACCTCAATCTCAATCTCCTCTTTTATTTCATCGAAAATATTTGAATGACAATAATAATGTCATATCATAAGACACATTAACTTTTAAGAGTTTTCTATGCGAGCTAAACTAGCATGTTATACATTAAGATCTATATACATTTACCTCTCGAGGTCATATAAATAATTGTTGTGAGTCAATAAGTCTTGGTGTGACATCTGCTATCATTTGTAGCTTTTCTTTTCTTTTTTTTGTTGTGGTGTATATGATAAAATTAGGGGAAATAGAAGTTCCTAAGGTAAACCACTTTAGGTATCTAGGATCAATCATACAAAATGATGGTAACATTGAGAATGATGTCACACATAGAATTCAAGTTTGGATGGAAGAAATGGCGAGTGCAACGAGGGGTGATTTGTGATCGAAATGTTCCTACTAAGTTAAAAGGAAAATTTTATAGGACCGCAATTAGGCCAAATGATGCTCTACGGAAGTGAATGTTGGGCGGTAAAGCAACAACAATTACATAAAATGAACGTAGCAGAAATGAGGATGCTTAGGTGGATGTGTGGTAAAACTCGTAAAGATAGAATAAGAAATATAGAAATTCAAAAACAAGTAGGAGTAGCACCAATCGATACAAAGATTAGGGAAGGGCGGTTGCGGTGGTTTGGTCACCTGCAAAGACGACCTACAAATGCCCCAACTAGAAAACTTGACTCAATAGAAACTGTAGAAATTCGACGAGGTAGGGGCAGACCAAAGTTAACATGGGATGCATTAATTAGGAGGGATTTGAATGGTTTGGAAAGCTCACCATCATTGCACTTTAATCGAAGACAACGAAAAAGTTTGATCCATGTAGCAAGACCAATTAATTTGGATTTGGACTCGCTATGTTGTTGTTGTTGTTGTTGTTGTTGTGGTGTATATGATAGAATAATATTTCTTTTGTTTGCTTGTTTTTTTCTTTGTCGGCCTGCCAGCTCCTCCATAATTGAACGATAAATCAATGAGAGCGCGTTGGCATTTTTTGATTCATAGTTAACGTGCCCAAATTATGTGCAGTGCTACTAGCTACTGCTGCACACAGCTGGGGTCCATTAATTCACGTCTCCAAACAGTATAGATTGTGTAGTTCTACAGTCTGTCACTTTAGAAAAATAATTAAAACTGCAAATTTAGACATTGTGTGTTTATGTGTTTGTAATTGTGTGTTCATGTGTTTTGTATAACCTTTTTTTTTTTTTTTTGATGAAATGGAGGAGATTCTCTTTTATTAGTTTTGTATAAGCTTATTATATATAGTTGGTTGAATGGGAGATTACATTGTTTCTAGCTAGGGTAATTGATTTTAAGGAAGATAAACATATTCAAATTGAAGGAAAATCACATAATATATAAAGAAGATTCCTAGAACCAAAAAAAAAAAAAAAAAAAAAAAATGGACGAAGTGATGAGTACACGCTGAGAGTGCACATCATCAATATTAATTCATCATGGCATGTCACACTTCCTGACTGTTAATTACCTTGTTTTCTATTAGCTAGTCTTTGTAAGTGTGATTTAATAAAGAAGTACTTAAGTGGTTATCTCTCCTCAAATAGTATCGAGGTCTTTTAGAGTAAAATCTCACACCTGCGACTCAAAGGTGGTTAAGTTGGGGATAATATCGGTACTAGTGAGATCTACGAACCCGCGGATAAAGGCGCGGGTGGGCCCAACAAGTGGTATCAGAGCCGATGGTTCGGCTGGGACAAGGCATATGTATGTTGGTAGTCGCAGGTTCCTCGAGCCATCTCCCCTCGAGATGGGCGATGATAGATTATATCTAATAGTGAGATCCACTGACCCGCGGATAAAGGCGCGGGTGGGTCCAACAGTAAGTTATTAATTAATCAAATATAGTTCAAACATTTCCAATTGAGCATCTTATCTTCCACATGCTTTTCTTCAAACACTCTTTTAATTTCATTTGTGCAATGCATGCCAATTAATGATGAAGCCGTTTCGTTAGACTTGTCGATGTCGGTGTATTGAAAATTAGTTAAATGGCCGGGGTAGTAGTTGTCAACAACTAAATCTGTTTATTTTCTGCTGTATAAGTAGGCCTAATAAAATAAGAGCGCCGCTAAGGGCACCCCACCATTTAATGAAGGCACCCAAAGTTTTTGTAAAAATTTCAGCAAAAGTGGAAAAGACCATTTTGCCCTTGTATATATATTGATTCAAACCCCACAAATCATTTTGACAAAGAAAAAAAGGCACCCCACCACAAGGTTGAACCACAAAGCCACATTGCATTTGGCGAGCGTTGATCGATTCTTGCGGATTGACATCATCCGACAGCGAGGTAACAATGTTTGACAACCATATTCGTGTTTTTTAGAACTGTTTAGTTGTGTATAACTGTGAAAATGATGATTTGTTTGTCACCGTAGGGTTTGGTAATTTCTTCAAATCCGAACTTGTTTCCACTATATAATGGAGGATTGTACTGGTTCGGTGCAAGAGGAGGTCGTACTTGAGGTAATTTTGCAAATTTATTGTGTTTTTTTGCGGTTATCCGAAGTTTCTGTCTGGGTGCGCGATTGTATCGGCCTCGCAGGACCGAGATGTATGGTGATGTCTCGGTCATAGATGACCGATAGGTTTACGTAGGTCACGGAACGGTGAAATCGAGAGTATTCAGTAACTCTCGGTCGTTCGTGAGCGAGACTTTGAAGAAAGTTGCGGACCTGTACTACCGAGAACCTGTTTTTTGGGATGTTTTTGTGATTGTCTTTGTACATTTCGGTTGATTATAATGTTACATTGTTTGTATTGCAGTGTAATGCTTAGGTTTGTACCCTATTTCCGACTACACGACACGTTTACACCTTGTGGGACATTCCCAACTAGAGAAGCGGCGCTTCATGGGTTCAAATGATAGGTCGTGAGAACATGTTTGTGCTAGCGACAAAGCACTCGACGCCGGGGCATTTAGCGCGGGGAAGGGTGAAACTTGCATGTGAGAGGTCGGGGACTTATAGGGGAATGTCACAAAGAGTTGGGAAGGGTAAAGCGGCAAAAATTGCTTCGAAACCAAGAAATGAAGAAGAAGAAGAGAAAACGGCGAGGACTCAAACTGGTACCAATAAATGTGGATGCCCTTTCCTTATCAACGTAAAGGAAAATGCTGACTCGTTGTGGTATATCATCAAGTTATATGTGGGAGGCACGATCACGATCCCGCAAAAAACTTGGACGGCCATTCATTTGCGGGAGATTGATAAGGGGGAGCAGGAAGTTGTAGTGCAAATGACAAAGGGGAATGTGAAGCCAAGAGACATCCTAAATACGTTGAAGCAAAGAGACGTTAGAAACGTATCGACAATGAGGACTATATATAATGCAAGACAAAAATTCCGAAATGAAGATGCGGGTGGGAGGACTCAAATGCAACAACTGTTGCACATATTGGAGAAGAATAAGTGGTTGTCATGGCATAGGAAGCATCCCGTTACGAATGTTGTCACTGAGTTATTTTGGTCACATCCCGACTCAATAAAGTTGGTAAGGTGTTTCCCATCGGTTATTTTGATGGATTGCACGTACAAGACAAATAGGTATCGAATGCATTTGTTAGAGATTGTTGGCATCACATCTACGCACTTGACGTTCTCTGTTGGGTTCGCATTCTTATCATCAGAGAGTCATGGGCATTATGTTTGGGCACTTGAGAACTTGAGATCCATATTGGATGGGTGGCCTAAGCCTGACGTGTTCGTTACCGATAGGGACTTAGCCCTTATTAGTGCCGTAGAAGAAGTTTTTCCGGCCTCGTCTCACCTCCTTTGCTCTTTGGCACATCAACAAAGTAGTATTGGCCAAGACTAAGAAGATGTTTGGGGAGAACGATGGTTTTGCGCGTTTTATGGATAGGTGGACGAGCGTGATGTATGCCAACTCGGAGGCCTTATTCGAAGTTAGGGTGAATGACATGCGTTGTGAGTTTGGGAATGTAAAGGGTCTTACGGAGTACTTGGACAACACATGGTTAAAGAACTACAAGGACAAATTTGTCTCTCGCTTGGACAAATAGAATTATGCACTTTGGGGAAACGACAACGCAGAGGGTGGAGTCTGCGCATTCTATTCTGAAGCTACACCTTGGAAATAGTCAGGCCAATTTTGAGACTCTGTGGAATGTGGTTGATGGCCTCCTTAGAATCCAACACAATAATATCAAGGCATCGTTTGAGCTAAGTTTGAATGTCGTCCAACACGAGTACATTGATGAGTTGTATCGACGATTGCGTGGTTATGTCTCTCAACGGGCGCTTAGGCTAATTAGATATGAATTGACACGTGGAGAGGATGTTGGTCACGACTCCACTCGTTGTGGTTGCGAGATACGCACCAAACATGGCCTTCCTTGTGCATATGAGCTAAACCATCATATATTTGCTTGGGTCGCCCATCCTCTCGAGGACATCCATGTTTACTGGCGAAAGTTGAGTATGATACCTGAGAATCCGGTGGATCCGGCTGGGTACAACGTGCACGATGAGATTCAACGGGTGTTGGAAAAGTTTCATGCTTGCACTGATGAGGACGATCGACTTAGGATTATTCAAGAAATTCGGGGAGATTAGTCGACCTTCGTCTACACCGGTGTTGTGCCGCCGGCAAAAATTAAGACAAAAGGGAGGACACCGGGTCTTCGAAGAGAAAACACGATGGTGACGATTCTTCTACGAGACGGTTGCCGAGCGAATTTTAGTACGTGCTATCGACTCAGGAGGCCTCCAGTTCTAGGAAGAAGAAAAGTAAAGTTGTTCCTAAAATGCGTCGTGCCAGTCGACGCGCCCAAAGTGCAACTAACATGGCTTATGGTCATTGCGTACAACCGGATCCGTTGCCACATGTTGAGGGCATCATCGATGTGCTTGCCGATGGAAATTGTGGATATAGGTGTGTTGCGTCTGAGCTTGGACTTGCCGATGTAGACGGGTGGAGGATTGTCCGTAGAATGATGTATGATGAGATTATCGGGCATGAAAACCTTTGGCGGGAATTGCTAGGCTCGAGTTACGAGAGTGTCAAGATTGCGGTGCATTGCCGAGAGAATCAAGTTGGTGCATCTTTCCAAGAATGGTTGACACTTCCAGACATGGGACTGTTGGTAGCCACTGCATTCAATGTGGTTCTCGTCAACCTCTCGCATGGGAGTGCCTCCACATTTCTACCTCTACGTAGTGCTCCACCATCCAACGCGCACAACAGATTTGTCATTGCCATGATAAATGACAGGAATATACATTGGCTTAGGGTAAGTGATACGAATTTTGTTGAATTGTTTTTTTGTTTCCCGACAATATGATCATGTTATACTTGTTCACTTTGACAGGTGATGTTGAGCATGAATGCACCATTGACATCCTTATACCCTTCGTGGGACCGGTATGTTGAGGATAGTGCGAAAGGTTGGCGTGATAGATTCGTCTTTCGAGACTTCGCGCCCATTGCAACTCTACTTGATGCCACCATTTCCGTTGTAGATTTGGGTACACCGTAGTGTTAAAACTGGTACCTTTAAATGGACGGTTGGTTGTACATTTACTAATTTTGAAAGTTAGCTGTCAAGTTGTATGGATATAGAATGAGTGAATTTATCCTACCTTTCCGGTATTGTTGTACAGTTTGATTATTGGAAATTGGAAAGTTAGTTGTCTTGTTAAATGGAAATTGTTGATGGAACAGACGTTTCGGCCCTGGTGACCGAGACTTACGGTAATGTGTCGGCCATACACCACCGATAATTAACGGCAAGTCTCCGTTGCGCAATACCGAAATTGCCTCTTATCGTCGACCTATGCGCGACATTACTAATGGCTTATCGGCCATGAGTAACCGACACATTTCAAATTACTGGCAACAGGTACATTCACGGCCGGTCAATACCGTGCATCATGCATTTGTCTCGGTTGTTCAGTACCGAAAATTGCACATTAGTTTCGGCCCTGCTTTACCGAGAAACCCTCATAAGCAGAAAAAACTAGGATCCAAGAACAAATTACAACCAAAATAAAACAATAGGCAATGTAACATTATAAACTGTCATAAAAATGTAGTCAACAGGCAACAGGTAGTCATCAAACATTTAAAATTGTCATACAAATGTCTAGTCCATACGCACCATATAATCGCAACCGAACAAGTACTCATAAAACATTACAAACTCTCATAAAAACTCATTTAATCATAAAACTCAAAGAATGTCATACAAATGTCTATCCCTCCATTCTCAGCCGGTCATTGCTTGGGTTTTTTCATATTATTCCTTCGATACTCCTTCCCATGCATTCTCTTCGGATGGCGAGCATCGGCCGTCGCGGTCTGAGCTGTGGGCCGGTGTGGAGGGTGTGGAAGTGCTACCATGGTGGGACTGCCTCGGGCCTGATTCGGTAGGGCCGGATGTTGCGGTTGTGCCGGTGGCGGTCGCCGGAGTCGTACTCGTGGGGGTGGGACTTATACTCCTCCCCGAAAGAAAGTTGACGATGTCACTCAGAATGGTCCTCGCCGACTCAATCGTACACACCTCCGGCGGGAGGTCCATCCATCGCAACGCCGCGTCCAACGCTCGCCTATTACGCTCGATGAAAAATTCGGTTATCTTGTCAATGTAAAACATATCGGAATTAATAATAAATGCATAACACATATAACTATTCCAATACCTCAAGTAGCTCGTTGTCTGCGATGGTTGTGGCGACCATTTCAAGGTCCTCAAAGCTCGGATTCGTGATAACGAGATGAGACACTTTGACGAACCAAGGCAGGTAGTCTAGTGTAGCCAAAAACTCAAATACTGCCTTCTCGCCCCGAACTTCAGGAGCCAACACATGGTTCCTCCATCGCTCACAATTGTTTTGTTCGAACCCATACTTGACGGAGTACTTGGTCGCAAATGGGCCTCTGTGTGCTTCCAATGGACGGTACGGAGGATCTTGTATAGATTGCACATGGCCAAACTGTCTCAGAATCCTCTCCGGGTGGTAGGGCTCCACCACATCCATGTACTTGATCTTCCCACTGTAAAAGGCCATCGCTTGCACAACGCCATTTTCCCTCAAATTCACATATGGGTACCAAGTGACCTAGTAAAAATGCAACAACCATTGTTAGCAAAAAAAATAACCAAGAAAAATCAATCATCAGAGGATATGGATAACCATCTCACCTCACTTGGTCGCAACCTTTCCAAGGTTCTCCTAATGGCCCCTAACTTGTCAACATTCGCAACCGTCTCGTGCTTTTGAATCCATCTGGAGACACGAGGGTGCACGTAGTCCATGTACTTCGCATTGGGCGTGGCCAGACCAAGTTTGAAATGGTCGTACACCCATCCCTGCAAATACATACAATGTTAGTTAGTCCACAATTGCAAGTTGGCCTAATTGAAATACAAAATGAAAATTAAGTCTATTTCACTAAAATACCTCAAGCAATGTGAGGTAGCCAAAGAATCCGACACACTTGCGCCTCGTGGCGGACCCCAAGTGTCGATACAAGTAGCAACGCAGCCGCACCCCATGCGTAGTTTCCTACGTCGTCCAAGTCCTCAAGAAGCTTCAGCAGCGCGATCGACACCCGAGACCCACTTTTATCGGCAAAAAAAGTGCAGGGACAACAAGTACAAGCAGTACGCTCGGGCGGTGCATTCCACAGAGGATAATTTCGGGTCTCGAACCGGCTTTGGGGCACCATCGACTCTTCAACCAATGTTTGCGCACTTTGTGAGCCCCTTTGCGATATTCACCTCCTCCTCGGCCTCCTCGAAGCTAACCCCAAGTAGGTTCGAGACCATCTGATAGCGTCCGAGCGAGATTCCTCCGTGTACCTCGCAAATTTCTCCACTTCAACAACTTTGCCCGTCACAGGGATCTTCGGAGGAAGGCGACATCCTCTAATGAGATAGACATTTCACCAAAAGGTAGGTGAAATGTGTTCGTCTCCGCCCATCACCGCTCCACAAATGCGAGATAACCTCCTTGTTGGCCTTGCGGTATGAGCGATCTATCGCGTATTCAACCCGAACCCCGAATAATCCTCAAGTCCCGTCGTGTCCGGGTGGCACGATCAGTAAATCCCATTCCGCTATTTGAGCTCCGTGATTGATACACTTAAGAACGGACCGCTCCCCGCAAATGTAAAAACATATCGTCATTATGTGAAGACCATGAGTGTTAAGTTAATCGGTTCAATGAATTTGAAATTACCTCATTGCTCCAAATCTTCAAAGCCACATGATCCTTGAAGCTCTTCAACAACGCCCGTCTATAGACTACCGGGGAATGGAGCACGCGCTTCAACGGCACTTCGCTCTCCTTCATCATGGCCACTCCACCACTATCGCTCCCGCCCACATTACGATCTGTTTCTATCGTGTTCCCCGCCTCTCGAAGAGTCACCGCTACTAGACTCGATGCATGCCCCTCTCCTCTTCACCTCCGCAACAACAAGATCCTCGGGTCGCCCGCATCGAGGGTCGAACCCTCATCGTGCAAATGTAACCTTCCACGAGTGTCATCTACATTCGTCTTGCCCTTAACATCCTCATTCTCCTTCTCTTTCTCTTTCCTAGGTGACGATGTCGTCTGGGGTCTCCGGCCACCTCGCCCCCAGGTTAGGCCTCGGGACCTCGGCTCCAACCTCCTCCCTAGTCACCGTAGCTTCGAACGAGCCATACCCGAATAAATTACAACATATAAGCGCATGGAACAGATCCCAAAATAAATTTACAAAAAAAATTTGTTCAAATTCATCCATTTCGATGTCTCGGTCAAGCGGTTTGTTTGAAACAACACATATTTTCTGGTCACCCATGACCGACAAATCCTCCAATATATCGACAAGTGTACAACCGAGTCTAATGAAACGGTCTCGGTTGTACACCACCGAGATGTGTTGACCATTTCAATTCGCCTTGCTCTCGCCAATCACGCCCGAGCCTACTCTAACACTCTCGCCATGATACAACCTGTAGAGTATGACCAAATTCTCGGTTGTACACCACCGCCGCCACATTACCTATCGCTAATTGTAGCTCTCGTCATGTCTCGCCGAGATACCTAGAGTACTCTCGCCTTGCGTAACCGAGACGCTGTGAGCTTTTTCGGCCTTTGTGGCCGAGACTTCGACTTCCCCACATTGTAGCTTCTATATCGGCCAAGCATGGCCGAGATAGTTAGCACATTCTCTGGCCTGTGTGGCCGAGAACAGCGAATTCCCAATTTTTAAACTATTTAACAAACCACCACTGTAAATCACAACTACTTTACCAAATGTAACTTAATTACACTAAAAACGTACCTTCAAACGACCGATTTCGCGCAAAAATAATGTGTGTTCGACGATGTTCAACCGAACCCTAACTTGGAGACGAAATCGGCTCACCCCACGACCCTACGAATCGTAAAAAATCCGTAAAACGAAGGAGAAACACAAGGCGAGACACGGAGACACGATTTCGAGATCCCTCTCACCGGTCTGGTTCACACAAAACGGGTTCTTGGAGTCCAAAGCGGTGAAGATGGTGTTGGGGGTGGTGGGGTGCTCGGGGGTTTGCACGAGAGTGGTGGGGTGCAGATGGATTTCCACGAGGGGTAATTTAGGTATTTCGGGTCTAATTTTTGGGTGCCCTAGGTAAATCGATTTGTGCCCACATTAACTGTGTGCCTTCATTAAATGGTGGGGTGCCCTTAGCGACCCTCTAAAATAAGTATGAGAAGAATATTGTTGGATTATACCATATACTGATCAAGCTATTATATGGGGACCCGGACTCCACATAATAGGTTGGTTATGTAGTAGGTGTATGATGAAATGCAATGGATATATGAACTGGTGAGTGGTGATTCTAATTAATCAACTCCATAAACAAATATCAGTGGTTTGGTATTGATTCTAATATAGTAGTGCTAGAATTTAGTTGATGACCATTTGTTTATTTGTTTATCCATTCCCTTTTGTCATTGATCCACAAAACATGGTTCTGATTCGTGCAGTTCCAAAGGTAATAGGACATCATCTTATGTATATATATAGGACGCCGTGCGCTCCTGCTACCATATTAATTGAACAGACAGTTAATTAGTGCTGATTAATCATGTTATCAATTTTAATTGATGTCCAAACTAAGCTTAAAATTGGCCCTTTCCTACAGTAGTAACCTTCAATTAATTGATGCAAGCACTTGTCAATGTTATCATGATACAAATGCACCACACTAACTTCCACCAAGTAATGTTTAGCAATACATCAGAAGTACAATTATAGCATGGACAGGGAACGAGGTTCAAACCAATTCAAGACCACATCGTTGCCGAAGCCATAAGAACGATGCATTTAGGTCATGTTGGAGCCTTTTCGGACTTCTCGCTTGTTGTCTTCTTTATACAGATGGATCTATAATATTTTCGATATGAATTAAGGCACTGGTATTAACAGTATATTAGTGTCTTCTGTAAACAATACAGACAGACTTGGATACAGTCAAGCATCTGGTACATTCAAGTTTCTGTTCTGAAGAGCTCTGGAAGGTGAGCATTGGTTAGCTTGGTTCTATTGCTGATCTGCCGTTGCTTCTTCTTGGGCTTGGTCTTTGGAGTAATGCCGTGCACCTGCGCCATCGCTCTTCTCTTGGCGGTATTGGTTGCGGGTTTCATCCCATTCTTCTGCAGGTCCTTCTCAATGTCGAGCATATCACGTGGAAGCTCAATTCCCCGAAACAGTTGCTTTAAGTCATCGTCCACTTTGATCACAGATCTTGGGTCATTTGGGTACACAATGTCCTCTTGTGAGTCGAAATTTGAAAGCAACCAGACATCACCAGCAGCCTTCAGGGCCTGCGAAATTCAATCACATTAGGAATCAATGAGAGAAAACCTCAGTTCCTCCAAACAAATATATGGGGCAACCAAGAGTTCAAGACTGCTTCCTCGCCCTCAAATAAAACCAAGCGAAAAAATAAAATAAAATAAAAAATATATATACATATAACATAAATTAGTGTAATGATGGATTTAAAACATTTGGAAAGCACACCATTAATTGCACTAAATCAGGCTCAATGGAAGAGTTTGATCCATGTAGCCGACATCGACTAATTTTTTTTTGGTTTGTAACCCCAACTAATTTGGGATTTGGGATTGAGGTTGTCGTTTGTAAATTAGTGTAATGATAAAACTCTACTCATTTTGTTGGGTCAACTGCCCAACAGTCCAATACTGAAGCATTTCTAACCAAGGAATGAAAATTCGATAAAATTAGCCGAAGTTTAGGCGAAGTTTATCGAAGTTGAAGGGATCGAAACGAAGTTCACGGGTACTTTAAAAATTACAAAACTTCTCCGAAGTTTATGTTCAAAATCGACAACATTGATATAAATTGATATGAATTGCTAAAAACAATGAGAAATTGCAAACATTCTGTAAAAAAAAAAATCAAATAAGTGTGTAGGAGACGAAAGGGTTGAGGGTTGTAATTGATGGTGGCATTTAGGGGTTATTGAGAATTTGAGAGTGGCTCACTTTTATACACACATCTCTACACCAATCATGTGATCCCTTGACTTTGCATTAGGATTCAATGTATGCATCCAGATTCACTTTTGCACACACATCTCTACTACGCTTTCTAGTTTTTTCAATCGATGCATAATGTCAAAAAGTGGATATTTTCTTTTGCTTTAAATATTGACCCATATAAAAAAAAACATGTTTCATAATTTTAATTTTACTTATGAGAATGTGCAATTAATGAATGGTTAGAGAATCAAATTAAGTGTAATTATTATCACTAAAAAGTGATCTAACATACACAGTATGCATGATGAGTGCCAATAAAATTGACTTGGAACCATTAAATTGTAAGTTTTTTAGGTACAAATGCATAATTGTGCTTGTTTTGACATCCCATAAAATGATTTTTAGTTCATTGACCATTTAATAAAAATTTCTTAAACTTCTCTAAGTTAGCGAATTTTTAGCAAAATTCTCCACGCCGAATTAAACTTCTCCGAATTAATTCCGATTATCAAGAGGGCGAATTATGAGGCGAAATCAAAGTTTCAATCCTTGTTTCTAACCAGCATTTATTGGTGTTCTTGGTTAGAAATAGCATCAACATAAAGTTAGAAACTTGCAAACGAATCATTCAACCTACCATTTATGATCCAAAACTGGCAATCACTCAATACTTGGAATCATTTAACTCAGCTTTTCACTGAACATGGACTGCCAGTTTGACACTCTCCAAACTCAGCATGAGCACCAAGTAATTATATCCACCAAGGCACCAATATAAGAAAATTTGATGTGGTATATCTCATCTACCAAGTCCAATGCATTTCCTCAGCACTAGCTTCTTCTTACTAGGGGAACCATCTATTAATGAACTAAGCAGTAAAATGCAAGTTAAAACACATACCTGCAAGTCCTCCAAAACGGTTGGATACGCATCCTTCAAATCAATCACTTGAATACCCTCAGGAAATTTCCGTATCAAAACAAGCAGTTCGCTCTTGTCTTTCAAATCATGCTTGGACTGTAATAAAACCAAAACATACACCAATATTACAACATGGTCAAAGAAAACTAAGGTTGACCATTACCAATAGAAGCCAACATCGGTTTTGTATCTTAACTTCAGAAACAATTACCTTATATGAGAAGCGCTTTCCATCATAGCTCACTTTTGGGTTATTCCTCAAACTGTCAAAGACTGCCTTATTGGCATTCGCATCAACATAGCATGCTTCATTTATTTGCTCTGGCGTGAAGGCTAGCCTTGTCTGCAAGTTCAAGAGTTAAATAAATACTTATAGTTAAGTATCCTCTCACATCAATGAATATTCAATTTGATAAGACATCAATAAATATTCAGTAAAATCAAATTACCCTGTAACTATAAGAAAGAGAGAGATTCATAGTTAAGCTTGCACAGATTCGTAAAAATTAAGTACAATCTCAAAGGCTGATGAGCAATTTTTAACTCCTCAGTCAGATATTACATGATGATCATTTCTCTTATCCACATTATAGATTGTGCACGCCCAGTTTCAATTTTTAAGTCCATGCATACATTAATTCTTTACACAATTGAGGTAATGCTAGGTCTACCCAAGTACCTAATTTTCTATTACAAGGGACAAAGAAAAAATCAAAATATCATACAAAGAGTAATTACTGCAGTTCAGTCTTAACTTTAGAATCGTTTTCAGGTTCAATACACTAATATCCCCGTCACAAATCTTGCATTAATTTAGATGGAGGCTTTTCTAGTTGATACAGGATGTTGTTCTATTTTCTAATCGTAGAGCCAAATCAAACAATGTAAATACTTAAAGCTTTTTCACACAGCATAGTATTAGTAACAATGTTCAAAGTGTATTCCAAGGCAAACAATTAACAACAAATAAAGGATATGATGTTTCGTACCTCAAGCAGTAGGTCTATCACTCGCTTTATCTGTGCACCAACAGGAGCTTTGCGTATGCTGTTGATGTGTTGTAGTCTTTCTGTATCATTTGAAAACTTGACGGGAGGAGTAGGTGCTCTTGTGGGAGCTAAAGATGGTGCATTAGCAGGTGTCGGCTTTGGAGGTGGTTTAGCTTTGGAGGATCCTGATCGAGCTGCAATACTACTGAGAGTTGACTGGCATTTCTCTTGTTGCAGCTTGAACTTATTCAAACTGTCTTTTAACGACATTTGACAAAATAATTCAAGATCACCTGCGAAGAAATGACTTCAAATGTGGATCGAAATGCATTAATCTTGTGTGAATCCATTATATATTAAATCAAGCTCTCTCGTTCAATGAATTTTGGGGAATCGCCCTATTTATGTAAATCATAAGTTTGTCACAATATTGTTCTAACAATCTATAAGAAGATACTAATGTAGGTGCCTGCAATTTGTTAGACAGTGCATCGTTTAAAGAAGTTGAGAGAGAAATTCGAATTTCCGAAACCAATGGCGAAAAGAGGAGACTAGATAGTTCATTCAATCGGTACGAACATAAACAAAGAGAGAATAACGTTTTGATTGGAGCAAGTTGATGTGGAATTTAGACTTTAAAAATCAACCAAGAAATAGAATGAAATTGGAGGCAATGCTCATGTGATGTGACCCTAAATTAATAGAAAAGAATTGAAAGAATTGAAAGAATGAACAAACCCATTAATTATAGAATCATGAAACATGTTTACTCACAAGAAAGAAAGTGTTGAATTTGAGGAATTGGATGGAATGGTAAAGAAGTGAGTTTTGAGCTTGCCGAAATCAGAAGAGAAGGAAAGATGAATCATTCATTCATTCATTGTCAATATGAAAAGCAGCAAAAACGATGGAATTGAAAGCAGAAATCTCCAAAAAAAAGGAAGTAAACTTACAGCGTGGATTAAGAAGATTGATCGACCACTTGAATATGGTGCTGCGAATGGCGTGGTTAGGGTTTGTGTTGTGCAGGGGCCAGAGGGGGGGGGTTTGATTTGGGGCTTGATGTTAGGGCTGGCTTCTGGTAACTTTCGACGACAATGCCACTAGGAAAATGAATCCAGGAGGCCGACTTGACTTTTCCAATCTTCATAAAAACCAAATCACGCTTTGCTTGCTCTGCCCGGTTTTCCTTGGCATACCTACTACTTTTTTGCTAACTCCTTTTTAACACTTTTTATCTATTTTTTCTTTTTTTTTTTAACATTTTCACCAATATTCAGAGTCTATAATTGTAAACTAAAATAAGAGGTCAAGATAAATTTGATTAAATTATTAGTTTGGATAAATTATTCTATTTAGTCAAAATAAAAATAAGAAAAAGTACTTGTGCTGATTATTTTAAATTAATCGGCATCCCGCACTTCGGGCACGAGCAAGACCGAGTATCAAAATAAATATATACCATATATAGATAGATGTTGTATCATTTCCATTTACGAGTGTGACTTTTGTCATCTTTAATTTCTTTACATGCATGTTATAAATGTTTGAGTTGTAATCTAAAATAGTTTTGTGTTTGTGTTTATTTAAGACTTTAAGTTAGTCTTTGAGTTTGTTTAGGATTTTTTTAGTTTGATTAGGAGTCATTTTATACGAGTCTATAAACATGTATTAGCCCCCCCACAGTGTGATTTAAAGTTTGAGATTAATAAAGCGTTTTTCTCTAGTTCCAACAATATAATATTCAAAGAGCTTTCGTAACAACAACGATGTAATATTTTATCAACAACCGGTTAAGTCAAACAACAAGAAACTTGGTTCCCCTTTAAACGAGGTCTCAAATTTAAATTACGTATGGTGGAATAAACTGAGTTGGGACGACCATCTCCGGTGTCTTGCCCAACAGTGTCAAACTGACATGGATTCGTCATTAAGAGTTGGCACCATATTATAGCATATAGAAAACAAAAAACACAAGTGCAATATATAGTAGTATAGTACAAGTGCATCATCAGTACGTAGTATTTCCTTGCAACTTTTCCTGTAATTTGCTTCAATGAGATTTTTGATACAAGAAAGTAGAAAAAGAGATGTGGTGGCACATGAATCATATAACACCATTCATGTATGCAAGTGTGAAATTGTTAACTAAGCTCCTTGTGCTTCTAAAAAGGCGTTGAAGTCGTCCCTTGCCTTGCGCAGGCGAGGCGATATGCAAGAAGGTGAGTTCCCGCGCGACTTGGAATTCGAAGAAGTTGAGAACCGAACATGCCGAGATGATGATGATGATGATGATTCTTGGGGTTTCACTCCTCTAACAAATGTGCTCTTCTTCAGGGCTCCCTTTCGATCTCTCTCAAACACAAACGCAGTCGACACTGGTGAGTTTGCATCATTTACACCATCACGAATCAACTCCATTGGCAAATCAAAGTAGGAACGCCCAGACTGATCAACTCCACTCTCATTGTCACTCCATATAGCTGCTGCTACTCTAGGAGATGATGCCCACGACCCACATTCGAATTTCTCCAACGAAACCGTTCTCGATATGTTTGATGCTCTCGTCTCTACTTCATCATATCCTTCATCATCTTCTCTTCTCTTGATTGCTCTTATTGGTTTTCCTTTGCCAAACCCAGGCAAGAACAAGCACAGTGCTCCACATTTAAAGGCCTTGTCTAAAGAATCTGATTCATCCTCACGCTTTTTGAAATTGTACTTGATATCATTGTGGTCTATACCTTCAAACTCAAAGTGAGCAATGTCGATGTTGCCTCCCGTTTCGCGTTGGAGGACCATTGCTCTTGTTGCCCAGAAATCGAATTCATCAGATGGACCACAACCTTTCCCCTCGCTGCATGACTTGCTTCTGCGAAAGTGATCACCCAGTGTTTGTTGCTGTGCGAAGGGGGAGACTGTTGCAGAGTGCTGACGGGCGAGAGACTGAATTGCAAGAGAAGATTGGTTCTGGTTTCTCCATTTCTTGATGTTCTTCATTAGATTAGATGTCCCGGATCGAGGTGATGAGGTTGCTGAGTTTGGGAGACTGGCACTGATGAACTTCAGCTTTGCTGGTGGGAGAGGAAGCTGGGGATATGCACTGCCAACAGGGTCTCCGAATGCAGGAGAGATAGGCGGAACAAGGGAGCCATCATCGATAAGTCTTGACGACGTCCTCAAATGTCTCAAAGATCTTGGATCCACTGATATCTGTTTCTCCTTCTCCATTATGTTACATTATTCTTCCGTACTGGCAAAATCTCCCTCTGCAGGCATTTTAAATAAGCAGTGCCGATCGATGATTTCTGAAATCAGGGGCGAAGTGGGAGGAGCAAGCAACGGTGAGGATCTTAACAAGTATTTGAATGCAGAAGAGGATTGATTTGTTCAAGAGACAAGTTCAGCGACGTGCATTCCATTAGTCGTAGTGCTTGATATTAGTGATCTCCATGTCCTGCATAAATAATTGGAACACAGGGAGGTTCACATAGTTTAATATGCAACTCCCTAACATTGAAGTGTGATACCAGGGCAGTCCTCCCTCATCTCAACTCTTATATATGTCGACAAAACGTGGAGGCAAATCAAAATTATAACCACACAAGCCAGACTGCATTTTTTTTTTTTTCACAAACAAGTCATGGTTTAGATATGATATATTATACACAAATGAAGATGGGCCAGATGCTCTTTGTCCGTGCGTGCAAATTATGTATACGATATTCTAAGCTCATGCAGGTGGTAGGAGTACATTAACATATATAAAATACATTTACAATGAAGTAGTGGTTGCTCATATTGTGGTTCTTTAAACAAGACAACATTAAGATGGTATCAAGGAACAATCTCAATCTTTAATAAGCATGCTTGCCTTCATATTAAATACACCGATTAGTTTATTGCACTTGAAAATATTGAAACTATACAGAGAACATGAAGGCTACAAACAAAATTCTTACTGGAGAGAATTGTAGAATAGGATTAATACAACAGAGATTCCAATAATGATTGGAAACGCGGTGACCAAGTATAATGCGCCATATCCCTGCATGAGCACATAAGAATGAGCAGGAAAGATCATTTAGCTTATGCCGTAGCAGATGTTCCTTTTCCAAAAGTTAAAACTGGACTTGGAACTACTCGATCGCGTCGACCATCGGTGCAGCTTTTAGGTTCCAGTCCATATTTGACACTATGGCTATAATCTAACAATTCCCAAATTTTAAAAGCTGAATAAACGTTGATGAGAATGCAGAAGTGTCATTAAATAAAAATGTCTTAGATTAAGGTCTTATTTCGACATAATGGAATAGTTGACAGGAAAGAATGTTATGAGCAAGAGAAGAGAATCAAACCACAGCTGGAGGAACTTCTGCATCGTCGCTCTCTTCAATTTCATCAATTTCAGCAGCTGAATCCCAGTCTACGTTCAGTCGTTTGGCAGCCACTTGAGGATCAATGCCGGTATCTGTAGCTTTCGCATATAAAGATTTACCACGCTTCTTTTTTGGTGCATCAACCTAATTGGCATCCAAAGATGAATTAGCATACCTGACTTGCAGTCTCACTAAATTATGCTAACATGACAAAGGATCCATCCAGCATCAATTTTAGCAAGATGGGATACGTAGCAACATAGGAGACAATTCTCTCAAAGTATACACCATCCAGCATATTTTGGTTAATTTCATTAACAAGATCTTTACAAGGGACTAGCAAAACCACGGCAACAACAACAACAACAACAACGACATAGCCTCAATCCCAAATTAATTGGACTAGCAAAACCACGGCAACATGTTATAAATGTGATAGGATTTATATTCATAAAGTTCAAGCAATTTTATGCTTGGCTTACTCAAATAACCAAGGGAAACAATTGCCTGACTCACTAATAAACTTAGCATGCCAAAGAACAAGCCTGGCTGTCACCTTTAAAGTAATTGCATGATGATAAGTTAAAAAGGAGAAAGTAATGGTATGAAACTAATTTAGAGCACCTCAAGGTTTGGCCAATTAAGCATTTCTTCTGCAAGCATTTGAAGAGCAACACGGTCTTCAGGAATTTTCCCTTCATTTACCTAAAAAGATAGAGCATCCTATCATAAGCACACAAAGTGAGTTTAAAACAACAAAGCCATAATCCCAAACAGAAAATAAAGTTTGAGAAAAAAAAAAAGTACAAAATAAAATCACACACTGAACATGCATCTATACTCGCTTCTAGATGAAAATAATGACAATAAAGCCTCAATCCTAAAATGGGGCTTACAGGAAAATGAAGGTGTGCACTAACCGTTGTGCATTCACAAGCTTAGAATGATTATCTAAACAAAAGTGGGGAAACTAGCAGCCCGGCAAACTTAGAGGCTTTCTTTGTGGCATATACCCCAGTGATCTATCACTACCGGATAAAAATGAATTGAAACTTCCCAAAGCTATCTACAACTCCAAATACATGACAATCTACAGCGAGAGAAAACAATGAGAATAGAAGCTATTAATTAAAAAAAAAAAAGGGAGAGAATAGAAGCCGAAAATAATCAATAGCCCCCGCCTGGTGTTTGAATTTTCTAACTAATAAGTTCACCAAGTAATGACCATGAAGTCTATATTCTTAGTATAAAAGGGGATTGAAAACATTAATTAAAAAAAGAGAATCAAGCAACTGAAAGCAATACTTGATTTGCAATTAGATTTGTTAAGTCAAGTGACAGAATTTAAAGCTTAGGGCATCTCCAACCCACCAACACTAAAATGGAGTTACTCTAACACTATTTACCTCTATTTTGAAGTAAACAGTGACACTGACATTATTCACGTCTCCAACCCATCAACACTATTTTTAACACCGTTATACTTTTCATCATTATTTTATTCAATTTTATTTAAAATGAGATAAATAAAAATATATATCAAATAAGATAAAAAAACAAAAAATAAAAAAAGAATAAAAAAATAAGTGAATAGTATTAACATTGATGAACAGACGCCATCCAATCATCAATACTATTCACCAACCATGGTTGGAGATGGTCTTAGAGACAGTGATAAAGTAAGAAAAGGAAAAGCTAATGTAGTAATGTCCATACATCCTCCAAAGCAGCAACTAGGTCCTCCCTGGTGGGAGCATCCTCGTCGTCTATGCCAAGCAGTTTCCTGCGCTCTACTTCTCTTGGGTCCTCAATCATGATAGTCAGCTTAACCTAGAAGCAAAAAAAAAAAAAAATAATAATAATAATAACATAAAACAAAGCAATGCCGCTTGTTAATGTCGCAAAGGCGTACTTCCACAAAATAATTGTCTACACAAAATGCAGACACATGATGCCTCTAATTGAATTAAACTCCAACAAACACGTACTACTATTGAAATTTATGTAGTGCAGGGATAATTATTAAAGGAGGAGTCTTTACACTAGTCTCCTCTTGCCCTTTAGCTATTTGAAATTGATAAGTCCCAAGTAGCTAGCATTCTAATTTGTAATCAGTGGAAGAGGTGAATAGAGGAGAAAGTTTAAACATTTGACCTCAGTGAAGAGCATGTCTCGGTTTTGCTTTAAACGCTCCAAGACCTACAAAAACAAGATAAACACCCAACTGAAATTACAATTAAGAAAAAACAAGAGACACAAGAAAGAAGAAGGGAATGGGAGAGACTCCTTGGATTTGGCGAACGTATTCGAGATCCTGAGGAGTGGGGTCCTGAGGAATGGCAGTGCTATTCTGCTGCTTCTTCTGTTCATCATCATCGGAGACGGAGACACCCAACAACTGATCGCTCTCTTCCTTCCCAGCAAGCAACACTTGCTGTTGTCTGGGCCTCCTCCTCCTCCTCCACCATAAACCAGCCTGAGACTTAGAATTGAGAGAAGAAGAAGATAAGGGGAGGCGTAGTAGGGTTTGAATTGAAGAAGAAGAGGAAGATATTGGGATCGGCGGCACTGCTAGTAGTACTAGTTGAAGCATTTGTACTTGGAGGGCCATTGCAACTCTACTTCCTACTAACCAATTAAACGCCACCCATTTTGCAGAGCAAGATTATTTGATTGATTGATTGACGATGACGATACGGTGTGGAAGAAGAAATTGAAGCAATAGAGTGAGTCCTACTCCGATATGTTGGATGAGATAACGGCACGGCCACTCAGTAGTGGGTACTGGGTAGTGACCCAGTGCCACCACAACACTTGGATCTCATGTGGGAATGTGAACCCAAGATGAAGGCCCAATTACATTCATCACTCCTCTAAGAATGTACCTAGCTTGTAGCCCAAAACATCACCCGCCCGCCCCCACCGCGCGAAGTCACATGATTTGTAGTATTCCTAGCACATTACATTGCAGGAAACAAGACAAGAAAAAGGAAAATATTATAATGACATTAACAATGTAACAACACGCCCCCCAAGACACATTGCCTTATACCCATGTATCATGCACTAAAATCTGTGTTAACCACATCTCAAGGCATACATAAACGGCTATCAATCAATTTGTCATCCTAGCACTTTCTCAAATAAGTATCGAGTCCTCAGCAGCACATTGCATCTATAAAATAGGTCTTCTGTCTGTTTACTTTCCTTCCATAGTTCCATTACACGAACATTTCAGTATCCCCTTCCCCTAATATCGCAAAACTAACAAAAACTAGTCTTCTAAGAAAAATTCAATCTTGCTTCTACCACCAGTGGATGCTCTAATTGTTGTTGCGCCCACCACAGAAAATTGCACAAAGAGCTCTGTTTTTCCCACACCTGAGCAACATCAAATTGCTCTTTTCGCACTTCCCTTGGCTGCAACACACCAACCCTACAACTCACGCAAAATACAACCAGCCGCCCACCATCATCAACCCCCCCTTCCCCCAAATTCAGGTGGGCGGTACCACAATTTGAAAACGATGAAATTGATACAAAATACAAGGAAAAATACGACAACAGTACACCACCCATGCCTCCGCAGCAACCACAACCAGAGGAAGGTAGTAAAGCAAAAACCTCTACCTTCTTGTCTTCCGAAATCAATTTCACTAGAGGATGCCTGCCTACCCGTCTTTTTACTTTCTTTTTTGTTCTTTTCATTTTTGGCAGTCTGGTAACAACCTTCATTTTAAACTGCAGTTGAACCTTTTCTTTGAATTTTTCCGAGCAGCTTCCGAGCGAAGGTGCTAGGTGTTCTCTTGAGCATTCTCATCATTCTTTTGCTTCATCCGCAGCCAAAATATCAGTCTTCATTTTTGCAGAAACCAAGTCAACAGATTGAGGGACATCAGACACTTTCGCAACTTCATCCAATTTCTGCTCAAGAAAGTAGAGCATCAATCAAATTGCCGCACATAAAAGATTTATAAGAATGCCGATGGATGGTAAGGAAATATTATGACTACAGCAGATCAACCATATTGGTGGACCTCGCACTTGCAAATAACAATTACCACAAAATACAAAGGGATGACCAGGGAAAAATTATGCACCCGATGGTGAACACTTGAAACAAACTAAACCATGGATGGTCCAACAAGTACGTGTCCTCAAATGAAAAACATCACAATCCACTAGGATATCATTAGAAAATGAAAATCCGCAAACCGAAACACAAATTACTTTGACTTCAAAAAAAAAATGAATTAAAATAAATTACTTTTTAGTTGAAATGTCAAACAAAGCCTCAACTCCAAATCAAGATAACTGCAAAGTATCAACAATTACATAATGATTGACATCCAAACGAAACCGCTAACACTTTAAAATCATAAAGGTGTCAAGGAAAATAAACAGGCTGAAAAAAATCTCCAAATTCAATAGGGCATGTTTCAAATCGCAAACACTATGCTTAATAAAACTTTAAAAGCTCATCAGCATCCTTTAAAAAAATTGAGAGAGAAAAAAAAAAACCTGTATATTCCCCAATCGAGTGGATTGCTTGATCCTCTTGTCATTCATAGCCTTTTGGCGACCTTCATAAAAAGCAAAGTCATCCAAAATCGAAGTTTTCGCTGAATAGTTTTTAAAAATATTCAACATCTCAATGCCTTGGGGAAACCTTATCTGGATAGAGAACAAAAGTCATAGTTAGAGGAGAAACCAACCAGCTGCATAGCCAAAGTTACTATTCTAGAAGTAGTAACAATGAGACTGAGAACAAGTTTAGCTTGGCAGTTACAAACCTCTTGTGTATCCCTAGAGTTGGTCACGGGCTTGTTGTCATTGTTTTCTAGTATTATATGCCGGAAATGCGGATTTGGAATGTCTTTGATGATGTGCCACTTGACTGGAAAAAATCCATTCCATTTGTCTTGTTGCCAGAAGTCCATGTTCCTGCTGCAATCTACTGGACCAATCATTTCTGCAACTCCACAAAACTGACCACTAGCATTTACCTGAAGAACAAGGAAGCCAGTAAAATTAAATTCTACAAGAACAACCACAAAATTCCTGAAAAGAAGTTTGTATCCAAACACATACCGAGAAAAAAAGGAACACAGGACATTTCATGCCATTTTGAGCAGCTTTCGCCTGTGCATCTTGATACGCACTATCAAGCCTTTTATTTCCATTCATGGTACTTGCCCAAACATTGTACTTAATACTCTTGTGGATGTCATCCTCGCTATATGATTTGATGACAAAGAATGTTGCATGATCATATTTAGTAGGAAAATCAGGTAAATTGTACAGATCCCTCCTAACTGTAGTGGCTGAACCGTTGTAGCTACCATTGCTTGCGGACAACAGAGCACCAGCTGGATTAACAGCCAATGCAAAAGCACCTTTTCCCGGGGTTGTCCTAGGGCCACGATTCTGTTCATTTAGCAAGTCAAAATCACTAATACCATTAGCTTTGCCTCTTGTTTTGAGCTTTTCCGCTCCACCCCATCCTCTTCCATTTGCTTTGATATTGACATTCCCATTAGGATAGAGCAAACCACTCTTACCCTGGTTGGTGCAAGGAAACTTGCTTACAGGATAGCAACCCTTAGCAAGTACTGCAGCTGCCTGAAAATAGATATGTTATCTAAGTAATTACCCAAAAAAAAAAAAAAAAAAAAAAAAAAAAAAGTATAGAGAATCAAGCAATCAAACACGCAATCTAGCAGCACCTTATTCGCAGGTTTCACTTCATTAAGAGGGCCAGAGCCTAAGGAGACATCAACAACTGGTAAAGATCCTTTTAATTCCAGCTTGCTAGCCTTAGCAGTAGGAAAATTCTTTGAAGGAGTATGCATGTGAGTTGGGACAGCAAAACCAGCTTTGGAACCAGGAAGTGCAGCAACTCCACCATATCCACTTCCATGGACAAGATCGGCAGGTAAAAGAGAGGCGTCCCATAAGAGCGGCGGCATCATCTCTGAGCCATACGGAAGTGTAGGGAAGTATCCAGCAGAAGCAATTGGCTGCGGAGATAAAGGGCTTAGAAAATATGGTTGATGTCCCATACATTGGCCATCAATGCCAATTGTTGCTCCTGGTACGTATGGATTGTAAGGGAGAAATCCAGGCATATAGTAGACCAAAGATCCGTTGTCTCCCTGCATGGCCTGAAAAGGAAGAAAAGCACAAGGCCTGTGAGTAAATAATGAAATCAATTCACGCCACGCCATGCCAAGCTAAGACCACAACCGAACGATCATAGATCAAAGGAGGAGGAACTAAAACACTAATTACATAATATGATAATAATAACAACCATATGTGCGTGAATGCAATTAATAATTGGAATTAGGAAACTGTCCATCCCAGAATCACTTTTAATAACTCCTTAAAGAAAAAAAAAAAAAAAAAGTTAGATTGTTCAAGTAATGGAAATCCAATAACTTACAGGGTACTGAATCTCCAAGCCATCACTGCTAAGAAAGTAGCCATGTTCATCCCCAAGAGACCCTTCGTAACCTGTGCAGTGTGCACACACACAAATTATTAAGGTCAGAGGAAAACAAGTAATTTCTTCTACTGCATCTAAAGGAAGAACAAGTGACCATTAAGTTGGTAATGGGAGGAAACCTGGATAGTAATAGCCGTAATAAGCATTGAGTGGGTAATACATGGATTGATGAGGAATCATGGATTCCTGATCCACATCATTCTCCTTGAAACTACCAGTTGCATCTCCTGATGAAGAGGAGATGCATGAAGTCACTTCAGAAGGGCTTCTATCCTTTGGAGCGTCCTGGCACATCAAAAACCAAAGATTTCAACACAACTAGCCATAACAATCCACAGAGAAAAAAAAAACGAAAAACAAAAAACTGATCTACTTAAGTTGGCATAGCATACCAGATTGTTGTCGTTGAGCAAAGCAGGATCAACTTTAAGATTCTTAATCATATCTTCAATAGCTGTATGAACCAAAACAAAAAGGAGGAACAAGTTATGCGTAAATCCACCGCCAACGCAGCACAACTCTATGTTCACAAATCTATACCGATTTCTAAATAAACTCAAACAAACAAATAAAAACTGCAGATCTTCGTGGATCCAGAACTTGAGGAAACGAGAGGAATCTCGCAGATTAGTAACATGCAATGAACAATCAGTACAAGGCACAGACAGATTAGTAGAAGTTGAAGAAAGAACAGACGTACGTTGATCGGAGTGAGTGTTGGCGGCGGCCATGAGATCGCACCACAAATCACCAAACAAAAAACCTCGACGACGATGATGATGATGATGATGATGATGATGAGGATGATGAACTCCCTCCAGCAGCTCGGAAGACAGACAAGCAGATCGAGAGAAATCGCCTTCAATCCACCAAAATCTCTACAGATCTGCTACACAAATACAGAAAAAGAGAGAAAGAGAGTATGAGGTATGACCAGGGAAGTAAAGATGTACGGCCGGCGAAAGTGGACGAAAATAAAAGCGAAGAGGAAAGTCAAGTTGAGAATAAAAGAACGGTTGTGAGGGTGCCACGCAATTTCTCCGTCAGAGATTCGACGGTTTCCGTCACTGCACGCATCGCAACAAATAAAAACTCGTTTCCCGCTCCCCGCTTACTGAAAATAAAAGCTATCCCACTCCCCTCCCTAATCTATGCATTTACATACATACACACATCATGTCATGTCGACGGTGTTTTTCAAAAAATAAGGTGTGTGTACTTTTTTATTCATCAAAATAGGAGGTTTACTTTAAAATTATAAAAGTATTGTATGTTTCCTTTTGAAAATGAGCTATTTATAATGATGAGAATGTATGACATGGTGTGTTTGATGAGGTGGAATGAATGTTTCATTTTTAAAATGAGTCATCTATACAAAAATACAAAATTGTTTTAATTACTCATTCTCAAAATGAGTTATTTATTCAACTCGAGGTGGAGAACCTATGCAAACGACATATGCGTATCGAGATGGACAAGCCGCGTCACGTACATATCTCGATGTATACAACTCATGTAAATGACACGTACGTATCTCGAGGTGGACAACCGGCATCACGCATGTATCTCGAGGTAAACAACTCGTGTAAATGGCATGCACGTATCTCGACGTGGACAATTCATACAAACGTCACGCATGTATCTCGAGGTCGAGAAGTCATGCAAATGCTACGCTTGTATGTCGAGGTGGCCGACCCATGCAACCTCGTGCAATTCATGCAAACGTCACGCACGTATCTCAAGGTGTGCAATTCATGCAACCTCGTGCAATCGATGCAAACATTACGCACGTATCTCGAGGTACACAACTCATACAACCTCTTCCAATCAATGCAAACCGTGCAAAAGTCGCACACGTATTTCGAGGTGAGAAACCAATCAATGCAAATCATGCAAATGTCACGGACCAATGCACATAACACGAATGGAACAAACCACGTGGACGCCACGTGGGATGTTCATAATACATGAATGGCGCATTTTGAGAATGCGTCATTCATGTCATTTTGAGAATGCGTCATTCATGTCAAAATGCGTCATTCATGTTATTGATCAATTTACGTGTACTCCACGTGGGATGTTCAGAATACATGAATGACCGTGTATTTTTAACATTGCACACTAATGGCGCATTTTCAAAATGCGTTTTACCTTAGTTATGGAATAAAAAAAAATACTTACTTATTTTACTCATTTAAATTAATTTTTGCTATACATCTGTAATTTTTTATGATGTATGTGTCATCGTGGACATCCATGCCATGTCATCCATTGAGTCGGTCGGTTCAAGTGTTTTATTCGGCTGATGTCACCGAACCCGTGTACCCTGCGCGTATTGCTTACACGTGGATGGTTACTTCGCGCGCGCACCTTCTTAAATACCATTAAAATAAACATTTGTTTTTTTTTTTTCTTGGTCAGAATAAATATTTAAAAAAATATATAAATTTTATAAATAAACAAATTTGTGGGCCATGGCATGTATGGGACATTTGTGCACACTCCACATCTACAGTCAATGCAAGTAGTCATTATTTTTGGACATTCATGTAATAATCTCCTTGATTTTTTTTTCAGGAATCTCTTTGATTTATTCTTTGAACCCAGATTTATATCCTTTTTTCAATTAAAAATCGCATCATCAACAACACCAAATTTTAAATTGTTATACAAGACTATAAGAAATCAACTTAATTACAATACACTTGATTACTAGATCGACCGACAATGTAGTCATAATCCTAAATTAATTAGAAAGATCACATGCATGGATCGAAATATACAATCGAGGGATAACTGAAGGAAGATGATAACTGTTTGATGTGACACGCAGGTCGAGCACTTGCTTATTCATATCCCTTTGATATGCCTCATGATGTGCGACATACACATTGGTTAAAATAAGTCTCGCGATGCATTTTGCATCGAAGTTACGCTAATATTTTTCATAACAAATAACTAAGGGGAGTCATATATATCAAGCACGTCTACTTCTTCTTTTTTTTGTCAAATATCAAGCATTTCTTCATTAATATATATATATATAAAGCACTAGTGCGTGACCAAGTAACAACTTTTTATCTATTTACTTGGTCCTTATGTAAATAAGTCAAAACAAGCACTACTCTCGTCAACAACTTTTTATCTATTTACGTGTTGGCTAACAAACTTTTTTTTTTTTTTTTTTTCAGTTGATGCATATGCAAACGATCAAATGTATTGTCAGGGTCTGCTTGGTTGGAGTTATACCTAAAGTTGAGAGATTGACTTATCTAAGTCATGGCTTAGAGAGGGATATGTGTTTTATTTAAAGTTGTTTGGTTCAAGTATCCACCTTTTGGTGTTATAGCTCTTTAAGAAACAAAAATTGGTGAAATGTCATAAATACCCATATTTAGTTTCCACCTACTTAGTCACCCACCACATTTACAAAGCCCTAAACTTTGGTTTCGAATGTTGAGGAGGTTTCGGAGGCCAACAGCTCTTCCATCGATCTCCCTGCCTTCTCTTCTCAGCGTCTTCTCCAACAAATTTGGTACTCTCTCCATCTCTTCTCTTCTCAGCATTTTCACAATTCATCCTTGCATTGTAGAACGTCTTCTTCATAACATACTTTGCATTTCAAAACATACTTTGCATTTGGCATTTCAATCAAATAACAAAACAAATAAATAATCTTCAATTTTACAGATCAACAACCCAAAATATACACTGCTACAATTATCGCCACATTGAGCTTCGACATCTAGTGCTATATTATACATCAACAAATTAAGAAATTTCATAACCAGTGCTTCATCAACATATTCAAAAAATCAGTGCCTAGCAACATTATACATCAAAATTGATAGATTTTCAAGGTTTGAATAAAGAAGCCCCAATAGTTCCTTACAACAGTCCAACCTAGCTCTCAACCAAGCATTCAAAAGAGTTCCAGAATAAACCACAAAGAAGACCGACCTTTGTGTTCAATCTTTTGTTTCATCAATCAAATAACAAAACAAAGAAATAATCTTCAATTTTACAGATCAACGACCCAAAATATACACTGCTACAATCATCGGCACATTGATTAAGAAATTTCATCACCAGTGCTTCATCAACATGTTCAAGAAATCAGTGCCTAGCAACATTATGCATCAAAATTGATAGATTTTAAAGGTTTGAACAAAGAAGCCCTAATATTTCCAATCACATTAAAAATAGTTCAACAAAAAATAAAACCCTACCTAATCTTACCTCGTCACTGCGATGTGGGCGTAGATCGATCTCTTCTCACTCTTGAGCGTCTTCTCAAAATCGCGGATGTGAAGATCTTCTTCCTTTTCTGTCTTGCAGGCGACGGGAATGAGATGAGCTTGTGAAGATGGAGATGGCAAAGTAAAAAAGAAGCTTGAAGAACGAGACGTGTGATGGTTGGGAGTTATTGTTGATTTAATGAGGGGTTGGATGGCCTTTTGACCAACAAGATACCCCAGGCTTATCTAAAGACAGGGTCCCCCCTGTCTTTAGATAAGCATGGATTTGAGGTCTTTGGTAAGACCATGTGTTATCTAACACGCGAACCAAATGCCAGCCTTACAACTAAACCTAGACTTACATAAGCTAACACTTGAACCAAAAAGGGCGTTAGAGTTTTTTGTTAACATGTATGGAGCCAAATTTATGAAGAGTGTCACGGCCCAAATCTCTAACCCCCGTTTTAATTCCTTAATCAGGATCACTACCCTTGACGTGGGACCTACATTGTGATACGTGCACCGACCGAGGCACGTGGTCGAGGTATATTGTATTTTTGTATTGATGTATGCCTAGTGTTATGTATTGTGTAGACTTACTAAGTCGGTTTGTACAGTTGTATGCGTCGAGACGAGAGCGGGGACAGGCCTCGAGTAGCGTGCGAGCCGGGAAACCGGGTAGTTAGCATTTTGGTAAGTCTTATTTAATACTAATATGAAATAAGGAATTACTTATAAGCCTATGGTTGTGTTTGTTAATGTAAATCAAATTAAATGCCTATAGTTGAGTAAATTAAATGGAAAGCATATGATTGGTCTAGAGATACACATTGACACGTCTAGGAACTAGGTGAGTAATGAAATGGTGTCACTTGAGGTTGAGTTAGTGGGAGTTAGTGGGATATATGGCAAGAGGTGGACCATTAGATATTCATCGGGATACATAAATACATGGAGATCAAGGGCTAGGAAGGAACATTACTTTAATATATAATATTAGTGATCAAACAACATGCAAACCAAATCACTCATTCATTTTTGCTGGAGAAGAAGAAGGAATTGCTGGAGAGGAGTGAATCATCAAGGTGTTGAAGGAATCCATGGGAGTTGGTGAGAAATTCTCAAGCTAGGGTGCTACATCAACTAGGTACACATCTTTTTAATTGAAATTATAACAAATTCTGGTTTTAGGCTAATTTCAGATGGTAGATGATTGAATATTTGCAATTGATTTATAAATTTGGATTCCTCATTTCAAGCTGATAATCCAGCTATATTGAAGTTATTAATTTGGTTTTGAAATCATAAAGATATGAATTTTTGAAGTTGCAACACCAAAACTAGAATTCTACATGTTGTATTAGGAATCAATCTGGGTAATTTGGTCATCATCTACCCATTTTAGATCCAAATTGATCCAAACCAGTGGCATTTGAAAGCTTATTTAAAGGAGAACAACTTTGCTTAACTGAAGGTATTCTGATTCAAATGTTTTTATATCCAAACATGTTCTACAAATAGGTACTGGAATTAAAAAGGAAAGTTTAGAAACAAAACTTGTTAAGGGCATAACTCCTAACTACTTATCCGAATAAGCTGATCTTTTAGTATGTTGTATTTGGGTATATTTTCTGCCTTGTGACCAAAAATTACATTTTTAGGAACTATAGATTATGAGAAATAGATTTTCTAAATCCGTTGGTCGGATTAAATTCCAATTAGACCTATGTTTAGTAAGATCATGACATCTCTTTCATTTTAAATCAGAATTTTGAAAACTAAACCTTTCCTGAAAGCTAAAAGAGAGACCAACAATAATTGTACTGATGGAGGATTTCAATATTTGGACCATTTAATGCCTAAAAGTGCATTAAAATGTAGACTTAAATTGAAACTTAATTTAGTCTTTAGGGGCTGATTTAGGAAGATTGATTTAAAGTTTATTGAACCAATTTGAATACACAATAAACAATACTAAATTGAGCTTAAACCCACTATATTTGAACTAATGAGACACCAAACTCATTAACCTATGAAAAAGGTACGGGAGAGCGAATACAAGATTTGGAGTATCGGGAGACCAGTAAAGCAATGACTTTACTTTGTTGTTGTGAGTATACCCAATGTCAACTTTATTTGACATTTCATTTCTATTAATTGTTGTCCTTGCATAGTCCTTTTGACTATTTTACATTTGTATTCTTATATCATGTGTTCTTTGTGTCTATGCTCACTTGATGAGTCTAGTTTGCATGATATCCATTCATTTGATTTGATTCATTGATTCTATCACATGCTATGTCTATTCTTGTTGTTTTAAATGTAAATTGAACGATAAATAGCATGCTATTAGGCTAGTGAATATCTTATAAATGTTTAAGAGGACTTGTATTCCTTATTTATTTAGGTGTGTAGATGTGTCTATGCCTTGACAATCCATACTTGGTATTTCTTGAAATTTAAAAAGTTGTTTTCGCATTTAGGTCCCGTACTCGAACGAGGTGTGCGCGACTCACGGGGTTAGAGTCCATGGGGATGTCGGCACTTGTTACCTGACATTGTATGACACTCGAGGTTAGAATCCCTGAGGTGGTCTACACACCGGGGTTAGAGTCCCTGGTAACACTTGGGTTAGAGTCCCTTGTGCTATATGATTATTGAGTCGGAATGACATGTTTCACTGCCGACCGAACCTAAATCACCACTACTTAGCCTAGTGTCAGTATCACTTGTTTAACTCTGGTATTTACTCGCATATGATTTATTTTATAGTTTTCCCATTTATATGCTTTTAAATACCATTTGAATATTTGGAAATGCAAATTAAACTTGTCATCGAGGATTATTGTTTTATTCTTGTACTCACCGTCCTTTTTATGACGGTGGGTGCAGAGCCGTCTACCAGCAGGCCGGGTAAGGAGAAGATCGGCGAGTATCCCTCAGCCCACGGAGCGTCACTTCATCGATTGTAGGTCTTCTTTTGGTATTTTGATTGTATATGTTATATGTCTTTCAGATACTATTTGAGGTTGTATATTGGGTTGAGCGTTAGTTTCCCCTACTTGACTTAGACTATTTTACTGTTTCACTGCATTTTGGTGACTTTATATATGTGATGTTATTTCCTGGTTTTCTACATTTAGGATTTTATAAATGGCTTCTGCATAAGTTACTAATTGCTTATGCATAATCAATAAGACTTCCGCTAATTAATTAATTTAATTAAAAAATTTAATTAACTCTAAATTTTATAAACTGGTAGGACTAGTGTATTACTTATCCTGAACACGAGAAAAGAGACGTCTAGGTTGTAAAGGCTGACTAATACGTAGTTAAGTCCCCGCGTGGATATGATTAGGGCTTAATTACGGGATAAGGCCAGGCGGTGCCCTAGATTAGGAGAGGAGCCGTCACAAGGAGTCACTTCATGTGAAGAGTTGCACACTTGCACTTTTTTTTTTTTTTGGTTACATGCACTCTTTCTTTTAGTACGTGTAAGGACACGTCCTACTAAAAGTCACAACTTTAAATTGTGAAGAGTTGCACTATTTCCTTTAGTATGTGTAAGGACACGTCCTACCAAATGTCGCAACCTTATATTCGTACCTTTTGAATTTCTATAATATCTATAGAGAGATACAAAAATGTACAACATTGATTAATTGAGTTTCTAGAGAAAAGTGGTGTGTGTTCTCTCTTCGTCTTTTGCTTCTAGGTTGTGGATACATATCGTGCTATATAGCGGTAGTACGATCACTCCCGTAGGAACTCCAACGACGCTAGGCGAAATACGTAATTCATCGTAATCCGATGTAACATTTATATTTAATTTTTCCACTGGGTATATGTATGTCTGTTAATTGGTTGTTAATCATGTCATACTAGTAACATGTATGAATTGCAAAATCAACTTTTGATACATTTTTTTTCATAGGAACGAGACTTTATTCAATATAACCAAGATGGATAAACTATACACATACGAGAAACAATGTTGATACATTGAAGTAAATGATCTCAACGTTAAATGAAACGCGAACACACTTTTTATCAAAAAGAAAAAGAAAAAAAAAACATTCACTTTCAAACCACGCGCCTACACACTCTCTTCCAAACCTAGATATTAAGTATATGGACTTACAAAATTAAGTTAATATGATATTAGATGTGACGGCCCCAACTTCTAAACAGGGCACCGCCCAGCCTAATCTCGTAATCAAGCCTTAATCATAACCACATAAGACTTAATTACGTATTAGTCAGCCTTTCGTCCTTATATTCCTCCAAATCCATGTACTGATATATTATTCAATTTAAAGTTATTTCAAATTTCATTATCATTTTCAAGTGATTTCATATTAATATGTAATTGAAAAATTATGCGGAAGCTGTTATGATTCAAAATTCCTAAGTGTGGAAAACCAGGAAAATACAGCATCACATGCACGTATATATATGAAACTATTAACTCAACCCAAAAGGTACAGTAAAGACATAAACAGTATAATACGACAAAAGTCGAGTCGTACAAAATGAGTGAGGAGAGTCGTCGAACTGCTCAGAGGAAGTCGCCGATTTTCTCCTTCCTTAGTCTGCTGCAGCTCGACGGACCTACACCCACCGTCACAAACTAGGCGGTGAGTATAATATTATTTTAGTAATAACTAGAGAATTTTATGCCACATTTCTAAAATAAACGAATGGTATTTAAAAGCATAAAGTAACGAAATAAATAGCTGAAACAAGTAATGCAAGTAAATACCACAGTTAAAAATATAGAGACTGACACAGGCTAAGTCGAGATGATCTACGTCCGGTCGGCGGTGAGAACTATCACCTAACCTTTCCCGTTACTATATGGAGTTGCGCTCAACATATCTCACACAAACAGCGGAGCTGCGCTCTACGCTTATACAACATCAATCTCATGCTTGCCGACCACCCCGAGTTGCATAACTCATGTGTCGCGCAAGTGTAGTGGTGAGTGCTGAAACCCCGGTAGACTCATGTCCCCGTGAACCGCGCATCTCTCGTGCAATGGACACTAGATAATCCCTATTTTAATTCCAAAGACAAATAATGTCAATGTTCTAGGAATCCAAAACATGTTAGGCTACAAAGCCCAAAGGAAATCAAATACAAGTCCAAATAAATCCCAATTATCCCATTAACATGTTTTTCATTAATTCTTTTCAAAAATGACATCAAGAATATGAATCAAAGTCAATGAAACAATTCACAAGACATCATGTCACAATATTCACTCATGAACAGATACAAAAACAACATGATGTGAGATTTCAAGTAGCAATGTCTACCAATAGACCAATAAACCAATAAAGGTGAATGAAATGAAATATAAAATTCTCACAGTTGTACTTACCATTCACACGTTTGTCCTAGTCTATTCGATCCCTCGACACTTCGAAATGCGTGCTCAAACTCCTGAGTTCTCCCCTTAGTTCCCTAACATTCGATAAGTTATCAATTTATGCCAAATCAAATTCAAGCCAAATTTCTAAACTTTTAGGCCAATCCGCTCATTTCGCGCTTTTCGAGGTAAAATCCCCGTAAAAGTCTCGTTCGAAATTTCAAATATTTTATTTTTCATAGAAATTTGTTATTTTCTATTTATTTTGTCGAAATATAATTTTTCGGAATTTTTCCCCAATTTTTTGGGATTTTTTTTTCCAATTTTGTCTCCCTTTTTTCTATTCTTTTTTTTTATTATTATTTGGGTCGGGTTGAACCCGACCCTGGCCAAGGCGCCGGGCCTAGCTCGCCCCAACAAAGGAAAGGGGTGCACACGCACGGCCCGTGCGTGTGCCCCCCTTTCTTCCTCAACGAACCATGGACTTCCCTGGTTCGTTGATGATTTTTTTTCTTCACGAGCTGGGGTCGGAGATCCAACCCCAGCTCGTTTGGGGAGGGTAGACGACTCTTCCGAGTCATCTCCTTCCTCGGGCGAACTGCGTTTGCAGTTTTGCGTCGTCCGAGCTCCCTCCTTCGCCCACAACAAACCACAAACAACATCAACTTAACAACACCACACTCACATTGATCTTCTCTGGTTTTTCTCTTTTTCCTCTTTTCCTACACCAGGAACTCTCTCTTTTCTCTTCTCCTCATAGCAACGATTTTGATGAGATAAAAAGATGAGATTTGTTGAGTAATGTTCAATTTGTCCATATATAGTGCTAAGTTTAAAACATAGCCATAAAGCATTGTGTGTACACGTGTCTCGAGGCCCATCTCATGGGTCACCTTGTCCCACATGTCCCTTAAGTTATTTTTGAGTGACTCAACATTTGGACACCTTGCCTCATGATGGGTTAACGCGTGTCTCGATGTACATCTAGTGCATATGGTTTTATTTCACTAACTATAGGCCATTTAATACTTAGCTAAATGTGGCCACATTAAAGCCACTTATTAACCCAACATAAATTCACATATAATTCAAATAAATTAAACTTACCCCAATATGCCGCTACCTCGGTCCCACGTCGCCACGAGACTCGAGGTACGTTCCCGCTCGCTCGATACCTACACACCCGTATAAAATTAACTTAATAGTCTTCACATTACAATACACTAGGCATACATCACAACACACTACGCATACATAACAACAAATATAAAATGTACCTCCGCCCTTGCCTCAGTAAATGGACGGTGTGGGTCCCACAGTACGGGTCGTTGAGTCTGTTTAAAGACGTAAACACGGTTAGAGATTTTGGGCCGTTACATTAGAGCCCCCACATTAATCCAAAAGCTTGACAAAATGACGGCTTAAAAAAAGTTTAAATTAGTATGAGGTGAATATCTAAGGCTAAGAACTCATAAAAGGATCTAGTAAAAAGTTTCAATTGAAGTCATAACTAAGCGAGCATTAGGGATGCAAATGGGTAGGGTAATACCCACGGGTGATGAAGATTTACCCTAATGGGTGTATGAGTATAAGGATTTTAAATGGGTACGGGGGTGGTGATGATACAAAATCTCATACTCATATAGGTACGAGTACTGTACGGGTAATAAAATATAACCACGGGAATCCCCACGGGTAATCCCCACAGGGATACTCATATACTCATAAGGATTCTCATATATCAATTTATACACCATATGTGTTTATATATATACCGTATGATATTTATATATAAATATTACATAATATTACATAGTTTCCACTCCGAAACACTCATACATATAACAAAAACCTCTTAATGAGATTTATAATTTTAATTTATTTGGTTAAAAACTATATGTTCTTGTTTTGAATTGTTTGCAACTATATTTAGATTTTAGAATTATAGGATTAAAAGTACTGAAAAAATAGTATCAAATGAGAAAAATTGCAAAACCTTATTTTATAGAATCCTCCTAATTTTTTTGGGGGCCCTTAGTTTTATTGACTTTATATATAATTAATATTTACATATACATGTTATGAATTTGTAACTTATTGACATTATTGTTTTTTTGTATCACGACATTATTGTTTCTTAACTCTTAAATGTTGGTAGTGAAAAAAAAATACATTGATTATCAACCACACCAAAACCTCAACCCTTAATCTCAAATCCTCAAAAATAAAATAAAAAATAAAAATAAAATAAAAGAAGCTAGCATCGTAGGATTTGAGGTGAGTGTTGAGAATAGTTTCACATTGATAAAATTAGAAAATAAAATGTATGATGATTGATGAGTTATAAGTTTAGACTAAAGACACAAACATCTTTTGACATTTTTGGTAATGACACCTCCCCTCTTAATACGATTATAGCGCTGAATATAGTATAATTTAAGGAAATTGATTTTTTATCATTGGTTTGGTAAATATATTTACCACACAATAGTGTTAATTCTCTTAAAATTTATGCGGTACACATCTAAATCAAATATACATCTCAAATATACAACTCATAAAATGTTAGATTATGATATTCCATAATTCAATCCCAGAACTGATTCTCCATTTTTTTAACTTCTTCAGTACGATTCCACTGCCGCCCAAGTCCAATCTTACTACTTTAGCATCTCCAAGCTAGGCCACTCCAAGTTCAGCGTTCCCTTAATAAACTGACTTATAATTCTTTAGTTTTCCCAGGGTCAATGTGGCGGTATCCCACCAATCCAGCCAAAGAAAAGCCTTGAAAAAAAATTCATAATATCATCAAATATTTTCTTCATAGGAATATAAATATATTACTTGATTACGTGACAGGCACGACGAAACACATACATTTATTTTTCTTAATTAAAAAAGAACAAAATATATTGGGTACTGACTGGTATCCCAACAATAGTACAAATGCCAACATATCAATCTCATCGAAAATAAACAAAAGGGCATGCACATTGTAGCGCAAGATTCTCAACCAACTTTGTTAAGTGTTGCACAAACAACAGAGTGCATGCGTGACCCGCCCACTTTACAATGAAAATGGATCCAGATTCCAGACCATTGGCCCTGAATAGCAACACAAGAGTAAGTACTCTTGGGCCGGCCAAGAGTTTAATGGCCCATAACCCATCCGGGCCCAGCATTGAACAACGGGCGGGCCCTAATAGTTGGCGGGAAACGCCACGAGTTCCCGCGCTTTCTTGCCGCCAAAAGGATTAGTGGGTTGGGGCGACTGAAAGGAAGAGTTTGTTTTCGATCTGCAGAACCTCTGAAACGAAGAAGAGAAGCAAAGCAAATGGAGGCTTTTGGTGGGTTTTTCGTGGACGAGAAGGCCGTTCGCGTGGAGAACATCTTCTTGGAGTTTCTGAAGAGGTGATTCATCCGATTCCGACTCACTCCTCGCGGAGATCTTCTAGATCGAATCCTCTTCCCCTCGTCATTCTTCTTTGCCATCGCTAATAATTGCTCTTCTGTTTTCAGTTTCAGGCTCAATCAGAACTCAAGCGAACCCTTCTACGAATCAGAGATTCAGGTCATGAAGTCCAAGGAATCGACCACGATGTTCATCGATTTCTCCCACGTTATGCGCTTCAACGATGTCCTTCAGAAGGCCATCTCCGAGGAGTATTTGAGGTGAGATCATATTCGCGTCTCTGAGTTCTCTCGAACGAGTGCTATGTGCAAGAGATTGATTAAATTTTGGGGATTTTGTTAGGTTTGAGCCCTACTTGAAGAGCGCTTGCAAGAGATTCGTAATGGAAAGGGACCCCAATTTCATTGCAGAAGATAACCCTAACAAAGACATAAACATTGCCTTCTACAACATCCCTTTGTTGAAGAGGTAATAAAAAAAAGGCATTTTTTTTTTTTGGATGAATTTAGGGTTTTCTTAGTTTCTATTGTGGATTGCAGATTGAGGGATTTGACAACCACAGAGATTGGAAAGTTGGTTTCGGTGACTGGTGTCGTAACTCGAACCAGTGAGGTTCGGCCGGAGCTTCTTCAAGGGACTTTTAAATGCTTGGAATGCGGGGGTGTTATAAAGAATGTGGATCAGCAATTCAAATACACAGAGGTGTTTAGGGATCCTGCTACTGTTATTTTTCTTCTGATGATTAATTTCCCAAATGTGCTTCTCTTAATCACCCGTTGTATTTGCATTGCAGCCTATCATTTGCGGGAATGCAACGTGTTCAAATAGGTCGCGATGGGCCTTAATTCGACAAGATAGCAAATTTGCCGATTGGCAAAGGGTGAGGATGCAAGAGACTTCGAAAGAGATACCGGCAGGTTCCCTCCCTCGATCATTAGACGTTATTCTTCGACATGAGATTGTTGAGCAAGCGAGGGCTGGGGACACGTAAGGATTTGATATTTTGAAAATGAATTTGTTGTTTAATGCCCTTGTTAGCTATACAACAACAACAACATAGCCTCAGTCCCGACTTAATTGGGGTCGGCTACATGCCCTTGTTAGCTATACAGTGCATAAATTACAATTGTGTTTTTGTTTGGTTTTTCCACAGGGTTATTTTCACCGGTACTTTGGTTGTAATACCAGACATACTAGCACTTGCTTCACCAGGGGAGAGGGCAGAATGTAGAAGAGAAGCTCCTCAGCGTCAAAATGCTACCGGTGGAAATGAAGGTGTAAGGGGCCTTAAAGCTTTAGGAGTGAGAGACCTCTCTTATCGCCTTGCATTCATTGCTAATTCAGTCCAGGTATGTGGATGCAGTAGATTGCTTTCAAAGTCTAATTGATTGTATTTGTCTAGCTAAATTTTCTTTGGCTATTTGAGTAGGTATCTGATGGTAGGAGAGACAATGATATTAGAAACAGAAAGAAGGATGCTGATGAAGACGATGACCAACAGTTCACGGTATCTATCTCGGAGAAAAATGCCTGCTTTGTTTACTTTTATCTTCATTCTTGATTGCTAAAATGCCTTAATTTCGATTGGTTCTCACAATTTCATTTCTTTGTGACAAGTAAAGATCACAGTGCACCAATCTTTTCACGTTGTATTGTCCATGCGCTTGTTAGGAGTCATACAAAGCTATAAATAAGGCCTACAATGCCATTTTGTTGGTTGTAGCTATCATACCATCCTTGATTATATTGTAGTGAAGTTTTAACTTCTCCACACTTATTGGTGCTCGTCGATTTTCCATGCAGAAAGACGAGCTGGATGAAATACAGAGAATGAGAGGTACCCCTGATTTCTTCAACAAGCTAGTTGATAGTATTGCCCCCACTGTCTTCGGCCATCAAGAAATAAAGCGTGCTATCCTCCTCATGTTATTGGGAGGAGTCCACAAGTTCACCCATGAAGGCATCAACTTGAGAGGCGACATTAATGTCTGCATCGTTGGAGACCCCAGCTGCGCCAAGTCTCAGTTTCTCAAGTATTAAAATATGTCCCTTGGCACCTGATATTTATTCTTTTTGCTACTTCCTTGGGGAAACGAATATTTGTACTTATTAGTCATAAAAGAAGGATTGCAGAAGGCAAAAAGGTGAAACCGCAAAACTGCATCCAAAATCCATAAAGCCAGACCAGCTCCTTAGCCACTCTGATAGCCCCAGCCCATCACAAAATTCTCTAACCACTATCTGTTTTGGAGGCGACCCAAATCCTACTTTCAACTGCATGAGCTCATGTATTCACTGCACTCAAATACCCTTCTGTTTTATCTGATCATGCAGTATATTCATCATCCCCCCAAAATGGAAAACCACCACCTACTGAATGCTTCTTTTCCTGCTAAATCCCCCTAGTCTCGCCATGCTAAGATTCTCAGTAGCTCCTGCCGTGAATTCATCTCATTTGCGTCAAATGATGGCGGAAAAAGAATGTTGCATTCAAGCATTTATGTCTTGACATTTCTGTCTCCTTTCGAAACTTGCTTAAGTATCATGGTCATCTGCTGTGCAGGTATACCACTACTCTAGTCGCACGATCTGTCTACACATCTGGCAAATCCTCTTCTGCTGCGGGTTTGACAGCAACTGTTGCAAAAGAACCAGAAACAGGAGAGTTCTGTATCGAGGTATGCATTTTGCCATTGGCGTTCCTGCTTATGAGGTACTCCTTTGAATCTATTAGACACTGAGTATGTTGTCTAGTTTAATTATCGTGTGATGTTTCAAGCGGCCAGTAGAGGTGTAAACAAGCTATAGTATGCCATTGAACTGATATGCATCTTTTCTTCTCTTACTGTTGTGTCCAGCATCTTATCTCATTTGCACCTCACTGAGATTTCATATTTTGGCTGTTTTTAAATTAATAAACTCCTTTGCTCCCTCTCAGGCTGGTGCACTAATGCTTGCTGACAATGGAATATGTTGCATTGATGAATTTGATAAAATGGATGTCAGAGACCAGGTAACATATATCATCCTCTTCCTTTCACTGACTTTTACCTCTCCCTTGCAAAATGAAAGAATGAAAGTAAACATGTGGACATCTTTTTATTTAATTTTCTTGACGCTTTTACGACTGCACTGAAGTTATATATTCTTAAAGCTAGTTGCATATCTGTAGATGTAACCTTTTGTCATTACATTCAAGGTCGCTATTCACGAAGCTATGGAGCAACAGACGATAAGCATAACTAAAGCGGGGATACAAGCAACACTAAATGCTAGAACGGCAATTTTAGCTGCTGCCAACCCCACAGGAGGACGTTATGACAAGTCAAAACCATTGAAGGTCAGAAGTCTTCGAACTAAAAACTTCCTTATTGTAACTTTTAGATGATGCTGAGTTGCAAATTATACATGCTACGATATTGTTGTGGGAATTATGTGGGTCAAACATTTGAATCAAGCATACACATACAAGCACACAAGTGTTTCAGATAGATGCAATCATGAAAACACTTGTAGTAGAAGAGGATTGGAATTATGTTATGATAAAATAGAAGAATCTAACCTCAATGATATTTATCTTATCGTACAAAATTACTGATGACCTTGCACCAAATACTTGATTATGGATTACATAACAATATTAGGGGATTTGGATGAGAAAAAATAATTCAAAGTTCAATTAATGTAGAGGAACAAAAATCAAAGATCTCATTCAGGTATTTGTCTTTCTAAAATTAGTATTGACAGGCATTCGTTTTTCTTTCAGTATAATGTTGCTCTCCCTCCTGCCATTCTTTCAAGATTCGATCTGGTGTATGTCATGATTGATGAACCTGAAGATCAAACTGATTACCACATTGCTCATCACATTGTGAGAGTCCACCAGAAGCACGAGGATGCACTTAATCCTGCATTCACTACTGCTCAATTGAAGCGTTATATTTCATATGCAAAGACCCTGAAGCCCAAGGTTGGTATCTCTACTATCTCCTAGTGCCATTTAGTGCAATGAATATCAGTCATCCTTGCTGCCAATCCTTGCTGCCAAACTAATCAACTGATCACCCATATATTACAGCTTAGCATGGAATCTAGAAAACTGCTTGTGGATTCCTATGTAGCCCTTCGTCGAGGCGATACAGCTCCTGGGAGTAGAGTCGCGTATAGAATGACAGTTAGGCAGCTTGAGGCATTGATCAGACTTTCTGAAGCCATTGCTCGGAGCCATTTAGAACTTCAGGTGTCTACTCTTGAAGCTAGTTTCTAAGTTATATATGCTCTCTCATTAGTTGACTAAAATGTTTATTTACAATTATGATACAGATCCAACCAAAACATGTCACTGTTGCAGTTAGGCTGCTGAAAACGTCCATTATCAGGCAAGAAATCTTATATTGTGCCCGGTGGAGGACCTCATTTTATTTCTTTTGGAGTTTTGGTAATGTAATGCTCGTTTGTTGACATTTCCAGTGTTGAGTCAAGTGAGATTGATCTATCTGATTTTCAAGAAGAAACTAGTGATGATGTTAACAATGGTCAGAATGGCAATGGAGAAAATAGAGAGCAGCCTGATCAAGGCGATCCTCCGGAAAGTACTGGTACGACAGAGCCTGCTCATGGAGATCCAGGTGCGACACTGAAGCTTGTATGGTGGTTAGCTTTATTTTACTTTGTACTAAGCATTCATCACGCTTAACATAATCTGATGCAGGTTCTGGGAGCCGTCAAGGGAAAAAATTGGTGATAAGTGATGAATACTTTCAGAGGGTTACTCAAGCACTCATTATGCGGTTAAGACAGCATCAAGAAGCTGTAATGCAAGATGGTAAGGAATGTAATTTTCTACAATCCATGTTGAATTGTTATCCATGTCAAATTTATGATTGGTGGGTGACAACATCATAGTGAGCGGATTGGCGGGCATGAGGCAAAAGGATTTGATTCGTTGGTATATTGATCGGCAAAATGAAAAATCAGAGTACGGTAACTTGGAGGAGCTTGCAAAAGAGGTTGAAAACGTCAAAGCCATTATTGAGGTAAACTCTTTATGTCACTACTTTTTCTCTATAGAAAATTGCTCTACTTCCATTATGTCTAATCGGATCTGTTCTAAATTGCCAGAGTTTGATTCGTAGAGAAGGCCATTTGATAGTCTTGGATGATGGAAGCTCCTCAACTGATGGCGAAGAGAGGCTCTCGCCTAGAGATAGAAGGATACTAGCTGTGGCTCCAAATTATGTAATTGACTAGTCATTACTTTTGTGCTATTAATTAATGGGTGATTCTCTCAAGGCTAATTGTAGTAAATACAATTCAAATGTACAAGAAAATATTTGGAGCTGCAGTTGGAAATTTAAATTTGAGGTGCTACATCTTGACCATACTTAAATTAAACTATTTATTGATCTCTAACTTGTTTTTTCATAATGTGGGGACTAAGACCGAAGGTGCACATTTGATTGGGAAGTTTGTCGCATGAATTCCAAGAGAATTTAGGGCCATTGTGTACCAAGCGTAAGCAACAATAGAATGTTAAAAAAATCATTTGCCGCGTAAGCAACAATAGAATGTCAAAAAAATCATTTTCCTTTGTAGAATCGCAAACACTTATCCTAATCAAATTAGGAAGTCTTTAACAAACTCATGTAGACTTACTCAAAGTCCTAATCAAACACATAAAATTAATTTAGATTACAACTCTAACATGGACTAGCAATTTGTTGCCTCTTCTTTGGGGAAGGTTTTTTTTTTTTTTTGAGAATTAATCAGTTGAAGGAGCAACTGAAGTAAATTAAGATGTAATGATTAGGTGGAGCGTAGATTAAATTACAATTACATTATGATGTCCTGGCATGTATCCATGTTTCCTTGTAACTAGCACTAGCAGTTGCTTGCCTTGGATGAGTTATGTTGCTTGTTTGAAGTGTTTGCTGATGTATTATGTAGGGTGGAATTAATATTTCAAAGCTGGATATTGAGATCTTCAAGGAATGTGCTATCACTGTGATGAACCAGTCAAATTAATATATGTATACTGATGGGAAAACTGTGTTTAGATATTGTGATAATTCTCCCCTGATCGATCGAGCTTCAAATAATGATTGGCGGCCAATTAGACTTGTTAATGTTGTATGAGTGAAGGGGGTTGTGATGGATTCTCAAATGATGTAATTGATTGAAAGGCGGAAAATATATAAGAGAGTTTATATTATGGATAAGTTTAAGGCGTTAGGCAACTTCCCTATCATTTTCAGATAACTGTGGATGACATACACTTGATATATTATTATTAGGCCTGGTTGCTGTCCTTAGAGTTTTCTTCTCTGAAATAACCATAGCAAGTGACATCCATACATTGTAATTAATTGTACAAAAGCGACTTCGAAAATGATAGCTCAACCCTTCAATATTATCTGTTCCTTGTAGGAGTTGTCCTCTGTGCATGCGCTGTGCTGCTATTCAATCCTCAAATAAGAGTGTGCATTATTATCTTTTAATTGTTTCTTGTTCCTTTACTTTATTATTTGGTGAATTGAAGGAAGTATATAGAGGTTACAATTGATTAATGTAGACGCTCTAGTTAATTATAACCCTCATAAAGACTTATAGAAGTAGTGCAACATTTTAATTGATAAACAAATTCATAGTAAGAGCTTATTTGGTGAATTAAAAGTAGAGGATCTTAGTTGAAAATATGGTTAGACATGAGGGCCTCTCCCAGGCTGCCCCAATTTTAGATGACAACATTAGAATAAATATGCAGTTGACAACTCATGTGGATCAGTTTAAGTTGGCACCCACGCACATTGGCTAACTCCACTCACCTGGCCCCTCAATCATGCTTAGAACAATGAACAAAATACAGTGTAAAAGGAATCTTCAAATTAAGAGATAATAATAACGCAATTATGAAACCAAAACAATGATCGCTTGAATTGATTTGTTATGTACTACTCATAAACACAAGTGCGTGTGTGTGTGTCTAATTAAGAGTTCTCTAATTCAAATCTCCTGATTTTTCGAGGTGGGGTCTTGTGTTTTTCTTGTGAAATAGTCCAGAGTAAATTCTGTATACCAGTATAAAAAACAAACAAAAAAAATAATGACAATTAATTCATGAATTAACCAAATTAATTAAACTTCATGATAAGTATATCCTATATATATAGGAATCGACATTGGTGAAAGTAATTGAATAACAATAAATTTACTTGGACTCATAGGAATGTTTTAAAAATTTTTGTAAATATTTAAGGGGTATTAAAGAAATTTTACAAGTGATTATGGTTGTTTCATTAATTGCTCGATGATGTATTTGAAATAAAAAAAAGTTTTGAGTCCAAATAGCACTACCTATTAAATAACTGTTTAAGAAGAGTAAAAACATGGTTAATTTGTCACTGGAAAACAGTAAAAACATTAATTGATGAAGCTGTATATATGCAGTTTGTATGATGAAGAAAGTAGTAATTTTTAATTAAAGCAGGTTTGATTGACGGCGTGATGGAAGAGAAACCAGCGAGGCCACGTGGTGATATGAAACACAAGGGTCCAGACAAAGTTGGAAGTGGAAAGAAGAGCGAGGACACGATGATGATGATGATGATGATGAGGAGGACGGAGTCCTAAGAAGAGTTACATGTTAAGCGTTGGATACTACAATACCAATAGTTACATGTGTTGGCTCTCACACACTCCACTCTGTCTGTCTTCGCTACAGATGCTGGACATGTTATTTTTGGCTTTTTGGATGCGGGACCTCTTCCACCTTGGAACGGTCTTCTGCCAGTTGTCACGCCCCCACCTACTCTTACCCTTCTGCTTCTCTCTCCAATTAACCCATTCAAATCTTCTGCCGCCGCTATAAATAACTTCTACCCGCGTATATACAGGGGATGGGGGAAAAGATTTAACTTTTGAGGTGAGGTCAAAAACTGTAAATTGTTTGCCACTATATGTGGAAAAAAAAATTCAATTAATTACTATTATTATTTTGATGTAAGTAGTCGAGATCTATTATAAGATTTATATATGCACACACATGATAAATTGACTCACACGAGTTGTTTATGTGGCTTCAACCCACATATTATATATCGAGATTTATATATGCACGCAATTTGGGAGTACATGAATGACTTCAATTTGTGTTAAGGTGTAACATACCATAAGAAGAAGGAGAAGAAGAGGGAGAGGGGTGTTTTGGTAAATTTAGGTGGGAGAGAAGGGGTATATGAATGTGTGATGAGGCGTAGGTTGGAATAAAGAGTTGTAATTTTGGAGAGGGGGCAGGGAGACGGACAGTTGGCCGTAACGTTTCGTCTTTGAAGACGACCTCTCTTAATTTCTCTATCTATCATAATCTCATAATTTCCTGTGTTAATTAATTAAGGTGAGGTAGGCTGATCATCGATCAAGAAGGCAAGCGAATTAAGCGAAGAGAAGAGAAGTGGAGCAGCAGAGGAATTAGCTAGGCATCAATAGATCGATCTTAATTTGGTTGAAATAATTAAAGGCGGGGCGGGCGGGCAGAAAATAATAATGGGTTACTGGAAATCAAAGGTTCTACCGAAGCTGAAGAAGGCTTTTGATTTAAACAGCTCCAAGAAGGCTGCTGCCGCCGAGGCCTGCAAGTCCTTTGATGATTCTAAGGTACGTACGCGCCTACTCATTAATTATATCGATCAATTATCTCTGCTTTCATTAATTAATTATATTGATCTGTATGTATATATGTGTATTATGTTCGTTTTTCATGATTATATACTATATATGCACGCGCATACGTACAGGATGCAGTGAATAAGGAGTTTGAAGAGAAAAGGACAGAGCTACAACCCAAAGTTGTTGAGATCTATGAAGCTTCTTCTGTTGAGATCAAGGTTAATTACTATATATATATAATTACTAATTAGTTCTGCTATATATATATATATAGCTACCTCTGCTTATTAATTAATTTAAAACTTAAAATTAAGAAACATGGTATATAATTATTAATAAAACAACAGGGGCTGGTGAAGGAAAGAAACGATGCAGGAATCAAGAAGAACTCAGCAGCGGTCGTAAAGCTCCTGGAAGAGCTAGTGAAAATTGGTACGTACACTACTAGTGCTCCTACTACTACTACTCGATCGATGATATATTGTTTTAAATGTACGTACGTACACGCGTGCAGAGTTCCCAGGATCGAAAGCAGTGAGTGAAGTGTCATCAAAGTTTGGGGCTGGGCTGGTGCCCGGCCCAGTGTTGTTTGTGCTGGAGAAAGTATCCACCTTTGTGGTTGACGTGGACGACACCGAATTAGGAGGAGCTGGAGATCAAACCAGCAGAGAGGTAGTAGCAGTGGAGGAGGAGAAAGATAAGGAAGTGGCGGGTGTGGTGGTGCAGCAGGGGGACAAAGAAGAAGCAGCAGCAGCAGCATCAGCAGCCGCCGCTGCTGAAGAGATCAAAGACGCTGTGGTGGAGGAGGAGACTATTAAGAAGGAGCCCGAGGCCGCGAAGCTGGAAGAAGCACCCAAGCACCCATGATCATCATCATCATCTCCCATCTATCTATCTATATCTATATACCTACCGTATACAGATGGTGGTATGTTGTGGATGATGCATGCATGGATGCGGTTATTTACAATATGTGCATGATTAATTTGTTATTCTTTCTTCTCCTAATAACTATATTATAAATATATGTTTGTAATTTCATGTGGATGTATGCATTTCTTCTTCATCTTAAATACTATATATTTGCTTGGATTCTCATATGTGTAATATTTTTTAATTTCTGATTTAATTTCATGATTATTTTCACTAGCTTACATATATAGGTTTTGTGTGTGTGTGTGTGTGGATGGCATGGGAGCTTAATAATCTCTCTGTATTAATTAATTACTCTCTCATTTGATCGATTATACAAGTTCATCAAGCTATACTACAATATTTTTTTCTTAATTATATATTTATTAGTAAAAAAGCAGAATGAATATGCCCACTTGAATTTTGTCGTAGTAATGCTATTGGCTTTACTACCACATGAAATTACAAACATATATTTATATCAGATAATAATATATATCGAATCTTAATTGCCACCCGAATCTAACATGTTGATCTCTCTCTGATTATGAAGTAGTTGGAGTGCTCGACTGGCTCTCGTGAGAAAATTTGAGCTTAAAAAATTAAAGGCACAGACACTCATGATTACCAAGATAGGAATTAGAAGATAAGTCTAATAAATATGAGATTGTTCTGACTTGAGGATTTGCATAGGATGCCAAAAATTGGAAATAAGCCGGGGCCCAACCCCCCACCAAACTCCAAACGCGCCTTAATTTCAAGCTTGTCTACTAAACTTTTCATCTACTATATACAATACACTGCACGTCTTAATTTTTTTTATTAGAACTAATTAATTGGATTAATTATATCTATGTAGGTTCTCAACCTCTTAATTAATATAAGGCAAAACCTATCATTTGCCCTTTAACTTTGTGTTTGTTATGCTTTTGATCCATGAACTTTTATTACTACATATTTGGTCCTTGAACTTTCACAAAAATCTATATTTAGTCATTCCACCATTTAAAATGTTAAATTTCAGCAATGTGGGTAACAAAAATGTCGTGTGACTAATCGAAAAGAAATAAGTGTTTTATATTATTGAACCAAACGACTCACATCGACCAACAAAAGCCGAAAAAAATATTAATTTTCCGCCAAAACTTAAAAAACTCAAAGTTTAGAGACCAAATGTGCAACAATGAAAGTTCAGAAACCAAATGTACAATAATAAAAGTTCAAGGACCAAAAGCATAAAAGTCTCAAAGTTGAAATAACAAAAAATATGTTTTGCCTTAATATAATAATGATCTTAACTTGGCACACACATGCCAAGAATAAATTGGTTAATTAACTACAGGAGCCTGCCTGCCATCATACATTGTGCACCAATATTATTGGTCTCATGATTAATTGCAACTATATAGCTAGGTAGGAAAGGGAACTAAAATAATAAGTCATCATTATTGTTGAGATGTGTGGATCGAAATAATACTCTCACATCGGATAATTGAAACTTCATAATAATGAAGTTTCTAAATGATGATCTCCTCTCAATTAGTACTGATCCCTTTTGAGATAAAATCCACTCATTAAGTTGGGGACAAAATCCAGTGAGCTCTTTGATGTTTCTATTCCCACGAAGAGCAAGTTCCAGAGCCAACTCCTAGAATTAGAAAACGATCGTCTGGTCCGGACTCCGGAGTTCGCTGGACTCTTTGTGACCCTTATATCCACTGGGCCATTTAACTGGGCTAGTTTGAAAGGGACGATGTCAAGTAGTTTGGGCCTCCACAACTTTATTTAAAGCAGTCCATGAATTGTATTTTCAGCTTGCCCAAGGCCCGATCAAATGCCTTTAACTTTGCTCAAACCGCCCCTTCAAGCTCGAATGCCTTTAATTGTTTTGTCATATATTGGTTTAGTTCATGCTTTTTTTTTTTTTTTTTAAGTTTTGGTTTCGATGTTTGATCAAATTGAGATTGTTTCCATTTCCCTTTGGTGAAAAGCAGTTATCCCTTTTTGTGATGATATTTATCTCTATTTGAATAAAATAAGTAGTTCCGGGCTTAGCATACAATACATATAGTATTTATTTCATTTCACTATTTGAATTATTGTAATATATTGGCTTACCTTTTTGGATTAGGAGCAATCAATCTACCTTTATAAGTTTTAAAAAATATATGTTAGTTAATTAATGTGTTGCATATATGGTCTCCGAGTAAGTACATATATATATAAGCATCCACACCGTTTTTTTTTTTTTTTTTGACCAAAGCATCCACACCGTTATTACATCACTTTATTATCATTTTCTTTATTTAATTATTTTATATATATATATATATATAAAATTGAAAACAAATTAATACTATAAAGAAGTGGCATTGAAAGAGGCACGTGGGATTAATGAGTAGGGTGTGATTGGTTGGGGGAAAGATTAGGTAGATGATTGAGAGTAGGTACCGGTAACGACGCCTAGATTTATGAACGCCACATGGCTGAGCTAGACCATCATCTTCTTTATATACTTGTATTGATGATGGGATGAACCATTTGATATCATCGTGTGTATATATTGTATATATATTTACATGCATGTCAGGAAATAATGGCCGTGTTTTTGGGTGATTGATTCTTATATCTTTGACAAATTAATATTTCTGAATCTTATGGATTGGTCAATGTTACACAATCCTTTATTTTTATGGTTCGTGCAATGCTTCGCGGCCCTCCTTATTCAATAGATAAAATAAAAATCAAGTACAAAAAAACCTTTTCTATATAGTAAAAGTACAAACCTTTTTCTTAACCTCTCCTTATTTAGACTCTATTATAAGAGTTAGTCTAATATCTCAACTTCATAATATAAGATATATAAATTAATTGTGTTTTTAGATTAAGAGACAAGAGACTTTCTGAGGCTTGTCTCCCTTCTTAACAATCCTTATTCATGTTCTTAAAAATGAACTTAGAATAATAACAAGAGATGGAGTCGATAGTACGTATTAAGAGAGAGTCCCTCTTTTTTCTCTTTTGGACACGTGCACGAGTGGTCCCTTACACACATTATAAGCAACACGCGTTCTCTCATCTCGCGCGACTCTCCTTTTACAAGTTGATGGAAAAGTCTCTTACATCTTTGGGTGCAAGCCAAGCCAAAAAATACAAAACAAAAGGCAAAAAGATCTATATAATTAATGTGCTATGAACCTAGCTTACTTCAAAGTTTCAACTATCCAAAAGGTCGATCGATGTTCACTTCTATATGGGGCCACAAACAAACAATCGCGTGCATTGTTTTTCAATAATACTATACCGGAAGAACGACATATCCAATACACTAGAACGATAATATGTATGTAATGTACATCAAATGTAGTTAAGTGAATTGACAACTAAAAGTGGATTTTCTAATACATACAGTAGGTAATTAGAGATGAATTGATTAGTTGCTTAATGCTTGACATCAATAATTGGTATTTTGGCAACAACTTCCCACGTGATGGGATACTTGTTGTCCCAGTATGTTTGTGGTGGCCCATGATTGATGTCAGCAACATATTTGCTGGCACTCTATTTCATACATTTATTCTAGCTAATTGGCTCATTAGGATTCATAATCAGGACTAGTGAGTAGTGACTAGCTTTTCCATAGTACAAAACCTGATTAATTTGATGACCCTCTCAATCACCCTTTTATAATTGAGGTTTGATTTAGAAAGAAAAAGGCCATGATCTATAATTACTTACCAACTCCATTTTGTCTTTATAATTAATTTGCGGCACACTCATGCTGACTGGTACATCTACCACACACATCTATCTGATATAGTGATATCCCAATTGCAATTGATGTCAATGTAGCATATATACTGGCCTAACCTAATGAACAGAAATCACGCACCGATTGATTCAAAAACAAGGAGAAACACAAGGCATTGAGCTATGAAGTTTGAATCAAATAATATATGCTATAACATTGTGTCTTGGTCAATCCATGCACACGGTACCCTTAATTTCTTACAAACACAAAACAAGTAAAGATATCTTTACGTATCAAAACACATGGGCTAGCTAGACCAAGAAAACAAGAAAACAAGGAAAAAAATAAAAATAAAAAAAATGGTAGCTACACTTGCTAAATTACAATTAAAGAAAAGATGTTTTAATTATTTGTGGAGACAGATCACATGTTTGACTGATCAATGAGAAGTAGTGGTGCGACATGTTGAAGGTGCAAACCCTAATCTTCTTCCAACAATATCGAACTCCCACATAAAATTTTGTTGCATAATGTTCCCAATTATGGAAATATCAGGCCAGCTATTCTCCATGAACCCCAAACACTTGACCCCTTTAGACACATCAATCACATAGCTCTTCACCGGTGGCTCAAACCGGGCCGAATCCGCAAAGTGCACCACCAACTTAGGCACCAACGTCTCATTGAATCCTACTGAGCTGAAACAGAACTGGAATGGCTTCACTTCAACTCTCTTGAACCTCTTCAATGGCAGCTTGAGAGCAGTCATCACTGCCTTGTATGCTGGCTTTGCTAGGAATGTCAAACTAGTCCCGGAATCCACAATGGCTCCTCCACCATCGTTCAAGTCCCAAACAGGCAATGGGATTTTCAACATCACACCCCCAATTGAAATCCCGTGAATATTTACAGGGTAGAGTGCAGGCAACACATCTAGGACAAGCTTTGTGTATCTCATGTTTCCCAACAAATCAAACTTGTAGTTGACATTGTTGGAGTGGCCACCAAGAGTTAGATAGCTGGAGACGTTTTTGGGGCTCAAATGGTCGACTAGGCAATAAGAGAACTTGCCGCCGAGTTGCTTGCTAGCTTGCGCGACGAAGGAGTAGTTGCTGTAGCCGAGACCGAGCACTCCATCAGAGGCCCGGAAGGTTGAACCAGAGAGGGAGGAGCTGCATCCCACTACCACATGGGGCAGCCTCAATTGTCTGCCGTTTGTGAGGCCTACTGTCACTGTCTCGTTGGCAAAGATTCCCTTGGCTGATGACCCATCTGTGTATCTATTTCAAAGATTAGTAACTAATTAATTAATTAATTAATTAATTAATCACGACTGTTTGTATATATATGATGATGATGATGATGATGATGATGATGATGATGATGATGATGTATAATGGGCAATGGGCATGGGCATGTTTTGCTAACTTTTGTCATGGGGTCCTACAATTAATTAATGCATGCATCAAGATAATGGTAGCTCTATATAGGCATTGTTGAAGAGTTGATGAGCAGGAATAACGCAGAGTTGAAGTAAGTAGGTAGGTAGGTAGGTGGTAATGTTAAATTGATGCATGGGAGAAGAGATGATCGATGGATCGATCGATGGATACCTGTAGTCATAATGGCAAGGGGATCTCTGAGTGGGACATCGGGCGAGAGAAAACGGGAGATTCTGGCACATGGGAGTCGAACAGGGAATAGTCTTGAACGATTTAGAACGGCCGGCATTGAAGAACCTCCTCCCACCAATCCTCCTAGGACACTTTCTACATCGATACCGGCAATTCATCCAAGTGAGATCACTCCCGGTGTCCGCGACAAGCATGAACTTCTGCGAAGGAGAGCCTACTCGGAAGCTGACAAAGTACTGGCCAATGCTGGCATATGAGCCGGAAGAGATGGGGAGAGAAGCAGATGGAGATGGAGATGGAGAGCTGATGCTCCTCATCTGTCTTGTTGTTGTTGGTGGGATGTTGATCATGCGTCTATGGGAGATAATGGTCTGAAGACGAATGTGGTCGGTGCGAATGAGGTCGTGCAGGCGTTGGATCTGGGTGGCATTGGGGGAGAGGAAAGAGTGTCGATGAATGAGAGGTAGGTGCAATGAAGAGGAGAGAGGGGGCCCATTGAAGAGGAGGAGGAGGAGGAGGAGGAGGAAGAGGAGAGAAGGCATTGTTGTTGGTGTTGGTTGGTCCATTTTGAGGAGGAAGAGAGAGAGAGAGAGTGTGTGTGTGTGTGTGTGTGTGTGTGGGGGGAGAAGAAATTAAGAGGAGGAAGATGTCGGCATTGATGGCAGCTGCTGAATTGAATTGAATTGAATTGAATTGGGATTGGGGGTAGGCTGAAATGTGAAATCCCAGGCCTTGCTAGCTAAGCTACAATGGGGTTTGTGTGAATTTATGGTTCGAGATATCTGGTCGTGACGTATTAATTGTTTTTGCTTCAGATAACAGCGTGTCCCGCAAAAGATGTTGCTTTTGTTTGTTTGTTCGTTTTTTTTTGGTTACTTTTGTATTCTATCTCTTCCCTCTTTATAATTAGCTGCTAATTAACTAATTCGTTTATTTAATCAACAGTTGCTCCATGATTGGGGTTGGGAATTCAACTATGTTAGAATTAACCTGCTCTTGTTAATAACCATCAGAATTAAAACACCTTTTCATGGATTTCAAATTATAATTACTAATAATAATTTACAGAGTGACTTTTGAGTAGCTACCTTCATCTAGATTACATAACTACATGGCCAGGCTGGCGGTGAAGAGAAAGAGTAAGTAGGTTAAACACCTAAAAGTACAACCAAGACCAAGTAGATTATCAAAATATACTAGTGCTTATAACTAATTGTTATTTATTCCAACTACTGAAGTTTACTACTCTTAAATATGATTATTAATTCAAGGTGCACCTAACTAAATGACATGAAAATGAGAGAAGACAAAGGACTTAATTGATTTCGGTCTTCTTTTTAAACAAAGAAAAACAAACGTAAAAACATTTTACCAATGTTATGTTCTCTGATTACGCAGGAGAGCATCACCCAATTTTCTCCTGTTCAAAAAATTGAGAAATCTTTTCTTCTCATCTACAGTCATTAAAATGTGACAGTTAGTCGTAGTTGCAAAGGTTGGTCGGAATTAAATTTGGGTGCAAATATCCAACCAAGTCTGGCTGCTTTAAGTCGCCCTACTCATAGTTATAGATATAGGAAAGCAATAAATGAAGACGGGTCGACTCCACTTGCTCGACTACCTGGATCAACCCACCGTCTTGTTGCACAATCCATGCAAGCTTTCTATTTCTAGTTAAACACACTCTTCGTAGTAAATTAACAGTCTAAAGATGACGATCATTTTAATCGTGTGTCATTAAAGCTTTCCCATCTATATTTGGAACTATCTACTGCACAATTCTTAATTTCTGCTCTTCATGAAAGGAGACGTAAACAGAAAAGGAAACAGCATACCTCACATGAGGAAAGGATACCATACAATTACTAATTCCATCTCCAAGAGATTTGTATACTCAACCCTCCACCTAGATTCCGTTTAGCTATTACTACTGGAGTTACCACCAGTTCTCCAGAAAGACATACGAGGAAACTGAGAAAGCAGATATTCCATCACTGCAGGAGTTGTTTTACTTGTTCCCACTTGCTCCTTTGCTTCTCTTAGAACTTCAGCATCCCGCCAGAACTTAATGACATGGAGGCTTTCTTCTTCTGTCGACCGCTGAACTACTATCCTTGATGCATAGCCCTTCTGTCTCATAAGTACGCATATCTGCAAGGGATTATTGGCCGCGAGAGTGACCATGTACAGCCAGCCGTTTTCCGACAAGAGTTTGTCAGCTATAGGCAAGATCCTGTCGATGACAACACGCCCATTCTCCCCTCCTGCCCATGCAGACGCAATCCCTTCACAACCTACTTCATCTTCAGGTGTTGGCACATAAGGCGGGTTTACAACTAGGACATCCACCAGTCCTTCCAGTCTACTCTCAAGGCCTGTTGCAATGTCTGCACAGATAACCTCTGCATGGACACCATGAGCATCCAGGGTCTCACAGGTAACTCTCACTGCGTGTGGATTAATATCTGTGGCGAAATAGTGAATCCCAGAATCCTCCCGCCCAAGCATGAGGGCCAAAGATGTAATGACATAACCACTACCACAGCCCACCTCCATGCAAATAGTTGGATCATGTGCCAACAAGTTTGTTCGATCAGCCAAAAGAGCATCAACTAGTGCAAATGAATCATCACATGGTTCATATACCTCAGGATGGCTACTCACAAGACGGATTTGAGCAGTCTTGGGGGGCATCTTAAAAGGAACCTGTAAGGAAACAAATTCCTTATTAAGAAAAAAGATTTATTGTAGTCAGAATTAGTCCTTCATTTCAAATGAAGAGACAAAATTCAAGACTTAAATTACCGGGCCATTTTTGGGTTCGGATTTGCTCCCTCCCTTTGTTCCAAGAGAAGACAGGTAAGGATTCGCTAAGTCTAGTTTTATATGGTGTTCCTCCATGCCACTTGCTCTCACACTAACAGAACCTGCCCAAATCGTCTAGAGACAATTGTTAGATATGAGAAAATATGCACGAGCAAGAGAGCGTTGCATGCTGTTAACCTTTAGCACAAGAAAATTTTCCATTGCGTAACATTCAGAACTTTGTATAGCTGCGGTGTGAATCAAAGACATATAACAGATACAATAGGGCCTGCAACAACCTCAAATTGAATCCATTATAGCCACGTTTCTTCTATGAGATCTTGTGACATTTGAGGAGCATCCATTGCCTTCTTTTGCAATAGATTGGCTTGAAAGAAACAAAGAATTTTTGTAAAAATGGAAATGACCATCTTGGCGGTGCAACCCATCTAAGATGCTTGCTTTAAGATGGGTTGCTTATGATAAACCATCCGATAAATTTTTTTGAGATTGTTTAACTTGTGGTCATCCACTGCACTTCTTCATTTCTATGCTTAAACAAAATTATCATTTCTTTTAAAAGAGTTCGACAAAAGATGACTAAAAAGCAAAATTGAACCATAATTGGCATGACCAATGAGCATAAGCTTAATAACACCACCTCCCAAGCCAATATGATATGAATAAAGAATTACCCAATAAAAAACAACAATTACTTTCGAACAGACTAATTGACTATAGGTGATATTTGAAGACAATTATTTGGGATAACTTGAAACTTCGAAAGGAGCAACATATTTTCTTAAAGGATAACAACAATAATCATGCTGGATTTATTCAAGGAAGCTATAAAAAAAATTGTTTGGATGATTGGATTACTTCTAGTACTCCATAGAACAATTGCTGTTTTTTTTTTTCCCCCAACTAGGTCCGATAGAAATAAAATCTCCTTTTGAAAGCATAAATAGCACGTATAAATAAATGAAGAATAATCATAAAGACCGAAGGTCAGAGGGAAGAATGCACAATGTTGAAGTTTTTGGGCAAAGGTATAACCTGAGAGGGGGAGGGATTCAAGTATAAGTGACAAAGGATATTTCTAAAAAGAAGACCTCAGCTTAGACAATGCATATGGCTTGCACAGGATTTCACTATTGAAACCTCTTAAGAAGTAAGACTAACGCTACATACTATTTACTACCTATTCCTCTTTCATAGCGCAAAGGTCTAGTCATGTACATGAAGGTACATGAAGGTAATCATCCTTTCACCAGTGAAAACATAAAAAACAACATGCCTTGATCAGTTCTTAAACATCATCTCCTTCACTCATGGTTATATAAGTTTTTATAGCCTAACTTCAAAAATTGCCAAAACCAACCCCAAGTGATACCTTAAACGAGCTAACTGTATTTGCATTCCATCAAACAAGTAGTGTGTAGTTTCACTAGCCCTTCCTTTTCAGTCCACGAACTCTGGTACAACAAGATTAAGAATATACTTCCTTAAACCATAAATCAACCCATTTGAAATCCACATTCAGAGCTAATATAACTTGGCAAGGAAAGGAAACATAGATATCAAGGTCTTGAATTGATTATGTAAGTGGTAAATATAATTGTAATGAAGTTATAGAATCAAAATAATTTAGAAGATCAAATTAGACAATAGTAGTAGGGCAATCCTAGTAAGTCCAAGCACATCAATGAATGCCATACATAAATCGAGAGAGAAGGGTAAAGGACTTATACCAAGAAGGTTTTAGGTATAGGTTTAGATTTGGTAGAATTGTTGTCGATCGGTGGGTCTAAGTCCAATCACGAATTTGACCGCCGCTGGCCTCTGTCGCACGCCACCGTCCGAGACCTCTGGGTGCTGCCGGCGTCTCCCTCTCTTGTCGTGCCCTAGCTCCTCTTTTTTTTTTTTTTTTTTTTTATGCGAATGAGAAACCACGTATATAGTATTTGTACATCTACACGCTTGTACCTTACTAAGTACTAGCTAGTAAGTATACATCATAAATACTTACATACTTTCTTTCTTTCTGTTTTTCGAGAAATGCATTATACATACTCTAACAAAATAATGGGCACCAAAAGAGATTTTTTTCTGGCCGATTAATTTTTCAACTTACATAACCACGTACACATTAGTTAGTGATTTTTTTTTTTTTTTTTTTTTTTTTGCAAAACACATTAGTTAATGATATAGTTCATTATTTATTTATTAATTAAATGGTGCACATCTAGAGGCAAAATTAGGGGTATATTAAAATTGATTAAAATTGGGTAGTGCTATTTGGTTCATTTTGTCCAACTTCCGGAAAAGTTCCAATGAATTCTCACCCTCCTTTATTGATGATATACTTGCCAATTATTTGAAATAATTGATTCCTCATAATTTTAAGTCAATTATAGTTTTGTTTTTCAAGGAAATTGATTCTATATGCATGGTCAAGCAATTACATGAATAACTTTAGAATTATAGTAAATTCTAATTAGTTCACCTATGCTATGTATGATTTTAAGCTTCTGCTTCTTCTTCAAAGAAAGTGTGATCATTATATTAATTTCTGTATCCAGTAGTAGATAAGAACTCTCATAGGCACCTTTTGCTGTTAGGATTCATCAACTGCTCCTTTCATAATTGAAACATACAAAATCAATTGAAGGCTTGAAGAACACACATTTATAATAAGTGTACATGCATATACTATTATAGTACATTGAATGTAATAGGTTGTTTTGCTTGAACAATCATCTGAACTACTTCTCTCATTGTAGGTCTCTCTACGCTCTGCTCTTGTACACACAACATTGCAATGAAGAACATCTGCATCGCTTCGTTCAGCGGCACATTGCTCAGTCTTTCGTCTAGTATCTTCACCACCCCTTCTTTGCTCCAATTCGTTTTCACCTTGGCCCATTGCACTATGTCCACCCCTTCTTCTCCAAAGTCACCTACCGGCCTTCTACCAGTAATCAGCTCTAATAGGACTACCCCAAAGCTGTAAACATCGCTCTTCTCGTCCACTCGCAACGTGTATGCGTACTCTGATATCACAATACCAAACACAAGTCATCAGACAATTTGTTAAGAGTGCAACTATGTTAATACTAGTTCAGCTAGATCTATCATCAATCTATGAGGCCCGGGCAACTCAACTGAATTGATTTTTTATTTTATTTTTTCCTTTCAAATGGTGAACTAACTTTACAAGAAGATGCTACACCCATTCACTAGTCATCAGCCTTTGAAAAGCAAAGACAACAGCAGGTTCATCTCCCTAGGAAAATGACAAATTCAAACATGAAAAAGCAAAAGATGGTGCTTTTAAAGAGTTGTTGAAAGATTTATCTCGGTATTGAGTAAAATGAAGCTTAAATTCCAAATGGGATTCTGTTGGTGAGTAGAGTTCTTAAAGTTAGTTGGGGAGGGGGTTCAATCAGTCAAATTTTCTTTAATAGCCTGTGATTGGCTTGAATGTGTGTTGTTTCCAAGGCAAACAAAAGCATCCATGACAGAAGAGAATGGGAGAGATAATGGTGGATTTCTAATTTCTTATGCACATGAACAGATAAGTATAACTCACAAGATGGTCCTAATCAAACAGGTTGCTAACTCTACCTTGGCTTTCATTGTCTTCCTGATTAAAGAGGTAGGATGATGGATTCTTACTCGACCCGACACTTGTTTCACAAGAAAACTCATTTATCGGTCCTACGATGCATGGAACAATTGCAAATGACTTAAGCCAACTACTTTTTTTTTTTTTTTTGGATAAGAGGACTTAAGCCAACTACTTCAAAGTCATGAATTGATTAGCAAGCAAGCAAGCAGAGGTCAGATAGCAGGGCCATGCTTTGCTCATGAACAAGGGGACACAGAGGACTGCTTTATTCTAGGACAGGCAAGTAATGTCATTGAACTTGATATTCCTTACTGATCGCTGAGGTACTATAGAACTACAATGGTTGAAGATCAATGGAGTGACTATTGGTTTAGAAAGCAAGGACATACATATGGACATCAAATGCAAAATTGGAGGTTCAGTATAAGGTTTACTACTTGTTATGCGAATATAAATTTAACAAGAGGCTGTGCAGGTAAAGCTGCCAAACTGAAGATGTTGTGATTGATTGAGTGCGAGTGTTTCAGACCTTGGTTTAACAATAACTGAAATCAAAGAATAACAGGAGAAGGAAAGAGAAATGTACCTGGAGCAATATAACCATATGAACCAGCAATTGCTGACATGCATTCAGATGTCCCGGTATCTTGTAAGAATTTTGCGAGGCCAAAATCCGCGACATGAGCTTCGAAGTCAGAGTTCAGCAATATATTGTTTGATTTCACATCACGGTGAACTATCAATGGGGAGCAATCATGGTGCAGGTAGCAGAGGCCTTTTGCAGCTTCCATGGCTATTTTCAGTCTGGTGTCCCATTTCAGATACCCCCCTCTCTTGCCATGAAGAACTTCACCAAGGCTTCCATTAGGCATGTACTCATAAACAAGCAACTTGGTATCCTTATTTGAACAAAACGCTATCAGTCTTACAATGTTTCGATGTCGGATTCTTCCTAATGTCTGTATTTCGGCGGAGAATCCATTGTCATTATGCGATGAACCTTTGCTTATCCCCAACAATCTCTTTACCGCAACTTGCTCGCCGTTTGGCATTGTTCCTCTAAAGACAATCCCCGCTCCGCCTCTACCAATAATGTTATTATCCTTTAAGCACTCTAATATATCATCACTTCCAAATCCAAGCTTCTGAAATGCAGTGAGCTTCCAAGACTTTGAATTCCTTCTAATTGAACGTGTCTTTATGATCGCCACAACTGCAAAAACTAAGGAACATGCCAGGAGGCCCAGTGCGAAAATGAGCTTAAATCTACCCGGGACCTGAGGCTTTGTGTCATGTTGATCACTAAATGGAAATGATGAAGATGATGATGATGATGAAGAATAGTTACATGGAATTGAATACGAAACACATAGCCAAGGGTTACCGACAAAGGAAGTGGCATTGAAGAATTCGTACTGTCCATTTTGCGGTATATAACCAGAGAAGTTATTATGAGAGAAATCTGCCGAAGTAAGGCTTTTCATGGCCCCGATTTCCTTGGGGAGACTCCGGTTTAATAGGTTCCAAGACACGTTGAAGTAATTGAGTAAATGAATTTGAGAGACTTGAACTGGGATTGGGCCAAAGAGTTGGTTCTGGCTCAAGTCTAAGTAAGTGAGAAGGACACAGTTGGCAATCTCTGGAGGGATCTCACTAGTGAAGTTATTCCTACTAATATCCAACTTCCAAACATTTTTTAACTGACCTACTTCAGCTGGAATTTCCCCTGTGAAGTGGTTTCCACCGAGTAGAAGTATCTGCAAGCCCGAGAAATTCCCGATGGAACGAGGAAGAGATCCGGAAAGACGATTGTTTGAAAGGTTCAACTGGCCTAATTTGGGAGCCACCCTGCTAGGTTCTTGTGCAAAACCCCCAGTAAGGTAATTGTTTTGCAGTTCCATAAGCGATAACTCTGGCAAGTTTAGAAAGCCATGCGGGATTGGGCCGCTCAAGTAATTCTGCCCAAGCCGAACTCTAACAAGTGTTGTGCAGTTTCCTAGATCACTTGGTAGAGGACCAAAAAGGAAGTTGTTGAGTAGAATCAAGACCGCGAGCTTCCTACCAAAGCAAAGAGAATCGGGGACTCTACCAGTGAGCTTGTTGGAAGAGAGATCAAGCTTTGTTAGTTTCCCGCTTCTTCCAAGCTTGGAAGGAATTGCACCAGTGAAGTTATTCTTCCAAAGCATCAAGACTTCCAAATTAGGTAGCTCTGCTATGAAATGTGGGACTTCGCCGTACAACTTATTGATGAACAAATGCAGCAAAGTGAGGTGACGGAGCCCAGATAACTCGGCCGGAATCTCCCCAGTGAGTCCATTGCTCGAAAGATCAAGAGATCTCAAGCTGCTCATATTGCCTAATTGAGGTGGAATTGAGCCACTCAGCTGGTTCAACATTAAGAAAAGAGTGTCCAGCCTTGTGAGATTGCCCAACTCTGATGGAATAGGTCCCTCCAACCCACAGCTTGCCATGTCAAGATGTTGGAGATTTATAAGCTTCCCAAACTCAGGTGGGATTCCACCTTTATATGCGTTGTAGTAGCCCAGATAGAGCTGGTTGAGATTAGTTAGATTGCCAAGCTCACTTGGGAGAAAGCCACCCAGATCATTTCCTGCCACTGATAGATATTTCAGCTCCTTCATACTTCCATAACTAGGAGGAATAGTCCCGGAGAAGAAGTTCCCTCCGAGATCCAAACGCCAAAGCTTAGCAAGTTGAGTGACACCCAAGGGAAGTGGCCCCATGAAGTTGTTGTTGTAAGCATCCAATACTTGGAGCTCCTTTAGCAACCTGAATTCCCAGTTCAGGCTTCCATTGAACTGATTGTTGGACAGATTGAGGAAGCTTAGGCTTGCTAATCTGTGGATTTCAGATGGAAGCATGCCGAAGAAGTTGTTTCCAGAGATTGAAAGGTTAACTAGAGCTCTGAGGTCCAAGATTACAGGAGAAATAATGCCAGAGATATTCAGATTTGATATGTTGAGTGAGACTACTGATCTGCTCACCACATCACATTGGATGCCAGTCCACGTGCAGACGGACGAGTAGTTTGATTCATTCCAGCTATCAAGAGCACTAATTGAGGTGGGATCGAAGGAGGATTTAAGCGAAAGCAAGGTGGATGCTTGGCTTTGGAGATATGAATCTTGAGGAGAAACTGAATAAGAAGAAGAAGAAGAAGAAGAAGAAATAAAGAGGAAAGAGAGAAAGAAAAGAAGGTGCAAACCAGAAGGAGCCATTGACTCTCTCTTGCTGTTCTTCTGAATGATCAACTCCTCCTTTTAATTAGAGACTTAAGAGTGGATGAACTACATGCAAAGAAGAAGTAGTAGTCCTCTCAGTGATTTGTAACAAAGTTGAGTGGTTGAGAGAGAGAGAGAGTGGTAATCTTTGGTGGTGGCAACATAGATCTTTGCCTTTCCTTTGCATTGCTCTTATTCCAGTTTTTGCTTTCATCTTTTTCTTTCCAAGAAAAGCAAAAGCAATGCTTGTACAAAGTTGTATCGCCACCAGACCAATTTTGCTCAAAATAACTTAATTTATATATACTATGCCGCTGCTTTTCCTGTTAAATTACCCAATTGTCCACATCCCTTTACCTCTCTTTTTTAAGTTGATGCTCTATCTCACACTCACACTGTCTGCCTGCCCTGCCCTGCCCATTGGTCCAAACACTTGACACTAAAACTCTCAACTACACAATGCTATGTTATTGCTACCTACTATATATATAATCTACATGCTTCATCTGATGACCTTTCATCTTTAACTCTCAACTCTATTTGCCTTCAGTCGTATTAGTACATAATAGATGGACAGTTAATAAGAATGAAACAAAAGGGAAAGTGACAATTATATATCAAGTTGAACACTTAGTCTAAGATCTTTTATTTCTAAATGAGGAGACGCATATACTTTGGGCTTGAATAGGGCATAGGGACCATTTTTTTGCTTCTTGTTCGCATCAGAATGAGTGGTGGGATTCGAGGAGGCTTTGCTTTAGACTACACCAAGGAAAAAGGAAAAGCAAGGAGTAGCTAGCTAGTTTATTTTTAAAGCTTGTTGGAATCCATCACTTTAAAAAACTTTATTATATATCAAAGCCCTCCCTTTCTCATACACACACCAAGATCAAAAAAAGAAAACCCAGTATCCTGGATGTAGATTTCCATACAATACATAATACATGGTTTTGTTAATCTCACCAACTCTCTCATCACTATACATATATTCCTTTTCTTTGGGTCCTAGACAGTAGGGACCCAGTTAGGGGGCTCTGTTGGATGGTACTAGATAGGTAGTTTAAACTGGGGAAAGAATCCTAGTCCTAGTAATTAAGGGTCCCATGGGGAATCCTGGTTTAATTGAACAGCAAAGCAATAAGCAGCACCACCACTACCACTACTACTACTACTACTACTACTACTACTACTACTACTCATAATAATTGTTATTAATTAAACAGGGGTTTTGTTATTTTGGGTCCATGTAGGAATATGTAGCTGCATTCATTCACTCATGTTTCAACAGCTATTGATTTCCTTTTTCTCTTTTGACTCCATGTATAGCACGGTGTGATGATGGGAATTAATGTTATAATGGTTCATCATCCAGTTCTGATGATTCCGATCCATTGTGTCAACTTGGATCACTCAATTGCACTCACTTCTGCACCTGTGCGTGGCACTTGGGTGCGCCAAATTATTAACTTTCCGTTGGAGACCCAAATTTAATCTCAAAGGACCATAACGAATAATGAGTTTTCTAAGTTACTCGATTTGCATAAATATTAGTTTTCTTTCCATGTAGCGGACTTCAATTAATTTAGTACTGAGGCTATGTTGTTGTTGGGGGAACAACAAACAACAAAAGCAGAAGCAAGAGCATATATGAAGACACCTAAAAAGAAAGGGGAAAAACATGGGTTATTTTTTATGGTATCCGTCTATCTTTCACAATAATGTGCTTTGGTTATGCGAGAATTAGAGAGAGACAAAAGAGATTTAAGAAGATTAGGAAAGAAAAAGAGAATAGCAGTAGTGGTAGATGAATGTCAAATGGATTTACACATGAGTTGCAATAAAATCAGGAAGCACAATGAGAAGCAAACAAGGGGTTAAAACAGTTGAGATGTTTTAGAGAAATTGACCAATAAAGTAGTAAAAAATCGATAAGAGGGAGTACCACAATTAATTAATCTTCCATATGTATGCAATGCAATGCAAGTGAGGGAAAAGAAAGAAAGAAAGAAATGGTACGTAGTATAAAGACAAGAAGACCAATGAGTTGGGTTGGAAATGCAATGCTGATGTAGAGAAGGCGACACCTGCTCTGATGTGGACGATGGGATTCCAAGCGTTTTTACGTTTTTGTGCAACACGTCCCCGTCACTTTACATAATAAAAGTAGGTGGCTTCTGCTCTATCTTCATCTCCGACTCGATCCAACACTTTTCTGGGAAATGATTACTAGCTAGTTGTTAACGAGTTTATCAAATGTGCATGTACAAAGACCAAATAAATGCAATATTGATACCCTTATGAAAATGACCGATTAACGTCGTTAACCCTAACCCACCACCAGCGCTGCCAATTGTGATTGATCGAAGTGACTCCTCTCCTGTCCCTTATTTCATGTCATCATCCATATTGTGGTGGGCCGAACCCCCAACAGGCACTCCTCATGCATATATATATATATGTATTTTGTATCAAACATTGAAAGATTGTTGCAATTAATTATTGGCACCGTGATTTACAATTACAATGACCAGTTGAAAAGTAGTTTCTTAATTAAGTTGGCCTAACTTGTATCATGCATTGAAGCATATAAAGTTTATTGTGTAGTCTCGGTCCAAATCAGGAGAGTGTGGAGAGACTAATTGTATACATAGTAGGCTTTAGTTTGAGAGTCATCGATCAAATTCTCCACAATGTTAAGTCAAGTTAGAGTCCACTCCCAAGCTAAAGGCTAAAGCATACATAACTTACATAAGTAGACTAGTCTTTCCACACTCTCTCAAGACTTGAACTAGCCTCGCACATTATAAAATTTTTACATGATGTATGTTGGAGATGTGTAGATCGAAAGAGTACCAAAGCCCTTTAGATCTGAATGAAAAGATCCAGGATCAAACACTTTGAAATCCACACTAGAGTAAGGGCTATGCAACAATTGCTTATAGATTTGGGCAATTTTGGTTTGGATTTGGAAGGAAGATGTTGCTTGGGCCCGTATTCTGTTGTTGTTGCCCGGTTTACGTTTTGCATTGAGATTTTACTTGTATGTTGTATTGGACAAGGTTGTAAAAACAAGTAAACTGATTAAGCGTGGTAATATTGTATTTGTAAAGACTATGTACGTGTAAGATGTGATGGTTGGTTGGAGATGGACGTGGCTAGCACTCATATATGAATATGAATATGAATTGAGAGGCCAAGTGTGGCAGGCAGGTCTAAGGAAAGCCAAAATAATCGATCGAATCTTTTTTTTTTTTTTTTTTGGGGGGGGGGGAGCCCGGGAGGGGCAGTTTGATTTTAGTAAGAATGCGTCAACTGTTGGTTTGGTTTGGGGAACGGAAGGCGCTCCTCTCCTCTCCTCTCCACTCCACGTTGTTTTAGGTGTGGCTCTCATATATCAGATGAATATATTGCTCCAATTGTATATAGATATATATATATCATTTGGTGTTTGGATTCGGCCTTTAATTTATAGATAGGTTGGTTTGTTATTTATGGGGTATGTTTAATCCCCTAATTAATAATTCTCCTCCCAATTAACAACGCATTTCTCTCTGGACCGCATGAATCTCCCCAAATCCCCCATCCTAAACAAAACTTCTCTCCACTCTCCTTCGTTTTCTCTCTCCCTCTTCTCATTCATCATTCATCATTCATCATTGCATTGCCTTCAGGGAGACTGTCTCGCATTATTATTATTATTATTATCATTCATTAGCTCCATCCAATTTAATTCTGGGTTTTCGATTGATCGGTATGACTCACTTCCTTCATATAATCTTTTCATTATTTTACTAATGAATTTGTTCATGTCTGTGAGGGTTTTTGCACGCACATTTTGTTGGTTGTGTATGTAATAACTAGTTCCTTCATTAATTATTAGCTCAATAGTAATGAAATTGGTTTCCACCATATATATTGCTACAACAACCATAATTCATGCCTGCACTAAATATATATTTGTTTCGCGTCGAGGGGATCATTTCATATTTCATATTCATATGTATGTTTGCATTTGCTTAAGTTGTTTTTTATGCCCTTTTGTTTATGCACCTGTCCAAGCCCCTCACATTTTCAATTCCTATTCTTATTACGTCTTAATATATAATCCATGACACCAATTTCCTAATCCAATCGTACCAGATGTCCGTTTTGAGCGGTGTTTTCTTATACCTGCTTTCTTAATGTCATCGGAGCATATCAAGAAGAACCAGCCGGATGAGGTACATACGTACCTCTCTTAATTTCTATTGCTTCACTTCTTTTCTTTCTTATTTTTAACCAAACTCGGATCAACTACTATATATTATTGGTTTAGTTGCATGTGTGGATGAGAAAAATACATTAATTAATTGGCCGGGGGGAGGGGCATTGGTTTCTTGTCATTGATTTCTTCTCCACCAATATGTATATATGTAACTCTCTTATAAGTGATTAATAATTATTCGCCATGAGCATGCTAATTAAGAGAAGCTGTGCATGCATACTCCAGATGAGCAAAATTTCACCAGAACAGACAACATGGGAACTTCGCAAAATGGATCATACTAACATTATTAACACTGACTCAAATTCCAAACAAATGTATGAACCAAAAAGTATTGAACCAGTTGCCAAAACCAAGATGATGAATTCATCTGCCTCTCCGCTTAGTGATATCAACCTAATGGGCCAATTTCCCAAAATGAACTTCAACCCAAGTTGCAGTCCCCCACATGAATCCAAAAAGAAGGATCCATCCTGTAGAAGTGGGAATTTGACAAGCAATGCTCGACCTCAAACCAAAAGTATGGAGCTCGTTTCCAAGAATAATGTTCTTAACTCGCCATATGGGCTCAAATCAATGGATCCAGTGTCTAAGACTAATGCAGCGAATCACCAAACCACAAAGACAATTGCTGACTCAGAGGCAACAACAACAACAACAACAACCAACACAAAGGTAGTCGAATATATTAGCGCATATGGACGAGGAGGAAGCGACTCTACCTCTACTGACGGCTTGGACAGCTCTTCCGTGCCTCTCAAGCCTCACACTGGTGGGGATGGCAGGTGGGATGCCATCAACCTAGTCAATTTCAGAGACTCCCCTATTGGTCTCAGTCACTTTCGGCTTCTCAAACGTCTAGGTTATGGTGACATTGGATGTGTCTATCTTGTTGAGCTCAGAGGAACACAAGCTTTCTTTGCAATGAAAGTAATGGACAAGGCTGCTCTCGCTTCTAGGAACAAACTACTCCGAGCACAGACAGAAAGGGAGATTCTTGGTCTTCTTGATCACCCTTTCTTGCCAACTCTGTATACTCATTTTGAGACAGATAAATTCTATTGCTTGGTCATGGAGTTTTGCAGTGGGGGTAATCTTCATTCTCTTCGACAGAAACAGCCAAATAAGCATTTTACTGAGCAAGCTGCAAGGTACTCTTCTTTACTCTAAACGGATTTTATGTGTTTGTTTTTGTCTGTTAAAGTGATTTCAAGTCTCTCCAATTTCACCTACCTTATTGACTATTTCCATCAATATTTCTGAGCTTTTTGCTGTTGAAAATTGATGTCTCGTTTCTCAAACACAAAAAAATAAAAATAAAAATTGATATCTCAAGCTTTCCTTTAGCTTCAAATAATACCTTGAAAGTCTAGATTTAAGATATAGATTGTCATTTTCTTATTCCTAACTTTATATCTTTGGTATTCTTTCTCTTTATTTAACATTCATGGGGTCACCTTTATCTTCTTTAATATCATAATTCTCCTTGCGATGCCCTATGATTAAACTGAATTCCTTATGAGCTAATATGGCCCAATTGAATTTGAAGAATTGCTGCCCATGCATGTTAATTAGATGGTGGCGGGCAGCATAGGCTTTAATGTTTTGCATCGAATTTTTCAAAGTAGCAAAGTAGCAAACTGCATAATTAATGATAATCAGTTCGTATGAATTAGGATAATTTTGATGATCATGTAAAACTCTATATTAATTCTCTGCATCATACCTTCCTTTTTGTGCACTTCAAAACAGGTGCCGGCTACTTGATAGTAACATTGAAGTGAAGCTCTGAAAGTTTTGTGATGACGTGCCAATTGTTGTTTGAACCCTCATGTGCCTCTGTGTTGTGCAAACCCTTGATTTCGTTCGTGCATCTCCTTTTTGAGAATACCTAGTTGATGCCCAAATGTGGTGCCACGTACTGAGTCAAATTCAAAATTTTTTGCTTTTCAGCTGGTTCTTGTAGATATGTTGGTTCAAAAGTTTGCATTTTACTTGGTTAGTTTTTGGAGAATTTTTTACCAGTGAAAGCTGAATGATTGTGCATATCATGCATGTAATTGGATTGTTGTTTGTCCATTTGAACTTAATTTATGTTCTTAATTGGGGACAGGTTTTATGCCTCAGAAGTATTGTTGGCTCTTGAGTATCTCCATATGCTAGGAATTGTGTATAGGGATCTAAAGCCTGAAAATGTCCTGGTGAGAGAGGAAGGGCACATTATGCTTTCTGATTTTGACCTATCGCTACGCTGCAACGTCAACCCTACACTAGTAAAATCGTCATCGGTCCATGTAAGCACTGGTGGGGAGGGCATAGTTGAAAGTGAGTATGGGGTGCAAGGGTGCATCCAACCAACAGCATTTTTATCTAGAATTCTACCGAAGAAGTCTCGCAAGGCAAAATCAGATTTTGGGCTGGCTGCTGGGGGGACTCTGCCGGAGCTGATGGCCGAGCCAACAAATGCCCGTTCAATGTCTTTTGTTGGTACCCATGAGTACCTTGCCCCGGAGATCATTCGTGGAGAGGGTCATGGAAGTGCAGTAGATTGGTGGACGTTTGGCATATTCCTATACGAGTTGTTGCATGGAACAACCCCTTTCAAGGGATCAGGCAATCATGCGACGCTCTTCAATGTTGTTGGGCAGCCTCTAAAGTTCCCTGAGACACCTGGTGTAAGTGTGGTAGCTCGGGAACTCATTCGCGGCCTCCTAGTGAAGGACCCGCAAAAGAGGATAGCATACAAAAGGGGTGCCACAGAGATAAAGCAGCATCCATTCTTCGAGGGAGTGAACTGGGCTCTAATAAGGGGCACCACGCCGCCTCTTGTACCGGATCCTGTAGACTTGAAGCAATTTGCTACTAAGGATTCAGGTCAATTGGAGAAAAAGATGCCTGCAAGCTGTAGTGGTATTAATGGAAGCAAGAGCAACTCCCATGATTCTTCAGCTTACCTTGATTTTGAGTATTTTTAGGAGCAATTATATTGAATGATATATGGGGAGCAGACCAAGACATTGTGATGGAAGATTTTTAAGGAAAACAAATAATTGCTGGTGATCGGTCAATGAAGTTTGCAAGCCTGGTCTTGTAAGGCCAGCCATGTTGAAGGTCCTCTCATTTTTGTACAATGTTCATACAATATACTACCTTTTTTACACTTGATAACTCTGTAACTTTGTAAATGATTTTTTTTCATAAACATTCAGAATCTCAACCATATATATGAAATAAACGAAAAGAAAAGAAAAGAAAATCTCAGCACAAGTTTCAAATCTTTTTCTGTGCGTTGGTGTCCAAATTGGTGTGTGATGTTGTGGTTAATTAAGAAATATGTTTCACTCGATTCAAAAGTGACTGAATGTTGTTTGTTTAATTGTGTGTGTGTTTATTGGGTGAATTAATTGGAGGCCCAAATAGCTCATAAATTACACACAAAAGTGTCCTGTTCTATTAAAAGTAGTATACTAGTTGGACTGTAGGAAGTGGCGATGAAACTGTTAAAAGTCCTTGTTGATTCGTATTGCCTTGTTGGCAAACTGGTCTGGTATGTGCACCAATTTGTTTGGGGATCTGTATGATGTATTACAAGGAACTCTCCATCCATCTTGGTCCATCAGCTGTTTGATTTTTCCTTATAAGAGGATTGAGTGTTTATTTTGATTACAAGCTAGGTAGCATGCACAAGTAGTCAGCAACAACGAAGTCTCAATCATAAATTTGTTGGATCGGCTAGCTTATCAAAATTTTTCTACCTAGTAAATTTAATATAGGAATGTTGTTTTTATTTAAAATTGTGACAAATGAGAAATTAAGTTGAAAATATGGAAGAAAAATGTGGATATTTGTATTATTATGGTATGTTGGTTTCAAAATTCAAAATCAGTAAAATTGAAGTGGAAGATATCGATGCACGTGCAGTGATATAGTAAGAGAGAAAAACACTGACATTGTATTTGCTTTGTTTGCAATGCTATGCTGTGGAGAGCGAGACATACAACGGTAACGTAATTTGTACTTTATTAGTTGACTTCAAAAAAATAGTAAGTAGTATATCCCATGTTTGAATTCAAAATTCAAAAGCGTGACACGAGAGAGAGAGAGAGAGAGAGAGAGGCTGAGGGGGGCTCGGGCTCCCTCCGCTCCTCCTCGAATGCATATTACACACAAATTCTATGATGCCGATCCAACGGTCCTGATCTGTCCTAATTCAAAACAGCCCCTTCCCACCCTTTTTAAGAAGGAAACAAAGAAACCACCCACAGCTCTCTCTCTCTCTCTCTCTCTCTCTCTACTCTTTCATTTTCTCTCCAATTTCACCAAGAATTCCTTCAACGCAATATTCTTTAGATCGAAATGTCTTCTCGAGGCCGTCGTCACTCCTTCTCCGCTTCTTCCTCCTTGGCGAAGAGGCCCGCAGAGAATGGCGCCGGCAAGCTCATTCCCATTCCGCCTCATCAGGCCAAGAAGCGAGTGGCTCTCGGGAACATAACCAATCACACGGCCAACCCCTCTCATCGCAACCCCCTCCGGACTACTGCCACGTCCGGGAATCAGGTTCCTCTTTCTTTCTTTCTTGAATCATTTTTCATTCTACTCTCTTTCATCTTCTATTGTTTAATAAATTAGCATTCTTTCAACTTGCATGCCCCCATTCTCATCTTCTTTCGCATCCATATTTATTTGATTTCATTTCATTCTTATGTGATGTGTCATTACTTCTTCTTCAATCTGCCCTCTCTGATGTTACTATCAAACTTAGGGTTTTATTTCAATCTTGATTTCCCGGCTCGCACTTTGCCTCCTCTTTCTTCTCCACAATTTTATTTCTGCAAACATAATTCACAATAACACTAAACATTTGGAATGAATGAAATGTGTTTTCTTTCTGTATGATTTCAAAATAACTTTACAAACCAATGTCCGTCATTCCATTCCATTCGACTAATATATTACTAGTAATTCTACAAAGTCACAACTTTGAGAATAAAATCAGTTTAGAGACAAGTATACTATGTGTTAAAAGTGTTAAGACAACGTCAGGATCTTCTTTGTCAGTCCCATTAATAGAATGTGAATTTTGCGTCGATCATATTGCGTAATCCTGATTGAAAAAAATAAAAAAAAGGATTCGGGAGACATATTTGAAGATACCAAATACATGCATTTTTAGGGGATTTCAATGGTTGATTTAATGATAGATCAACAATTATGTGGGGTAAGCTCTGTTTCAGTTTTCTAAAGGGTTGGTGCACATTGAATATTAATTGGAAAAGAGTTATTTATTCATGTATTTCCAAATCTGATGCTTTCGCTTATATCTGGCATCAGATGTTAAGTTTTAGTGAATACTAAAGGAGGAAGTTTGGATTGAATTGTGACAAGGAACCAAGCATCATAGATGATGAGAGGGACTGCTTCTTTGATCCTACATTATAGTGTTTATGATAAGATAATTGAGTGGTGCTATCAATGAAATATTAAATTCTTCTCCATGTAAAGGTAGGAAAATGAGCCTAGAATTTTTGTATACATCTTTTTATTGATGTGGGTTATTTAGCTGAAGTTCTGAACAAGCATTTAGGTGATGTTATTACTTCTTATTATAGAATTACCTGGGATAGTTGATTGAATTTTTAAGTTGTGTTTTGAAGGCTGCTGGAATTTCAATTGTCAAGACCAAGAAGACGTCTTCTTCCTCCATCCTTAATACAGACTGGCCTCGGAATTATGTGGTCGCATCCTCTGCTACAAAATCTACTACACTTACCTCTAGTAGGGATGCTTTGCTTCCTAGAAGTGATAGACCTGCCCCTTGTATTACACCCATTCTTGCTCCATGCAGCATGGATATTTCTTCCAGCCTATCAGACGACGGCTCAGTTTCTATGGACGAGTCAATGTCAACATGTGATTCTTTAAAGAGTCCGGACATTGAATACCTAGACACGATCGATGCTTCAGAGCTTGCTTCCATAGAAAGAAAGGCAACCAACGTGCTTCATATTTCAGACCAGCCAGATATGATATCAGGTATACTTTTATAAATTCATTAGTTTGTTACTAGTGTGTTTCTCATTTGTTTCTTAGCAATTGTTTTACATTCACTTTAAAGAATTACTAGAATGCATGCGACCCTAATTTCTTTTTCCTCCTTGCCACTGTTTACAGGAGATATCTGCAAGAGAGGCACATTTATGAAAATGGAAGAAAATGATGCAATTATTAACGTCGATAATAACCTCTTGGACCCGCAATTGTGTGCAGCCATCGCTTGTGATATTTACAAGCATTTGCGGGCATCTGAGGTACTAGTTCTAGCTAGTCTCTTTCAATCTATCTAGTTTTGTTTTCAAATATTTACTGTCATGATAAACTGGCGGATGATCTCATCTATAGTGATAAACTCTTTTTTCGATAAATATAGTGAATGATAAACTCTTATCCGCCAAGTGACAAACAACCATCACAAGCACATAATTGGAATAATCATGGTTTCGTAGTGTATGATCGTATTATATGTTATATAACTTATATGCACAAATAACAGATCCCGTTTCATGGTTCTTTCCATGATGAATAATCTTTTTTTCCAGGTTTTCCTGTTTAGTTAACCTAGTTTACTCCTGACTTGAGGTCCTAATGTGTATGTATACTTACAAGTGAAAATATGCTGGTGGTCAATGTTGCAGAACAAGAAAAGACCTTCAACAGATTTCATGGAGGGTGTTCAAAAGGATATTAATGCTAGCATGCGTGCCATTCTGATTGATTGGCTAGTTGAGGTAAACCATGTCAACTTCTGCTAGGACTTTGTTGATTCTGTTTTGTTAATGTCAGAGTTAATAAACTTCCTTATTCAATTGCAGGTTGCTGAAGAGTACAGACTTGTACCTGATACGTTATTTTTGACTGTCAACTATATTGATCGATATCTTTCAGGCAATGTGATGAACAGGCAACGCCTACAGTTGCTTGGAGTTGCCTGCATGATGATCGCTTCGTAAGCCAAAAACTTTGACTACTTTATCAATGTTTGCAATTTTCATAGCTGCATCATTAGCTATAACCAGTTCTACTTTCTAAACAGAAAATATGAGGAAATTTGTGCGCCACAAGTGGAAGAGTTTTGCTACATAACGGACAACACATACTTCAAGGAGGAGGTTGATAGTTTCCCCTTTTGCTAAAATTTCAAAGCTTATATATTCTCATTTTCATGTTTGTAATTGAGCTGATTAGTGGTTTCTGCAGGTTCTGCAAATGGAGTCTAATGTCCTAAATTACTTGAAGTTTGAAATGACTGCTCCAACTGCAAAATGTTTTCTAAGGTAAAATTTAGTTAATTATTTGGTTTTAATAAGGAGTATTCGAACATGACTTTTGAGCGGTTTGATTTATATGCACATGTTCAGGCGCTTCATCCATGCTGCTCAGGGGAGTTCTGAGGTATATATATGTACACCCGCAGGTTCAATTTTGGTATCAATTAATGCATCTGTTATGTTTTTTACTCTGAGTCGTTTATGTTTATGTCTCCCCCCCTATGTTGTGTAGGTTCCAGCATTGCAGTTGGAATGTCTGGCCAACTATGTTGCAGAGCTATCACTCCTCGAGTACGGCATGCTATGTTATTCACCTTCATTGATAGCCGCATCTTCTATTTTCGTTGCCAAATTTATATTACAACCGGGGAAAAGCCCTTGGGTATGTAGTCTGATTTGACGGTAGAGAAAACCCATTGATTACACAATGATTGAGTGTTTGGCAGAGCAGGTGGCACTCTTCCTAACATTAGTTTCGTTTGGACTATTTTGATTCAGAATGCCACTTTGGTTCATTACACAGTATACAAGCCCTCGGAACTATGTGCGTGCGTGAAGGTGCTTCATCAACTCTTCTGCAACAGCTACAGCACCAGTCTACCCGCCATTCGTGAGAAATATAGTCAGCACAAGGTAAGCCTCCCAGCTTAATTGTTTTTTTCTATTAATTTTGGTTGGAGATGATCATTTTTTTTCCCAGCTGTAACTAAACGGGTAATGTGATGAATTGTGTTGTCTCTTTTTTTTTTAACAACAGTACAAGTTTGTGGCAAAGAAGTACTGCCCTCCATCCATCCCTTCAGAGTTTTTCCAAGACCACAACAAGTAGAGTGGCAGTTGATAGCTAGAGACCGACCGAATTCCAATGATTGGTTGGAGATGGGACACTTGTGAGGAAATAATATGAAATGAGGAGAAGACTGGTGTCCAAATGCAAACCGGCACAATCTGTATTCTTAATTCTGCGGTGGCCCATTGGAGTACATGCAGAGAGGAGGGTCAAGATGGATGGATGGATGGCTAATCTTTTATCTTATGAGGGTCCTTTTTTCTAATTTGGTTTTTGTTGTGGTCAGTTAGGAGTGAGTAGCAATGTATTTGAGTTTGTCATTGTACAGAAGCCATTATTGTTGAATGGAATTAATTTTCTAGGTACGCGCGTTAGCAGCAGCTATAATCGCAAACTGATCAGTAGAGAGTTGAGTCTTGGGTGCTAGTACGTAGTATTCCTTCCTATTATTCTTGCAAGAAATGCTTGGTACATACTACATACATATACATATAGGAGGGAGGGAGTGGAGTAGAGTAGAGTAGAGTAGAGTAGAGTAGAGTATTTTAATAGATAAGAGTAAATAAAAGCCCAACCATGTAAGTACAAGTATAATAATAATAATAATAATATATAATAAGGCGGGGTTTGGTTGATGGGTTGAAGCATATATGGTTACTAGTACCTACCTAGTAGGCGTATGTGAGGGGGCAGCGGGTTGTGGATCTGAGGAAGAGAGTGAAGAAATTAAGTTAAGGAGCAGGCAGCACAAGATCGAGTCAAGTGTGGTGTAGTGTTCCAATTGACAATTGATGATGATGTTAGGGGGCGGTGGAGAGGTTGTGAGAGTCCAAGCCCTAGCAGAGAGCGGGGTAGCAAATGTTCCGTCGCAATTCATCCAGCCACCGGAGAAGCGGCCGGGCCCAGGGGGACACTCCCACTCCCCTGACTCCGGCGTCCCGGTTGTTGACCTTTCCGATTGGGATGGCGCGCGGGAGGAGGTGGGTCGCGCTTGCAGAGATTGGGGAGGTTTCCAGGTGAGGAATCACGGCGTGTGCATCGGATTGCTGGAGCAGATGAGGAAGGCTGGGCTTCACTTCTTCAGAGAGTGCTCAATGGAAGAGAAGCTCCGCTACTCATGCGACCCCCACTCTCCTGCCTCCGAGGGTTACGGTAGTCGAATGGTGGTGGACAAGGAGGCTGTTTTGGATTGGAGAGACTACTTGGATCACCACACCTTCCCCATCTCCAGACGGGATCCTAATCGCTGGCCCCAATTCCTCCCAAATTACAGGTCTGCTTTGGATTGCATTGGATTGGATTGGATTGGATTTACCAATCATATAATATAATATAATATAATATTATATTTGTGCAGAGAATTGGTGGCGGAGTACAGTGATGAAATGAATAAGCTTGCTCTGAAGCTGCTGAGTCTTATTTCGGAGAGTCTGGGTCTCCCTTCTTCATGCATTCTAGACAAGGTTGGGGAGGAGATGTATCAGAACATAACCGTGAGTTACTACCCGCCTTGTCCTACCCCTGACCTTACTCTTGGTTTGCAACCCCATTCTGACATGGGTGCTCTCACTCTTCTCATTCAAGACGACGTTGGGGGTCTTCAGCTCCTCCACAACAACACTTGGGTCACTGTGCCCCCTATCTCTGATGCTATTCTTGTCCTTTTGGCTGACCAGACCGAGATCATAAGTAATGGCCAATACAGAAGCGCACCGCACCGAGCTCTTACCAATTCACATCACCCACGCCTGTCAGTTGCCACATTCCATGATCCTTCCAAGACTCGTTACATATCTCCTGCGCCTCAACTGTTAAGCAAGGACTCTCCCCCGCGATATCGGGAGCTTCTCTATGGAGACTATGTTTCTTCTTGGTATACCAAAGGCCCAGAGGGCAAAAGGAACATTGACGCCCTCCTCATTTAGTACACACTACAATAATATACCTACAGCTACGTACCAGGCCTCCTCCATCTCTGCAATTCAGAATTGCCAACTTCTTTTTCATATGTAACCTACCTACCTACCTACCTACCTACCTACCTACCTACCTACCTACTTGTATTTCTTCGCAATTAATTAGCTTTCTTAATGAAATGCGTCTACTACTAATTAACAAGGATTTGAATTGAAGTAAAGTGCATTTTCAAAGTCTTTGTTGATGATTGATGATGATTGCTTGGCTCAACATAGCAATTAATGGAGAGAATAGAATGAATCAGGAGGCAACAACCAAATTAAAGATGCCGCTGGCTTAATTAATTTGATTTTTACATGGGTTGGACTTGGAAACATATATGCATGTAGTATATAGGTTCCAATGCTAATTAATTAACTGGGTTCAAACAGTAGATTCAGCTTTTCATTGTAGATAGAAATAAAAGTTAGACTGAGTTGCATGTTGAGGGGTACGGTTTTAACTACCAATTAAAAGTATAGCTAGAATTGAAGTTAGACTGAGTTGTTGAGGGGGTTTGAACTCTGGAGCTCTCTCTCTCTCAGAGCTAACAAGGTACGTGCCTGCTATCAAATAAAATAAAAATTGATGAATTATTCAGTTTATTAGACATTTAAAAAATCACGTGAACACAGGCGCACGTACGAGAGATCGATCGAGAGCAACTCCCCACCTGTTAATTTACGAAGACTGAAGACTAATTAAAGAAGGCTACAAAATACAAATAGTAAGTAGTTAAACCCATCAAGCTACGTACATTAATTGGGGTTTAAGAAATGTATTAGTAAGAAAATGAGAGAGACTGAGAGAGTGATGTCACGTGCGAGGCACGAGGTTTGTTGTGGGAGAGAAGGGAGTAGGGAGGGGGTTTTTGGGAAGAAAGAAGAAATGATCAGTGTGGGCTTGGCTTCGGTCTCTATTTCATTTCCCATTTTCTGGAGGTAGTAATTGGGAGTCGTCCGTGTGAAAGTGTAGAAAGAGCCGGTGTTTATTAATTCGAGGCATTGATTTGGATATGTCTTCTTCTTCTTCTTCTTCTTCTTCTTGTACCTATATATGATCGATGATCTGGAGAAGAAGGTGGGTGTGTGAGGGACAGACGGCGTGATTATTAGCAGCAGACTCCGGTGACGGGGGGAAAAGGCATTTATATATATATTGTATGGGATGATATATATGATGAGGTTGGGAAACAATTAGATGATTGGATGTTCTCTTTCAATTCCCTTTAGCTCTTCTCACAAACTTCCATCCTCCTCTGCCACAGACTCACAGTGCCATTGCCTTTCCCTCCCTTCCTGTTAATTTGTTGTTTATCGATCTGTTTGGGTTGTGGGTAGATCCGAATGTGGAATTTTGGGACAAGGATTAATTAATAACTAGTATACTATATGGGATTTCCCCATGTCAATGTTATACTAGTATGTTTTTCACTTGTACTATGAGGAGAGGAAATAAAAGGGGAGGTCCTAGCTATCTCTGATCGATAGATGACTCAAACTAATTAAACCTCTTGTTTTTACTCGCTTGCTTTCGGCCCTATCTGTTTTGGAAGTAATTAATTAGTGAATCTATTGGGTGTCTCTGATGTTTGTGGTGGTTGGATGGCCGGCAGATACCAGAGAGTAAGCCCAGATTGTGTGCATCATGAAGATGTGAGCAATGGGATGGATGAGGAAGGGATGAGCGCCAGTGACGTCAGAGGAAGAATCGTTCCAAGATACAGCAGCAGCAGCAGCAGCTTTAACAGATCTACCACTCCTCCTCCTCCTCCCAGTCCCACTCTCACTCCCTGCAGTCGACAAGACGAAGACCCCAACAATGAGAGTCCCAGCCCCAGCGTGTTGTTGCAGTGGGGGCAGAAGAAGAGGTCTAGGGGTCCTAGAGCTGTGGGGGACGACTCCACCTTTCACGCCACTCATCGACACATCCTCAAAATGCACAGGAGAGTCATGGGTGGTGGGGGTTCTACTATGCCTATGCCTCCTCCGCCTTCCTCCTTCCTCCTCCTCCCCAACAACAGGTACAAACTCATCTCTCTCTCTCTCTCTCTCTCTCTCTCTCTCTCTCTCTACACCTAGTACTTCTTCTCTTTTGTTTTTCATCATCATCATCATCATCATCGATCTATGCAAAGATACTTGCATATTTTTCTCCATTATTATTCTTTGCTTCGCTTTGCTTTGCTCTGTTCTCATTAATTTTGGTATCGGATTACTTGTTTATTTTGAATATGATGATATGATGGTCCTCCTCCCTTTTCTTGATCATCTTTCTCCCTTGGACCGGTTTCAACCATTTTAATTTCTCCTCATCTATCTATCTATCTATCTATCCGTCCATATGTGAAGTTGCTAGCTAGTACCTACTGCTCCTACGTAACTACTTTTTGTGTGTAATTTACTATGCAGGAAAATCTGTCATTTGTTAGAGTAGTAATCTAAATTAGTTTTGTGTTTGGATTTGATGATTATGATTTTGAGTAAAGAGTACGAGTGAGTTTAGGAAGTGAGTTTATGTGAGTCTACCCATTGTAAATAACGAGTTTATTTAGATTAATGCGAGTGTGTCATTGTGGGTGTGGTGTCTCTGAACCTAACAGTCAACAGGTCTGTGAGCCCCCCCAGCTTGCCAAGTATACTAGTCTCTCTTCCTCCGCCAGCCCCTCTTTCTGCTTTGGTGTTTATTCTATTAGTTTAGGGTTTGCTTTGCTTTGCTATGTCTCTTTCTTGGTCCCTGGGTTGGAAATTCCTTCATTTCCCAGTTTCTCTCTCTCACATTACTTTTCATTGGAATGTGCGAAGCAAATGTACAATTTCTTTTGTTTTTTTTTTTTGTAGTGGATGAATTTTCAGAACAAAAAGGAAAAGAGAAAAGAAAAGTGTAGTGGGTGTTACATACTTATTCCTTGGTAGTGGTTTTATAGGAGGAGGTGATCGATAGTTGTTGTGGGGTGGGTGTTAATAATTAATAGGGTGCGGGTGGTACGTACTACTTTCAACTTACTACTAGTGACTAATGACTAGTGACTAGTGACTAGTGAGTGAGTTTTACACCTAGTCGCTACTACTGTAACTTCTCTCAAAACCCCCCTCCTTCAAAAGTTTTTTACTCACCAAAAATATGATATGAGACATGATAAAGATGGTGTTGTGTAGTCGTTAAAGTGGGTTTCAACCATGCATCATCGATCGATCTGCGCGCAGGAAGTCTGAAGAGCGATCATCGGGTGGTAGAAATGGGTCATCATCGTGTGGAAACACAATCAGTGCTAGTGGTGGTGGTGGTGGTGGTGGAGGGCGAGTAGCAGCAGCTTCTACTAGATCAGCAGACAAAGCCGCCCCCACAGTAAAGAATAAGATGGGCTCGCCAGCAGCAGCACAATTAGGGGGAGAGCGTGAATCATCAGCGGCAGCAGGCCCTGCCAGCAGCTCTTATTCCATGGAGCAGCAGCAGCAGCAGCAGCAAGAAGGCAGTAGTCACGGCGGCGGCGGCGGTGGAGTTGATGAAAAGGTAGTGATTAATCTGGAGGGTTTTGAATGGCCCAGGCTTTACGTCTCCCTGTCGAGAAAGGAGAAGGAGGAGGACTTCTACGCCATGAAGGGCACAAAGCTGCCTCAAAGACCCACCAGGAAAAGGGCAAAGAATGTTGATAAGACGCTACAGGTAATTAATTTACACACTCATTTCATTTGTTGCTTATTTATTACTTTTTTTAATTTACTACTCCACTTATTAAGTACTATGTTGATGGCTGGTCGTGGTCAACCCGTCCTTTGGCAATTGCCCAGTACTGTTTTCCAGGGATGTGGCTATCAGACCTAACCAGGGGACGCTATGAAGTTAGGGAGAAGAAATGTGTCAAGAAGGTATTCTATTCTATTCGTTTCGTTTCGTATTCTTATTCTTACATTTATTCTTTGGTTTTGGTTTTCTTTAATTAGTGTTAGTAAATTTGAAAGACTGGTACATAACTAGATACTCCTACTATTAGACAAGTGTACTGGGTGTAGGAATATATGGGCAGCCAATGCCAATGCCAATGCCAATGCCAAATTAAAGCTGGCTATATAGCTACCTAGCATATCTGAAACGGTAATGGTGACTTAATTGTGTCTTACCTTGTTTTATTATGACTTAATAATTTCTAGTGCAACCACAGTCCATGGTATGGTAGTAGTAAATTAAATTTCTCAGCGGTGCCGGTGACTTTATTAATAAGATTGTGTTGGGTTCGTGCAGCAAAAGCGGAGGGGATTAAAGGGGATGGAGAGCGTGGACACTGATTCAGAGTGATACCAATTAATATCAATACCACCTGATTAAATATTTTGTTGAAGATCGATGATATGATGACGTCCCATCGTGTTGTGACATGCATTACTCCTCCTTCCTTCAATCTGTACAAATCAATCCCCATTTTGGTTAATGAGATGAAATGACAAGCTTTCGGGCGATCCCTGCCTCCTTCTGCTCGCTTAATTTCCTCCTCGATCTACTTAAGTTTTTAGGAAAATTACCTTAATAGTATAGATAGTGTCTTAAGCTGTGTGGGCGTTTCACCTTCCAAAACCCACTTCCTTCTTGCTCAGAATCAGAATATATAATTAATTAGGATCCTCTCTGATCAGAGGAATGGGAGTGTCTGCATCAAGTACATGATCCTCAAGAGGAATGCTAGTAATTTTGTTTTTGTTACAACTTAAATTCGATCGATAGTCTGTTTAATTTTTTGGTAAATTAGAGTTAAGAAGGCAATGTAGGGGTACAAGATAAATCGAGAGATGATGTGGAGTGGAATACCTATCAAACAAAAAGATGTGGTATCGTGTACATACAATTAATTTGTTTCTTAGTGCGTGACAAAATCTCTGGTACTGGAAAATCATTATTTGTTACTAATTATATATATATTTATAACAACTTACATTTTGTTACTGTTCTGTCACTAAATCATCGTCGCAGATGAAACTGGGGTTGTGACTAAATTAAAATTAGTGACAAAAATAAACTTACATATGTTACTAAAAGCATATTTAGAGACAAATTTATTTGTTTTTGTTTTTTTTTTTGAAGAATGACAAATTTATTTGTTTTGTTACTAAATAATATAACTAACACAAGCAAAATCTGCCACGTACTATGCTCTACTAATCCATTTGAATGTATTACCAAAACACAAATATTATCACCGCTAAAACAAAATTTACAGAGATAAGTTCTCAAATTCTTTTTATCATACTAGTAAAATAACAATGTGTTAATTACATCAATGAAGCTCATCTCAAATTTGACTTAAACTACTAAACTAGTCATCAAAAGAAAGGAAGAAGGGTAAAAAAGGAAAAAAAATCTAGTACAAATGGCATTAATTGTAAACCATGATGTATTTTTATATGTACAAATATAATATAGCGGTCTGATACTAATGATGCGTATGTAAAATATTAAACTTTGTTCATAAGCATGTATGTATGCATAGAATATGAAGCATGCATATATAGAGCATCTAATAATACGTCGTGGCATAAGGCGTAAGATTTACATTACTGTTGTGTACATATTTATAAGTAAGCCCACCATACCCGTTTTTGCTTTAGGCAGCTCTAGCATTTGACGGGTAGAGTTTGAGTTTTTATTTGCTGGGCCAAACCCAACCCCTAGCCCCAAGGCCGTATGGACATAAGTATTTTTTAAAAGTGAAACCCGAGCCCGGGGCTCGCTTAGTGAAGTGACATATTTCACCTAATTAAGCAGGAATAGGATAAAGCCATAAAGGAGAGAACAGTAGTATTACTTGATTATTTGGTAGTGCAACTTTCATTTGTTTTAGCAATTATTGCATATATCTTATTTGGATTATTTTTATATTTGGATGTTGGATGTTGGATTTTGGTTTTGTGGAAGTCGTGGTCCATGGCCGCCTCCCAAGACTAAATCCACATAAAGAGTACCTAGTGAGCACTTGTGTCTGTAACGGGTCAGCTGAGGCCTTCAATTACTGATATTATTATATTAGTAGTTATATACTACGTGGATGAGGAAGTCAAAAAAAAAAAAAAAAAAAAAAAAAAAAAAGTCTAGGTAATGTTGGTTGGTGAGTGGGTCTGGCGTAATTGAGGAAGGAAGTGAGGTTGATTTTAGGGCTATGACGAGTTTTTTGAGGAGGGCAGGGGCAATCGGACGGTGACCCCATCACGTGCGGTGCAAACGACTCTCTCTCTCTCTCTCTTTCTCTAGTACTATTCTCCTTCACATTAAATACTAGGCTATATAAAGATCCGTGTCCCTCTTTCTTTCTCACACAAACATACACAAACACAGAGTTGCCTCTACCATCTCGCCTCCCATTATATTGCATTCATACAGATCCAGATCGTAATCGAAATCGAAATCGAAATCGAGATCGACAGACAGCGATATGGCATTCGATAAGATCAAGGTCGAAAATCCCATCGTTGAGATGGACGGTCAGTCTCCTAATCTCTCACACATTCTCTCACATCTCATTTGATTGATTCACCTCTGTCTAGTCTAGAATCTAGATCAGATTTGTTGTTTGATCGATGACTTCTGCTGTGTTGTTTTTCGTTTGATCGGTCTATTTCATTAATAAGTAATTGGCAGTGCATCTTCTCCTAGGTTAATTAGCTTTTCTCCGTTTATGTAACTCTTTAAGATTTTACTACTATATATATATATGTTGCCTTGTTGTTATTTAACTCTTTTTTTTTGTTTTTTTTTTTATTTGGTTTCAATCTTATCTTATGCGATTGTTACAGGAGATGAAATGACTCGGATCTTCTGGAAATCCATCAAGGACAAGGTAACTCCACCAATTTCACCTTGCCTCCTTTTTATTAAGGAATATCGATCGATCCGTCGATGCATCTCCATTATCTTCTGACTTTACCTTATTATTATTATTATTATATAGTAGAGTATATGTGAATGAAATCCTTGCTGCTGCCTGCAGCTTATCTTCCCCTTTCTGGAACTGGACATCAAGTACTTTGACCTTGGTCTCCCACATCGCGATGCCACTGATGATAGAGTTACCATTGAAAGTGCTGAAGCTACACTTAAGTAATTTCCCTTTTTTCTTTTTTTCTTTTTTACCATTCAAAACATACTGTATATACCCTCTTCTCATCTTGCTTTCCTAACTCCCACTTCTCAAGGATTTAACATTTATTATGTTTCTTAGATAATCCTATATCTAACCAACATTAACTACTATCTCTTCTCCTCGTTATTTTTGTTCGTGATTCATGACTTTATGCCCATCCAATGCACCTGAACTTACTCTTTCTACGTCGCTATCCCGGATTCCCACATCTATATATCCCACTCTAACTCACTCATAATGTAGGTACAATGTGGCTATCAAGTGCGCAACCATAACACCAGGTATGCATTTCTATCAATTCTATACTACAGTACTTCTCTGCCATCCTTTTTCATTTTTGTTCAACACTAAAACTAACTATCATCTGTCCTTTATGATTAACAGATGAAGCTCGTGTTGAGGAGTTCAATTTGAAACAGATGTGGAGGAGTCCAAATGGAACGATCAGAAACATTTTAAATGGTAACAAAACTTATTGCACTGGCCCAATGCCATCATGGAACTACCTTCATTTTTTTCTTGCTCAAACCCTATCTCAACCGATGTTTTACTCACATTACGACAATAATCTGCTCAATGCTTGTGTTTCATATTTGAAGCATCTGATCTTGGCCCTGACCAACTATTTTCATACATGATCACTTGCTGATGTAGGTACTGTGTTCAGAGAGCCAATTATCTGCAAGAATGTACCTAGACTGATCCCAGGTGCTGGAAAACACATTTACTTGTGCAGTTTTATATTTATTAGCCGTGGCTTCAAAGTCAATGCTTCTGATCTTTACAGGCTACTTTAAAAAAAAAAAAAAAAAAAAAAAAAAGATATCCATAATTTGGAATCAATTCGTTTTCCTTTTTTATGACTAGAGCACCTTTCTTCACTCTCGCTATTTGCAGGTTGGACCAAGCCCATATGCATTGGTAGACATGCTTTTGGTGATCAGTACAGAGCCACTGATGCAGTTATCCAAGGAGCTGGCAAGCTCAAATTGGTGTTTGGTATGAACATCTACATGAGAAATAGCTTCTTCACTACTCTACGTTTCTCGTATTTCAGCTGCGGCTCCTTAAGCTGCTGAAAATTGCAATAAAATGTTGCCTTCTTTGTTCCTTGCCATCTTTTTGGAAACAATTTGTCGTAATGCAGGCTGTTGCACATTGTTGTTAATTTCTCTTTCATGTTTTAGCTGTAATACAGTGACTGATCACGACTGCATCTTTCTTTTAAACAGTTCCTGAAGGAAATGATGAAAAAACAGAACTAGAGGTGTTCAATTTCACTGGGGCCGGGGGTGTAGCTTTGTCTATGTACAACACTGACGAGGTTTGAATTCTAGATGTTTCCTGCGTTGTGCTTCTCACTGTTTATTTATTCTCAATCAGATTTTTGTCTCAGCAAGTTGACAAGTTTTCCTCTCTTGTGCATGAATAGTCCATCCGGGCTTTTGCTGAGGCTTCAATGAGCACAGCGTATGACAAGAAGTGGCCACTTTATCTTAGCACTAAAAATACAATTCTTAAGAAATACGATGGAAGGTACTTTTCGCATGGTTAAGACTTTCCCCATTTTCTTATCTCTAATTCTTATATTCTCCCTGACGCATAACTTTTTGGGTCACTCGAGCACATTCTCTGTAGATAATAAGAACGTTGGACACCTCATGGAATGTCGTGCTACTTAAAATGTTTAAAATCTTCATCTCATTTGTATCAAAGGAAATAATTGCTGTTGTGTTGTGGGTGAAGATTCAAGGACATATTCCAGGAAGTATATGAAGCTCAATGGAAATCAAAGTATGAGGCTGCAGGAATATGGTGAGACATATTGCATTGCATGGTTTATACTGTTTCAATTGCTATGCCATACTAAGCAACTCAACTGGTCTGCAGGTACGAACACCGGCTCATTGATGATATGGTTGCTTATGCGCTCAAGAGTGAAGGAGGCTATGTTTGGGCATGCAAAAACTATGATGGAGACGTCCAAAGTGATTTCTTAGCCCAAGGTCTGTTAATTCTACTCTCATGTCCTTTTGTGGTTCAAGTTTCTATTTAAGAAAGTCTTGAGTAGTCCGTTGCCTAAAGTTTTCCCATTTTCTCGTATGCAGGGTTTGGGTCTCTTGGATTGATGACATCTGTACTGGTATGCATCTTATTTTTCTACTTTTGTTAATTTTTTTGAGGAGTTTCTGCTTTTATTATTTTTGCCGTACAATGTAAATACAAACTATGGTTCTTGCATGTTGTGCATTGGGAATTCAGGTGTGTCCGGATGGAAAAACTATTGAAGCTGAAGCAGCACACGGCACAGTGACTCGTCACTATCGTGTTCACCAGAAGGGTGGTGAAACCAGTACGAATAGTATAGCTTCAATCTTTGCCTGGTCAAGAGGCCTTGCACATCGGTGAGGCATATGTTTGGCGCTGCTTTGATGTATTGAGAGCTGCATGCTAACATTTTCGTTTAAAAAAAATTAATTTGCGAAACCTTGAATGGCCTGAAAGGAGGGAGAATTAATAAATGATGTATTTATGTCAACAGAGCAAAGTTGGATGGCAACGCAAGACTTTTGGGTTTCACTGAGAAACTGGAAGCAGCTTGTGTTGGTACTGTAGAATCAGGAAAGATGACTAAGGATCTTGCACTTATTATACATGGATCCAAGTAAGCTACATATTTGGTGGTTATCTGTGTACCTCTTGCTGCCTGTTAAATCTGTGGTTGAGCCCCCTTGGTAAATACCTCCCACTCTGTCATGCAGGTTATCAAGGGACCAATATCTGAACACTGAGGAGTTCATTGACGCTGTTGCAGAGGAGCTGAAAGCAAGGCTATCAGGCAAAGCGAAATTGTAAACCTCTGCCCAATTTTTAGGCGTGTGTTCATGGATAGAAGTAATGTTTATTATAATTCTGCAATACTAAACAAGTTGCATTACTACTTCTGGATCTTGATATTAGTTGGTTTAATTGTTTGTGTTGGTTGCCGAAGTTTTGAGGATACTTCGTAGTTGCCAATATTAAACCTTTTTCAAGCTTCACATTCTTATGTGGCTATAAATTAATGCATATAAGTTAACTAGATGCATAATCCACCATGCAATGCGTACATATCGATTAAAATCCTTGCATAACCTGCCTAAGGTGTCCATATAGTGTTTTTGGCAATATATGCAATTTATTGTCTTTTCTTGCTACTGGTCAAAGATGTGCTTATAATAACTTAGTAGCCCCCTCAGGGTGAGATTCCGTGTGTTCGGTTCCACTTTCGAACTGACCTTTTTTTTTTGGGTGCTATTTTGAACTGACCTTTATAGAGGATGGTTTTCACAGTGGTCTATGTTGTCCAACAATATCATGTTATAGGGAATGAACAACTGGGTAAACCACATCGTTGTGCTCGGTGCATTTTTAAAAAAATTTGTCTTATTTACCTCCGTGATTGTCTCTTTTGTTACTTATGAGAATGAATTCATATTAGGCACGTGGACCACGCTGCCTATTTATGCTTTTGGCATGTTTCTAGTTGTCATCAGTATCTAATTCCGCATATATAATGCCATCTTATGTTTGATAACGAATCCTATTACATTTTCTAGCTTTCTAATTTAGTCTATTCAGATTGAAAAGATCCACTTGCTTGAATATCTACTAGTAGTGTACTAAGACCCTTGTGCCTCTGCACTTCAAAGTTGTGATCAACTCATTTTAGAACATCTCAGTTTTTCCATTAGCATTGTCTCTAATCACCCTAAACAACGTTGATGCCTTTCTTTCCCTTTTTTTCTTACTATAGTAGTCTCTGCCCAGCTAGTACCTCCATGGAAAAGATTGTAGTTTTGAGGGGAATGATAACACTATTGTATGTTTGTTCGCCTAGTTTCTTCCCTTGTAACTTAAAATGGTTTGCATAGTAATCTGTCTATTGGGAATAAGTGATAGAATGATCCTCTTTTACATGAGGATCGTGCAACTAGCCAAATTAATATTTTGTATCAGGATGTGATTCACCTCAAGCTGCCACTGAGTTCTTTAAGGAGTGGCCGGCCTTGCTATAGGTAGCATTGGATTAATTAGCATATTAACATGAGTAGTCGGCAGAGGTTGAGAGGTGTTCAGTTGCTGCATGATTAGCCCTTCTGGTAATGCCGTGGGATTAGGCTGGCAGATTAAGTGAGAGGAAGTTTGGTTTTTAGATGAGGCTGTATGTAAAACTTAAGAACCAGACGAACAGAAAAGAATATTAGAATGTGCTTCTTGATTGAAGAACTCTACTGACCTTAGTTTTCTTTTATGAGTGTTATTGATGAAGTGAATGTTATTACTGTTTGGAGATGGCAACCTTATCATTTTGTTTTGTTCTCTCCCTTCCTATATTTGCCTGGTTGTAATAGTTGTCCTTTTTGCTATTTCCTTTTTGTCCCTGTGGCGACCGTCTGAAATCTTAAAAGTTGATTGGAGTTGCTTAAAATGTTTGGTTGCAGGTCGGCTTAGGATGGAAGAGGGAGACTAGATTTGGCTCCTGTTGGCCCTTTTGAATTAAAAAAATAAAAGAGGGTGTTGTCGTGTTGATGCTGAGGGTTGAACAAGTAACGTTTTATTTTTATTTTTTTTGTGGTAGAACTTTATTGTATCTTGGTTAATTGGTGTTTCTATTGATACCCTCTTATTGGGATGTTCAATCTCTTATGACAGTAATTTATAATTAAAGTGTTTTTAGAGTCGGGAAGCAAGGAATATGCCCCGCATTATTTTGCTTTGGATGCTCCATAGAAGATGGATCATCTTAACTTCGGCTGGTGGTGAAGCTGTCAGCCGGCCAGTAATTTGAATGTCAAACAGAAAGCAATATAGTTATCATATCATTCATTGCAGGTTCGTTTATGCATGTGTTTGCCAACATCTCATGTGATCAAATGAGATGGTGCTTTGTTTGGGTTAAGTTAGATTTCTTAAACTTCACATGGAAAGCAGGGACAGTATAAGGTGTTCCAGTGATTTTCTTTTAATTCACACATACATTGGAAGTGCTTAGAGCATCTCCAATGGTAAATGTGGACTGGGACCATGGATTGGTGTCATTTCATCGATGTGGGGAGAGCATTTGCCACAATGCCTACTTCTTTTAGCCAGGGGCGGATCTGGGGGGCGCCCCTCTAACTCTCGGGACCTCTTATAGTACCCCTACGTATAGTAAAAAATAATAATTTATGCTTAATTTTTCATATAGTCGCACTTCATAAATCTCGAGACCTCTTGTAGTTCCGTCTAAAGTTCGCCCCCTCAACAAAATTTTTAGTTCCGCCACTGCTTTTAGCTACGCTTGCACAACCCAAATTGCATTTGCATCGGATAGCCTTCTTTTGGGTTCAAATTTTAATGTGTGGCGTCTATTTTTGCTCCAATCCATGATTGTATTGGAGATGCTGTTAGATCTTATTAGATCTGATATAGTAATTAGATGCATGAAAAAAGCTTGAGCATTGATAAACAGACGTTTGTGAACAGGTTATAGCTCGTGATTTGAGATAAGTCGTGCCTTGGATCTTACTAAAATGTGCGTCCAATGACAGAGTGAGTGATGCATCGCCCGGGTTAGTTAGCCGAAGGTGCCCTCAATAGAGACTTTGAGCTCCGAATCCTAAATAGGCACCAAATTGTATCAGATTTCATTAATTTTAGATAGGGCTTCATATTGTATAAGATTTATTTGAAAGAGTGATTGTATAATAGCGTAGATTACTTGGCTGGGCTTACCGTCTTGTTCTCAATGAATGAGGTATATTAATGATTGGAGTATATTCTATATACCTCTATAAAGAAAGATTGTATAATATGAATGTTTACTTTTAGATGGTGCAATCCTCGACAATTCTCTTTAAAAATAAAAAGTGCAATTATTCACGTCCATCATTGAAGAACACTTTTGAACTTGAGTCTTTATTCAAACCATATCCTCTCTATGTTGTTGACTTGACACCAATTCATACCCACAATCCACATCAAAGATGTTCTAAGAGCATCTCATATGGTAAATGTGGATTGTAAGCGTGGATTTTCAATGTAAAAAAGATGTTCATCCCATGTGGCTCAAATTGATATTAAACTTTAAAATAGGTCTTCAATTAATGGTATATGTAAATTTGTGGCTCGACATTTCTTTTTGTAATTTTATTAATTAAAATGTGAAAATAAAAGTGTAAATAAAATAAATATTATCCAACATAGATGTCTTTTTGAATGAATGTCGCTTTTTGACATTCAAAACAGATAATGTCTATCTACGTCATTTGACATTCAAAATGTACATTCCATTGGAGAAGATTTTCACTCCAATGTCTATTTAGTCCTAGGTGGCACACATTGACATTCAATCCACATTCCCATTGAAGATGCTTTAAGGATGAGAACAAGGTGAGCTCTAAGGATGCGACATGTGGCATACTTTTTATTTTTTCTATTTTTTCTGTTTATTAAAATTTTCTTGGGTGGTTTTTGTTAAAGTCGGCAATTTTTTATGAGTTTTTATATTGTTTTCTATATTTTGGGCTATTTTCTCGATGTCAGCATATTTACATACGACTACTTTTTTGTTTTTCTCTTATGGCTTTGTTTGACAACACTAACTTATAGCTGAAAACTAATAATCTAATTGATCATTTAAAACTGTTTGGAAAAATTAGCTAATCGAGTGGCGGATAAATACAAAATGACGTAAATAGACACACTATATGTTATAAATGATATATATGTATTATTAAATATAATAACTATAAACATAATTATTTATTTAATAATTATTTAATATTTATATATAAAATATAAAATATATTATTTATTATTGTTTATTTAATCTTTTTAAAAAACATTAAATATTAATAATATATTTATAATTTAGTATTTTTGACTTTTTTATTTTTTATATTTTTTAACTTAATTAATGTATTTAAGGGCTGAAAGGGAAAGTAAACCAGATACAGTGTTTTTTTTTTTAACTAAATGCTACTTGAGATAGCGTTAAAGATTTTAGAGTTTCATCTAGCTTATTTTTAAAATAAACTGCTAACTAAATACAACTATTTATTGAAGTAACTTATAATCTAGTTTATCAACTAGCTGATAAGCTAGTTTATGCGTGCCAAACAGAGCATGTAGGTGTATTTAATTAACTTTTTTTATTTTTTTTATTTTGCCGATATTGATATTTGATGGGTATGCAATCTTCATCATAAGTTTAGCTATTTTTTAAGCAAATCATAATTAAATTAGGCACGAATATTATTATTATTATTATTATATATTATAAAACGAATACGTTGAGTATAGAAGATTAAAATTTTGTAAGTGCTTGTTTACATATCTAAAGTAATTTTAATAAGATTAGGGTTATATACAGATGTTCATATGCATATTAATTATAATCGAGTTTATACAGTACGAGAATTAGAATTAATATCATAGCCAACTATGATAGTAAAGAAAATTTCGCGCTAAAGACCTACCTATTTACGTCTTCATAAAAGTTTAAATATTTCTAATAGAGTTAGGATTGGTTACATATGTTCATATACTGATTACGATCATATTTGCAACACGTAAGAATAAGGAAAAATTTGGTAAGTACCCCGTCAATTTACATCTTTACAATAATTTAGATAATACTTATTTATTTAAAAAATCTATACATGAAAATTAGATGATATTGTTCTTGACTTTGAGTTCACATGAAGATATTACAAAATATTTTTCACACTTTTTTATTCAACAAATTTTTTTTTTTAAAAAAAAGAAAGAGGAGGAGCGGAGGAGCCCTAGTAGGCTAGTAGCAGTAAGTTAAAGAGTGGTGGGGAGTGGGGAGGTTAGGGCATACAAAACTTACATGCCCTTTTGGGTCGTGTAAATGTCGAATCCGATCTTGGGTGGAAGTGGAGGCAGTTCTGCTGCTTTCCCCCTTACCAACAACGCTTCTTCCTCCATGTTCCAGTACGCCGCCGCGGACATTACTACTCCCCTTTATTCTTCTTCTTCTTCTCAGACTCTATGGCCTGGCGGCCTCGACGCCGCTACACCAACTTCCCTCAAGCGATCTGCTGATGGTTCGTTCTTCTTTCTTTCTCCCTCTCTTTCTCTCTCTAGGGACTGTTTGTGTTGTGTTTGTGCTTTTCCTTTACTTCCTTTGCCTCGATTGATCGATCGATCGATCAATCGTTGTCTTATGCTATGCTAAGAAATTTAGGCAATTGTTAGGTTAAAATCTGAAGTCATGAGTCCCCTACGTACTCGCACACACGCTGTTGTTGCTGACTTCCCTTGTTAGTTAATGTAGGGATTGATAACCAAAATTAATAAGACTGCCGCTACTCACTTGAGCCCCTATATTTATTTTGTACATGGATAGGCATAGCCTGCACCTTTATAGCTGTTGTGAAACTAATACCACTCACTGCTTCTGCTTCACTCCCATCTTTTTCTACTCTAATCACATTGATTTGACACTATGTTCTTTGCTTGCATTACATTACATTACATTACATTACATTACATTACTCTCTCACTCGCTCTATTCTTATTCTTCTCAATCCCTCACTCTTACATTAAATGTACAAGTAATTTCAAAGATGCTCAACTTCCATTGGAACCAGACTAACTCAATTACTATTTTTTTTTTTCACATGTCAATGATTTCATATTGTTTTCCCACCGACTTCGTTCAACTTGTAAACTTTCTCATGCCTATACTAATTATTTCTACCTGCAAGTGCAATCTCTAATTATTTATTACCTACAAACTACAAACTACAAACTACAAACTACAAACTACAAACTACAAACTACAAACTATATGCTTTCTTCTATTGAAAATTTTGTTATTTTTCTACACTACTACCATATACCGCTATATTAATTTTATGCTGCTGCTTATTTTATTCTTCTATTATCAATATATAGCTCTCTACCATCAGAATGTTCTGGCAACCCATTACACTATGGGGCCAACTGAAGCTTTCTTTTCTACCAATAATCTAGCAAAGCGTTCTAGATTTGAATATGCGGTCACTCTGCCTATTTATCCACAACGACCTGGACAGATGGATTGTGCCCACTATATGCTTACAAGAACCTGTAAGTTTGGAGATAGCTGCAAGTTTGATCATCCTCTTTGGGTTCCTGAGGGTGGAATTCCTGATTGGAAAGAGGTGATGGTTCATAAATATATTTCTTTTCTAAGGAATATGCGCTAACTTATTTTTAATACTTTTTCTGCTAACTATCCGAGTTTACTTTTATACTTATATCATTTTATTCTTTCCTGTTACTTTCTACTTTGGAATAATTATTCAACCTTAGTATACACATTACTCTCTGTGTAATTTTTATGTCTTATTTATCACTCGTATGTATATCTTAATTCTATTTTATGTATATGTTTTATGCTAGTAGTATTTTTTTGGTTCTACTTTAGGTAGAGAGCTGGTTTATCAGTAACCGAACTTGTAAAGATTGTGATTTGTGAATCATAGTTTTGGTGAACTTCTTCTTACAGTGGGTCCAGAGTGAGGTTTAATAGTGAACAATATGTTGTTTTTAGAATAATAAAATAATAGTATCAAATATCATATATGTGATTTAACTTTCCTTATGTATCATGCAGGGGCAAATCTCTCTCAATTTTTTGTTGCTTTCTCGATGTTCCGTCAAACAAGTTTTATTTCATTCTTATTATAAAAGGAAAGGAACTAAATAAAATGAAGTATAAATCTTTATGGAAGTTACTACCTGTTTCTAGGTTATTATCTTACCAATTATTAATATCATTACCTAGAAGAAGGCCTTGTGTGTTTATTCTCATTGTTGATTCATGTTAAACTTTACATATAAAAGCTTAGAACTCTGACTTAATTATGGAATTGAATAACCCTAGATGAGCTTTGGAGCAATTCCTTTACTAAAAATGAAAACTTGATCGTAAGGTTCAGAAGTGTGGAACAACACAGTTCTTGATCTTCATTTTCTTTCTCATCATTTGGATGGTATCGTCTAAAGAGTCATCATACAGTACCTTCTATATTTTTCAGTTTTTTTCTTGTATTTCTTTGCGGGTTTTTTTATGAAGGGAATCTCTTTGGGGTTGAGACATAGTGGGGATCTCCCTAGTTGATCCGAGGAGAAATGGAGCATGACATAAACTTTCCGAGGATCTATTTAGTGAAGGTTTCTGCAGTTTGGGAAATTTTCAAGTTATTGGCTTCTACTTGGATGTGTTCAAGTAAGCTTGGTATCGTTTGTCTAAATTGACGGGAGGGTTGTATTGTTCTATTAGAAGAGGTGGGAGGTGGTGATTTCTTTACTTCTAGTTGCCTCTCTTTTTATTATATGTCTTAGTTTATTATTCATATATTTTTCTCTCATCTAAAAAATGTTGCCTGTTGTGTTTCTGAATTTCAATTGCCTATACTTCGTCTTTTTTTTTTTTTTTTGTACAAGGTGTTGATTGGAAATTGCTCAAGAAGCTTTCTCCACTTATTGTTCTATTGTATATTTAATATATATTTACGAGCTAAACTTTGTTAAAGAGCAGCTACTTGAAGTTTAAAGTTTAAGTTGTTGAGTTATATGGATAAGTTTTTCTAGCATCTTTGATCCAAGAAAGTGGATTCAAGACCCGATTTACTTCAATGGATAATGCAATTCATGATTAGGAGTAGAGGAGCTAGAACAACTTCTTTAAAAACATTACACCTTAGACAATTTTAAGGGGTAAATTTAGCGAGTCACAAAGGATTGCACCCTGGTTGTTGCACAGATTAAATCTGCTTGTTTCATGTGTGTTTGTGTAGCAGATCGTTCTCACTATATTGCTACCTTGGTTGTTATCATTCCATTGCATCTAGTATATGCGCGCGGGATTTTGGTTTGGTGGTGTTTTTTATCTGCTTTGTTGTGTCTAGCTACTAGCAAATTGCTATTTCCATGTCTAATCATTGTAGTGTACTAACTTGGTTTATTGTCGGCTATGAAGGTCCAACCTGTTGCTGCTGGGGAATTATTACCTGAAAGGCCTGGTGATCCAGATTGCCCTGTAACAAATTTTCCTGACTTTATTTTTAATCATTATCTGTTTATGACACTGTTTTGGTTTATATTCTGTCGAGTATATAATTCTTTTCGTCTGTACTCCAGTACTTCTTGAAAACCCTAAAATGCAAGTTTGGTTTTCGGTGCAAGTTCAACCATCCAAAAGATAAGATTAACTCTTTGGTAGGTGGCTTTGATGTATTTTTAATTATTGATGGCTGAACTGCCCACTATACTATTAGTGGTCTTAGTGCGTGTCTTATATCCTAAATTGATTTTTCATTTAACTTAGGGTGCTGAAGTGGACATTTCTTTACTACCTGAGAGACCATCTGAGCCCCCTTGTTCAGTGAGCATTTCTTTGTACTATTTTTGTGCTTGGTTGCCACTTTCTATTGTTTTATCGAATCAACTTGATTACACTATGCAATTACTCTGAAACAGTTCTATATGAAGACTGGAAAATGTAAGTTTGGCGTTGCATGCAAATTTCACCATCCTAAAGACATACAAATACTATCAACTGGCTATGGAGAACAGGTTGAAGCAGTTGACGTTGGGAAAATGACTGGGGAGGCAAAGCCTTTTGTTCCTGCCACCCCAGCTTTGCTACATAATTCTAAAGGACTGCCAATAAGACCGGTAAATGATTTCAATGACTAAATGAATATAACATGTGTCATAGTTGAGTCCTAGCTTGTAAGGATTGCTGGTGCTATTGACTGCTGATTTTTTTATCATGTTCAATTTTTTTAATTGAACATATGCTTCTAACAGGGGGAAGTTGATTGTCCTTTCTACATTAAGACTGGCAGGTAAATCATTTTATCTTCTGTTTTTGCTTTAGGCTATCACTATCAAAGATGTAGCATTCAAACTTACTTGTCTTTTCAATGCGGCAAGGCAGTGTTAGGAGGTTTAGTCCCGCCTAATTGAGGCAGCGCCTAGGCGGACGACAAAATATTTACTTAGACCTCCCTAAAAAATAATGTAATTTATTTAGAAACCCTTCAACAGTAAGGGGCATATTTTTGTCCACACATTCTCACTACCATATTTTCACTTCCACACTATTGCACACATTTTGAAATAAAAAAAATAGTCTTATTAAATAAAAAAGTGTTGAAATGTACAAACACTTCCCTAGATTTTTTGAATAATTATTTTCAGGCTCACCAACTGCCTTATTAAGGGCTAGGCGGTTGGCAAGCCCAAACACTAAGCGCCGCCTTGAAAACACTGAAACTTACAAATGTCTTGCCTATTTTTGCTGCAGTTGTAAGTATGGTGTGTCATGTCGGTACAACCATCCTGATAGAAATGGTATGCCTTAATTTATTTTCCATTACTCGATGGAAGTCATTTCTCTGTTGTCTAATTCTTTTTCATTTAATTTCTTCAGCCTTTTATTCACATACTGCTGCAACTCTTGGTCATGCACTTATCACCTCCCCAGCAGCTAGCTTTGACATTGGGGCCCTTAACCCTACCACATCCATTCTTCCAGCCATTGATCCTAGGCTGACTCAGACAACGGTAAATGGAAATTTTCTGTGTGATGTTAGTTCTCTTTGCTAGAGTTGTAGGATCAATCCTTGGGAGGTTACATCGGATTTTGCATTGGTCAAATCAAGTAGTTGTTAAATACTCAAGTTTTTTTTTTTTTTTTTGATAAGAAAGAAACAATTGCTTCCACCAAGTTTTGAACCCATGACCTTTTACTACCTAACACAATACCAAACCATCGGGCCACCCAATTGGTTGGTGTTGTTAAATATTCAAGTTGAGCAATGCAAACAAGGCCTTGTGTTATAGGCTCAAAATTCACCTCAGTAAAGTGAGGCGCAAGGATTAGAAAGTCATTTTGGTGCTATTTTTTTATTTTTTTGAAATATTGTATTGTTAACCCTTGAATAGTAGTTTTCCTAACAAATTTTGTTTGAAATGTTTCTTTTTGATTTATGTAAAGCAATTATGTTTTTGGAACATTGTGATGCTACTTGCTATATTAGTTGTTTCAGAAAATTCATCCATTCATTATTTTAATCTAGTTTGAAAAGTTCTTTCTGTTTTGAAGCTTGGTATGGTGCCTGCTGTTTATCCTCAAAGACCTGGTCAGATTGAATGTGATGTAAGTATTGAATCTCTTTCATTCTAACTTATGTATGATCTTTGTTACTGATGGATCTTTGTTACTAAAGAGACGAGATTAGTAAATTCAATATATGCATTCTTGAGAAGCTCCTAATTCTATGAAATCATCTTGAATACTTGGACTAGATTTTGATCTTTCGGTCAATCAATTCTTGGATACTTTATTTCTGTTTTTTGTGATTGGTATTTTCCCCTTCAATGGAGAAGTGGCTGCTGTATGATAGTTTTTTTTTTCTTTGAAGACATGCATTAAGTTAATATTTTCTATTATGAAAGATTTATTACATTGTCAGGTGGGCGGGCTGGGTTATTGGTAAACTGTGCCTTTCTTGAAATTACAGTCTAGAGTCTGGAAATTGCAATTAGTGGGGTTTGTGGTGGTAAGGAGTGCAAAAATGACATAATTAGCAGAAATTAATTTTTTCCTAATTATTATGGATCAAATAATGAATTGAGTGGAAAATGAAATGTAACATACAAAATAGTATAAAAAAATGTGACGAAGCTTTCCAAACTCTTTTATGAACTTGCCGAATTTTCTCGAAATGAAATGAAAGAAAGTTCTATAAGCTCAATAAGATCTGCAATATTCAGTCACATTTGAGATATGACAGTTAATATGCTATTAATCTCTTTTATTTCTTGGATGTTTGTATTAATTGTTTGAATATTATTAGTACAAATAATTATGATTCTTTCAAGCATTTAATGTTACATAGCATCACATCTTAGGTTAGATCGGTACATTATGTGTTTTTTTAGGGTATAAATTTCATAGGAGATGTGAATAATGTTATAGTTCAAGAGGGAAAAAAAAGGTTTTCCTGTTAAATTGTTTTTCCCTAAATTATGTTTGAATTTTTCACGGAGTGAAATATTAGAAAAATTTGAATATGTAATCCTTGTTTGGTGAGCTTTCCCAATAGAAGCATAATTTATGGTTGTTTCTCGCCTGATAGAAGTTTTTTTCTTTATGTTTCTGTTGAAGTTACTCTTCAAGTTTGAGGCAAGTAATGCTTTTTTCAGTGGTTGGAAAGAACCCATACCAAGAAAGAGTGAGTTATGACATTGTGATTCTTACATGGAAAAATGAAGTGAACATCAACTGATTTTGGAGCTTGAGAAGAAATGTAAAGGTTGGAAAAGAAGGCACTAGTGAATAGTGTGCTCTTCAAGTAGGCAGAAAATACACCTACCACATTATTTTGGTTATGGAATAGTTGGATCTGTGGGGCTAAGGCTTTGTTGCTGTTTTGTGGTTCGTAATTTAGTCGATTATTGTGGGTCAGTTTACTTTTGATTCCAGCCTGAGCTATTTTAGGTTTGCATGTTCAACCTGACCCCAACAAAAAAAAATAAAAATGATATCAGTTCAAGGCTTCAAGCTAGCACAATTGAGGTTTAGTACCTTTTTTTTTTTTTTCTGAATCTATGTTACAGCTGTCAATCAATTGCACTTAATCAAGCACAATGGAAAAGTTTGATCCATGTAGCAAACCCCAATTAAGTTGGGACTGAGGCTATGTTGTTGTATGTTACAGCTGTCAAATTATCTTATATGGCTACTACTGTCACTGCTGCTTGATTGTTTTTATGACTTCATAGCTTGTGTCTTATATTTGTTGCTAAGACGATTAAAGTATCTCATTGCATTGTTACAATGTGATCGAGATCAATCGACTTTGTAATGAAAAGCTCATCAATGTCTGAAAGGCTTTTGTTTTTTCTTAGCATTTTTGCAATTGCTGACTGATACAATCCATTCTAATTCAATCTGTGCAGTTTTACATGAAAACTGGGGAATGCAAGTTTGGAGAAAGATGCAAGTTTCACCACCCTATTGATCGCTTAGCACCGACCCCATTGATGGCAAAGCATAGCCCTCAGCCAAATGTCAAGCTTACTCTTGCTGGCCTTCCCAGGAGAGAGGTATGGTGTTTTTGCCTCTGCGGTTTGGGAGATACAAATAATATTGCCATTTAGTTTTATTAGATATACAAGATCATATTTAGGGATGCATTATTGGGAAGGTTTAGGGGCATTTTAGGATTTTCCTCTCTCGGGTGGATTTTTTTATTATTTCTTTTACTTTTTCGTTTGTTCCTTACCTTGCTCTTTTGCTTTTCTATGATGTAAAATTTTTGGGGAAGCGATGTTGAAGAGGTTAGCACTTAATCGAGCACAATGGAAAAGTTTGACCCATGTAGCCGACCCCAGTTAATTTGGGACTGAGGCTATGTTGTTGTTGTTGTTGTGATGTTGAAGAGGTTAGGGGCGTTTTGGGATGTTCTTCTCTCTGGGGTGCATGGTTTTTTCTTGTGTATTGTTTATATTTGTTTTTCTTTTCTTTCTTACCTTGGCTTTTTTTTTTTTTGCTTTTCTAGGATGTAAAATCTCTTTGCTAATTTAAGATTACATCATCAACATCAACATAGCCTCAGTCCCAAATTAACTGGGGTCAGCTACATGGATCAAACTTTCCATTGTGCTCGATTAAGTGCAATTGATGGTGAGCTTTTCAAACCATTCAAATCCCTCATAATTAATGCATCCCATGTTAACTTCGGTCTGCCCCTACCTCGTCGAATTAAGATTAATTCTATAAAATAAGAATAGTTTTTTACAACCCTTTATTTTTCTATTTGCTGAAGTTCCTTTCGTTTATTGTGTGGTAGCAATTTTGTCAACTTCGTTAAATCTAGTTGAATGGAATTGGAAGCATTAGATCCATGTAACCCGACCTCAACTAATTTGTGATTCAAGTTCTTTTTTTTTTTTTTGTCTGTGTCACCTCCTTGGACTTTCTAAATAACAATTCATGAAAGGTTTCTGGCGGGCAATCATAATTTGCATCTATTGTACTGTAGTAACTTTGTCGTAGAACTCGTGCGAATTGTTAATAATTGTTGCGTGACAGTGAAGTCCCGGGCATCCTTTTTGATGTCTGGCTTCAAGAGGATTTTTTCTTATAAGGATGGAAATCCAACCTTTTGATGTCTTGTCCATGACGGCCAGCAAACTAACCATCTAATAACTCGACTAAGTCAAGTTCGATGTTTAAATTATTATTTTGTAGAAATATACTAAGTTATGGAGTTTTACAACTTAATTTGTTTGTTTTGATTCATTTAAGTTATTTTAGAGCATCTCCAATGGAGATGTGGATTGGGGGAGAATGTGTGACATGTAGGACATAATAGACATTGAAAGAAAAAAAACCTTCTCCAATGCAAATGTCTATTCCAAATGTGGAGGTGACATGGCGGACAAGAAATACACAATGTCTACTTTGGATGTAGATTTGTGGAGCGTGCAATTCACAGCCACGTATATTTATTTGTTTTTTATTAGATTTTATTTTCACCTTTTAATTAACAAAATTAAAAAAATAAATGCCACCTCATCAACGGAGGTGCAATCCACATCTACCATTGGAGATTAATTTTAAAAGCTAATGTCTATTTAAGTCATATGGGAATATGGGATTGACATCCTCTCCACGTTGATGACGTGATACGAATCCACACCCACAGTCCACATTTACCATTGGAAATGCTCTTAATAGCGGAAGTCTCAATAATATGCAAATAAGTAATTGAAACGAATTTTGCATTGATTAACAAACATTTCAGTTGCAGTTTTGAGGTATCCTAGCGTTCTCAGTTTGTTAGTGGGTTTCCTAATGAATAACGTACTCTAATATAGAATGATTGAGTATTGACTTCCTGAAGAAACTTATAGAATGACTGACCCCATGCAGTGGGATTGTGTTTTTCTGAGTTGGATCAAGTGATTCTGCACGTATTTGTTCATCTTAAACTTAAACGCGAGCAAAGATTATCAGCATATCTGGTTCTATCCTGCAATGAAATTTTAGAACATCTTGTGAAGAAATATGGAAATAGATATTTGGGCTTGCCATGCAACTTTTTTTTCTGCTGTCTTATGTGTCATGTTTTCTTCATCTCTCTTGTAACTAGCATATTTGGATAATATTGTTGCAGGGTGCAGTAAGTTGCCCTTTCTATATGAAGACTGGGACGTGCAAGTATGGGGTCACTTGTCGGTTTGACCACCCACCTCCTGGAGAGGCCATAGCTATGGCTTCTGTGCAAGGAACATCTACTTCGGATGACGAGGAAGAAGATGAGGAAGCCGACTCAACTCAAGACGGGGAGCAGTAGAACAGTTGTGTTTGATAAAAGAAAGGGTGGACGGAGGGATGGGGATGAGTTTCCTTTTTCATTTGTGTGCCTGGAGATCGCATAGTGTTTTCAATTTTTAATATGTAATATCTGGATTCGTTGAAAGTTTTTTGTCTAGATTGTTGAGAGTTGATGGACAAGTTTGTTCTACTTGGTGTCATGAATTAAATGTTCTCTTTAAGCGAATTTGCCTTGCAGAAGGAGCTCTATGATGTTGCATTGGTGACAAAGTAAATGTCCTGAAGTCGTTCATTTTTTATAGTTATGGCAATTGGCGATGTAGTGCCTTGAAAATGCGAGGAGGAAATATTGTTTCTGGTATGGCACAGCGAGGATCTGAGAGCTAGCGGCTCCTTTACGGTGGTCAACATGCGTAGTGCTGAAAGAAGCATTGGCAGACCAAGAAATCAAGAACCATCGTTTACCAGGGTAGATGACTCTTTAGATCAGTTTAAATTAATACGACAATTAATTCTGTCCAAGTAGGAGGTGAAATATGTTAGGAGCAGTGCAAGATCATCTCTCTATTTACTTTCTATTTTGGGCGTGTGTGTATATATATAGAGATATTTTACAATGAAGCTCAAATATATAGACCGACTCTTGATGTAGAGATGGATGGTTAGCCGTGGTCCTAGCGTTGAAGAGCAGGAATGGAGGTTTATCTTATCTTAGTTTGATAGCCAAGATTGGATTGATTTGTAAGGATTAATTAATTTGAGGTTCTACCGAACTTCTTTTATTAGTAGATCAACAAACTGTTCATACTAACTTCTTTTATTTGTAGATCAGCAAACTGTTCATACTGTGGCGGGGGAAACTAGTTCTATGATTGATTGATACCTTCATTTCTCTCCAATGTATTAGCTAGGCCAAAACACAACTCTTTCGGTTTCAAAAAAAAAAAAAAGCAAGACAAATCTCCTAATGTATCATCAATCTTGACCCTGGTGAATTTACTTGTTTAGAAGTAAATAAAAGGGAACCTTGGGAATAGAAAATCAATTACTAGAAATTACCTGATCACCTCCATTTCTGTGCTGTGCACCTTGAATTCAGTGACAAATTAAGCTCGATGCAAGGATTTATGGGGATGAACGTAGAATCTCTTTTTTCGTTTGTTCTGTACTCGGAATGCGTGCTTTGAAGATCAAAAGGAAATTACTACCATCCTAGTTCCTAACATACATTTTGAATTTTTTTTTTTTTTTTTTTTTTGGGAAAATTATTGAAGCCTAGCTAGCTAGTGGCCATGTCTTAAGAGTACACGTTTTATTTGGGTTTTGCAGTTTTTGTTTTTGATTAATAAAAAGGCCCAAAGTACCATCTTCATTCTCTAAAAAAGTAATTAAAATATGGGTCTTTAATTTGGTTGTATTATATATTCTTGATATTACTATATATAATTCATTGATGCTCAATTAAGGTGGTACGTAAGTTATAGTATATATCTATTATAAGATCGACAAATTAGTTGATTATAATGTTCGTGAAGGCAACGGCCCGTGGGTCGCTCCTTGACTAGCTAGCTTATACTCACTCATACAACGTACGCAATGGCCGATCGATGGATCGAGTCATCTAAATTGGGCCGTGGATTGCGCGCGCGGATGCAACTAATTAAACACTACTGCAGAGTGATGAAGAATATGAATTACAAAAAACATATACTATTAATTATCATCTCCGTGTTTGACCAGGAATGAGCTGCCTTGCCTATCTATATCTATATACTAGTATACTAGTATATAGGGAGATCCAATATGCATGATATGATTGCCAATCCACGGCCTCGATCGCGAGAGCGTGCGAAAGAGATAGCGTGGGAATCCCTTCGCCCACTAATAATGCTTATAAACGCCCCTTCTAACTTTTAATCGTGTTTAATTAAGGTCTTGAATACCGTGCCATTCCTACCTCGGCACGTGCATGCATGTCACGGATATTGAGGGTCATTCAAAATCACCAATTAATCTAATCATTTTCCCTTTTACTCCTCATCCACGCCAAAATTATCTATATATATATATATATATATATTAGCATGACAATTGAGAAGTCACACCGAAGTCATATCGGCCCACAATAGCCTTCGATATTTTGAGTGTGACTTCCCAATTTGTCCTTTTAGCATTTTTCATATCCAAAAGCTGTTTAATTAAGATACTATTATTATATACTGTACTAGTTCAGTTTGCACCAGCACGCTCCTCACGTGAATGATAGATATATGTCTTGTTATTTACTATTTTCTTAGCAACGTGGGAGAGAAAAGTGAAAGAGAAAAAATGGTGAAAGAGAAATAGGGGCAAGAAACATATATATAATTTTTTTTCACAAAAGTGAATATACATAATTGTTTTTCAAAAATGCCTCCATTGTGAAAAAATAAATTAAGGGCAATACGAGAAAAAAAAAGAGATTTTGGCTTAATTAAAATCTAAGTGGTATAGTTGGATTATATATAGTATAGATAATTAATTAAGAAATTGTTAAACATGAATTGATCTAAGTAATTAGTTTTTTTTTTTTTTTTTTTTTTTCAGAAGATCTAATTAAGTAATTATAAGTTAATAAGTGACTAAATTCCTATTAAGAATAATTAATATATGGCATATATATGTACTTGTACGTAGAGAATTTACAGGGTTATAATTTGCTAGCTAGCTAGAGTTTAATTATCAAACAAGTAGCTAGGTAACATAGAGAGACCCGGTTCATCATGATCATGCATGGTCTGATAAAGTGCACCGCGACTAGCTAGCTCACCCTCGTTGCAGTAGTATAATTTATCAACTTGCTAGATCTAGGAAGACAGAGAAGAATTGTAGAATATTTAATAAACGTAGAGGTATTAATTTGATGGATGAAGCGAAGGTATGGAATGTGTGAGACTAAAATGAATAGATAATAGTATTTTTTTTTTGAAAAAAATAGATGATAATATTAAGTGATATAAACATAGACGAGGTAGGTAGGTTGGATGACAGCGTTAGCTAGCCATATATAGCTAGCTAGATGCAAAATTTCTTCATGTATATGAGGCGATATATTGTGGGCAGGTCTCCCATTCAACGGACATCGATCGTCCAATCTTCTCAAGCCCGTGCGTACTTGCTGATTATAACTTACATCCACCTAGCTTTCAGTCGTTAATTGTTAAATTAATGTTTTCGTATATATACCTTTTGTGAGTCCCATGAGGAGCCAGCCTTGCGGCCCTTTATTTCTTCCTATACGTACCTAACTACCTATCCCTTCCTATTATATAATTTGTTTCTTTTTTCTTCTTTAGGTATATATACTCACTCACCAACGTTAATTTCGACCTCTTTAGATCCAATTCCTGAGGTGCAAATTCATTAATTTGGAGCAATTCCTTCTACCTCTTCTTCTGTTTTTATTTCTTTCTTTCTTCTTTTCCTCTCTTCTTCCCCAGCTTATCGTTCTTCTTTCTTCTTTCTTTAGCATCCAGCTTATCTTTGAGGTACACCATATCCTAATGTTAGGTTGTGAATGATATATCGATCGTAGTTTGCAGTAGTAGTAAAAATTAATTTGGCCTTCCTTTTTTTTATTTTTTCTTTTTACTTAATTAGAAGATCGATCATTGTACCTGCTAGCTTGCAAATGTTTGATTTTTAGGCAATAACATATGTATGGATGCATGCATGTAAATATGCAGGGTCACTAATTGAAGTAGCAGCTAGCTAGCGCTTAATTAGAAGCAAAGAATTGATCGATGATGATGATGATGTTGGGCGCAACAGCAACAGGAAACTGTGGCCAGCAGGTTTCAGTTCCTCCGGGTTTTCGCTTTCATCCTACTGAGGAAGAACTTGTTCACTATTATCTCAGGAAGAAGGTGGCCTATGAGTCCATCGATCTTGATCTCATCAGAGATGTCGATCTCAACAAACTTGAGCCCTGGGACCTAAAAGGTACGTACGTACGTACGTAAAATATTAGATTTCACTAGCTAATAATGGATGGTATATAAGTACTATATATATATATATATATATTATTAGAATAGGTAGCTAGTTCATCAACAAATCTGATCTGATGCATGTCCAACACTGCATGTACGTACGTGCAGATAAGTGTCGAATTGGATCAGGTCCTCAGACCGAATGGTATTTCTTCAGTCACAAAGACAAGAAATATCCAACAGGAACGCGGACCAATCGAGCAACCACTGCTGGTTTTTGGAAAGCCACGGGGAGGGATAAAGCCATTCATCTCAGTGATGCCAATAGAATTGGAATGAGGAAAACCCTAGTTTTTTACACGGGAAGAGCCCCTCATGGACAGAAGACTGATTGGATCATGCATGAATATCGCCTCCACCATCACAACACTACTACTGATCATGACATTCAAGTATATATGTTCCAATCAAACCATTTATGAAATTAATTAAGATCCCTAGCTTCGCTCTCCTCTTTTTTTAATAAATATATATATAATGCATGTTCTAATTTTGGTTTAATTTGCTTTTGCATCCATGCATGCAGGAAGATGGGTGGGTTGTTTGTAGGGTATTCAGGAAGAAACACTACTATAACAAGGGCTTCCAACCTGATCAAGTGTGCGAGGATCATGATCAGGTGATGATGAAGGCGACTCATCATGATCATCAATCCATTCTTCCATCGACGTCAGGAGGATCTTCATCCAAACCACAGTATAATTTCACCTACCAGGGATCAATGCATCTCCCTCAGTTGTTAAGTCCAGAGTCAACCATCTTTCCTCCATCTTTCAAGAGTTCGATGAATACCATGGATATTGAATGCTCCCAGAACTTGATGAAATTAACATCCAACATTGGTAGCGGACATGCACATCAACATGGTCAGTGGTCTTTTTTGGATAAGCTCCTCGCCTCTCAACAGGACATGGCGGACCATAATTCTTCGTCCCAAGTTCTTCAACTTATTGCTCCTTCTGATCAAAAGTTCCCATTTCAATATCTAGGCACTGAAGTTGATCATATTTTGAAATTTTGCAAGTAAGATATATATGCCGCTATTATTAAATCATAAACTTCCATCATGTCAGTCGTTTAAATTAGCAGTACTTTACATTCTAATCATATTTGATTTACATATCGATCCATCGTATCATCACTTCCTCAAGTATATACTTAACGATAATAACATCATCTTATACGTCAACTTTCTAATAATCGTCATATATATATTGAACACCTAACAACAATATTGCAATTGAAAACAAAGTTTTTTGATAATTTGGGGCATTAGCATTTTCTGTCAAAGCTTACACCGGTGACAGTCCGACAAGATACTCGCAAATCTGCCCACTCTAGGTTAGCTCGGTCTGTTCTCAGGGGGATGGAGAGTTGATGGGGTCAAATAACCTAGAGATGGAGGGAGAAGAAGCATGGGTTGAGGTGGTCCGAAAAGGCAAGGGAGGCACGTTGCTCACAGTGAGGGGGTTTCTTATCCTTTCAAAGAACTTTCACTCTCATTTCACTATGAGAGGAAGTTCTTTAAAGTGTTGAGGAGACGACAAGGGGGAGTGAAAATATCAGAAGTGACGGCTAATAGGGTGTTTCAAGTGTTGTTCTCCGACGAGGAAGTTTTCTGGCTTGCTCAGGCGTGCACTCAAGTCTTAGAGGTGGAAGAGGGGGCTCAGCGGAGGGTCTCTCAGAGAAATGGGGTTTCAGTGATTGTGGATTTGATAAACAACAATAGGGGTAGAGCCCTAAAAATTCGGAAATCCGAACAAAATGCGGGGTGTTCGCTGTTCTTCCCAATAGGGGACTACCCTATCAGATGCAGTAGAGTTAGTCTGAATCATTTCATATGGCGGAACAGGTAGAGGAAAACCAATTGTGTAGACAGGTGGTGACTTTGTACATGAGCCATGGTCAGATGAAAACAGTGCACTATAGGGAAACTCATGCTCATGAAAAATAACATTTCTAGTTATGTATACTCTCCTAGTAGGACTCAGACATTTATATCCTTTATGATGACTGCTATAGCCCAGAAAGATGCATTGCTCCGATCTAAATTGATACTTATGCTAATTATATGGTCGAAGATATGGAAAACAACCACAACCAAAGACTCGGAGAATGCTATAATCTGGTGGCACATGATATAGTTTTTTATAAGGAGACAAACCATTTAAGGTTGTGGTAGGAAGTCTGTTTATGAGAAACACATCAGTTTCACAAGCATCCCACCAGTACTTCAAAGGTAAGTTGCTATGTACCAAAAGTGTAAGACTTGTTTCAACTATGTGTCTATGTTTTCGTTCAGCACGGCCATTCTGTTAATGTGTGTAAGGACACAAATGTTGGAAAATAATACCACAGGAATCAAGAACAGATTTGAAGACTCTATACTCACCACCCCAGTCTGACTAGACTCGTTTGATTTTAGTACTGAACTGGTTTTCCACCAGTGTTTTAAATTGAAGAAAGGTATTTAATGCATATGACTTCAACTTTGAAGAATATGTCCATGTAAACCTAGTACAGTCATCGAGAAAATAAATGTAATTGCTGTACCCACTGGGAGAAGTAAGAGGAACATGACCCCATAGGTCAGTGTGTATTAAATCCAAAACATGAGCATACATCTTTACAAAAGAATGAAATGGCAATGCATGAATTTTACCCAAAGGACAAAAACTACACATATCGGCAATAGATTTGTACTGTATGTGCAGTTTATTGTTCATAACTTGTTGAAGAGTCTTGTGTGCTGGGTAACCAAGTCTGGAATGCCACAGTGTGGACAATAATTTATTTAGCAGCATGAGAAGGAGAGTGATGTGCAGGTGGACCAAATATACGATACAGACCATTGTGCAGAGTCCCATGAAAGAGAACTTCATTAGTATGGAGGTCCTTTACGAAGCAGACATGAGGGTGAAATTCTATCAGCATATTATTATCTTTGGTTAATTGAGACACACTCAAAAGATTTTTCTTGATGTCTGACACACACAACGTGTTGTGAAATGATAATCTAAAGCTAAAATAAGGAACACAAGCAGACCCAGTATTCATGATAGGTAACATTTGACCATTACCAACCTTTAAAGAATGTGTACCTGAGTATGCCGAATTATGCTGCATCCGGAAGAATCCCCAGTGACATGAGAAGTAGCACCACTGTCCATATACCACGAACCATTTGTGTCAGAGTCTGAAGAAGTATAGAAAGAAGATGGATTCGGAGGAGCTGAGGCATTAAACTTCATCTCCTGTGAAGTCTGACCAGCTCGAGAGCCCATATATTTCATATCTGCTCGGTAGTAACATACTGCCGCAGAGTGTCCAAACTTCACGAATTTGACAAGTAGGCTTGTTGTTGCTAGTAGATTTGAAACTACCTCTGCCTCTGAATCTGCCACATCCACGACCTCTAGAATTTTTTCCACCACAAGAGCCATTGCCAGAGGAGTTCCGTAATTGTTATTAAACTAGGATTAGCGTTAATCTCGAAGATTAACTGTAACGGCCCAAAATTTCAAATTGTGTTTAATTCCGTAAACAGGATCATCGACCCGTACTGTGGGATCCATGTCCATTTACCGAGGCAAGAGGGTCGAGGTATATTTTATATTTGTTGTGATGCATGCCTAGTGTATTGTATATGTGTAGACTATTAAGTAATTTATACAAGTATTTAGGTATCGAGACGAGTGAAGACGTACCTCGAGTTGCATGTCGACGTGGAACTGAGGTAGAGATTTATGGGGTAAGTTTAATGTGAGCTAACTATGGTTTTATAATAGCTTTAATGTGGCCATGTTTGATATTAAATTAGTGAGCCTAAGTTAGTGAAATAAATCAAATAGCCACATGATGTGAATCGAGGCACGTATTGACCAATTTAGAGGTCAAATGAGTCAACTCTTGGTGTCACTTAAGCATGACTTGTGGAATAAGTGTGTGAAGGTGGTCCACTAGTTGAGTCTTGAGATACGTGTGCACAAATGATCAAGGGCCATGGTTCAACCTTATCAAGTCACCAATAAATTAAACACATAAGTCAAACTTTTGATCTAACTTATCATAAAAAAAATCGTTGGGCAAGGAAGGAGAGCAAAGAAGAGGGGCTGCTGGAGTGATCTTGGTGAAGGAGAGGTGAGCAATTCATTGAAGGTTTGGCGAAGAAGAAGATCAAGTTCATCAAGCTAGGTAAATTCATCAAACTATAAGCATAGATGCAATGAATTCATGAAATTGGAGTTGTTTGTTGCTGTTTTTATGTGTGGTTGATGTCATGGAACTCTAAATGAGTGTATGAGGGTTCCTTAGGCATTAACATAACCTATGTGTTGAGAAAACTCGGAGTTCTGAGTTCAGAGTTTTGGGTTCTACGACACATAGCGCGCTAGGTATGAGATCTAGCGCGTTAATATTGATTACTGCGCTAGATAAGGCTGGGTAGCGCGCTAAGTTGGGAATTAGCGCGCTAATTCCAGAATTAGAGCGCTAATTCCAGAATTAGAGCGCTAATTGCTGTGACAGCACAAAAATTAGCAATTTCCAAAAATGGCTTAAACATTATAAATGGTTTTAAAACTCTAAGTAGAGGTCCAAACCCACTCTAAAACCTATCCAACAACTCCAGGGAACTAAGGGGAGATCTCGGGAGTTCGGAAACGCGTTTTGGGGTGTCGGGAGGCCGGATATGCTAAGATAAGCTTTGTGACTTGTAAGTAAAGCTGTGAGAATTTTATATTTCATTTCATTGACTCTTATCATTTTATAGTCTATTTGTAGACATTGCTACTTGTAATCGCACATCATGTTGTTCTTGTTTCTATTCATGTTTGAATATTGTTGACATGATGCCTTGTGAAATGTTTCATTGATTCTAATTTCTACTCTTGATAATATTCTTGATAGATAGTTGATTAAAAGCATGCTATTGGGATAAGTTGGAATGAATTAGATTTGTATTCTATTTCTTTGGGCTTTGTATCTTAACTAGTTTTGAAATCCTAGAGACTTGGAACTATTGATCTTTGAAAACTAAAGTAGGGATTATCTAGTGTCCATTGCACAAGAGATGCGCGGTTCACGGGGACATAGGCCGACCGGGGTTTCGGCACTCACCACTACACTTGCGCGGTACACGCGGTATGGGACTCGGGGTGGTCGACAAGAATGAGATAAATGATTTATGTGCGTAGAGTGCAACTCCGTTATTTGTATGTAATATGTTGATCGCGGCTCCATATAGTAGTGGAAAAGGTTAGGTGATAGTTTTTACCGCTGACCGGACGTAGATCATCTCGACTTAGCCTGTGTCAGTCTATACATTTTTAACTGTGGTATTTACTTGCATTACTTGATTCAACAACTCTTTCGCTACTTTATGCTTTTAAATATCTTTCTTATATTTTAGAAATGTGGCATATAATTCTCCAGTTATTACTTAAATATCAATATACTCATCGTTTAGTTTGTGACGGTGGGTGTAGGTCCGTCGAGCAACAGCAGACCGAGGAATGAGAAGATCGACGACTTTCCCTTGAGCATTTCGGCGACTCTCCTATCTCATTTTGTATGACTCGACTTTTGCTACAAAAAAACAGCAGATCAGAAACGAAAATTTCCGTCTCTGATTTGCATAAATTCCGTCTCTAATTCAATTCTGCAACGGAACAGAGACGTAATCTATTCCGTCTCTAAAATCGTCGTCGCTGATTCAATCAGCAACGAAAATGTGTTTCCGTTTCTGATTAGAGACGGATTAGAGACGAAACATAAATGGAAATTCTTCTAAATGGTACAATTGTTATTGCATTCCGTCTCTGATCCGTCTCTGATTAGCAACGGATCAGAGACGTAATTATTGTATTCCGTCTCTGATCCGTCTCTGATTAGCAACGGATCAGAGACGAAATTATTATATTCCGTCTATGATCCGTCTCTGATTAGCAACGAATCAGAGACGTAATTATTGTATTCCGTCTCTGATCCGTCTCTGATTAGCAACGGATCAGAGACGGAATACAATAATTTCGTCTCTGATCCGTTGCTGATTCATGCATCTATTCCTCGAAAATTAGAGACGGAATAGCAACGGAATATCTGAATTCCGTTGCTAATCCGTCTCAATTCCGCTTTGTTTAATTTTTCAACCTAAGTTTAATCCAATTTGGTTCTCCATAACATCTAAACCTGAAAATACAACCATAGGACCTGCTCCATCGCCTGCACCCCCTCCAACAACTCCTTGGGGGTGCTAACATCCCCCAAAAAAGCAGAATTTGACATACATACACAAATCAACAATATATATATCAACAACAAAGATTCAAATGAGAAAAAAACATAAAATTCGATATTAAAAAAGATTTATATATTCACGAAACATAGTCAAGTATAATAAATGTTTAAGATACCTAAGTATCCATAAAAAAAACTACAATTCTCATTGTTCTACAACAACCATAAAAATACCTAAGTATCATAAAGTTGCCCATCCCTCGTTGTGCTAGCACCTGAGATGTGCTAGCATCCGGATCTACGTATCTTCTATTCTTTCTCCATAACGACCTGAGACTGTAGACACATCATTTGGGACAGTCACCCGCCACCTTGTAGTACACCGCTCATCATCCACCGGCTGGTCCGTGTAGTCTGGTCGCCTCCCGACGTCTCTTTGGAGCTTATCCCGCATGGATCAACAATAAGAGATAAATGATTAAAAAAAGCAACTCATGTGAGGGAGACATAAATGACATTCTATAAATAGATATTGAAGAAATGTGTTCAATCTCGCAAGAAATGGAACAAACACAAACCATTACTAAATCCAACAATGACGAAGAGTATACTCCGAAGAGTCTACGCAGCAAAAAATCGCTTAAGTTGATAACAATTGTGCACAAAGATCATGTTTCATATGAAGCACAAACATGGATTCATGGAAGAAAATATGAAATCTCAAACTGGGAATCAAGCAATTCACCTAAAACGTCTTTAAAAAAAAAACCCATAAAATATGCGCATTTGCGACGTCCTTGACCGAAGCGCTTCGACAGAATGAGAGATACAAAACCAAAACAATTGATAAAACCAAATTATCCACAACACCCAAAACAACAAAACAACCCAGATGAGCAAAACAAGAGCAATCAACCAACAAGGTATCGATAAGATCTAGTAATAGAAATCAAACAACATCACAAAGAGCAATTGCTCAAAAATTAGATGGGCAACTTAATCACCCAACAAGAACAAAAATCCAAATTGAAAATCATCAATAAGGGAAGAAACAACGCAGGTCAAGAACAAACTCACCACAAATCCTACCCTCCGACTGCTAATGTATAAATAGTTTCCATCTCTGGAGAATTGCACCTACAACCACATGAATCTCATATTTCACCTCAAAATGCATTATGAAATTATATCATGTTTATAACTTTAAGCGAGATCTATAACACTCTCGTACATGTGTGATTCTCGCTTCTTGACCGTGTAAAACATATAAAAGCTCCATATTGTTTTCCTCTAAATTGCAAAGAGTCCTGATTTGTAAGATCTCAGCAAGCTAGCATACCACTATGGGCATGACAAAAGGCAAGGGTGGAAATAATACCTACAGTATACAAATATGCAAAATGGCCAGACTGGTAGTGAGATGTTTAGACATCCACAATTATCAATTCAGACTTGGACAAACTTCCAAGGAAAACATTATGCAACAGGGTAATACAAGAGGTTACCATCTGGGATCCATGAGTTTGCACTTCAACATATGGAAGTCGGGGGACTACACAAAAGGTTCAGAAATCCTGAGCTAACTCCCACAATAAAAAAAGACTAAATAACAGCTTGGATATTTTGCTCATGATTGAGTGACAACGAAAATACTAGTAGAAGTATTGAACCCAACATAAAGCTAGGGGCGATCAAATTTAAAACTAATTTTCTTGAAGAATTCAACAACTTGCACCGCCCTTAGCAAATGAGATTAGCAACCCCTGAAGTGCATCTTAGAAAACACTTATAGATCACTAACTCGTATCCTTCAACAAAGATAACCCCGAGACCTTTATCAAGTAGCTTTGAAATTTGAAACAAATTGTTCATACATTCTTTGGTGATTCCTAACAACAATCGTCTATTCTTGTGCACCTTCACTAGACCTTGTGTTTGTCTTAGACTCTTACAGTCTTACTTCCTCTCTAACCTATTTTTCCACAAATTCCAGTTTCAAATAAGAATCCTACTAATCTCTATTGGGACATTATTGTAATATAATGGCGTAGTAAACCATTTTGTACCGCAAAGATGGTAAGATTCCATTAACAAAGCAAGTTCCACTAGATATATTGCATATAATGAATTTATGATGGAAATTTAGAGAACTTAATCAAGCAGTCAGATAAGTCTATACCTGATTGCCCTTCTTTATTGCCTTGGATTGTTGAATACTGTTCAAAATCCCGACCAGGGCGATGTAAGTCAAAAAATCTCGATAGATTTATTGTATCCCGCAAAAAGCCTACGTAATATGATCTATGACATGAAAGATGAACTGCTCTATGACAAAGAAGAGGAGAAACCAATAATAAGCTTCAAACTATAAGCAAGGAAATCAACAAAACTAGCAAAGACAATATACCATCGTAAAATAAAGGTTGCCAATCATAATCAAAGAACAACGTTTAGATTTATGAAAAACAATTACAACTCAGTAGCACCTTCGCAAAGACCGATGAAGATGGATGACCAAGTCTAGCATGCCAAAGATTACAATTATGAGTAATAGCAACAGTTAAGTTTGTAACACCAATTTGAGAAAATCAGGCAGCAGAGATAGTAGAGAGATTCTCACCAGTTTGAAAAAAGCAGATAGCCTGACTATAAGCCAATAAAAGAGCATGCTTAGCCTCCAAATACCGTATGCCTCCTTTGACAGTGTCCTTGTTGTTCTCTTTCACCTTCAAAAAAATGATAACACATTTAGAAAAGCTAAATATATCAACCACATGCAGTGCTTTCCACAAATCAATGCATGGACATGCGAAGCAAGTAGGAAGTCGACAAATTAAATTCACTACAAAAAACAGCCAATCAGAAACGGAATTAAATGAATCATAGATAGTAATACACAATGCATGACATTACTAATATAAGATCGGTGGTAAAACAATCCAAATGATTTAATGTCAACTCAGAAATGGAAATGAAATAATGAGAATTGCCTCAAAGGGTTTAGTTACCTTAAATACTGTTTGCTTTGCTTCTGGGGATTTAGATTCAGATACTCCTCAAAATTGATTTGCATATTCTCTGCTAATGTCAAAACAGCTTCCTGAACTAAAAAAGTAAAAAAAACAAAGAATAAGGAAACAAAGGGAAGCTAATCAGCCAAGCCAATGACTATTAAAAAAAGTAATTCACAACTGACGGTCCTAAACCACTAACCATATTCTCCATCCTTGCTCTGAAAAGAATACCATAATGCGAACTCAATTCTGCAATCATACTTTTTTTCTGAATCATTGTCTCTGATTTCATGATATATAGCAGCCTATGAGCATACCACATCCCGCAAAAAATCAATTAATCCCAAGTTAGTTCTAAGACCGAACAAAATACATTTCGTCACTACGACCTTCATATGGAAAAGGAAAACATGAATGTCAACCAAATTCTTCTTGAGATAGACTCATTGGAAACTTTATCACTTGTTACTAAAACAGTAAAACCAAGTCTGGTAACAACACTCAAGCACATAAACCTTCCAGTTACGTAATCTCTATATTTGGTCTTGTGATTGTCTATTTACCCAAAAAAAAAAACAAAAAACTTTACCGATATGCATCCTCAAAGGCGTCCTTGTTTTTTATATACCAAAGTACCGTCGACACCTGTTTGATTTAAAAATTAAAATATTATATTAAATCATAATATATATAACAACTATGAAATGATTGCCTTCTTGAGAGTTTTCTCCACGCTTTCTATGACCAATTCTTCTCTTCCCCCACATCTTCGAATATCATGACAAAAAAAATTAAAAAAAATGAAGAAATAAGTAATACCATGATTGAGAGCTAGCATCTTAGCACTTGAGATATTACCCACATTTTCGTTGCAAAAAACATTAAAGGCCCCATCAAGTGCCTGGAAAGATAAGATAACAGACATGAAAATTATGCAAACACCTTTTCCAGCTACTTGAAACGCTTTACCAAGAAAGATCTACAAAAATGATAAGATAACCCAAAAGTGAGAAGCATGTTACACAACAACAACATAGCCTCAATCCCAAATAGAGGCAAGACATCCGTCCCCTCTTTACAAATCTTCGCATCCAAGCACGCACGAATCTCGAGACGTAACGGACGGTTACAAGAAATTTAACTTTTGGTGGGAACCTTGGCGCAATTATTTTGAGACGAAATTTAATTCCGTCTCTATTCCGTGTCTATTTCCGTCTCTGATCTCTCTCTATTCCGTCTCTGAATGATTCCGTCTCAAATCCGTCTCTAATTATTTATTCGTAGCAACGGAAATAAATTCCGTTGCTAATTACGTTTCTAATTACCCATTTTTTTGTAGTGCTGTATTATTATGTTTATATATTTACTCTACATTTTGGGTTGTATATTGGGTTGAGCGTATTGTTCCCCCTTTTGAGACTCATATATCATATTGTGTTATTATCTTTATGATATATACATGCATGTGATGATGTTTTTCCTGGTATTCCACGCTTAGAATTTTTGAATAATAAGAGCTTCCGCATAACCTTTAAACTACGTGATAATATTAAAATGATAAAAAAATTTAATTAACTCTGAAATCTAATAATATCTAGACGCGTGTATCGAAGAATATAGGGACGAAATGCTGACTAATACGTAATTAAGTCTTTTGTGGTTAGGATTAATGCTTGATTATGGGATTAGGTCGGGCGGTGCTTTGTTTAGAAGAATGGGTCATCACATTAACGGTCGTATTCGGGCGTTACGTGGACAACTCGGTTGACTCGGACACGAGAAACGAGAAAATATGTTATTTATGGATGGTGGTTGTGTATATGTGGTGTTTAAAAATTGTTATTATTATATTGCATCGCATGTGTGTATGTTGCTATCGGGCGAGTTTGTGTGACGGGTGTTTACCTCGAAAGGTGTGTCAACGCGGGTGTCGAGTAGGCAAAATACGGGTATGCTAGGAAACTCGACTAATCCATGTCAAGATGAATAGTGAATTAATTAAAGTTGGTAACGTGACCATAGGCCAAGTAAATTCAAATTAAAACACTAGGCTATGACGTGCCTCGAAATGCCTGTCGAGACGCGGGGCATCGGCTACCGGGTAGTCGAGGGTTAGTACGACCACAAGTTGATAATTGTTGGTGACTAAAAACACTAACCATAGGTATTATGATGGACTTAAGCTAATATGAATAAACCAAATAAATCAAGGACTATAGTTTGAGTAAATTAAATGAAAAATATAGAAGTTGCTTGAAGATACACATTAGCATATCTAGAGACCAAAGGAGTAACAATGTGGTGTCACTTAGTTTGAGTTAGTGGGGTGTAAGTGGGCTAAGTGGCTGAAGGTGGACCAGTAGATAATCCTCGGGATTACGTAAATGCATGAGGATGTAGGGATATGAATGAATCACATTATTATATATAGGAGATAGTGGAGTGTTTGATCAAACACTCAACTTTTCATGCAAATCTGGAAAAATTAGAGGAAGAACAATAAGTTCAAGCTGGGAATTTGGGACCTTTGAGAGCAATTCAAAAGCTTAAACATAGGTAATCACTTTCTTCACCTTCTCCATTCTCCAATGAACTTAGTTTTGCCATGTTGAGTGAATTTCAAAAAATTGATGATGGGATCTCTGATTTGTAGTGTAAATGTGATGAATTATATGTTAAATGACCATTTCCAATAAGGATTTATCACTGGTTTTGATTGAATTGGGTTTTTGAACAATTTAGGAAAATTAGTGGATTTTACGAAATTAATTAATTTGATCAAATTGATGTTCTGAGTTGAGGTAAATGATGGTTTAAGATTAATTTGATGTAGAGAAGGTGTAAGACCAGTTTCGGTAGCCAAATTGGAGGAGAAAGACATAATTCTCGATTTGAGAATTTTGTCCCAGAGGCTAGGAAGGGCGCTACCTAGGGAGGATAACGCGCTAATCGTTCTGGGTTTCCTGCTGTTCTTCAGGATGAAGAATAGTAGCGCGCTACATCATTCATCTAGCACGCTACCACTACATAGCGCGCTACATCAAACCTATAGCGCGCTAACTGCATATCAAAAATGGAAATTAAAGGTTGTTTTGGTAAATTTTCACTTAATACATGTCTAAACACTGGGGAATGACCTAAAACTATAAATTTGGACTACAAAAACTTAAGGGATCGTAGTTCGGTGTCGGGAGCTGTTGGGTCGGATACGGGAGTCCGGGGAAGTCAGAGCGCGGATTGAGGTGTGTAAACCCATTGGAATGCCTCACAGAATTCATAGTTTGGTTTATCGATATCGCATTACATGTGTGACTGCTGGTGGGCACGCATGTGTTTTTTCACTCCTATTTCGGTTTGCGTATATATTGGTTGTGACTAAATCGCTTGCACGTGTTACTTTTGATAGTGCTCGTGTTGATGGCACTAGAATATATCTACGACCGTCGGGAGGGATTAGGGTGGTCCTGATGTGTAACAGCGTCGGGAAGGGACCATGCCGTTTACTGAAGTTGGGGTTTAGTCACTGTAAACCTGTAAGTATATACGTGGTTCCCATTCGATTTATCAATTACTGGCTGGTGTAGGTCAGAGTTTTCTCGTGATTATACGGATGTTTAATGATTTATGCTTTATTTCTGAACTGGTTTAGTTGGTATATGCTGTTATTTATTTCACACTCCTGATTTTGCTTGTCGTGTGCTTCCTACATTCATGGGAATATGACGTACTGTTGTCAAGTGTTATATTTGCATGTCTCGTAGTTTGTAGTTTTATTTCATGAATATTGTGTGGACTTCTCTTGGGATTTTACTCACTGGACTCGTCACTATATTTGTTGGGTGACTGAGTGCAGATCCTTCGACGAGCAAGGGCAAGGGCAAGGAGGTACTGGACGATTACCTCTGAGATAATAGAGCCAGCTCGTGTCTGACTACATTATGTATTTATTTTACGTTTGTTGGGTTTTGGAAACTGTAGAACACTGATTACATGTATATGAATCTTTTGTTTATCTCGCCTTGATATATACATGATATCTTTTGCCGGGTTTTCTACTACTTAGGATTGTTAAATACTGCATAACTTACTTGATTTAAGACTTCCGCTGTAAAATTGTAATATAACTGGATAAATTGATTAACTGGCTAATGAAATCATTAATATTTATATGAAAATTAATTAGCTAAGTTAGGGTTAAATGGAAAAGTGTAAGTAGCCAGGTAGGTCGCGGGACGTCAAGGATAAGCGAGCCATGACGTGGCAAGGCTTGGTGATGTGGGATGCAACGTGGCGGGTAGCAAAGCGGCCTGGAATTTGGGGCTGCCACACCTCAGCTGCATTAGCAGAATGAGAATCTTGCAACGCCAAAGAGTTTAAGCCTTGTGCAAGATTGTATTGCTCCAAAGTAGTTTCAAACCCTATCAGATGTGAATGTAATTCTTGCTACTGTAAATCCACTCTGCCTTGCAAGAATGTTGCGATAGGCAAATAATCGCGATCAAGACCAATCATAACACTTGACACCAAACCCTCAATGCTAACACGAGAACCATCAATGGCTAAATTGTCTGAGATTCCCTTCATCTTAGCCTAAAACTCATTCATTCTCATATTTCTTTTGCGAGTTGTATGCAATGCCTTCTTGAGAGTTTGAATATGAATCTTGTTACTTGATCCACGATACTTCTCGATTGCTAATCACAATGCATTAGCCATTTCCTTTGGTTCACTTCCAATGATCTGTGTTGCTATCTTTGACACCATAGCATTCGTCACCCATCCTAACAGGAATCCGTCACGACTGAACCAGATCTTGTACTCTGAATTAGGTACACCATCTGATAAGATATTTGTTGGTGAAGGTAAGGCACCAAACAGGTAACCATCTAGATCGAACCCTTGAATAGCTGGTATTACGATATACTGCCATAACAAAAAATTCGTATCATCCAATTTAACTGTCACAAAACTGACTCAAAGAATTACCAAAAGGTGTAAATGGAGATCCAGAACTCGAACTTGAACTTCCACTTGATGTTGATGATGATGGAGATCCTTGCTCAAGAACACCAGATCCCAGTGTCATGACTCCAGATCTTCAGATCTACCAGATCTACTATTGAAGACCGTTTATTTGATTGACAAACTTCAGATCTGTGGATTCTACCACTAGATCTGTATGTTTCTTTCTTCGATTCACCTTATAGACGACCATATCTACACAAGTTCTTGATCGTCGTTGCAAATCTTTTAAGATCTGCAACTTCCTTCACAGATTCTAGGTGTTCAACCCAAATCTATGCAATCAGACCTCAAATCGAACCTCACCAGCGTTTGCCATTGAGGCTCTGATACCATGATCAAGCTCAAGAGGAGCTTCACAGTGAAACCTTAGAAACCCTAGGAGAGGAGAACACATAATCTCTGTTCTCAACAGAATCGTTGAGTGAACATTATTCTTGCATTTCATTTATATTCATCTCTCATACAATGTGGATCGTTGATCATCATATAGACCAGCTGTCCGATGCTGTACACACATTCTACACTCATACAACATACAATAGAACATCAGGAAAGATACACCTCGAGATCAACATATTACAACACACCCACTAATGATTTATGTTAGTAACGAAGCGCTCGGATGCGGGGGCATTAAGCGAAGGGAAGGGTGAAAATTGCTGTGACAGTCCGGGACATATAGGGGACTGGCTCGAGAGAGTTGGGAAGGGAAAAGCGGCAAAATTTTTAAAGAAATCAAGGAATGATGAAAAGGCGAGGACTCACACTAGTACGAATAAATGTGGATGCCCTTTCCAAATTAACGTCAAGGAGAATGCGACTCCTTATGGTATGTCACCGTGATTTGTGGGAGGCACAATCACGACACCGCAGAAGATTGGATAAGGGGGAGGAGGAAGTTGAGGATGCGGGGGGAGGATCGAAAGTGAGCGGCTCGGGGAGATTAGTCCACGCCGTCTTTTGTGGAGTGCGAGCGGGAAGTTGAGGATGCGGGTGTGAGGACACCGGGTCTCCAACCGAGGCACCCCGGTGTCGGAGGCACCCCAATCTCCAATCGGATTTGAGTCCTCCCACTCCACAAAAGCTTCTAGGCGAAAAAAATGCAAGGTTCCACAAATGCGTCGTGTCGGTCGACGCTTGCACGCAAAGTGGATCTAACATGGCTTATAGTCATTGCTTAGAACCGGATTGGTTGCCACATGTTGATGCCATTATCGATGTGGTTTCCGATGGGAATTGTGGATATAGGTGTATAGCCTCTGGGCTTGGACTTGCCGACGTAGACGGGTGGAGGATTGTGCGTAGACGGATGTACGATGAGATTATCGGTATGAATACCTATGGCGGGAAGTGCTTGGCTCGAGTTTCGAGCTCGTCAAAATGCGGTGCATTGCCCGGAGAAGCAGAGGGGGCATCTTTCAAAGAATGGTTGACACTTCCAGGACATGGGATTGTTAGTATCCACCGCGTTCAATGTCATTCTCGTCAACCTCTCGCATGGGAGTGCCTCCACATTCCTACCTCTACGTAGCACTCCAACGTCGTCATTGCACAACAGACTTATCATTGCAATGGCGAATGAAAGGAATATCCATTGGGTTAGGGTAAGTTCTATGATTTTTGTGAATTGGTTTGTTTCCCCTTAATCGGGTTTGTGACAATATCTTCTATGTTCTACTTTGTTCACTTTGACAGTGCGATTGCGTGTGAATGCACCGCGCCATCCTTATATCCATCGTGAGATCGGTGACGTTGAGGATTGCGCGAAAGGTTGGCGAGATGGATTCGTTTTTCGAGACATCGCGCCCATTGCAATCGCGATCATGAAGCCACCATACCACATTGTAGATTTAGATACACCGTAGGTTAAAGCTTGTACCTGTGACGGCTAAACATTTAGAAATTTTGCCAATTCGTCCGAATGTTCGATGTATATGCAAATGTTGTGTTGTGTTTTAATTGTTGTTTACTTATGGATGGACTCTTTTTAGAGTCGGTTTGAATGTTACGGAGATTTATAATTAATTAAGGTTCGGTGCAAATTGTCGTCTTTGGATTTTCAATCTTGCATTGTTAGTTTGACGACTACGGAGATTTTTTTGAAACTCGTAATGTTCAAATTCATCCATTCCCGATATCGCGGTCAAACGAGGTTCGTGAAACAACCCATATTTTCGGTCACCAATGACCGACAAGTATACCAATATATCGTTCTTGTATAACCGAGTCCTATTTCAATTTCTCGGTTGTACACCACCGAGATGGATTGACCATTTCAATTCGCGACTCTCGTCCTATGACGGCCAGAGCCTCTATGAGACCTATCGGAAGTGGACAACCGATACTACGATTAACTCGTCTCGCCTCGTGTGGCCGAGAACCACGATTTCCCAATTTTTTTACATTTTAAAAAACCGCCACACACACATTACATCTACTCTACCAAATGTAACTTAATTCGTCGATCTTCAACAGAGCCCTAATTTGGAGACGAAATCGGCTCACACACCGGACCCTACAAAATGCGAAACCTAGAACAACGAAGGAGAAACAAACGGCGAGGACGGAGAACACGATTTCGGGGTTTCCTCTCACTAACAGATCTTATACATTGACGTCATAATATTAATGATCAATAATACATATATATATATATAGGGACAGGGTGTATCAGTAAACGTTTTCTTCATATTTTCCAATTCAAAGAAGCCAGAACTAGTCAAATTAATAAGTCAAAAATAAATAGTCCAGTGATGATCGAGAAAGACACAATAATTAATCCCACTGATTTATTAAAAATGGCAAAAGGATTACTAGCAGTAATTAATCGTAGAGCGGTGGGGATGAATTGGACGACAAGTGTTGCAGCGCAACGTCAACCGCGTCCCAGAGTACCGGGCCCTCACCGGCGGCAGCCGAATTAGTGGAATTGGGGTGAAGGTAGGTGAGAGTGGGGATCAATGCGATCACTCTCCTCCTCATCATCTCCACCTTCTCCTCTGGAATCTTGAGCAGCTCTTCCTCAATATTAATGACAGTTTTGTCCTCATCATCATGATCCATGTACACGGAGTAGTCGCTCCTGTCCGGGGGCAGGTACCACTGGTACTGAGTGTAGGCCGTGTGAGGCGAGAAGAAGACCGGGATGCAACCCGCCAGCACGGAGTCGAAGGTGGAGCGCCGAGTGAAGGAGTCGCCGGGCGCTTGCAAGCAGAAGTGGGAGCGGCTCATCACCTGATGGATGATGGTGGATGGATTGTGGCACTCAGTCGCCCCCGATCTCCCGCACTTGAGCAGCCTGCACCTCCTAGATTCCCCGCACTGGCGGATGATCTCGTCACGGATGGCCGCCTTCTCCACCCCGGAGCGTGGGGCCCCCGCGAAGGAGAAGAGGTGGGGCCTGCTGATGCGCCTCATTCTGTTCTGCCACGTCACCAGCTCATCCCTCCTGAGAGGGTGGAAGTAGGAAGGGTAGGGGATCCCTCGCTGGTTGTGGCCCTCCCAGGGGTGCCTCTCCACGCTCAGCACCGACATGTTCTTGATGGGGGCCAGATTGAGAAGGCAATTGGCGCCGAAGTCAGCAGCGGGGTCGTCGTCGTCGTCTCTCCTCATGAAGTCCCAAGCGGTCCTGCCCAGGGCTAGAAAGTGGTCCCGTCCACCCCTCCGGCCCCACCATGGCTGGCCGGTGAGGTAGTCGGCGAGGTCGAGGGCGAGGCGGTCGCGGGCAGCCAGGTCAGGCTGGCGGAAGTTGCTGGAGGCGTGGAGGCCGCCGTAGAAGGGGACGTAGAAGAGGGTGGCGTCGTGGGGGTGGAGGACGCGGCAGGGGTGGTTCTCCATCCGGGCGTGGAAGATCATCTCGGCGATGAACTGGTGGGTGGCGAACCAGCTGGGGCCCATTTCAGGGAGAGGCTGCCCGAGGCCGCGGTTGGCGACGTGGGGGCACATGTCGGTGTAGACGTTGAGGTGGCGGCAGTCCCGGAGGAGGCCGGCATTGAACTTGGGAGGCAGCTGGTACACGTACACGGAAGCATTTGGAATGTGGCAGCTGCTGGTGGGGGCAGCTGGGGGATCAGGATCTGATGATGATGAGTAGAGGAGGAGGAGGATGGACGACGACGACGACGACGACGTCTGGATCCGGAATAAAAATACAAGCAGAATAAGGAACCATAGGGATACGAAGAAGATTGAGCAGATTGATGAGTATCTGATGACGATAGGTGTAGTGGTGGTTTTCATGTTACCATTAATACTACCGTTGCAGTTGATTGGAAATTGATGGTGCTTTACTATATATTATTGTCTTTGATGAGGCAGGGGTACTGGTATCTTTGTGAGGTGGTGGTCTTGGATGCCATCACTCAACAACATGGATAGAACGTGTGAGCAAGCTATGGCTAGCTAGCGAAGGATCAAGAAACTTAATAGCAGCAGCAGCAGCTAGTCTTTCAACTGGGCGCGCGTTAATTTCTGTGCATCGTTGTGCGCAAGCTAGGTAGAGCTTGTTGAGATCATCGATCTGTGCATGTGTGTACGTGATGTTTGGTAATTACTCATCTTCTCACGTAGTTAAGCCACCACGTACAATATCCTACACTTTGGACCCTCTGTCCATCTCATTGCTAATTACATTGCCGACCTACCCTGCCTACCTACTTCAATTAACACAGTACAATTAATTAATGCTGCTAAATTTGAGATGATGAGGGTTTTAAATAACCTATATATATATATATATATATATATACGTGGGTATATATGATTCGGTATATATTACTTCATTGATTTGCTACCATTTTTAACTGCTACCAAATCCCTTTCCAATAGTATACTGTACTACATACTAGCTACCTAAACATATATAAATGGAGAGAGTGTCCGCCCACTACAGATGCACTAACCATTATTAAATAATTATTGCTGCTTCTTGATTAATTCAACCGCGCAATCGATCTTCACGGGCGCGCCAATTAATATATTCAATATATATTTTTTAATTGCACATGGTAGGTGCAAGTCTTACCATGTACTCTCGATCTTTTCTTTCTATATTATCGGTCACATTTGAATCTGTGCACGGAAATTAAAGTTATTATTGAAAATCTTAAAAAAATAGATATACATTGAGATTAAATTATCATTCGTTACTAGCTTATTTTTTATAAATTTTTGCTTTAAAAATTCATGTAGAACACCCAATTGACATTAATGACATAACTTTAAATTAGGAGTAAAATTAGAATAAAGACCATAAATACACCTTTAATTTTTTAACGTGATACAAATTGTGAAACAAGAAAAAGATTTAATGTGACAAATAACATGAAATAGAGGGAGTTGCTCTATATAACCACAATGAACGTGTGCGCATTTGCAGCACCATATATAACGCGACGCTAACATACTATTAATGTCATTGTCATTGATTTTTATTTTTTTTCAATTTATCATGAGTATTCACACACTTGGATTGTCATCAAACAATTAGTGTAACGTATAGCAAATGGAATCTTAATTAAAAAGATTGGAGAAGACGCCAGCCACGTGGGTTGCCCTACTCCCATTGTATTCGAAATGGTAATAGTTGCTGAAAGCAGTGGCCACGTGTCTACTGCGCTTTCAATAATATACTCCATTTCAATGCAGACATGAGCTGCCGACAGCACCGTTTGTTTTGTTGGTCCGTTTTGCCGTCACTTTGTTCAAAATGTTGGCCATCCCACCCCCATAGATTTCAACAAAGAGAAGATCCGCGGTCGCAACAATCTATTATTACTCGTCACTATTAAACTGGGCCGGTGGACCTTCACCTTCTATCTCATATCTCATGTTTCTTTTTGCTATTGTTTCATGTATGTTTGGAACCAGTCTAGAAAGGTCGGGAGTGCCATATATATGGTGCTATATATTACTGCCCGGGCTTTGCCTAACTAATTCAGCTTAATTAGTATAGTAATTAAAAAAAATCAGTTTACTATAGGTTGTGTTTTAGACTTGAAAGGAGGAGGAGGGACATTGTGTACACTTGTACATTTAGACACTTGAGCTCTGGAACAGTGTTCTCGATGGTCATGCGTTGTGTATATTAATGAAAGTCTCTTTCTTGTCCAGAAAATTATCAATGTTATCATATAATGCCTCAAAGGGGCGCAAAAGAAAAGAGCAATAAAAACTCTAACTGAGACAAATATTATAGTTTGATTATTAATAGCTACATTATATTCTATTAGTTCACATAATTATGGGGTTAGGGCATCCTACATACTAATAGCTTTAATGAAATTAGTCGACTTAAAGTAAACCTGAAATATAGATATATATTATCACAAACAAGGATAGATGGTAAAGAAAAAGAACCAGATCGAATCTCAAATTGGATGAGATCCACCAATGGCAAAAACAAACTTCTATCTATAGCAAGCTTCCATTTGAAGAACCAAAAAAAAAAGACATGGAACCAAATGACATAAATAAAAATCACTTATAATTAACAACCATATTATAACAAATCAAAACATTGAGACTAATTTTGTCCCATATATATATATTAAAATTAGAGAAATTGGCACGCACCGAACTGACTCAGCATCGATAGTCAGACTGACTATTTTTCAATATTGACAATCAATTGTCCGACAAAAACAACCACACAAAACAAACACATTACCAAAAAAAAAAAAAAAAAAAAAAAGAGGAGGAAAAGCTGAAGTTACAGTCAGTGATGTTGCATTTTCCTTGAAATTAATCTGCCCCATAGCGCTTTGTGCAGCGTGCCACATGCATTTACCAATTCCAAAAAAAAATAATGTAGTAGATTGACATCACCGTAGCATCTCATCATGCTATTACAAGACTACTCTTGCAATTAATTAACACATGAACGACACAACCTGACAAAGAAAAAAATAAAAAAAAAACAGCAGGAGCGCATATATAGAAGCAAGATCTTTAATTACAACAATCCTCATTTTCTTCATAGTATGGAGTCGGATGTCTACATTTACAGAAAATGGTTTCTCATCAAGTCCATGCAAATTTGAAGGATATTCCCGAGAGAGAAAAAAAAAAATCTTATACCCCTCTTAAGCTACCCCGCGCACGTCTAACACAAGCAAAATGGTATAACAGGCCGTCTCACCATTAAAATCTCGGAATCCAGCTCTGTTCGCATGCATACTAAAGTTCCTCAAGAGTAAAAATCCTTCTACCCATACTTCGCTGTACAAACCCCAATCTGGAGGGCCTCCTACAAACCCTATAAAATTAAAGAACAAAACAAAAACCAAAACCAAAACAAAAACCAAACGGAAGGGATAACATGCATACAGAATAAGAGAAACATCCATGGAGGAAGCTTGAAGCTTACGCATTTAGATGTGTACTCCATTACCATTGGCGCACACACCATTCACAAACCCTTTCGCCGGCTTCGTCACATTTCCATTCACATGAACTTTTACACTAGCTTTCCCATTAATGCAGCTTTTCTTACTTTCTGCGACGGATGTTATACCTCCCCCATTTTGTAACGCATCCTCCAACCGGCCACAGGCAGCAGCAATAAGCCCTGTCGAAAATCAAAACAATCCTACACAATCAGCATATAATATACAATCCCATTTGTTTCCTCCATGGCTGAGATTTCATCGATTTCCTTTGAGCATTGAGGACAACAAAAACAAAGCCTCGATCCCTAATTAGTGGTGGCTATATGGATCTAACTTTTCCACTCCGCTAGATCAACAAACCTCCAATGCTGATAATTTAGCAATGAACTCCAAACAACAAAATCTTTCAACTTTGAATTATATCTAGCCAGCGATTCTCGCCCTATGGCTAGAGCCTTAGATTATGGCCATAAATTACATCTGGCCAGCTATTCTCACCTATAGGAACCCCAGAAAAAATGATCAAGAAATGAAGGCATCAACAATTTGATCCTTGAAACGCAATAGATCCTGTGACAGTAGTTGCAAGCTAAAGCCCAAAATTCCCAACTAATCACCGAAATTGTTTTCCATTTAGCCAACATAGGAAGTTTGCTTTTCCATTAATACCTTCATAATGCTCATGTAACCTTTTGAAACATTAAGAACAATCCTCCACCAAAAGAAGGCAATAGGTAATAGAGAAGCAAGTGCGATAAAAGGGAAAGAAAAATACCTAAAAATGGTGGAGAAGGTTTCCCAGGTCTTGATTTGAATTCAGGGTGGAATTGAACCCCAACGTAGTACGGATGATTGGGAAGCTCAACAATCTGCAAAAAACATTATCTAGTAAAAGTTTACATTATGATGAAATTAATAAATCACTCGTGCTATTCATACAAAATCATGTTACCTCCATTCTTTGACCAGTTTCGTCTTTGCCAACAAAAGTGAGACCGGCATTTTCAAGTTGTGCAATCATATCAGGATTAACCTACAGAAAGCAGATCAAATTCATTTATTATGAATCCCAGATTAAGGAGAATCTGAAAAACAAAAGGAAAAATAATTTTCAAATGGGAGGAGTAAACATGCAATGCAGCAGACTATAAACCATGTATGTCACTCCATACCTCATACCGATGTCTATGCCGCTCATCAATAAAGCTGGCATTTCCATATCTAAAACCAAATAAAAAAAGTTAAATAAAACAGCCTTTCAACCAAAAAAGATGGCAGTAAATAAAGATACAGATTACGAGCATGAGCCTATAATTTCAACCCGTCATAAAAAAAGAGCAGAAAAACTCTTCCACTTTTTTTGGGTCTTCATAATCCATGCATCCAACACTACTGGCCACCTGATGGGTCAGATACCTCGCTTTCTTAATCAATTAGCAGATAAAGATTAAAGGGAGTAGTGGTTCTCACAATTTTGCAGACTTGCAGTCTGGGACCTGGAAGTATGTCTTTCTTGTTCCGAGGCGCATAGTGCCTCCCATATGAGTTTTAGATCCCTGAGCCAGTAGAGATTAGCTCAGTCTTCGTTCACAAAGAAAATAAAATACAAAGGACGCAGGTAAAACAGTGATACAGAATCAAACATGTGGCAAACTCTACCTCTGGCATAAATATAACACAAGGATTTGTAGTTTCAGGATCAAACTCAGTGCTGTTAGCATCTTTCAAATTCAAGACAGAGCGTGCATACTCAATGACGGCAATTTGCATCCCTAAACAAATTCCCAGGTACGGAATTTTATTCTCTCGAGCATATCTTGCTGCTCGAATTTTGCCTTGCACCCCACGGTCCCCAAAACCTCCTGGCACTATAACACCATCTGCACCCTGAACGTAAAGGCCATATAATTCAGTAGCCAAGACATTACATACAGTAAATAAAAATGGATGCTACAAAAGATTTTTGCATTAGAATTATTTTCTATAGCCTACCCTTAACAAATTCCATGTAGCTTTATAAACATTGGGTGCCTGCAAAGAGAGTATTTCTTTAATCATGAACAGATAAACAAAATGGTCGAAAACATGGAAATGCGAGGCCAACACCACAATCACATACTTCTCTTGCAGTGACATCTTCGAGGTCACCGGCTGCAACCCAGTCAATTATAAGTTTCCTACGGCATTCAACAGAAGCATGCAAAAGAGCCTGCAAATTTTTTTTTTCCAATTTTGTGAGTAAATAGTAAACTACTGAAACTCAAAACTTAAAACTCCTTGTGACGCTGCATGCACCACTCAAGAATTACCATTGCAATGAAAAAAAAAGCTAGCAAGTATACCTAGTCGCATGAAATATTCTAAGAACCGAAGTAGCACTAAACCACAAAACACTGAAATAGACAAATTAAATAAATCCAACCAGAATCAGATAAAAAGCAAAAATAAAAATGAGGACAGAGAAGAGCAAGGAGAAGAAGCTGAATCCCAGCCAAGTTTCGTTAGGCAACAAGAATCCAATGCGAAAACATAGTTTAACGAGACAGTTTCAGTTAATATATAACAAAAACCCCGAGCAAATCATAAATTTCTAAGGTAGCTGAAACTGTGAAAGTCATATCAATTAACCCAAAATTAATGATAACATGCTAAGTCGAGTCACTGGGGGAGGAGATGGCTCAGATTAACCAGGATATCACTTTTCTGCCAAGGATGGAGGACCTCGCTCAAAGTGTGGAACAAATTCTTCAATCGGTGAACGAGACGCAATAGTCAATCCAAACTCTCAACAAAGGAAAAGGGACCACGCCTGAGGAGGGCGATGCATCTGAGATCCATGGTAGTCTCAGGATCAGAAGCGTACAAATAGGGGAACCTACATCACACCAGTGATAGATGGGTAAGGAGGATCTCCTTTCAGTGAGGTAAGGGTTGGGCCTGCATTTTCCTCTCCTCTTCCCTTAGAATCGACCTTTTTGGGCAAGGTTGTCATATGGAAATCGAATAGTAAATCGTAAAAAAAGTTTTGATTTTTTAAAAAAAATACTTCTACATACTTTTTTTTTGGTAGATTATACTTCTACATACTTTAAATATATGTAAAAGTTTAAAATATGGATTGAAATTCACAAATCACAACATGTTATTAATATAGTCTCATAGAACAACAATCTCATACAACAACAACAACATCAACATAGCCTCAGTCCCAAATTAATTGAGGTCGGCCCATAGTCTCATACACATTATTAATGAAATAAAGGAGGATGAAACTTTAGGCTATAGAAGAAGAAAACAAGAATAGAGAAAAATAATATATACATATATTATTTCTTTATAGTCACATATCTATTATTTAGAAATAGTTTGTGTTTATGCTTTGAAAAGCTCACCATCAATTGCACTTAATCGAGCACAATGGAAAAGTTTGATCCATGTAGCCGACCCCAGTTAATTTGGGACTGAGGCTATGTTGTTGTTGTTGTGTTTATGCTTTTTAGTCAAGATTTTTTTTTTTTTTTAATTTGTATATATAAGCGAGATAAGCTAACATATAAACCTATAATTAGACTAGAATATACAACACAAGTAGTCAAGTGGGCCTGCACTTCAATGGTCAATGCACTAAAAAAGTTCTCATGTAAACCCTAAACCCTATATATATAGTCCTATGATGGGACTAAATTTTTAGCACCATTGGATTAAAAATCCAAGAGTAAATGCACTAGCACATTTATTGCTTAACAATGGTCATTAATGCTAACAACATTAAATACACAATACAAAATTAAGAATTCGAAATTCCTTGAGTGGCTTATGACGTTCGGAATTTGCTTCAAAGAGAAGGCATTGATTTGGTTTCGTTGGTCAAACTCAAGAGTTCCTTTCATCACTAGTAGGACTAGGGCATTGGAGTCGTTTTGGATGTGGCAAGTGCCCTTACCTAATTTTTGCTCTGATTAGTGCAACTCCTACTAATTTGGGATTGAGGTCACGTTATTGTTGAATTGGCAACTCCTATTTTCTTCGAATCTTTGTATTCCGTATCCATGCTACACATCCATTTAAGCATCCTCATTTCTACTACACTCATTTAATGCATGTTGTTTATTTACAACCCAACATTCGCTCTCATACAACATAGTTGGTTGAATTGCGGTCTTATAGAATTTTCCTTTTAGCTTAACAATAGTTATTTTGGTCACATATTACACATGTTGCACTCGTTCGCTTCTTCCATCCAACCTAAATTTTATGAGTAATATTATTCCCGATATGACCATCATTTTGCATGATGAATTTGTAAATATCTAAAGTGGTTAGGCTAAGGAACTTATACTGCCCTTAACTTTACCTCTCCATCATCTAGATATCTACAATGCGAACTCAAAATGCACGTATTCAATCTTAGAGAAAACTCAGTTAAGGCCCTTAGACTTAACATATTCCTCTCAAATTCTAATTTCGTACTCAACAAGCAGTGCAAGCGCAACAAGCCGAGAGCAAAAAAGCAATTGGCATGAGTAAAATACAAGGGGGTGTTTAGAGTACAATGGGGCCACAAGCCACAACTAACAGCTACAAAATCCATTAAAGGATAATATACGCAGCTACGCAAAGAGGTAAGCCAAAACAAAGAAAGTTTCAAAAGTGTACATTCACAATGTAAACATTATCAAGAAAAATGTGAAAATTGACCATGGTTCAATGCAATTATTTAAAATAATACCACCTCTCATGTCACATTTGCACTTAAGCAAGATCACCCTCGGGAGGACTTCCTTTGAAGGAATAAAATCACCCACAATGTTTAAAATTTCTAATTTCAATTTTCGAATTTCAAAGGGAGATGCTTTTAAAAGCCAACTATGCATTGCATGGCAATAAATGCAACCATTAACATAGAATATAAGAGACCTCAGAAATATTCATTAGTAAGTGTTGAATATGTGTAAATTCCAACCATCAGACCAGTTTCACCTACGAGCCACATATTATCTTCAATTTCAATATGAATTTACAAACACTCCATCCGATAATTTCAAAACACCTTTACAACAAATGCCAAGGGCTATTGCAAAAGTAAACTTGTATGCATTTGGCACAACCATAAGGCATACCAAATTACGAGTATTAACGTAGAACTACTTTAACCAATACTTTGCCATAGAAAGTACCCAATCTTATATTAAGACATTGTCTACTTTTGGCACTCACGTCATCTCAAGTACCTTCAAAAATATAAAAGCATGTTCATTTTACTAAAAATGGTAATTCATATGTTCCTTCCAGCATATCAGCATATGACATTTTTTGCATCGGAAGAACTAAATTAGTATAGCGTGCATGCATATCCACCACCAGATGCAGCAACTCTATTTTCCATTAACCTCCCTTTTCAACTCCAAGATATTCCAAGAGGAAAACAAACAAAAGATATGTTGAGATAGCGATAAGACTAACAGAGCATTTAAGATCCAACTTTTGGCTTGTAAATAACTTCAACGATAGTTTTAAATGTAATGTAGTCCAATATGATCCTTTGGTTTTGAAGTCTAGGAAAGAAATTGAAAGAGTGACAATATCATCTCATGATATAGGGGACTACCTTAGGGGACGAAGAAAGAAATTGGAGGAGGGAACAAAGTATTGAGACCAAAAAAATAATAACTACTGTTGCAAGTTGAGAAGGTGACTTGGCTATTGTAGCCAACAAACTAAGAATTACACTGCAAAAATAAATAAATAAATAAATAAATTCCTGGATCTGCTCCTCCCTCTCTACACCCTAATGATGCTAATGAAGTGCATGTAATAAAATCAAGCGACAAGTTATTTTCCCTCAATGATGATAACAGAAGTAAATAGAGCTTAATGGAAAGACTGGATCCATAAAGTTAGGCCCCAACTAATTTGTGGATGCGGCGCAGACATAACCCAAGACAACTTAAACCCATGACTAATATTTGAATCAAGAAAGTAAGACATAAAAGAAAACCCAAAAACAGAACAAGAACGTACTCAAAAACTTCAATTGCCACAGATAGACAAAAAATCAATTATCAGCATGAGGGGCCTTAAAGATTGAATTAGCATGGTGTTAAAGAGGATGGTAAAACGAATCGAAAACTTCAATTGTCACAGATAAAAAAAAAAAATCAATTATCAGCACGAGGGGGCTCAAAGATTGAATTAGCATGGTGTTAGAGGATGGAAGCATCAGATTTTCAAATTCGCAAAAAGCATGGCGATTTTCCAGCAAAGAGAGTAGATAATCAAAAGACCGTCTAAGACATTTACACAAGAAAATCTGCAAATTCATGTGCTTTTGAATCTAAATCCAAATCTTGCCTCAAAAGAAGGTACAGAATGGTCAATTATCATGCCTGAAACAGCAAAGGCATTATATAACCAGCAGACTCTATTCAGCAAACCCAATTAAAACAGGTTTGCTAAATGTCCACCCAAAACCCTAACCTTCCAATTCTGACAAATATTCAAAAAACAACTCTGACAAACACTACCAAACAATCAACCATTCAACACATTCAATGAATTAAGTCAAATTCACCCATGCCAAGTAAGTTATACCATAATTATCAGCAAAAAGCCCTGTTTCTTCCATGATTTATATAAAGTGTTGCGGGTGCATAAAGTAGGCAGGTTGATTGCTGTAATTGGAACCTCCAAACAAAGCAGAGGTTGACAGCACCTAACTTATTGGTAAATATATTGGCCAACAAACAAAGAGATACAACCTTTGCATAAACAAGCAGTATTTTTAAAAATATTATAATAATAGACCTTGAACCACTTCCATAGTAGAACATCATTGTAAATTAGATGAGGAGGCGAAAAGAGTTGCCAAGCATGCCATTAGGAAAATGTTTACCATCAAATGCTTCACCAAAATTACCACAACAGAAATATGTACATCAACAAACATGACACTTGTCTGTACAGCGTACTAGCATAGAAATTGGAAATTACGGGAAAAATTAAAGAAAGAAAAAAGAGAGTAGACCCACCTTTAATACAGAGAGGTACGCATCTGAAAGACCAGTGTATTTCCCAACCATCGCAATTCTTACCTGATAATAACATGAAATCAAAGTATAAGGATTTGCACTGAATGTAATAGGAAGCTATAAAGCATTATTCAAAGGTAATTAGAAGTTAGAACCCACAGGTTCATGCAGCCTGTCACACAGTTCAGCCCTGGAAGTCCATTCCCCCAAAGCTGGCTCCCGTGCATACCTGAATATAATTAAATCCGGGTTAATGCAAGGGCATGCACACTCACACGCACACACAGAGAGCTAACGGGAAGTGAGCTTAGACTAACCCCAAGAGATCAAGCCTTTTTAAGATCGCTTCATGAGCCTTCTGATCCTATTTAAGAGAAAACCAAGATTAATCACAAGAAAGTTATGCGACACTTGATGGACGCAAAGAAAGCAAATATAATTGAAAACAAACGGGAAAGTCCCATTAACGTACTCTTAAAAGCAAAGGTATATGCCAAATGTTTGACACATCATAGAGAGTAATGATATTTTCTTCCTGCGAAAAAGTAGTCCAACGCAGTTAGTTTCTACAGGCAGAACTGCTCTTTACTCTCAAGAACAAAATATCTTCAATGATGTCATTCGGTTACCGGAACTTGGCAAAACTGGGAGAGTTTTATTTTCACGTTATCCTCCAAAGCCTGTCCAAACAATCAAAATAAGTATAAGATCCTCATTAGACCATCGAAACCTATTTAAACTTAAAAAGAATAAAGCATGTAGCGAACTTTTGAGCTGCGACAAGCTAAGATGTTTGGTGTCAATCCCAATCCTCTCAGGCCTCGTACACTGTGTTGAGTTGGCTTTGTTTTCTAAAACAAGAACGGTAAAATCAATTGGTGCCAGGACTAACGATGCTAAGTTATCAAGTTATGTACTACTGAAGTCCATAGATAAAGCTTCCCATGGAAGACAGACCTGCTCACCAACAACATTTAGAACAGGCACTAGACTGACGTGAACTAAGCAGAAGTTCCCAGCACCTGGAAGCTCCACAATAGTTTGAAAATAAGCAAAATCATAATCAAAATAATAAAAGAAAATTTAGTAGGAGATGAAATGAAGAGCAGAGTGTCCCTACCAACACGATAAGAAAATTGACCCAACGCCTCAATAAACGGCATAGATTCTATATCTCCTGAATCAAGAAACAAATTGTCAAGGAAAGCAAATGATTGCTCAAGCAGCACCAAATTTAGAGAGCAATAGTTGTAAAATACCTATAGTTCCCCCGAGTTCTATGACGCAAACATCAGCAGGGCCTTGTTTACCATCAACAGGTATCATAGCCACACGTTCAATCCAATCTTGAATAGCATCGGTAATATGCGGAACAACCTGTAAAAGAAAAGGCAAAGAAGAGTGATGAGTATGAAAAAGAGGCCGGAGAGCATTTATTAGAATATAGAAGGAGATGGGTTACCTGCACAGTTTTTCCCAAATAATCACCCTTTCTCTCCTTGTTAATAACAGACTGCAGAAATAAGAAGATAGAGGGATACAAAAAAAAAAAAAATTAGATTATCAGGTCGGGTTTTTCTTTTTTTTTAAAAAAATCATAACTAGGTAGAATCAGAACCTGGTAAATCTTGCCAGTGGTAATATTGTTATCACGGGTGAGTTTAACGTCGAGAAATCGTTCATAATTGCCGAGGTCAAGGTCCACCTTCAAAGCAGAAAGATAAAAAGAGTCATGCACCTCCGCTGTGCTAGCTGCTGGGACATATCTAATAATTTGCCCATGGTACTAGTATATTTTATTAAGATAAGATGGCTTATAAGTATGGTCTCTGTAGAGAAATGAAGGCTTGGTGTTTACCTCACCACCATCGTCCAAGACGAACACCTCCCCGTGCTCGAAGGGGGACATTGTTCCAGCGTCAGTATTCAGGTACGGATCTGCGAAAATACACAAAGGCCTACCTATAAGCTATAGCAGAGCACCTTCTCTGGTCTGGTCTGGTCTGGTCTGGTCAACAACTTAACTTTTAAGCAGAAAGTTAAAAGTGGACAAAAGCCATTAGCGCCCAAACAAACAAAAACTAAAAACTAGTGTGTTCATGTTCAGGGATGAGGAAGAAAGGTAAACCCCTTTTCCACGGCCAAGGGAGATAGAGAAGAGTCAATGAGTTGGGAGAAGACAGCAAGCAAGACCTATGTTGATGGAGTTGATGAAAAGCTAGTAGAGAAGATAAAAAAACACTTTTGAGAGAGAGAGAACTTTTGAGAGAGAGAGAGAGAGAGAGAGACCTATCTTGATGGAGGTAACGCGAAGACCGCAGGCCCTGAGGAGCAAGCCGATGCTGCTGGCAGTCACCCCCTTTCCGAGACCGCTCACAACTCCACCGGTCACCAAAACGTACTTCATTTTACGATTCATCCCCCGCTGCACACGACCACCAAACCAAATTAGGCTTAAGTAAAGGAGGGAAAGAAAAGGAAGGAAGAGGAACCTCGCTTATTAGGTAGGCAGACGGGACTTACAAAGCTATTGCTACGAGTATTCCTCTTCTTATTCTTCTTCAAACCCAACAAGTATAGGAGAAGAGAGGAGAGGAGGCGGCGCTGTATTTTCAAAGAAAGTTTCTATCTATCCGCCACCGCCACCGCCCGCAAGTGAAACAAGACATATAACAAGGATTGGCGATTATTTATACTCTCCAACCTCCCAAATCCCAATTCTCTTGCCTAATAAGCACCAAAATTTGTCTTTTTATTTTCTATTTCTACTACTCTTGTCAAAAATATATACTATATATTTACCTTTCCAAGCCAAAAAAATATAATTATAAATCTTTAGCCCCTCTATATGCACCCCACCAAAAAAGTCATTTTTTTTTAAAGTCAATTCTACTGCAAAATGATCATTATGCACCTCCCTGCGATTAGTGCATCCCATCATTCTTTTCCTCCCGTTTTATGCACCTCACTATCATCCTTCCACACATTCTCTTATTATGATTCGTAGGGCATCATCAAGTGGCTCGGCTTCGTAAGTCTGAATCTTTAGTTAGAGAATCGGTCAGAGGCCACCGAACCTCTAGTTGAAAAGTCGATCGAAACTCACCAAACCTTTAAGTCGACGGTTATCAACAAAATTCCACGAAAAGAGGTTCTGTTGGACGACATCGAACTTAAAAGATAAGCCTCAAATACATGTCGTCGAATCTAAAATATAAGTCTCGACCAAAGTTTTGGAGTTGGGTGTTTCGATTTGTATAAAGAGGTATTTTGGTAAAAATGTTGAGTGCCCTCATAAAGTGAAATTTGAATTTGGGGTGCATTGAAAATTTGGATGCCATTTATAAAAATGTGGGGTGCCTATAGCCGAGCTCTAAATCTTATGCACAAAAACACAACATATTAAAAAAAAGGTTTTTTTGTTTTTTTGTTTTGTTTTTTTTTTTTTTTTTTATGCCCTAAAGGCATTTCTCAACTTTGTACAAGGGTAAACCAAGGTTTGTGTTTTAGTGAGGATCATGTAAGTCATTTTAAAAATGGTTAAAAAAAATTAAATCACCGAATTACCTTTGTGCACAGTTCAGGTGCTTTTAGCGTGACTCTTTTTATATTGCAACCAACCTCATCCCTTCAATGAGCATTTTATTTCTCAATAGTAAAATCACTAAAAGCTATTTCAATCTTACTCAAATTTAGTGGACAAATAACAAAAAAAGTTAAGCGGGCATGTCTAATCCATTATAATAAGTCCATCAAACATAAGTGGGTCATTAACATATTTATAGAGCCAACGTGCCTACTAGGGATGTTAATGAATATGGTACGGGGCGAGTAGGGCTCATCCACTTCCCGCCTCATTGTATGTTCTAACCACACCCTTTCCGTTTTACCATGTTTTTTATTGTGATGAATATAGGTGTTATTCGTTTAGATAGCAAGGTCACCGTGAGTATCCATGCCCATTACTAATTAAAAGTTTTTTTTATAATTGTTACATAATATAAAGAGAAATTTTATATTAACACAAGTTATAACTCACTGAATGCGTTATGTGCCAATTTCACATTATTAATTAGGATTATTTGTAGTACTTTTTTATTTCAACTTTGAAAAAATGTTATACCTTGACAACACAACATAACGCATCCCCCTTACCCACCGTGTTATGCATGTCGAAATCTCTAACTTCATCATATCTTGAGGTAAACACGAACGACTAATGTAGGGGGTGTGCATTAAATTGTTCTATTGCCTACTTTTCAAAAAAGTTGTTACAATTTTTATAGTTTATATTTCAATAAATATTAAAGTAAAAAATAGTAAAAAATACTCTCAAACTTACTGAAGTAAATAGGCAAAATCAGCACTTAGTGCATAGAGCGAGTTAGAAATACGGTTAATGTAGCATTTCTCCAATATAAATTAATGAAAATGTTCGTTGTCTATAACAATTATTATAAAATTAAAATATAAATTTTCATTTAAATCAAAAGAGTCTTCAACCTTTGAAAATTGGAAAAATGCACTTACATTCATCCACAAAAGAAGCACATATAATATCACTTTGTTGTAGTGATAACTTGCATGTAGGGCTGACAATTTAGTGTCCGGACCCGCTGGCCCGAAATAAAAAGGTTCGGATAATATTTTAATAAATTCAGGCCGGATCTGGACAAAGATCTCTTGTCCGAATTAAAACCGGGTCGGGTCTGAATAATGAATTTACTTCTTTTATGGTAGGGGTTGTCGGCAGGGGTTATCCAAACCCGGACCCGTTCGGATCCGAATTTTTGCCACTCCTAATTGCGCATATCGATCATATTTTTTTAAAATTATTTGAATCGACGAAAAATGTTAAAATGACACCCCAAGTGACACTTCTGTGACGTGGCATGATGACCCGCATCCATGAGATTCGTCGTGCGCGCTTCGAGATACCCACCACGCATGTTATGTATCAAGAATTATTTTGTGCACTCATTTTTACATGAAGCTCGCGTGCCACGCCACGGGGGTTTTATTTGAAGTGTCATTCTAGCATTTTCCATGACTCATGGATTAATGTGTGTGTGTAAGAAATTCTACAATAGTGACTTTTTTAAATCATCATGGATAGTGATTTTAAATTTTCACCATTAAATTTATATCCAATAGTAAACATAAAAATTACATTTATGACTCTTAAATGTGTTCACAAATTTCAAAAAGTCATCTTCATCATCGAATTTGAGCTCACATTACAACTAGGATTTATAGTAGATTTGAATTAAGATTTAAGATTTACGATAAACTTTAATTCACCATGTGGAAAGCTAGACCTTGCATCGTAATCATAACTGTTATGCGAGGTTAGTTGGTTGGTTAAAAAATTTTTTAGTCAATAATATCCGTTCTACTGTCCCCTTTATAATTAAATAATAGAGAAACCGTTTTTTCCCTTTAAACTAGAAGCTCCTTTTTTATATTCGGATTTATAAATTAAATATATTATCCCTTACTTTTTTTTTTTTGGGGGGGGGACATTACTTTTTTTTTTTTTTTTCGTCAAACATATTATCCCTTACTTAGGTAGTTAGGTTTACATCTTGCCTCTTTCACACCTCTCTCTCTCTCTCTAACGACTTGTTACCTTAAGCCGGTGATTAATTTGTAAGTTCTGCGTCTGACACTGAGGCTGGCGCCACGATGCTAGACACGACGCTAGAACGATTGAATGTTTTGTGTCTGGTGTTGTGGCGCCAGCTACAGCGTCCTAAGCGCCAAACATAGAAAATTCTCTATTTTGAGCGCTGATGCACCGACCTGCTGATGCACCGGGTCGGTGCCTCAACACCCAGAACAAAAAGTTGCGTATTCTAGGACTTATTTTGTCCATTTTTTGTATATTTCTTCGCACCAATTCACATCAAAACTCACCCCTTGGTGGATAGACACTAAGTCCCTTAGTTTTCTATAAATTAAATGACTCTAATACGTACAATATACATTGAAATACATTAAAACACAAAAGATTGTTTGAATTAAAGTGTGTTCTTGAGTCATAGCATCATTCTCCCAAAAGTTATTCAAAGTGTGTTCTTGGTTGGAGTTGTGTTACACCCACATCATCCAATAACCATTAGAGACTTGATTGTATCCTGAAGGCAAGTTTCGATTTTTTCATTATGTATACGCGGTTTTGACCGGTAGGGAGAAATCTTGTCTAAAAGAGAGCGATTACGCACCTCAAGTCACTATTTGGTTATTACATTCTCATCTCGTTTTTCTTGTCCGGAGTTATTTGTCCCAATACTTTTTAGACAAGAGTTTCTTTATCAATGGCTTCTTCGATTTCAGACGGAATTGCTCAAGCAAATGGTAATGGTGGTTCTTCATTATCCTCCAAATTCAATTCTAATAGGGGTTCGTTCCATACAAATCATGAATCATGATTTGACCCGCCTCGAAAGGTTCGACGGTGACAACTTCACTCGATGGCAAAAGAAAGTGATGTTATTTCTCACATCTCTTTAGTTGGCTAACATCCTTAATGATGCACTTGAGACCCTTCCTGAACCAACTCTGGATGACTCAAACGAAGTGGTGGATCGACGTGTCGCAAGGAAGGCGGATGACTATCTTTATCTGGGCTACATCCTTAATGCACTCTCCAACAATGTTTATGCGACGCATCGAACAATTGAGTCGACGAAGGAGTTGTGAACTCTGCTGAACACCAAATACCGAATTGAGGATTCTAGCAATCGTAAGTTTTTAATTTCAAAATATCTGGATTTTAAGATGGTCAACGACAAGTATCTACTTACTCAAGTTCATGACTTGCAAAAGATCGTTGGTGATCTAAGAACGTCTGGAATCTCTCTTTGAAGAATTCCAAGTGGGTGTAATTATTTCTAAGTTGCCTACGAATTGGAATAATTACAAGAAAAAACTCATTTATGAGGAGAAGAGTTATACTCTTGAATCCCTTCAACACTATCTTCGAATTGATGAAAACCCTCGAAAGAGAGAGATGGTTGGAAATGACTTGACTTTTGAATTCGGTTCAAGGGTAAATTTAGTGGAATCTCACCATTCCAAGAAATTTAGGGCTAAGAACGATTCAAAATTCAAGGGATTTGCCAATGAAAACACTTCAAGCATGAAATAGAAGTGTTACTATTGTGACAAACTGGGGCACTATGCACGAAGGTGTCGTTCCAAGAAGAAATTCTTGAAGAATAAGGAAATGGTCAAGGAAAGTCACAATATGGAGCACATGTACATGGAACTCATATCAACGGTTTGCCAAGCCAATTCGGTTGCAAATGAAGTAGGGTGGTGGTTGGATACCGGTGCAACCATACACATTTGCAAAGACCGTAGTCTTTTCAAGACTTACGAAGATCTTGCCACTAATGAAGAAGTGCGTATGGCGAACAACAATCGCACCAAGGTGGTTGGCAAATGAACGGTAGATATCAAGCTTACTTCAAGAAAAGTTTTATATTTAATTAATGTTTATTATGTACCTGAAATATGTAAGAATCTTGTATCCGGTGACCTCCTTAATAAGAGAGATTTTCGTCTTGTCTATGAGTCGGATAAGTTTATCTTGTCCAAGGGTGGTGTTCCTATTGGCAAAGGGTACTCATGTAATAGTATGATTAAGTTGAATGCAATAACAGTTAACTATTATTATATTGTTGACTCATGCTCTTTTATTTTTGATTCATGTTCATTATGGCATGGTAGATTAGGCTATGTTAATTTTCGTTGCATTAGAAATATGCATAAATTAGGCCTAATTACTGATTTTAAGATTGATCATGATAATAAGTGTGAGATATGTGCATAAACAAAGATCACAAGACAATCACACAAATCGGTTCAAAGATCTTTCGAAATTTTTGATCTAATACACAGTGACATATGTGATTTGAAAAGTCATGTTACTTTAGGAGGAAACAAATATTTTCTCACTTTTATCGATGATTTCTCAAAATATTGCTATGTTTATCTATTGAAAAACAAAGATGAGTTTTACAAAAATTTTCTTGTTTTCAAATCGGAAGTTGAAAATCAATATAACAAAAAAATTAAGGCTCTACGATCCGATAGAGGTGGTGAGTATTGTTCCAAGGAGTTCACAAAATTTCGTAAGACTAATGGGATTATACATTAAGTCACGACACCTTATACACCACAATGAAATGGTGTAGCGGAAAGGGAGAATAAAACTTTAATATAGATAGTTAATTCCATGCTACTAAGTTCTAACTTGCCTTTGAACTTATGAGGGGAAGCCATTCTTTTGGCTTGCTTTATATTGAATAGGTTTCTATTAAAGAACACTATTGTCATCCCATATGAGTTATAATTCAAGCGACAACTAAATTTTAAGAGACTTAAAGTTTGTGGTTGTTTAGCTTATATAAGGAAACCAGATCCAAAGATGCATAAATTGATAAATAGAATTTATAAATGTGTTTTTATTGGTTATCCAAAGCATAGCGTGACATATAAATTCTTGAATTTAGAAATTAATGATATATTGGAATCTATAGATGTACAATTCTTTGAATATTTAAATAAAACACATGACATGCTTTTGCATCCTAATTTTGGGAATCTAAGGGAGTTACCTCAAAACACTTCTAATGAACAAAAACATGGGAATTTAGAAGATTTGCCTTCAAATTCTTCTAATGAACAAGTGAATCCTCCTACTAACGATGGTGAGAACTTTGAAGTAAGGAGAAGTAAAAGGCAAAAGATTGATAAAACTTTTGGCCTGAATTTTATAACCTACTTGGTTGAAGGAAATAGATGTGAAATTAAAAAACAAACAAAATTTGTCCTTAATGTTGATGATGATCCTATTCGTTTCAATAAGAAGTTTCATCAAGGGATGCTTCATTTTGGAAAGAAGCGATCAATGATGAGATTAATTCGATTTTGTCGAATCAAACCTAGATATTTTATAATCTTCCACCAGGATCAAAGGCAATTGGGTGCAAGTGGGTATTAAAAAAAAATTAAATGCCGACGGAACAATAAACAAGTTCAAAGTGCGTCTAGTAGCTAAGGGCTATAGATAAAAGCGTGACATCGATTATTTTGATACATATGCATCGGTTGAAAAAATAGCATCCATTCGGGTGTTGATACCTCTTGTTTCTATACATCATTTAGTATCCATCAAATGGATGTAAAAACGACTTTTTAAATGGTGATCTAGAGGAAGAAATATATATGAAACAACCTGAAGGTTTTGTTATGCCAGGTTAAGAGAAGAAAGTTTGAAAATTGGTAAAATCTCTATATGGCTTGAAGCAAGTTCCTATGTAATGACATGAGAAGTTTGACACGGTTGTGTAATCATTTAGGTTCAAAGTCAATGATGCTGATAAATGTATTTATAGAAAATTTGACAATGATGTTGATGTCATCATATTTTTATATGTGGATGACATGCTAATATTTGGGACTTCACTAGCCTCAGTTGAATAAACTAAATGATTCTTTTCTACTAGCTTTGACATGAAGGACTTAGGAGAAGCTGACTTAATTTTGGGAATCAAAATCTTATGACAAGATAATGGTCTTACATTTTCTCAATCTCATTATATTAAAAAGATTTTGAAGAAATTTGGTCATTTTGATCAAAAGTCTGTTTCTACTCCTATCGAGCCTCATTTGAAACTAGTAAAGAACATTTGTAAGTGTTTATCACAACTAGAGTATTCTAGTGTGATAGGAAGTCTCATGTATGCTATGCATTGCATAAGATCGATATAGCTTACGCAGTTTGTATGCTATGTCGGTTCACTAGTAATCCAAGCAAACAACACTTGGATGCAGTTGCCAGGATCTTTAGATACCTGAAGGGGACTTTGAATTATGGTCTACATTTTAATGGATATCCCCCAGTCTTGGAAGGTTACAGTGATGCTAGTTGGAATAATGTGGAGTCTAATTCCAAATCAACTAGTGGATGAATATTTACGCTAGGAGGAGTGGTTGTTTCTTGGAGCTCAAAGAAACAAACATGTATTTTTTATTCTACAATGACATCAGAAATAATTGCCCTAGCAGATGCAAGCAAGGAAGTGGAATGGATTAGGAACTTGTTAATGGAGATACCATTATAGAACAAGTCATGTCCGTCTATATTAATCAATTGTGATAACAAGACAACTCTTTATAAGGTCGCAAGCAAGACTTATAATGGAAAGTCTAGATATATAAGTCTAAGACATAATCTTTTGAGACAGTTACTCAAAAATGGGGTTGTCGCAGTTGATTACGTAAAATCTAACAAGAATTTAGCGGATCCATTAATAAAGGGTCTTGTTAGAGATATGATGTCTCAAACGTAAAAAGGAATGAGACTTAGGTTTGCTTAATTCGATCGTCACTTGACGGGAACCCAACTTAATTCTTAAAAATATAAAATAAGTTCAATGTGGTACTAACAAGTCAAGTTAAGATTATGGAACACTAGAAGATTTATATTATAAAAGGTCCTTTCCTGGTTCTAGTGTTGGTTCTGCATAACGGAGGTTGACAATTGGGTCTTAATATGTCCAATATAGTGACTCGCATATGCACTTAAGTAGACTTACATATATGGGTGTAGAAGTGTGGCCGCTTCTTATGAGCCTAACCAACTCTAGAGCACTCAAGAAAGATAAGATTTGCACAAGGCCATAATGTGCAATCAACATAACACTTTTACTTATATGAAATTGGCATGTGTGATATTTTTGGTTTTTTTGCAAGGGTTCTTGGTTCAAGATCCGTTATCTTAGTACTTGATGAAACTTTGAAGTATTTTCATTAAGTGAAAAGTTCAAGTCCAAATGACACTTCTCATTTATGTATCGATTTCGGAATGACGCTATATGTTTTTGGGTCGTGTTATCTTTAAATGTAATTTTCAATTTATATGTCCATATAAGTTGAAAATGGGGGGAAATTGTAAGTTCGGTGTCTGGCGCCACAGCGCCACACAAAATGGCAGAACAATTGGATGTTCTATGTCTGGTGCTGTGGTGTCAGCCTCAGCGTCAGACATAGAAAATTCACCGTTTTGGGCGTTGAAGCATTGTCAAAACGAAAAGTCGCGTGTTTTGGGACTTATTTTGTCTATTTTTTGTCCTTTTTTTACACCAATTCACACCAAAACTCACCCCTTGGTAGATAGACACTAAGTCCATTAGTTTTCTATAAATTAAAGGACTCTAGTACGTACAATATACATTGAAATACATTGAAACATGAAAGTTTGTTTAAATAAAAGTGTGTTCTTGAGTCATAACATCTTTCTCCTAAGAGTTCTTCAAAGAGTGTTCTTGGTTGGATTTGTGTTACACACACATCATCCAACAACCATTAGAGACTTGATTGTATTCTGAAGACAAGTTTCGATTTTCTCATTGTGTATACGCGGTTTCGACCTGTAGGGAGAAATTTTGTCTAAAAGTGAGCGATCACGCGCCTTAAGTCACTGTTTGGTTATTACATTCTCATCTTATTTTTCTTGTCCGAAGTTATTTATCCCAACATAGTGTTAATCTAAATCCTAATTAATCCGAGTTAGGCTCTTAGTTAAGTCTGACGTACCTCGATTAGCGTGTGCGTGGGTTGGTGTGATGGTTAGTGTTTATTTGGAATGTTTGTGAATTTTATAGGTTGTAGTATAGAAGAGAATTTATATACAAGCCTATAATTGGAAAATAAGTAAATAAACAATGAATAGCTAGTACACCAAGTGCGACGAGGGGTCATGAAATGAATGTGCACATCCGAGAATACTCGTAGGCATATCCGGTGAATTTATTGGCGAGAAAATACATAAGGTATATATATATATATTTATATATTTGATATATAAATGTGTATATATTAAAAATATAAGTTTGGTTTGAATTATATGGATCATTAAATCGCCTTGAGATGAACGTAAGTGTTGATGGTGTTAACATGTGTGTCACTTTAAGGGTGTCATGTTAGTGCATCAATCATTTGATCAGTCTCGAGATAGCGTGGTGCGTATCTTGAGAAAACCCATATATTTAAACTAAAACCTTCATGTTTATCTTCACAATTCAATCGAAAGTGTGTGTGAAAGAGAGAAAACAAATGAGGATTTAGTATTCTGATCTTGAGGAAATTAATCAGGGAGTTGTTTTAACGTGAATTGAGGAGCTTAAACAACTAGAAATCAAGATATCATCATTGTGGTAGGTTAAATTTTGATGTTTTTGAAGTTTAATTTGATAGTGGGTGATAATATCTTTGTGAATTATCATGTTCGATAATTGGAAATGGTTACTTGCCTCACTAGAGGTCTTCCTGATGAATTATGAGAGTGTTCGCTATCGTTGTAATGATTTGTGGATGGAACATTGGCTGTTGCCCTGTGTACTGTTGAGATAGGACAAGGTGAAGTGCGCTACACCTAGCAGAGGAGCGCGCTCCCTTCATCAGTTAGGATGAACTTAGTTGATGGAGCACACTCCACCAAGTTAGGGAGTACGCTCCTACCCCATAAAACTTCAATTATGCTGAGTTTTGGTTGAAATTTTTTGAGGTTTTGGGGACTGAATTAGGGGTTCTAAATATAGTGAATTAGATCTATATTGATCATAAATGATTTTTGATAGGTGTTGGATCCCGGAAAGCTTGAGTGCTCAAAAAGTTAGGGAATTTCTTAACGAAAACCTAAACTGAGGTAAGTATGGATTCGCTTATTTATTAATGTTGTCTGACTATCTTAATATGTATAGTTCATGTAGTTTATGGACTGAATGAGGGACATGTACACAGTGATGATTTTAATAAATGGAAAACGGTGTTTAATGTGACCCACTAGAGTAACTCATAGTTTTGAGAATAGGTTTATATGAGATAGGTTATCTTTCCGGCCTATATATAACTCCTGCTCAATTCAATAGGTTACGTTGATTGCATACTCACTAGAGGGTTTCGGATAGAACCATTGGACATTAATAGATTGACTAGACATCACATTGACCAATGTGTTGGTCTAGCAATCGCATTAATGGTGTCCGTGGGTAATTGACCATAATTTTACAAATAAAATGGGAATCACAGTATAATAGTCATTGATAGACGGACTTGCATATGTTATATATTGAATTATATGCTTTTCATATTTCCGTTAGTTAACATTGGTGCTTATTGTTATTGCATAATGTTCTTGATTTATATGGAATGTTGATGGCTTTGTGAATCCTTACTTATTGAGCAAGTTGGAGTGCTCACCCCAAATTTAATATTTTAGGTTCACAACCTAGCACTTCAGTAAAGGGCAAAGAGAAGATTTAGGAATCTTATAATCTTCTCTAGATGTAATGAGCCTTCTTGTATATATACGCTGTCTGATTTATTTTGTTGTATATGAACAGAGTTTAGAGGTTTATAAACGAGGTTTTGAGTTTTGATAAACTCCGTATTTCTGTACATTATTAATTGTCGAAAAAGTTTTAATTTTTCGCTGTGTATTTTTTGTATTATTTGTTCAATATCGATATACAAGTTGAATTTATTAAGTACAGACGGAGAGGACTAGCTCTAGTTAAGTCTGACTGGGTTACCGAAGCTTAATTAGGGCTTCAGGCCGAGTATCGCCTTAATCAGGATAGGGGATGCTACAGCTTGATATCAGAGCCTAAGGTTTATCACTTTTGAATTAAATGGTAACTCTGATACAGTTTGGTATCACGGACAAGGCTCTGACCTCGATTTCACTTTTGAATTGTTTTCAAAACAAGTGATAGCATATTTATTTATACCAGAACTTAAGTTTATTGATTCTCAGAGTTGTCTCGAGTTATGAATAAGCTTAAGGTTTGATAAACAATTTTCATCATGTTATGAGGGGAAAACGAAAATGAAAACATTATTATACATTTTTTGCTGCACATATTGTTATTTACTGTATATATATGATTTCACTGTATTCTCTGAATATTACCTAATGATATTATCTCTCATTTGACTTCGAAACTTGATGGTGGACCAGGGGAGAGGGTTCACAGAGACCTGGATCTCAGGGTAATAAAGAAACTGAGGATCAATGGAAATATAGAATGGAATAGCAAATAAAAGAAATTCTGGAGTCTCAGCAAAACTTATGGCTATGCTGATGGCTCAAATGGGACCACCAGTACAACTATCTGAAGCACAACCTGCAACCAGTCCTGAGGTTAGCCGAGCTGAGGGAGTAGCTGAAACAATAGCAACTATAGCTCAACCAGTATTAGCACATATTCAGGTGCATAAGACAGTTGTCGTGGTGCCAGTGGATTGTAAGAAGGATGCATTTCTCAGAACCCACAATGATTTTATGAAATATGATATTATGAGATTCAATGGCACAATAAAGGAAGGGGTAGCTAAGACTTGTATACTTTGGAGATGGAGTAACGATTTGTTGTTGTAGATGTGGAGGACCGGTTTAAGGTTAAACTGGTCACATTTTTGTTAATTAATTTTGCATGGAAATAATGGAATTCCTTATAGAGAGAGAGGGGAAGACTGTCATCACCTGGCCACAGTTTTGGACCATATTCTACAAGCAATATTTCCCGAAATCAGTCAAGAACATGAAGAAGACTGAGTTTATCCAGCTGAAATAGGGAGCCATGTATGTACGTGAATATGAGTGGAGGTTCACTGAGTTGAGTGAATTCGTTCTTGAGATGATAGAGCTGGAAGAGAACAAAATAAATTTGTTTCTAGGTGGGCTGAATTATGAGATCAGAGTTGTAGTTTCCTCTCATCCTCGCACTAGCTATGCTTTTGTATTTGAGAGTGATGAAGGTGGAAGCAACAATTTTAGCTAGACCTTTTGAAATAGTATTTTGTCACCACCAGTATCACAGTTCCCTGGGAATAAGAGAATTCAGAAATTTGTTTCTTTTAGGCCAAATAAGAAGAAGAGGAGTGTAGCTGGAGTAGGTACACAGTCAGGGTCTGCGGGGACAATATTTATTAGTGCACCGATTCTACCAATTTCTCAGGCTTCAGTAGCCTAACCACCTTTGCCACCACCTCAATCTGGAGGTAAGGGCAAGAGTAGAGCACAATCATCACAGACACCGAGTGGATCTGGGTAGGATCCTTAAGCTAGTGATTTTCCTAGATGGCTTTCATGATATGCTATCGGTATGGGAAAATGGGACATATTCAGATATATTGTTCTATGCCACTAGCCACATCGGTAAGCAGTAGAGCACCACCAGCACGAGGGAAGACTCTTACAGTGCCTGAAGCAGATCCAAGGCTAATAGGAGGCTTGTGGAATGTATATTAAATATTTGTGGTCGAGATATGTATATTTTGATTGATGCTAGTTCTATAGTTTCCTTTATTACTGGCGCAATGGTTTAATGAGTTGTTGAAACCTGTTAGAGCCAGTACATTGTTGATTTTGAGCACAACATTGAGTGAGAAGGTTTATCCTAACATGATCTACGAGGGTAGTATAGTCAAAATTCGGGAGAATGAACTCCCAATTGATCTGAGGCTAATGGAGTTCCTAAAGTATGATGCATTGATAGGGATGGATTGGTTATCAACATACCATGCCTGTATTGACTGTTTATATAAGAGGGTAATCTTCCAGATCCTTAACCTTTATGAAATTATAGTTTATAAAGGTTATAATCCTTCATGAAGTGCAACTCATAGAAGGGAAGTTACTCATCGAGATTTAGAAGTTATGACGGGAGTTGTCACATTTGGAGTGCCTGGTCTGAAACTTAAGGTTGGTGAGATACCCGTGGTTTGTGAATTTTCAGAAGTCTTTCCATCTGACTTGCTTGGACTTCCACCGCCACGTGTTATTGACTTTATCATTGATCTTATTCTTGGTACCAAACCTATATCTATTCCTCCGTATCGTATGACACCGAAGGAATTATGGGAGTTGTTGACTCAGCTTGAGGAGTTGTTATAGAAGGGGTTTATCCATCCTAGTATGTCACCGTGAAGAGCACCGGTTCTTTTATAAAGAAAATGGACGAAACCCTATGCATGTGCATTGATTATAGACAACTTAATCGGGTGACTATCATGAACAAATACCCATTGCCCAGGATCAATGATTTGTTTGATCGATTGAAGGTGCCATATATTTCTTGAAGATTGATTTGAGATCTAGTTATCATCAATTGAGGATCAAGGATGAGGATATATCGAATACGCTTTTCAATACTCGTTATGGGCACTTCGAGTTCACAATGATGTCGTTTGGGCTCATTAATGTTCCTGTTATGTTCATGAACTTAATGCATAGGTTTTTAAACCCTATCTTGACTAGTTTATCATCATGTTTATCAATGATATTTTGATCTATTTGAAGATACAGGAAGAGCATTTGCACCACCTCAGAATTACATTGCAGACGCTGAAAGATAATCGACTGTATGCCAAATTTAGCAAGTGCAAATTCTAGTATTTAGAGGTTAAATTTCTTGGACATGTGGTTAATTCTGAGGATATTTCTGTTGATCCTGCGAAGGTTAAGGCAATCAGGGATTGGCCTACTCCTCCACGGTGTCAGAGGTTCGGAGTTTTTTTGGGTTAGCGGGTTATTACAGACGATTTGTTGATGGGTTCTCTCGTATTGCTCTGCCAATGACTCGACTAATATAAAAATATGTTGACTTTGTTTGGTCTGATGAGTACAAGGATGCCTTCATAGATTTGAAGGATAGTTTGACTATGACGCTTGTTATTACATTACCTGAATTGGGGGTGAAATTAGTGATTTATATAAATGCTTCTCATTTAGGCTTGGGCTGTGTGTTGATGAAGGAAGGCAGGGTTGAAGCTTATGCTTCAAGGAAACTCAAGGTTCATGAAAGAAATTATCCAGTTCAGGATCTTGAGCTAGTTGCAGATGTTTTTGCCTTGAAGATTTGGAGGCACTACTTGTATGGTGAGAAGTTTACAATATTCTCAGATCACGTGAGTCTGAAATACTTGTTTACTTTGAGTGAATTGAATATGAGGTAGCATAAATGGCTTAAGTTCCGCAAGGATTATGATTTCATTCTAGGTACCATCCAAGCAAAACAAATGTGGTTGTTGATGCCTTAAGTAGGAAAAGAACAGGCAGAGAGAACGTAACAATTTCCACAGCTTCTCAGTCTAGACTTCTTGAGGAAGCTTCAGTGATGATGATTCGTGAAAGTCCAGCTGGCATCATCAACTGAGAGATCTAGTTCCAGAGCTATTAATCTATTCTTTTGTGCTCATATTAGGGCTGAACCAAAGATGATTCAGTAGGTAATTGATTGTCAGAAAGCTGGTCAACATTATATAGCGCGTTAGAGGTTAGAGGCTAGTGTAGATCATCCTGATTGGTCAGTTTCTGATGATGGTGCATTATGGTTCAGGGATATATTGTGGATTCCAGCCCACGATTAGTTGATGCAAGAGTTGCTACGGGAATCTCATATATCTCTTTACTCTATTCATCCAGGTAACATTAAGATGTATCGTGATACGAGACGTGTTTATTGGTGGCCTGAGATAAAAACTAATATAGCTGAGTTCGTAAAGAGATGCGAGACACGTCAGCAAGTTAAGGCTGAGCATAGAAAACCTAGAGGGTTATTGCATTCGCTGACAATTCTTGAGTGGAAATAGGAACATATATTGATGAATTTTGTTTTTGGTCTACCTCTGAGTCGGCATAAGCATGATGTCGTATGGGTTGTAGTTTACAGGTTAACGAAGTCTGCGCATTCTTGCCAATTTCCATGCGAGATCCACGTGACCGATTATGCAAGGTGTACATACGTGAGGTGTTGAGATTTCATGGAGTTCCAGTGTCGATTACTTCGGATAGAGATATGAGATTCACGTCCAGACTGTAGAGTGAATTGCAAAGACAGCTAGAAACTATTCTTAACCTCAATACGACATACCATCCGTAGATTGACGGTCAGACTGAGCGGTCGATATTGGTGCTAGAGGATATGCTTCGAGCTTGTGTCTTGGAGTTTGGTGGTAATTGGGAGAAGTATATTCCTTTGTTTGAATCTTTTATAATAATAGCTATCAGGCTAGCATTGGAATGACTCTTTTTGAAGCTCTGTATGGTCGGCCTTGTCGTTTACTGGCGTGTTGGGCAGAGGTTGGAGATACAGTTTGTTGGAACCAGAGTTAATTCAGGACTACACAGAGAGAATCTAGCAGATTCTCTAGCATTTGACTACAGAACAGCTAAGACATAAGAGATACGTCGATAAACATCATAGGTTTTTTGAGTTTTCAAAGGACGATTTTGTCGTGTTGAAAGTCTCACCTATGAAAGGATTATATAGATTTGGGTTGCGAAGTAAGCTAGCACCAAGGTACATTGGGACGTTCAGAGTACGAAAAAGGATTGGTCATGCTGCTTATAGGTTAGAGTTACCTCCAGCTAACCGAGTTCATAATGTCTTCCACGTGTCTATGCTTTGCAAAATGGAGACTCAGTTCACTCCAAGAATTAATTGGGATGAATTTGATCTACGGGAAGACTTATTTTACGACGAGCAGGCGATTTAAATACTTGATCGTAAGATTCAGGGGCTGAGAACCAAAGAGATTCCTTTGTTTAAAGTGAAATGGCAATTTCACGTAGATGAGGAACTAACCTGGGAGCGGGAGTCTTATATGAAGGAGCAATTTCCATTTCTCTTCAAAACTACATGTAATTTTATGTTTACTTTAATTTCAAGGACAAAATTGCTTTAATTCGGGAGACTGTAACGATTTGTTACCTTAATCTGGTGATTTGTGTTAATTCAAATCCTAATTAACTCGAGTTAGGCCGTGGTTAAGTTCGGCGTACCTCGATTAGCGTGTGTGTGGCTTGTAGTATAAAAGAGAATGTATATACAAGCCAATAATAAAAAAAACGTAAATAAATAATAAATAGCCCGTACATCCGATGCGACTTGGGGTTCGTGAAATGAATGTGCAGACCCGAGAATACTTGTAGGTATGACTGTTGAATTTATTGGCGAGAAAATACACAAGGTATATATATTTATATATATTTGATATATAAATATATATTAAAAACTATAAGTTTGGTTTGAATTATGTAGATCGTCGAATCGCCTCGAGATGAGCATAAGTGTTGATGATGTCGACATGTGTGACACTTTAGAGGTGTCATGTTAGCACATCAATCGTTTGATAAGCCTCAAGATAGCGCGATGCGTATCTCAAAAAATATGTATATTTAAACTAAAACCTTCATGTTTATCTCACAATTCGATCGAAAGTGAGAGAGAGCAGCTGAGGGTTTAGTATTCTGATCTTAAGGAAATCAATCAGGGAGTTGTTTCAACGTGAATTGAGAAGCTTAAACAACTAAAAATCTAGAGATCATCATTGTGGTAAGTTTAGTTTTAATATTTTTGAAGTCTAATTTGATAGTGGGCGACGATATCTATGTGAATTATTGTGTTTGATCATTGGAAATGGTTTGATGCCTCACTAGAGGTCCTCCCTGATGAATTATAATAGTGTTAGTGGTTGTTGTAATGATTTGTGGATGGAACAGTGGCTGCTGCTTCGTGTACTATCGAGACAGTACAGGGTGGCATGCACTTCACCTAGCAGAGGAGCGCGCTCCCTTCATCAGTTGGGATGAACTCTGCTGATGGGGGGCACTCTATCAGCCCCCTCGTCATTAAGACGACTGATCGACCTAAACTACCTTAATCTTCTAATAATCTAGTCAGCTCTAATCCATTCTTTTAACTTTGACCTCAAAATATTTTGCATTTTAATCAAAAACTAAATTTACATCCTTAATGAAAATCAATCAATGATTTGTTCAATTTGAGCAAATTAAGAAATCATATCCGTATTTAAAAATTTTGGCGACAACTCCTCTAAAAGTGGTATGCCGAAAAATCTTTCACCTAATAGACAACAGAATGGGGAGATGCCTAATAGGACTCATAACTCCCCGCATTTCACAATATATAACAAATTCAAAGGTATAAACTTAACTCAGAGTCTCCACTAGCTTAATTACAACTTTACAATCTCAAATAGACTGAGACTGAAACATAAACATCTCAATGTATTTTAAACTAACTTAAGAGACTCTCATAACCATTCAACAAAACTTTACGCTCTATACTCACCCCAATAATCCCAAAACAATATATAAACAGTTTTAAATAAAAATTTACTTTAAATTTTAAAAATAGTCACCACAATCTTCGAGTCTTGTCTATTCGTCCCTTGCCTTTATATAGAATCTGACATCATCAAAAACAACTTTAAGATGTCAGGTAAGTAAATTCCTACATTGATCTGTACTTTTGCAATTGTTAGTCTGATACATGGAGACATGTAATTGCATTTTTAAATAAACAATAAGATATGTGTGTCAACATGACATGCAATCCACTATCTCGCTATCTCCTAACTATAATCAGATGTCGACTTCCAAAAATAGTACAAAGACATTATTAAGAGATCATGAAATGCAAGGATAACTTGTCGGCATTTGACTCCTCTAGTCTCACTAGACGGCGTAGAGGCATGACTAAAACCTAGTTTCAATCAAACTAGACTCCGAAGCAAGCTTATCCCCCTCACTCACTCTATGTATGCATGAAAAAGAATAATAAAATGCAATGCAGACTATGTTGCAATTACAAGTACATAATTATTCAATCAATAGTAAAGATCATTGTACGATTTAGTTGCAACCAACCATTTTTGAGCTTATTTTCGGGGTCCCGGAGCATTGGATCACCTTGAAGATGGTTCTAATAGCTTCCATGCATACCCAATTATATTACGGGTTAAGTTTCAAGTGAAACCAAATCACGAAACCCAATGAAAATTGCGACCAAAGTACACTTGAGAACAGTTTTCAAAAACATTAATTTATATAAATATTTCAACTGGCTTTCAACTAGCCAACTTGGGGTAACTTTTTAACCTTGAAAACCTCAATATTTATCATGATGACCTAGAAAAAAACTTGTAGTACTCATGTCCTACTTTCCATGGACTCCAAGAACACTCAAATCGGATCACTGAAGGAGAAGTTGTGAATTTTCCAATATGACATGCCAACTAGGCAAACTTTATTTATTTTGAACTAAAAAATGTCTCCAAATCAATAATTTCGCAATTAAATCCTTGAAACTCGACAACAAACACTAAGAAACCACTCGATACCAACATCAAAATATTTTCACAGCTCGTGGAGACGAATTGGATCAAAACCAATAATCGATTCATCCAGAAACCTAATGTTAATCAATATCAACTATAAAAAAATACATCTCCAAAATAGTTATCAACTAAATCACATTAGTTCAATTCATCAAAACCTTAACTCACGTCTATTGGATTTATTTCAAATTAGCGTATATCAACCTAATACATCAATTTTCAACAATTCTTACTAATTTCTATCAAAATACCGCAAAAGAAATCGAGAGAATTCAAATTGAATTGTGGAAAATGTCTTGAATTGAGTATTTACCAAATAGCGGGCCGATTACTTCGTTTCCACTGCGAAAACTTAGCTTAAACTAATCGTCTCGCGATGCTTTATGATTTTACGGAAAAAAATCGGACAAAAATCAGACGTCGGGAGCTCGCGGTGTGAAAACCCGAGTGAGAGGGTTTAGAGAACGAATTTTTTTTGTTACGATTTGATCTTTTTTCGTTTATATATTAAATCCTCAGTTGCTTGTTAGCAGAGTAATTTCTTTTTATTTATTAATTTCTGAAATCCCTATTTTGACGTGTTTTAGCTTCCGACGCTCGTTTTCGATTCGATTTTTCACCAAATTGAACCAAACTCTTGACAAAATAGTCCATCTTCATAAAATGTCCATAACACTGGTTTTGATTACACCAAACCCCCAAAATTCTGAACCCTTATGGACAAATGTTTTTGCCATATTTAGGCAAACATGCCCTGATTTAGACCACAATCTCAACCGCGACCACCACTAACTAATACGAAACTCAAGGCAAAGTCTTGTACCAACTTTGTTCTCACATTACATTACCACCAATCCCGACTTGCATACAAATCGAGACGAAATCTTCACGTGAGGATTAACACTTGTTTAATTAGTTTTCGAACAACTAATAATTTATTTTTACTTATGCCCTTCAGACATGCACACTGAGATGACCCAAACCCCGTGGGTTTGGACTGCCCGGCCTAAACCATCGCCAAACCCCTCGATCTAATCAGCCTTAACTTGCATAAATAAACCATGAAATTCTACAAAATAGACTAAACCAAGCTAATAGGCACAAAATATAATAAAGTCTTTATTGTCTAATAAAATGCGCAACTAAATGTAGAAGTCTTGCATACCAAATTAAACATAAACTGAATGATGTACTATGGGTTCAAACATCCACTCAAATTAATCCCATGTTTATTACATAAAGTTTGAAAGCAAATAGATAATTATTATTCAACCTTGCAAACAAGAAAAAAGTTTTTATGCTAAGGCCTTGCCATTTCCTTTGTCCTGAGCAGCAGCTGAGGTACCTGGGGGAAAGCAGTGGGGTGAGCAAAATATATCAACGGGCTCAGTAAAGTAGAAGCCTGCTCTACCATCAATCATCCAAGTAATATCTAGAAATAAAATCAAACTAGATTTCAACAGTTCAATCATAAGATCCATTATCATTTTTCGGGCATTTAAGACATCCATAATCAAGCATCATAATATAGCGAGATAAAAGAACAATAATGTCTAACCGATACTTCAACAAGGATAACGATGATACCGAATGCCTTTAGAGTCAGAAGAAGTGGCAACTAATATATCCAACTGGACAATGGGCAATAACATATCCTTACCCTAATGCTGTGGTTTAGGCAACAAGTGGTTCATAAGTTTGAATGACAATAGTCCTATCATGCAGTAGGTTTTAGCATATCCTTCTCTAATGGTGCGGTTTAGACAATACGAGGTTCACAAGTCTAAGGACCTATTGACCTTGAATAGCTTATCCTTTTCAACACTGCGGATCAGATAGCCTGAGGCTCACAAGTCTAGCAAAACTCCGTAGAGTCATATCGGAGGAGGGATAGAATGTCTCCGAACCTCCAGCTGCGGTACCAAGTATATTTGTTCAACATATATCAATTTCATAGGCATCCAAGAGATATAGTAACAAAAAGGGACATGATAAGGAATATATCAATGAAATATATCAAGCAGATTCCAAGTAATTCATAGAACAATTACTAAAATAAAATCCTAGCATATATACTAGCATGTCGTGATTGATAATAGAGCAAACCACACTTACCTCGTGGCATTGCTATCCTATCCAGTCCTAGTTCGAGAAGTTCCTAACCCGATTCTCATTGCTCTACATTGGTATAGGTTTACATTTCATTATTAGCGTTCTTGTTTGAGGTAAGTTTACTTAATTCACATTAATATCTTGAAAATCATATTAAAACCATTTTCGATGCCGCGACGACAAAGGTTTTCGGGGTTAGTTACTACTGCCACGAACCTTGTCCCAGCGATATACTTTGATAAAACAGCGAATAAGACTTAATTTCAAAAATCGGCGAAATAACTTTTATTTTGGAAAAATCATCCAGCGCCATTCTAGCGTCGTGGGTTTTACCCATAGGGCGCTGAGTGAGATCGCTGAGAAAATCAAAAATATCATCCAACATTTTGCTAGCGTCATACGTTGTACGTCACTGCATCGTGGCCAACACCGCACATCTTGTAAGCACATCACTGGCACAATGCTGGACATGAAATCAGAATTCTAACACGCAAATTGAAATCCGCCTTCTCCAGTGACACACGCCGATCCTCAAGGGTCTAAACCCGATCAAAACATTAATAAACCATTCGTTTGAAGTCACGAAGCATTGAACCATCACATTAAAGATCCAAATCAAATCTTCCATTAAAAACATAGCTTTAACTAACACTTTTGAATCAAACAAAGGTACAAAATTTGAATCCAAAATCAATATTTTAAAATTAGCGAAGAAATGACATAAATGAATAAAATCCAAAACCCAAACACTATGATTCATCTCCTATCATGAAATTCAAATCAAAGAATGGAAGATTAGAGAAGAAAAATGAATGATGTACCTAGCTTTATGTACACTAAATGTGAGTTCCCTCTCCTCCACCAAATCCACCAACAAAACTTCCTAGGGTCTTTTCTCAAATTCTCCCGTAGCTCATTCCAATAAAAGTGGCTAGAAGTCTTTAAGTGGTTTATATAGCTTATTAGAGAAGCTAATGTAACGACCCGTAAAATATACGTGCCACATCTCATGTTTCAGGACCGTGGACTGGACCGCCGTGACTTGACGTACTTGTCGAAACCTCTAAAAATTGACACCGAGGTAAATATGATATTTCCGTTGTGTATGTATTATGTATTTATACCCAAAAATGTGAATTTTCTAATGTCCACATGTATGTTTATTTTATTGTGTCGACATTGCGAGTAAGGTATACGCAGGGCATTCGGTGAGTCGAGACATTGAATGAGGACGTACCTCGAGTCGCGTGTCGACGTGAGACCGAGGTGGCGGCTTATGGGGTAAGTGTAAGTTGAATTATTATAGTGGTGCATATAGCTTTAATGTGGTCACATTAATAATTCAATTAACAATCCTAAAGTAGCGCAATTAAAGCAAAGGCCTTATGATATGCATCGAGACACGTATTGCAATATCTAGAGACCAAGTGAGTCCATAATTTGAGTCATTCAAACATGACTTGTGGGACAAGTGGGAAATGATGGACCATGAGATACACATTGAGATGTGTAAGTGTGAATTAATGTGTGGCTAAGTTTTAATCAACTTCAAACATATATAAACATATAGTCAAACCAACTTATCACTTCATTTCTATCTTCACATTTTGGCCAAGGAGGAAGAGAAGAAGAGGAAGTGCTGGTGTGCTCAAGAGGTGGAAGAAAGCTCATGAATCCATTGAAGTGAGGAAGAAGACCAAACTAGGTACTCCATTAACATAGCTTGGTCAATTCATTCAATTCTTGTCTTTGGAGTTGTTGTTACTATTTTTTGTGTTTTGGTTGATGTTGGGGACCCATAATAACGTGTATGAGGGTTCCCAAACCATAAACAAGGCCTATGTGTCAAGCAAACCCTGGATCTCGAACTACAGAAATCTGGGTTCTGCTGCACATAGCGCGCTATGTGAGAAATCTAGCGCGCTAATATATATATTAGCATGCTAGATATCAGAGTTAGCCCGCTAATGTCAAAAACTAGCGCGCTAATCTGGATTAGCGCGCTAGATGTACATGGTAGTGCGCTAATGTAGGAATTAGCACGTTAATATCAAAATTAGCGCGCTAATTCCCCTGGCACGTTAATATCAAAATTAGCGCGCTAATTCCCCTGGCTGTACCAAAAATTGAAAATTTTCAAAATCTCCAAAACACTATAATTGGGTCTAAAAACATGTTTTAGGACCTCACGAACCTAAGGGACGGTATCGGGAGTTCGGGTATTCACTTTGGGAGCGTGTCCGAACTGCGAGGGCGGATTAACGCGAGTCCGAGGTATGTGAGTAAACCAGTTAAGGAAATGCATAGTAAGTCATATTTCGTATTATTGTCTTAATTGAGCAATGCCTTTGTTTGGAAGTCCATTCTTTATTCCTTGGATGAGTGTCTATGGCCTAAGTGTGTCAGGAAGGTACTCCTGAGATTATAGCTAGTTGGGCTAACGTGAACACTACCTGCGGGGGTGCAGCTACCCAACCAAACGTGAGTCTTCCCCGAGTACTAGATTGTTGTGGTTTGTTGTGGATTGTTGTGGATTTAAGACCAATTAGTTGCCTCTTTTGATTCCTAGATATTCATATTTTGTTGTATCTATCTGTTAGTCTGTTTATCATGCATTTTCTTTCTTTTTCTCTGTATTTAAATACCCGCATGATATTTGGACTATGTTTACATGATTCATGATTTACTGTTTATATCCTTTTGGTTATTACTTTCTATTTTACTGTACTCACCATCTAGTTTGTGACGGTGGGTGCAGAGCGGACAAAGACGGGCAATGGGAAAAGATCAGTGATCGGTGACTTTCTTTGAAGACTTTGTGGAACGGTTCCTTCCTTGCACGACTGTACGTGTTTGCCATTTTTGTTGTATTTAGGGTATATTATTGATTTTGAAGACAAAGGGATAAAACGAGATCGAGTGATATAGGATAAGCATGTTTATATGATGGTTTTCAAGGTTTCCACACTGTAGTTTATTTCATTTTTATTGAAATATGCGTTATTTAATCTTGTCATAAGTTTAATTTTAATGGAAAATACAAATTTAATGAGAATGTACTTATTTGAGGCTGACTAGGCATGCGTTGAATTTGTGAGGATTGACTCGAGGGTCTACGTGGGTTTAGGCCGTGCGGGTCCCAGTTTCGTGGGGAACCGGGGTCGTCACAGCTAAGGTTTGGTGGACTAAGTTTAACCCTTCTTCTCATCAAGATGAGCTTAAGTGTTAGGATGATCTTAGAGCTCACATTAAGTCCGTCTTTTATGTCTTTCACATAAATGCCCGCATGTATATTTACAATCCTTGCTATTATTATTTATTTACATAATTTAATAATTCCTTTTTCTTTCACTTAGGCTAATTCCACACCTAAGTAAACTAGTTATCATATAATACACGCATTTAGTCACACCAATACACAAATACAATGCATACTATTAATTTATTTTTTATGTCGGGACTTTATTATAGATTTGGAAAAATTAGGGGCGTTACACACACTAACAACCCCAATTATGAAAAATTGAGAATACAACTTAATACACCCCGACTTCGCGACAAAATAACGTATATTACATCAATTAGGCACGCTAACACGCAAAAATAAATATTTAAACTTATGATTTTCGATCCGTAATGCGTGTGTAATGACCAGTTTCATTAACGCCATTATTTATTTCGAAATTTCAGACCTGGACGCTAGCTCGGATCCACGTGGACGCTGCGGGTGGGCTAGGACACACGTCGACCTAGGTACAATAATAAGTTGTGTGTTGAATTGCTTAATTACGATGAATTTTATGAATTTACTTGTAAATACATTGCATGTGTGTATGTTGAATAGTGATATTGTGCGAGGTTGTGTGACAGGTAGTCACCTCGAAGTGCTTGTCAACGGGAGTATCGAGAGGCGAAGTGCGGGTATACTAGAGAAACTCGACAAACTCACATAAATATGATTAAGTAATTCAATTGAAATGGGTAATGTAACCATAAGCTAATTAGATTAAAATTTGAATAATAGGTTATGGCGCCTTTTGAAATGCGTGTCGAGAACGCGGGGCACCGGATATCGGGTAGCCGAAGGTTAGTAGGACCATAAGTTGGTTAATTTTGATAAATAAAACACTAACCATATGGTTTGTTAAGGCTTAATGTAATGTGAGATAAATCAAATAAAGGAAAAATTTATAGTATGAATTAAATAATGTGGACCATTAATAGATATCTAGATGATTTCAAATGAGAGAATCAAGGAAGGGAGTGTGCTATTGGAGTCAATCAAAAAGATACCACAGCATGTTTATGAACCACAAGATAATCCTCGAGATACGCATGCACACTTGATCATAACAAAACATATAAATACTAAGTAAGTGGGAGTTTAATCTCCGCTAACTGCAATCACATGCAAAGATCAGAGAATACCAAAGATTTGGAAGTTATTCGAGCTGGAAATCCAACACCTTTGAGGACAAATCAAGTGATCTATCCTAGGTAATCATCTTCTCCATCTCTTACACTTGCTAATGAACAAATTTTTATGGGTTTTCATGAAAAATGAATTTGATGATTAAGCAACTGATTTTTTGGGTTTTTATGTCTTAACTAATGTGATTTCATCAACTCAAATGTATTTAAAACTGATTTTCCAAATGAATTCATGAAATTGGGTTGTTGATGAAATTGGTTAATGCATGTTAATGATGTCAATTTATGTGAATTGTTGATCTAAATCAACTTAGATAGGTTAAATTTATGATGATTCATGGTTGTTGATCGCGTTTTAAGGTTCTGGTGTGATTTGGGACCATTTGGAGATGATTTGTAGGGGTTTGGGGATGCAAAACTACTTTTTTGCAGTTTTGCCAGAGCGTGGAGCGCGCTCCCCCATTTGAGGGAGCGTACTCCCTCTCCTGGGCAGCCCCAAGTTAAGTGATTATCGTAAAATAGTCATATCTCCATCGTTTTAAGTCGGATTTTGATGTTCTACCTATCATTGGAAAGCTAAAAGAGAATAAAACCACGTAGAAACATTAGTTTTGAAAAATAAAGTCATCAACTATATCGAAAATGAGTCGGAAATTAAGGGTTGTGAATAAGGATAGTTTAAAGTTGAATTTTATGATTGTTTTGGTGATTTCCAACTTGATACATAATAAAAAATTGTAAAAAGTCTAAACCTATAAAAATTTAACTCCAGGGACTTAGGGGACCGTAACTCGGTATCAGGGAGCTTGTCGGGTCGGATACGGGAGTCCAGGGAGGTCGAAGAGCGGTTTGATGTTTGTTAAACCCAACTGAAGAACTCTGAGTATTTGATTCTGTTTTGAATTTCATTCATATAATTTCCTTGTTGTTTTTACTATTCCATTTTGTTACTTAGACATGGGTTGAGGTTACTTCCCTGGATTTCCTGGTTGTGTGTTCATGATGCATTGAACTGTAGCACGTGTGACCCGACCCTCGGTAAATGGCAACCTGAGCTTGCTCTTGGTGCACGTGTCCGCGACTTAGCTGATTTGGCCAACATCGTGAGGGACAAGTGTCAAGCCAGTTGGGCACGACCACTGGTGGGAACTTGGTGACCCAAAGTATAGTCTAGTCCATCAGGAGCGAGCACATACACTTGTTAGCTTAGTTGTTATCTATTCATGCGATGAGCCATTTACATTTGTCTGTATTTACATTATGCGTGTTTACTTAACAGTAATTCTTACATTTCCTTACTTTATTTACGCGAATGCTCATAGGGGTTCCTTGAAATTTTACTTACTAGACTCGTCATCTGTATTTTTGTGATGATTGAGTGTAGATCCTAGTACTAGTAGGGGCAAGGGGATCCTAGGCGACTACATTTGATTGCCCACCGTCGAGGACCTGCTAGTACGTGCTTATTTTGATATTTTGTATTATTTTGGGTATTGAGTGACTTGAGATGACACTGTACATGTATATATACCTTGTTTATGGTACTTGTCGCTTATATATAGAGTACTTTTCCGGGTTTTCCACAGTAGGATTTGCTTTTACGAATAATGTTTACAATGCTAATTTACTTATTCTAATTGTATCAATTAAGGCTTGCGTCGATTTATGTTAACTTGTAAGATACAACCCACTAGTATGGTTAGGCATTAGAATAAACTGCAAATTATTGAAGTTAATAAACATTTAAATACTTAAAGAGAATAAGTTAAGCAAATACGTATAATCCACTAACTAATTTGGTAAAACACATGTGGACACGAATCTCAAGATAAAAGGAGGACGGGTAGGTGCCGGACACGCGTAGTTGGGCCGACCGGGCAAATAGTACATGGAGACACGTCACCCTAAGGTGGCAGGGCTGCCACAACGTGAGTCCTACCTTGGATACTTAAATCACAAATTAAATCCGAAAATACATAATTATCATCATAATCAAGTTTACGAAATTCTCGGATGTCACACACTCCACCAAGTGAGGGAGCGCGCTCCCACCCTATAAAATAACAATTATGCTAAGTTTTGATTAGAATTTCATGAGGTCTTAGGGACTGAGTTAGGGGTTCTAAATATAGGGAATTAGACCTATATTGATCATAAATGATTTGTGATAGGTGTCGGACCCCCAGGAAAGCTTGAGTGCTCGAAAAGTTAGGGAATTTCTTTACGGAAACCTAAACCGATGTAAGTAGGGATTCGCTTATTTATCAATTTTGTATGGCTATCTTTGTATATATAATTGATGTAGTTTATGGATTGAATGAGGGACTATGTACATTGTGATGGTTTTAATAAATGGAAAATGATGTTTAATGTGACTACGATAGTAACTCCTAGTTTTGAGAACAGGTTTATAGGAGATGGGTTACCTTCCCGGCCTATATATAACTCATGCTCAATTCGAAAGGTTGCGTGGATTACATACGCACTAGAGGGTTTCGGATAGAACCATTGGACATTAATGGATTGAATAGACAGCACATCAGCTAATGTGTTGGTCTAGCAATCACATTAATAACGTTGGTGGGTAATCAATCATAATTTTACAAATAAAATGGGAATCACAGTGTAATAGTCATTGATAGACGGACTTGCATTTGTTATTTATTGAATTATATGTTTTTCATATTTTCGTTAGTTAACATTGGTGCATATTGTTATTGCATAATGTTCTTGATTAATATATAGAATGTTGATGGCTTTATGAATCCTTACTTACTGAGTAAGTCAATTAGCTCACCCCAAATTTAATATTTCAGGTTCACAATCTAGAGCTTCAGCAAAGGGCAAAAAGGAGATTTATGAGTCTTATAATCTTCTCTATGATGTAATGAGCTTTCTTGTATATATATAGTGTTTGATTTATTTTGTTCTATATGAACAAGGTTATGAGGTTTATAAACGAGATTTTAAGTTTTGATAAACTCTATATTTCTATATATTATTAATTATAGAAAAAGTTTTAATTTTTCACTGTATATATTTTGTATTATTTGTTCGATATCGATATACAAGTTGAGTTTATCATGTACAAACGGAGTTGCTGCGTTGGTTCTAGTAAAGTCTGGCTGGGTTATCGGGGTTAATTATGGTTTCAGGTCGAGTTTCGCCCTAATCGGGCTAGGGATGCTACACATACATACATACATACATACATACACACACACACACACACACACACACACACACACACACACACACACACACACACACACACACACACACACACACACACACACACACACACACTTTCTTTCTCTCTCTCTCACTTTTTCTTTTGTAGATATAGACACCTTAGGACCAGTGGAAATTAAACTATAGCACGAGATAAGTCATGCTCAACCAATAGACTAATATAGGGGGTTATCGAATCAAAAACCTATAGAGTTTGGCCATTACTTAAGCCTTCCTTTTCAAGCTTCTCTGCACAAGCGTCGTTCTGGCGGAGAGTTGTGTTAAGCCGAGTCTCTCATATTCTCGACAGTAGTTGTCGTATCTCCCATACCAGCTGATCACATTGGCCGTCGTTACTGGCTGTATTACCAACTCCATTGCTTCCTGAGAGTCCATCTCGATCATCAACTTGGCGATGTTTCTTTCCTTTGCAATTTGTAGCCCCAGTCTTATTCCCCATAGTTCTGCCACCAGCGGTATGCATCTACCAATATATGCATTGTATCCCATCAGGAAATTCCCTTCCCTCTCCTAGAAACCCCGTGCTCCAGCTTGTAGTCCTTCCTGCTCTACCACCCCATCTCAATTAAGCTTGATCCACCCTTGATCTGGCAGTGTCCATTTGTTGTAATGCTCCAAATTTATGATAATGGATTTGGTTTGTAATTAAAGGTCACTGACTCATAATGTGGCTTAAGAGCAGATATATAAACTCAACATGGCACGAAGACCGAATAATAAATGTTATGATGTAATGAATGCTTAACGCATTATATATACTTATTAAGTCACTTCTACGTGTATATAGACATTGAAACGTGAGCAAAAAATATGCATCGATATGCATGCCGACGTGGGACCGGAGTAGAGAGTGATGTGGTATGTATAATTTAAGTTAATGTGGCTTATATAGTTGAATTGATGTGACTATGGCTTTATTTAAATAAATATATCCTAAGTTAGTAAAATAAAACATTAGTCATGGATATTCTTCGTGATACGTGTAGACACATCACAAGGCAAATTAAGTTATAAATGTGTGTTATCAAGGGTGAGTTAGTGGAGAGTTAGTAGATGTAAACCAAGATGTAAGCCATTAGATTAGCCTCGAGATGCGTGTATACATTAAGATCAATGGCTATGATTCAAACTTATCTATGTATATATAAATGAATGAGATAAAACATGCAAATCATTTCAACTTATACTTAGAGGAGAAGTAAACTTAAGAGAAAGATCAGAGAGGAAGAATATCAAAAGATTTGGAGAAAATTTTGGTGAGTTTGTCAAAGATTAATCAAGATTGAAGTGATGTAAAACTAGATAAGCTAGTGGACACTGTCAATTTGTAAAAGCTTGTTAAAAAACTTAGAATTTTACTTTATTTCTGATTTTTGCTTAATTTCAGAAGGTAAATGTAATGGCCCGGCTCCTGAAACTGGGTACCGCTCGGCCTAATCTCGTCATTAAGTCATAACCCATGCCACGTAGGACTTAACAACGTATTAATCAGTCTATTCATCTCATTCACCTCATTATACACGATCAACATGGTTATTGATCATTAGTTATTAATTTTAATTCATAGAGTTCATTAAGAATTTATTAACATTATTTTAATTATCAGCGAAAGACTTAATAAAATTAGTGAAAGCACTTATAAAAACACCTACTTGAGAAACCGGGTAAACAGATGATCATATAAACTAACCAAAATAATACATGAACTAATAGGGAAGTCTAGTCTTTCATCCCAATATACAACCCAAAGTTATACAAGAAGTTGTAAGTAATATGTAGCATCCCATATCCTGATTAGGGCGATATTCAGCCTGAATCCCTAATTAAGCCCCGGTAACCCAGCCAGACTTAACTAGAGCCAACAACCTTTTTGCCTGTACTTGATAAACTCAACCTGTATATCGATATTGAATATATAATATAGAATATACGCAATGAGAATTAAAACTTTTTTGATAATTAACAATATACAGAAATACAGAGTTTATCAAAACTCAAAACCTCATTTATAAACCTCCCAACCTTGTTTATATACAACAAAATAAATCAAATAATGTATATATATACAAGAAGGCTCATTACATTGTAGAGAAGATAACAAAACTCATAAATCTTCTCTTTCCCTTTTGCTGAAGCGCTAGGTTGCGAACCTGAAATATTAAATTTGGGGTGAGCGGTCCAACTTGCTCAGTAAGTAAGAATTCACATAGCCATCAACATTCCATATAATAATCAAGAACACTATGTAATAACAATATGCACCAATGCTAACTAACGGGAATGTAAAAAACATATAATTCAATAAATAACAAATGTAAATTCAGCTGTCAATGACTATTACACTATGATTACCATGTTATTTATAAAACTAGGGTTGATTACCCACCGACACCATTAATGCGATTGCTAGACCAACACAATGGCCGATGTGCTATTTAGTCAATCCATTAATGTCCAATGGTTCTATCCAAAACCCTTTAGTGAGTATGTAATCCACGCAACCTATCGAATTGAGCAGGAGTTATATATAGGTCGGGAAGGTAACTCATCTCCTATAAACCTATTCTCAAAACTAGGAGTTACTCTCGTGGGTCACATTACAAACCGTTTTTCGCTTATTGAAAATCATCAGTGTACATAGTCCCCCATTCATTCCATAAACTACATGAACTACATATACTAAGATAGCCACACAACATTGATAAATAAACAAATCCATATTTACCACGGTTTAGATTTTCATTAAGAAATTTCCAAACTTTCCGGTCACTCTTGCTTTCCCGAGGATCTAACACCTATCACAAACCATTTGTGATCAATATAGGTCTAATACCCTGTATTTAGAACCCCTAATTCTACCACAAGAAATTCTAATCAAAACTCAGCCTAGTTGTTGTTTTCTAGGGCGAGAGCGCGTTCCTCTGCTAGGTGGAGTGCACTCCGCCCTGTACTGTTTTGATTGTAAACAAGGCAACAACCACCGTTCTATCCACAAATCGTTACAACAACAACAAACACTCCCAAAATACATCAGGGAGGACTCTAGTGAGGTAACATTTCATTTATAATTAACAACAATAACAACAATTCACAGAGAAATCATCATCCACTATTGAATTGAACTTCAAAAATATCAAAACTAAACTTACCACAATGATGATCTCTAGATTTCTAGTTGTTTAAGCTCCTTAATTCACACTGAAACCACTCCCTGATTGATTCCCTAAGATTACAATATCAAACCCTCAGATGTTCTCCCTCACTTCCTCTCTCGATCGATCAAATTATGAAGATAAATATCAAGATTTTTAGTTTAAATATATGAATTCTCCTCGAGATATGCATCGCGCTATCTTGAGACTGATCGAATGATTGATGTGCTAACATGACACCCCTAAAGTAACACACATGTTGACAATATTAACACTTACGCTCATACGCTCATCATGAGGCGATCCGACGATCCATATAATTCAAACCAAACTATAGTGTTCAATATATATATTTATATATCATATATATATCTCGTGTATTTCCTCGTCAATAAATTCATCGGACATGCCTACGAGTGTTCTCGGGTATGCACATCCATTTCACGACCCTCTCATTACACTTGTTGTTTTGGCTATTCATTGTTTATTTATGTATTTTTCGATTATAGGCTTGAATATAAACTTTGTTTTCATACTACAACCTCAAAATTCATTAAACATTTCAAATAAACACAAATTATCATATACACTCACGCACAAGCTAATCGAGATACGTCGGACTAAACTACGAGCTTAACTGAAATGTTTACACCATAACCAGTTTAAGTTAACAAGTCGTTACATAATAGATACACAAAATGATCACCTATAAAAGTAGCAGGAACTATTCTCTATCAGCTCAAAACTAATCATCAACCATTCTTATTCCCCGATCTGCTACTCGAAATATTTGCACCTACCATCATAAAAAGGACGGTAAGTTAAGTAATTTAGAAATTAACACTAAGAGCCATTTATCCACATTTCCAAAATATACAACAAGTATCTAAGAGCATAACAATAGCAATCAAAGCTGAAAAAGAATCATGCAATAAGATACATCAGTTAAACAACATGAAATTGACACTCGGCTAAGCAGTAATGATCTAAGGTCGGTTGACTATGAAATTACATCAAATCAAATTTGTTCCACTATGTGGGGCGTATATATACTCATAATGCCCATTTTTCATTTATGTATATACTTGTCGACAACCCTGAATCTTATACCCCATGTGCTGCACAAGCTACTGGTGGGATCCTGATAACCCCGTAAATCTAATGACCCCGTGTGTTGCGGATATCTCTATCATATCATAGTCTTAGATACAAGAACTACTTTCACCTATCAAGAAACAACACAATTTAGGAATCCAACAATGAACTTGCATGTCACGACCCAAAATTTCTAATCACGTTTTAATCCTTAAACAGGATCACTGACCTGTGACATGGCACCCACATCATGATACGCACACTGACCAAGGCACGTGGCTGAGGTATATGTTACATTTTCGTAATGATTTCTGATTGTATCGTACTTATGTAGACTACTAAGTCACCTCTACTTATTATTTATAGGTGTTGATACATGAGTAGGGACACGCCTTGTGATGCGTGCAGTCGCGAGACAGGGTAAAGAGTGACACGGTGAGTCATCTATTTAATTAGATGTATTAATGTGGTTTAATTAATTAAACTTGATGTGGTTATAGTTAATTTATAAGAAATGTAGCCTAAGTTAGTAAAATAAATCAATAACCATTTGATGTTCCCCGAGATACGTAAGGACACATCAAGAGACCAATAGAGTATGATTTGGTATTAGCAAAGGTGAATTAGTGGAGTTAAAACAAAATGAAAGACATTTGATCAGTCTCTAAATTAGTGTGTACATTAAGATCAGTGGTCAAAAATCAATCTTACCTACATCTATAAACAAGTGCTTGTAATGAACATACAAATCGTATATTCATTAAGAGAAATTCTAAGATGTTTGTTGCTAGAATTTGAGGGGTTTCAAGAGATCAAATTCAGCATCAAGAGGAGAATTCAAGTGTAGATAACAACATACTACTTTTGGTAATGTATCTACCCACCTATGCTTTCAATTTCATGAATTGTAGGCTTGAAATCAGATGAGTTTTCATTTAATCAGCTTTCAAAACATCGCATATATCGAATGTGTTCAAATGTAAGCTTTGGTTTAAGTTTTTAATCTCATTTTGTTAGATTTTAAGTTTTACTCAAAATCGAGTTTCATTCCAATGATAGTGAATTTCTAAAAAAGCAGTGTTCATGAGATGTTATTTTCAAAATCCATTTGCATATTTGAATTCCTTGAGATTTTCTAATATTCCAGCTATCAAGAATTTCAAAAAATTGGATTTGAAATCAAAAAGTTATGAACTTTTGAAGTTTTTAAGTGTTCTTGAATTTCTTAACAAAATGCATGTTCAAATTTCCAAATTTTGATGTGAATGATGAATTATTTGAAATGCTTGGTGTATATTTGATGGAGGAAGATGTTAAGGATCCCTGGTAGCAGAGAACGGGGGTCCGGGGCTTTAGAGGAGGCTATTCTGAGAGAAAACTCAGAATCCTGGTTGCAGAATTCTGAGTTCTAGCACTCCTAACGCGCTAGAGAAACTCTCTAGCGTGCTAATCAGTTCAAGCGCTTTTCTCTAGTGTGCTAATCAGTTCTAGCGCGCTATATAAAACTACTAGCGCGCTAATAGGTCCTATTAGCGCGCTGGGTAAATTAATAAGCACGTTATGTACTCCGACAGCACAAAAAATCTAAACTTTTTCAAAACACATTTAACCTATCTAACTTAGCCTAAAACCCAAACTAAGTGTCTAAACACACTCTAATACATACTAAATTATACCAAGAGCCTAGGGAAAAGTCTTAGGAGTCAGGGTATGCATTTTGGAGTGTCGGGAGTCCGGTTAAGCTAGGAATACATTGCATGACTTGTAAGTAATCTTGTTGAGGTTCTTATTTACATTTCATTCCAATTATCTTCTATTTTACAATCTATTTGATTATGAAATGCCTTGTATTATGATATCTTGAATTTGTTTCATATTCTACTTATTATATGGGTGTTTTTATCATGATATCATTTGCTTATGGAAATTATTGACTTTATTCTCGTGTTCTATGTCTTTCTTGCTGTTTTAATTAAAAATGTGATCGAGAATAGCATGCTAATAGGATTAGAGTAATGAGATTGGAGTATGCATATGGACTTGCATTATTTGAATGTTGGCTTTGAAGCATATTGCCTTGTCTTGGAATCCCTAATGCTAGTCTTCTTTGAAATTGTAAAGTAGTGATAGAACTTAGGGTCCATTGCACAATTATGAGATGTACGGCATACACACTGGACTACCGGGGGATGTCGGCAGTCACCACTACACTTGCGCATCACACGGGGTATAGGACACAGGTTAGGCGACAAGTATATATATATATATATATATATATATATATATACAGATGATCTATTTATGCGTAGAGCTTAGCTCCGCCTTTGAGGATTGGGATATGGATGATCATGGAGTCATAGAGCTCAGGTCCGACCTTCGATAATGGTGTAGAGCACAGCTCCACCCTAGATAGTGGAATAAAGGCCTAGTGATAGGACTCACGGCTGACCGGACCTAGATCATTACTACTTAGCCTGTGTCAGTATCATATTATTTAACCATGGTATTTCCTAGCATATTTTCTTTTCAGCACTTCTTCGCTATATTTATGCTTTTAAATACAAGTTGAGTATGTTTGGAAATGTACGTGAGAATTTCTAGGAGTTAATTTATTACATTGTATTCATAATCCTTTTTATGTTTGTAGGTCTCGACTTTTGATTTATTATTTACTTAATGTCTTTTCTATACATTTTGGGTTGTATATTGGATTGAGCGTATAGTTCCCGACTTGAGACTTGGTTATCATTGTGTTATCATCCTTATAATATTTTATATGCATGCGTTGTTGTTTCCTGGTTTCCACACTTAGAATTTTTAATAATTGCTTCCGCATAATTGTTAAGACTTCCGCTAGATATTCTAAATTGTGAAAATGTTTTAATTAACTCTGAAACTTTTACATAGGTTTAAGATAAGTTAAAGGGTTTTAGAGTTCTCATCCAACTTGTAAAAATTGTGCTATCAATCGTCTTGAGCACTAGGGAGTTTATCTAGCACGTTAAAGACCCATAGCGTGCTAGGAAGAATGCCTAGTGCGCTCCTATTCTTTAGACGGAGAATAGTTGCATGCCCAGGCTGGATAGCACGCTATCTAGCCTGGATAGCGCGTTATCCAGAGCAAGGGCAGAATCTTCAACTTGAGAGTTCTATCCAAAGTCCCCAATTTTGGCCTACTCCAACGCCTTGGATCTTTGTTCTCCTCTACCAAAGATTCAACACATCCTCCAGAACCACAACAACAGCTTACACTTCATAATTATCATCAAATTTATTAATTTACACAACCTTTTTTAAAACTAACAATGAAAACTAAATTACTTAGTTGATGATCTTCCAACTCTTGGTTTATCTAATGGCTTATTACATGATTTACAAACCACTAACTCTCCACTAACTCACCCTTGATAACACACCTTCATATTCAATTGGACTTGTGATGTGTTCACACGTATCTCGAGGAACATCAATGGCCAATATTTTATTTTTCTAACTTAAGTTTCATTAATGCAAATCAAACTATAAGCACATTGATTTAGCAAATTTAGCCACATTAAGTTAAACTAAGTCTTACCACATTACTCTCTACCTCGGTCCTACACCGACACGCATCTTGAGGCGCATTCCCATTGACGTCTCAACATCTAAATACAAGTAGGAGTGACTTAGTAGTCTACACAAATAAAATACACTAAGCATACATCACAACAAATCTAACATATACCTCGACTACATGCCTCGACCAGTGCACATATCTCGATGCGGGTCCCACGTCATGGGTTAATGATCATGATTAAGAAGTTAAACTAGAATTAGGGATTTGGGCCATGACACCCCGGCTTGGTCGCGATTTAAGGGTTTACACCATGAATCGCGATTTGCCAACCCCTAAGGAGAGCTAGTCGGCTGCTCAACCCGCAAGTGGACAATGACTAGACCTGACCACTTAGACCCTAGGTTACTCGGTAGGGGTTCGACAATAAAAAATATTTCATCTAATAAAGCAATATAATGAAAAAATAATAATTAATATTGAATTTCTTACTAGTTTACTTACCTTAAAAGTTATCAATATCACGCAAATCACGGCTCCCACACGCCTCAAACTACGTGTGTTAAATCTATAATTTGACGTTAGTTAGGCTAATATTCTATGTGATTTTGGACTCTAATTCTCTACTTTATAGTGACAAACTCTCACTTTTTTATTTTAGATTTTTAGGACTAGATTTATGATTATGGAGCGAATTCGGGATCCTTTTAATGATCGAGAAAGAAAGACTAGTATTGGCAAAGTCTTGGTGAAGTCCATTTTGACCAGCTTCAGTGTTTCGGGTATAACTTCTTCATTTCGAATCCAAATGAAGTGTTGTTTGTTCCATTGGAAAGTAGACTCAGAGATGAACATTTTCATGGCTCACAAGTAAAGTCGGATTTAGCCTTTAAGTTCCTCAAAATTGCGTTGCAAGTCGGAGAAGGATTTTTACGCCGTCGTCGCTGAAGTGCCACCTACAGCGCCAAAGTGGGTAGAGAGTTATGAGAACCGGATCGTGGCCCACGCCGTGACTCATTAAGGGCAATATCATGTGCGGCGCCGTTCACAATTTTGAGATTTTTTTAGGATTTTCTGAATCTTTTTGATTGATAACGAACTTTATGGCTTTCATATAAATAGGAACCCTTGTTTTTTAGTTTCTTTATGCTTTTTTTTTATGAAAAACATCAAGAATTTGGAGTTTTCCATCATCATGTCCGGCTAAACTCCATCAATCTAGACCAGAGGTGAATTAAACAACTCTTTTGGCATCAAACCTATGTAAGATCTAATTCAATTTAATTCAATTGCTTTTCTTTGGTGTTTTATTCCTTTTAGTATTGCATGATTAATTAGGGTTAAATCTTGAGTTAAACCTTGATTTTATTGCTAGTGAGTCGTACGCATCTGTACTTGTGCAAGAAAATCACACAAGTGGCAATTGACCATACCGATTGATTCGATCCTTTTGGGACCGGTCAAGTAATTTAGGGATCTAGGCTAGTGATCTAGTTTTTTAAGGTTAGTATCTTAATAAACACCATTGCGGTCATCGTGTTAAACTCAATTCGCTTGAGTATAGGGTTATACGTTTGGCTTGAGGAGTAGTCAACGGTCGTACCTTGAGTATCGACTAGAGGAAAACGAGGAACCGGGTGCACGCTTGGTTCTATAGCTACTCTAGAATACCTTTGAATTGCATGCTTTACGTACATAGATCGACGACCATAGGGTTGAATATGCCATTTGAGAAAGTTTGAGATTCTGAGGGTATAGGTTACTCTTCTTGATTGATTTCCTTATAAAGTGATTTTAATTCCCTGTTTTTGGTGATATTTTGAAAACAATATTTGCAAATCACACGATTTACTTTTTTTTGTTTTTGGCCTAAGTTGGAAACCTTGGTCTTCGTAGATCGACCCCATGCTTGCCACTACTGCAGTACTTGTGGTACTTGGTAATCTCATCAAAATTAATTATATTTTGACGCCTTCGACATGCGTCAACGTGTTCAATTGCTGACACTAGTCTCTTAGGCTCCTAGTATCAACTTTTAAAGAATTATGTGTGTTTGAGCTTATTTGATAAAGTTTATATTTTTAAATATCAAAATAGTTCAAAATAAAGAAGTTATTGTGGTGACACGTTTTTCAAGGAGAATTCTCGGTGTAAAAATCCCCGAAAACCTCCAAACTCACTTTCCTACAATTTTTCTCATTTTTCTTATTTTTCTTATATTTTTCCTATTTTTTGGGATTTTTCGAGATTTTCTGTTATTTCATGAGATCAAATTACTGTTTAGGTAGAAGGGGTAGTAGATTGATAACATGTTACAAAAATAGATACTTTTGATCAAATAAAAAACAAGATAAACAAATCACGTGAATGACTATGACAAAAGGGTCGTGATGAATCTTTCTTGAATTTTACGCGAATTTTGTTCTTTCAGGCTGAAACGCAAAAAAAAAAAAAAAACACTGGGCATTCTAATCAGTCGATTGATAACTTGGTCCGTATGTGTACCAAGAAAGAAAAAGAAAAAAAATAAAAATTGGTCCGTGATTCTGTCTGGAGCAAACGTATCCACCCTCCAATTCTGAGTAGTATTCACGTGTGACGTGTTCTTGAGGAGCTCAGTATCGACCTAGCCACTAATTAAACTTCTCTCTAACACGAGATTAACGAAGTGAGATTTATACTTTTCTTTTATATTTTTTTGGCTTAATACTTTTCTTCTACTTATTTGCCTGCCAAATGATAATTATGATATGTATGTCAATAAGATGCTCTTGTTGGAAATTAATGCAATGAGGAGTTACGTATACATACATTTTAGAATATGTAAATGAACTTGCATAATGACGCGATCCTTGCCCCCGTCAATTTTTTTTTTTTTTTTTTTTTTTTTTTTTTTGGGAAGATCTTAGATGTACATCAACAAATGCACATTAGAACGTGATGTACCCCTAGTTGGAAAAATCCTAGAACGTGATGTACCCCTAGTTGGAAAAATCCTATATGTATATCAACAAACGCACATCAGAACGTGATGTACCCCTAGCACTCCCCTTTTTTTATTTTGATGACTGCAAGTGATTGATCCACCTTGACTCCTCAGAGTAATGCCCAACTAATCATGAGAAGCGCTAGAATGACAACGATGTGTATCACCATATGACACATTGGCTCACTAAAGCCATCCATGTACGCCTTGAAATACATATATATACTCAGATCTCGATGCATAACACGCGGATCGAGATCGTATGGATGACTCTTGTGAGTCAATGTGTCATACGGTGTGACATAGTTGTTGTCATTCTAATATTTTCCCTATTTTATATGAAGTTATATAGGAGGGCCAATTTTTTTCATATTGAACTACAAATACCAAATAATAAAAACTACACCCTCATCTTAAGATGGAGGTATTCTTGTACATATAAATTATGAATTCACGAGAAACAATTACAAGCTTATCGACGTTGAGTGGAAAGATCTAACCCATCATAATACCCATCAAACAAAGGCGGAACGAACTCATGGAGCTAGGTAAGCCTATTAGGCTCGACATACCCGCATAACTACCAAAATATAAACTACAACTTTGTCATGAGTAGTTACAAGCTTACTGCATGTCAGAGCTAATAAATTAAAGTAAGCCATAAAACCTAAATGGTTTAGGTTAAATACATATAGCTTTGGTGAGTCTAGAGAGGTTCACATAACTACTAATATCTGCAATGAACTTTGATTATTCAACCAAAATTTCTGATGGAACTGGACTAAATATTTAAGGATTGAAAGTCTAGGTCGCGGATTGTTTGTTTTTTAGTGTCGTGATCGATCGTTTAGATTGTCATCACGTTGATCAGATTGTTTGTTTGGTAAATGACTTACTCAAAGCATGATTCACGTGCTCAAATAAGAAGATAGACTTTGGGTGGTTAGATGAAGATACGCAGTTGCAATAGAATCTCAGAGTGGTTGCAACAAGATCTCTGAACCGGTTTGTTAAAGATTTGATCTTATCTATAACCAACTGACGATCAACGTAACTGAAAATCTCATTGAAGTTCGAATTGCGGTTTAAAGACATTCTTACCACGTGTTTGATGTGCAAATAAGTGATTATTTGAAGATGAAGATTGGGCAGATTTTACGGATTTAGTTAAGATTATGTGTCATTCATCAGTCTATATAATGTGTCAAAGTAATATAGTCTATACACCAATCGATTCATTTACTTTGTAATTGTGAACTTGTTTTGTTCACATTCTTTTTATCGAGATGTAAAACCTCAGGGGGACTTGAGCGTTCTAGTGAGGGGAGCCTCACACACAAGAGGAGTCTTGTACACGTAAGGTCCACAGAAAGAAGTGTAAGAAGGTACTAGAAGGAGCTCAATGACGAAGTCACAAAAAAATGTCATGTACGCAGTGGTGGAGCCATATACATGACCCCCATTATTTATATGTTTTATTTTTATTTTACTTAATAAGTGTACATAAATTTGTTAGTGTTAGTGTATCAAATAGAGTAGAAAGTATTTGCTTTCATTTTTATTTTTATTTTTATTTTTATCAATTTAGTTATTTAGTAAGAGACAAAATAAGAAACTACACAATATAAGTAATAATTTTTTTAAAAAAAGTGTAGAAATCAGTTATTGTATTCGTTTTGTATATATGTGATGTATGTACAACCTCTGTTTACTAAGTGAAATAAGTATTTTACTCAGATAATTTTACACTATTTTTCAGTTAGGTTGTGGGGTCATGAAGACAGTTGAAAATAAGTCATACTTATCAAATGACGATTTCTCCTTCGAAATTGTCTTTACTTTTTGCATATTGTCGCAGTTGGTCCAAAAAATGTGTGCTTCTTTCAAGATCTTTGTGCTTCTATATATTGTAGGTAAAATATATCATAAACATGAATCAATCATCATCAACTCATATTTTAGTTATGACCTAGCCCAGGGGAAGATAAAATCCTGGCTTCACTCCTAATGTACATAGTTTGTTGTCTTAATACTTAATTAGTAGAGATTACGTTTAGGCATGGCCCCGTAGATGTAGGTTGCGATAACAAGTTTTATGATGGTCTAATTTGATTTCCTGTTTTTTGCATACTTTATCTTTAATTACTTGCATTGATTATTATTTTCCTATTACAACAATCGTTGTTGTATTCGGTTGTGACCTATGTTTGATTATTTCAGTTTTGTTTTTGAGTTAAGCTGACTGAGATCCCTATCGAAAGCAAAAATAATGTTGACACGTGGGGACAGATAGTCGAGAGGCGCACCATCCCCGCCGCTTCCTCCGCCACCTCGATCTCATCGTCCGCTTCAATGAGGATTATAATGTGGACGGGAGCGGGGTGTTCATTTTTGTCGTGGCCATCGATCGATGGTCTTCGCGTTCCTCGTCACCAGACTCACCACCACTCAATTAGTCTGATGCAGCAGTAGCAGTAGATTCGGGTGGATTTGTTGATGGACTCTTGAGAAAGAGATTGCATTGTGATTGTGGGACCAACAAACAAATGAGGATAATATATCACCACGCCACGCCAAGCCAAGCCAAGCCAAATTAGCCAATATTTAAAGAGCGCGGGAGGGGGATTTGTACATTACGTTCGATTCTCTTTCAGTTGTTGGGGTTGGAAGATGGAGCCCACGTGTGTGTGAGTGACGGTGTTCACGCGGATGGACCACCCACCCCCATGGAAGTTAATTGTCAGTTTTGACGGTTTGCCACGTTAGAGACACGAGGCGCCCTCATCCCTTCCCTCAGATTTTCAGTTACAAGTCATCATCGATCTCTCTTTCTTCACTTTTGGCCCCACCCACATCGATATATCTGCCGACACAACATGGGCGTGGGCCCAAACCCAACATCTGAATTCTCAATTTCAACCCGACCCGACCCGACCCAACAAATAAATAAACAACAGTCAACACGTGATCAGCGGTCCGGCGACGTCACCCTACCCATGGCAGACGACATTTCCGGACTCCATGTATACATGGCCACGTGTGTTCTAAGACCAGGGGCATCTGCCACGTGTTTTTCCGACTTCACAAACAGATTGGTCCATATGTACGTACGTCCATTCATTATTCACGAGGACTGGTTTTGACTAACCATCGCTCCTTGATCATCAATCAATTTTCATGCATAATCAGCTCAGTTGAGTTAAACTCATGTCGGCCGGCACTTCAATGTGAAACATATATATCTTTAATCTGTTATTATCATGAGATCTAGTTCAATGCCATATAGCAGGCAGAAGAGAGAGTTTCATTTTAACATATATGCCGAAAAAAATGTAAGAAATTAATTAAGTTGTTGTATTAATTTTTAAAAGAGATAATTTTTATTATATATCCTTCTTGAGTACAAACCACCTATTTATACAAGTAACGGTTACAACCACAATATCTTTTGGTTACAACCGAATGATCTCAAATCTTAACATCAAATCTTAACATATCTTAACACACTCCCTCAAACTCAATATGTGTTTGTCAAAACAACTTGAGTTTGCTAAAAAAATTAGTGGAGTGCGCGAGCGGCAACGCAAAAATAAATTCAAGTGAACAAATGCAAAAAAAAAAAAAAACGGATCTAGAGTTCGTTGTGAAGGAAATTAATCAACGACACCCCACAAAGCAGAGATATAGATATGTCGACGTAACCTACAACATACATGCAGATGATCTTCTTATGCACAAATCCAGAGTGCACATGCACGCGGGCAGAGCAGTTTGCAGATGATCTCAAATCGAACAGATGAGCAGATGAGCAGATGGTCTCAAGATGACCACAAAGGCAGAGATGCAGACATGCAGGGGCGATGTGAACTGGAAGCAGGGGATGATATGGACACAAAGACTGATTTGTGCAAAGCTGATAAAAGCACGCACGGGCATGACACGAACACAAATAAAGGTGCGCTCGAATTGACTCTTGCACAGATATAGTCAGAGCATAATTGACAATCAGCGACCAAGAGGGTAACGAAGTCGAGGTAGTCGACTGAAAGAGAGTAAAAACAAAAGCCTACCCATAACCTAGCTCTAATACCATGTTAATTTCTAAAAATAAATAATTTTCATTGTCTATCTTTTTTTAGTACAAGCCACCTATTTATATAGGTAACGGTTACAACCACAATATCTTTTGGTTACAACCGAATGATCTCAAATCTAAATATCAAATCTTAACATATCTTTAACATGTTGGATACTTAGGATAAATGGTCGGTAAAGGTAGGTAAGTAATTGCATCACATGACTAATGACCCCGTCTCCCCTACAGTCATATTGGAAAGGTTTTCATATTTCCTTTTACTTAATTGAGATATAACAACTCTAACCTCTAGCTAGTTATAATCATGATTTGACATGAAGCATATGCACGGTGGACCTCCGGTCCCCCGTTCCGCTCCATTTCGATTTTTCTTATAAGAGTTCTCTTTTGTTTGATACGCTTCAATTCATCATTATTTCGTATTAAAACGGTACAGTACGCATATATTAATTACGATCCCGCATGCTACATACAATAGGAGTCTTTAATAATATACGTTAGTAATTAATTACAAGCTCAGCAACAATGGATGCATGACAAATGATCGATACTCGCGAATTAAAGTTAGTAATCCTCGTATCAGGGCCGGCCTTGAAGGGGGCGAGTGGGGCAGCTGCCCCGGCCCCCACTCTCTCGGGGCCCATTTGTATTTTTTTTTTAAAAAATATATAAATATATAAAAATTTATTTTTTTTAATAAAAAGTTACTACTTGCATGTTATGTGATAAAATATTGGTCAGATAATTGTTCATGTATTTTATTAAAATTAAAATTTTAAATTTTAACTTATTTTCTTCATATTAAGTGACATTCTTGTCTCCTTTGCATTTTGTATGCATTATATATTACACTTTTTTTTTAAGCATGATTGACTTACTTAATGTGAAATATTTTGATGAAGATATTTTGAGAGGTTTTAATTATGCTATTGTTTTGTATTGTCTTAATTACAGAGGAATAAGAACTTTTTTTTATGCATCTATAATTAAAAGGCCTCAAATTATAATTTCGCTCAAGACCCCTAAATAGTTTGGACCTAATTGTCTCATATGATGATAAAAAGGGGTCAAGACTTGGACTTATCATGACTTTTTAGTTTGGACTCCTAAACTATCAATTTTTTTGGGTCAATTTTCTAAACTAGCTTCCAATTAACTGTCTTGTTGTCCTGGGTGGTGATATGTACATGACCGTATACTTAATTAATTTTTAATTATTTAAAAAATAGAGTATTTAAAACGAAGAAAGAAGTGGAGATCGATGGGTGTACTATATATATAAATTAATTGACCAAAAAAGTTTAGAACGGCAAGCCTTCTCAGTGACACGTCAAAAGATAAAATGCCGCGCAAGGGACAGGTAGATAAAGTCTAGGAGAGGAAAGAATTTCAGGGTGCGGACTTGGAATTGTTCTGCGCGGATTGGTCAATTAAATGTTAGTTAGTTTGTTTGTTTGCATGTTTACGGAGAGAAATCTACATATCAATTAATGGTATCACTCCATAAAGAGAATATATAATTATATATATATATATACACACACATCGAGTGCTTCTATCATAGAACTTAATTACGTAATATTTATTGTGCATTTAATGTGTTTTGTATTAAATGCATTATATCAATTATCATTAAATTAAAATTTAGTGATTCAATAGTGAGATAAGTAGAGCTCATGACATGAGTATATATTTGAGCTCAATTGTAAAAATACCTTATATACTAGGTGAGGTTGTTGCGTTGGAGAGCTCGAGGTAGGTAGAAAGAAAAGGAAGAAGATCGAGTACGCGCGGCGGACTGTTGAGATTTTTTTTTTCTTTTTCAAAAAGTGTGGATCGATCAGCTGGGATGGGACTTGTTAACTACCGCTTACCAAACCAAACCCACGAAAACCCCTTCTTTAATAAATTCATATAGGAATAACTAGATTAAACCCACGAAAACACATCATGTGCTCCCTTTTCTTCCCCGCCCGGCCCCACCCCACCTCGATCTCTTCGGTTGTAGAGTAATTCTTTAATTAAGCCACGTGGCACGCATATGGATGATGGATTACGAGGCAGCAACAAAGCACCAATAACGTATTAAGGGAGGCAAAGCAGGTGATTTGTCTAATTGCATGCGTTAATTAGCTAGCTAGCTAGGAATAGAGAGAGATTAATTTGATGATGTTGACGGAGCGTGCGGAGGTAAAGCCACGAGGCCCGCGACCACGTACGTGATGAGCATTGAGCGTCCAACAAAATTCCTGGTCAAATTGGTCGAATGCCGACAGCAAACGTGGTCGTGACTCGTGATACACCAGGCCCCACCATCGTTATTAGTAGTAATTACAAATTTTATTTACATTGCGGTTGCTACATCAGTGTCAAGAAACGGCAAGATTATTGAACTATTCTTTTGGCAATTAAGCTCCCGGAAGTTTATATATATATATATTTTTTGATAATCTTGAGTGTCGATGTTACCCTAACTATTCCCACGTGTCCTTGGCTCTATCGATCGGTAAAGAAAATTCAGTGGCCCGAATGATCTTACCACATCGGAGAATCGAAACCAAGGTCGTACGCGCACTTAACTCACACAACCTCGTCTTCGCTCTTATCATTGTGACAACCCGACCGGATTAAGTTTATATCATTAATCTATAGATAAAACACAAATTGATTCATGAAGTTTGCCATAATATGCATTTTAAGCCTTGTTTGGTCGGGGTAAAGTTAGGGGGTGTGAGATAACTTAGAGGGAAGTTTGAACTAATTAATCTTGTTTGGTTGATTTTATAAACCCAACTTCCTCTAAGTTGTCTCCCGATTTACATTTAAAGCTTTTTTTGGTTAGAGGTGGAGTTAACTCCCGGAGATAACTTAGAGGGGAGTTGGAAATAATCTTGTTTGGTTACCCAACTTCTCTCCAAGTTATCTCTCAACTCACACCCACGGGTGAGAGATATCTCCCCCACCTCCCTTAAAGAAGTTATCTCTCAAGAGTTTATGAACATAATTACCCATAATTAATTATCTTTTATTACCCACATCCATCTCTTTTGTTTGAAGAGTATTTATGTCAATTCATGTCTTTTATTATTTAAAAATTTGCAACTTCCCTGCAAGTTTAAAGTTAAACCAAACATGAAAATATAATCGTTCTCTGTTAACTTCGCTCACACTTTAAGTTGACAAAAACGAACCAAACGAGGCATAAGAGTGTGAGCTATCTCCCCCATTACTTAGGGGAGTTATCTTCCAAAAACTTGTGGACACAATTACCCTTCATTAATTATGTCTTTTTATCACCCGTATCATATTTTTTGTTTGAAGGAAATTTATCTCAATTCATTTCTTTTATTGTTTAAAAATTCGCAACTTAATTCCTTGCAAGTTCAAAGTTGAACCAAACATGAAAATATGATCTTCACTATGAGTTAACTCAGCCGGTAAAGAATTCCTTTGTTAATTGACAAAGAGAACTCCTTTGTTTCAAAAGGGAGCTAATAATCTAACATCCTTTATTTTATACACCCATTCACTACAACGTTGATGTGACAGCTAATTAATGAGTCTCACAAACAACAAATACATGAACAATTAAATATGCCCTTATTTGTCTTATTCTTTTTTTTTTTAAAAAAGAAAAATTATCAAGTCACCATCATCTTCTCCAACCCTTGTCACCACTGTCGGCTTTCCATCCATGTCGACCGCCGCCGATCACCACTGTCTCCCTGATCTCCACTGTCGATCAGTACCATCATTTTTTTTTTTTCAAAGAAAAACTAAAATCAAACAAAAGTGCATCAAACTTGCAAACAACCACCATACATTCATATGCAGAACACTTCAGTCGATTACATGCTCAAATCGATTTATAAGTTGGGTTGTGTTTTTTTTTTTTTGGTTTATAAAGAGGAGGAGAAGTTCCCTTATTAGGATCGTTTTGCCAAACTTAAGGTGGACAGATGCGAAGCTCCGACGCACAGTGAGTCGAGGACACAAGTTCATGAAACCCCGATGGAGGAGACTCGCTGGAAAGGTTAAAGACCCGTACATGAGGAGGACAGTGGGATATACGGCTTCCAGGAACCGTAATCTGCAATTCGTTCGAGCGATGGGATGGACAACGGTCAAATTTTGAGGAAAATGGGTTTTTGCTTGGGCCAAGCTTCAACAACATGGGGTGAACCGGGCCGGATATCCATGGACGCGAGAGACAACATGCATGGTACAAAGATGGTCCAACCAACTATTATGGAGTTCCATTTACGAAGGGAGGAGAAGCGAGTGGAGTGGGCCCAATACCAGGTCAGGCCCAAACAATGACTTGTCCAACTCTCGCTATGGGATTTCCTTAGCAGAAATGCATCAAACATGCCTGACCACAATGAGGAGAAAGCCAATGGACTCATACAAGCCCAAAATAGGTCGATACACCATATATACAAAATAGTGGGCTTAGGAAGAAATAAAAACTATGAGGATCACAATAACACAGTGGTTCAAGAGGTGAACATAGGGCGATTTGGAGTGCCCTACACGACCAGGGGGTAAATGGTGGTGCACAAAATGAATGGGGTGCCTATCGGATAGCCAGATCCATGGAAGGGAAGTAAGGGGCAAAATGACCAAAAGGCATAATCTGATACTCAGAACCTCAGACAACGATGGGGAAACAGCTACAGACCACGATGAAGGAATAGAGGAGGCACTTGAGGGAAGGGGTACCTAGATCCTCATAGAGTCATCAAAAGTAATAGCTCCGACTCGGAGTCAATGACTGGCCATATGGTAGAGGTGGGCTCAGTGGAAGGAGCTCGGTTGGAACCCAAAATTCCAGTGTATAGAGATTTAAGAGATCCCCCAAACAACATAGTCATCGAGAATGCAGTTAACTCAGTGAATGATCTTTTTGCCGAAGGTAGATCTTTAAGCCCGTTTGACGATAATGGCGACGAGGATAGCAAAGTAAGTATGAGAATTATGCGAAAGATCGAATCACCGAGAGCATAAGACGCAAATGTGGATCTTCAACAAAGGGAAGAAACAAACCTTTATAATGGCACTAGTATGATACAACTATCCGAGATACAAAGCCGTTTGGGTGAATGCAGGGTGGTTATTGGAGAAGTGTGCACCGGGGAAAGAAGTACGCGAGAAGGCTGGAATTCGCGTCAACGAAAAGAATTAAAGAGATTGCAGTCAGATGTCAGTTACGCGAAGCAAGATAAGAGGGGCTCTATACTGAACCCATGAGGATCCTCTCATGGAATGTACGAGGAGCAGACGGGGTGGCTAAATGTAGGCTCATAAGGGAAACAATTAATAAGTCACGTTCGGACATTGTAATGTTACAAGAGACCAAATTTCAAGGGATTGATCGGGGCCTAATAACTAGCATATGGGGGCGAGATTTAAGGAATGGTCGTATATTCCATCGGAAAGGGCTAGGGAGGTATCCTAATTGTTTGGGATGTGCGCAAAGTGAAGGTGCTTGAGGCAGTGGAAGAAAATTTTTGGTAACGATACGGATTAGGGAAGAGAATGAATCTACTTGGTAGCTATCCAGAGTCTATGGGCCGACAACGTATCACCACGGAGAAGAGTTTTGAGAGGAATCAGGGGCATTATATGGGCTTTGTGAAGGTAGATAGTGTATAGGTGGGGACTTTAATGTGGTAAGGCATGCATGGGATAAATCACCAGTAACAAGGCCTAACGCAAGCATAAGAAAGTTTGATGAACTCATTGGGGATTTGGGACTAGTAGATCTACCACTACAAAATGGTAAGTATACATGGTCCAACCTAAGGCAAAATGCAATATCATGTAGATTGGATCGCTTTTTTTACTCTTCGGAGTGGGCACTAACGTTTCCTGGGTGTAGGCAAGTGTTGGGAAGAAGAATCATCTCTGATCACTTTCCCATTTTTTTGGAAACATAAGCAATAGTTTGGGGACCCCTTCTTTTTAGATTCGAGAATGTATGGTTGTCGAGTCCCTTTTTTCGTACATCATTTACAGGTTGGTGGAGGGATATGGAAGTGGACGGTGGACCCGGCTATGCTTTTATGGGAAAACTGACCAAGCTCAGGGATATCCTTATGGTACGGAATAAATAGGTCTTTAGCATATCATTCTTTAGAAAGCATGAACTGAAATCGGCATATCACATTTAGATTAACTGGAAGCTAAGGGGAGGGCTAGTAGTGATCATCATACAAGCCGTAGATTGCTCAAGGAAGAGTTGGAGAATCTAGTCACCATAGAACAAAGGATATTATCTCGAAAGTTGAAATCAAAATGGGTAAAAGAAGGAGATTCAAACACAAGATAAGGGATGCTCTCGGCGCGGAAGACTAAGAATGCCATAAAATGGTTGGAACTGGAGGACGGGAGAACAATCAGAAATTGCAAATGAAGCGACAAATTACTATAAAAGGCTGTTAAATCGAGGGGCATCTCAAATTGGCAACTTGATGGGATCGAGTAAGGCGAGATCACGCCGGGAGGAGGCAAGTGAATTAGTGATTGAATTCTCAGAACAAGAGATATGGGCTGCTTTGTCAGATTGTGAAGGGGAAAAGTCCTCTAGGAAAGATGGTTTCACGATGGAATTCATTAAACAAAATTAGGGTATTTTGAAGACAGAGCTTGGCATGGTGTTCAAGTATTTTTACAAGAATGGAGTTATAAACAAGATTGCAAATGAGACCTTGTTATGCTTAATCCCAAAAAAACATCAAGCCCACTCCTTGAAGGATTTCAGGTCGATCAGCCTAGTGACCTCCTTATATAAGCAAATTGCGAAGGTCCTCACGGTGCGACTACGAAAAGTAATTAGAAGAACTATAACGCATGAGCAGGGGGCATTTGTACACGACGTCAATTAATGGATTTGGTCTTAATTGGCAATGAGGTAGTGGATGAGACTAGGAAGAAGAAACGAGAGGGCTACATTCTTAAACTCGATTTTGAGAAAGATTACGATCATGTGGAGTGGAATTTCTTGATTTATGTACTTGAGAAAAAGGGTTTCAGAAGCAAGTGGCGAAGATGGGTGATATGATGCATCAAGACAATTTCCTTCTCACTAATCATTAGCGACAAAAATAGAGGGAAGTTTGAAGCAACTCGAGGTCTTAGACAAGGGGATCCATTATCGCCACTCCTATTCATTATAGTGGCTGATGTGATGGGGCGAATGGTAAATAAGGAAAAACTGAGGGAAGGGCATATATCGGGGCTGAGCATTGGAAGAGAGAGGTTGGATGTGTCGCACCTTCAATTCGCTGATGACTCACTCCTCATGGTAAGTAATGATAACCACTTACTCTATAATATATTGCTAATTGTAGATGGTTTTTGCTTGATCTCAAGCCTGAAGCTAAACAAAAGCAAGTGCACTATTATGGGGATAAACGTGGAGGATCAGGCAATTGACATGTATGCTGCAGCCATCGGGATGGCGGTGGGTGCTAGGCCGATCACGTACCTCGGCATACCGTTAGGTGCAAGACCATGATCGAGGCTATTTTGGAAACCAACAATCAACAAAATCTCCAAAAGGATCGAATCATGGAAAAAAGCTTTCTTATATAAGGGAGGGCATTTAACTTTGATCCACTCGGTTTTAGATGCGATCTCGACTCATTTCCTTTCTATTTTAAGGGTACCTCAAGGCGTGGCGAATCACATCGAAAAACTCATGCGGCAATTCTTGTGGGCAAAGTTTGATGGGCAAGGAAGCAACGCATTCGTTGATTGGCAAAAGGTCATAAAGCCAAAGGAGTTTGGGGAGCTAGGAATTGGTAATATCATGAACCGAAATCGTGGACTGCTGAGCAAATGGTAGTGGTGATTTCAAAGCGAACAAGGGGCACTTTGGGCAAAGGTCATTCGCTCCAAATATGGGATAACGCGCAACTCGTGGGGCGCTGGGATGGCTGAAGCAGTTACACATCGATCTCCATGGAAGGCGATCAGTGCACTGCACGAACAATTCTAAGCATGGATACGTTATGATATGCATACAAGTAATAAAATCTATTTTTAGCAGGATATTTGGTGCGGAGAGCACCCACTCAAGCTTGATTCTCCCTCGTATACGCGGGGACAACACATATAAAGGCACTGGTCCAAGAAATGTTCGAGCCCTCAACTCATGATAATACGCTTATGTGGGATTTCATGCTTCGAAGGAGAATCACTGAAGATACTTGGGTACAAGAAGCAATTTTGAAAGGGCGGCTAGCAAATATCACATTTCAACCGGGCTTAGAAGACAATAGAAGATGGGCTGGGAACTTCGCGGGTGATTTCTTAACTAAATCTTCATTCATTGCTTGGTGTAGTTTGAAAAATGTCGAGAAATGGCATTCTTATAATGCGGTGTGGCAACAATCATTTATGTCAAAGGTTAAGTTTTATGTCTGGCTGGTTTTGCAAAGGCGGGTGAATGTGATGGAGATTATTCAAAGGAGGTGACCATATCTATGTAGTTCCCTACATCAATGCGGGATGTGTGGTCAAGACAGGGAGGATATCGACCATCTTTTCCTTCATTCTAGAGTGGCCTGACAACTATGGATGTTTTTAGTTCGAGAACTCGGAGGGAGGTGGGTCGCCCCACGATCCTGTGACTACATTTGTATGGATGGATGCTGGACTAGATTTAATAAGATGAAACATGCACTGTGGGGTTGTGGGGTTCACGTGATCCTTTAAAGTATTTGGAGCGAACGAAACGCGAGACTTTTTGGTGAGTCATTCACACCTCTAGCGAACTATAGGACAATATCAGGCGCCAGATATGTAAATGGATCGCATCAAACAAACTGTTTAAAAATTAGGGATTAAATGACCTATTGAGGAGTTGGGAACCTATGATGGCTTTTGACCCTGGCTGAATCATAGTGTTTTGTTGGGTTGAGGCAGGTAGACACTTCTCATCCTTGTACCTTGTACAGACTTCGTCGGTTGGGGGGCCAACTGGGCATTGCCTTCACTGATCTCAGGAGGGTAGTGCGCCCAACCTGAAGTTGGCTGTATACGAGACTGGAGGGGAAGGTTATCTACGAGGGCTGGTTCTGAGCAAAAGTTTTGGGCAACGCGGTGTGCACTATGAACACTATGTTGTTGTTTTTTATTTTTGTTTTTATTTTTTTGGGCGAAGTGAGACATTGGCTTCTGTAAATATCACTTGTATAAGGGCGTGAGCCTATGTACTCGCCATAGTTTTTGATCAAAATATATATATTTCTTTATCAAAAAAAGAGGATGAGAAGTGAAGATGAGGGCGGAGGCGGCGGTGATCGGTGGTGGCGATAGTGGGGCAGTGGAGAGGGAGATAGTGGCGATCGACGACAACTAACAATGGCCGACAAGGGTGGAGGGTCGTCGGTGGTGATAGTGGGTTGGAGAAGATGAAAATAACTTGGTAATTTTTCTTATTTCATTAAAAACAAAAAGAATAGGACAAAATGACGGTAAATTTGGTAGTGTTTCGTTGTTTGTGGGACCTATTAGCAGCCACTTCAGTGTTGTAGCAATTTATTTTACGAAAAGGATATTAATTAAAAAATCTTTTTTCGATTTCAAAAAATGCACTTTGGTCCCTCCTACCAACTTTTTTCTAAACTATGATTAAGTTAATGTGAAAAGACTAATCTATCACTATGTACAAAAGTGATCAACACAAAAATTAAAGCCATAATACTTTCAAATCATGACTTTTTTATAATTAAACTTAAACTCTTAATGTAATTCTTGACGAGTTTTTTTTTTGTATGGGATTATATAATATATATATTCTTATTAATAATTAGTATTTGATTCTTTTGTGATTAATTAGGATTTGACTTCAATGTCGATCTATTATTTCTATAGCCTTCAATTATATTTGGTGTATTTATTTTTACAAATTATAAAATAATGTAAATCGAATTCAAAAGATGATATTTTAATTAATATTTCTTTTTATTTTTTGTATACATAAACTTACACACCTTTATATTTTTTATTTAAATGTAGAAATTGATGTATGCTGATTATGATTTCACCTTGAGATTCGTCTATGTACATCTCGAGAGGGTTTATGATATGCTCGGATATAACGTTGACTTGAGAAAGAAGAATCCAGTGGGATCCCCGAGATTTTGTCAAATCTGTAATAAACTTGGATGAGAGGAAAATCTTACCAAAAAAGGAAAAATCGAGATTTGTCAAATCTTACCAAAATAGGAAATTCAAATTTGGCAAGATCTCGATATGAAACTAACAAGGGGCATACCCTAAGTTTATAAATACACATGCATATCGAAGGACTAGGCATTCTCTCTTCTCTAACCATAAGTCCTCCTTTCTCAAGAGCCCTGATCTAACTTAGGTATAAAAGTATTCTCCCCGTATGCAGTTTGTGTTCTTAGAAGGTTGTTGGCGTTTGCCTCGGGATTCGCGCAACACACTGCTTCCAAAATGTCGTGCGGTAGTTGATGCATCATCTCATGTTGTGTGACGTCCCCTTCTCAAATTAGGGCACCGCCCAGCCTAATCCCGTTATTAAGCCATAATCTTAAACCGTAGGACTTAACAAAGAATTAGTCAACTTTTTACAAATCATTCTACTTACGAGTTAATTATTTTTTTTTCAAATAATCATTTACCTATCTTATGCTAATTTATAAATCAGAATTAATTAAAATTTACAAACTTAAAATTCATTCGGCAGAAGTCTTAACAATTTAGCAGAAGCTTAAACATGATGTCTAACAATTGTGGAAACACCAGGAACTAAAGATCGCATGTATATATATACACACACATAATGAAACGACGATAATATATCAACATGTATCTGGTCAGGGTACCATCTCTCAACCCAATATATATACAACAGCAACAACGTAGCCTCAGTCCCAAATTAATTGGGGTCAGCTACATGGATCAAACTTTTCCATTGTGCTCGATTAAGTGCAATTGACGGTGAGCTTTTCAAACCATTCAAATCCCTATTAATTAATGCATCCCATGTTAACTTTGGTCTGCCCCTACCTCTTCGAGTTTCTACAGTTTCTATTGAGTCAAGTTTTCTAGTTGGGGCATTTGTAGGCCGTCTTTGCAGGTGACCAAACAACCGCAACCGCCCTTCCCTAATCTTTGTATTAATTGGTGCTACTCCTACTTGTCTTTGAATTTCTATATTTCTTATTCTATCTTTACGAGTTTTACCACACATCCACTTAAACATCCTCATTTCTGCTACGTTCATTTTATGAAATTGTTGTTGCTTTACCACCCAACATTCACTTTTATAGAGCATAGCTGACCTAATTGCGGTCCTATAAAATTTTCCTTTTAACTTAGTAGGAACATTTCGATCACAAATCACTCATGTTGCACTCCGCCATTTCTTCATTCCAACTTGAATTCTATATGTGACATCGTTCTCAATGTTACCATCATTTTGTATGATTGATCCTAGGTATATAAAGTGGTTTACCTTAGGAACTTCTACTTTCCCTAATTTTACCACTCTGTCATCTCGATGTCTAGTGTTTATAAACTTACAGTGCATGTATTCGGTTTTCATCCTACTCAACTTAAAGCCTTTAGATTCTAATGTATTCATCTAGAGTTCTAATTTCCTATTAACTCCATTTTTTGTTTCATCAACTAAGACAATATCATATGCAAATAACATACACCATGGTATATCATCTTGAATATGTTTAGTTAGTTCATCCATAACTAAAGTAAATAGATATGAGCTTAAAGCCGATCCTTGATGTAGTCCTATCGTAATGGGAAATTCTTTTGTAGCTCCTCCAAATGTCTTTATACTCGTTACTACTCCATCATACATATCCTTAATAGTGTCTATGTATCTAGCATGCACTCTTTTTCTTTCGAGAACCCACCAAAAAACATCTCTAGGGACCCTATCATATGTTTTTTCTAAATCTACGAATACCATATGAAGATCTTTTTTCTTTTCTTTATATTTTTCTAAAATCGTATTCCAAGGAAAATCGCCTCCATAGTTGACCTCCTAGGCATGAAACCAAATTGGTTTTCTTATATTGTTGTTTCTCTCCTTAGCCTATTGTCAATTATCCTCTCTCAAAGTTTTATAGTGTGACTCATAAGCTTAATTCTCCGGTAGTTTGAGCAACTTTGAATATCTCCTTTGTTTTTGAAGATTGGCACAAACGTGTTTTTTTCCAATCCATTGATATCCGTTTTGATTTTAAAATTTTATTGAAAAGTTTTGTTAACCAAGTCAATCCAATTTCTCCTAAGCATTTCCAAACTTCTATGGGTATTTCATCTGGGCCACATGCTTTTCCTATTTTCATTCTTTTCAAGGCCTCTTTAACTTCTACAATTCTAATATTGCGTGTATAATTTACATTTCTTTCTGGGTGTGGGTTTTCATCTATTATAGTATCACCTTGACCATCATTAAATAAACTATCGAAGTAACTTATCCATCTCTCCTTAATATCCTCCTCGCGCGTTAAAACATTTTGATTTTCGTCCTTAATGCATCTTACATGACTTAGGTCTTGTTTCTTTTTATCTCTTAATTTGGCTAGCCTATATATCTATTTTTCGCCATCTCTATTACCTAACCTTGTATATAGATCTTCCATGAAATTTGTTTTAGCTTGACTAACTACTTTTTTAGCTTGTTTTCTAGCTTCTCTATATTGATTGTACACATCTTCATCTTGACACTTAGGTATTTTCATATATATTTCTTTTAGTCTTAATTGCTCGTTGGACATCCTCGTTCCACCACCATGTTTCCTTCTTTGGTGGTCCCAAGCCTTTAGATATACTTAATACGTTTGATCCCTCTCCTTATGCAACTACTCATTTCTAGCCACATTGTATTAGCATCTAAGTCAAGATTCCAAACATTTTCTTTAATAGTTTTTCTCTAAACTCTACTTGTTTACTATGTTTTAGGTTCCACCACTTTATTCTAGGGTCGTCGTGTTAGCTTAATATCAAGTACTACTAACTTATGTTGGGTAGTAAGTGCTTCACCAGGTATTACTTTGCAGTCTCTACATATTTTTCTATATATTCTTCTTGTTAAAGGAAAATCTATTTGACTCTTGTTATGACCACTACTAAAAGTAACTATATGCGACTCACTCTTCCTAAAATTAGTATTTGCTAAGACAAGATCGTGTGCTGAAACAAATTCTAAGATTGATTCTCATTCTTCATTTCTATTACCGTAACCAAAACCTTCACGAACTCTCTCAAACCCATCGTTACTTGCCCCGACATGCCCATTTAAATCTTCTCCAATAAAAACCTTTTTCATCTAATGGTATACTTTGCATAAATCCATCCATATCGTCCCAAAACTTGAGTTTGATGCTCTCGCTTAATCCTACTTGTGGTGCATAGGCGCTAAGTATGTTAATTTTTTAGTCCCCGATAATTAATTTAACTAGAATCAATCTATCCTCCATTCTTTCAACCTCTACGACCTTATCCTTATAATCATTATCCACCACAATTCCTACTCCATTGCATTTTCTATCTATCCCAGTGTACCACAATTTAAACCATGTGCTTTCTATTTCTCTACTCTTTTCTCCTACCCATTTTGTCTCTTGGAGGCAAGCAATATTTTCTCTCCTTCTAATCATGGTATCTACTAGTTCTATTGGCTTCCCCGTAAGTGTTCCTATGTTCCATGTTCCTAAACGAATTTTTTCTCCCCTTTGTATTTGTTTTCCTTTTCTATTTCTATTTTGTCTAAAAGATCTAGTACCTGTATCTATGATTTTGTTTTTGTTTTCATGTTTGTTTTGAACTAGCTTCTTTACCCACACCCGTCCTTTGTGTGGGAACCCTTGCTCATTTTTTCCGTGTAAAGACATATAAAAGTAATACAACAAAAATAAAACCTACAAAATCCGGTGTAACAGTGCTTCACCGGCTCGGAGGTAGTCGTCGATGTTCTCTTTGCCTGATCTGCTACTCGATGGATCTACACCCACCGTCATAAGAAGGACGGTGAGTACAAAAAAGTAGAAAGTAACACTAAGAGACATTTGTTTACATTCCCAAATATGCAACAAGTATTTGAAAACATAATAATAGCAACTATACTGAAAAGAGAACATGCAAAAGATATTTAGTTAAACAAAATGAAACTGACACTCGGCTAAGTAGTAATGATCTAGGGTCGGTCGGCCGTGATCTTCATCACATCATCCTTTCCACTATATAAGGATGGAGCTGAGCTTTACATCTCTGTGAAGGTCTGAGCAGTTCTCTTTGCCTTTATAATCTTTCGCTCGTGTTAGGCACCTGTGACGTATACTTGTCAACAACCTCGGGTCCCATACCCCGTGATGTCACCTAAGTTATGCTTGCCAACAACCCCGGGAATCATTTCCCGTGTGCTACGCAAGATAGTTGAGAGATCCCGATCACCCTGGAAGTATAGTGACCCCGTATGTTTGCCGGACCTCTATCATAGAATTGTCATAGATACAAGAATTACTTTCATATTTAAAAAAATAACATGGTTTGAGAATCAACAAAGCAATTGCATATTTAATACGCAATGGAAATAGATTCACAACAGTATGTAACATTTACCTAATAGCATGCTATTTCATTTGACCATATGTATTAACAATCAAAATAACATAGCACATGATTTTGAGTCAATGAAATCTTTTAACCAACAATCTATACCATGAAAGCAAACTCATAAAATGAGAAAGGACAACAAGTCATGGTATATGGAATACAAAGGAAAATCAGTCCAAATGATTGGAAATGAACAAATAAACAGGAATAAAATGTAAATAAATATCTCAATCAGTTTACTTACAATCCACACAATTTCCTAAGCTATTCCAGCCTCCCACACCTTAAATCTTGTATCCGAACCCCCGAGACACTTCTCTAGGTTCGTGATATCATATAACGTATTTTTGAGTGTGTTTGAACCTTTACTTAGGGTATTAGACTTGTTTATAATGTTTAAGAAAATTTAGAAAATTAAGAATTTTTATGTTGTCATAGCACCTAGCGCAAAACAGTTTTGACAAAAACCCCAACAGGATCCGAATCTAATTCCATTAAAAACGTTTAAACCATGAAAAACTTAATCATACCTCAATCGCAATATACCTTTCAGAAGGTTGATCGATCTCTAAGGCGCCAGCAACACGAACGCCTCTCTATCAAGATCCACACACGAACGGCGGCCGAGATTTGAAGTGCTAGCTTCGAGAGAATACCAAACCTTTTTGTTTCTCTCCAAAACGATCCAGAGCATACCAAAAACCCTAAGTCGTTTCTAAAACGAAAATAGAGTTTCAGCCCTTTTTCTTTCGTACCTGTGTTCTAACTTAAAGCGTCTATTTATACAACCTTGTATATAGACGGTTAAGTAAATTACACATATACCCTTACTTAAAGAAGTATAAGTGTAATACACCACAAGGACGTTTAGTCATGAATTTTATCATATAAAATTCATTTTTCGAACCATCTTAAAATCTCGCAAAACCATTCTTAGTGTGCGACCAATAGGCTCATACAACGTTGGCGGTGTACCAAAATACATTTTGGTATACAAGTCATAAAGCCTCTCTAGCAAGACATTATGACTACCCAAGTTGTACGAATATCAAATCGATACAACCTAATCAATAGTGTATATAACAACCTTTTGTCACACGATATCCTTTTGATCAAACATAAGGCATGGAATTGTCATCCAACATGTTCAATCGTACTAGTCTCGATATCTAGGTAGATCGAAAACATCCAAGTGACATTGATCAATATCAATTCACTTAGACTAGGCCTTTTAACGATCTAACACATCGAGGGATCCACTAGATATCTCTCTTTATATGAGAGGGACAAATTCTATCTCGATTACACAACTTCATCACATTGCTCACACAAAACCAATCACAACCTTTATAATCGTCAGGTTAAAGACAACGTTTGATTGTGTCAAATTACTTGTGTTCCTAATGTTGAAGTCTCTTTGCAATCTCAAGTTAGAGGACTGAAAAATATACCTATCATGAGAAACAACTATGACTTAATCCATGTGATGTTCTCATAGCGAATTGGTCCGATACTTTGTTCCCTAACAAGTACTCGTGATCTTGATTCGTATCCCTATACGTATAATCATCATATGATCATCAATCAAGACTCACACTAGTCTTAATTCATTATAGTTCCCGATATAATGATCGACTAGGGACATTTAGGATATTTATGTAAATACCCATGGATCTTATTATAATGTAAACATGCAAATTAATTATAATAAACAACAAATGAAATCCTCTATTTTATTAACTAAAAGTATTCATAAAGACAGTTAATGGATTGACCTAGGGCACATGCCCCATCATCTCCCACTTGCACTTTGGGGCCAATCATACATGCATATAATGCCTAATGATCTAACATGACCATCATGTTTTGCTTGTGGAAGAGCTTTTGTCAATGGATCTGCAACGTTGTCTTGATAGGTACTCTGCAAATCTTTACGTCTCCCTCTCAATAATTTCTCGATGAGATGAAAACGCTGAGTATATGTTTGGATCTGTGGTGTGATCTAGGTTCCTTGGCTTTGTGCCATTGCCCCGTTATTGTCACAATACAAACAAACAGGGGGTTAGCAATACTTGGAACCACACCTAGTTCGAAATGAACTTTTTGATCCAAATCGCCTCCTTTCTTTGCATCGGACTGCCGCAATATACTCGAACTTTCATTGTAGAATCCACCACGCTCTCTTGCTTGAACTTTTCCAAATTTACGCACCCCCATTCAAAGTAAACACATATCAGATTTTATCTAAAATCATCTATATCGGTTTGAAAACTTGCATCTGTGTAACCATTTACAACTAGATCATTTTCAAAACCTCCATAGACCAAGAACACTTCCTTAGTCCTTCTTAAGTACTTAAGGATGTTCTTTACTGCTATCCAGTGACTCTCACCGGGATCTGACTGATATCTGCTTGTAGTGCTCAAAGCATATGATACATCAGGTCGAGTGCATAGCATGGCATACATGATAGATCCAATAGCCGCTGCATATGGAATCTTATTCATACGGTCTCACTCATCATTTGTCCTAGGACATTGATTCTTGCTGAGACTTATGCCATGAGACATTGGCAACAATCCTCTTTTAGAGTCTTGCAAAATGAACCTATTCAGCACCTTGTCTATGTAAGCACTCTGACTTAGACCGATTAACCTCTTAGATCTATCCCTATAGATCCTTATCCTTAGGATATAGGTGCGCATCTCTAAGTCTTTCATTGAGAAACACTTCCCTAACCAAGACTTGACATTCTGCAATGTTGGGATGTCATTTCCAATGAGTAATATATCATCGACATACAGTACCAGAAAAAAAACTACACTCCCACTGACCTTCTTGTATACACAAGGCTCATCTTCGTTCTAAATGAAACCAAAATCCTTGATTGCTTCATCAAAACGAAGATTCCAACTCCGAGAAGCTTGCTTTAATCCATAAATGGATCTTTGAAGCTTGCATACCTTCCTAGAATTCTCGGGATGTACGAAACCTTCAGGTTGTGTTATATACACGTCCTCAAGCAGCTTTCCATTAAGAAATGCTGTTTTTACATCCATTTGCCATATTTCATAGTCATAATATGCATCAATGGCAATTAAAATTCTTATGGATTTAAGCATGGCTACTGGCGAAAAAGTTTCATCATAATCAACACCTTGAGTATGCGTGAAACCTTTTGCTACAAGTCTTGCTTTAAAAGTATGCACATTGCCATCCATGTCAGTTTTCTTCTTGAAAACCCATTTACATCCAATGGTCTTACCACCTTCAGGTAAATCAACTAAGTTCCAAACTTGGTTATCATACATGGATTGCATCTCGGAATTCATGGCACTTAGCCATTTATCTGAGTCTGGTCCAGACATAGCCTCCTGATAAGTGGTGGGCTCATTTTGATCCATAAGCAACACATCACGACTATCGGTAATGAGAAATCCGAATCTCTCTCGCTCATGTCTTACCCTACCGATTTACGTGGGCCTTGTGTCACATGGAGGTTCAACTGGTTCGAACGTTGTTGAACTTCCGATAAGCGATTCGATGTTTATCTGTGATTCTTGAACTTCTTCAAGATTTATTTCTCTCCCACTAGTGTCTTTTGAAATAAACCGTTTTTCCATAAAGGCAACATACCGAGCAACAAACACTTTATTCTCAGCGAGATTATAAAAGTAATATCCTTTTGTTTCCTTAGGATACCCCACAAATAAACATTTATCAGATTTAGGTGCTAGTTTTTCTGAGACTTGTCGCTTTACGTAAGCCTCACAACCCCAAATCTTAAGAAAAGACAAACTAGGTCTCTTCCCGTACCATATCTCATATGGTGTTTTATCAACCGCTTTAGAAGGAACTCGATTTAGAGTGAAAGTTGCAATTTGTAATGCATAACCCCAAAAGGATAATGGAAGATCTGCATGACTCATCATAGATCGAACCATATCTAATAAGGTTCGATTTCTCCTTTCAGAAACTCCATTCCATTGGGAATTTTCTGGTGGAGTCAATTGGGAGACAATCCCACAATTTCTAAGATGATCATCAAATTCTTGGCTTAAATACTCACCACCTCGATCTGATCGAAGTGTTTTGATAGTTTTACCAAGTTGATTTTGCACTTCATTTTGAAACGTTCGAAACATCTCAAATGATTCAGCTTTATGTTTCATTAGATATACATAACCATATCTGCTGAAATCATCAGTAAATGTAATGAAATACTGATAACCTCCTCTAGCCATTGTGTTTATAGGACCGCATACATCAGTATGTATTAGACCCAATAAATCACTTGCCCTTTCACTTGTGTCCGATAAAGGGACTTTTAGTCATCTTTCCCGATAAACAAGATACGCACGTTTCATATGTTTCTAAATCAAATGAATCTAGAAGTCCATCTTTATGGAGCTTCGTTATGCGTTTCTCATTTATGTGCCCGAGACGACAATGCCAAAGATAGGTTTGATTCAAATCATTTGACTTGAATCTCTTTGTATTTGTGTTAAAGACTGGAGTATCAGTGGACTTTTTCATGCTTAGAATATAAAGACCATCATACAAATCAGCATTTGCATAAAATATGCCTTTACGAGAAATGGAACATCTATTATTTGCAATAATAAAATCAAAACCATCCATATCCAAACATGAAACATAAATGATGTTTCTGCTCAAGGCAGACACAAAATAACAATTATTTAAAGTTAAAATAAGTCCACTAGATAAAACTAAGTCATATGATCCAACAGCCAGGGCAGCAACTCTTGCTCCATTCCCTACGCGGAGGATGACTTCTCCTTTCTTCAACTTTCTACTTCTGGTGAGTCCCTGCACATTTATACAAATGTGAGATCCACATCCGGTATCTAATACCCAGGAATCACTAGTAGATAAATTAATTTCAATAACATAAATACCTGTAGTGGTAGTCGCACTACCCTTTTTCTTCCTTAGATCTTCCAGATAGAGTTTGCAATTTCGAACCAATGTCCAGGTGCATGATGAAAAATGACAATTTCCTTCTTTTTCTTTTGGGTGTTTTGAAGCGAGGAGCAGTGGGGCTTGACTTGTTCCACGAGGCTTTGCGACAGTGCGCGACGGCACTTGACAACTTTAGCCTTGCCTTGCCTTTCTTCTTCATTCCCTTTCCTTTTGGACCATCAACACATTACTAGAGGGTTTCTTGATATTTTGTTCAGCAGTTTTGAGCATCAAATGCAACCCTGAAATTGATTTCTCCATATTATTCATATTGTAGTTCATCACAAATTGTGAGTAACTTTCCGGTAATGAATTTAGGATCAAATCCGTAGCCAACTCTTGGCTTATGGGAAATCCGAGTCTATCAAGTGGTCAACATAGCCCTTCATCTTCGTAACATGAGGACTAACGACGCACCCTCATTCATCTTGCAAGAATGTAGGTTTTTGATTGTCTCGAACCTTTCTTGCCTAGCTTGCTTGTTGGAACATTTCCTTCGAGCGTTATAGCCATGTCGTAGGCTTCCATTAGTTCCATGTCCTTCGAAGTTCGGGAACCATAGTTGCCGACATAATACATGCAACATCGGTATAATCGTTGATATGCTTATTATGCGCATCCTTCACGACTTTCGTAGCATTGGGTGGTGGGTCCTCGGGAATTGGAGCATCCAGGGACATACAACTTGCGTTCATGCTTGAGAACGATTCTCAAGTTTCGAACCGATCAAGAAAGTTAGTCCCAGATAGCTTATCCTTCTCAAGGATGGATCGCAGTGACATGGGATTATTGTTACTTGAAGAGGCCATTGATCTACAATAAAGATTATGCAAAGTTTATTTTAGCATAGAGGAATAGACTCCCACTAAATTAACAACCCTCCTAAAACACACTGTTTATTTAGGGGACTAAAATCCATATTTCACCTAATTCTATGACAGCTATGGCATGAAACACAAAACTAGATTATTTAGGTAGGTAACAATTACCAATTACATCTTATGTAATTTTTAGATCCTTTTATGAGATATGGGACATCTTATGTCTTAGCATGTTTTTATCTCATCATTTGCCTAAAGCTCAAAACTATTTTGATGGCTTTATTAAGTCGGACCATTTTAAACATTTAGGTAACTCTTACCCAACTTGTCTCACCAAGATAACACAATACACCCAGCTATGGGTGAAACTGTATTAGTGTGATCGAGGCCTTGACAAGTGTTTAAAATGGATGGCGTGAGACTTAAAATTTAATAGAGGATTTTATTCGGTTTTAGTGATTTTATGTAAACAATGAAATATCATATATTTTATTGATTTCTTAAATCACTAAACAATTTGGAGATTTTTTTATACTGTTCACTAATAAAAGAATTTCTGTGCGCTAGGATTAGTTAGACGGCGGTCCCATTAATGGCCGACAGTAATGGCGATGGTTCCATTGGCCACAATGGACGGGTACTGAGGGCGCTTTTTTTTTTTAGAAGACGAATCTCAATTCTGAAAATTGAAATTCGCTATAGAAAATCATATTTTTCGCTGATTTTACTATACTAAATTTACCCCTTAATTTATCCAAAATTAAGTCAATTAAAACATTTTTAATTAACCCGGGCCCACATCTAACTAATCATCTTATCCTAATCCAATTAGGACTTTAGATATTTGAATCCTAGCATATCGCCAATAACAAACTTCTCCATATTTATCTCCTATCCAATAGGGATAACGAAACCGATTTTGCTTATATCTCCTAATCTAATTTGTTATCTATCTTTATCAAATAGAAACTTCATAACAAAATAGATATAACAAGATAAATAAATAATTTCGAAAATTAATTATTTATTTTGGATTTAAGATATTTGAATCCTAGTATATCACCAATAACAAGATTCTTGATATTTATCTCCTATTCTAATTTGTTATATATCTTTATCAAATAGAAACTTCATAACAAAATAGATATAACAAGATAAATAAATAATTTCGAAAATTAATTATTTGCAATTTCGGTATTCATCCAAATAATCACAAACATGTAATTGAATCATGAACTACTATCCCAATCGAACCTAATGGTGTCATGGATCATAGAACACGAAACTCAATTCATTAAAATTAATTATTCAAATTAACCTAACATGGTTACTAGCATGTACGAAACTAATTTCAATTAAATCACGAATATATGTATCATATACACAAAACATGATAATAAATCTCACAGAAAACTTATGTATATCACATATACATCAACTATTAACATGCTTTCAATCATATATCATGTATATATCAGAAGAAAACATGCAATGAGTTTAATGGAATCAAACTCGAAGGCTCTGATACCACTGTTGGGTTTTGGGGTTCATACGCAACTGAGATTACAAAACAGTTTTGACAAAAACCCCAACAGGATCCGAATCTAATTCCATTAAAAACGTTTAAACCATGAAAAACTTAATCATACATCAATCGCAATATACCTTTCAGAAGGTTGATCGATCTCTAAGGCGCCGCTAACGCCAATTTAACGCCTCTATCGGCGATCCACACACGAACGGCGTAGCCGAGATTTGAAGTGCTAGCTTCGAGAGAATACCAAACCTTTTTGTTTCTCTCCAAAACGATCCAGAGCATACCAAAAACCCTAAGTCGTTTCTAAAACGAAAATAGAGTTTCGGCCTTTTTCTTTCGTACCTGTGTTCTAACTTAAAGCGTCTATTTATACAACCCTTGTATATAGACGGTTAAGTAAATTACACATATACCCTTACTTAAAGAAGTATAAGTGTAATACACCACAAGGACCATATTCCGTCATGAATTTTATCATATAAAATTCATTTTTCTGAACCATCTTAAAATCTCGCAAAACCATTCTTAGTGTGCGACCCAATAGGCTCATACAACGTTGGTAGTGTACCAAAACACATTTTGGTATACAAGTCATAAGCAGTCTCTAGCAAGACATTATGACTACCCAAGTTGTACGAATATCAAATCGATACAACCTAATCAATAGTGTATATAACAACCTTTTGTCACACGATATCCTTTTGATCAAACATAAGGCATGGAATTGTCATCCAACATGTTCAATCATACTAGTCTCGATATCTAGGTAGACTGAAAACATCCAAGTGACATTGATCAATATCAATTCACTTAGACTAGGCCTTTTAACAATCTAACACATCGAGGGATCCACTAGATATCTCTCTTTATATGAGAGGGACAAATTCTATCTCGATTACACAACTTCATCACATTGCTCACACAGTAACCAATCACAACCTTTATAATAGTCCCATTAAAGACAACGTTTGATTGTGTCAAATTACTGTGTTCCTAATGTTGAAGTCTCAGCAATCTCAAGTCGAGGACTGAAAAATGTACCTATCATGAGAAACAACTATGACTTAATCCATGTGATGTTCTCATAGCGGGTCGGTCCAAGATACTTTGTTCCCTAACAAGTACTCGTGATCTTGATTCGTATCCCTATACGTATAATCATCATATGATCATCAATCAAGACTCACACTAGTCTTAATTCATTATAGTTCCCAGTATAATGATCGACTAGGGACATTTAGGATATTTATGTAAATACCCATGGATCTTATTATAATGTAAACATGCAAATTAATTATAATAAACAACAAATGAAATCCTCTATTTTATTAACTAAAAGTATTCATAAAGACAGTTAATGGATTGACCTAGGGCACATGCCCCATCACCATAGTCCCGTTTCCTTAGTCCTCGCGGAGCTGGCCAAATTCGCTGAGTCACCGACACGTGCATCTGAGTGTAGCTCGGGTCGCAATTCACCAAGGGCATGATCTCACGTGCTATGGTATAGTGTATCCAAGTCTGTTCACACATCCCGGTGTAAAAACCCGATAAACCACTTAATCAGTTAGAAAAACTAGTAAATTAAACAATTCGACACCCATCACACGTACAAGAAAAATGTACCGAATTCTGCGAAGCATACAAGGGGTTTACGCACCTCAATCCGCACTCTAACTTCCTCGGACTCCCGAATCCGACCCGACTAATTCCCTGATATCGGAGCTACGGTCCACCAAGTTCCTGAAGTCCAAGTTTACTTGTTTAGCATGTTTATAGGTGTTTGGGATATGTATTAAGTCAAAAATCCCAAAATAGCCCTTTAAATTCAGTTTATGTCTGTCATTAGCGTGCTATGAGAATGGTGTAGCGCACTATGTAATGGTAGCATGCTATGCAAATGATGTAGCGCTCCATTGTTTTTTATCCTAAAGAAAAGTTGGAAACCCATAATGATTAGCGCGCTAACCATTCCAGGTAGCGCGCTATTTGTCCTCCCATCTCGGGGACACCTTTATATTGGAATTCTCTATTTGTCTTTCTCATAATTCTCCTCACTGGGTTCGTCGAGAATTTTGTCTTTCTCCTCTCCATTGGCTACCTCACTTGATCTAACATGTTTTCCACATTTATCTAACTTCAAAACAACCATTAAAACATTCTAGAACCTCAAAATTAGCCCAAAGTCTCCAAATTTATGCATTCACCCAACTTTCCAATTTCATTTAAATCATCCAATCTAGTTATACCAATGATAAATTCCATATGAATATGATCTAACAACATGTAATTTATTGCATTTTCACAAAAAAAATCAGAGGTCTCATCATCAAATCCGAATTTCACTAAACCGTGTTAAAAATGGCTTCATTGAAGAGTGTAGAAGATGAAGATGGTGATTACCTTGGTTTGAGCTCTTGGATTAGTCTCTAGTGTGCTAAATTTCCAGTTTGAATTCCTTTTTCTCCTCTGGTATTTTGGTTTTTGCATGAATTTTCACTGTTAGTGGAGATGAAAATCCCACTAACTGTTATATATAGTTTTGATCCTGATTAAGTGTGCATACATATCTCGAGGATTATCTTGTGGTTCATAGGCATGCTGTCCCATACCACCCAGTGACTCAAGTCGTAACTCCAATAGCACACTCCCTTATTTGTTTCTCCCATTTTGATCATCTACATGCCCATCTTATGGTCATCATTATTTAGTTCAACCATAGGCTTAATATTTATTTAATTAATTCATCTTATATTAAGCCTTACTAAATACTATGATTAGTGTTTATATTGACCAATTTAACTAACTTATGGTCCTACTGGACCTTCGGCTACCCGGTACCTGGTGCCTCGCGTCTTGACACGCATTTCAAGGCCCGCCTAATCTATTATGTAAATTTCAATATAGTTAGCCTATGATTACATTACCCATTTTAGTTTATTGATTAGTCATCTTAACGTGAATTAATCAAGTTTCCTAGTGTACCCATAGTTTGCCTACTCGATACATGCATTGACACGCCTTTCGAGGTGAACACCCGTTACACCAACTCACCCGATAACAACGTACACACATGTTGTGTAATATAATAATAATTTTAAACACCACATATAAACAACCATCATCCATAAATAACATATTCCCTCGGTTCTCGTGTCCGAGTCAACCGAGTTGTTCGCGTAACGCCCGAATCACGACTGTTAATCCTCGAGATTAACGCTAATCCTGGTTTAATTAATTTGGGCCATTACATATTTCCCCTTACCTACACTATTTTTCTCTAAGTGACATCAATGTTTAACTCAATTGGTTGTTAGATGTATCAACACGTATCTCGATGATCATCACATGACTATTATTTTAAAATGCTAACTTAGGTTACATTTAATTTACAATCAACCATAGCCACATAAAACCACTATTTAAGCTACATTAAATCTAAATAAACTTACCACAACAATTTTACCCAAGTCCTATGTCGACACGCATCTCGAGGCACGTTTCCACTCACGTCTCGACACCTAAACATAAGTAGGAGCGACTTAGTAATCTACATGTATACAATACACTAGACATACATCATAACAAATATAACATATACCTAGGCCACATTGCCTCGGTCATGACACGTATCACGTCACGGGTCACTGATCCTAATTAAGAGATTAAACTCGGATTAGAAATTTGGGCCGTGATAATTCTTCCTAACTAATGAAAATTTCGTCCTCGAAATTAAACTTATGTTAAGATATACCTGACTTGAGTAGGTACAAAACCTATCTCGCATATAGTCTTCCCGCTCCTAAGTGAATTTTGAGTCTCCATGGATCTACCACTTGACTAACACCTTCGAAATAGACTTGTTTCTCAACTATTGTACCCTTCGGTCTAGGATCTGTACTGGCTGCTCCTCGTATGATACGTTCTTGCTCAAATCGACCTGGCTCAAGTTAGCTGTCGGTCGTACGTCTGCCTTCGACTTAGCTAGTCGAAGTATAGAAATATAGAATACTTGTCACGACACGAAATTCTAAATCCTAGTTTAATATCTTAATCAAGATCAGTGACCAGTGACGTGGGATCCGCATCGAGATATGTGTCATGACCGAGGCGAGAGGGCCGAGGTATATATTATATTTTTGTGGTGTATGCCTAGTTTATTGTACACGTGTAGATTACTAAGTCACTCCTACTTGTGTATAGGTGTCGAAACGTGAGTGGGGACGCTCCTCGAGATGCATGCTGGCATGGGACCGAGGTAGAGAGTGATAGTGGTAAGTTTATTTAGGCTTAATGTGAGGTAAATAGTGATTTAAATGTGGCTATGGTTGATTTTATATTTAATGCACCTAAGTTAGAAAGTTAAAATAATAGCCATGTGATGATCATAGAGTTACGTATTGACATATCTAGACACGAAGTGAGCTACACATGGGTGTTACTTAGATTGAGTAAATGGGAAATGTGTCAATATGTACATCAGTAGATAGGTCTCGAGATACGTATACGCATGAGAATCAATGGCTATTAATCAACCATATCAATTTCATATAAAAAGCTAGAGATCAACTCATGTAATCAAACCAACTTCATTTCAATAACTTAGGAGCTAAGTAAGCTTGCTTAGGAGAGAAGAAAAGATTGATGGAGAAGAAGGGTTATTAGAGGAGATCAAGGAGAAATCAATGGGTTTGGAGTATGAGGTGTTGATCAAGCTAGGTGTTCATCAAACTAGGTACATATATCTCTATTTAAGTTTGAAACTAGTTCTGGTTTTTTTGCCATTTTCAGAGGGTAGATAATTAAGCCTTTAAAATTGTTGATACATTTGGATTCCTCATTTCAAGCTAATAATCCAACTATTAAAAAGTTCTTAATTTGGTTTTGAAATAAAAAATATATGAATTTTTGAAGTTTTAATTCCAAAATGGAAATTCTGCTTGTTGTATTATCAACCAACCTATGTAATTTGGTCATAACTTGCTCATTTTAAATCGAACATGAACCCAATCTGGTGGCATTTGAATGCTAACTCAAAGGGGAACAACTTTGTCCTACTGAGATTTTGTAGTTCAAATATTTTCATGTCCAAAAGTGCTCTACAAATAGGTGATTAAATCCATTACAAGATTTTTGAATCTAAACTTGTAAATGACATAACTCCCTAATTACTCATCCAAATGAGCTCATCTTTAAGTATGTTGTTATTTGCTAGCTACCTTTTGACCAAAAGTCACAAATTTTAAACTATAGATTGAGAGAAAAAATTTTCTAAGTCTGCTGGTCAGATTAGGTTCCAATTTGAGCTGTATTTAGTAAAATAGCAATAACGCTTTCATTTTAAATCAAAATTATGCAAACCAAACCTTTTCGAAAAGCTAAGTTAAAGACTAAAAACTTTGTACAGGGGAAGATGTTGAGATTTAGACAATTTCATGCCTAAAAGTGCACTGCAATACATGACTAAAGTTTCAATATTGTTTAGTCTTAAGGGGGTTATTTTGGGTTAAGGTTCCTAAACCCATTTGACCTTACCTAAACCAAATTTATTTGGATTAGTTTGATATTAGGAACCTTAGGACGAGTCTTGGGAGTTTGAATATGTGATACGAAGTGTAGGGATGCCGGAATAGCTTAGGAACTTGCGTGGCACAAATCCGAACTCCCGAGACTCTTCACATTGATGTAGATCTCAGCTCCATCCTTATATAGTGGAAAGGCTGATGTGATGAAGATCACGACCGATCGGCCCTAGATCATTACTACTTAGCTAAGTGTCAGTTTCATTTTATTTAACTAAAGTATCTCTTTGCATGTTCTTTTTTCAGCATAGTTGCTATTATCATGCTTTTAAATACTTGTTGCATATTTGGGAATTTGAACAAATGTCTCCCAGTGTTACTTTTTACTTTCCTGTACTCACAATCCTTTTTATAACGGTGGGTGTAGATCGACCGAGTAGTAGGCCAGGCAAAGAGAAAATCCACGACTACCTCTGAGCCAGTAGAGTGCTGTTACACCGAACTTTGTAGGTTTTGATTTTGATGCATTACTTTTATACATATTTCATATACTTTGGGGGTTGTATATTATGGGTTGAATGACTAGTACCTTAACAAGACACATGATGATATATTATCGTCGTTTGTTATATATATGTATACATGCATGTGATCGTTATTTCCCTAGTTTTTCTACAATTGTTAGGTATCACGTTAAAAGCTACCACTAATTTGTTCAGACTTCCGCTGAATAAACTTTAAATAAGTAAAATTTTAATTAACTCCGTTTTTTGAAATGATATAAGATAAGCAAATGCTTACATTTGAAAAATTAATTGGTAAGTTATAAGGTTTTGAAAAGGCTGATTAATTCCTTGTTAAGTCCAATGGGATTAGGTTAGGGCTTAATGATGGGATTAGGCCGAGCGGTGCCCTAAATTGAGAATATTATTATTCTACAATGTGATACCAAAGCTACAGTTGTAGCAAAATGACTAAATTTCCTAATAAGTAACGAATAAAATTTAAACAAATAAACACATATTTTAGCTGTAGAAAACCAGATGATCATTGCCTAGAAACCATTAGTTGGGAAGTGAGTGAAAGTGAGATGGGATTTTTTATATGTAGATGTTAGTTTTGTAGATGTATATATACGTTATCTACGTAGTAGCTGATTCATGTGATAGCAGAGATGTAGGTGCTAGTGGCAACCAACCTCCTATTCCATCAGCTGATGAATTTTAGAGGCTTTGTGACAGGTTAGCTGCTCAGGGACAAGCGGTTGGTGGAGTTTATTGCCATGATGACGTCACATTTTGCTCTACTAGCACAAACACCAGCCTCAACTACTACGACTACTCCCACTTTATAGACAGCAGAGCTGGTACTACAGACTATACCGATAGTGATAGCTCTAGCCATATAGACAATTTATAAACCATCTTTCACACCTCCATCTTCTAGCTCGACATCAGAGGTTCAATTGGTGAAGAATTTCATCAGACTAAAACCAATTTACTTTGACGATCAGTGAGACTTTGAAAAGATTGAGAAATGGGTACTGTCTAAGAAAAAGTTGCACGAAGTCTTGAAGATTGAGGACATACTCCAAGCTGAGATTTCATCGTACACGATATAGAGATACGCCGATGTTTGATGGCATGCGACGATAGCTTCTGAGGGAGAGTTTGAGTCTTATGATGCCTTCAAAAACAAGTTTTATCAGCAGTGCTTTCTGCTTGCAGTGATGAAGAGGTTGAGGAAGGAATTCATGATTTCGAGACAGGAAGCCGACGATTCGGTGATGAGCTATAGAGACAGATACGGCTATCTGATGCAACTTGCTAGAGGATCTAGTGAGAGATAATTCAGATGATGCATACCACTTTGGAGATGGGCTGAGGCCTGATATAGGATTTTATGTGGTCAGTTCAGGTGCCAAGACTTTGGGTGAGATTTACGAGCGTGCGCTTTCTCACGAGACCTATTATTTGGGCAAGTTACTGATGGGACACAGTTAGTACCAGCGTTGACACCTGATCAGGTTGCGGAGTATGAGAGGAGGAGACAGAGGGGTAAGGAACCAAGGATATGGGAACGAGGTTCTAAGGGATCAGGTACACTCACTTAAGTTATGCCCTACGTATCATCTCCTACACCATTGTAGACTATATTTGGTAGACCTCCTTTGCCACCACAAATCAGACATGCATTGCCACCTCCTATTACTTTTCCAGCTCTACCAGCACCACCAATGCCATGTCAGCAATAGCAAGGTGGTAGAGGCCGATGCAGAGGTATAAGTAGAGGGTGAGGTCGAGATAGTTTTCGATAGGGACAAAGACAAGCACATGCCCATGATCAAGTTCAGGGTTAGTGTAGGCCGGTCACTTGCTATAGGTGTGGTCAGGTACGTAATTAGAGATTGTTGTAATGGCCCAAATTAATGAAACTAGGATTAGCGTTAATATCGAAGATGATCGTAATTCGGGCGTTACATGGACAACTCGGTTGGTTTGGACACGAGAACTGAGGAAATATGTTATTTATGGATGGTGGTTGTGTATATGTGGTATTTAAAATTATTATTATATTGCACCGCATGTGTGTATGTTGCTATCGGACGAGTTTGTGTGACGAGTGTTCTCCTCAAAAGGTGTGTCAATGCGGGTAGTGAGTAGGCGAACTACAAGTACACTGGGAAACTAGACTAATCCATGTTAGGATGACTAATTAATCAATCAAAATAGGTAATGTGACTATAGGCCAAGTAAAATTCAATTAAAATAATAGGCTATGGCGTATCTCGAATTGCGTGCATAGACGCAGGGTATCGAGTGTCGGGTAGTCGAGGGTTAGTGGGATCACAAAATTTGTCAATTTGGTGAATTAAAAAACTAACTATATATATTATAATGGGTGTAATTGAATCAAATAAATCAATGCCTATAATTTGGTTATTCAAATTAGAAACCATGAGATTGTCCTAGAGATACGTGTTGACACATCTAGGAAACATGTGAGTTGCAAATTAGTGTCACTTTGATTGGATTAGTGGGAGTTAGTGGGATACATGTCAAGGTATGGATCATTATATGAGCTTCGAGATACGTAAATACATGGAGATCAATGGCTAGGAATCAATATTACCTTAATATATAAGATCAACACATGCAAGGAAACCATTTTCATTTTCAACTTATGAATAAAGAGAAATTGCTGAAGAAGAAAGAGGTTGATGGAGAGAAGGAATCCGTGGAAGATTGGTGAGAATTTCTCAAGCTAGGTGGTACATCAACTAAGTACACATCTATTTATGTCGATTGAAATTATTTCTGGTTTTTGGCTAATTCCTGAGGGTAGATTATTGAATATTTGCAATTGATTTATATATTTGGATTCCTCATATGAAGCTGATAATCCGACTATATTGAAGTTCTTAATTTGGATTTGAACTCATAAAGATGTGAATTTTTGAAGTTGCAAGACCAAAACTAGAATTCTGCATGTTCTATTAAGAATTAGGCTATGTAATTTGGTCATAACTTGCTCATTTTAGATCCAAATTGACCTAAAATGGTGGAATTTGAAAGCTTACTTAAAGGGTAACAACTTTGCTTAGCTGAAGATGTTGTAATTCAATTGTTTTCATGTCCAAAAGTGCTTAACAAGTAGGTGCTAGAATTCAGAATTTTTTTGAAACTAAACTTATTAAAGACATAACTCCCTAAATTCTTATCCAAATGAGCTGATATTTTAGTATATTGTATTTGGATATGTTTTCTATCTTTTGACCAAAAATTATCTTTTTTGGAAATATAGATTGGGGGAACTGATTTTCTAAGTCCGCTGGTCGGATCAGGTTCCAATTAGAGCCATGTTTAGTAGAATTATGATATCTCTTTCGTTTTAAATTGGAATTTTGCAAACTAAGACTTTTTAGAAAGCTAAGATAGAGACCAACAATCTTTGTATTGCCGAAGTTTTCGAGATTTGGACAATTTCATACCCAAAAATCCGTTGTAACATAAGACTGAAATTGAGATTTAATTTAGTCTTTAGGGCTGATTTGGGAAGATCAATTTGAAACATATTCAACCAATTTGAATACATAATTAAACAAACTTAACTAACTTTAGGGACTTAGGGGACCGTAGCTTGGGTATCGAGGAGCTTGTCGGGTCAAATCCGGGTGTCCTGAGGAGTCGAAGCGCGTGTTGAGGTGCGTAAACCCATTGGAATGCCTAACATAATTCATGATTTGGTTTATCGATTTCACTATTCATGTGTGACTGCTGGTGGGCACACATGGGGTTTTCACTCCTATTTTGGTGTGCGTATATATATTGGTTGTGGCTAAATTGCATGCACGGGTTACTTGTGATAATGCTCGTGTCGATGGCAGAAGAATATATCTACAACTGTTGGGAGGGATTAGGGTGGTCCTGATGTGTAACAACGTCAGGAAGGGACCATGCTGTTTCCTGAAGTTGGGGTTTAGCCACTGTATGCATGTAAGTATGTACGTGGTTCCTATTCGATGTATCGATTACTGGCTGGTGTAGGTCAGGGTTTTCTCATGATTATACGGATGTTTGCTGATTAATGCTTTATTTCTGAACTGTTTTAATTGGTATATGTTGTTTATTTATTTCACGCTACTGCTTTTGCTCGTCGTGTGATGCTTACATTCATGGGAATATGATATACTTGTTGCTAGGTGTTATATTCGCATGTTTCGTAGTTTATCAGTCTTATTTCATGAATATTGTGTGGACTTCTCTTGGGATTTTACTCACTGGACTCGTCACTGTATTTGTTGGGTGACTGAGTGCAGATCCTTTGATGAGCAAGGGCAAGGGCAAGGGCAAAGAGGTATTGGGCGACTACCTCTGAGATTATGGAGCTAGCTCGTGCATGATATCATTATGTATTTATTTTACTTTTGTTGGGTTTGGGACCATATAACACTGATTACATGTATATGGAACTTTTGTTATACTTAACTCGCCTTGATATATACATGGTATCTTTTGCTGGGTTTTCCACTACTTAGGATTGTTGAATACTATATAACTTACTTAAATTAAGACTTCCGCTGTAAAATTTCATTATAACTCGATAAATTGATTAACTGGCTAATGAAATCATTAATAATTATATGGAAATTAATTAGCTAAGTTCGAATAAATGGAAAGGTGTAAGTAGCCAGGTAGGTCGCAGAACGTCAAGGATAAGCGGGCCATGACATGGCAAGGCTTGGTGACGTGGGATGCGACTTGGCGGGTAGCAAGGCAGCCTGAAATTTAAGGCTGCTACAGTTTGGTATCAAAGCGAGGTTTTGAGGAAGCCTCGGGAATAGTTTAAAGGAAAGAGAATAAAACTGAAACAAACAAACCTTAGATGTGGAAACCCGATAATCCTGACTTAGAACCTTAGTTAGGAAGCAGACTTGAGATGGGTAGTGATAGGTTTATATACATGTTATATTTTGTTATATAGGTCCGAGATAGCATTCAACACGAGATACAAACATTATCAGTTTACTGTCATGCTATTTGGTTTGACTAATGCTCATGCCATGTTTATGGATTTGATGCATCGAGTGATGAAACCATTTCTTGACCGCTTTGTGATAGTTTTCATCAATGATTTATTGATATATTTGAGGACTCGAGAGGATCACTAGCAGCACCTCGGGGAGACGTTGCATACTTTGAGGAAGCATCGACTCTACGCCAAGTTCAACAAGTGTGAATTTTGGCTGTCAAAAAGTCAAATTTTTAGGACATGTTGTTGGAGCAGCTGGTATTGTCGTAGATCCATCAAAGATTCGGGCTATTATAGATTGGCAGGTGTCGACGTCAGTTACCGAGATCAAGAGTTTTCTGGGATTAGCAGGGTATTACCGTAGGTTTGTGAAGGATTTCTCAAAGATCGCTTCATTGATGACTAAATCGACTTAGAAAGACGTCAGGTTTGATTGGTTTGAGGAATGCAAGAAGGCATTTGCTCAGTTGAAGAAATTGTTGACTACCGCACCAATGTTGATATTGTCATATGCTTGATAGGGATTCCTGATATATACAAATGCTTCTCATACAGGTCTTGGTTGTGTGTTGATACAAGACAGAGGCACGGTGGCTTATGCATCCAGACAGCTGAAGATATATGAGAAGAATTATCCCACTCATGACTTAGAGTTGGTAGCGGTAGTATTTGCTTTGAAGATATGGATACATCATCTGTATGGAGAGAGGTTCGGACTCAACACTGATCATAAGAGTTTGAAATACCTCTTCACACAGAAAGATATGAACATGAGACAACGCCGATGGTTGGCATTCTTAAAGGATTACGAATTTTCTCTGGAGTATCATTCAGGAAAAGCTAACGTAGTTGCTGATGCGCTGAGTAGGATACCGACTAGAGATGCCGAGGTTGTTAGATGTTATATGATGCATGAGTATGGATTACTCAAGGCAACGACAATGATGACTCAGTCATATATTCCTACAGATACTCGGGTGATGATTTGTTCACAAATGAGACTAGAGCCGAAATTCTTTACCCGAAATTTAGTGAGGTAGCCCAAAGTACTGATTGTACTGACTGGATGGAGACGACGGATCATTGTCTGAGATTCAGAGGCAGATAGTGGATATCGACATTAACAAAGCTGAAAGACGAGATTCTTCAAAATTCACACCATTCCCGGTTCACTGTTCAATTAGATATGACCAAGATGTACCATGATATGAAGAGACATTTTTGGTGGTCTGAGATGAAAGCGGACATATCAAAGTTTATCACAAACCATGTGATATGCCAACTGGTGAAGGCTGAGCATCGTAGGCCTAGATGATCACATACAACTTGTTTCATTCCAAAATGGAAGTAGGAAGACATAGTTATGAATTTTGTAAGAGGATTGTCGAGGGCTGCCCGTCGACACGATTCTATATGGGTGATTGTGGATAGATTGACGAAATCTACCCATTTCATACCAGTTGCTGCTCACTACACATTTAACCAGTTGAGTGTATTGTTTGAGAGGGAGATTATTAGGCTACACGGGGTACCATTGACTATCACGTCAAACATAGATGTTATGCATACATCTAGGATGTGGCAGAATATGCAGGAGCGGTATGGTACGCGCTTACAGTTTAGCAAAGGCTTTCACCCTCAGATCGATGGGCAAAGACTGAGATGTTGATTCAGACTCTCAAAGATATGCTCAGGGCTTGTGTACTTAAGTTTGGTGGATCATGGGAGAAGTACCTATCGTTGTGTGAGTTTACATACAACAACAATTATTAGGCTAGCATTGAGATGACGCTATTCGATGCTTTATATGGTAGACTATGTCGCTCACCATCTTGTTGGGCTGAGCTAGAGGACCGAGACATTGTAGGGCCTGAAATTGTTGTTGATCATGCCAAATCTTGAAATTCTTAAATCAGTAATTATGGCTAAACAAGGATTAGGGGATCATAATTATAGTTTTGGTCGCGAGTCGAGAGTTAAAGACTGGTGAAATTGAGATTTATAATTAATTTTATTATTTTGTGACTTTATGTACTATACATTATGTTATTTTGTGAATATCAAATTAATCGAATAAATTCAAGATTTTACAGGGTTTTAACTCGAGATATGTGTCGAAATGGGTCCTAATAAAGTTAAAATATCGACTCGAACTATTGTTTCGAGTTTTTATGAAAAATAATTGAAATTAAGTTGAAAGTTTGAATTTGAAGTTTAAATGGGCTTGAAGAGCCAACGTGGGGATTTTGCCTCGATATGCGTGTAAGTTGGTATTGGAAGTAGTGTGAAATGAGATGAAGTTGTGAGATCTTGTTTCAGGTTTTGTGTCGATTGACGGTAGTCGAGGTTAAGATCGGGTCCAAATTGGTGCATATTTGGTTAAGTACGGCATGAGGATTGGTCCCAAAGACTTTAGTATGTCATGGATAAAGTTATGATTTTTGGGGTTTTGATGTGACCAAAATCAGTGTTATGGACGTTTCATGAAGATGGACTATTTTGTCGAGAGTTTGGCTCGATTTGGTGAAATAGAGGATCGAAAACAGGCACCGAAAGTTAAAACATGTCAAAATAGGGACTTTCAAGAATTAATAAATAAAAAGAAATTAAGCTTGACAAGCGACAAGCAGCTGAGGGTTTATATATATATATATATATATAAACTAAAATCAATCAAAAATCAAACGATATTTTTTTTTTCATTTATACAGAACGTTCAGTTTGAACGTCCCTAAACCCTCCCGTCGATTCTTTCGCTCGCGGAACTCCCTACGTCTGATTTTTACCTTGTTTCTTTCTGCAAAATTGTAGAGCATCGCAGACGATCACTTCGAGTTAAATTTCCACGGTAGAAACGAGGTATTCGGCCTGCAATTCGGTAAATTCTTAATGTCGAGCATTTTTCCTCAATTTTGTTTGAATTCTCGTGATTTTTCGATTTCTTTCGCAGGGTTTTGATAGAAATTTGTAGGAATTGTTGTTAATTGGTATATTGGATTGATTTGCATCAATTTGAGATAAATTTCACCGACGTTGGTTAGGGTTTTGATGAGGTGAACTAATACAATTTAGTTGATAACTATTTTGGAGATGTTTTAATAGTTGATATTGATTATTGGTTTTAATCCAATTCGATTCTAGAGGCTGTGAAAATATTTTGGTGTTGGTATCAGGTGGTTTCGTGGCATTTGTTGTCGAATTTGAGAATTTAATTGCGAAAATATTAATTTGGAAAAGTTTTTTTTAGTTTAAAATAAATAAAGTTTGCCAAGTCGACATGCTATATGGGAAAATTCATAATTTCTTCGTCGGTGATCCGGTTTAGGTGTTCTTGGAGTCAATGGAAAGTAGGACATAAGTACTACAAGTTCCTTCAAAGTCATCATGACAAATATTGAGGTTTTCAAGGTTAAAAAGTTACCCCAAGTTGGCTAGTTGAAAGCTAGTTGAAACAGTGATATAAATTAAAAATTTTGGAAACTGTTCTCAAGCGTATTTTGATCGCGGTTTTCATCAGGTTTCGTGACATGGTTTCACTTGAAGATTGGCCCATAATATAATAAGGTATGCAGGGAAGCTATTTGAACCATTTTCAAGGTGATCCGACGCCCTGGGAACGCCGAAAATTAAGCTCGAAGTTGGTTGTTTGTAAGGTTAAGTAAATCTCATAGTAACATTTACATCGTATGATTATAATCTCGTATAAATTGCATTGATCCTTGAAATTGCATTTTTTTTGTACATGCATACACTGTTTGGGAGGATAAGGCATTAAGAGCCTCTTTATAGGTAGACTATATCGGGGTTATAGAACACTATATTATGCTTGAGAGGTTGGAGTCACTGATACTTTGCATCACGTGGTTATCATGAGATCACGTTGAACCGATTATATTCTCATATTCTAGAGGAACGAAACTCGTTTGGTTATTCTCCCGCGCATGATTCCTTACTATTGTTTACTTACCACTTTCGGAGAACGTTATATGATTGTGGTCAGATAACAATAACGAGTTGGATTCATGGCTGTGTTTAAATTCCTTAGATTATTATGCATTTGGTTACTACAAGTGTAATGGATAGTGTAGGATTTACTTATCTGACATTATCGAATTTTTATAATTGGGTAATGACGGGTTCTAACGGCGACAGGGGAAAGGAAAAGCTTTCAGACTATTGGTGACTTGCTCAGTTCCTTTCTATTTATGTATGTATTATTTTGAATATAAAATATTGTATAAATGGGTTTTGGGTTCGTGTGAGGTTGAGATCTCTTTTGAAACTGTTGAAATGGTTTTGAGATGAATTGGAATTATTTAATGGTTTTAGGATGGATTGGAATGCCGCGGATCTAAGGTAGTGATAGTTTCAGAATTTTGAAAGTCTGGGATAGGTTAGAATGAATAAATAATTTTTGTTAAAGATTTTTGAAGGCCGGGTTTTCCGGTGTAGACTTAGAAATAAAGGAGATGCTAGCGAAAATATTTTACGAAATTTTAAGGGTAATGTAATCAATCTAATTGAACTTTGAGGTTTAAGATTCACTTTCGAACCCTTTGTGGTTAATTGAGAATCATATTTGATAATTACTCTGATAGATTTTTAATTATTTATTGAAGGAGAGGTTGAGGCTGCTAGATTATCGGTGGATTAAGGTAATCTAGGCCGGTTAGATGCCCTTATTAAGTGGGGTCTGACAGATCATACGGAGAAGGTACGACAGATTCGCCAAAGGCTTACAGGAGCCCAAGAGAGGCATAAAAAATATGCAAACATGTATCGCAATGATCTCACGTATGACGAGGGAGCCTTTATGTATCTAAAGGTTTCTCCTCGAAAGGGTTTTCACATATTTGGTCTGAAAGGCAAGTTAGCACCGAGATTCATCATACCTTTCAAGATCAAGAAACTGGTCAAAAAAGTTGCTTATGAGCTTGATTTATCTCTACAGATATTGAAGATTCATCAAGTATTCCATATTTCTATGCTTCGACTAGCCAAGTCAAAGGCAGGTGAGAGACCGACAATTGACTTAAGTCAGATTGACCAAAGTGAGGTTGTGTCTTATGAGGAGCAACCAGTACAGATCCTAGACCAGAAGATACAACAGTTAAGAGGGAAGTCTATTCCGAAGGTGTAAGTCAATTGACAATTCCATGGAGATTCGGAGCTCACCTGGGAGCGGGAAGACTATATGCGAGATATATTTTTGTACCTTTTCGAACAAGTATAATTTTATTTTAAGTTTAATTTAGAAGAAAAAATTCCATTAATTTGGAAGAATTGTCACAGCCTGAAATTCTAAATCCTAGTTTAATCTTTTAATCAGGATCAGTGACCCATGACGTGGGACCGGTATCGAGATGCATGTCGTGACCGAGGCGAGAGGGTCGATGTATATTTTATATTTGTTGTGGTGTATGCCTAATATATTATATATGTGTAGATTATTAAGTCACTTCTACTTGTGTATAGGTGTCGAGAAATGAGTGGGACATGCCTCGAGATGCGTGTTAGCGTAGGACCGATGTAGAGAGTGATAGTAGTAAGTTTATTTAGGCTTAATGTAACTTAAATAGTGATTTAAATGTGGATATGGTTGATTTTACATTTAATGTACCTAAGTTAGCAAGTTAAAACAATAGTCATGTGATGATCATAAAGATACGTATTAACACATCTAGACACTAAGTGAGTTACCCATAGGTGTTACTTAGATTGAGTAAGTGGGGAAATGTGTCAATATGTACATCATTAGATAGGTCTCGAGATACATGTGCACATGAGAATCAATGGCTATTAATCAACCATATCCATTTCATATAAAAAACTAGAGATCAACTCATGTAATCAAACTAACTTCATTTTAATAACTTAGGAGCTAAGTAAGCTTGCTTAAGAGAGAAGAAAAGATTGTTGGAGAAGAAGGGAAAATAGAGAAGATCAAGGAGAAATCAGTGGGTTTGGAATAGGAGGGTGTTGATCAAGCTAGGTATTCATCAAACTAGGTACACATCTCTCTATTTAAGTTTAAAACCAGTTTTGGTTTTTTGGCCATTTCAGAGGTTATATGATTAAGTCTTTGAAATTGGTTGATATATTTGGATTCCTCATTTCAAGCTAATAATCCAGCTATTAAGTTCTTAGTTTGGTTTTGAAATAAAAAATATATGAATTTTTGAAGTTTTAAGTCCAAAATGGAAATTCTGCTTGTAGTATTATGAACCAACCTATGTAATTTGGTCATAACTTGCTCATTTTAAATCGACATGAACCCAATCTGGCGGCATTTGAAAGCTACTTAAAGGGGAACAACTTTGTCTAACTGGAATTTAGTAGTTCAAACATTTTCAAGTCCAAAAGTGCTCTACAAATAGGTGATTAAATGAATTACGCAATTTTTGAAACTAAACTTGTAAATGGCATAACTCCCTAATTACTCATCCTTATTATGTTGTTATTTGCTATGTTAGCTGCATTGTGACCAAAAGTCATGAATTTTGGAACTATAGATTAGGAAAAATGAATTTTCTAAATTTGCTAGTCAGATTAGATTCCAATTTGAGACATGTTTAGTAAAATTGTGATATCGCTTTCGTTTTAAATCGGAATTAAGTAAACCAAACCTTTTCGAAAAGCTAAGTTAAATACCAAAAACTTTATACAAGGAAAGATGCTAAGATTTTGACAATTTCATGCCTAAAAGTGCGCTGCAATACAGGACTAAAATTTTAATATTATTTAATCTTAAGGGGTTAATTTGGGTTAAGGTTCCTAAACCCATTTAACCTGATCTAAACCTAAATTATTTATATTAGTTTAATATCAAGAACCTAAGGAAAAGTCTCGAGAGTTCGGATACGTGATACGAGGTGTTGGGAGGTCGGAATAGCTTAAGAAATTGTGTTGATTGTAAGTAAACCGATTGAGATATTTATTTACATTTCATTCCTATTTAATTGTTTACTTCCAGTCATTTGGACTGATTTGTCATTGTACTCCATATGCCATGACTTATTGTCCTTTCTCATTTCATGAGGTTGATTTCATGACATTGATTGTTGATTAAATAATTTCATTGACTCCAAATCGTGTGCTATGTCATTTTGATTGTTAATACATGTGTTCAGTGAAATAGCATGCTATTAGGTAGGTGTTACATAATGTTGTGAATTTATTTTCATTTTGCATTAGGTATGCAATTACTTTGTTGGATTCTCAAATCATGTTATCCCTTGAAATATGAAAGTAGTTCTTGTACCTAGGGCCATTTTATGATAGAGTTTTGGCTGCCATACGGGGTCACTAGACTTTTAGGGTGATCGAGATCTCTCCACTATCTTGCGCAGTACAAGGGAAAATGAGTCATGGGGTTGGTGGCAAGCATAACTTGGGTAACATCATTGTTGGCAAGTATATATTGCAGGTGAGTAGCACCAGCGAAAGGTGATAAAGGCATAGAGCACTACTCAGACCGTCACATTGATGTAGAGCTTAGCTCCATCCTTATATAGCGGAAAGGCTGACGTGATGAAGATCACGGCCGACCGACCCCCTAGATCTGATGGGGCATGTGCCCTAGGTCAATCCATTAACTGTCTTTATAAATACTATTAGTTAATAAAATAGAGGATTTCATTTGCTGTTTATTATAATTAATTTGCATGTTTACATTATAATAAGATCCATGGGTATTTACTGAAATATCCTAAATGTCCCTAGTCGATCATTATACTGGGAACTATAATGAGTTAAGACTAGTGTGAGACTTGATTGATGATCATATGATGATTATACGTATAGGGATACGAATCAAGATCACGAGTACTTGTTAGGGAACAAAGTACTGGACCGACCCGCTATGAGAACATCACATGGATTAAGTCATAGTTGTTTCTCATGATAGATATATTTCTCAGTCCTCTGACTTGAGATTGCCAGAGACTTCAACATTAGGAACACAGTAATTTGACACAATCAAACTTTGTCTTTAACCGGACGATTATAAAGGTTGTGATTGGTTACTGTGTGAGCAATGTGATGAAGTTGTGTAATCGAGATAGAATTTGTCCATCTCATATAAAGAGAGATATCTAGTGGATCCCTCGATGTGTTAGATTAAAAAGGCCTAGTCTAAGTGAATTGATATTGATCAATGTCACTTGGATGTTTTCAGTCTACCTAGAGATCGAGACTAGTACGATTGAACATGTTGGATGACAATTCCATGCCTTATGTTTAATCAAAAGGATATCGTGTGACAAAAGGATGTTATATACACTATTGATTAGGTTGTATCGATTTGATATTCGTACAACTTGGGTAGTCATAATGTCTTGCTAGAGACCGCTTATGACTTGTATACCAAAATGTGTTTTGGTACACTGCCAACGTTGTATGAGCCTATTGGGTCGCACACTAAGAATGGTTTTGCGAGATTTTAAGATGGTTCAGAAAAATGAATTTTATATGATAAAATTCATGACGAAAACGTCCTTGTGGTGTATTACACTTATACTTCTTTAAGTAAGGGTATATGTGTAATTTACTTAACCGTCTATATACAAGGGTTGTATAAATAGACGCTTTAAGTTAGAACACACGTACGAAAGATTAAAAGACCGAAACTCTATTTTTGTTTTAGAAACGACTTAGGGTTTTTTGGTATGCTTTGGATCGTTTTGGAGAGAAACAAAAGGTTTTGTATTCTCTTGAAGCTAGCACTTCGAATCTCGGCCGCCGTTCGTGTGTGGACTGCTGATAGAGGGCGTTCGTCGTTGGCAGCGCCTTAGAGATCGATCAACCTTCAGAAAGGTATATTGCGACTGAGGTATGATTAATTTTTTCATGGTTTAAACGTTTTTAATGGAATCAGATTCGGATCCTGTTGGGGTTTTTGTCAAAATTGTTTTCTAATCTCCGCTGCGTATAAACCCCAAAACCCAACAAGATCATTACTACTTAATTGAGTGTCATTTCATTTGTTTAAGTAAAGTATCTTTTTGCATGTTCTCTTTTCAGCATAGTTGCTGAACAAATGTCTCTCAGTGTTGCTTTCTACTTTCCTGTACTCACTGTCCTTTTTATGATGGTGGGTACAGATCGATCGAGTAGCAGGCCAAGCAAAGAGAAGATCCACGACTACTTTTGAGCCAGTGGAGTGCTACTACATCGAACTTTGTAGGTTTTGATTTTGATGTATTACTTATATATGTATTTCTTATACTTTTGGGGTTGTATATTATGGGTTGAGTGACTAGTACCTTGACCAGACACATGATGATATATTATCGTCGTTTTATATATATATATATATGTATACATACATGTGATCTTTATTTCCCTGGTTTTTTCCACAATTGCTAGGTATCACGTTAAAAGTTTCCGTTAATTTGTCAAGACTTCTTCTGAATAAACTTTAAATAAGTAAAATTTTAATTAACTCGATTTTTAAAATGATATAAGATAAGCAAAGGCTTACGTTCAAAAAATTAATTGGTAAGTTATAAGGTTTTGAAAAGGCTGACTAATTCCTTGTTAAGTCATACGGGGTGAGGATAGGGCTTAATGACGGGATTAGGCCGAACAATCCCTAATTGAGAAGGGGTTGTCTTAATACTTAATGAATACCCGACATCTGCGGAGGTAACTCAAGCTCATAAGCAACCTTTCTGACCCGTTGTTTGATCTTGAAAGGCCCGATGAATCTTGGTGCTAATTTACCTTTAGACTAAATCGAATATCGATGTAAATCAAATAATAAACGCAGCGAATATTCAAAACTTTTTCGATAATTAAAATACAATATACGATATCAATTCCAACCGAAACAAGCCTCGGTTATATAAATTCTCATCCCTTGTGATATTACAAAACTGTAATTCAATACAAGTATAAGACAAGAGAAAACTCATTACATCGAATAGAAGATCAAGACTCATATATCTTATATATCCCGTAGTCGTAGCGCTCATCGGCAATCCTTAAAAGTTAATCGGGGTGAGCGCTCCAACTTGCTCAGTAAGTAGGGATTCACATAGCCATCAACATTTCATATAATAATCAAGAATATTATGCAATAACAATATGCACCGATGTTAACTAATAAGAATATGGAAATCATATACAACAACAACAACAACAACAACATAGCCTCAGTCCCAAATTAACTGGGGTCGGCTACATGGATCAAACTTTTCCATTATGATCGATTAAGTGCAATTAATTGTGAGCTTTCCAAACCATTCAAATCCCTCCTAATTAACGCATCCTAAGTTAACTTTGGTATGCCCCTACCTCGTCGAATTTCTACAGTTTCTATTGAGTTAAGTTTTCTAGTTGGGGCATTTGTAGGCCGTCTTTGCATCCCAAATTAACTGGGGTCGGCTACATGGATCAAACTTTTCCATTGCGCTCGATTAAGTGCAATTAATTATGAGCTTTCCAAACCATTCTCGGGATGCTCTACAATTTTGAGGAAAAAATCGGGCGAAAATTAGACGTCGGGAGCTCGCGTAGCAAAAACCTGAGTGAGAGGGTTTAGAAATCAACGAAATCAAAACGTTCTGTTGAAACGTTTGATTTTTAGGTTTTTTTCTATATATATTAAACCTTCAGCTGCTTGTCATTAGACTAATTTCTTTTTATTTATTAATTTCAGAAATCCATATTTTAACGTACTTTAACTTCAGGTGCTCGTTTTCAATCCCCTTTTTACCAAATTGAATCAAACTCTCGACAAAATAGTTCATCTTCATAAAACGTCCATAATACCCTAAAAATCTTAACTTTGTCCTTGACATATTAAAATTATTCTGAACAATTCTCTTGCCATATTTAGCCAAACTTGCACCAATTTAGACTTAATCTCAAACTCTATCACCGCCAACCGACACAAAGCTCGAGTTAGGTCTTGTACCAACTTCGTTCCTATTTAACATTAACACTAATCTCGATTTGAACATAAACCGAGGCAAAGTCTTCATGTGAGGATTAACACTTAGTTAATTAGTTTTCAACAACTATAATATATTTTCACTCGTACCCTTGACACGTACTTGCGACCCCGAGTATTACTAAATGAGGATACACTTCAACACACCCCAACTTCGTGATAAAATAAAGTACATTACATCTACTAGGCATACAACAAGCAAAATTAATATTTAAATATATGATCTTCGGTCTATAATACGTGGGTCCCACCTTAAATACTTAAATCGCAAATTGAATCCGAAAATACTTAATTAGCATCCTAATCAAGTTTATGAAATTCTCGTGTGTCACAAGTGAATAGGGCAGCAGCCACTGTTTCATGACCAAATCCCTCAAACTACAACAAACACACTCCCAAATCATCCTGAAGGACCTCCAGTGAGGTATCAAACCATTTCCTATCATCAAATAGCATAATTCACAGAGATTTAATCATCACAATCAAATTGAACTTCAACCAACTCAAAAATAAAATACCAAAGTGATGATCTCTAACTTTTGAGTCGTTTAAGCTCCTCAATCCTTGTTGATTCGACTCCCTGAATGAACTCCAACGATCAGAACTTAAACCCTCAAACCTCTCCACTGTTTCGATTGATCGAATGAGATAGGTATGTTTTTTAGTTTACATATATATATATATATATATATATATATATATATATATATATATATGTATTTTCCTAGGGATACGAATCGTGCTATCTCAAGGCCGATCAAGTGGTTTAATGTGTTAAATTGACACTCCTTAAAATGACACCAACTTTAACACCATAAAGCATTTATGTTTCTCTCGAGCGATCCGATGATCCATATAATTCAAACTAACTATAATTTCTAATATATATTTATATATTTATATATAAATACATCTTTCGTGTATTTCCTCGCCAATAAATTCATCGAACATGCCTACGAGTATTCTCGAGTGTGCACATTCATTCCACGACTCCCTCGTCACACTTGGTGTACCGGTAATTCATTGTTTATGGTGTATTTTCCATTTATAGGCTTGTATATAATTCCTTTATTATATCTCAACCTATATAAATTCATTAAACAAACCAAACAAACACCAATCACCATGCAAACACACGCACACACTAATCGAGGTACGTCTGACTTAACCACGAGCCTAACTCGAGTCAATTAAGACTTAGATTAGTATTAATCACCAGCTTAAGGTAATAGGTTGTTACATCAAATGTATTAGCCTTTCCAAATGCATGCATTAGATACATATAGAAGATGGGTTTAAACCTTCACGAGAAGCACAACGGCGATTGAACCCTCCGATGACGGAAGTATAAAAAGGAGATTCTAAAGCTCTTTGATATTGGGATGATCTACCCGATCTCTGACATCGCAATTGGGTTAGTCATGTTCAGGTGATTCCTAAGAAAACGGGGATCACAATGGTCACGAAACTCACAGGGTGAGTTAGTCCCAACTCGCATCCAAAACGGATAGCGGGTTTGCATCGATTACAAGAAAACTTAATGCTTCTACTCAGAAAGACCACTTCCCATTGCCTTTCATCGATCAGATGGTAGAGCAATTAGCAGGCAGGTCGCATTACTACTGCTTGGATGGATATTGTGGTTTTCACCTGATTCTCATAGCACCTGAGGATCGGGAGAAGACCACCTTCACCTGTCCTTTCGGTACCTTTGCTTACCAGCGCATGCCCTTTGGGTTGTGCAATGCACCTGCTACCTTTTAGAGGTGTATGATGACATCTTCTTTGACTTCGTTGAGCACTTCATCGAAGTCTTCATGGATGATTTCACCATTTACGACAACTCATTCGACCTTTGCCTTAATCACCTTACTGAGGTTCTTGAAAGATGTATCGAGAATAACTTAATCCTTAATTTTGAGAAATTTCACTTCATGGTGGACCAAGGTCTTATCTTGCATTACATCGTTTCTTCTATGGGTGTGGAGGTAGACCGGCAAAAATTGTCTTACCCCACAAATGTGCGAAAAACCCAATCATTCCTTGGCCATGCCAATTTCTATCGGCGTTTCATTAAGGATTTCTCCAAAATTGCACCACTATGTCATCTTCTTTAGAAAGACGTGCCTTTCGATTTCAATAAGGCATGTAAAAGTGCATTCGATGCAATCAAGGACTTTCTCATCTCTACTCATGTGGTCCAAGCTCCCAACTAGGAGCTACCTTTTGAGATCATGTGCGATGCAAGTAACCTCGTCGTGTGAGTTGTGCCTGGGCAACGAGTCGGGCGTGCTTCACATGTCATATGCTAAGCCTCCTAAACTTTTGATCATGCCCAACTGAATTGCACCACTAACGAGAATGAGTTTCTAGCTGTCGTATTCACTTTGGAGAAATTCCGGCTTTATCTCTTAGGTACTAAGGTGGTTTTCTATTCCGATCATGCAACCTTAAAGTACTTAATGGCCAAAAAGGAAGCTTAACCCCGTCTCATTCGATGGATACTCTTGTTATAAGAGTTTTATATTGAAATTAAAGAAAAAAGTGGTGGTGAAAATCTAGTTGTTGACCATCTCAGCCACATCGAGAATGGTGAAGCACCTGTCCCGTTTCGAGATGATTTCCCCTGATGAACATGAGAGTATTCTCCTCACCCATACTTGTGGAAGTTTTGCTCAGATCAGGTAATCCGTCGATGTGTCTCCCAGAGTGAGACACAATCTATCTTGGCATTATGTCACTCATACGCCTGCGACGATTATTTTGGTCCATGTAGGACAACTATGAAGGTGTTGGAGAGAGGGTTCTATTGGCCCACCATTTTTTATGACTCTTATCTATATGTCAGGACCTGTGTCAGATGCAATCGACCGGTACCTTGGGTCACCGGGATAAAATGCCATTGACATCGATAAAATTCTATGAAATCGTTGATGTTTAGGGGATCGATTTCATGGGGCCATTTCCGCCATTACATGATTTTCTCTATATTTTATTGGCGGTGGACTACGTTTCCAAATGGGTGGAAGTTAAAACCACCCAAATCAATGATTCATAAATGGTATGCGATTTATTAAAATCACATATTTTTCTACTTTTGGAGCTCTACGTGCTTTGATTAGTGATCGAGGTACTTATTTCTCCAACGGTATGGTTGAAAGTCTATTGCGCAAGTACAATGTTATACACCATGTCTTTTGCCTACATCAGAGGTGTCAAATAGAGATATTAAATCCATTTTGGAGAAGACGGTAAATCCGTCGCGAAAGAACTAGAGTATGCACCTTGACGACGTAGTATGGGCTTATCGAACAACTTATAAAACGCCAATCGAAATATCACCGTATCGTTTAGTCTTCGGCAAATCTTGCCATTTTCCTTCGAGTTGGAGCATAAATCATTATGGACTGTCAAATAAATCAACATGGAACTCGATGCAACTGGTAAAAAGAGATAGTTGGAACTCTAAGAATTGAAAGAGATCCGAATGCCTACGAGTCCGCTCGAATCTACAAAAAAAAAAACCAAGGTGTTCCACGATTGCAACCTATCTCGTAAAACTTTTGCTATCAGTCAAAATGTCTTGCTTTATAATTCTAGATTGACTCTCCATCCAAGGAAGTTAAGGTCACGATGACTCGGGCCTTTTGTTGTTACTAACTTTTTTGGATATGGTGCAGTTGAGATTAGGAGCATGGACACAAGGAAAGTTTTTAAAGTGAATGGGCACCGACTAAAGCCGTTCTATTAGAATTTCCCACAGCATGAGATCGAGAATGAAACTTTAGCAGTTGTAGAGTACACTGACTGTGAGAGAGTCCGACTGAGTCGAGCCAACGACGTTAAAAAAAACGCTATTGGGAGGTACCCCAAACTTCTATCCCTTGTCTATTCAATTTCCTATTTCAGTATTCTTGTAGTATTCTTATCATTATCTCTTTGGTGACTTTTTATAGGTTTGCAATCTCTACATAGCACACTGGATTGTGAAAGCCCGATATCGCTCCTGCGGCTCATCACATTGTCATATACCAACGATTAGTCATACTGAGATTTGGTAAGGTAACCTAACTTCATTTTGTTTACTTGTTAAGCGTAGATATAAGGATTAGTGTAACGACCCATTTTATTAATGTCGTTAATTATCTTGAATTTAGAGACGTGAACGCCAGCTCAGATCTACCTGGATGCCGCGGTAGGCTAGGACACACGGGGACTTAGGTATGGTAGTTAGGACGGGCAGGTGATGTACACGTGGATAAGAATTTATACGTTGTACACACAAGTGGATACGAGTTTTGAGACAACAATCGGATGGGAAGGTGTCGTACACGTATAGTAGGGCCAGCTGGCAAGGAGTACACGGAGACACGTCACCCCGGGGCGGCGAGGGCCGTCGCATTAGTGTTATTTTTATGCATGAACTTGTGTAATTTCCTTACTTATATCTATTATGTTCTTTCACCATCTTGCGTGTTTATATGTAAACCTCTTGATTTGTTTTGAACCTTGAGGATAAGGTTCAGAATAAGTTTGGGGGTACTTTAGGTTATGATTTATGGATTAAGTTGGATGAATTTCTTTGCGAAAGACCACGGGTGAGATCTTTTAAATTTTCAATTATATGTTGTAGCGGCCCATTTACAAATGAACCGCTATGGGGGCCAATGCGGGCCCACAACCTAGCCTACCAGCACCGAGTGTGTCCCACATGCAATCTCATCCACCATTTAATCATTATTAACCTCAATGAACAACAATTTACTGTTTAAATCGTTAATGAACTCAAGTCATCTGTTATAATGTTGTTATGGCCTAGTGGACATACACAGGAATGGTACGGAGGGAGAGCCTCAACGTCCGTCCATTTCAACCAAAACCAAGAATAGAGTATTGAAAGACAGAATTTCAATTCAAAAGCCAAAATAAGTAAATGCTCAAGAAATTTCAATTGGGATACTACACACCTCAAACCGCACTCCGTGTCCAGATAAATAACCCCCGGTCCGGCTATGTCGAATCCCTGATATCGCCCGAAATGACCTATTTCCATTTATAATTGATTTTGAGGGCCGCTAAGGGCACCCCACCAATTCATGAAGGCACCCAGATTTTTTCTTATTTTCCCATCTAAAATGTAAATGTCTATTTTGCCCCTTCATATATACTCACTCAAACCCCACAAATCATTTTCAATGCAAAACTGGGGCACCCCACCACCTTGGATCACAAGTGAAACCTAAAGCCACCTTGGATAACAATGTTTGACAACCATATGAAGCTTTGAAGGAACTGTTTTTTAGATCAAAAACTGTGAAATTGATGATTTTGTTTGTCAACATAAGGTTTCTCAAATTTTTTAACGTTTTTTCACGGACGCGATTGATTCGGCCTCGCAGGACCGAGAGTTATGCAAACGTCTCGGTCAACATCCACCGAGAAAGGAATAAAAGTTTCGGTAATGGACAACCGAGAGAAATGCTACGTTCTCGGTTGTACATCACCGACATGACATAAACTATACACTTCGACTTACTCTCGTGATGTGGTGACCGAGACGACAATAAAAGTCTCGGTCATGGACAACCGAGATCTATCTTACACTCTCGGTCATGCTTGGCCGACACCGTAAACAAAATTTCTGGCCTGTGTGGCCGAGAACCACGACTTTCCAATAAATGCACCATTGAATGCACCGCCACACAAACATAACAACTACTCTACCAAATGCAACTTAATTAGACTATCAACGTACATTCAAACGATCGATTTCAGCACTATCGATGTGTGAACGAAAAACTTGAACCAAGCCCTAATTTGGAGACGAAATCGACCAAAACTCAGAGTCTTCAAACTCGAAAAATGTCCTACAACAGAGGAGAGAGACAGAGAGGAACGAAGACAACTTAGATTCGGGATTGCTAGATGGTTCATTGACGAGAAATGGGGAAAGCCAAGCAAGAGGACGGTGGTGGGGTGGTGGGGTGCCTCTGTTTTGCAGGAGGGGTATTTTGGGTATTTCGGGTCTAATTTTTGGGTGCCCCAGGTAAATTGGTTAGTGCCCACATTAACTGGGTGCCTTCATGAAACGGTGGGGTGCCCTTAGCGGCCCTCTTGATTTTTAGTCAATTGGATGTATTTTATGTTGATTAGTATAAACATTTTGAATTATGCAGTGTCTAGCACGCTATGCCTTTTGGGTATCGCACTAGGCATTCTAGGCAGCTAGATGTTCTTCAACAAGAAGAACACTAGCGTGCTATATGTTTCCACCTAGCGCGCTATTCGTCATGTAGCGCTCTAAGTGACATCCCTAGCTCGCTACCGAGGCTCAAAACACCAGTTTTGTTGATAATTTTTTAGCACCACAACAACAACAACATATATTGATCAAGTTCCATTGCACTTGAAACGTACCAAAATAGCCACATAAAACCCATCTTGGATTCACACGAACACCCCAAAAATGGTACCAAAAGATGAAGAAAGTTGAGGTGATAGTGAATCTTACCTTGCTTTGTTTAATTAACCTCTCCAAGTTCCTCAAATGATCAATTTTTATGCTCCAAACCCTTGCTTTTTGTAGCGGCCCATTTTCCAAATGAACCGCCACGAGACCAAAGCGAGCCCAAAACCTAGCCTACCAGTGCTAGGTGTGTCCCACATGCAGTCTCATCCACCATTTAATCATTATTAACCTCAATGAACAACAGTTTACTATTTGAATTGTTAATGAACTCAAGTTATATGTTAAAATGTTGTTTCAATCCTTAATAAACCACAACAAAAGCCTTTAAACATGACAAAATAAAATATTAAACATTAAAGTCATGCTTTTAACTCGAATACCTAGTGTGAAAACCCATATGTCATCATATATTGAGAGTACACCTCAAAGGTCTCAAAATATAAAAAATATAGGGTCCTGAAGTGTCTCACAATCCCAAATTTCCAAAATAAAAACAAAATATATATAATACAAACGTACAAGTCTGGCTCAATAGCTCTGAATCACAAGTACTCTGCACGCTTGCCCTTGCCACGACTCGTACTCGGATATGCACTCAAGTCATCACAAAAGGCAGATGACGAGTCCAAAGTGAGTATTCCCAAGGAAAGTAAGTGAGAAATATTGAAAGTAAATACTGGAATTTAAACAAAACTATTAAATAAACATGCGAAAATAAATACAGGCAGTTGTGATCATCGCATGGATAAGTAATAGTGAAAGCTCAAAGTGTGTTCATAGAGCCTAGGGTCGACTAGTGCCATACTTCGAACTCTCTACATAATACTACCGGCGAGTACCACTCAAGCAAGGCCAGTATCTGGATCTGCTAGGTGGTCGGTGTAGAACCTACGACGCACCTACACATTCCCCGACGCGACTCTCGAGTCAAACTATTCACCGAGATCCCTGACACACGTGGTATGGCCTAGTGGACATACACACAGGAATGGTACGGAGGGAGAGCCTCAACGTCCGTCCATTTAAACCAAAACCAAGAATAGAGTATTGGAAGACATAATTTGAATTCAAAAGCCAAAGTAAGTAAATGCTCAAGAAATCTCAATTGGGATACTACACACCTTAAACCGCACTCTACAAATACAAAAGCAAATCTCCATCTCTCCAAATGTGTGCCCCAACACCCGTCGATCAAATCAAAGTACCTAATATTCATTAATTTATCAATTTCCCAAACTTTGGAATTTCCCAAATTCACATTAGAGTATCAAATCCATCATATTAATTCATATTATGTCTGGTATTGATCCCCGAGATAGGCCCCCAATTGGCCGAATTGAAACCTGAACCCCGACAAAACTTGGCGAAACCTCGATAAAACTTGGCGAAACCTCGATAAAACTCCACAACTTCAACAAAAACCTATATTACTCAAGTTTCATGGCATCAAAAACTCACTAAAATAGCCCCATAACCATCCATATTGGATTCACTCAAACACCCCAAAAAATGGTACCAAAAGATAAAGAAAATTGAGGTGATAGTGAATCTTACCTTGTTTTGATGAATTAACCACTCCAAGGTCTTCAAATCTTCAAATTTGTAGCTCCAAACCCTTGTTTTTGTTTCTCAATTTTCGGATTTCTTGTGAGAGAGAGAGGGGGAAAATGTGGTGAAAAGAAAGTCAATGTGACTTTTTATACTCTCACATGATCTCTCCTCATATGTGCATCTCAATCCCATCTAATGGGCACCTTTTGCTCTATTTTTCAACCCCTAATGACTCATAAAGTGACTCCAATGGCACACTCTCCCTTGTACTTAACCCAATAAGTTGTCTCTCGGGTGTTCTGACACCCGATTTCGTGTCTCAAATCGTGACATACGTGTACCACCATGACCCTAACCATCAAATAGGCATTACATATTAATTATTTAACCCATTTTATTCATTTCGTGTGTGTGTTATTTCCCCCGACCTAGTATTTAGTCTTTTAGCCTACCCGGTACCCGCATCGACACGCATATCGAGGCAAATACTTATCACACGGTCTCGCACATCAAACGTAACATAAATACACACATCGCGATGTCCGTTTACTCTATTTCAACATAAACATCACAAATTAGACTAATCAGCACACAAAATAACTATTTACCTAACTCTAGGGGCGCCCTAGCCTAATTGCGGGTCCCACTAGCGTCTGAGCTGTCACCACGTCAGCAACCACGTCATTAATAACTGTGAATTAAATTCGGACCGTTACACTTTTGCTCTCCAATTTTCGGATTTCTTGTGAGAGAGAGAGAAAAGATGATGAAAATGAAGTCAGACTTTGTTTTTATACCATTCAATGATCTCCACTCACATGTGCATCCCAATGCCATAAAATCGACACTATTTACTCCATTTTTCAACCCATAATGACACCTAAAGTGACTCCAATGAAACACTCTCCCTTGTCCTTAACCCAATAAGTCATCTCTCGGGCTTTTCGAAGCCCGATTTTGCGTCCCAAATCGCGACATACGCGTACTACCATGACCCTAACCACCAAATAGGCATTACATATTAATTATTTAACTCATTTAATTCATTTCATGGGTGTATTATTTCCCTCGGCCTAGTTTTTCGTCTTTTACCCTACCCGATACCCGTTTTGACATGCATATCGAGGCGAATACTTATCACACAGTCTCGCATGTCAAACGTAACATAAATACATACATCGCAATGTCGTTTACTTTATTTCAACATAAACATCGCAAATTAGACAAGTCATCAAACAAAATAACTATTTACCTAACTCCAAGCGCGCCCTATCCTAGCTTCAGGTCCACGAATGTCTGAGCTATCAACCACGTCTGCAACCACGTCATTAATAACGACAAATTAAATTTAGGTCGTTACATATGTGACTATATGCGATTGAAGGATCGTAATGGTGGTGTTTAATATCACTGATCGTAATGGCGGTGATTAATATCACTTATTCTCTCATTTCTTCTATTTCTTTTCCCTTCATACTTCTCTTTCTCATTTCATTAGGAGTTGATATACTTTCATGCATGTATTTAGTATAGTTTTCATTACTATTATTGTTTAGAGTCACCCGAAACTTTGCTTCATGCCTTTGGTTGAGTAAACTATGGTTGGTTTTTTACTTGAAACTTAAGGAAAATTAGGAGAAACACTCACTCGCCCGTAGCCCAGTATTTTTATGATTTTATATTAGGAACTTAGTATGAAGGTTAAGCCTTGTGCTAGATACAAAAAGGGGCAGACGGTCAAAACTGTGCAAGTGGAAAAAGTCAAATGTCTAGGTGCTAGAACGATGATGTAACCCATTTGAGGCTAAATTCCTATGACTAAACCACTTTTGGAAAAATGATTTTGGCCATTTTTAAATGAGAACTGTAATGGCATAAACTTAATTCACCGTTATTAATGACGTGGTTGCGGACGTGGCTGACAGCTCAGACGCTCGTGGGACCCGCAGCTAGGCATGTGTGCACCTGGAGCTATATGAATAGTTAATTTTGTATGTTGATTTGTCTAAATTACGATGTTTACGTTAAATAGATTAAACATTATCGTAATGTGTGTAATTATAGTCCATTTGACGTGCAAGAGCGTGTGTTAAGTATTCGCCTCGATATGCGTATCGACTCGGGTACCGAGTAGTTTAACCGACTTAACACTAGGCCGGGGGAAAATAATATACACAATAAATGAATAAAATGGGTCAAAAACTTAATTGGAATGCATATTTGGTGGTTAGGGACATGGTAGTAAGCGTATGTCACGGTTCGAGACGAGAAACCGGGCATCGGAACACCCGAAACATCACTTTTTGAGTTAAAAACAAGGGTGAGTGTGCTATCAGAGTCATGATTGGAGTCATGAGAGGTTAGAATAGAAGCAAATGGAGGTCCTTGGATTGCATGAAGATGTATAAGTGAGAGGAGATGCCATTTCACCTATAAAAAGTTTAATTTGACTTCAAACCACCACCTTTTCTCTCTCCTCATCTTATAATCCGATATTTAAATAGCAAAAACAAGGGTTTTAAGTAATCAAACTTGGTGATTCAAGGAGCTTGGATGGGTGAAATCATCAAAAGCAAGGTGTGAATCACAAACAACCTACCTTTGTCTATCTATGGTCTTAATTATGGAGGTGTTGGTGTCAATCCAATATAGATTATGTTGATAGTTGTTAAGTAGTTGATTTGGTGGTGTTTAAGCGCATGAATTTCAGTGGTTAGAGTTGTGGTAATGGTTGTTGTTGTGGGTGTTGGAGGAAACTAAAAGTTTCAGCAGTTCTGCTGTCCAGAGCGCGATTAGTGCGCTAATGTTCTTCTTGACGAAGAACGTATAACTGTCTGGGAATCTAGCGCGCTAATTCCCAGACCTAGCGCGCTAGATCCTACAGTTTTGACATTATTTTTGTTGAGTGACTTAAAACACATCCAAATGCTAAAAATCAATTATAAATGGAAATAGGTCATTTCGGGCGGTAATTTGGGATATCTGAGACTAGGCGAAGCCGGACCGGGGGTTAGGTACCGGGACATGGAGTGCGATTTTAGGTGTGTAGTATCCCAACTGAAATTTCTTGAGCAGTACATTACTTTGATTTTGAATTCATATTCTGCCTTTCATTACTCTATTCTTGGTGTGTTGTAATGGACGGACGTTTAGGCTCTCCCTCCTTGCTTTTTCTGTGTGTACGTCCACTAAGCCATAGCACGTGTGCCATCTCGGTGAATAGAGCTACCCGAGATTTGTGATGGGCACGTGTGGGTGCGTCGTAGGTTCCACGCCGACCACCAAGCATATCCAAATACTGGCCTTGCTTAAGTGCTACTCACCAGCAGTAGTCTGTTGGGAGGTCGAAGTATGGCGCTAGTCTGACCCTAAGCTCTAGGAACACACACTTTGATCTTCCACTATTACATATGCATGCGATGAGCACAGTTGCTGTTTTTTATTTCCGCATGTTTATTTAATAGTTTTGTTTAAATTCCAGTATTTACCTTCAATATTGCTCACTTAATTTCCTTGGGAATACTCACTCTTAACTCGTCATCTATCTTTTTGTGATGGCTTGAGTGCAGATCCTAGTACGAGCCGTGGCAAGGGCAAGCTACCAAAATATTTGCGATTTGGAGACATATAGCCAGGCTTGTACATTTGTATATACATATTTTGTTTTTTTTATTTTATTTTGGGATTGTGAATGATACACTATGACTCTATACTGTTGATATTTTGATACATTGAGGTACATTATTAACCTATGATGGTATATGGGTTTTCCACTGTAGGTATCAGAGTTAATTGCATGACTTTACTGTTATATATATTTTCAAGTTAAAAGATTTCCGTTGTAATATTTTGTGGTTTTAAAATGATCTTAGCAGGTGACTTGAGTTCAGTAATAAGTTAAACAATAAATTGTTGTTATTTTAGGTTAATAATGGTAAATGGTGGATGAGTTAGCATGTGGGACACAACTTGCGCTGGTAGGCCAGGTTGTGGGCTCCCATCGGCCCCCGTGGCGGTCCATTTGGAAAATGGGCCATTACAAAAACCATTAGCCTTAAGCCTACCTAAAGTAATTTCCCTAGTTTACCCATTTTAAGCCAACCCAACCTTTATTTCTTTCATACCTAATGTTAAGCCCATAGACATGGCCTGATATATTCCTTTACCTAGTTGGAAACTAGTCTTACACTTGAAATCTTTAGAAAGAGACATGATGTGATGGCCCCATCTACAACTAAGGGCATCGCCCGACCTAATCCCTTAATTAAGCCCTAATTTCCCCTATAGGACCTAACAAGGAACTAGTCAGCCTTAGTTCAACACCTAAACATCTACATCTACTAATTATGATACCACCTACAGTTAACTAGCTAGTTAATTATTATTTTTTCTAACAAGTTATTCAGCGAAAGTCATCGTTACTAGTGGACCTTCAATCCTACGGCCTAACCTATTGTGGAAAAACCAGGAAATACAGATCACATGCATATATAAACAAAAATGGTGATATATACAACATGTGTCTAGTCAGATGTTCCTATCACTCAAACCCAAAAGTAAAAAGAACATGTACATATAAATGTAATACAAAAGAATACAAAACGTACAAAAATATGTCGTAGCAGTCCTCCACCGGCCAGAGGTAGTCACCAAGCTTCTCTTTGCCTGGTCTGCTACTCGACTGATCTGCACCCACCGTCACAAACTAGATGGTGAGTACATGAAATTATTTAAGTAATACTGAGAAACATCGATCCACATTCCCAAATAGGCAACAAGTATCAAATGGCATAATTTAAATAGAAACTATGCTGAAAGAAACATCATGTAAAGAGATATTTGAGTTAACCAAATATGAAATTGACTCAAGGCTAAGTAGTAATGGATTAGGGTCGGTCGGCTGTGATCTTCATCACATCAGCCTTTCCACTACAATGTGAGCTCTGCTCCATAGCATTTCATTAAAATTTGAGCTCTATATCATAATGTCAAAAGGTCGTACGTACGATTACGCCTTTTCTATTCCAAGTGAATTAGTCGTCACCGGAATGTATACTTGCTAACATACCCGAGTTTTAAAACTCGTCATGTTCACCCAAGTTATTCTTGCGCCAACAAACCCCGAGGTCCGGTTACCACGTTCGAGGCACGTTACCCCGTGTGTCATGCAAGGTAGTGGAGAAATTCCCTAACATCCCGGCAAGTCTAGTGACCCCGTATGAAAGCTGAGTTTCTATCATCAAATGACCCTAACCACAAGAACCACTTTCATTTTAAAAAATGACAGCATTGGAATCCAAGAGATGTAATAGCATACTAATGCACAAAGGTTTAGAGTCAAAATAAACAAACTATCCTAATAGCATGTTATATCACCGAATAATGACAAACACAACAATCAACATGACAAAGTATAGGAATTTGAATCAATGATATACACAACAGAGTATGCTATGAACAACATCACAAAATGAGAACTGAACAAGTCATAGCATATGGATTTCAAAGGCAATTCAGTTCGAATAACTGAGAATAATTAAATAAAGGGAATGAAATGTAAATAAATGTCTCAATCAATTTACTTACTTACACAACAAGTCTTAAGCTATCCGGCTTCTCGTCGCGTCGATGTACGCACCCAAACCCCGTAATAGCTCATTTACGGTCCTAACATTTGATAAATTATCAATTTAGGTTCAAGCTTAATGATTTACAACTCCTAAATTGGTCGAAATCGGTCAAAATTGAATTCGAGACCAATTTGCCGATTTCACGTTTTTCAAGGTAAAACCCCGGTATAACGGCTCAACCGACTCCCGAATTCTTCAATTTTTATAGAAATATTGATTTGGGTCTCAAATATATTTTTCCCTATTTTTCTGGAATTTTCCAGTATTTTTTCATAATTTTATCTATTTTCTTGAATTTATTATATATAAAAATTTGTTTAATTTAATTAAATAATTAAATATATATATATATATATATATTTTATAGAGATGGGTCCGGGTCAACCCGAACCGACCCATATGGGTTCGGGTCGACCCGACCCGACTCCCATCATCTTCTTCACCAGAGCACTCGTGATCTGGTTCTGACTTTTTTTTTTTCCTTGCTGTTGGGTTGGGGTTGCTCTCCACCCCAACCCTAGTGGAATCGATGGCAGGGGAGACGCCCCTGCCATCTCCACCCTCAACCTCGGCTCGGCCTCCATGGACGAACCTCCCTCTCGGCCACCATAGCCAACGCACTAAAATCACAACAAAAGCAACGATGACTCACCTTCAAACGACTTCCTCGAGCTTGGTCTCTCTCCCGATCTCTCTCTCTCCCGCTCTTTCACTCCTTCTTCTTCTCTTTCTTCCTCTCGGTTTCGTTTTTCTTCCTCTCTGTTGCTGTTGTTTTGTTTTGTTTTTTTTTGTTTGGAAAGATAAATTGAGATAAGATTGATTGACCAAACTATATATATATATATATATATATATATATATATATATGAGTGATGTGGCCACTTTACCACCACTAACTTATATCATTTTTTTTTTGCAAATGAAATTTAACTAGTTACACTTACCCCACGAGCTGCTGCCTCGGGCCCACGTCGGCACGTGACTCGAGTCGCGTCCCCGCTCGTCTCGGTATCTGCATACCCGTAAATGACTTAGTAGTCTACACATATACAATACACTAGGCAAACAACACAACAAATATAACATTTACCTCGGCCATCGTGCCTCGGTAGTGACACGTATCTCATTGCGGGTCCCACGTCACGGGTCATTTTGTCCTAATTAACGAATTAAACGAGCATTAATTATTTAGGTCGTGACAATACTTCCCAACTAATAGGAAGTTTGTCCTCGAACTTAAACTAAATGAATTTAAAGATGTACTTGACTCGAAGAGGTACGAAATATGTCTCGTATATAATCTTCCTGTTCCCAAGTGAGTTCTTAATCTCCATGAAACTGTCACTTTAACACCTTTGGGATAGACTTGCTTCTTAACTGCTGTACCCTTCGGCCAAGAATCTGAACTGGTTGCTCTTCATCTGAGATATCCTCACTCAAATCAATCTGACTCAAATCCACTGTCGGTCTCTCGCCTGTCTTTGACTTAGCTAGTCGAAGCATTGATATATGAAACACCGGATGAATTCCCGACATCTGTGGAGATAACTCTAACTCATATGCAACCTTTCCAACCCGTTTCTTGATCTTGAAAGGCCCGATGAATCTCGGTGCTAATTTGCCTTTCAAACCAAATCGATGATGACCCTTACGAGGAGAAACCTTTAGATACACTAAAGCTCCCTCATCATACGTGAGATCGCTACGATACATGTCTGCATACTTCTTTTGCCTCTCTTGGGCTCCCTTAAGCTTCTGGCGAATCTGTCTTACCTTTTATGTGTGATCGACAACAATTTCAAGCCCTAACAAATTTCGGTCTTCTGGCTCAGCCCAACAAGATGGTGAGCGACACGGTCTGCCATATAACGCCTCAAATGGCGCCATTTCAATGCTCGCCTAATAACTGTTGTTGTATGCAAATTCACACAATGGTAAATATTATTCCCACGATCCGCCAAACTCAAGTACACACGCCCTGAGCATATCATCGAGAGTTTGAATCAACCTCTCGATCATCCATCGATCGAGGGTGAAAGGTCATGCTAAAGCCGTAAGCGTGTACCATATTTCTCCTGCATACTCCGCCACATCCTGGACGTATACATAGCATCTCTGTCTGACGTAATAGTCAAAGGTACTCCATGCAGCCTAATAATCTCTTTCTCGAACAATACACTCAGCTGGTCAAATTGTAATGAGTTGCAACTAGTATGAAATGGGCAGATTTCGTCAATCAGTCCACAATCACCCGATGTAATCATGTCTATGAACAATCCTCGGCAGTCCTCGAACGAAATCCATGGCTATGTCTTCCCACTTCCATCGTGGAATGGGAAACGGCTGTAGTAATCCTCCTGGTCTACGATGCTCTGCCTTCACCTGTTGGCAGATCCCATAATTCCTAATCCGCTTTCATCCCAGGCCACCAAAAATGTCTCTTCATAACATGGTACATTTTGGTCCTTCCTGGACGAACAGTGAACCGGAACGATGTGAATCCTGAAGAATCTCATCTCTCAGCTCTGCCACTGCCGGTATCCACAATCTGCCTCAAAATCTGAGACACTGATATGCCGTCTCAGTCCAGTCAGTAAACTCGGGACTCGGGCTAACTCACTGAATCTCGAATATAAAATGTCAATTTTCTGCTCCTCTGACACTCTCTGCGTGGACACTGTCTGAAGTCTCACCTGAGCACAAATAAGTACCTCTGTGTCATTAGCAATATCTGACTGACTTAGCCTCGCCGCCGCCTCGAGTAAACCATACTCGTGCGTCATATGACATCGAATAGTCTCAGCATCTCCGGTCGGAATCCTACTCAGCGCATCTGCAACGATATTTGCTTTTCCTGGATGATATTCTAGAGAAAAGTCATAGTCTTTCAAAAATTCTAACCATCTGCGATGTCTCATGTTTAACTCTTTTTGTGTGAAGAGATATTTCAAACTCTTATGGTCAGTATAAAGTGTGAACTTCTCTCCATACAGATAATGTCTTCATATCTTTAGAGCAAACACTACCGCCGCCAACTCTAAGTCATGTGTTGGATAATTCTTCTCATGTATCTTCAACTGTCTTGATCCATAGGCCACTGTGCCTTTCTCTTGCATCAACACACAACCTAAACCCATATGAGAAGCATCAGTGTACACCATGAAACCATTTCCAACCTCTGGCTATATCAGCACTGGTGCGGTAGTCAACAATTTCTTCAGTTGAGCAAATGCCTCCTCGCATTCCTCAGACCAATGAAACTTAATGTCTTTTTAGGTCAACTTGGTCATTTGTGAAGCGATCTTCAAAAAATCCTTCACGAACCTTCGGTAATAGCCTGCTAACCCCATAAAACTCATAATCTCAGTCATTGAAATCGGCGTTGGCCAATCTAAAATCGTCTGAATCTTTGTTGGATCTACAGCAATACATGTTGCTCCAACTACATGACCCAAAAATTTGACCTCAGACAACCAAAATTCACACTTACTGAATTTGGCATATAGTATGTGCTCCCTCAAAGTCTGCAACGTCTCCCTGAGGTGTTGCTCGTGATCTCGAGTCTTTGAGTACACCAATATATCATCAATAAACATGATCACAAAGCGGTCAAGATATGGTCTCATCACTCGATGCATCAAATCCATAAACATGGCAGGAGCATTAGTCAAACCAAACGGCATGACTGTGAACTGATAGTGTCCATACCTCGTACTAAACTATGTTATGTATCTATCATCCTCCATGATCCTTAGCTGATGATATCCTGATCGTAGATCTATCTTGGAGAAAAACTGCGCTCCTCTCAGCTGATCGAATAAATCGTCAATACGCGGTAATGGATACTTGTTCTTGATTGTGACCTTGTTCAATTGTCTGTAATCAATACACAGTCTCAAAGTTCTGTCCTTCTTCTTCACAAACAGGACCGGTGCTCCCCATGGTGATATCGAAGGTGTGATGAATCCTTTCTCGCTCAATTCTTGCAACTGCTTCCTCAATTCTTCCAATTCTCGTGGAGCCATGCGGTATGGTGGTATAGATATCGATTTCGTACCGGGCACCAACTCAATAATGAAATCGATCTCCCTCGGTGGTGGTAATCCAGGTAAGTCTTCCTGAAACACGTCCGGAAACTCGCACACAATCGGAATCTCTTCAAGTTTCGGTCCATGACTCTCTGTAACAGTATATACCGATACCAGAGTCTCTATTTCCCCACTAGTCGCAAGTCGACCTCGAGTGCCCTCGGCTCTCGGTGTACTACCACTATACACGAACACTGGACGCCCTGAATCTCAAATCTCACTGTTTTCGCAAAACAGTCGATATGAGCATGATATGATGCTAGCCAATCCATCCCTAGCAACGCATCGAATTCCAAGAATTCTAGCACCCTGAAGTCTGCAGGTAACTCTACCCCGTCGATCTCTACTAGACATTTCTCCACCAGAGAATTAGGGTACACTCTATCTTCGGCTGCAGTACTCGAAATCAAATGGACTCCGACACTAACCGGTTTCAACCTTAACATGCCTACCATGCGACCAGAAATGAAAGAAACTGTCGAACCCGAATCAAATAAGACATATGATTGATGACCACAAATGAAAATCATACCCTCAATGAGTTTCCGTGTAGCGTCTGCGTCAGGCTGTGCAACCACATGTACGACCTCTCGACGCTGTGATGGAATCACTGTCGCTGGCTGTGGACACTCTCGACTGATATGTCACACCTGCCCACATCGATAACAAGTGACTGCTTTCGGCTGACCCTGCGCCTGATCCTGGGCCTATGCAGATGCATGTCTCTGCTCTGGTCTGGAACTATCACGTCCTCGTCCTCTACCTCTGCCTCTACCACCGTGCTGCTGACGTGGAGCTGGTGGTGCTGGTAAAGCTGGTAAAGTAGACGTAGCAGGAGCTGGCAATGCAGGTCTGACTGGTGGTGGTACGGGAGGTCTACCCACAATCGTCTGCAAAGGTGTATGAGAAGCTAGATAAGGCACAATTTTCCCCTGAACACCTCTATCCCACCTCCTTGGTCCTTTGTCCTTCTGTCTCCTCCGCTCATACTCCACCATCTGATTAGGTGTCATCGCGGGTACTAAGGGTATCCTGTCAGCCACTCGGCTCATATAATACGTCTCGTGAGCAAGTGCACGCTCGAAATTTTCTCCCAGTGTCCTGACACCCGAACTGACCACGTAAAAACCAATATCTGGCCTCAGTCCATCGCCAAAATGATATACATCATCGGCATCCTCCTTCACAAGATCTCCGGCAAACTGCCTCAAATAGCCGTATCTGTCTCGGTATCTCATCACTGTCTCGTCGGCTCCCTGTCTCAAGTTCATGAACTCTTCCTCAACCTCTTCATCACCGCAGTTGGGAAGTACTGCTGATAGAACTTAGTTTTGAAGGCATCCTAAGACTCAAACTCTCCCTCAGCAGCTATCGTCGCACGCCACCACACATCGGCGTCTCGCTGCAATGTGTACGATGATATCTGAGCTCTGAGTCTATCATCAATCTGTAAGACTCTATGTAACTTCTCCTGCGACAGGACCCACTTCTCGATCTTCTCAAAATCTCTCTGACCGTCGAAGTATACTGATTTCAGTCTGATGAAATCTTTCACCAGTTGAACTACCGCTGTGGAACTAGCTAATGGGGGTGTGGACGATGGTGTAGACACTGTCTATACTGCTGGAGCTGCTATCATTGGTGTTGCAGGTACGACCGGCACAACGGTCGGTACTATAGTCGCAGTAGGACTCGATGTCTGAATGCTGGTGGAGCAAATCGGGAAGTCATTAACTGCTGACCCTGAGCAGCTACTCGATCTGAAAGCCTCTGGAAATCCTCCGCTGATGGTATCGAAGGTCGGCTACCGTCGCACTCCAAGATCATCGCTATCGCGTGAATCCGCCATCTCTAGACGGTAAATGGATAACGAACGCGAATCAGCTACTACGTGGATAACGCATATATACACATAACAAAATTAACATGTATATAATAGATCAAATCCCAACACACTGTCACTCACTTCCCAACTAATAGTTTCTAGACGAGGATCATCTGGTTTTCCACATCTAACTAAGATTTTCTAGCTTCTACAGTTTCTTAAATCTTTTAGTTATTTCTAGCTAAACAAGGTAGGTCGTTCACTACATATAGTAGTTGCGGTATCATATTGTAGAAACTCCATATTCTACAATCTTAGAACCATGTTTTCTTAAAACCATGGCACTGATACAAACTGTGTTGGTATAATATAGCCTAAAACCATATAAGTAAGCCAAGCTTTATAAACTTTGGCTCTGATACCACCTGTAACGGCCCCATCTACAACTAAGGGCACCGCTCGGCCTAATCCCATAATTAAGCCATAATATCCCCTATAGGACCTAACAAGGAACTAGTCAGCCTTAGTTCAACACATAAACATCTACATCTACTAATTATGATACCACCTATAGTTAACTAGCTAGTTAATTAATTTTTTTTCTAATAAGTTATTAAGCGGAAGTCATCGTTACTAGTGGACCTTCAATCCTACAACCTAACCTATTGTGGAAAAACCAGGAAATAGAGATCACATGCATATATAAATAAAAATCAATTATAAATGGAAATAGGTCATTTCGGGCGGTAATTTGGGATATCTGAGACTAGGCGAAGTCGGACCGAGGTTAGGTACCGGGACACGGAGTGCGATTTTAGGTGTGTAGTATCCCAACTGAAATTTCTTGAGCAGTACATTACTTTGATTTTGAATTCATATTCTGCCTTTCATTACTCTATTCTTGGTGTGTTGTAATGGACGACGTTTAGGCTCTCCCTCCTTGCTTTTTCTGTGTGTACGTCCACTAAGCCATAGCACGTGTGCCATCTCGGTGAATAGAGCTACCCGAGATTTGTGATGGGCACGTGTGGGTGCGTCGTAGGTTCCACGCCGACCACCAAGCGGATCCAAATACTGGCCTTGCTTAAGTGTTACTCACCAGCAGTAGTCTGTTGGGAGGTCGAAGTATGACGCTAGTCTGACCCTAAGCTCTAGGAACACACACTTTGAGCTTCCACTATTACATATGCATGCGATGAGCACAGTTGCCTGTGTTTTATTTCCGCATGTTTATTTAATAGTTTTGTTTAAATTCCAGTATTTACCTTCAATATTGCTCACTTAATTTCCTTGGGAATACTCACTCTTAACTCGTCATCTATCTTTTTGTGATGGCTTGAGTGCAGATCCTAGTATGAGTCGTGGCAAGGGCAAGCTACCGAAATATTTTCGATTCGGAGACATATAGCCAGGCTTGTACATTTGTATATACATATTTTGTTTTTTTTTATTTGGGATTGTGAATGATACACTAGGACTCTATAATGTTGATATTTTGATACATTGAGGTACATTATTAACCTATGATGGTATATGGGTTTTCCACTGTAGGTATCAGAGTTAATTGCATGACTTTACTGTTATATATATTTTCATGTTAAAAGATTTCCGCTGTAATATTTTGTGGTTTTAAAATGATCTTAGCAGGTGACTTGAGTTCGGTAATAAGTTAAAGAGTAAATTGTTGTTCTTTGAGGTTAATAATGGTAAATGGTGGATGAGTTAGCATGTGGGACACAGCTTGCGCTGGTAGGCCAGGTTGTGGGCCCCCATCGGTCCCCGTGGCGGTCCATTTGGAAAATGGGCCATTACAAAAACCCTTAGCCTTAAGCCTACCTAAAGTAATTTCCTTAGTTTACCCATTTTAAGCCAACCCTACCTTCATTTTTTTCATACCTAATGTTAAACCCATAGACATGGCCTGATATATTCCTTTACCTAGTTGGAAACTAGTCTTACACTTGAGATCTTTAGAAAGAGACATGATGTGACGGCCCCATCTACAACTAAGGGCACTGCCTGGCCTAATCCCTTAATTAAGCCCTAATCTCCCCTATAGGACCTAACAAGGAACTTGTCAGCCTTAGTTCAACACCTAAACATCTACATATACTAATTATGATACCACCTACAGTTAACTAGCTAGTTAATTAATTTTTTTTTCTAACAAGTTATTCAACGGAAGTCATCGTTACTAGTGGACCTTAAATCCTACGGCCTAACCTATTGTGGAAAAACCAGGAAATAGAGATCACATGCATATATAAACAAAAATGGTGATATATACAACATGTGTCTAGTCAGATGTTCCTATCACTCAACCCAAAAGTAAAAAGAACATGTACATATAAATGTAATACAAAAGAATACAAAACGTACAAAAATATGTCGTAGCAGTCCTCCACCGGCTCAGAGGTAGTCACCAAGCTTCTCTTTGCCTGGTCTGCTACTCGGCTGATCTGCACCCACCGTCACAAACTAGTACATGAAATTATTTAAGTAATACTGAGAGACATCGATCCACATTCCCAAATAGGCAACAAGTATCAAATGGCATAATTTAAATAGAAACTATGCTGCAAGAAACATCATGCAAAGAGATACTTGAGTTAACCAAATATGAAATTGACTCAAGGCTAAGTAGTAATGGATTAGGGTCGGTTGGCTGTGATCTTCATCACATCAGCCTTTCCACTACAATGTGAGCTCTGCTCTATAGCATTTCATTAAGATTTGAGCTCTATATCATAATGTCAAAAGGTCGTACGTACGATTACGCCTTTTCTATTCCAAGTGAATTAGTCGTCACTGAATGTATTCTTGCTAACATACCCGAGTTTTAAAACTCGTCATGTTCACCCAAGTTATTCTTGCACCAATAAACCCCGAGGTCCGGTTACCCCGTTCAAGGCACGTTACCCCGTGTGTCATGCAAGGTAGTGGAGAAATTCCCTAACATCCCGGCAAGTCTGTGACCCCCGTATGAAAGCTGAGTTTCTATCATCAAATGACCATAACCACAAGAACCACTTTCATTTTCAAAAATGACACAACATTGGAATCCAAGAGATGTAATAGCATACTAATGCACAAAGGTTTTGAGTCAAAATAAACAAACTATCCTAATAGCATGCTATATCAATTAACAATGACAAACACAACAATCAACATGACAAAGTATAGGAATTTGAATCAATGATATACACAACAGAGTATGCTATGAACAACATCACAAAATGAGAACTGAACAAGTCGTAGCATATGGATTTCAAAGGCAATTCAGTTCGAATAACTGAGAATAAATAAATAAAGGGAATGAAATGTAAATAAATGTCTCAATCAGTTTACTTACTTAAACAACAAGTCCTAAGCTATCCGGCTTCTCACCGCGTCGATGTATGCACCCAAACCCCGTAATAGCTCCTTTACGGTCCTAACATTTGACAAATTATCAATTTAGGTTCAAGCTTAATGATTTACAACTCCTAAATTGGTCGAAATTGGTCAAAATCGAATTCGAGACCAATTTGCCGATTTCGCGTTTTTCGAGGTAAAACCCCGGTATAACGCCTCAATCGACTCCCAAATTCTTCACTTTTTATAGAAATATTGATTTGGGTCTCAAATATATTTTCCCTATTTTTCTGGGATTTTCCAGAATTTTTTTCATAATTTTATCTATTTTTTGGAATTTATTATATAAAAAAATTGTTTAATTTAATTAAATAATTATATATATATATATTGAGATGGGTCCGGTTCAACCCGACCCGACCCATATGGGTTTGGGTCGACCCGACCCGACTCCCATCATCTTCTTCACCAGAGCACTCGTGCTCTGGTTCTGACTTTTTTTTTCCTTGTTGTTGGGTTGGGGTTGCTCTCCACCCCAACCCTAGTGGAATCGATGGCAGGGGAGACGCCCCTGCCATCTCCGCCCCTCAACCTCGGCTCGGCCTCCATGGCCGAACCTCCCTCTCGGCCACCATAGTCAACGCACTAAAATCACAACAAAAGTAATGATGACTCACCTTTAAAACGACTTCCTCGATCTTGGTATCTCTCCCGATCTCTCTTTCTCCCGCTCTTTCTCTCCTTCTTCTTCTTTTTCTTCCTCTCGGTTTCGTTTTTCTTCCTCTCTGTTGTTGTTGTTTTGTTTTTTTTTTTTTTTTTTTGGAAAGATAAATTGAGATAAGATTGATTGACCAAACTATATATATATATATATATTTTGAGTGATGTGGCCACTTTACCACCACTAACTTATAGCATTTTTTTTGCAAATAAAATTTAACTAGTTACACTTACCCCACGAGCTGCTGCCTCGGGCCCACGTCAGCACGCGACTCGAGGTGCGTCCTTGCTCGTCTCTATATCTGCATACCCATAAATGACTTAGTAGTATACACATATACAATACACTAGGCAAACAACACATCAAATATAACATTTACCTCGGCCACCGTGCCTCGGTAGTGACACATATCTCGCTGTGGGTCCCACGTCACGGGTCATTTTGTCCTAATTAATGAATTAAACGCGCATTAATTAATTGGGGCGTGACACATAAAGAGAAAAAATTTAGAGAGAAAACTGTTTATATACCCAAAATAAGGAGAAAGTCATGATTAGAGAGTCCCACCTAAAACTACATCCGTAGGAAATGGAGCAGGGAGCCGGGTGGTTAGAAAAAAGTGAGGATTGCACATTAAAAGAAAATTAAATTTAAGTGCAGTGTAAATCACTTTCATGTTCTCAAAAAATCTTTTGATAGTTTAAGTTTTAGTTTTTCAATGTTTTGAATTACCTTTATATCATTTCCTTGGTACCCTATTTTCGTCATGTTACAACCTATTAAAGTCATATTGATTCTCATTAATGCTAAGTCAACAATAGTGGAGAGTGTGGTTTCATTTCTCGCATATGGTACTTCTAAGCGTTGATGCGCTATTTTCACAGAGATTGTAAACTTACGTGCTTGAATTTGTAGACCAAGAAAACTTGTGAGTAGTTGATAGTATTTGTCTTGACCGAGTCTATGTCTTTAAAGTGTGATCTTAATTGTGTTTGGGTTGCAGTTGTAGACATATCATAACTCTGAAATTTCTTGAGTAGCTTGTTAACTTGGCGACTATGTAAACCAAAGGAACTTCATGAATTTGGAATTGGGTATAGGATTAGTTTAGTTAGTGTATAACTATATTAGGAGTTTAGTTTACTTGTGTTTTGTCATTTACACCTGCTTAGGACGTGCAAAGTCTTAAGTTTGTGGGTATTTAATAAGTCATTAATTATGTAGTATTATATAGATTATTTATATATTTTTTATTGTTAAGTCTCCAAAATATTAGTCTAATTGTCCTTATTTATTATTTTTAGGTTTAATGGAGTGCGCGGTTGAATCCGGGGCGAAAAACTACGCAAAATAGAGTGTTTACATGCAGTGTGAACAACAACCCTATGATCTGTCTTGAGACGCGTGTTGTAAAGTGGATGAAGAAAGTTACGGTAGCCAATAACGCAAGAAGATAACACACATGTGACACTGTGCAACCAGAACCGTGGATTGGCCTCGAGATCCACACATCACAACAGTCGAAATGAGAAGTAAAGCCACTTGATCTTCCCCAGCAACGGCGCCAAAATTTAACGCGGTCGAATGCGTCAAAATAATACAGAATCCCGTTGAGATTATCAAATACCACAAGAACTGCACCAATGGCAAGCACAGGGTCGATCCACGAAGACCAAGTTTCTAACTTAGGCAAATGAACAAAAAAGTAAATCTGGATTTTGCAAAAGGGTTGTCAAAAGTTCACCAAAAAAATGGAATTAAACTACTATGTAAGAAATCAATCAAGAAAAGTAACCTAAACCCTCAGTATCACAAACTTCCGCAATTGACATAATCAAGCCTATGGTCATCGATATATATATATATAAAAGCATGTAATTCAAAGGTAATTTGGTGTAGCTATAGACCTAGTAAGGTACGCGGGTCCTCACACTTCCCAATCTCGATAGTCAATGTACGATAATGACTACTTCTCTAGCTAAGTGTATAACCTTATGCTCAAACGAATTAGGTTTAACACGATGAACACAATAAGTTTTGTGAAGGCACTACACCTAGACAACCGGATCACTAGTGTGTCCAATTTAGCCTAGATCCCTAAGGTATTTGACCAGTCCCAAAAAGAGCGAATCAATTGGTATGGTCAATTGCCACTGTGCGGTCTTATTGCATAAGGACTGATGCTTACAATTCACTAGCAATATAATCATGGTTTAAATCTAAATTTAACCCTATTTAATCAATCAATAACAAAGGGAATAAATACCAATGGAAAGCAATTAAACTGAATTAAAGCATATCTCACATAGACTTTATGCCAAAAGAGTACTTTGCTCCACCTCCGATCAAGATTAATGAAGTAACCCGGACATGTTGATGAATGACTCCATTAAAATATTGAAGAAAAAGATATCATAATTGTTTGTCAAGAGGTAGAGAGAATAGAACAATGCGTAGAAAAGTTCTTTGTAAAAGCCCTAAGTCCTAATTATATAAAACCACTCGATTTGCTCTATGGAAGAGAGAGAAACTAATTTTCGAGGGTTAATTAGTGACATATGCGCCTAGGCAAATCAGGTGGGTGTTGTGCGTTTGATGCATGTTCCATGACATGTGTCACGTTGTGATTGGGTGAGCTGATGTAGACTGCTGGCGTGGCGAGAGATGATTAGAGGATAAAATTGATGCTGTGACGTGCTGGTGAGTAGGTGAATGCCACGTGGCATATGACTAATGGAGAGGAGGCGTACTCAAGAGACGTGCGAAGATATGGGAGAAAGCACTGGCACGAAGGTAACGACCCATTTTATTAAATTTACAGACGTGGACGCAGCTCAGATCTACGTGGAAGCCGCGGTAGGCTAAGACACACGGGGACCTAGGTACGATGTTTATTATGTGTTGGTTGCTTATTTACGATGCAATTTATTGAAATACATCGCATGTGTGTATGTTGCATAATAATACGTGCGAGATTGTGTGAATTATATTCGCCTCGATATGCGTGTCGATGCGCATATCGGGTAGTTGACGGGACCGAATAGTAGGTCGGGAAACTAAAACACACAAATTACATAAAAAGTGGCCAAGTTACTAATATGGAATGGGTATTAGGTGGCTAGTGACGGGGCGGTACACGTATATCGCGGTTCGGACGCGAAACCGAGCGTCGAAACGCCCGAAAACACGGGCGAGTGTCCCAGCTGTGTCACACTTTGGAGTCAAGACACAAAGTCAACAACCCTTAACCTACTCCTCCACCTTTTCTCTCACCACCCACACTCACACACACACACACACACACCCCGGAATCAGGAGGCCGAGAGAGGAGAAGAAGGAACGCGGAGGGGGAGGAGAAGAAGAAGTCGGGAAGGAGAGAAGAGAGGACGAAACGTCATGATCGAGGTGAGTCGTAGTGGTTTTTGGTTGTGGGTCTTGGTGAGTTGGTCGTGGTGGCCGAAACGGAGGGTTCGGCCATGGAGGCCGAACCGGGTTTCGGTGGTGATGGCAGGGGTGTCTCCCCGTCCATCGATGCCACTGGGTTGGGTGAAGAGCAACCCCAACCTAACAGCAAGGGAAATAAAAAAAATTGAGTGATCGAACCAGTTCTGGTTCGATCAAATGGGGAAGAAGCACGCGCGCGCGGCGTGCGCCCGTGTGTGCATCCCCCTCCAGTGGGTCGGGCCCGGGCCGAGCCTGGACCTGTTCTAGTCCAGGGTCAAGTCGGGTCCGACCCATTTGGGTTGACCCGACCCAAACCAAATTAAAAAAAAAAAAAGGAAGAAAAATTGGGAAAAATTTCAGAAAAATTGGGAAAAATTTCAAAAAATTATATTTCAATAAAATAAATAGATATTTATGAATTTCTATGAAAAATAAATATTTGGATATTCCGGACTCGACTTTCGAGGGGTTTTTGCCTCGAAAAGCGCAAAATGGGCAATTTGGCCTAAAATTTTAGAAATTGGTCATAAATTGTCATGCTAAATCGAAATTATTGATAAATGGACATAGGTGGATACGGGTGATCAATTGGCGGCCAAGGACTCAGTGGACTTGGACTCGGGGATTGATTACAGGGTATTGGAGTGCGTTGTGAGGTTTTTAAAACCCAATTGAAAAACAGAGTATTTATTTTGCTTCATATTTCCATTCATTTCCAGTATTCCTTGTGGTTTTTATTTACTTCTATATCTTGCCATTGTTTGGACGGTTGGTAGAGTTACTCCCACCGGATTTTTCCGTTATGTGTCTATGCAATCTAGACCATAACATGTGTATCAGGAGTTTTCGGTGGATAACGACCCGAGCTAATGAACTGCTACATGTGTCGGAGCGTCGTAGGTCTACGCCGGCCACCGAGAGGGACCAGGTGATAGCTAGTTGGGTGCGCCCACTAGTGGGATCCTGGAAGGGTATTCCAAAGTATGGTTTAGTCTGACTGGAACAGGCACATACATTTGCACTTTATTGTTATCTATGCATGTGATGCCCTACTTACAGTTGTTTGTTTACATTCCGCATGTTTATTTAACAGTATTTATTGACTTCCACTTGTTTATTTGAATGCTCGGAGGAGTTCCTTGGGATTTTACTAACTGGACTCGTCATCCATTTTCTTCTGTGATGATTGAGTGCAGATCCGAGTACAAGTAAGGGCAAGGGGATCTTAGGCGACTACATTTGACTGCCTACCGTTGAGGATTACTTGTACGTGTGTTTTGTTTTGATATTTTGATTCTTTTGAGAACTGGGGAGTAACGTGACATTATACATAGATATTTTATATGGTACAGTTGTCTACCTCGTACTTTTTAGGGTTTTTCCACAATAGGATTTGTTAAATCGATTATTAATATTTCTTACATTTAAGTACGACTTCCGCTGAATATGTCATTTATACGATGTACATACAAGTGGATACGAATTTCGAGACAAAAATAGGACGGGCAGGTGCCGTAAAAGTGTAGTAGGGCCAGCTGGCAAGGAGTACACGAAGACACATCACCGCGGGGCTGGCGAGGGCCGCCACATTTGGTATCAGAGAAAAGAGGAAGTCCTAAGACAATAAAACTTAATCAATAGAACGTATATGCGTGTTATATGTTCATCTTATTATATGATATACGTATATACCTCGAGACTGATCCGAGCACATTCTCGATACAGATTATGGACGGACAGTTTGGTACGCCTTTTGAGACTGGACAGACTAGCGATGCGGCTAGGGATGTCCCGGTTATGGCGAGTATGGAGGATAGAATTTCGGCCCAGAGAGACACAAATGGCCGAGGTATTACGGCTATTACGAGAGCAGATCATGATCGGCGGCACTCACTTCACTAGAGAGCCGATGGCGTGATTGTATGCCGGAGAGACGATTGTTCGGTGTGGTACCCCAGACACCGATTCGGGGGTAGCAAGCGAGAGGCACCCACAGAGACAGCTACCACAGTTGTCGTTCCTTTAGAGACGTCGACTCTTACGCCTCCACTGACAACGACGGACCAGGTTACTGCCACCCCCGCTGCTGATACTCCTACTACATCGGCATTCGTTCTGGCACCAGAGGCGAAGTTATTGAGGGAGTTTTTGAAGTTCCAGCCTAGATTCTTTTATGGAGGCGGTGACCCTGAGGCTGCAAGGAAATGGGTAATGTCCCATCAGCGTTTCCATAAGCTGATGAGGAACGACGAGACTGGACAGCACGACTTTCGGGAGCCTGTTTGAGAGGGCATGCGACAGTCTGGTGGACGACATATACGGATACTCATCCGGAACCGACAACATGGGGGCTGAGTTTAGGGAGCTATTCTACGATCAGTACATACCTATAGAGGTTAGGTTGAGACTGAAGGAGGAGTTCCTGGCCCTGAGACAGGGGAATCAGACCTTAATGCAGTATATGGAGAGGTTCCGACATTTGCATCAGTTCTCTCTAGATGTCATCGGGACAGAGCGCTTACAGATCTATTATTTCACCAGAGTGGTTTACGATAGGATTGCGTCAGCAGTTGTCTCGACCGGAGCCACGACTCGCAAAAGATCTTTGACAGGGCATTGGCTAATGAGACATACATACTGCAGAGGGCTGGCAGACGTGTGACTGATGGGGAGGTACAGTCCGGGCAGAGTTATGGGTCGAATCAGAGGCATAAGAGACCGATGGATCGTCCGGATAGAGGCCGAATAGATGATAGATGGGAGAGGGGCCGCCGAGACGATTTTCAGGGCAGTCAGTTCCGATATGAGGAGCCACATTCAGTTCATGCTATCACCTCAACACCAGTGGGTTGGCATAGGTCATAGCTACAAGGGTACCGTCAGGGTCGAGATTAGGGAGGCCATGACAGGGGTCAGGTAGACCGGGGTCAGGGTCCGAGATCTGGAGACGGACAGACGGGTAAACTAGAGAGCCTAAGATGTCACCGGTGTGGGCAGAGGGGACACTTGAGGGCTGACTGTCGGGTACCACTATAGCCACGGCGAGAGGCAGACCAGGCCAGAGATAGAGCCCACGCGTTAGCACATCCAGATAGCGGGCGACTATGCAGCTTATTGAAGGTACATTACATATATTTAGTCGTCATATGCATGATATGTTTGATTCTGGTAGCACGTTATCGTTTCTTGCTGGACGTATTGTTGGTTTGTTAGGGTTAGTTACACAAACACTAGACCCACATCTTGTCCTCAGTACGGCTGCTGGGGATAAGATATACCCTAACCGAATATGTAGAGACGTGATGATAGAGGTAGGGGGACATCAGCTACCAGCTGATCTTCGAGTATTGGAGTACTTAGAGTTTGACGCACAACTCGGGATGGATTGGTTAGCATCCTATCATGCACGGATAGACTGTAACGGTAAGAGGATAGAGTTTCGTATTCCTGGAATACCGGAGTTCGTATTACTTGGATCAGCAACTAACTTACCCATCACGAGAGGTCGACTAGCTACAGCGCAGGAGATGGAGGCGTTTGCGGCGATAGTTGAACCGGAGGTTCGAACGGGGGTACAGATTGAGGACGTTCCGGTGGTTAGGGATTTTTTTTATGTATTTCCAGATGATTTACCCGGATTGCCATCGCCACGAGCTGTTGAGTTCATAATTGAGCTGATACCAGGGACGCAGCCAATCGCCAGTCGACCTTACCGGATGGCACCAGCGGAGCAGGAGGAGGTGAGACGACAGTTAGATGAGCTATTGGAAAAGGGTTTCATTCACCCTAGTATGTCACCTTGTGGAGCTCCAGTACTGTTTGTGAAGAAGAAAGATGGTATAATGAGGATGTGCATCGACTATAGGAAGTTGAATCGGGTAACTGTGAGGAACCGTTACCCACTTCCTAGGATTGACGATCTGTTTGATCAGCTGACGGGTGCCATATTTTTCTCGAAGATTGACCTTCGCTCAAGTTATCACCAGTTGAGGATTCGAGAAGATGATATCCAGAAAATCGCTTTCAGCACGAGATACGAGTTATTTGATTTCACAGTCATGTCGTTTGGGCTGACAAACGCTCCAGCGATTTTCATGGACCTGATGTACAGGGTCATGAGGCCATATTTGGACAGATTCGTCATCGTGTTCATCGACGATATCTTGATCTATAATAGAACTCGTGAGGATCACGATGGTCATCTCAGGACAGTTTTGACGACACTGAGAGAGCACTGACTGTACACCAAGTTTAGTAAGTGTGACTTTTGGCTAAGTGCGGTCAGATTCTTAGGCCATGTCATCAGTGAGCAATGTATATCAGTGGATTCAGAAAAGATTCGGGCGATCATTGATTGGAAGACGCTTGAGTCTGTGGTTGATATACGGAGTTTCCTTCGACTGGCCGGATACTACCGGCGACTTGTGCAGGATTTTTCCTCGATCGCAGCGCCGATGACGAGATTGACTAAGAAATATGTCAGATTTGACTGGTCAGATGAGTGTGAGCAGGCCTTTTGTGAATTGAAGCAGAGATTGACATCTGCACCAGTATTGACATTGCGGAGTCGGGCAAGACCTTGACAGTATATACAGATGCGTCAGGCATTGGTCTTGGTTGTGTGTTGATGCAGGATGGTAGACCAGTTGCCTATCTTTCTAGACGGTTGAGACCCCACGAGGGGAATTATCCAGTGCACGACCTGGAGCTTGTTGCGGTCGTCCTTGCACTGAAGGCTTGGAGGCACTATCTTTATGGAGAGCGATTCGTGTTGTATACAGATCACCAGAGTTTACATTACATTTTCACTCAAAGGGATCTGAATATGCGCCAGAGAGATGGTGAGTTGCTGAAGGACTATGACTTCGCTATTGAGTATCACCCTGGCAAAGCGAACGTCGTAGCAAACGCATTGAGCAAGAGTGGACTCGACAGTCAAGCTGTTCTGCGGCGGATGACACATGAGCATGGCTTATTACGGGCAGCATCAGTTATGTGCATGGCCGAGTTGTTGACTACGGCGGAACAACACATTTGTTGTCAGATGAGGATACCGACCGTATCGATTGAACGGGTTGTCGAGTGTCAGAGGGCTGATGGGCTCTATGAGCGGGTCAGTGGTCTGTCACGGAATCCGGAATGCACTGATTGGGCAGAAATCACAGATCGGTGTTTGAGATACCGAAGGAGATTGTGGATACATGCGGATCAGGAGATACGGGACGGGATTCTGGAAGATGCACACCGGTCTCATTACACAGTTCATCCTGGTCGGACCAAGATGTACCATGATTTGAGGCGACTATTCTAGTGGCCTGGGATGAAGGCTGACGTAGGTGCGTACGTTAAGAGTTGTCACATTTGCCAGCAGGTGAAGGCTGAGCATAGGAGAACCGGTGGATTATTACAGCCGTTGCCCATTCCATAGTGGAAATGGGAACATGTCACTATGGATTTTGTTAGTGGGCTACAGCAGACATCGAGGCGTCATGATGCAGTTTGGGTAGTGATTGATAGATTGACGAAGTCGGCTCACTTTATTTCAATCTCGATGAAATACACGTTTCCCCATCTGAGCATATTGTTTGAGCGGGAGATTATTAGGCTTCATGGGGTGTCAGTTTCCATTGTGTCAGACAGAGATCCCAGATTGACCACGAAACTATGAGAGGCAATGCAGGAACAGTTTGGCACCAGGTTGCAGTTTAGTACGGCTTATCATCCTCAGACCGACGGACAGTCAGAGCGATTGATCCAGATTTTGGAGGATATGCTCAGGGCTTGTATATTACAGTTTGGGGGTTCGTGGGAGGATTATCTGCCTCTGTGTGAGTTTGCATACAATAACAACTATCAAGCGAGCATTGGTATGCCACCATTTGAGGCACTGTGTGGGAGGCCCTGTAGATCACCTGCGTGTTGGGCAGAGCCGGAAGATACAGTGACAGTAGGGCCTGAGATAGTTGTTGATCACACAGAGAAAATTCGACAAATTCATCAGAAGCTGCGAGCTGCACGGGATAGACAGAAGAAATACGCGGATAGGTATCGCGAGGGTCTGAGCTATGACGAGGGCGATATGGTGTATCTGAAGGTTTCTCCTTGGAAAGGTCAACAGAGATTTAGCATTAAGGGGAAACTGGCACCGAGATACATTGGGTCATACCGAATTGCACAGAGAGTAAACACTGTTGCATATTGGTTGGAGTTACCTACCGAGTTAGCAGGGGTTCATCCGACATTTCACATTTCCATGTTGAGACTCGCTAGGTCAGGGCCGAGACCGACGATTGAGTTGGGACAGGTGAAGATACAACCTGACGTGACCTATGAGGAGAGACCGATAGAGATCGTTGACGGTCGAGTACAGATTCTCCAGAATAGGGAACTCGCGAAGGTCCTAGTTCGTTGGCAGCATCATAGGACGGAGGGACTTAATTGGGAGCTCGAGTCGACGATGATGACACGATACCCTCAACTATTCTCCGGTATGGGACTTTAGTTACAGTTAAATTTTGGGACAAAATTTTATTTAGTTGGGAAGAAATGTAACGACCCATTTTATTAAATTTACAGACGTGGACGCCAGCTCAGATCTACGTGGACGCCGCGATAGGCTAGGACACACGGGGACCTAGGTACGCTGTTTATTATGTGTTGGTTGCTTATTTGCGGTGCAATTTATTGAAATACATTGCATGTGTGTATGTTGCATAATAATACGTGTGATATTGTGTGAACTGTATTCGCCTCGATATGCGTGTCGACGCGGATACCGAGTAGTTGACGGGACCGAATAGTAGGTCAGGGAAACTAAAACACACAAATTACATAAAAGTGGCCAAGTAACTAATATGGAATGGGTACTAGGTGGCTAGTGAAGGGGCGGTACGCGTATATCGCGGTTCGGACGCTAAACCGGGCGTCGAAACGCCCGAAAACACGGGCGAGTGTCCCAGCTGTGTCACACTTTGGAGTCAAGACACAAAGTCAACAACCCTTATCCCTACTCCACCACATTTTCTCTCACCACCCACACTCACACACACACACACACACACCCCCGAATCGGGAGGCCGAAAGAGGAGAAGAAGGAACGCGAAGGGGGGAGAAGAAGAAGCCGGGAAGGAGAGAAGAGAGGACGAAACGTCATGATCGATTTGAGTCCCAGTGGTTTTTGGTTGTGGGTCTTGGTGAGTTGACCGTGGTGGCCGAGACGGAGGGTTCGGCCATGGACGCCGAACCGGGTCGCGGTGGTGATGGCAGGGGTGTCTCCCCGCCATCGATGCCATTGGGGTTGGGGTGGAGAGCAACCCCAACCCAACAGCAAGAAAAAAGAAATTCAGTGATCGAACCAATTCTGGTTCGATCAAATGGGGAAGACGCACACTCGCGCGTGTGTGCAGCCCCCCCTCCAGTGGGCGGGCCCAAAACGGGCCAGGCTCGTCCCATGGGCCGAGCTTGGACTGTTCGGGTCCAGGGTCGGGCCGGGTCCGACCCATTTGGGTTGACCCACCCCAAATTAAAAAAAAAAAAAAAAAAAAAAAAAAAAGAAAAAAATTCGTAAAAATTGGGAAAAACTCCGAAAATTATATTTCAATAAAATATATAGAAATTTATGAATTTCTATGAAAAATAAAATATTGGATATTCCGGACGCGACTTTCGCGAGTTTTTGCCTCGAAAAGCGCAAAATGGGCAATTTGGCCTTAAATTTTAGAAATCGGTCGTAAATTGTCATTCTAAATCAGAATTATTGATAAATGAACATAGGTGGATACGGGTGATCAATTGGTGACCAAGGACTCAATGGACTTGGACTCGGGGATTGATTACGGGGTATTGGAGTTCGTTGTGAGGTTTGCAAAACCCAATTGAAAAACTCTGAGTATTTATTTCGCTTCATATTTCCATTCATTTCCGGTATTTCTTGTGGTTTTTATTTACTTCTATATCTTGCCATTGTTTGGACGGTTGGTAGAGTTAGTCCCACCGGATTTTTCCGTTATTTGTCTATGCAGTCTAGACCATAGCATGTGTATCAGGAGTTCTCGGTGGATATCGACCCGAGCTAATGAACTGCTACATGTGTCGGTGCGTCGTAGATCTACGCCGGCCACCGAAAAGGACCAGGTGATAGCTAGTTGGGTGCGCCTACTAGTGGGATCCTGGAAGGGTATTCTGAAGTATGGTTTAGTCTGACTGGAACAGGCACATACATTTGCACTTTATTGTTATCTATGCATGCGATGCCTTACTTACAGTTGTCTGTTTACATTTCACATGTTTATTTAACAGTATTTATTGACTTCCACTTGTTTATTTGAATGCTCGGAGGAGTTCCTTGGGATTTTACTGACTGGACTCGTCATCCGTTTTCTTCTGTGATGATTGAGTGCATATACGAGTACAATTAAGGGCAAGGGGATCTTAGGCGACTACCTCTGACTGCCTACCGTTGAGGATTACTTGTACGTGTGTTTTGTTTTGATATTTTGATTCTTTTGGGAACTGGGGAGTAACGTGACATTGTACATAGATACTTTATATGGTACACTTGTCTACCTCGTACTTTTCAGGGTTTTTCCACAATAGGATTTGTTAAATCGATTATTAATATTTCTTGCATTTAAGTACGACTTCCGCTGAATATGTCATTTATACGCTGTACACACAAGTGGATACGAATTTCGAGACAGAGTAAGGATCGGCAGGTGCCATACACGTGTAATAGAGCCAGCTGGCAAGGAATACACGGAGACACGTCACCCCGGGGCGGCGAGGGCCGCCACACGAATCCCGATGCATATCCCGTGTTCCGCGCTTATTTCTATAATGGTCCTAGATACAAGAAATACTTTCACAACTCAAGAAATAACACAATAAAGAAATCCTTAATGGAATAGATTAAATGAACACAAAGGAATATGATTTACAACACGACAAATCATTCACCAAATAGCATGTTTTTCTACTAACGATCTGAACAAACCAAGAATGATGTAGCACCTAATTAAATGTCAATGAATACCAATTAACACATCAACCAATGTCATGATAACAAACTCATGAAATGAGATAGGACAACTAAGTCATGGCATCTAGAGTACAATAGCACATCAGTCCAAATGACTGTAAACAAGAAGCATAATGGAAAGAAATGGGAACAAATATCTTAATCAATTTACTTACAAACCACGCCAAGCTCATATTTTAATCCGATTTCTCGACACCTTAAAACTCGTACCCGAACCTCCGAAACTCTTTCTTAGGCTCATGGTATCATTTGTTATGTTTTAGAATGTGTTTGGACTCTCAGTTAGCGTGTTAAGCTTTTTTAAGGTGTTTGAGTTTGATTTTAGAAATTGTAGTCAGTGTGTTGTCTAGACACCTAGCGCGTTGGGTAGTTTATATAGCACGCTAGTGACTCCCTTAGCGCGCTATTCACTCTAATTAGCGCGCTACATGCAGATAGCGCACTAGCTAGCATGCTTAGCGCGCTAAACGCATGAAGTCCCAGAAATTATGCACTTTGAATTTATGGGTTTTCTCCTCCAATTGGCCATCTCCATCACTTTGGATCTCTGTTACCCTCCACCAGGGACCCAACACATCCACCATAGTAACAACTTCAGCATACACTTCATATATATTCATTGAACCATCAAAATATGCTTGCATTTTTAATAAAACTCAATAACACACCTAACACTTTGATTGATCATAAATTGGTCAATTTAACTTCGAATTTCAAACTTCTTTATAGAAAATTTAATAATTTTTCGCAAGGAATCCAAATATGTAAACCAATTTTGAAAATAATTTCATTTAACCTATGAAATCCCATAAAAACCAAAACTGATTAATTACCTCTAATTTTATCAAAATTATGTGTAGATTAGCTTACCTAGTTGTAGAGAACCTCTAGCTTGATTGTCTCCTTCAAACACCCCATAATTTCTCCACATAAACTTGTTGATCTTCTTGTCCAATCTTTCTCTTAAGCTTTCCTTCACTTCTAAGTTATTAAAATGAAGCCATATGCATGTTTACCTCATATATATATATATATATATAAGGTTGATTCCTAGTCATTGATCTTAATGTGTACGCGTATCTCGAGAAACATCAAATGGCTAATGTTTTATCTAACTAACTTAGGTTACATTGATATAAATCAAACTATAGCCACTTCAATTCAACTAAATAAGCTACATTAAACTTACCACATCATTCACTACCCCGGTCCCACGCCGGCATGCATCTAAAGGCGCGTCTCCGCTCACGTCTCGACATCTATATACTAGTAGGAGTGACTTAATAAGTCTACGCATATACATTACACTAGGAATATACCACATCAATCCTAACATATTTCTCAGTCCTCTCACCGAGTATTAAGATTGTGTACCCACTCTCGGACACGTCATGGGTCGGTAACCCTGATTAGAAACTAATTTACTATTAGTAAATTCTGAGTCATTACAATATTCCACCAACGTGGTTTCAATGTAGTCAAGTCTCCAACAATATGATTTTAATGCAGTCAAAGTCTCTAATTAACAACATGATTTCAATGAGGTCAAAACCTCTAACACTAATTGCAAGTAAGTCACTAAAAGTAAAAAGTTTATTTGGCTTAATGAATATTGTCACTATTCACCAAGTCAAAGAAATACTTTTTTTACTTGAAATATTCTTTGACTTGATGAATAATGAATATTTTCTCCATGAATTATAACGAGTCAAACTTTTACCTCGTGTCACTTATAGCCAAGCTAGGCCACCGATACGCGTCAAGACGCGCGTCACTCGTTTAGTGTATTTAAAGTAAAATATAAAAAATATATTTGACTTAATGAATAGTGTCAATATTCACCAAGTCAAAGAGTTGAAATGATCTTTGACTTAAAATAATCTGACTTGAGATAATTTTTTACTTGATGAATAGTATCACTATTCACCAAGTCAAATAGAGGTCTTTGACTTGAAATAATCTTTGACTTAATGAATAATGTCACTATTCACCAAGTTAAAAAGAGGTCTTTAATTTGATGAATAGTGATCATCAAGCTAAAGAAGAGTTTTCTTGGCTCCATAAATTATAACGAATCAAACTTTTACCTCGTGTTACTTATAGCCAAGCTAGGCCATCGATACTCGTCGAGACGCACAACACTCGTTCAGTGTATTTAAAGTAAAATATACAAAATATATACTTTGACTTGATAAATAATGTCACTATTCACTATGTCAAATATAGTTTTTTGACTTGAAATGATCTTTGACTTGATGAATAATGTCAATATTCACTAAGTCAAATAGAGGCCTTTGGCTTGAAAAGTTTTTTGACTTGAGATAATCTTTGACTTGATGAACAGTGTCACTATTCACCAAGTCAAAAAAGTTTTAGACTTGATGAATAGTGATCATCAAGCCAAAAATGGATTTCTTTGGCTCCATAAATTGTAACGAGTTATACAGTAACCTCGTCTTAATCATAGCCAAGCTAGACCACTGATACGTGTCGAGACCCGCAACACTCGTTTACTGTATTTTAAATAACATATGCAAAATATTCTCTAACATTGTTTTCCTCATAGCCGAGTTAGGCCACCGATACGCTTCGAAAACGCGTGGCACTCGTTTAGTGTATCTTAAATAAAAAATGGAGAATATTCTTTAACATTGCTTCCCTTATAGTCAAGCTAGGCAACTAATAGGTGTGCACCACCAAACAATACACTTATATACTCCTACGCAAAACTTGTGTTTCTTTCGTAAGAGTATGGGGTATATGGTGTATGCCAATTATGATTTCGCCTCAACATCCATGTACGTACATCTCGAGAAGGTTTTATGATATGTCCGGATCTAACGTTGACTTGATAAGAAAGAATCCAATATGATTCCTAAGATTTTTGTCGAATTTGTGATATATTTGGATGTGAGGAAAATCTTACCGAAAAAAGAAAAAATTGAGATTTGCCAAATTATACCAAAATAAGAAATTCGAATTTGGCAAGACCTCGATGAAAAATCAACAAGAGGAAGACCCTAAGACTATAAATACACAAGCAGACGAAGGAATATGTATGCTATCTTCTTTAACCTTAAGTCCTCCTTTCTTAAGAGCACTGATCTAACTTAGGCATCGGAGTGCTCTCCCCGAAGGCCTCCACTCCGGGTCTGTTTTACAGTTTGCGTTCTCAGAAAGTTGTCAGCGTTTACCTTAAGATTCGTGCAGCTCGCTACTCCAGAACGTCATGCGATAGTTGACCCATCACAAATAAACATGTGGCTTTACTATTTTGGTTGTCAAATACCCAATCTTTTTTACAAAATATGAGTTGACATTAATAAAGATACTTACACTTTGATTATTATTTATTTATTGTAAATTATGATTTTATTAATTTTAAATATATGAATAATTCTTAAACAAATAAATAAATAAATATACATATTTACATATAGTTTAAGGACTAAAGTTGATAATTAATTTTATTTTTAAAGAAATAGAAATTTCATTATTATCAATGACTCTCAATACATTCAATAAAATAAAACGAGACATAATCATTTCTTAAAGGCTTAATTGGTTAAAATATTGTAACCTCTTACAACTTTTGTTATTATATTCTAACCTTTTTAGAATGATAAATTTATATCTTAAGCACATTTTAACTCCAGATTTAATAAAGCGACACATAGATAATGACTTTAAAAAACTATCTCATCATCTCTAATTACTAAAATAATTATTAAATTTATTATTTATGCTCATTATTTTAGTGTCACCTCATCAAATTTAGAGTTAAAAGACTTTGGAAACAAATTTATTAATCTAAAAAAGGTTAAGATATAACAGCTATAATAACAAAATTTATAACAGGTTATAATACTTTAACCAATTTGGCTTTTTTAAAACATGAGAGACATAATTGTTGATTAGGAAAGTGAATGTTTATAAAACTTATTGTTGGCAAAACAAATATGTCATATCATCAAAAAATTATATAATAATAATAATAATAATAATAATAATAATAATAATATCTAGATGTGACACTAACGCAAGTATGTCTTTGATAAACTAAAAGTACACTATCAACACCAAAGTGCATATTTTAACAATAATGACTAAAATGCATATTACGCTAAACCTCAAGAACGAACTTATATTTTACCCTTAATCTACAAATCACTAACCCTTTTCTCCCACATAACCCATGACAATATACATAGTATAAAATGGGTATGCTAGGGTAACTTAGCACGACCAAGCGCGAATAACATGCACTGTCAGTCGCCCTTCAATATATCAATATACCTGATGATACATGCGCGCACGAGAATCAAAGACATTTGTTGAGTAAATTGTACATGTTCATGTTAGGTTAATTACTATGCATATTTTTTTTTCATGTTAGGCCTACCTGCTCACACAAGCGCGAACCTATGGATCAAATCTTCACCAATATCGATATTGTTCCGCCTTAATCACTTTCAACACATAAGTGTGAAATTTTAATTCAAAAGGACTAGAATATTAATTAAAGGACTCATGTGAGATTATTATTTCAATTCACCCCAGCATTTTTTTTTACAATAAATATACCAACCACCACCCTTACTGCTGCACTCTGCAGAGTGCAGAACACATGAGCCCACTTGACGCGCGCATTTAGGCCGAGAACAAGGTAATTTAACGGAACAGTCATGCACGTGACGCAGTCGAGGGCCAAGGCTGCAGCAAATCACGGACAGTTTTGGAAGTTTGAGGCGAGTCAAGTGCCCCCAGACTCACATATGACTATATTAGGTCTTTTTAAAAAGTAAGGCATATTTACATTATATTTCACAAAATATGATGGTGTACTTTGAATTCACAAAAATAGGCAATAACGTCTTTTGTAAAAGTGTTATCACTTATGAAGGGTGTGAGGTGGCGGAGAGGTGACGGTGAGGTGGCGAGACAAATATATAGATAGCTCCTTTTGAAAAAGAGTTATCTATACAAAGCATGGTGTGAGGTGGATTAAGGAATTGTATAGATAGCTCCTTTTGAAAAGGAGCTATCTATACAAAACTATACACTCTATGAATGATTCCTTTTGAAAATGAGCTATCTATACAAAATTTGTTGTCCTGTGAATGACACGTGCATGTGGAGATGGACGACCATTGTAGACCCGCGTCACTCACATATCTCGAAGAAGACAACCAATGTAAACAACGTGCACGCATATCGACGTAGACAACCCATGAAAACTTCACCCATGTATGCCGAGGTGGAGATTTCATGCAAATGTCAGGCATGTATGTCGAGGTGGGCGACCCATGCGACCTCGTGCAACTCATGCAAACGTCACGCACGTATATCGAGGTGATAAAGTCAATGCCAACGTCACACACGTATATCCTGGTTGACAACACATGAAAACGCCACTCACATGTGTCGAGGTGGGTCGGCCATGCATATCTATAGTAAGCATGCAACTCACCCGGGTTGTCCGCATCGCGATACGTGTGTGACGTTTGCATATGGTCCATAATATGTAGTGGATATGCATGACTTGCCCACCTCGACATACGTGCGTAACGTTTCCATGTGTTGTCAACCAGGAGATATGTGTGACGTTGGCATTGATTTTTCCACCTCGAGACACGTGCATGACGTTTGCATGAGTTGCACGAGGTTGCATGAGTCGAACACCTCGACAGACATGCCTGACATTTGCATAAAATCTCCACCTCGGCATACATGTGTGACATTTGCATGAGTTATCCGCCTCGATATGCGTGCGCGTTGTTTACATTGATTGTCCACCTCGAGATAATTTGTATTGATAGCTCATTTTCAAAAGGAGTCATTCATAGAGTGTATAATTTTGTATAGATAGCTCCTTTTGAAAATGAGCTATCTATATAATTGTCTTCCACCTCACTGTCCACCTCACTGTCCAGTAAGACGGCCTTACACAGATAGCGCCTTTTCAAAATGCGCTATCTGTGTAAGGCCGTCCTTCGTGGCCCGGACACATGAATAACGCATTTTCAAAAGGCGCTATCTATGTATCCACCTCAGCAAACGATGCACCCACCTTGATAACGCCTTTTGGATGGGCGATATTGCCTATTTTTGAAAAAAAAAAAAAAAAAAAAAAAAAACACAACCTCATTTTCCTCATTTAAACTAAAAACATTAGTACTCTTCTAATTTTTTCCAATATTAGTATGTGGCATCTTCAGTTTTTGAAGTTTGACAGAGATTCCTCTCCCACACTTTTGGAAGTTTGACAGAGACTCCTCTCCCACACTGATCACTTATCTCAACATTAGATAAATTGCTCAACTTTACTTCTCATCAATTTCAAGATTATCCGCATTTCAGTTCATGCTAGTTCGGCACCCAAACAATTAAGCATCTCTCTATACGATGATCAAATTAAATCAGCATATATAGTACAGGTGAATTAGAGCCAACATATATAAGTATAACTAATACCAATTGCAACATGCATGAGAATGTAATCGGGTTACTCACACTAGTCTTCGCCAACAGCTAACTGCCAACAACACAGCATGTATCAAAACATAAAGCGTATGTAATTGCATAATGAGAACTTCAGGTACTAGATTTACCACAGGCTTTAATTGCAAAGTCGGTGAAGTTTAATACCATAAATGCTGCATCACTGAGCAAATAAAAAATAAAAAAAAAAATACTGCATCACAAAATATGTCATGTTGTCGATCATACAGTATTTTGAATCTCTGATGTCACATCAACGTAGGTCAAAACTTTTCCACAATTCTGCACTGTGAGCATGAATTTCTATTTCATGATTTAAAAAAAAAAAAAAAAAGCGCATTCACAATCGAATAGAAAAGAGACTATGGTTGCTTTGATCACTAACTATAGGGTTCTACTAGCGAAGAACTGAAAAGGTCATTCACATGCTTGAGTTGATTTTTGGTTGATCTATCAGTACAACATGCACCTTGATCTTTTCCTTTTTTTTTTTTTTTTCTGAACAGATTTTGCCATTCATGAAATGTGTTTTCCATCTATGCAAAATGGAGGCAGCCATCTGAAACGTGCACGAGTCCTCCCAGATGACCAAATGAATCTGCTCATGATATGCCAAAACATAACTTGAACTAGTTCTAACTTCTAAACAACACTTGGAGAATAACCTCTTCTCCAACCATATACGTACAATAGCAGCATCCCAGGACAAACCATCAACTCGATCTATCTAATTATTCTTGTCATTTCTTAAGATAGTATACAAAAGAAAAAGGATGCATGGTGAATGTACCTCAGCACCCTTGAGACTTCTGCAGTGTTTCTATGTAGAATCTTATGAGGCTATGAAGAAACCTTCTCCTGGAATTAATGGCCTGGACAATCACAAGTAGAAGGTAAACAGAAACAAAAATAGCGCATCATAAATATAACTACATTCACAGTGGAAACAATTGAAATTAACTACAGAAAAAAAAACTGCAAATGCCAAAATGCATAAAATCAAAAATTGTCAATTTGGATATAGAGCAATGGAATGGAAAGGAAATGAAACTCATCTGTCCAGTACTTCGGTCAACTCTTTCCTTTGGTCGTGGTACAGGCTAATTTGGTGCTTTCTATCGTTCAACTCTCCCACAAGTTTTTCAATTTTCCTTTCCTCTTCCCTGAGAAATAAACTTTAACTTGTACATTAATGAAAATATGGAAAACAATTCTACATGGCCAGCAGTCCTCTGGTTTTACAAACAGAATTGGTATTAACCCTTCCATTCAAAATCCTTCCTTATCTCTCACTAAATTGGACAATGAATGGTACTTATCCCAGTTTTTCTATTGGCAGCCCTAAAGGCTGCCAATTTCTTGAAATACTCCCACATGTTTCGCCAGTTCCGAGTTTTGTCCGCAAACAATTTAGTCCTTGGTAACCAAATTGTTCTTGCTGTAGCAAGAACAATTTTGGAAGCTGCTGGTGTTATAATGTTGACAATATCTAGGCATGCGGGCTAGTCATTCCACTGGTAAAGAATCTCTGTGCCAACCCAGATAGAGCCTGCATATGTACATCTGGAAAACCTCTCCTGTTGTACTCATTGACCTACAGATGACCGTGCCTCATTAACAGCTTTAAGTAGCCAATTCGGAAGGATATTTTCAGAATCCATCTTGGATATCTGCAAAACCCTGTTGTGGTAGTCATAAAGGGTTCTTCGGTGTCCAATGCTGACATAAGTTATCCCAGCAGCTTCAACCTGATCGTACATATGGGCCTACAAATAAGAGCATAAAAAAAACAACAGGTAGATCCTAAGTCAAATGAAAGCCGTCACAGGTATCAGCTAATAACTATCTGAAGTTCTGAGCAAAAGAAGAGCTTTGGATCAGCTTATCATCGGCACTACTCAACAGGATGGGAATGCAATTATCCAACTACAAGTTTTTGTACTTTTTTCCTTCTGAAAGACGCTTACTATGGCAATAATAGTCGAAACAAAATAAAAATAAGAAACAAAACTAACAATCCAACTATCCCTCATCACAAAAAAAGCTCTCCTTCCCTTTCCCATGAATCTGTCGCAACTTAACTTCAGGCAGCATATACAATATAAATCAATCTCTCACTACATAATAGCCTAGTATTATAAGGTTAAGTTTCTTGCACTTTTCTTGTAAATAAAGGTTAGGAAATTATTTGAGGATAAGCAGGATATGAGTAGCACAAGTGAATGATGAATCAGAATATACCTCATTGGCTTCGTCTAAAGCACTAGTGGATTCATCCAATAAAACCAATCTTGGTTTTGCAAGCAACAAACGTGCAAATGCAAGGCGTTGCTGCTCACCAAGAGATAGGACACTTGACCAATCATGTACAGAATCAAGGCCATCAAGACGAGACAATAGATAACCTAGACGAACATCTTCGAGCACCTGAATGAGATCATCTTCATTGGGCCTCTCAGACACCTTGCTTGAATTTTCTAAGCACGGTGATTGCAAATATAGAGGCAGGGGACCTGAAACGATATCCAGTATTTACTTATTAGTGGTCGTAAATGAGAATTTATTACATTAACCACGAGGGATGAATAAACTGCGCAAAATATTCCCAAGGCATAATAAGAGATGAGCAACATTTGGTGTCTGTGACCCAATTGATCCAAATCATAAATCTAGTATGTTCTCCAAGGCCCAAGGGTTTCACAACTGTGAGGTTGGGTCGTAATGAGGGTGCGATCAGTGTGCCAAATGGAACTTAATCTAGACTTGTGGAAGAACTAAGGAGAATGATGGATTTGCATACTATGGACAATATAAAAGACTTGTTGAAAAGCTTATCTACTTAACAGTTATAATACCTGACATTATGAGTTGTTAGAGTAGATTTTGATGTTGTCATTATTTGCACAAGTCTGATAAGTTAAAAGAAGAATATAGTGTGATCAATTAATCTCACAAGTATGATTGCAGAACTCTGTTGAGTGATGTGCTCACAAGGCATTCAGTCTGTGGGCACAGACAGTATTCTTCTGCAGAGATAGAGATGATCTTTCAGAGACAGCTGGATCAAATTCAAATTAGTTTCCATTCTTGAAAAGCCAACGTGCAGCAAGCATATTCTCTGAATTTGTAAGTTTGGCAAAGAACCTTCCTTGTATTGATAAGATTACCAATCAAGGAGGATTTGCCAAAGCGTTGATTGAAGACACAATATGGAAAGTTTCTAAAATCTTGTATTGTGTTTTCTTTATAAATTGTGTAATCAAGAATCACACATTGTCCATTCTTTGGAGATCGAAAGCCGATCCTGAGATAAACGAACACTAATTCGACCTTTATCTTTTTTTAACAAACCTATCAAGGGCACTTGACTTGTAAGCCTAGGGGTTCTCGGGTACCACGAGGATCTTGGGTAATAGTGTAGGATCATTGTGAGGAAAGTGAGGAGTGTGTCAAAGCTTGGCGAGGGATCACTAGCTAGATTAGGGATCACTAGTTAGGAGCTTTGAAATTCTATAACTCATTCTCTTAATGGATTTTACGCCTGGGCGCGGCTTCGCAGACGTAGGACTGAAGGTCCGAGCTGCGTAACCAAGATCTTGTATTGTGGTTTATTTTGTTGACTTTCATTTTTCGGTTTTGCATTACTTGTTGAGGCATCGATCATATCAAGTTGTATCAGAGCCTACACCTAAGCTCTTTGTTGTGTTAAAGAAGGTGCGATCCGAGAAGATTCAATGTCTCAAACAATGCAATCTGATCGGCATGGTGTATCCACAACGGAACTGTCATTGCTCATATATTCGTCCATACATTAGGACGATACCATATGAACTATGGAAAGGTATAAAGCTGAACATTAGTTCTTTCCTTTTTTTCTGATGAATGACAGGGACCAGGTTGTGACGTTCGCCAAAAAATGGAGATGATGAGCTTTCTCAAAATGCTACAGCTTTTGTGCTCACAGAGCCGCTGCTTATGCCCACAGCTCATGTACTCACAAAGCCACAACTTATGCCACAGCCTTTGTTGACACAATTTTAAGATGATTATTTTTCACCATGGTGTGGGTCAGTGTGCTCAACTTGACAGACTCATCGAAGGTAATGATGAACTAAGGCGGAGTGAGTGTAAGTACAATAGTGCATATGCATCATCCCTTATTGCTTCGATACTATCTCATGCTACAACTCTTTTATAGTATCTATATTTCCGTTGCTCTAACTATTGATGTGAGGTTTGTAGCTTTTAATATGATAGTTGTCCAAAGTATGGGTTGTTCTTGCTCGTCAGTTTGCACCGATTGAGAGTTAATTGACTTTCCTCGTTTAAAGTTTAGGTTAGTTGTTAGTGTTTCCTCCTTTGTGTCGTCATTTTTTTATCACAAATGGGGAGATATGTTATTTTAGTGTCTACCGCGAGTTGTTTTGTCAAATTTTTTTTTCGCAAAGGGGGAGATAATGCAAGGATGAAGGGGGAGTTTCTTTTTCCTGCTTAGTTGATGTTTGGTCCCTCCCATAAGTTTTTGTTGTCACTTTGTTTTGTCACAAAGGGGGAGAGTAGCTTAGTTTTAGGGGGAGTACTTACTTTGGCGTAGTTGCTTTATTTATTTTGTTTCTTTCATTTCTGCTATCATGATTATCCTTATGCTACTAATGTTACCTAGCAAAAATCTTTTCGTTTAATGTGCATACTAAATGTTTTTTTGTGATCGCACTCATTTACACGCTTATCCTTTTTTATTGTGACAAATAAATGACAAAAGGGGAGAATGTTAGAGTAGATTTTGTTGTCATTATTTGCACAAGTCTGATAAGTTAAAAGAAGGATATAGTGTGATCAATTTAATCTCATAAGTATGATTGCAGAACTCTGTTGAGCGATGCCCACAAGGCATTCTGTCGATGGGCACATACCGTATTGTTCTGTGGAGATAAAGATGATATTTCAGAGACAGTTTGATCAAAATTCAAATTTGTTTCCATTCTTGAAAAGCCAACGTCCAACAAGCATATTCTCTCGAATTTGTAAGGTTGGCGAAAAAACTTTCCTTGTATGAAGAAGATTACTAATCAAGGAGGATTTTGCCAACTCGTTGATTTAAGACGCAATATGGAAAGTTTCTAAAATCTTGTGTTGCATTTTCTTTATAAATTGTGTAATCAAGAATCGCACATTGTCCCTTCTTTGGAGACCGAAAGTTGATCCTGAGATAGACGAACACTAGTTCATCTTTATCTTTTTTTTTACAAACCTGTCAAGGGGACTTGACTTGTAAGCCGAGGGTACCAAGGGGATCTTGAGTAATAGTGTAGGATCATTGTCAAGAGTGTGTCGATGCTTGGTGAGAGACCACTAGCTAGATGAGGGATCACTTGTTAGAAACTTTGCGTAATTTTGTAACTCATTCTATTATTGGATCTTACACGTGACCCCGCAGACGTAGGACTGGAGGTTCAAACTGAGTAAACAAGATCTTGGGTTGTGGTTTGTTTTGTTTACTTCCATTTTCAGTTTTGCATTACTTGTTGAGGCATCGATTATATCATGCACGTCGTGAGCTTGATTAGTTAATTTATGGATTAGCCTAAAAAGGGTCATTAGGAGGCTGCCTACACCATTTTGAGTTATATAAAGAAATCTCCAGGAAAAGGATCACGACTAAAAAAGAACAAGCATGTGAAATTAGTTGGTTATTCTAATGCTAACTATGTTGGTGACAAGAGTGACAAAAAATCTACATTAGGTTATTGTCCATTTGTAGGGGAGAATCTACCAACTTGGAAGAGTAAAACAATTAGTTGTACCGAGATCTAGCACTGAAGAAAAATATCATGTCATGGTTCATACCATATGTGAGTATGATAAAAGCTCTTCTTGAAAATTTCAGTATCACCTATTTTAGACCCTATTCCTATGCATTGTGATAATCAGGTTGCAATTCATATTGCAAAGCAACCTTGTTTTTCATGAATGGACAAAGCACATCGAAATCGATTGTCATTTTGCGAGAAATGTGATTACTAATAAGAAGCTTTGCACTCCTTTTACACCTTCCAAATATAAGATTTTGGTATGTTCACTAAAGCACTTAAGAAGGAAGACTTACTCATATTGAGTAACAAGCTTTGCATGATAGACATTTATGCTCCGACGGAGTGTTAGTTGACTTTCTATTCTAGTATTTACCCAGTTTAGGATTGACACATTTGTGCCTGATTTATAGGCTAACTTATAATTTTTTTTGTAACCTTTTCATCTTATTGTTGCTACTACATTATCAATTAAAGTCACACTATCTACGCTTAGTTTATGTTTCATTGTTTCTTTTGTTTTCCATTATCATTTGTAGCAAACCTTAGTGGTAGAAACCTACCCCAATCCTTACGGCTCAACCTTGGGACTCCCCACGTTTTATTACTTATATTTACAACATCATTTTCGCTATTTACACTTTAAATTTGTTGCAGTCGCAGTTTCATTTTATGTCCACGACATATTCATGGTTTACAAAATCGATAAAATTCCCTGAACTTCCCCAAATTATGTCGATTATCAAAAGAGGGGAATAAAATCCAAGTTTTGAGGAAAAATCCTACCAAACAATGGCAAAAATTGCAAAACTTTCATTCCTATGTGGAAGTTTTGGGGAAGTTTATGGAGTTTCATGGAAGTTTTAGAGAAATTTTGCAGAATGTACCAAAACTATTCTAAAATGAAACCTTCACACCTCAAAAGGGAAGTAGTCGGTGAATTGCATGTTGTATTGAAAAATTTAACTATTTTAAACAATTGTTTTGTGGCTTTTATGCATTACAATTGTAAAGCTATGTATTTTTAACACCTTTAAAGAGATTTGACTTTTTAGCACCTAGAATGAAATTCCATGGACTTCCATATACCAGCGAATTTTTGCTCAACTTCCCTCACCGAATTAAACTTCCCCGAATTATTTTCAAATTTTAAGGGGAGAATTACAAGGTGAATTCGAAATTTCAAACCTTGGATATATCTATGTTGCTTTTCATGAGTTTATAATTGAGAGAATGCATTCTAGCATCTTTTAATTCACTTAATAGAATGAACATATAACAAGCAACAAAAACCGCCAAATTCTTGCATTTTATACCAAATGTGGTAATTTAAGTGATTGTGGAATTGAAATTCTTAACTGAATTGAACTCCCATTTGATCATGCCTTTATTTTTATTTTTATGAAGTTGGGGAAATGGGGTATTCTAGCAATCTTGTGGTAAAGAATTCATTTGTGCAGTCATTTGATTTTCTATGCCTAGATATCTTGAGTGAATTAAATGAAGACGAGTGTTGAATTATATGGCATTTTAGTTCAACAAATTGTTGGAGTAGGAGTAGTGATGTTTGCTTACAGGCCTCATCATCTAAGAATGTCAGGTTCCAACAATATTTGATATGGAAGGACAATAGTAATGGAAGAACGATGGAAGTTAAGAGATTTACGAATTGGGATCCCAAGGAGATTGTTTAATGTATCATAGTGAATTAACTTTCACCTGATAAGGTTACAAACAGCTCAACAACACTTGCAACACTTGCAAACACGAAGAAATTTGGTTGTTCGGCTATATTTCGAAGTTCATCTCAAGTGGCTTCAATCATGTATAACAAATATTGCTAAAGAATAAGTAAAACCATACCAGTTAATTTAGTACTCTCTGATAAAGAATGTATGTATTCCGTCCATGAGGGATAAAGCAATTGTTGACGGAGAGTTCCTAAAACCATATATGGTTTTTGAGGGAGGAAAAATACATCACGAGCACTTCTTCTTTTGAATATCCCAATTGATGCTTCAACAGGACGACCGTCCATGAAAAAGGATTGCTGATTTTCTTCATTATTCAAGTAAAATATGATTTTCCCTTCCCCTCTATTCCAAAGACCAGCTATGGCCCTTAACAATGACGTTTTTCCACTTCCACTAGGACCTGTTATCTATCAACGCAACAGTTTAATTCAATCAATGCCTCCACATCAAAGAGTGAAATTGATACACATGATAAGCAAAAAATCAACTGACCAGTAAATGGTCCTTCTCATTAATTTCTAATGATAGATCCTTGATCAGAATATTCTTACTTTTTGGCGTTTGTAGGGTCAAATTTTTTATTTCAAGTAATTTCAGACACTTCCCCAGAACAATTGATCCATTTGACTGCCTCTGCATCTCATGTCTATTCCTTATATCACAATAGTCAAAAATAATCTCTTCCACTGGTTCAGAAAGAAATAGAGAACCATTGTCTAGAACGTCATCAAACTCACCTGCATAAAAAGGAATGAATTTAAAATCATTCGCACCTCAAAATATATCAACCCCCTAGAAAGCTCTTAAGATAGAAATGATCATTATTTATTTATTATAATAAAAATGAGTGAAGAGGCTATTTCGATGATAGATTAATAACAATAATTATTTTTAATAAAAATTTATAATAGAAAATAAAGTAAAAGTGCTCTTTTGAAGAATTCTAGCCTAGAGAATGATTCTTGGATGCATACAAACATATAAAAACATAAATGAAAACATATTTTAAGCCTAAGGTTATGTTAAACTACATGATCAAAAAACTTAAAGCAATTATACTTCATCCTGAATTTCCTCAAGAATAATATAGAATTACTGTAGAAAGTTCAATTTAATGTGGGGAATTTCATCAATTTAGAGATTTTTACTAAGATCAATTGGTAGATAATAAAAAGACACATAACATAGATATGTAAGTTTAATAATGTGTCTAAAAAATTGTTTGATTTTTAATGAACTTTTGGAAAATGAAATTTATAATGTTAGTACCCTGCAAGCTGATTTTTGCAAGGGATTTAGCTACTATAAGGTTGAAAGATTTTGCCTTCATAACTTCAAGAGTCATTTTCTTAATACGAAAAAAAAAGTGACATAAGTACCACATCATTAGTAGGTCAATGATTTTTGAAGAATTAAATCATAAGTAGGTATTAATGTTTAAGTGTCACCAAAAACATAATATGAGAAGGGCAAAGAAGTACCTAGTCGGTCAATGACAGCTGAAAAAGCACTTATGGCCTGGAATTGGTAAATGATGAGAGAAAAATCACCAAGGATATGATTAAAAGCTGACACAGACTGGTTGATAACACCAAATTCAATTTTCCCAGAGAAATACATTGGGGCTACAACGGCAGCAGGAAGAATTTGAATCAGATACCGATAACCATTAGTGAAAAACTCCAAGTTCCTGGAAGATATCAATAATTGCTGCATATAAACAATATAACTGGATGAAAACCAATTATAAGAATCTTGTAGTAGGTTGAATCTGCAGAGTGTGAAGTCCAACAAAAACATGATAATAAATGAGAAGTTTAACATCTGCAACAAATATGCATATTGACATTCCAGTTGAGGTAGGAAAATATGGTCACGTAAACCTCTTAATCACTAATAACCGGCACACAAGGCTACGCTTTCGTTGAAGATATTCAAGGCAAACAAATTAGTTGGAGTCGACTACATGGATAAAACTCTTCCATTCGCTCGATTTAGTGCAATTGATGGAGTGCTTTCTAAATCCTTCGATTCCCCCATAATCAATGTGTTCCAAGTAGCTTTGGTCTACCCCTACATCATCGAATTCCTTCAATTTCTATAGAGTCGAGTTTTCTAGTGAGAGCACTTGTAGGTCGTCTTCGGAGGCGTCCAACCACCGCAACGACCCTTTCCTAATATTTGTGTCGATTGGTGCTACTTCTATTTTTCTTTAAATGTTATATTTCTTACTTTAGGAAGAGGGAGTCGCATATAATTACTTTTAGTAGTGGTCATAACAAGAGTCACAAAGACTTTCTTTTAACAAGAAAAATATGTAGAGACTGCAAAGTCATACACTGGTGAAGCACTTACTACCCAACATAAGTTAGTAGTACTTGATATTAAGCTAACACGACGACATAATACGAATAAAAGAGTTAGCGACCCTAGAATAAAGTGGTGGAACCTAAAACATAGTAAACAAGTAGAGTTTAGAGAAAAATTACTAAAGGAAAATGTTTAGAATCTTGACTTAGATGCTAATACAATGTGGCTAGAAATGAGTAGTTGCATAAGGAGAGTGGGATCAAACGTATTAGGTATATCTAAAGGCTTGGGACCACCAAAGAAGGAAACATGGTGGTGGAACGAGGATGTCCAACTAGCAATTAAGACTAAAAGAGAGATTAATAGGAAAATACCTAAGTGTCAAGATGAAGATGAGTACAATCAATATAGAGAAGCTAGAAAACAAGCTAAAAAAGTAGTTAGTCAAGCTAAAACAAATTTCATGGAAGATCTATATACAAGGTTAGGTAATAGAGATGGAGAAAAATATATAAATAGGCTAGCCAAATTAAGAGATAAAAAGAAACAAGACCTAAGTCATGTAAGATGTATTAAGGACGAAAATCAAAATGTTTTAACGCGCGAGGATGATATTAAGGAGAGATGGAGAAGTTACTTCGATAGTTTATTTAATGATGGCCAAGTTGATACTATAATAGATGAAAACCCACACCAAGAAAGAAATGTAAACTACACACGCAATATTAGAATTGTAGAAGTTAAAGAGGCATTGAAAAGAATGAAACTAGGGAAAGCATGTGGCCCAGATGAAATACTCATAGAGGTTTGGAAATGCTTAGGAGAAATTGAATTGACTTGGTTAACAAAACTTTTCAATAAAATTTTAAAATCAAAACGGATGCCAATGGATTGGAGAAGAAGCACGTTTGTGCCAATCTTCAAAAACAAAGGAGACATTCAAAGTTGCTCAAACTACCGGGGAATTAAACTTATGAGTCACACTATGAAACTTTGGGAGAAGATAATTGACAATAGGCTAAGGAGAGAAACAACAATATCAGATAACCAATTTGGTTTCATGCGTGGGAGGTCAACAATGGAGGCGATTTTCCTTGTAAAACGATTATTAGAAAAATATAGAGAAAAGAAAAAAGATCTTCATATGGTATTCGTAGATTTAGAAAACATATGATAGGGTCCCTAGAGAAGTTCTTTGGTGGGTTCTAGAAAGAAAAAGAGTGCATGCTAGATACATAGACACTATTAAGGATATGTATGATGGAGTAGTAACGAGTATAAAGACATTTGGAGGAGCTACAAAAAAATTTCTCATTACGATAGGACTACATCAAGGATCGGCTTTAAGTCCATATCTATTTACTTTAGTTATGGATGAACTAACAAGACATATTCAAGAGGATATACCATGGTGTATGCTATTTGCAGATGATATTGTCTTAGTGGATGAAACAAAAGATGGAGTGAATAGGAAATTAGAACTCTGGAGGAATACATTAGAATCTAAAGGCTTTAAGTTGAGTAGGACGAAAACCGAATACATGCACTGTGAGTTTAGAAACACTAGACATCGAGATGGCGGAGTGGTAAAATTACGGGAAGTAGAAGTTTCTAAGGTAAACCACTTTAGATACCTAAGATCAATCATACAAAATGATGGTAACATTGAGAATAATGTCACACATAGAATTCAAGGTGGATGGAAGAAATGGCGGAGTGCAACAGGGGTGATTTATGATCGAAATGTTCCTACTAAGTTAAAAGGAAAATTTTATAGGACCGCAATTAGGCCAGCTATGCTCTATGGAAGTGAATGTTGGGCGGTAAAGCAACAACAATTACATAAAATGAACGTAGCAGAAATGAGGATGCTTAGGTGGATGTGTGGTAAAACTCGTAAAGATAGAATAAGAAATATAGAAATTCAAAGACAAGTAGAAGTAGCACCAATTGATACAAAGATTAGGGAAGGGCGGTTGCGGTGGTTTGGTCACCCGCAAAGACGGCCTACAAATGCCCCAACTAGAAAACTTGACTCAATAAAAACTGTAGAAATTCGACGAGGTAGGGGCAGACCAAAGTTAACATGGGATGCATTAATTAGGAGGGATTTGAATGGTTTGAAAAGCTCACCATCAATTGCACTTAATCGAGCACAATAGAAAAGTCTGATCCATGTAGCCAACCCCGGTTAATTCGGGATTGAGGCTATGTTGTTGTTGTTGTTGTTGTTGTTGTTGTTGTTGTTGTTGTTATATTTCTTACTTTAAATGTTTTACAACACATCCACCTAAGCATCTTCATTTATGCTACATTTATTTTACGTACTTGTTGTTTTTTTTCCGCCCAACATTCACTTTCGTAAAACATGGCTAGCCTGATTGAGATCTTATAAAATTTCTCTTTTAACTTGGTAGGAATATTTTGATCATAGATCACACATGTTACATCATCCAATTTTCCATCCAACTTGAATTCTATTTGTAACACCATTCTCAATATTTTGTATAATTGATCTTAGATATCTAAATTAACTTGTGATACATTACTTAGGAGGGATTCAAATGATTTGGAAAGCACACCGTCAATTGCACTAAATCGAGCGTAATGTAAGAGTTTGATCCATGTAGCTGACCTCAACTAATTTTGGATTGAGGCTATGTTGTTATCATCATCGTCGTCGTTGTTGTTGATTTTAGAAATCTAAAGTGGTTCACCTTATAAACTTCTATTTCCCCTAATTTTACCACTCCATCATCTTGATGTATAGTATCTCTAAAATAATATATGTATTCGGTCTTCCTCCTACTCAACTTATATCCTTTAGATTCTAATGAATTTCGCCAATGTGCTACTTTCCTATTCATTCCATCTCTTGTTTCGTCCACTAGGACAATATCATTTGTAAATAACATACACTATAGTATATCCTCTTGAATATGCCTTGTTAGTTCATCCATAACTAAAGTAAAGAGATATGAGATTAAACATGAACCTTGATGTAGTCCTATTGAGATGGAAATTTCTTTTGTATGTTCCAAATGTCATTATCTTTATTCATTATTACTACTCCTTCATACATATCTTTAATAGCATCTATCTACCTAGCATGCACTCATAAGTTTGTCCTCAATAGTTTAATAACCTTTGAATGACTCATTTGTTTTTGAATATTGGAACAAGAGTGTTTCTTCTCCAATCCATTGGCATTCGTTTTGATCTTAAAAAAAAAATTGTTTAAAAGTTTTGTTAACCAAGTCAATCCAATTTCTCCCAATCTAATATTGCCTATGAAGTTTACGTTTCTTTTTTGGTGTGAGTTTTATCTATTATAATGTCAACTTAGTCATCATTAAATTAACTATCAAAGTAACTTCTCCATTTTTCATTAATAGCACCATCGCTCGTTACAACATTTTGATTTTCGTCCTTCATACATCGTACATGACTTAGATCTTGTTTCTATTTCTCTTAATTTGACTAGCCTATATATATATATATATATATTTATTTATTTATTTTTCTCCATCTCTATTACTTAACTTTGTATATAAATCTTCCATGAAGTTTGTTTTAACTTCACTAACTGCTTTTTAGCTTTCTTTCTAGCTTCACTATATTGATTATACGCCTCTTCATCTTGAAACTTAAGAAATTTCCTATATATATATATATATATATATATACATATAAAGGTAGTTCTACCATGGTGATTGGGAAAATCACCATGGATGGTGATTGGGAAAAATCACCATGGATGGTGATTTTAAATTTTGATTCTAAATCCAATGATGAAGATGTCTTCTTGGAATTTGTGCACACATTTAAGAGTCATAAATGTAGTTTTCATATTCACCATTGGATCTAAATCCATTGGTGAAAAATTAAAATTACCATCCATGGTGATTTAAAAAAGTTGCAGATTGGTTTTACTATTGGCAATGGATTATCTAGTAGGTTCTTTGTTTGTTTTTGTCTAGATCTTACTTCTTTCTTGTTTTACAATTACATTAAAAGCTGTAATGGGTTTGTTTTGTAATTGTAGAAGGTGTATTCTGTAAAAATGATATGTAGTACCACTTTATGACTGGTGAGGACTGTTGGTCCTCCATCTTTTTGTACCTATTTACACTTCTACCTTATATATACAAGTATTGTTTACTTTTAAAAAAATATAAAAAAAAGTCGCCATTGTAGAATTTCCTATATATATCTTTTAGTCTTAATTGCTTTATAGACATCTTCATTCTACGTTAAAAGGAAAATTTTATAGGACCGCAATTAACCCAGCTAAGCTCTATGGAAGCGAATGTTGGGCGGTAAAGCAACAACAATTATATAAAATGAACGTAGTAAAAATGAGGATGCTTAGGTGGATGTGTGGTAAAACTCGTAAAGATAGAATAAGAAATATAGAAATTCAATGACAAGTACGAGTAGCACCAATTGACACAAAGATTAGGGGCAGTTGTCGTGGTTTGGTCACCTACAAAGACAGCCTACAAATGCCCCCACTAGAAAATTTAACTCAATAGAAACTGTAGAAATACGACGAGGTAAGGGTAGACCAAAGTTAACATGAGACACATTAATTACGAGGGATTTGAATGGTTTAGAAAGCTCACCATCAATTGCACTTAATCGAGCACAATGGAAGAGTTTGATCAATGTAGCCGACCCCAATTAATTTGGAACTAAGGCTATGTTGTTGTTGTTGTAGACATCTTCATTCTACCACCATATTTCCTTCTTTGAAGGTCATAAGCCTTTAGATACACCTAACACGTTCAGTGATAATTTTCTTATGCAACTCATTTCTAGCCACAACATATTGGCATCTATGTCAAGGTTCCAAAGGTTTTCCTGAAGTAGATTTTTCTCTAAAGTCTTAAATGTTTATTATTTTTAGGTTCCACCACTTAATTTTAGGATCTTTGAGTCAAGATGACAAATAAAGAATCACTAATGTCATATGTGAATAAGCAATGGTTTTTGAAAACGGTGGCCATGAAATGTTATAACTTATAGTTGTAGAAGCAAAATTCATAACGAAGACATTTTAGTAACACAGGAAAACTTACAAATAGATTTTCAAAAGCACTCTTGAAGCGTTGCATCAGAAGTTGCATCTCATTTTCCTCGCCACCATAAAAGGCAATAGATTCAGCGTTTTCTCGAACACGTACAAGACCATAACGGAAATCCGCTTCTTTTTTCTCTTGCAAGAAATTCAAACTAACCAATCCCTGAATAGAAGATTTTTTTCTTTTCAATCACGAAACAGAGCATTCAATGCAATTGCACAACTTATGAAATAGAAAGCTAAGAAATACCTTGCCAAGGAACACACTGATAGCTGTTCCACCAATTGAATATCCAAGAAGTACAACAAAAAGTGGAGGATAGATGCCGTAAAGAATGTTGCTAAAAGATATCAAGTCTACAGCAGCATTGAAGAGTGTCAAAGAAAATGAAAGTGCTGTTCCTGTAAAGGAACTAAGATCATCAACAATTCGTTGATCTGGATTATCAATTATCGACTGGGACTGAATCCTATAAAAATTCTGATTCTTAAGGTAACGGTCCATGTAATAGCTTGTCATCCACGATCTCCATCTCAAAGCAAGTATTTCTCTTGCATAATCTCTCAAAACAAAGAACTGCAAAACAAATTAATAAAAGAGAGATTTTTTAGTCAGTTGCATAAGTAGCTAGTAATACATGGAATTATTTTTGTAAGAAATTGCTTTCCTTTCGCTAGATAAGACAAAGTAGAAAAATCAAGTAATAGACTGTCGCTATTTCTATCATAATTTATGGTATGGCTTTGAAACGAGAAATCGTTTTCTCTAGACAAAATCACCATCGAAATGGACAATTTTTTATTAATTTCAATTCTCACATGCACTTATAAACACCCCCCCAAATTCTTTTTTTCCACTGGTGTTAATAGGCCCGCCCACGAGGGCCACGACACGTAATCCGCAAGTGGCCTGCCCGCGACACTTCTCTGCAAGCCTGTGGATCTCCGCTAGTACTGATAATGTCCCCAACTTAAACCACCTTGAACTCATAGGTGTGGGGTTTTACTCCAAAAGCCCCCGATGCTAATTGAGGAGAGATTCACACTTATATACTTCATTATGAAATCTTAATAAACCGATGTGTGGACCAAAGATGTGGGACTATTATTTTGGTCCACACATCTCCAATAACTGGTAACTCATCACACCCCTTTCCCTACCCATCAACACACACATCAATAATGATAGTGGATCTATGATTTGTACTAGCAAACACATGGTTGCGGGTTGTATCCTCCCAACCAAGTCAATGAATAAATTATACATGTTGTTCGTGGTGAGATTTTCCACATAAAGAAAAAACTAAGTCTTTTTATGACAAAGATGGAAAATTTCACTTGTTTATATCATCTTGTTAATTGTTTCTCAGATTTCAATACAAACAAGCAATGTAGTGTTTCTTGGACTGTTAAATACGTGACAAACTGGTAGAATCCTTGAATTCTATTACTCAATTGGTAGACAAAACAACAAGAACAAGCTACAAGAACCCAGAGAGACTGGTCTCTCAGCCCAAACTCAAAAGAGTTAACCCAATTCAATTGCAATTTTCTCAATGCCTACCTCTTCTCCTCACAATCTATTTATACATTCTCAGTTTCCCCCTAAAATGGACACACAAACATTCACCTTCCCGCCTAAAAGACTCAACAAACTCACTCACACTTCTAATGTTGTATTGGTGGTCCCCGGTCTCTTATTGATTAGGGTCGTATCATTACTCCCCTCTTTGAAATCCACCTTGTCCTCAAAGTGGTAAATAGAGAAGTGAACAACAAAGAAGATGGAGCTGCCTGAATCATTAGTCCACGTGATGGGATGTACGTGAATGAACACAAGATTAAATGACCATGCTAGTACCTATATGAACCGCATCAGCAAATAAGAACACACATGCCACCAAAGTGTTGGCAATGACACATGAGACAACAACACTAAAGCAATGGCCATCGGAATGCCCAACAAAGGTATAGCATCGCTGAAATCGATCTGAGAGTGTAATGGTCGTACTAGAAGAAACCATGACGTGGCAATTGAGCTAGCAGATGCAATGGCAGTAAACATCCCTCCTTGAATCATGTAAGCAATGGATGGACAAATACCAATCTCCATGAAAGATGCGACAAACAATGCAAGTGTGGGTGAACAAGTGTAGTAGCAAACAATTCTACAAATTCTTGCTCCCTAGCTTCATGAAGTGGCCATAACAAATGAGCAATGTCCAAAATAATGTGATCCAAAGAAACTGCAAAGCCCACGAGTTTGACATCCTCATTGGTATTGATGAAGTCCAAGAATTAGCTTGCAAATTCTTGGAAAAATATGATGGAAAGATATGACAGGATGGCATTTTGGTAATTTCGGTGAAGTTCGGGCGTTTGAGTTTCGGCGTTCCGGGGGCATGGGTTGATTGGAAACGGCGTGGAGATCACGGATCACAGCTATGCCGTGACTACGACGTTTTTCGGCGAAATTCCATCGTTTCGCCCTCCGAAACGGCAATTTTGCTATTTTAGGAAAGTTTTGTTTAGCTTATAACTTTCATTATGAATATTTCCGTTTTTATTGCCGTTTGCGGCATTTGTTTCTATTTTTCGTCTAGTTTCCAATTTAGGGCTTTTAGGGCTTTTTGAACTTTTTACTATTTTTGGCAAATTTTAGGGTTTCGCTATTTAAGCGATCTATTGGATGTAATTCGCAGTTTTTGGCTGGAATAAAAGAATTTTCGAACTTTGGCTTAAGTTCTGACCTAGATCGAGTTGTTCGTGGATTCGTTCAACTGGTTTAGAAGATCTCCATTGCGTCGGTTGGTATCGAGCACTCGCTTCAACGTGATTGGAGAAATCATGCCGCCAAGAGGAACCAGCAACGTATCGAGGAGGTGTATGACCGTGACAATCTGAATCGACAAATTGGCCAAATAATTGACCAACGCATGGGCGCGACAATTAACTGCCAAAATCGATCAGTTGTTGGGTCAGAATATGGATCGTGTCCGTAACCATCGAAGGGAACCTATTGGTGATGAACCAGTAGGAGATTCTTCTACCGAATGGGAGGATGAGTATGTTGAGGCACCGAGGAGGCGCTACAGCCGCGTGCGATTGAGGATGATCGCAGCGGTGGGAGTCTCGGGATGAAGACGAGGTCCCAGAATTCCATGGCACCCTTCAACCGGAAGAATTCTTGGACCGGCCGGCGCGCCAGCTTGAAGAAGTCCTAGAATTCAAAGGGGTGCCCGAAGACAAGCGTGTGCAACGGTTGCGACAGTTTCCGCAACAGGGCCACAGCTTGGTGGCAACAACAGAAGTTGATGCGGAATAGGAATGGAAAGGCGAAGATCACCTCGTGGGAGAAGATGAAAAAGCACTTACGGGCTGAGTTATTGCCTTACAATTTCCAACGCTTTATTATCAGAGGTTGCAGAATCTGAGACAAGGGGCAAAGTCAGTAGATGATTACACTACTGAGTTTTATCGCTTAGTCGCTAGAAACGAATCAGGAGACTAACGACCAATTAGTGGTGCGGTATATTGGTGGACCGAGGGTGCGAGATCCAAGATGTCGTCAACATGTTTGATCCGCTTCCTTATCTCTGCAGCGCACCAACGAGCATTGTTGGTGGAGAAACAACAACGTCGGGGTGTGAGTGCTTCCAAGAATGTTAGTGTTGGGACAACAATATCGGAGGTAATACCGCCGCAATTAACCTCGCTAGTCGCACGAACAGACCTAGCACTAGTGGGATTAAATGCTTCGGTTGTGGCGAAGTTGGTTACAGGAAGTCAGAATGTAAAGGGAAGAAGGCTCTCTTCATTGAGAACGAAGAGGAAGACGAAGGGGAGAGGCCAACATCACCGCAGAACCGCCTTTGATACTTCGACAACACATAAGAGGAGATCGTGGATCGGAGATGTGAGTACTTGCCTTGGTTGTGAGGCGTTCTTGTATGACTCCTAGAGTTGTCGCTAATGATGAGTGGTCGCGAATAACATCTTTCACCCAAGCGTACCATCTTAGGCAAGGTGTGCGGTTCATGATTGATGCAGGCGATTGCTATGAGAATATCGTCTCGCTTGAAGCGGTTCGTGTTGGGCCTTGCAACCGAACAACACCCCAGCCCTACAAGCTAGCTTGGTCAAGAAGGGGTGAGGTGAAGGTGTCGAAGCGCGCCTTGGTGACTTTTTCTATTGGTGCTAACTACAATGATTCATCTGGTGTGATGTTGTGGCTATGGATGCTTGCCACTTGTTACTTGGGACGTCCTTGGCGCTTGATAGGGGAGTTGTGCATGATGGTAGAACCAATAAATACACCCTTATGTTCAAGGGAGTGAAGATTGTGCTAGTACCCGCCAAGGATCCTGAGGAAGTTAAGCCTACTAAAGAATCTAGCGACTTCATCGTCTTTGGCAAGATTTGAAGATGCATTACAGATTCTCGAGGTAGTTTACATCTTGATGGGAAAGGAGGTAGATAGAGATGTTGATGTTCCCGAAGTCGCAATTCCTATTGTGAAGGAGTTTTGTGATGTTTTCCCCGATGAGATGCCGGAAGGATCGCCACCATTGCGTGATATTCAAGATCGATTGACCTTGAACCCGGTGCGTCACTACCTAATAGACCACACTACCAAATGAGTCCCGTGAGGTGAGCATGAGGAGTTGCGCAGACAAAGTTGAAGAGTTATTGGCGAAGGGATTCATCCGTGAAAGTCCGAGTCCGTGTGCGATCAACCCTCCTTACACCAAAGAAAGATGGCTCCTGGCGGATGTGTGTGGACAGTAGAGCAATCAACAAGATTACTGTCAGGTATCGCTTTCCTATCCCTCGCTTGGATGATTTACTTGACCAATTGAGTGGAGCAAAAATTTTTACAAAACTGGATTTGAAGAGTGGGTACCACCAGATTCGCATTAGAGTTGGGGATGAGTGGAAGACTGCTTTTAAAACCAGGGAGGGGCTGTATGAGTGGTTAGTCATGTCGTTTGGGTTGTCAAACGCACCTAGCACCTTCATGAGAGTCATGAACCAGAGCTTGAGACCTTTGATAGGCAAGTGTGTTGTGGTATATTTTGATGATATATTGATATACAGTACTAACGAGGAGGAACACCTCCAGCACGTGCGAAATGTTCTGACTATCTTGCGCAGGGAGAAGTTATATGCTGCGATGAAGAAGTGCTCATTTTTGACACCGAAGGTCCTTTTCTTAGGTTATGTCATTTCTGGAGAAGGGTTACAGGTTGATGAGTCTAAAGTAGAAGCCATCCGCACTTGGCCTAGACCCACCACCGTCACGGAGGTTCGCAGCTTTCATGGGTTGGCTTCCTTCTACAGGCCGGTTCATTCCACACTTCAGCAGTATCATGGCCCCAATTACGATCATCGTATGAAGGGCGTGAAGTTTGGGTGGAACAACGAGGCAGATGAAGCATTCCAACTGATCAAGGTGCGGTTAACCACTACCCCCATTCTGGTGTTGCCAGATTTTCACCTACCTTTTGAGTTGCATAGTGATGCATCCAAGGTAGGCATTGGAGCTGTCTTTTGTCAGAATAATGGGCATGTTGCCTATTTCAAATGAGAAGTCGTCTCGGGGCGAAGTTGAGGTATAGCACATACGATGTGGAGTTCTATGCAGTGGTACAAGCCGTGAAGCATCGACGGCATTATCTTTTCCACAGAGAGTTCGTGTTGTTTACAGACCATGAGGCATTGCGACACTTACATGGGCAGAACAAGGTCTCGGCCAGACATGCTTCCTGGGTGGCCTATTTGGAGCGCTTTACTTTTGTGGTGAAACACAAGTCTGGTGTGACCAACAGAGTTGCTGATGCCCTGAGCAGACGAAAATGCTTGTTGAGCCGCATGACCATTGAGGTACCTGGGTTTTCCTCCTTTGATTTGTTTACTACTGATCCTTTCTTTGCTACTATTGTGGAGAAGGTGCGGAGTGGGGAGCGTACTGATTACACACTCCAGGAGGGTTTCTTATTTCGGGGCAACCGCTTTGCATTCCTAATTGCAGCCCTGAGATTGCTGATTATTAGAGAGTTGCATGGAGAGGGACATGTTGGGCGTGATCGCACTTTGCAGCTGGTGCAGGCCTCTCACTTTTGGCCTACCATTCGCAAGGAAATGGACAGATATGTGCAGCGGTGCCGAACTTGCCTTTGCCCATTCCAGAACAGCCATGGGTTAATATTAGCATGGATTTCGTGATGGGGTTGCCTAGAACACAGCGGGGAAATGACTATTTTTGTGGTGGTTGACCGTTTTTCCAAGATGGTTCACTTCATCCCATGCAAGAAGACCACCGATGTTGTAAAGGTGGCTCAGCTGTTCTTTCGGGAGGTGTATAGATTGCATGGCCTTCCTACCTCGATTGTTTCAGATCGGGACACCAGATTCCTTAGCCATTTTTTGCGCAGTTTGTCGGCTACGGTGAACACGCAGCTGAAATTTAGCAGTGCTTATCATCCGCAAACAGATGGGCAAACTAAAGTTGTCAACCGTTCGTTAGGCAATCTTTTGAGGAGCTTGGTGGGTGAGAATGTCAGGAGTTGGGACTTCAAGTTGAGCCAGCCAGAATTTGCACACAACCATGTCGTTAATCGAAGTACCGGGTTTAGTCCTTTTCGTGTTGTGTATTTAAGACTACCTCGAGGTCCTCTTGATCTGTACCGCCAAGTAAGACTAGATGGCATGGCAAGGCAAGAAGACTTTGTTAGTGGGTCGCAAGAGATTCATCAATCATCAAAGATAACTTGCGAAGGTCACGACGAGTACAAACAATATGCAGATCGGAAGAAGCGTCACGTGGAGTTTGAAGTGGGTGACTTTGTGTGGGCAGTTCTCACTAAAAACCGGTTCTCTATGGGTGATTACAACAAATTGTCAGTTCGGAAGATTGGTCCTGTGGAGGTTCTTGAGAAAATTAATCCTAATGCTTACAGATTGAAGTTGCCAAGTCACATTCGCACGGCTGATGTATTTAATGTCAAGCATCTTGTTCCCTATTATGGAGATACGTCTGATGATGACAATTCGAGGGCGAATGTTGTCCACCCTGGGGAGAATGATGAAGTCCAAGAATTAGCTTGCAAATTCTTGGAAAAATATGATGGAAAGATATGACACGATGACATTTTGGTAATTTCGATGAAGTTCGGGCGTTTGAGTTTCGACGTTCCGGGGGCATGGGTTGATTAGAAACGGCGTGGAGATCACGGGTCACAACTATGCCGTGACTACGACGTTTTTCGGCGAAATTTCATCGTTTCGCCCTCCGAAACGGCAATTTTGCTATTTTAGGAAAGTTTTGTTTAGCTTATAACTTTCATTAGGAATTTCCGTTTTTATTGCCGTTTGCGACATTTGTTTCTATTTTTCGTCTAGTTTCCATTTTAGAGCTTTTTGGGCTTTTTGGGCTTTTTACTATTTTTGGCAAATTTTAGGGTTTCGCTATTTAAGCGATCTATTGGATGTAATTCGCAGTTTTTGGCTGGAATAAAAGAATTTTCGAACTTTCGCTTAAGTTCTGACCTAGATCGAGTTGTTCGTGGATTCGTTCAACTGGTTTAGAAGATCTCCGCTGCGTCAGGTATTTTGCCATGGATGAACATGTCTCCTAAACATTGAAGAGAACACAGATGCAGAAGGATGATTCTCGAGTAGTGCACCACCCAAGTGGCCCAACCACTTAAAATGGGGTGGTGAATACACAGATGCATAGGGATCCATTGATTGAAAACGTAACCTAATTAGTTATGTAATGTGCGCAAGAAAACAAGAGCTCTCATTGATACCTCGATGTGGTGGCGCTCTCTTCACCATATGATCTCCTCAAAAATGTGTCGAGTACCATCGACTTGCTTCTCTGATGGTAGTGTAGCAAATGGAGCATGAGCTGTGTGAAACGGAGGGCAAAGGATAGGCAAAGAAAACAAGAGCTCTCATTGATACCTCGATGTGGTGGCGCTCTCTTCACCATATGATCTCCTCAAAAAATGTGTCGAGTACCATCGACTTGCTTCTCTGATGGTAATGTAGCAAAGGGAGCATGAGCTGTGTGAAAAAGGGGCAAAGGATAGGCAAAGAAAACATGAGCTCTCATTGATACCTCGATGTGGTGGCGCTCTCTTCACCATATGATCTCCTCGAAAAATGTGTCGAGTACCATCGACTTGCTTCTCTGATGGTAGCGTAGTAAAGGGAGCTTGAGCTGTGTGAAAAGGGGGTGAAGGATAGGGAAAGTCGATGAAAACCATCGAAGCCCAAGAAAATACCAACAACAATGAAGGACCAGGCAGTGGCCATGGAGGCAGAGCTAGTGCGGCAAAGCAGTAGCGGCTCGCAGTAGGAGCGAGTAGTGCACTAGTTGAGACCGCATATGAGGGCATCTGATTTGGAAGAAAAAACTTGGTGCTAAATGGTCGTAGTTGTGGAAAAGAAGAATGATTCATCCGGATGCACGCCGATTGATCGCCAACATCGTCGGATCTAGATCTCGAAACCCTAACACCATTCCTTTTACTCGAGAATGCAGATCTGCTGAACTACGTCATGTTGAAGCCAGCTCTAGCCATGTCGAAACCTTCTGGGCATTAGATTCAAGGCGGTGGAGTCAAATTTGATGAGTATCCAACATTTGAATGAAAGAAGATGGTAGATCTAGTGGCGGTGGAGGTAGCGGAGCATGAATCCATAGAGATGGAGTCAGCAATGGAGTCGAGGACTGCATCGATCGCTCTGTGTGATCATGGAAAGACTGACTATCCACACCAAAGGAGTTGATCATGGAGATGTCGACTGGAGAAGGAGGAGAACGAACCTGTCGGGCATCGAACTTCTCCATTAGGTGATCCAGCCTCAACATAATCTCCTATAAACTGTGCAACATCTCATTCGTCACCGATCTTGAATCCATTCTTGATTTATTGCTCTGATACCAATGACGAGTCCTTGAATTCTATTACTCAATTGGTAGACAAAACAACAAGAACAAGCTACAAGAGCCCAAAGAGACTTGTCTCTCAGCCCAAACTCAAAAGAGTTAACCCAATTCAATTACAATTTTCTCAATGCCTACCTCTTCTCCTCACAATCTATTTATACATTCTCAGTTTCCCCCTAAAATGGACACATAAACATTCACCTTCCGCCTAAAAGACTCACCAAACTCACTCACACTTCTAATGTTGCATTGGTGGTTACCAGTCTCTTATTGATTAGGGTCGTATCAAAAACTTGATTGTGTCATTTGTTACTACATTGGCATCTTCTTTACATTGCATAGAATTGTGGTGTTCATATCATATTTTGGCAGGCCAATTGTATAGTTGACAATTTAAGTCACCATAACAAAAATTAGTTGGGAGACCCAAACCCCACAAAGGACGTGATAGTGCCAGAGCACAGACTAATCAATCAATGTAGTAGGCACAGGATACCATGTCGAGAACTCATAAAGGGGGATAATAACAATTTAGTTCACCAACACCCAAAATGGATCAAGCTTTTGAATAACTAGAGTTTTCAACTTAAAAATGGTATTGCGTTGTCCAAATCGAATGAAGATAATCGAATTAGGCCAATTGTCTATTATTAGTTTTCCTAGCGACCAGCGTGCTAATAGAACAAAAAGCCTCAATCCCATAATACAACATAGCCTCAGTCCCAAATTATTTTGGGTCAGCTACATGGATCAAACTTTTCCATTGTGCTCGATTAAGTGCAATTGATGGTGAGCTTTCCAGACCATTCAAATCCCTCCTCAATCCCATATAAAAACTTAAAAATAGTTGGGGCACACGGATCATATTAAAACTTGAAATCAACAAATATATGATTGACATGCATGATAAATGGATAGTCTCATCTATTACCAATGTCTTCATTAACATACAAATGTGCTTTCTTTTCATCGTAATGCTGATATGATCCATACATGGAAGTTTAAAGGTCGTGATAGTAAAGAATTACTATTTTCACACGAGTTTCTATTTTTAAGTTAGTTACTTAATGTCTGATTTTGTTTCTTTAAATGAGGACAAAAATTAGGAGTTTCTTTTTGTTTTCTAGTTTCCATTTTTAGAAATTAGGAAGATTATAGAGTTAAAAACTCTAGTTTAAGTCAATTTCTATTTCTTTATGTTTTAGTTTCTATTTGACAAGTTGTTTTGTTTATTAGAAGTTTGTCCAAGACTATGATTTTCTATCTCTTTATTACTTTCTATTTAAGAATTTTGATGAGCTTGACCTCAAAAAAAAAAAAAAACAACAAAAACCAAAAAAAAAAAAAATTTGATGTAACCTATATGAAGGTCATTCTACCATTGAATATAAATAATATATGAAGTTTATGAATTATTGCTCTTTTGTGAGTTTTGCACTTTGTGTAAGTGTTTTAGAACTTATCAAGCATTGGCTTGTGGCATTCACATCATACCAAAGTTTTTTGAAGCATTGTTTCCAAGGGGTTGAGGTTTATACCAAGGTTTCTTGAGCCTTTTGTGTTCGATGAGTTGTGGTTTATCTTATACCAAGGTTTTTTTACTTCATTGTAAGTGTTGAGTCAAGGTTCTTCGATACCAAAGCAAGGTTTAAAAAATCGACAAACTTCGCCGAAGGGGCGAAGTTTGTCGATTCTGAGGTGAGTGAAGCGAAGTTCAGAGGCAGTAGAAAAATTGCACAAATTCGACTCAACTTCGGCTAACTTCAATCGAACTTCGAAAACATCGATGGAAGTTAATAAAACATTACATAAAATTGTTATGTTTCTTGGAAGTTGAGCAAACTTCGACTAAAACTTTGCCTATGCTAGAAATATACTTAAAATTTGGAATATCCTCCGATGACATGAGTTTTTTGCATTATTGTTGTATGATTAAGTATAGTTCTAGCATCTCTACGAAGAAACTTGAGTTTTCTAGCATTTAAAGTGAAATTACATAAACTTTCGTACACCGGCGAATTTTGTCAAACTTCCACCGTCGAAGTTAACTTCCTCAAATTAATTCTGAATTTTACGTAAGCGGAGTCATAAGCGAAGTCGAAGTTTCAAAACTTGTACCAAAGTTCGTTGTTTCATTGTGAGCATCGGGTTGAGGTCCTATTATCTTACTCTAATCTTAAAGTCCTGGTCGTCACGCCTGTCAAATATAGTTGTCAAAGATATTGTAAATATATACTTTCCTAAGAATAGGTTGTTGTATTTTAGAATGTGATTAGATACTTCCCTAATGTAATTAGATACTTTCATTTGTTGTATTTTAGAATGTGATTAGGGAGTTGATTTTGTTGTAATTAAGGAATATACTATATTGTACCGTTGCTATATAATCGAAAGAATAACTCAATGAAAAACACACAATTTTATACAAGAATACTCTTGTTTTGTTATGGTATCAGAGCCCTTGAGGCTTCTTGTTTTCCTTTTGTTTGGGGCATTCCCTTCTTGGTTCATTATCTGTTAAGCATTTTTTTTTAGTTCTCTTGATATTGTATTCATGGAGAAATCTAAGATATTTTGCATCAAGTTTTCAGATAAGAATTATTTTGCTTGGGAATTTCAATTCTAAATTTATGTTTAGGGAAAAGAAATTATGGGGGATCATTGATGGGACGAATAGATTAATTGAAATCTGATCAAAGACGCCGAGCGGACAACAGAGGATGTTCGTGTCAAGAGCTGGTTGTTACAGACTATGGATTCTTCTCTTATCATCAATCTAAGACCTTACAAGATAGCGAAAGCTATGTGGGATTATCTCAAGAAAGTTTACAACCAAAACAGCTCAGCATGACGGTTTCAAGTGGGATATGAAATGTCCAATTATGCCCAAGGAAACATGTCTATTCAGGACTATTATTCTGGTTTTGTGACATTGTGGACTAAATATACAAACATTGTTTATGCTTCAGTGCAGGAGACGTCATTATAAGCTGTTATCACTCTTCATCAAACCAATCAAAGAGATCAATTTTAATGAAACTTCGACCGAAGTTTGAAGTTGTGAGATCAAATTTATTGCTCAGAACACCTCCTCCATCGGTGGATGATTGTCTGAATGAAGTACTTCGAGAAGGGCAACGTCTTATGACACAAACTGCTTTAGAGCGACAAGGGTACTCTGCCATTGTTCTCAATGTTGTATATGCTGCACAAGGTAAACAGCGAGCTCGAGACATGAACAACATCAAGTGTTACGGCTGTAAGGAATTTGGACACATTGCGAATAAGTAACATTAAATTAAATGGGGGCTGATACAACATCTAGGGGTGCTAATAGCCTAATAGTAACACCCTTTTTATTATTTTAACAAGCTAGGCCTCCAATAAACTTGAGGGCTTAAATTTAGTGAGGAAGCTCTCATTTTCTAATCTCTTTCATGTTATTGGAGAAAATACTTGGTTTCCCATGTGTTGTCACTTCTCAATCCTATTGTGTATCTATTGGTAGGCTAATTATTGATTAGAGAAATAATGAGGGCAATCTATGGCTATGTTACTTGGACTCGGGTACAAGAATCGGGTGCAGGTATTTGTCTAGAGGTTGGACTTGCTATTTTTTGATATATAAGACTCGGGACTCAGTTATATATTATGCGTAATGTGTAACTCTAGTATTTTTATTTTTATTTTTACTTTTTTGTTAAGGGTAACTCTAGTATGTTACGAGGACAACTTGTGTGTGTGTGTGATCAATTTGTTTAAGCGTTGACACGTCACCTATTCGTGTGCCCTGATCTAAAGGCTATAAGGACGTTTGATCCAAAGGTTGTCCATTGTCCAGCAAATACACTCTCAAATCTCTCAGATAACAAATATGTTTCTCTCTTGTCAACATTCATCTAACAAGATGAATGGAAGAGAGTTCAAACCCTAGAAATGCTAGGTAGATCAAGAACTCACATATCACACTTTCTTGAAAGAGTAAAGTGTTTCATTAATACGAAAAACACATGTGAGAGTATTTATACACACTACTAATCAGTTAGACTTAACTAATACAGCTGTTAAATCTGTTACACATTGCTAACTAACTTGATCACACAACACACGTGACCTAACTCACTCTCCTCACCATGGTCAACTTCCTTACTATAGTTATCTCAAACATTCCCCCTCAAAGTGAACCGAGGTGAGACACCTAAGGTCATTTTGTCATACAAAAAGAGAAACCGATGAACAGGAAGTGCTTTAGTGAACAAATCAATAGACTGATGAGAAGTGGGAACATAGCGCAATTCAAGCAGACCGAAGCCACCTTCTCATGGATGAAGTGTGCATCGACCTCAATGTGCTTGGTTCTGGCATGGAAAATAGGGTTAGAAGCCAAAGCAAGAGCTCCGGAGCTATCAGTCCACAACAGAGGACGAGAAGAGCAAGACAGACCTAGCTCACCAAGAAGAGACAAAGTCCAGATGATATCACTAACACCATGAGCCAAAGCCCTGTATTCAGCCTCTGTACTAGACCGAGCCACAACACCTTGCTTTTAAGCAGACCAAGAGATCATATTACCACCCAGAAATAAACACATACCATTTGTAGACCTCCGATCATCAAGGTCACCAGCCCAACTAGAGTCAGTAAAGGCAGAGATGGACAAAGATGAGCAAGGTTGAAACACCAAGCCAGTGGAGAGAGTACCCTTCAAAAACGAAGAACTCGCTTGCAAGCCAACCAATGCAAATCAGTAGGGGACTTAAGAAACTGAATGAGTTTAATAACAATAAAACTCAAGTCAGGTCTGCTATAAGTCAAGTACTGCAAAGCTCCAATAGTGCCACGATATAAAGTAGGATCGGCAAATGGTTTACCCTCAGTAAAGGAGAGCTTCAGACCAGAAGTGAAAGAAAAAGCTGTAACGACCCTCAAATTTACACGTGCCACGTGACACATTTCAAGACCATTGACTGGACCGTCGTGACTTGAAGTATTTGTCCAAACCTCTAGGGTGACACCGAGGTAGATTTTATTTTTCTGTGGTGTGTGTATTATTTATTTATACCCAAATGTGACTGTCCAAGTGTATGTTTATTTGTCGTACCGAATTTGCGAGTAAGGCATACGCGGGGCATTTGGTGAGTCGAGACATGAGCGAGGACGTACCTCGACTGGCGTGTCGACGTGAGACCGAGGTAGCAGCTTATGGGGTAAGTGTAATTTGAACTAACTATAGTTGTGGATATAGCTTTAATCTGACCATGTTTGTTATCACATTAATAAGCCTAAGTTAGTGCGCCATTTATATAGCCACGTGATATGCATCGAGACATGTATTGACCAATCTAGAGACCAAATGAGTACATAATTGGAATCACTTAAGCATGACTTGTGGGTAGGGGTGGCAAAAGTTGTCCAGACCCGTTTGTCCGGTTTGTCCGGACCCGTTTTAAACGGGTTCGGGCAATATTTTTGTAAAAAACATACGGGTCTGGACAATTTTTTGTGTCCGTTTAAAAATACGGGACCGAGTCCGGACAAAAATTTCAAAAAACAGTAAATTCGTTTAGTGATTAATTTGAAGGGCATATAGGTAATTTCACACTCCATGTCAAATGATTCCAACAAAAATTGTGATGTTATGTATTTATTTTTGGGTAATTGAATGTTAGGTGACTTGTAGACTTGTAGTTGAGGTTTTTTAAAAAAATAATTGATAAATAAAATATTTAATCATATTTAAAAATAAAAATCGGACAAAACGGGAGCCGTATGTTTTACAAAAATACGGGTCTGGACAAAAAAAAAGTGCCCGTTTTAAAAACGAGAACGGGTCCGGACACTAAATTTAATCATTATAGGGAGGGGGTGTTCGGTCCCGTTTATGTCCGGTCCCATTTTTTTGCCAGCCCTACTTGTGGGATAAGTGTGTGAAGGTGGTCCACAAGATAAGCCTCGGGATACGTAAGTGCATATGGATGTGTGGCTAATGTGTAGTCAACTCTAATCATATATATATAACATAAGTCAACCAAACTTATCATTTAAGTTTTTTATCTTATTGATTTGGAGAAGAAGGAGAGCTGCTGGGGTGCTCAAGAGAAGAAGAAAATCATCAAGTTTGGCTTGTCACATCAGTAGTTGGTGAAGAAGATCAAGTTCATCAAGTTAGGTAACTCCATTAATATAGCTTGGTCAATTCCATAAATTCACGAAATTGATGTTGTGGGATGTTGTTTTGTGTTGTGGTTGATGTTAGGGACCTCTAGTAGTGTGTATGAGGGTCCCCAAGGCATCAACATGGCCTATGTGTAGAAGAAACCCAGAATTCAAAATGCAGAATTATGGGTTATGCTACACAGGTGGAAAATCTAGCGCGCTAATATTGATTAACGCGCTACACATTAGAGGTAACGCGCTAGATATTCGAGGTAGCACGCTAATGTTGAAATTAGCGCTAATGTCGCTAATTTCCTTGGTAGCACAAAAAATATGAAATTTTTCAAAATCTACAAAACACTATAATTCAGTCTAAAACATGTTATCGGTCCTCATGAATCTAAGGGGAGGTCTCGGGAGTTCGGGTGTTCGTTTTGGGGAGCGTGTCCGAGCCGTGAGGGCGGGATAGCGCGGTCCGCAGTAAGTAAGTAAACCAGTTAAGAGAATGCATAGTAATTCATATTCCGTATTTATTGTCTTTATTGATAAATGTCTTTTCTTAGAATTTTATTCTTCGTGCCTTGGTTGTGTTTATGGCCTAAGTGTGTCGAGAAGGTACTCCTGGGAGTATAGCTAGTTGGGCAAACGTGAATACTACCTGCGGGGGTGCAGCTACCCAACCAAACGTGAATTCTCCCCGAGTACTGGATTGTTGTGGATTGTTGTGGATTTAAGACCACTTAGTATGCCTCTTTTGATTCTTAGGCACTCATTTTCGTCGTGAATATTTGTCAGTCTGTTTATCATGCACTTACTATTTTTTATCTGTCTTTAAATACCCGCATGATATTTGGATTGTTTTTAAATGATTCATGAATTACTATTTATATCCTTCTGATTATTACTTTCTACTTTACTGTACTCACCGTCTAATTTGTGACAGGTGGGTGCAGATCGGACAGAGACGAGCAAGGGGGAAAGGACCGATAATTGGTGACTTCCTTTGAGGACTTTTGGAACGGTTCCTTCCTTTGCACTATAGTATGTTTTGCCATTTTTGTTGTAATTATTGTATAATACTATTTTTTATTACACTGGGACATATTGGGATCGAGTGATATAGGATATCATGTATTATCGTTTTGTATATTGTTGGTCACCAGAGATGCATGTTTATCTGTTGGTTTCAGGGTTCCACACTGTATGTTGTTCCACCTTTATTTAGTCTGAGTTATTTAACCTTGTCTTACGTTTATTTCCGCTGCAACCTATTCTGTAAAAGACATAACTTAATAACTTAACGTTAAAATTACAAATTTAATGTGAATGCAACTATTTGAGGCAGACTAGGCCTGCGTCGACTTTGCGAGGAACAACTCGGGGGTCCACGTGGGTTTAGGTTGGGCGGGGCCCAGTTTTATGGGGAACTGGAGCCATCACAGAAGCCACAGATTTACAATCCTGCAAACCAGTTCGATGCAAAAGATCCAGAATATATTTCTTCTAAGTGAGATAAAGCCCGGTGGCATCACGTAAGACCTCAAATCCCAGAAAGAAATCAACAGCCCCCAATGTTTTTAAAGCAAACTGAGACTACAACCAAGAAACAAGTCTCTGAATTTGGGGAATCTGACCTAGTGATCGGAACATCATCAACATATGCTAAGAGAAGAAGTAAAGACTTCTTAGTCTTAAAGAAGAGCAAGGACACATCTGAAGTGGGTGTTGAAGGCCCCAAGCAACCAAGGCACACTTGAGCTTAGAGAACCAAGCTCGAGGAGCCTATATGAGATCATAGAGAGCCTTGTTCAGCTTGCACGTATAATGAGGAAACTTAGGATTGACAAACCCCTCAAGTTGTTGCGTGAAAACATCCTCAGTAAGATCACCATTGAGGAAAGCATTGTTCACATCTAACTGCTGAATTGGCCAATTAAAAGTAATTGCCAATACGAACATGATTGTCAAGGAAGAAGGTTTGATTACAGGAGAAAAAATATCCACATAATCCAAACCAAGGGTCTGATGAAACCCTTTAGCCACAAGCCTGGCTTTGTAACGAGAAATAGCACCTGTTGGAGTGATTTTACGTTTGAAAACCCAATTACAACCCACAATGCTCATGTTAGGAGTGGGAGGGACTAGAGTCCAAGCATTGTTCCTGTCCAAGGCAGAGAACTCATCTAACATAACCTGAAACCATGCGGATTGTTTCATAGCAGCCTTGATAGTCATTGGTTCAAAATCTTGATTAACCAAGGCATAAAGAAATGACATCACTAATGAATTGGGATTAAAAATATCAATCTTGCTATGAGTTTCCATGGGATGGTTATTAATGATAGAGTTGGCAATAATTGGTGCATGCAACTGTGATGAAGGAGTACTAGAATGAGAACCAGTAGAAGAAGAAGATGAAGAATAAGGAAGAGAAGCCTGAGAAACAGGAGCTGTAACATCAAGAGAGAGCTGAAGAGATTGAAAAACAGATAAAGGAAGACCAGGAAAGATAGAAGAAATAGAAGATGAAGAAGAAGAAGGAAACAGAGAAACATAAGGGTAATTTGTTTCATTGAAAACAACATCACGAGACAAATAAATCTTGCCAGAAGGATGCGAGCATTTATAGTCATGACGTCGAGGACTGTATCCTATAAAAATACACTTGGAAGATCGAAAATTGAATTTGTGTTTGGAATAAGAAGAAAGACGAGGAAACATGCACAACCAAAAGATTCGAAATAAGAGTATTCAATTGGTTTAGAAAAACATACAGAATAAGGTGATTGAAACGTAAGACAGAGGAAGGAAGACTATTGATGAGAAAAACAGAGGTCGCGAATGCCTCTTCCCAAAAAGACAATGTCATTCTAGCATGTGCAAGAAGAGTAAGACCTTTTTCCACAATGGACCTATGTTTCCTTTCAGGAACCCCATTTTGTTGATGAGCGTAAGGACAAGAAAAACGATGAATAATACCATACTGATTACAAAAATTTTCTATGGGCCTAAATTCTAAACCCATATCAGACTGAAACACTTTCGGTTTTGCATTTAATTGTAATTCAACTAGAGTTAGAAAATGTATGAAGGCAGCATAAGTATCAGACTTAAGTTTCAAAGGGTAAAACCATGTAAAACGACTATAAGCATCAACAAAAACAACATAATAACTAAAGCCCTGAGAAGAAGGAACAAGAGAGGGGCCCCAAAGATCAGAATATACCAACTCAAGTGGTTTAGAAGCAGTAATAGGACAATCAATATATGGTAACTTGTGCAACTTTCAAGGTTACAAGAATCACAAAACTCCAAACATGATTTTGCATTAGAAGTAAAAGATTGCCATACATGTAGAAGCATCTGAGACGAGGGATTGCCTAATCTAGTATGCCAAAGGAGAATTATTAACAGTAGCAGACAATGGAAGACACGCTTTATTACATACATTGAAAAATGTAGGTAAAGAATCAGAGGAAATTACAGTAGAATTTGGAGACAAAGCTTTGGGAAGGCAGTAGAAACCATTCTTAAGCTAGCCTTGGAGTAAAACTTTCTTCGATGCATTGTCCTTAACAAAAAAAAAGGAGTAAACTCAGCAATGACATTATTGTCACGAGTCAGTTTAGATACACTGACTAAATTTTTAGCCAAGTGAGGAACATGGAGTATATGATTGAGATGCAAAGATGTAGATGGAACAGTATTAGAATGCACCAAACCATTGCCAACACTAGAAATATGCAATTGATCACCATTACCTACTGTGAAACAAGATGGTTACCTTTATAATCAGATTTGTTCGTCATAAAGGACGAATCTGAGGTCATATGACTGGAGGCACCTGAATCCATGTACCAATTCGCATCAACAACTGAATCAGGAGAAGCAAGCAACCCTTGAAATTAGTTGCAGAGAGCATGAGAAGAGGTGGATTGTTGTGGATATTGATGAGTATTCTGTGAGATATGGTTGAACGGCTTTCTTGATTGAAAACCATGATGATTAGGTTGCTAAGGCATTGGATCATGAAAGTTCTTATCAAAATGATGATAACGTTGAAGAGCCATGTGACCATGACGAAAGCACAATTGACAAAATACTTTTTGGCCACCTCTACCACTCGATCTACCACATATGTTCTTGTTACCACCTCGATTGCCTCCATTATTACGAAAAGAACTCTGTGAAGCATGTGACTTCCCAGAATTGTCTTTCTTGTCACCATTAGAAACAAAATTTGCATAAGAATTCGACAAATCAATTTGACCGACCTGATAAAGCTGTGCAATCCTTTGTTCATGCAACATGAGAAGATATTGAGCTTCTTGAAACGACATCGTCTTCTATTGTGAGGAGACCAGCACCACTACCGATCAGACTCATGATCCAAGCCATTCAGGACTGACTAAATCATATCCAAATTGCTTGCTGCCTGATCTACAGACTTCAATTCAACACCAATGTTCTTGATCCTCAACACAAACTCAGAAATCTTCATAGCTCCTTTCTTGAGTGTGTTCAACTGATGCTTCAGTTGTAAAGATCTGGCCATGGATGACTGAGCAAACAAAATCTCAAAAGTCTTCCAGATCTCGAGAGAACTCTCACATTTAGTGATGTGGCTGATGACATCTTCACTAACATTTGAGTAAAACCACACCATAAGCATGTGATCTGTTCTAGACCACACATTAACTTCATGCTCTGTCAGATCTAGCTCATCAGACAACTGAGTAGAGATGAGAAACTCAACGCCTAGAGCTCTAACTGCAAATATGATTTGAACTCGCTAGAATGTGTAATTGGTGTTGTTCAACTTCATTGGAAGACTGAAATTGAGTGCCTTCGCCAACGAAGTGACATCCGCAACCTTACTCAAACCAAGAGCAACCGCCATTGGTGAAGATGAAGACGAAGCAGTCATCATTGGATCTTGATTTTGCTCTGATAAAATGTCAACATTCATCTAACGAGATGAATGGAAGAGAGTTCAAACCCTAGAAATGCTAGGTAGATCACAAACTCACATATCACACTTTATTAAAAGAGTAAAGTGTTTCATTAATACAGAATACACATGTGAGAGTATTTATACACACTACTAATCAGTTAGACTTAACAACTAATACAGCTGTTAAATTTGTTACACATTGCTAACTAACTTGGATCACACAACACACGCGACCACTAACTCACTCTCCTAACAATGGTCAACTTCCTTACTATAGTTATCTCTAACATCTCTCATTGAGAGTTTAGTTAGGGTTGTTAGATATTGCCCTCCCTCCCTCTAAATCCAACCAAATGGGTTCTATTTATAGACCAAAAATCCTAATCTATGTTAAGATCTTAACAAATTATCTTATTCCCACTCAAACATATATATTGCTAATGTTTATCTCTAAACAATCCAACTCTACAAAAACACAAACTATCGAACTATAATACTAAAATCCTAATTAGATTAGGATATGGAGTTTGAGCCAAATTCCAACAAACTCATTCAAACTATGCCTAAATGTTGTTCTATTTAGATATAGAATGACTTCACACTGTATCATTTGCTGTGTCGCCATTCAAATTGTGATGAGTAGAGGCATTCAGGACAGGAGGCAAATGAACTAATTTGATCGTGGAGAGCATAATGTAGCGATCCAGTAATATTTGGCTTGAAGCCTTTTAATGCTGAACAACTTTAAATTAAGTTGGAACATGTTCATTGTTAAAAATGCAATTCAATCAGCAAAAAATTAATAAAAAGGTAAGAAGTGCTCACGGGTATTCCTCCAGCAAACCCGCCTAAGTAGTATAAGAGTTGCTTGGTGAACTGTTCTTCATCCTTGTCTTTCCAGAAGCAGGAGAGGATGCGGGGAACACGAGAGAATGAGAAACCAATAATTAGTGAGAAAAACAAAGATAACCGTAAGAATAGGGGAAAGCAGCAGCAGCGTACTAGCTAGGGCATTGTAGAAGTCACGACCGAGGAAATTGAAACCGACACTGATGCCAGTGGTGGCCAAGGTTAGAGCGAAGACGGCGGCAAGGCGCAGCCTGGCCTGCGTTTTATCATCTGAAAACCAATAAGGTGCGGCCACTTTCCAAAACCTTCTTAAGAGAGTGGGAAGATCAGAGCCCTGCTGTTGACCATCTTCCTGGGAGAAGAAAAATAAAAATTGTAGAAGAACAGCGGGATTTTTTAACAGTTGGAAAACGTGAAATATGGACAACGTATATACCTTCTTATTCTTATTCGGTTGGAAAATGGAGGATGGAGAAGCTGCTGCTGCGCCGTCGGTATTCTGCCGAGAAGGTGGAGGAGGGAGCGGGGTGAGGGAGCATCTCACGCTGAAACTTCTACATCTCCTCCCGTTCAAGGGATAATTACTTGTAGAGTTGATGGAGTAGACTTGAATGGGCGGCTTGAGGACAAAAAGATTAGTAGAATAGACGGAGGCAAATAGATTCATTGCTCGAATGCTTCCACCGCCTATCCCTGCGCGCTCCGTTTCGCACTTGTGAAAGAAAAGGAATGAAATATGCGATTAATGGATGGACGGCCTCGCTTTGGGTTTTACCATCCTTAACCGCCTTATCCAATCACGTCATCAATGTGGATGGATGTTCACTGCGGCATAAATAAATGGAAAAATTACAAATGTACTGGTAAAAATAAAATAAATTAGTAAAATAAGTTAGATTTTGTTTTTATTACAAAAGTAAGGTAAGTCGCGTTTTGCAAATGCATTTTTAGTTGGGCAAATAGAAGGTGTGATAGATAGTACACATGTCATGTCGCCCACACGAGCAAATCCACATTCTCATTGGAGACGTTTTTTTAATCCAATCTATATCTTATCCCAGATTGGTACACATCCGCCCCCAATCTATATCCCCATTGGAGATGCTCTTACAGTGCTAGTTCAGAGTTATCTTCTTAGAGTTAATATTTTCATATTTGGTTCAACTTTTAACTTGCAGGGAAGTTTCAAGTTTTTAAATAATAAAAAATATAAATTAACATAAATAGTCTTCAAACAATAGAAAAAGATGGATAATAAAATGATCATTAATGAAGGGTAATTGTGTCAACAACTCCTGCGAGATAACTCTCTAAGAGGTGGTGGAGAAATATCTCTCACCTTAGTATGTAAGTTGAGAGATAACTTGTAGGCAAGTTGGACAACCAAACAAGATTAGTTCTTTATAGTCAATATCTAAAAGCTCATAATCTAACTAATCAATTAAAATCGTTTGGGACAATTAGCTGACGAATGCAAAATGACTTAAAATGACACCTTTCATTGATTGAATATATTACTAGCTTATATAAATGTTTTATTCATCAATTAATTCATTCTATGTATTGTACTTATACATATGAGTGTCATGAAATCCACGAATCCGCATGTCCAGTTCGATCCAGTCCATTTAACTTTAAATGGTTCATAATTTGAATTTGTGAAATTGGATTGGATCGCAAAAGTTGCAATCCGCACGGATTGAACTGGACTGCATATCGGTTACCTCGATCCGTAGATCCAATTCGCAATCTGATCCGATTAACATTTGCATACATAACATTATATATACATACACGTATCTATATCCCTTAAAAAGCTGGCTTCCCCAATCCCTTTTCTCATTTTCGTCGTTGTTTCCACGTGCCTAGCGCACGTGTGATCATCGGTCCTTCGATCCCCAATCCCTCTTCTCATTTTCGTTGTTGTTTCCACGTGCCTAGCGCACGTGTGATCATCTGGTCCCTTCGATTGACATCGAAATGGTAATAAACTAAACTAACTAACCTTAACTAACATAACCAAACTAAACTAACTAACTAACTAAACTAACTAACCTTAACTAACTAACCTTAACTAACCAAACTAAACTAAACTAACTAACCTTAACTAACCTAACCAAACTAAACTAACTAACTAACTAACTAACTAACTAACTAACTAAACTAAACTAAACTAACTAACCTTAACTAACCTAACCAAACCAAACTAAACTAACTAACTAACTAACCTTAACTAAACTAAACTAACTAACCTTAACTAACCTAACCAAACCAAACTAAACTAAGTAACTAACTAACTAACTAACTAACATAACCAAACTAAACTAACTAACAAACTAAACTAACTAACCTTAACTAACCTAACCACCTAAACAATACAAACTAAGTAAACTAAAATAACTAACTTAACTAACTAAACAAACAACCAAAAAAGTAAATCATTACCCAAATAATGAGTCATAACCTCGACCTAACCTAAGTCAACTAACAAACGTAACCTAACTAACTATACTAACCTAAAATCGCCCAACAACATAAGCTCAAGTAAACTAATCAAAAGTAGCACGTGTGATGCATACCTAACTTTGTGCATGACATTGTGGTGTTTTTTGTGTCGAAGTTCAATGAAGACCGTGACGATTCTCACACAAACAACAAAAATAAACTAACTTAATTGCAAAACTAAACATACTAACTAAATGGAACTAACCAAACTAAACTAACTAACCTTAACTAACCTAACTAACCTTAACTAACCTAACCACCTAAACAATACAAACTAAGTAAACTAAAATAACTAACTTAACTAGCTAAACAAACAACCAAAAAATCGATTAACTAAACTACCAAACGAAACTAAACAAACAACCAAGTAGCTTTCGAGAGTTACTTGTTAACAACCTAACCTAACGTAACTATGTGAACTAAACTCGACTAACCTAACCTAACCTAACTATGTAAACTAAATTAACTAAACTACACTAAGGAACATACCTTAACTCAACTACACTAAACTAAATTAACCTCAACACCTAAACTAAACTAACTTAACTAACTAAGCTAATTAACCTAACCAAACTAAACTAATATAACCTAACCACCTACACCTAACTAACTAAGCTAACCAATTAAGTTAAATTAAACATATAACCTAAACTAACTTAACAAACTAAACTAACTATTGAAGAGTAATCACAGATACGACATTATAATAATATGGAAAACATGAGAAATAAGTTTATTCAATGAGAAGGTTGTATACACGTACTTCGTGAACCCAATATATAAGTTATCTACAAATCACCATGACATCAAGAAAACTCATCATGCAGTCTATTCCGTGCTACGTTGACGTTGTTGCTCGGTGCAATGCAAATCGGACGTACTTCTTTGTCTAGTTGGACGATGTGTTTGTACATCCGGTTGAGGTTGTTGAGGTGTGTCAACAACTCCTGCGAGATAACTCTCTAAGAGGTGGTGGAGAAATATCTCTCACCTTAGTGTGTAAGTGTAAACAAATTTGGCAAACATATCTTGCAACATTGTGATAACTAAACAAACTACATTAACTAAACTAACTTACCTAAACTAACCTAAATACCTCAACTACCTAAACTAAACTAACCAAACTAATACATAAACTTAAACTAACTTAAACAAACTAACTAAACTAACTTAAACAAACTTAATTACCTAAACAAACTACCTTAAGTAAACTAACTGAGATTGAAAGATAACTTGTAGGCAAGTTGGACAACCAAACAAGATTAGTTCTTTAGAGTTAATATCTAAAAGCTCGTAATCTAACTAATCAATTAAAATCGTTTGGGACAATTAGCTGACGAATGCAAAATGACTTAAAAGGACACCTTTCATTGATTGAATATATTACTAGCTTATATAAATGTTTTATTCATCAATTAATTCATTCTATGTATTGTACTTATACATATGAGTGTCACGAATGTATGTTTATTTTTTTTTGGCGTTTTGTTTGATGGACAAGAAAAAATTGAACTTCAACGTGATCGTTCTAATGTAGTTCAAACAACATAGCTATGGTGACTCATATTAATACTGAACACATCAAGAGCTATGATGGCGTAGGCGATCTCTCTGCGCTTTTTAGCCGCAATTATCCATTATCGGGTTGCTTTGATTTGAGGTTTAATTAATGCCACTGTTCAAGTTTCTCGATGGTTCTTACTTTGATTTTTCACTTTGTCGATCATATATATTACAATATGCATAAGTGATCGGGTGGTAGAGCAGCCATAATTCTTTTTTTCCCCAAAGCGCCAATATAACACATGCGCAAGCTTTTCCTCCTTTGTTTGTATCTTCCTACCTTCCTCTCCCAACACTCTCTCTGTCTCATCTTCAATCAAAATCATCTTTGATCTCCTATCTCTCTTCAAGAATCAAGAATCAAGAACATGATGCATAAATTGAGGCTTTACAAGAAAAATTCTAAATCTCATTTTTGTTGCTCTCTATTTTTATTGCCAAGGCTATTATTAGTGCACAACAAAACATCATTTCTCATTGGTTGATGTAAACTTTTTTTTGAGATGTTTTTGTTTCCCATTCACGCTTCTATGTGGTTCTTTGTTCTGTATGATTGATTTGATTTGGTTTCCACTTTTCCCTTAAAAGTTAGGGTTTAGTTGGGTTGTTCATCCAATTTTGAATTTTTTTTCCCTTTCTATTGGTTCTCTTCGGTCACTCCCTCTTAATTTGGATTTACTTTTAGATCCAGTAACATCAATGACTATCTCGAGTGTCATAGCTTTTTTTGTTTGCTTATATTATGTTTTTTTGTCATCTCTATATTTGCAATGTTTGTAGCATTTTTTCACATGGCGAAGATCAAGATCAAACATCGTGGCTTGACCTTGCCCAAATCCATGTTTTTCAAGGCGGTTTATGTGTTGATAAGGACAACAACCAATATAGGAGTGCTAAGGGGAAAACTATAGAAGTTGGTGTTGTTGGAGATTCGCCAAGCACTCAGCTCGCACATGACTTGAAGTCAAGAGTAAGAATGAGGTTTATATTGTGCTTTTGAGGTCCTTATATGCTCAATTAGATTGAAGAATGTTTATGTTTTGTTTTTTAGAAATTTTGGTTTCAGGTTCTTAGCAATATTGTGACATTATCTATTTGGCGTCCATTCGATTGATGGTCTTTTGTTTGAAGAGTAATTAACAAAAGAGAAGGTCTTGTGGGTTTCATAGAGCTGAATTTTATCAAGTTCTTCATCTACTCGAGATGAGTATGATTATTATTGGGTTTAGTAGTGACGAAAGTGCTTCGTTTTGATATTTTGAGAAATTTTGCATTTCGTTTCCTTAGTTTCCTTCGTTTTTGTTTGTTATTTTTGATGAGTGGTTGATTTCTTGCAGTTTTATAACATTTGAACTTATAGATCAATGAAGATTTTGTGTATCAATGTCATAGGTAACTTTTTAATCATTATTATTTTTAATACTTCGATATCTTCTTAGTATGGTCAATTGGGCCTTCCAGTTTTTGTTAGTTGTTGAACTTAGACACCCCATTAATTAAGAACAACATGAAGATAATCTAAAGCAAAGATAGATTAGATAGATTTAATTGTGAAATATGTCCTATAAAAAATGTTGAAACATGCACCAAGGGGTGTGGTGAAGTGGCAAAAAAATAGCACTAAAACTCTGATAGAGGCAGAGGTCGTGAGTTTGATTCGTGGAAGCCACGTTACATTTACTCGATTTCCCTCAGTCATGGAGTTGGGGAGCCCGACTAACTCCAATGGGATTAGTCGAACCAAAGTAAGTTGAGGCTGTAAATAAGTTCGGTTACTTATGGTTTTTTTTTATAAAAAATGCAAAAACATATTGTCAATAATTGATGAGAAGATGATTATATAGTGACATGTTGCTTCTGAATTCTTTTTTTCTTATATGTGTTTTCTTAACTAAGTGAGCATGAGATTTTTGTGCTTTTTTTCCGAATTTCTTTGTTGTGAACTTATTTATCTATCTCTTTGAAATTATTAATTTCGTTGAATTTTTAGGATGGTATTAATGTTGATATTTTGATATGGTGGTTTGAGCTGTAGGATTAATTGGTCATTTTTTTTTGAGCATGGATCAACTTGTCAACCTAAACAGTTTTTAAAAACAAGGCATGCATTCGTCACTTATTTTCAGATCACTTACAGTTTAATTACCATAACACTCTTGCGTCTCTATTAATTATATTAAGAAAGTTTCTTTAAAAAAGAAAAGAAATACATCTTTCTAAAAGCTTAGGTACACCTGGCATGATACATATACTTGTGAGTTGTGACATATGACTGATCAAAATAACCAAATATGATTTCTAAAGAAATATGTCTGAGATACTTTGGGCGGGCAGACATTTGCTATACAAACTGCACCATTGTTGAAATCTTTCTAAAGTTTTGTTATTCACGTTTGAGCTTTGATTTTTCACCATATACTATTAGAAGTGTCTAGATCGGTGGGGATTGTGGTAGATATATAAATAAGTAACTTTGATTTTTCACCATATACTATAAGTGTCTAGATCGGTTTCATGAACTCATTTTTTCTTAGTAAATGGGTCTTTTGTATTTTTTTCTTTATACGAGTTGATTCATGTAGCCGACCCCAGTTAATTTGGGACTGAGGCTATGTCGTTGTTGTTTATACGAGTTGATTACGATATATTGTGCCTTATTTTAGGTGTTAAGTACCAATTTTCATTTATGTTTGTAATTGTGTTGCAAAGTTGTATATGAACTAAATTTGCATTTTTCTCTTCATGCTTGAACAAATTGAGACTAAATCACATTATTTGAAGTACTTTAGTGCTTTAATTCATCTTGGCTTTATTAGCTTAATGTAATGCAATTCAACTAGGCGGATGCGTTTGGTAGCACAAACTAATGACTTATATTATGGAGCATCTCCAAATAGACACCACGAATGCTTGGTTTCGCATTCCCTCAACTAAACCTTATGAATGCTTAGAAAAACTCATGTGTACATTGTCATTATATTGTTGGCCATCTATATGAACATTAGGTACATATTGTTTCAACCATGGAAGTTGAACGACCAATTGATGCAGTGCTTTGGATTTGCTTTCCTATTTTGTTTTTCGCTTTGGTTTCGAGTTTTCTTTTCATGAGCTTGTTAACAAGAAGATAATTTTTTATTCATCTTAGATTAAATAGTGTACCGAGACTTATTGCACTCTGTGAAATTCGCTTGTTTCTTACAAGTAGCCGGATCTCTTATTGTCGAAGCTCTCAGAATTTGAACTATATTTTCTTCTTTTAAAGTAAAGAAATATTTGCATGGATTATAGCACACTAAACTATAAATTCATATAGCATAATATGTGGTTTTGATTTATTTAACTCTGTATTGTTAATTGTTTGACATTAATTCTGATTATGTTTTGTTAGAGTTACATTTGGTATTGACATATTTTGATGTCTATGTATATGGGTTTCTCTCATTTTGAAATGTTTAGCTGAAACATTCTATGCTATTGTTCGTGAACCTTGGTTTTTTTTATTATTGACCTTGTTATTGAGTGTTTGCTTATTGATCTTGTTATTGAATTTTGGCATTTTGAGATGTCTACGTGTATGGATTTCTTTTGCATGTTTGTCTTGTATAACATGAGAATTCATTCCCTTTCCCCTATTGAAGGTATTGCTTAGTGACCCCAACTAATTTATTTGAGATTGAGGCTTTGTTCTCGATGTTGCTCTTAGGTAACTAGAAAATAAAGTTGACAAAAACCCTTACGTTAGTTTCTTTCATGCAATTTTTTTTATTTTATGTTCAATTCTTAAGCTGAATTTTGCTAAAAGTGTGAACAGTTACAAAAATCTCATTGACTAAAATAATGTGTATTTTGAGCAATTTAGTTATTCAAGTGCTCATAGAAAATCATACCAAGTGCTAGCTATGCCCAAAATGGGAACAATTCTAACGAATGACTCTTAATCCCTTTAGTTTATAAGTTCAAATCTTTATTCAACCTTCTTTAAAGGTTCCCTGTGATAATTACTAACAAAAATGACTCTTAATCCCCTTTCTTTATATGTTTGCAATTTGAATGGTAGTCAAATGAAATAAGGGTTTCCACCTCATTACTTCTAGCTTTCTTTGGTATGGTCATAACTCATAACTATAAACATAAACAGATTAGCTTCGCTCATGGTGTCTATTGTGCAAGTGCTAAGTATTATTTCTAGCTTTTTTTTTTGGTATGATCACTATATCTATAAGCATATTACTTTCACTCATGCTTCCTGCCTATTGTGCAAATGCAACTGTTGTTTTTGTATTGATGTTTTTCTCATTGGGATTGTGGAGCTTCAGTTGTGGAGGAGGATATAATGGTGATTGAATTTTCAGAACTACGGAGAATTGAAACTGGCGGCTATAATTACTTGCGAAGTTTGAAGTTGAGAAGTGATTTTTTCTTTGCCAATATGTTAAAAGGACTTACAAGAGGGGTGAAGTCTAAAGTATATTGGCATTGTTCGATTTTTCATGTAACTTTGTGTTTGAATTAGTTGACATATATAATTAGTCATTGGTGTATGTATGAATTACTTGACATATACCAAAAAAAAAAGAATTACTTGACATTTTCAGGTGTTGAGGAATGTACAAATTGAATTCGCTAATTAGTAATTTTTTTTATTTTGTAGTTTCACGTAAGTAATTATATGTGTTTTTATGGGAGTTTAGTTGCGTTACAAGGTATTTGTGATAGTTTTTATATTTTTTGTAATAGTAAAACTTGGGAAAAGATTGGAGTGATGTCATGCCATTTGGGATAAGCATTAAGTTGTTGCAAATAAATTAGAAAATTGATTGCGTAATCTGCTAATCGTAGATATATTAAACTGCTTTCTCGCTGTTACAAATATTTGAGGCAACTAAAAAATTATTTTTTATTGTGAAGTAAGAAACTTTTTTTTTTGATATTTTCAATCTTTTTTTTTCTCGAATATTTTCAATCTTATTGTTTAACGAAATGATGCCTTAGAAATAATTAGTGAGTACATTTTTTACACATCTTTTGGATTATCTATATAAAAATTTATGTACTTTTGACTTTAAAAATTTTAGATAAATATTGTCAAATCAAATCATTGTAGAAATTTAAATATATATAATTCATTTGTATTTTCTTGATTATTAGAACAAAGTGATAGAAAAGACTTTCCGCGAGCGTAACGAACGGGCTCCCACGTGCGAAGCACGTCTAAAAAACTAGTACTCCTAAAATCTTGAACTATATTTTATGTGGGGTAGCATTTTTATCTACTAAAATATATAAAAAAAATGATTGGGTACCCGCTTTGAGCGCTTAATTTGGCGTGCGTTGCTATACACTTTGAGATATGCGTTTGATTTGAACGACGCTCCTTAGTAGGTGCATCAAATTTGGTGCTAACATCATCCTTCGCAAATTATATTATATTCATATACAATTAAAAATCTAAGTTTTCACAACTTAATTTAATTCTTTTCATATTCAAGTATACATTTTAGAGTTATCTAGACAAATAAATGTAGAAAATGTTAAAACAAATACATTTGAATCAAAATTTATATCAAATGTTTTTCACATTAATCATTTAACTCTCTTTGTTACTCATTTGGATTACCTAAGCTTTAATTTAAAATTCTAATTTTATAATTTTATAAATATTAATTTTATAATTGTCAATCCACATAACTCAATCCAGTCCGGTCCGTATTTAGTAAATTAGAACGAGTTGGAATAGCGAACTAAATGATTGAATTGGATTGCGATTTTTCGATATGCAATAATTGGATTGGTTTACAAATGAGTAACACTTACATCGTATAAGCGAACTAAATGTTGAGTTCGCTTATACGATGAGTTCAACAACGCATTAAAAATATTGGAAAAAAAATTGAATCACAAAGTTTTGGAATCAAATAGTCAAATTGTAACTATTCTTGAGCTAAAGTATTGTTCTCTCTAAAGTTTTTCAAAGAGCATTTTTGGTTAGAGTTTTGTAACACTTACATCATCCAACTGCCTTGTTCCACTAAGGGAGTGGAGTTTTACTTAGTCTATGAATTGATGTAATCAGGACAAGTGTCCTAGACGGTTATGTAACTACTTGTTGGCTGATCTATAAAGCCATGGGCTATAGGCTTGGGGAAGCACATAGTACCAGTGTTGTATTCCCATTGAGAGCTAGTAAAACGTTTCCTTGTTGCCTTTGCTTGTTGTTCGTTCACTTTGATTATTGGTAGTGATGAACTAAGGTGGCCCTAAAATTTCCTTGGTGTACTGCCTTTGTCTCCGCCTTCACCATGCTTGCACTATCGGCAAGTTGCAACCCAAGCCTCCGAGCTAGGTTCTCTGCTATAAACGAATGTGTGGCTCCCGAGTCAATCAACACCTTCACTATTTGGTTATTGATCTGAGCCTCCACAAAACTGATCCCACGGCCTCGTGCACCTGCACCGTGTTAAGCAATTATAATGGGTTCATCCGTACCTCCGATTCATCCGCAACGACCGCGTTCAGCTTCTCTTTCTTTGGGCAATCCCTTGCCTGGTGAGGACCGTCACATATGAAACAACCTCTTTTCGACATCGATGTTTTAGCACTAACATCAATTTTTGAAGAAGACTCCTCCTCCTTTTTGGATCCCCCAGCACGATCCTTCTCCTTGTACTTCTTTTCTTTTGATTCAAAAGAAGCACCACTAGTCTTGTAATCTACAAGGCAATCTGCCACCGCAATTGCACTCGACAAGTCATTCACGCCTTGCCTTCGCAGCTCCGACTGCGCCCATCCTTGTAATCCTGCAGTGAAATTGAACAACTTGTCCTCCTCGGACATATTTTTAATGTCAAGCAGTAAAGAAGAGAATTATTTCACATATTCTCTAACCGTCCCTTTCTGCTTCAATTGGCGCAAAGCTTCCCGCGCTTGCCATGCCGCATTCGTGAGAAGGAATTGATCATTCAATTCCTGTTTTAGCACCTCCCACTCCACAATCCTTGGTCGGCCAGCAGCTGCATCATTATCAACTCTGGTTCGCCACCAAAGTTTTGCGTAACCTTCCAAATACATGGAAGTAAGGATGACCTTTTGGTTCTCTTCCGTCTGGACAATAGTAAAGTATTGCTCTATGTCCCAAAGAAAGTTTTCAAGCTCCTTCGCGCTCCGCTTCCCTGAAAATTGCTTTAGCTCCGGCACCTTAGGTCTCACTTTCACCGCACTAGAAACCTCTGAGGTTCCTCCTACGACTCTCTTGAGCAGGCTCACCTCCACAACCATCTTCTCCACTGTCTCGGTGGTGAGTCCTCCCATTGCACAAACATTAGTAACCAACTCCTCGAATCTGGATTCCCACATGGATATCAAAGCTTCTTGTGACTCTGTCCTAGCCACCAAGGAAGCCACCAGCATCTCCAGCCCTTCAATGCGCTGCGCCATAATTGAAGGCTCCGCTGCCTCCATCAGAACACCAGTCGTTGCCATCATGTGTTCTAAGTGAGCTACCCTCTCACTCAGATCACTTGCTGCTCGGGTCGCCATCGTCTCCGAAACGGGGCTCTGATACCAATTGTCACGGGCTCGTTAAGTGAGGGTTCACCCTAAGAAAATTTTTCTCGCCCAACCCAACCCGTGGTGCCTAAGGGCCACCTTAGTTCAGCACTACCAATAATCAAAGTGAATGAACAACTAGCAAAGGCAACAAGGAAACATTTTACTAGCTCTCAATGGGAATACAACACTGGTACTATGTGCTTCCCCAAGCCTAGAGCCCATGGCTTTATAGATCAGCCAACAAGTAGTTACATAACCGTCTAGGACACCTGTTGAGACGGCCCCAATTTCAAATAAGGGCACCGCCCGGCCTAATCCCTAATTAAGCCATAATCTCTCCTATAGGACCTAACCAGGAACTAGTCAGCCTTATTTAAACACCTAAATACCTACCATTTATGATACCACCTACGCTACTTACTTGTTCTTGTGACTAACCGATGGCTGTCTATAAATCAGAGTTACTAATTTTTTTTTTATCTAACCAATTATTCAGCGGAAGTCTTATTGATTTACTAGTGGAAATGAAATCCTAAGGCCTAACCTAGAAAAACCAGGAAATAAAGATCACATGCATATATAAACAAAAATGGCGATATATATAACATGTGTCAAATTAGAAGTTCCTATCACTCAACCCAACCGTAATAATATCATGTACATAAAAACATAATACAAAAGAATGCAAAAACGCACAAAAATATGTCGTAGCAGTCCGTCTCTGGCTCAAAGATAGTCACCAATCTTCTCTTTGCCTGGTTTGCTACTCGGCTGATCTGCACCCGTCACAAACTAGACGGTGAGTACATGAAATTATTTAAGTAATACTGAGAGACATTGATCCACATTCTCAAACAGGCAACAGGTATCAAATGACATAATTTAAATAACAACTATGCTGAAAGAAACATCATGCAAATAGATACTTGAGTTAAACAAATATGAAACTGACTCAAGGTTAAGTAGTAATGGATTAGGGTCGGTCGGCCGTGATCTTCGTCACATCAGCCTATCCACTACGATTTGAGCTCTTCTCTATATCATTTCATTTTAAATTGAGCTTTATAGCATAATCTCAAAAGGTCGTACTTACGATTACGCCTTTTCTATTCCAAGTGAATTAATCGTCACCGGAATGTATACTTGCCAACATACCCGAGTTTTAAAACTCGTCATGTCACCCAAGTTATTCTTGCGCCAACAAACCCCGAGGTCCGGTTACCCCGTTCGAGGCACGTTACCCCGTGTGTCATGCAAGGTAGTGGAGAAATCCCCTGACATCCCGAAAAGTCTAGTGACCACCGTATGAAAGCTGAATTTCTATCATCACATGACCCTAACCACAAGAACCACTTTCATATTAAAAAATGACACAACATTGGAATCCAATAGATGTAACAGCATACTAATGCCCAAAGGATTAGAGTCAAATAAACACACTAACCTAATAGCATGCTATATCACTGACTTTCATACACAACAATAAATATGACAAAGTATAGGAATTAGAATCAATGATATACAAAAACAGAATATGCTATGAATATCATTAAAATGAGTAACTGAACAAGTCATAGCATATGGATTTCAAAGGCAATTCAGTTCGAATAACTGAGAAGGAATAAATAAATGGAATGAAATGTAAATAAATGTCTCAAATCGTTTACTTACATACACACAAATGATTCCTAAACTATCCGGCTCTGTCGCGTCGATGTACGCACCCAAACCCCGTAATAGCTCCTCTACTGTCCTAACATTTGAAAATTTATCAATTTAATGTTATTATTACTTATTCACAATTTATAAGTTGGTCGAAATCGGTCGAAATTAAGTTCGAGACCAATTTACCGATTTCGCGTTTTTCGAGGTAAAACCCCGGTATAACACCTTGACCAACTCCCGAGTTTTTCATTTTTTATAAAAATATTGCAGTTTTATTGATTTGGGTCACAAATATATTTTTCTCTATTTTTCTGGAATTTTCCTGAATTTTTTTCATAATTTTATCTATTTTTAGGAATTTTATATATATTAAAAACTGTTTAATTTAATTAAATAATTAAATATATATAATTAAATATATATATTTTATATATTGAGGTGGGTCCGGGTCAACCCGACCCGGTCCAACCGGATCCGGGTCGACCCGACCGGTCCAGGTCGACCGGGTCGGTCTGACCAGGTCTCCATTGGGTCAGGGTCGGTCCGACCCGACCCACATGGGTTCGGGTCGACCCCGACCCGATTCCCCTCTTCTTCTTCTTCTCGAAGTTGCGGCTTCTGCAACTTTTTTTTTCTTCTTTGTGAGGCGTTGGGGTTGGCTCCCAACCCCAACCCCAATGAGTTTTGATGGCAAGGGATATCCCCTTGCCATCTCTCCCGTTCCTCTCTCGGTCGGCCATGGAGGTCGATCCTCCATGGCCACGACACCGACAACCGACAACAACAGCCAACAACACAACAACAACTAAAATCAACAACTCACCTTACTTCGAGCTTGGTCGATCTCTATCTCGATCTTTCTTTCTCCTTTCCTCCTCCTTCCTCTTCTCGGGCTTTCCTCTCTCACAGTCACTGCGTTTTGTTTTTTTTTTTTTTCTATTTTTATGGAGATCAAAATGACCAATCTATATATATATATATATATATATATATGATGTAGATAGTAGGTGATGTGGTCTCATATGGTCCACATCCCCATATGAATTTTTTATTTTTTATTTTTTGCAAATGTAATTTAACTAGTTACGCTTACCCCACGAGCTGCTACCTCGGGCACACGTCGGCACGCGACTCGAGACGCATCCCCGCTTGTCTCGGTATCTGCATACCCGTAAATGACTTAGTAGTCTACACATATACAATACACTAGGCATACAACACACAAATATTGTGACGGCCCCAAATCCCGAGGTCGCCACGTGGGGTGGCGCTGCCCCAGCAGTCCTGTCGGATCCTTTACCCACTGGGTCCCACGCGCCACCGACGCCCTTTGCTACAACACGACTGCTCGATATGCGTGTTAACTCCATTCATTAATCAATTTAGTTCGACACTTTAATCATAAAAACAACAGCAGAAGTCTTAAATTTAAAACAAGTAAAACAATTAAATTCATTTTCATATAAAACACCATTTATAAGAGCAACTCCTATTGTGGAAAACCCGGGGAAAGTACTCTGTATATATGCGACAATATTAAACAGTAATATATACAAGTACATTGTCTATTCAGTCTCCCATTTCCCAAAAGTAAAGCAAAATATCAAAATCGCACGTACTAGTAGGTTCTCGACCACGGGCAGTCCGATAAATTCACCCAAAATCTCCTTGCCCCTACTAGCAGGGTCTGCACTCGACCATCACAAAAAGTAAGATGGAGAGTACAGTTAGCAAGATGCCAACGAAGTACACCGAGCATTTATAAGAAATAAACAGATATCAATCAACATGTCAAGTACTCATGCGGAAACTAAACAGACAACTGTGCTAAGATCATCACATGATTAAATAACACGAGAGAAACAAAGCGTGTACTCGTCCCGGTCAGACTAAACTGTACTTCAAACCCCAAGGATCCTTTCGGTGGGTGCCCCCACTTCCTTTCACCTGGTTTGAATACCCCCAGGATCCTTTCGGTGGGTGCCCCCACTTCCTTTCACCTGGTTTCTCGAGTACAGCCTAGTGTGCCATAAGTACACATCGAATATAATCGATTTCGATCCGGATCTCGAGGAGTGGATCCCACATACGAACCTAAAATCACGTGGCACGAGTTAGATTTTTAGGGCCGTTACAGTCTTCCCAACTAAAAGAAATTTCGTCCCGAAATTTAACTGTAACCTAAATCCCATACCAGAGAATAGCTGAGGGTAACGTGTTCTTATCGTCGATTCGAGCTCCCCGGTGAGTCCCTCTGTCCTATGATGCTGCTAACGAACTAAGACCTTCGCGAGTTCCCTACTCCGAAGAATCTGTACCCGAAGGTCGACAATCTTTATCGGTCTCTCCTCATATGTCACGTCAGGCTGTATCTTTACCAGTCCCAACTCAATCGTCGATCTCGGCCCTGATCTAGCGAGTCTTAACATTGAAATGTGAAATGTCGGATGAACCCCAATTAACTCTTCTGGCAAGTCCAAATTTGTAAGCCACACTGTCAACTCGTTCTGCGACTCTGAACGGTCCTATGTATCTCGACGCCAATTTGAAAAATCTAAACTTTGTGTCATGTCCTTGAACTTCTAATACATCACATCAGCTCTCCGACACTCCAACACGCGCGGAATGGATATTGTCGGTACTCTCATTTGTTTGTAAATATGTGCCTCTGCAGCATCTGGAACCTCTGACAAACTCATAGTTGTTGCCGCCTCGAGTAAACAAAACTCGTATGTCATCTAGCAACTACTGTCTCACTGTCCGGTCCCTCTCATGAGTCCTCAACTAACGCGACAAATAAGCTATCACTCTGTCTCCCTGCATCGTACGCATCCCAATTCGGTACCACAAGCATTCGTATGAACAGTCAACTCTTAGTCCGACTCTGACAACACTAATAACGGTGCAGAAGTCAACTTCTTCTTCAACTCTGTGAATGCCACCTCGCATTCACTGGACCAAATGAACAAATCATATCCTTCTTGGTCAATTTGATCATCGGCGCTGAAATTTTGGAGAAGTCATGTATAAAACGTCGATAATATCTTGTCAATCCTAAAAAGCTCCAGATGTCTGTCACGCACTCTGGTGTAGGCCAGTCGATGACAACGTGAATCTTACCCGGGTCCACTGAAGTACCTCTGTCGCTGATCACATGTCCTAAGGGCTTCACCTCCGAACGCCAAAACTCGCATTTACTGAACTTAGCGTACAATCTGCGCTCCCTAAATCTCTGGGTCGAAATCCTCGAATAAAGTAATGGACTGAAGTCGCTCGGTCTCAGCTACGTCCATCGCAAAAGTAAGTCGATATGTGAATCTCTCCATGTATTTCGACACCGTGCGGCCACCCTGCCTCAGCGTCAAGAACTCATCTCTCAATCTCAGCTGAATCTCGATCGGGGTATACCTCCTTGAATTATGCCCAAGTACTCGGCTCTCCGTGTGCAGCTGTATGGGCGGTCCACCATACTGCACTGCTCGTCTAGCCCCATTATTCGCATGAAGAATTGGTCGTCCATCCATGTCGAATGAGTAAACCACGAACGTGCCGCATGTCAGCGTCGTACTACGTGTACATAAATATTACAATCAACATATACGCATATAAGTCCTAATACTACCCACTCACTTTGCTTCCCAACTAAAGTTCTAAGGTAAGTACATCGGGTTTCCACATCTAAAATTTTAAATTTTTAAGTCTTATGCTCTTTCAGTTAATTTCCCGAGGTTCCTCGAACTCTCGCTCTGATACCACTTGTGGCGTGGTATCAGTTTAAGGACACCTACGCTTCCTCCAACGGAGTCGACCATGCTCTGGGTCCCACGCGCCACTGACGCCACGTGGGGTGCCTGCGCGCCCCGTCTGTCGGATCCTTTGACCTTTCCCACGCGCCACCCACTTTGCTTACAACACGATCGTGCTCGATATGCGTCATAACTCCCTTCGTTAATCAATTTAGTTCGACAGTTTAATCATAAAAACAACCGCAGAAGTCTTAAATTTAAAACAAGTAAAACAATTAAATTCATTTTCATATAAAACATCATTTATAAGAGCAACTCCTATTGTGGAAAACCCGGGGAAAGTACTATGTATATATGCGACAATATTAAACAGTAATATATACAAGTACAGTGTCTATTCAGTCTCCCATTTCCCAAAAGTAAAGCAAAATATCAAAATCGCACGTACTAGTAGGTCATTGACTGTGGACAGTCAGATAAAGTCGCCCCAAAATCCTCTTGCCCCTACTAGCAGGGTCTGCACTCGACCATCACAAAAAGTAAGATGGAGAGTACAGTTAGTAAGATTACAACGAAGTACACCGAGCATTTATAAGAAAATAAATGGATACCTCATGCATCACTTCTATATGCATACTTTATTCATATACTATACATTATAACGTCACCGATTGCGAAAGTATGCTATGTAGTTGCGTCTTGTACGATCTTCTACATCAGAAATCAAAAGTCAATATGTGACATAACTAGTTTTCTCTTAAAACTACAAACGATTAGTTATTGTTCTATTCTTGATTTTATAATACAAATAATGCTATAAGTTTGAGTTGATAGTGGGTAAGCCTTGTCCCCGGTAAAGCTAAACATTGAAAGGGAGACGAGTTATCCCGTTCGAGGAGGCATGACATTTAAGCAGACTTTGTCTCGCCACCCAACCTGGAGGTTGTCCCACCAACTCATACGAATAGTACATTTGATTATTAATGAATCAAGTTGTGAACATATACTTAATCATATGCTATGTTTTTTTTTACATAAAAGAAAAGAGAAAATTATTTTCTATTATATTTACTTTCAAAATATTAATCAACCATAGTTGAATTTGTTACCTTATTATAATTATTGTCATGATAATTAGATATTACAAATTATGAATAAAGCTTGCATCTATGCAAGACTGTATGTTGTACACAATCATTTGTCAATATCTCTTTAGAGATTTGAAAAGTGAATATTTCATATATCTTTTCACCTTATGAAGTTATATATATACATACCAAAAGGGTAATGCTCCAAAAGCTCAAAATGAGCGGCCGAGTCTCATGCTACAAAATTTAATCAGTCAAATATTAATTATAATTCCACAATTTTAATTACCTCTATGTTGAGGCTACGTGGAAATATGACCGATGAGACAATAAAAATAAGGTCACGCGGCCGGCCTCGATTTATTGCTGCAACAAATATCGAGTGCGCACATCAATCCAATAAATATTAAGGATTGATTTCTTGTCTCATGGTAGCTGAGTAAAATAATGAGATATTATAAATATAATATCGCTCCCGTCCAATTAGTTCAGCTTCAAATTAAGAAGCATATGTTGCATATAATGATCATGATCGCAATAATAAGTTTATGGACGTGGAAAATGTGAAAATATCAAGTAAATGTCGTATTGATAATTCCAACAAAAGGTGGAACAAATGTGGTGCACCACTACAAATGGTAAATAATTATTGACAATGAGCGCTCATAATTATGACATTTTTTGGTCATATATGAAAGGCTATTTTGCATAAATATTGTCATATATATACCCAAAATTTTTTGTGACATTTACTATGCCTTCAAAATCAAAGGCAAAATATTATGAATTTTTATCAATGAAATATGACTCTTTTCTAATTTGCCAAACATTATTTGTCCAGATGGATCAACAAATCATGTGTTCAAATCATGAATCAAACAAGAGCGATATATGTCTTGCTGATTGTGCTACAACGCACACAATCCTTAAAAACAGAGAATATTTCTCTAGTTTGAACTTAGCTGAGGCTAATGTTCAAACAATATCTGACATCTCCAATTTGATTAATGGCTCTGGAAGAGCAAATATTATGTTGTTTGGGGGAACAACAATTCATGTTGACAATGCCTTATACTCTGAAAAATCCAGAAGAAATTTACTGAGCTTTAAAGATATTCGACAAAATGGATATCACATTGAAACCGTGAACGAAAATAATAGAGAATTTCTCTATGTCACATTGGTTTCAAATGGGAAAAAAGAAGTGTTAGAAAAATTCTCAGCTTTATCCTCTGGATTATATTTTACTCATATAAGGCATGTCGAAACGAATGTCATCTTGAATAAGAAAATTAATGATCCAAAGACATTCATTTTATGGCGTGACCGGCTTGGTCATCCAGGATCATTAATGATGCGAAGAATAATTAATAATTCGCATGGACATCCTTTAAGGAGTCACAAAATATTTTCAGATGGTGATTATAATTGTGTTAGTTGTTCTCAAGGTAAATTGATAGTTAAACCATCCACAAGTAAAATTGTTGTGGAATCCCCAGTTTTCTTAGAACGCATTCAGGGAGACATATGTGGTCATATTCATCCTCACTGTGGACCATTTAGATATTTCATGGTTTTGATAGATGCATCAACTAGGTGGTCACATGTTTGTTTGCTTTCGACCCGCAATGTTGCATTTGCTAGACTTTTAGCACAAATCATTAAGTTAAGAGCACAATTTCCTGACAACCCAATCAAGACCATCCGTCTAGATAATGCCGGGGAATTTCAATATCAATCATTTAAAAATTATTGCATGTCTATAGGAATTACCATTGAACATTATGTTCCACACGTGCATACCCAGAATGGTTTGGCAGAATCTCTGATCAAACGCATTCAATTAATTGTTAGACCTTTAATCATGAGAACTAAATTATCAACTTCAGTTTGGGGAGATGCAGTCCTTCATGCAGCATCTATCATTCGTTATAGGCCTACTGCATACCATGAACATTCCCCTCTGCAACTTATTTTAGGTCGACAACCGAACATTTCACACTTGAGAATTTTTGGTTGTGCAGTGTATGTTCCTATACTACCTCCTAATAAAACTAAGATGGGTCCACAACGAAAACTTGAGATTTATGTTGGATTTAACTCATCGTTCATTATAAGATACCTTGAGCCCTTAACAGGGGATTTATTTATTGCACGTTTTGCTGATTGTCACTTTGATGAATCAATTTTCCCACCATTAGGGGGAGATAAGAAGCCAATTCAAAAGGAATGGCGCGAAATTGCTTGGAATGCATCAACTTTATCACATTATGATCCACGCACAAATCAGTGTGAACTTGAAGTTCAAAAGATCATTCATTTGCAACAAATCGCAAATCAATTACCTGATGCATTTACAGATGCAAAACAAGTGACAAAATCACATATTCCAGCTGTAAATGCTCCTGCAAGAATTGATGTCTCTGTGCAACAAAATGCACAAGAACCAACGAAACGCTTAAAGCGTGGAAGACCTGTTGGTTCAAATGATACAATTCCTCGAAAGAGGAAAATGAGAGTAAAAATAAATACAAATCAAAATACTCATGAGAAAGCACAAGAATCCTTTGATAAGGATTTATCAGAACTAGTTGTTCCTGACGAGGGACAACAACCTCTAAAAAAAGAGGAAAAAGATGAAAATAATGAGATCTCAATAAATTATTTAAACTCTGGTAAGATTTGGGATCAAAATAAAATTGTTCTTGATGATATATTTGTTTTCAATGTGTCCCTTGAAATATGCGAAAATGATGATGATCCAGAACCACGATCAGTGGACGAATGTCGAAAAAGACCTGATTGGCAAAAATGGCAATATGTTATCCAAACAGAGCTAAACTCGTTAAGTAAACGAGAGGTTTTTGGACCGATTGTACAAACGCCAGATGGCGTAAAACCTGTTGGATATAAATGGGTATTTGTACGAAAGAGAAACGAAAAAAATGAAGTTACAAGGTACAAAGCAAGACTTGTAGCTCAAGGTTTCTCACAAAGACCTGACATCGATTATGAGGAAACTTATTCTCCTGTTATAGATGCAATCACATTTCGGTTCTTGATAAGCCTTGCAGTTTCTCAAGGGCTTGATATGCATTTAATGGATGTCATTACAAAGATATCTCATGTACGGATCCCTGACAATGAGATATATATGAAAATCCCAAGGATTTGTAATATCCGAATAAACAAAATCAAAACCTCATAACACGCATTCTATAAAATTACAAAGGTCTTTGTACGGATTGAAACAATCCGGACGAATGTGGTACAAACGTCTTAGTGATTATTTACTGAAAGAAGGATATGTAAATAATACGCTTTGCCCATGTGTCTTCATTAAAAGATCATCAACATGATTTGTGATTATTGTTGTATATGTTGATGATTTAAATATAGTGGGAAACCACGACGACATCGTTAGAACATCCGAATACTTGAAAAAGGAATTCGAGATGAAAGATCTTGAAAAAACAAGACTTTGTCTTGGTTTGCAAATTGAACATTTTTCAAGTGGAGTTCTTGTCCATCAATCAAATTATATTGAAAAAATATTAAAAATATTTTATATGGACAAGGCACATCCATTGAGCTCTCCAATGGTTGTCAGATCACTTGAAGTAGATAAGGATCCATTTCGTTCTCATGAAAATGATGAAGAGCTAATTGGTCCGGAGGTACCATATTTAAGTGCAATTGGTGCACTTATGTATCTTGCAAATTGTACAAGACTTGACATTGCTTTTGCTGTCAACCTACTTGCAAGATACAGCTCTTCACCAACTTGAAGACATTGGAATGGTGTTAAACATGTTTTTCGATATCTTCGAGGAACGAGTGACATGGATTTATTTTACTCGAGAGGAGTAAAATTGAATATCCAAGGTTATGCTGATGCTGAATTTTTATCTGATCCCCACAAGGCCCGTTCTCAAACGGGATATGTATTCACCTGTGGTAATACTGCTGTATCATGGAAGTCAGTAAAACAAACTATGGTTGCTACTTCTTCCAATCATTCTGAAGTACTTGCAATTCATGAAGCAAGTCGTGAATGTGTATGGTTGAGAAACATGATTGAACATATTTAAGAATCATGTGGATTGCCTTCAATAAAAGATTCTCCAACCATATTATATGAAGATAATGCAGCATGTATTGCACAATTAAGTGAATGATTCATAAAAGGGGACATAACAAAACATATTTCACCAAAATTCTTTTATGCGCATGAGCTTCAGAAGAATGGTGAAATTGATGTCAAGCAAATCCGATCGAGTGATAATCTTGCTGATTTATTCACAAAAGCCTTACCAACTACGACATTTAAAAGGCTTACATGTGGTATTGGCTTGCGTAAACTTATAGACATTGCAAGCAAATAAACTGAACAAGTTTCACCCATGTTCACATGAGGGGGAGTTATTGATTAGTGTATTGCACTCTTTTTCCCTTAGCTATGATTTTATCCCATTGGATTTTCCTAGCAAGGTTTTTAATGAGACAATCTTAACAATATTATACCCGTCTTAATATTTATGAAAATCATGTACTCATTTTCTTTTACTATATTTTTTCCCACAGGGTTTTTCTTAATAAAAGTTTTAACGAGGCACAATCTCTAAGCAAGTGTCATCCAAGGGGGAGTGTTGTGAAGTGTGGATGACTATGCATGCACACCAACATATTGTGTAGTCATGTAACTTGTATTGTCATTTCCAATGTACATCAACTCTTCCATGTATTGTCAAATTACTTGTAATGTGTTGTATGACATGGGGTGTATGTGTTAATTGTCCCACATTGATTACTTGTAAAGTGTTGTATGACATGAGGTGTATATGTTAATTGTCTCACATTGCTAAGGCACATTTGTCATCATACCAAATGACATATATAAAGGGTGATAATCTCATTGTAAGAGCACACCAAGTTGAATGAAAACTTCTCATTCCAACTATCTCATTTCTTCTCTTTTCTTTTGTAGTAGTAGTTTGTAGTAGTAGAAGTTCTTAGTCTTCTATTTCCTTCTCTAGTTATTAGCAAGTTTCAACTCAATTTACAAGAAATTAGACCGTTGTCACAATGGTGATTTTTTGCTGCTTTTCTTCAATTTTGTAATTAGTTGAATGCCTATCCTCTCTTTTTTTTTCATGACTTATCCTCTCTTTAGGTGTTGTGAAAGTTGATAAGATATTTATATTCACTAGAGATTCTAGGATGTTGCATCTCATATGTAATCGAACAGATTCTTTGTAGTTATTCACATTTTTGTCACATTTTTGTTTGTAAAGTTGGAGGTTTGGAAGGATCAGATTGAGCATAACTGGCCAAATTGTTTTAGTCCATGTTGGACGATGGTAATTGCAAGTAATGGGTAAAGATTAGTAAGCAAATGAATGAAAATTTAAAGAATTAAAGCAAATGTGCATATCTCATTTTCTATGTTTCATGATATGACATTTTTTTAGAAGAACTTGAGATTAAACAAAAGTTCATAAGATTTTCTCTCTCTCTAAGACAAATAGAATTCTTAAACAAAATTGAAGGGCTCAGAGAGCAGGGGATTCAACATTATCAAAGTGATTAAAGGAAAAATTACATTTCATCATCTATAGACCATATATGAATGAATTAAGGTAAGCAAACACGGGGTGGTGCAACCGAGCAAGCCTTCATTGCCCAATTCAGTTACAATGTCTTAGCAACAGCAGACACTAATTAATTGATGATGCATATATAAGCTTCAAAAGAGTTTGGGCCAAGAACATCCCAAACCATCTGCACCTACAACACACACAAAGAAACTAATATTGAGGGCATCTCCATCACCCTTGCGCCGACACCGCTATTTACCACCAGCCACCAACATGAAAGAGTGTCCACTTTTGATGTCTCTCTGTAGCTTTGATGCTCGAAGACCTCATTCAACCGTCGACCATTCGACCCTTCAACAAATTTCAAAGCAACAAAAATGGGTCTTGGTCACCAACTCGGCGCTTGAACATCAAGAGCGAAAGATAGAGCGAGACCAACAACTCTTTGTTCCTTCTAGACGCTCTGCGCTGTAAAGAACATTGGGATAATGAAAATGAAAAAGAAAAATTGAGGGGTTATGATGAGTAGCTATAGCTGCACTTTGTTCCAAAGAAGACGAGACTGCCAATCAAGGTGAACAAGATACGTTTGTGAATGGAAAAGATACGTTTTCTGCGTGAGGAAAAAAAAAAGATATCGTTTTCTGTTAATGGTACATTGGTACACCTCAGTGTCAGCTCGACTGACATCAGACAAGACGTGGGCGTCAAGAGAAAACGGAGAACCAAGTGCAGCTATAGCTACTCATCATAACCCCTCAATTTTCTGCGCGAGGAAAAAAGTTAATGACAACATCACACACGTATATCCTGGTTGACAACACATGAAAACGCCACGTACATGTGTCGAGGTGGGCCGGCCATGCATATCTATAGTAAACATGCAACTCACCAGGGTTGTCCGCCTCGCGATACGTGTACGACGTTTGCATAACTCGCCCATCTCGACATACGTGCGTGACGTTTCCATGTGTTGCCAACCAGGAGATACGTGTGTGACGTTGGCATTAATTTTTCCACCTCGAGACAAGTGCGTGACGTTTGCATGAGTTGCACGAGGTTTGCATGGGTCGACCACCTCGACAGACGTGCCTGACATTTGCATGAAATATCCACCTCGGCATACATGAGTGACATTTGCATGGGTTGTCCGCGTCGATATGCGTGCGCGTTGTTTACATTGGTTCTCTACCTCGAGATACGCGAGTGGCGCGGGTCGTCTATCTCCATATTCACGTGTCGTTCACGAGGAAAAAGATTTGTATTGATATCTCATTTTCAAAAGGAGTCATTCATAGAGTGTATAATTTTGTATAGATAGCTCCTTTTGAAAATGAGCTATCTATATAATTGCCTTCCACCTCACTGTCCATCTCACTGTCCAGTAAGACGGCCTTACACAGATAGCGCCTTTTGAAAATACGCTATCTGTGTAAAACCGTCCTACATGGCCTTGACACATGGATAGCGCATTTTCAAAAGGCACTATCCATGTGTCCACATCAACAAACGATGCACCCACCTTGATAAAGCATTTTGGATGGTCGATATTGCCTATTTTTTTATAAAAAAATAAAAATAAATTCATTTTCCTCATTTAAACTAAAAAGATTAGTACTTCTGTAATTTTTTTGGAAAACAAAACCAAGCATACTGTTTTTCTGTAAGCATTGTAAAAATACAGTTCCTTAGTAATTATTAACGGAAATACATATCCTGTAACTATCTCTACAAATACAGTTTACTGCAAAATATTTCAAGAAATTGGGTTATTTAAAAATCTTTTCACAACGTCAGTTGCCTTTTGTTAAAGGTCAGTTGCCTATTGTTAAAGGGTTTTGACAACATCAATCTCGACCATTGTGAAAAACTTTTCCGTAATTATTATTTATGTAACATTTTTTACATTTAAGTATTATTTACAGTTTGTAGGTTTTTGGTCTTTTGGAATCTCTATCCCTAAAAAATCCCACTTCCCCTGTTTCGTCGTCGTTTTCACGTGTCTCTCCCACGTGTGATTGTGCTTTGTGGTCTATCGATGCACCTGGAGATTTGTTGAACATCAGATTTGTGAAGGAACTTCATTTCGAACCCCGGATCTGTGAAGATCTCCTCAGATCTCTTGTGGATTGCGCATCCCTTTGTGAAGGAGCTTTGATTCGAGCACCGGATCTGTGAAGGAGCTTCATATCAAACATCAAATCTGTGAAGGAGTTCATCTTCTCACTTCTTCTCGTTGGCTCACATTGTGTTGTGCGATTCACATATCTCGAGAGATCCAATTTCACCGAACAAGGTTTGTCGTGTCAAGAACTCTAGGTTCGTACCTCTCTCTTTCAAATATGTGGTGTTTAGATCTCGTGTTAGGGTTTTCTTTCATGAAATTTTGGTAGGTTAACTTGAATCTAAGATTTTTGGTGGATTGGAGTTTGGTTTCGATTGCACTGGAGATTTGTTCTTCAATCTCTCTTGAGACTTATGCATATCTCCGCGACTTCGTCCGCTCAATGTCAAGGGTTTCGGTTTCGTCTCTGTTTCGATTGCAACACATTCGCGGAGGACGTCAAGGAATTTGGTTTGATCAAGTCTTTACTTTTTTTCTCAATCGCTGGATCGAACTTCCCTAATTTTATTGTGAAGTTATTGTTTGGTTTATTTGTAGATGTGTCGATGTTTTTGGCATAGATCTAAGTGTATCGATGAGTTTTTTTTTGAATTCATGTTGGTAATGTTTAGAATTTGTTTTGTTGATGTTTGGGCTTTGAGTCAATCTCCATCTCTTCTCTTCTCTCCCAATCCTGCTATCTTTGCTCGTCCGAATCTCCAATGGGTCGCCTTCCCCAAATCATTTCGTCTAATTTAGCAAACCCATAGGCTTCAAAAATTTGTGAATTGTCAGAAAAGGAAAAGTTTGGTTTACGTGATCGAAAATATGAGAGGTGATGCAAGGTGTTTGTTTGAAGCATAGGAAGAGGGGTTTGACGAATCGAGAAGATGAAGAAGAGAAAACTTGAGCACGGAGTAATGCTACGAAAATTGAAAGCGGGAGACAATAAACCTCAAATTAAACGAAAAAAACTAAAGAAGAGAAGGGATTTCGGCAAGGAGTTAATTAAGGACAACCCACAAACCTCAAATTGAACGAATGAAAAATAATGATAAGGCAGTTTTGTAACATTATCCATCCACTTTTTTTCTTATTTTTTCATTTTTTTTTTATTCAAGCCCCAATTTTTGGTTGTTTCTTTTTGGATTAAGTTTGCTTCAATAGCTAATTGGAGCATTTTGTTGTTGGTAACAAGAAGACTCAAATGAGTTACAAGGTAGGTTTGGTTTTTAGTTGAGCTCTTATTGTTGTTTTTGCTGGATTTGCAGTTTCATGTGGAATCAAATCATGGTCAATAGAAATACCTATTTCTCTATCTCTATCTCTATCTCTCACTCTCTCTCTCTGTGCAAGTGCTGTTGTTGGTGAAGCAATAGAAATACCTATTTCTCTATGTCTATCTCTCACTATTTCTCTGTCTCTCTCTATCTATAATGTTTGATGGACTCACTTACCCTCCAATCCAACCCAATCCAATCCATCCATTGATTTTTATTTCCAGGGTTCAGTTCATCTCTTATGATTATCATTGTCTTTGTCTGTGTTTGTTTAGATTTGTTTTGGTTTGCTATTTTGGGCGCCAATAAAAAGGGTCTTAAGTTTGGTTCATGGATTACTTGGTTCATGGATTATTTTGGGCGCTCGTAAAAAATGAGTGGGCTATATAAGGTTTACTTTGTGTTAGTATTTGAGTGGACTATAAGTTTCGTTTGCATTTCCTAATAGTGAAACTTAGTTGAAAGCGTAAAATCTTCCTTATAGGATTTGAAACTTATTTTGGCTTAATTTTTCTACTTATTGTTTAGCTTTGCTATTATTATTTTTTTTAAATATTTAGCTTACTTTTTTGGAAAGGGACTTATTTTTACTAATTTCCTTGTCAAGCAAAATTGACATTTATTTTTTGTGGGCCATATATGTAATTGTGGTAGGTTTTCATGCAAAAGAGAAAATGAATCCAAATGAGAGTAAGAGAAAATCGTTTGAAAATAAAGAGGTAGAAGAAAGAAATCATGTGAATAGTCGTAGAAGACAATTGTATGCTCAATTAAGTCGAGAAGAAAAAGATAGAAGAAATTATGTTCGTAGGGTGTCATATCGACAAAAGCGATCTCTTCAATGTATGGAGAAAGGTAATTTCTTATAAATGTAAGATATATTTAGTTATTTTTGTTGCATACATTGTTTATTGTCTTCGTATTTTATTTTATTCCTTGATGATGACTTTTTTTTTAACAGGTATTTTTGTTTATTGTCTTCGTATTTTTGTTGCATACATTGTTTACAATAAATATGAAGACGGGGTTATATCGTGTGTATTTTGTTTTTAACAGGTTCATCATCAAACCATGATGGTTGTATTAGTGATGATACGATAATAGATGGATTGCAAAAAGAATGTATGGTTGAGGGAAACATTGGAACTGCGGTATGCATGACTTTTTATGTTAAAAATATTGAAATTATTGTTAACAATAGTTTTCATGTGTTTGTTCCTCACATAATGCTTTTTGATGCACATATTAATTGATAATATTTTATATGATTGATAGGTTGTGATCTTGTTTAAAATATTGATACCATATAAATTTTTAAAGGAAGCCACTATAGCCGTATGCTAAATAATATTTTATATAAGTTTTCATGGGCTTTGACTCCATCTCCATCTCTTCTCTTCTCTTTTCTCCCAATCCTGCTCTTTTTACTTGTCCGAATCTCCAATGGGTCGCCTTTTCTTTTGGTCTCTACAAGCCCCAATTTTTGGTTGTTTCTCTTTGGATTAACTTTGCTTCAATAGCTAATTGGAGCATTTTGTTGTTGGTAACAAGAAGACTCAAATGAGTTACAAGGTAGGTTTGGTTTTTAGTTGACCTCTTAATTGAGATGGAGTTTGTTTTTCTTGCTTGATTGTTGTTGTTTTTTCTGGATTTGCAGTTTCATGTGGAATCAAATCATGGTCAATCGTAGTTACCTCATATTTGCTTGGCATTAATTTTATGATTTGGGTGAGCCCTCTCGTGACTTGGTGGCCACAAGGAATTTGATTTAGGTGAACCCACACTCGCACTTCAATGGTTTCTGCTCATCTCCTGTTCGTGGGTTTGGTAAGAGCTAACCCTATCTTAGATTAAAAGTTGAAGACAAAGAAGACTTAATCCTCTTTTTTTCTTATGCAATGATCATTCATGTGATTAGCATGTGAAGTTATTTGGAATTCGAATGCTTTTTTGAGTTTTTGATCATGAATCTCAAAACATGATTTCATTTTTTTGTTAATTTCTTATCTTATCTCACTCAATTGCTTTTTAGACTTTTGATTGTGTAATATAGAGAGCATGACTATCTTATTGTGAATAATATGATGGTGGAAGTTTAAGTATTGTGTTTCTTGTTGGTTGCTCTTGCAGGTGAATGTCGTCACTGTTGATATTGGTGCATGTGTCGACTAAATTTAGGGAAAGTGATTTTCACTGCTTCGTTGAATTGCTACACGTAAGAAATTGTTATGTTGTTTCTTCACTGATTGTCATCTCTTATTCTTTATATCAATTCGTCATGTTCGGTTCTTTGTAATTGCATGAAAGATATACTTTCTCTCTCGAATTGATATATTTTGTAGTTCATACTTTAGAGTTAATTGCCCAAGCTATATGTCATGAAGTGTAGAGATTCCATTGTTTACAGAGTATAGGAGTATTTCTTTCCACAATTAATATCATTGTGGTAGAACAAGTTTACGTCCAACTCTGATTTTTCTCCTATTTCGATATTCGAAGTAATGAAATTGCATTAATGATTGTCACTTTGAATCTTAGGTACTATGTTCTCTCATATGTATTGTTTGATTCTTTGTTGGTTGGGAAAGAGGATTGGAGGTAATGATCCAAACCAATACCTCTTGCTATCATTAGAGGTTTTCTATTTTTTTGGTGAATTTTCAAGCTTGGCGTCTTAAGGTTTGCATAAAAAATTTATGTCTCTTCTAACAAACAGTTTGACAATCTCAAGACTTGTTAATTCCGCCTAATGTTAATTTGTGTAGTTTGCTACATCAACACATCAATCATGTTTTTGTATTTTTTGGGTTTTGTTCCCTCTAAAAACTTTGAATTTAATTAGCAACCAATAATTGTTTAGGACTTGCGGCTTATTTTATTGTATGCAAAACAATGGTTTCTCGAAGAAGGACCTCTGCTTAAGCTTGCAATATTCATTACTGAGTTACTTTGATTTGAGTTTTAATTAACGTCATTGTTCAAGTCTCTCGACGGTTTTTAGCTTTTCATTTTGTTGATAATCTATTATTACAATATGCATTAGTGATCGAGTGGTAGAGCAACCATAATCTCTTTTCTTTTCCAAGCACCAATATATCACTTGTGCAAGCTTTCCCCTTTTTTGTTTGTATCTTCTGACCTTCCTCCTCTCTCTTCAAGAATGAAGAATCAAGAACATGTTTCATGAATTGGAGCTTCACAAGAATAATTCTAATTAAATCTCATTTTTTGTTGCTTTCGATTTTATTCTCAAGGTTATTATTAGTGCATAACTAATCATTCTTTTTCACTGGCAAAAGTTGACCTTTTTTATTTAATTTCGAGATATTTTTGTTTCCAATTCGTACTTCGATGCAGTTCTTTGTTGAGTATGCCCGATTTGATTTGGGTTTTCCTTTAGAAGTTGGGGTTCAGTTGGGTTGTTTATCTAATATTTTTTTTTTGCTTTCTCTTGGTTGTATTCATTCTTTCCAATTTGATTTCGGTTTATTTTTAGATCTGATAACATCGATGATTGTCTCGAGTTTCGTAGCTTTCTTTTTTATTTTTATTTTCTTGCAATTCATACTTTGGTGCGGTTCTTTGTTGAGTATGCTCGATTTGATTTGGTTTTTCCCTTAGAAGTTGGGGTTCAATTGGGTTGTTTATCTAATATTGATTTTTTTTTTTTTTTTTTTTTTGCTTTCTCTTGGTTCTCTTTATTCTCTCCCTTTTGATTTGGATTTACTTTTAGATTTGATAACACTGATGATAGTCTCGAGTTTCGTAGCTTTTTTTTTTCTTCTATTAATTTTTGTCATCTATAGATCCACAATGTTTATAGCCTTTTTTCACATGGCAAAGATCAAGATCAAAATACCGTAGCTTGATCTTACCTAAATTCGTGTTTGTCAAGGCTATTCATTTGTGGATATGGATGAAAACCAACATAGGAGTGCAAATGGGAGGTCTATAAGAGTTGGTATTGGTGAAGATTCACCAAACACTCAGCTCACACATGACTTGAAGTCAAGAGTAAGATTGGGTTTTATATTGTACTTTTGAGTCCTTATATGCTCAATTAAATTGAAGAATGTCATGTTTCGATTTATAGAAATTGTGGTTTCAAGTTCCTAGCAATAGTGCGTCATCATCTGTCTGGTGTCCATCGTTCGATTGATGATTTTTTGCTTGAAGAACAATAAACAAAAAAGAAAGTCTTGTGGATTTCTCATATAGCTACATTTTAACTGATGTCAGTCTTAGATCATGAGTTTTTGAATCTTGTCAAGTTCTTAATGTACGTGACGTGAGTATGATCACAATTGGATTTGGTAGTGATAAGTGGTTTAATTCGATATTTTGAAGAAAAAAATTTGCATTTTGCTTCCTTAGTTTTCTTCATTGTTGTTTGTTAATTTCTAATGAGTGGTTGATTTCTTGCAGTTTTATACGATTTGAACTATTAGGTCAAGAGAGAGATTTTGCATGCGGAGCAATGTCATAGGTAACATAGTAATCACTATTATTTATTAACAATTTGCTATCTTCTTAGTATGGTCAATTGGACCTTCCAATTTTTGGTTAGTTAGTTGCCAACCTTGGGCACCCCATTTATTAAGAACGACATAAAATTAACCTAAAGAAAATATAAATTAGGTAGATTTCATGGTGAAATATGTCATGTAATAAATGTTGAAACATGCCCTAGGAGTGTGTTGAAGTGGCAAAGAAAAGAGCACTAATACTCTAATTGAGGCAAAGGTCGCACGTTCAATTCTTGGTAGCTACATTCTATTCACTTGGTTTCCCAAAGTTATGGGGTTGGGCCACCTAAGTAACTCCCATGGGATTAGTCAAACCATAGTAAGGAAAGGCTGAAAAAAGATTCCGATACCCATGGTTATTGGAAAAAAAAGAGATGTTGAAATATTTTGTCAATATATTATTGATGGGTAATGTTAATTTGTGTAGTTTGGTACATCAACACATCAATTACGAGGTAAAAAATGTCTTAGATTTCTTTGTTTTGTTTGCTTTACATTCTTTTTGAATTTATTAAATTTACTGATGCAATTTTTTTAGTTAATTGATCAACATGCTTATGATGTATCACGTTGGAATGAATTAGAAGAAATTGTTGATTTGAGAGATCACTAGAATCATTTAGGAATGTGCTCTTTTCATAAAGTTGGTATTTTTATGACTATTGCCTCTACGTTGAAGAATGACTGAAAATCTAAGGAAGTTTCAAGAGGCCTTTTTAGTTGAGGTTTTGTCAGAGGAGAGTGATGTTTTGGATCATGTGTGATGCCGGTCTCAAATTTGAGTGTTGGTGATGGCAAAACGGGAGAGGAGAGGTTGAGATAATAGATGAGCATTGTAGTGGTGGATATAGGGATAGGTGTTGCTGGCAAAATAATTCTTTAGATATCCTGGTTGTTGAGAAGCTAAGGTTGCCCATTATTATGTTGAGCACAATCTACTATTGTATAGGCTCATATCAAGTGAATTGTTGGCTATCAAATGAATCATCTTGGTCTTTCGTTTATCAGATTTCCTTTTGCGTTTTTTTTGTAAATTGTGATTGAATAGTAACCATCAATTGCACTAAATCAAGCACAATGGAAGAGGTTGATCCATGTTGCCGACCCCAATCAATTTGGGATCGAGGCTATGTTAATTGAATATTAACCTTCATTTGTTATCATGTTGTGATGAGTTATACTTATAGGCGATGGTGCCACTTGTGACTTGCCTTAACTTGCAAATGCCATTAGTATCAACATTATACCATTTGAGAGGATTACTCCTTCAGAAAATTAATTGCATATTCTTTTCGCTGCTTAACTTTGCAAAATCAATTTTATTTTTTCTTCCCTTTGTTTAGAAGGATTAGCTTAATTTTTTGGAAAGACTTATTTTTACAAATTTCCTTGCCAAGCAAAATTGACATTTTATTTTTGTGGGCCATATATGTAATTGTGGTAGGTTTTCATGCAATAGAGAAAATGAATCCAAATGAGAATAAGAGAAAATCCTTTGAAAATAAAGAGGTAGAAGAAAGAAATCGTGTGAATAGTCGTAGAAGACAATTGTATGCTCAATTAAGTCGAGAAGAAAAAGATAGAAGAAATTATGTTTGTTGGGTGTCATATCGACAAAAGAGATCTCTTCAATGTATGGAGAAAGGTAATTTCTTATAAATGTAAGATATATTTAGTTATTTTTGTTGCATACATTGTTTATTGTCTTCGTATTTTATTTTATTCCTTGATGATGACTTTTTTTTTTTTTCAAGAAATAATGGTTATATCATGTGTATTTTGTTTTTAATAGGTTCATCATCAAACCATGATGGTTGTGTTAGCGATGAGACGATAATAGATGGATTGCAAAAAGAATGTATGGTTGAGGGAAACATTGGAATTGCGGTATGCATGACTTTTTTTTATTATATAGGCTTATTAACATATATATATATATATATATTCTTGAATGTCTCCAATCTCTAAAACTCTAAATGTTGTTGCTTCAGATTGATCAGGGTGAAGCATGCAATCTCATGGGTGCTTCCAAATTATTGAAATTTGTCTTTTTTTTTTATGTATATGTTCAAGCGGACAAGCTCGTTGACAATACAATCACTCAGTTTTTTCTTGTTGGAATATCACCTATCAATGTCGAAGTAGGTAATCTGGATTTGAATGGTGACAATGGAAATGTCGATGGGCCTCTGGTTGCCAATGCACAAACTTCACTTCTTTCGCAACTTGTGCCATGTAATACCGAAAAAATAAATTCAATGTGTGGTAGTGCTCGTTTGAAAGAAACAAATGGTGAAGTCATTCTCCACACTGTTGCTTCAACGACTACCAGTTCAAAGAGAGAAACCTTTAATTTTACTAGCCGATCTTCGAAGCTATTGAAGCCAGCTGTTGTTTCTTTGGACTCTGCATCCACTTCATCAGGATGAGTTAGTTCGTGTTTTTACTTTTGTATATCATGCTATATATAATAGTTGATCAGTTGATATTTTGGTCTAGCCATGAATCATGTCATGGTATAGGTGTAAGTCTTTTGGGTACAATCAGTTTAAGTTGTCATTGGTGTTAGTTTAGATAGGTGCAAGTTGGTAGGCTTTTTTGGACATGCTTAGATATGGCTCCGTCAAACTTCAGACTACAGTGTTGAAGTATATGGAACCACAAATTTTTTGGACATGCTTAGATGTAGATTGTCCATGAAATTTGTGAATAGTTCATGCAAACCACTATTATAATAGTAAAAGATAAATTACTATAATTTGTCTCTTTGTGTGATTTTAGCTTCTATGATCATATTTAAATTGCAAGGAAACAAATGAATACATAGACATGCTAATTTTCTTGAATGTAGTTACATACGCATGTTAATTAAGAGTCGTTATTTTAGATTCAACATCAAACACCACACAATTAGAAGGCTATATATTCCTTGTGCTTGTGAGCATTTGCTTATACATTGAATCCACGCGCTCATCCTGATTAGATCATCCACATGAATACATACAAAATAACTACGTTTCAATTCCACAGTCGCAATTAAATGACAATGTGAAAAGCATAAAAAAGGGAACGCTATGGTATTTTCATTAAGCATAAACTAAGTCGCTCGTAAAGAAAAATGTTGCGCGACATTTTTAAGGAAAAAACATAGTACATCTTAAATAAAAATGATGACATTGTGTACCTTAACTTCTTCATAGAATTTCTTCTCACAAATGTAACCAGAAGAAAGATTTTTACCTTCTTTGCGGAGGATTAGGGATTTCCACCTTTAGATGGTGATGACAAAGAAGAAACAACTAGCATTAAGTTGTAATTGAATGCAACACTTTTGACGACACTGCCACAAATAAGTTTCCAAATTGTTCAAATGCTGCCTAAACAACAAAAAATTATTTGTTGTGCATAATCAACCCGTTCAAGTAGAAACTGTTAAATGTTCCGCACTAATTTTTTTGTGCAAAATCAACCCGTTCAAATGATACCTAAACAATAAGTTCATTTCTCAAATCTTTGTATTGCTTCGACATCATTGAGCAACATAGACAGATATACCTCACTTAGTACATTTAGTAACTTATGATCATCAATCAAAGTATGAAGTACCGAAAGATCAACATTAATACATGTCTTTCATTTGGGATGACACAAAAGAAAAATAAGCGAATATGATTTAATTTGTTCCACATTTGAGGATCATTCATTGTTGCACATTATTGCAATGAGATAGACTACATTTTGGAAGTCTTTAATTTTAAGTGTACGACCAAAAATGTGGAATACATGGAATATGCACATACTTCACATTTTTTCACAAGAAATCAAATATCTTACTTTTTTATATTGGTGTCTAGATTAAAAATAAAATACAACCAGTGGTGGTTAATTCCCCTGGTGCTATTGAAACGGTGAAACTTTATACCACAAATTAACAAATCAAGTGACATATTACTAAACAAGTTTAGAATCCAATTGTTAATTGTTGTTTTTTATTGGAAATAAAATTTGAGATGTTGACAACCCAAACATATTGTTTGAGATTCCGAAATAATTTTTTTTTCAAGTTGAATGAATAATAAACATAATTTATAGGAATGTAGATATACATATATTTTTTAAAAAATATGTAGTTATGCATATTTGAACTTTTCAAATTTTATTGACATATTATTAAAATTGAACTCCCGCGAGCGCAGCGAGCGGTTCCCACGTGCGTAGCACGTCCAAAAAACTAGTAGCGAATTAAAAGATCCTTGTTGTGTTAAAGATTCATTAATTTGTTAGTTCTCTTTAAAAAAGGGTACTTTCATATTACATTACCATATTGGCTATATAGGCGACAAGTTCAAACTTATCAACATGGTTTGCTTCTCATCCCAAAATCACAATGGGGTGCCCTCATTTAGCATTAAATACAGGAGAGAAGAAGCTACTGATGTTTGAGTGGCTCGAGTTCGCAATGAATGGTGTCATTGGTAATTTCAAAAAGTGACGCAGTGAGCTGTTACTGTTCATAGACACGCAATGATGATCATGGTGATAATTACTACATTTGTCGTGTTGATGAGTCTTGTCAATGCTATTCTTATAGCACAGTGGGTGAGTACGAATTCTTGGTTGCCTGGTTGGTAATAATGTACCATACTAATAATGATTCCAATAGTTGTTTGGCTTACCATTAAATGAAGAGAGAACTCCTTTTATCCAGACTAGACTTTTACCGACTATATAACTGCGATTAAGAAATATTGTTTGGATTAGTCGTTTCCCTTCTAGGTGGAGAGTTCTGTTCATATTTTTAGTCTCGTTTTTTAGGTTCCATTCTTTGGTTTTAGAGTTTCTTCGACTCCTTTGTCAAAGGAGCTTCCGCGGCTTTGGAGGTGAAATTCTATCCTTGATTGCAAGTAATTGTTGTTTGTTCCCGCTTTCATGTGTGATGATGTTTCTGTTTCCTTCTTTGTTGTAAGGAGTTGTTATAATTCCTGTTTTTACTTTCTATGATTCAGCTGAGGCCTATTGGTTTGCTCTTTGTTGCATTTCAGATATTGTTTGTTTGTTTATTAATTTAGTCTGTTGATATTCAACGAAATTAAACAAAAAAAGCTAAATAGGATAAGAACTAAATATATTTCAATTTTTTTTTCAATGTTTTTTCTCTAGGTTGAGGGATATCGAAGTTTAATTTTTTTTTTTTTTTGATTCAAGAGACTAGACAAATTTCTATTTTGTTTTGGTTCTAAATCCTTGTCCATTCTTTGGTATTTTTTTGTGGATTTTTTTTTCTTTTTAAATTTCTCATTCTATTAGGCTAACTGCTTTGTTAAATTTTTATAATAAAAACAATTAATCATCTAATTTAAGTTTTAAAATATAATGACAAGACTGAACCTCTTAATAGCTTTTTTATAGCCTTATGTGATTAATATTGGGTTTTTAATAGTCAAAGAGTAAAGGGGTCCTTCAGGCTTTGTATTAAGAGTAAGATAGGAACTATTATGAGTTTCTCGTAATGAGTTACTTTTGTTTCGGGCTTGGTTTCTTTGCGATGCATGTACTAAAGTTGGATTTTAAGTTTTTGCCCAATTTGGCATCATGTTTGGGCTTTTTCGGCATCATTTACGTTTGGGATTACGTGATAGGTTTGGGCTTTTTATTACCTGATAGGCTGCTTTTGTAATTGGATATGCTCTGTTTTGGTTTTGGCCATGTTAAAAAGGGTAAGGTATTATAAATTATTTCCGAATAAAACTTATCCCAAAACAAATATAAAAATGCATTTTCTTTAAAAAATGTTATGGAATTTCATATTTGCGGACAATATGTCGCAAATAAATATTTTCAAAATACAATGTCGTACATTGTTTACGATGTACCAATATTGAAAGAAGCATTGTAATTTTTGTTTCAGAAATAAATTTTTGTGACACGAAGTTGTAAATAATAAAATTCAAAATGCTATATTTTTTTAATATATGTTTTTTACTTAACGCAAGTATTCTTGGTAATTTTTTTTTTGCTACTGTGATCAACTTAATGGGCACAAGTGAAATGATTATCCATTTTGTTAAGTGTAAATTTTGTTTGATGTTTGTTTTTAGTTCTGTACATGATTGGTAGGAGATGCTCTTAATGTAATTATAAGTTTTTTTTTTGTTGTTGTTTTTTTTTTTTTTCAAATAGGGTTCATCGTATTATTTATATTGGATACAACTTGATGCATTTCTTTTTTTTTTTGATTGTTATAGTTTATAGTCTCAATCCAAAAGAAGGCAATAGTTTTGCCACACCGATGTTACCAATTAAAGTGAAGTCTTGAATCTTTATTCGTAGATTTTGTTTTGCTTTTCTTTCATTATAATGTTTCTTTTGTTATTTTCATTTAAACAATGGTCTTTATTTGCTATTGCACATTTTTAGTAGTATTTATTACTCCTATTGTTTGATCACGATGCAAGGTGCTCAACAACTATGCCTTTCGACCTTGGTGGCTTAAGATCTTCAATGTTAAGAAAATTTTTTTCAGGTATATTACATTTTGTCTTTAATATATATTTTTTCTCTTACATCATTGTTTTGGTAACCGTTTCATATATACGAGTTGGAGGCGTGTTTTCAAATTTTTTTTTAGTTATGGTAGTATGTTACGTGGTTATAGTTGAATATCCAAAAATTATGGTACGATGTGCACTTGGTTGCCATCAAAGATTTAGCCCAAAAATTAAAGTTGAACATATAACATTTTTCTCTAATTAAAAAGAAATCAATTGATAATTTTTTTAAAGTACACATAATATTAATTGTTATTTTTGTTTTTTTTTGTGTGAGGTGTTTTTTAAACCATTCTTAGGTATTTTAAATATTTTAGATATTTTAATATTTTTATTTTTTCAAAAGTAAAGTTTTATCATTGACTTTTTTGTGAAATATAGTTTGAAGTTATCTTAAAGCAATTAAAAGGTCAGTGCATAGAGGGAAATATTTTTTTGTGAGATTGTAGTAATATGGAGCTCGCTTGTACGTCAAGATTACTCAAAAAAATATTATTGCAAAACAAGCCCAAAATAATATCTTTTTGTGAGATTGTAGTAACTAAAAAAAGTCGAGTAACCGGAAATGATTGCAAAACAACCAAAAAACAACTGGAAATGTGAACACTATGGGCTCCTAAACCCGATCTAACCTACCCATTACTAGCCAACAGAAACAGTGTACAAACAAGGCCCAGGAGCAAGCCAATTCATATACGCCAGTGCCCAACCGTCTTCGGTTCGCTTCAACCGGTTTGGCCCGGCTTCAACCGAACCATATCCGTAAAAGCTCGAACCGGACCAGATTACGACCGGCCCTACCGAACCGGTCCGGCCCAGACAGACTCGACCTGGCTGAATCCCACGGACCGCTGTTGATCTCGGCCGAATCATGCCGACCCGCTGCCGAACTGCATGGCCGACCGGTCCGACCTCATGCCGACTCCGCCGACCCATGCGTCAGTATTACTGACTCATGTCAATCCGCGTCGACTGCGTGCAAACTCCGCGTTTGACACGCGTTTGACCAGCGTTTGACCCGCGGTCAATTCCGGTCAAAACCACGTTTTGACCCGCGGTCAAACAGCGTATGATCGGCGGTCAAACCGCATAGCTGACTGACCTGATCAATCATGGCCAAACTTCACAAAATGCGGTCAAACCGCTGTCAAATACAGTATCAAATCATTGCACAACAATGGCAAACATTGCTTAAACCGGGTTTAGCATATTTAGGGGTTTAGGGTATATGGTATATGGTATAGGGTTTTGGGGTTTAGGTATAGGTTGGGGTTTGGGGTTTAGGGTATTAGGGGTTTTAGGGGTTAGGGGTTTTAGGGTTTTAGGGTATTATGGTTTTAGGGTATTAGGGTTTTTTTAGGGTTTTAGTGGTTTTGGTTAGGTGGGGTTTAGTGGTTTTGGTATTATGGTTTTAGGGTTTAGGGTTTTTAGGGTTTGGTGGGTTTTAGTGGGTTTTAGGGTTTAGGGTAGGGTTTTAGTGGTTTAGGGCTTGGGTTTGGTTTAGGGTTTAGTGGTTCAGTGGTTTGTGGTTTAGGTTCGTGGCTGTGGTTCAGTGGTTTAGGCTCAGGGGCCAGGGCATAGGTGGCTTTAGTGGCATAGGGCTCAGTGGCAGTGGGTTCAGGGGCACAGTGGTTTCTGTGGCTCAGGTATCAGTCCAGTGGGTCCAGGGCTCAGGCACAGGCTCAGGCTCAGTGGCTCAGGGCTCAGGCTCAGTGGCCCAGGCTCAGGGCTCAGTGGCTCAGGCTCAGGCCTGTGGCTCAGGCATGGCCCAGGCAGGCTCAGGGCCCAGGGCTCAGGGCTCAGGCTCTTGTGGCTCAGTGGCCAGTGGCCTCAGGCTGGCTCAGTGCCTAGGGCTCAGTGGGCTCAGGCTCAGTGGCTCAGGGCCTTGGGCTCAGGGCCTGGGCTCAGTGGCTCAGTGGCTCAGGCTCAGGTAGCTCAGGCCAGGGCTCAGGTGGCATAGTGGCTCAGTGGCATGGCTGGGCCAGTGCTAGGGCTCAGTGGCTCAGTGGCTCAGTGGCTCAGGCCTCAGGCCAGGGCTCAGGCTCAGGGCCTCAGGCCTGGCTCAGGGCTCAGGGCTCAGGGCTCAGGGCTCAGGGCCTGTGGCTCAGTGGCTCAGGGCCTCAGTGGCTCAGGGCTCAGGGCTCAGGCCCAGGCCTCAGGGCCAGTGGCCTCAGGCTCAGTGGCTCTAGGGCTCAGGGCTCAGTGGCTCAGGCATTCAGCAGGCTCAGGGCTCAGGGCTCAGGCTCAGTGGCTCAGTGGCTCAGGGCCAGGCTCAGGGCTCAGTGGCTCAGGCTCAGTGGCCCAGGGCTCAGGGCTCAGGGCTCAGGCCTCAGGCTCAGGGCCCAGGCCAGTGGCCCAGGGCTCAGGCCAGGCCTCAGGCCTCAGTGGCTCAGGCTCAGTGGCCCAGGGCTCAGGGCCCAGGGCCTAGTGGCCCAGGGCTCAGGCCCAGGCCAGGGCTCAGGGCTCAGGCTCAGGGCTCAGTGCCCAGGCTCTGCAGTGGCCAGTGGCTCAGTGGCTCAGTGGCTCAGGCTGGCACTCAGGGCTCAGGCTCAGGGCTCAGGGCTCAGTGGCCTCAGGCTGGCTCAGGCTCAGGGCTCAGTGGCCCAGGGCTCAGTGGCCTCAGGCTCAGGCCTCAGGGCTCAGTGGCTCAGGGCTCAGGGCTCAGTGGCTCAGTGGCTCAGGGCTCAGGGCTCTGTGGCTCAGGCCTCAGTGGCCTGTGGCTCAGGGCCTCAGGCTCAGGCTCAGGCTCAGGGCTCAGGGCTCAGTGGCCTCAGGGCTCAGGGCCTCAGGCTCAGTGGCTCAGTGGCTCAGGGCCAGGCCTCAGTGGCTCAGGGCTCAGTGGCTCAGGGCTCAGTGGCTCAGTGGCTCAGTGGCTCAGGGCCTCAGGCCAGGGCTCAGTGGCTCAGTGGCTCAGTGGCTCAGTGGCCCAGGCCAGTGGCTCAGTGGCTCAGGGCTCAGGGCTCAGGCTCAGTGGCTCAGTGGCTCAGGCCTGGGCTCAGGGCTCAGGGGCTCAGGGCTCAGGGCTCAGTGGCTCAGGGCTCAGGCTCAGTGGGCTCAGTGGCTCAGGGCTCAGGCCCAGGGCTCAGTGGCTCAGGCCTCAGGCTCAGTGGCTCAGGGCTCAGGTGGCTCAGTGGCTCAGGCTCAGGCCCAGGCTCAGTGGCTCAGTGGCTCAGGCTCAGGGCTCAGGCTCAGGGCTCAGGCCTCAGGGCTCAGTGGCTCAGTGGCTCAGGCTCAGTGGCTCAGGCTGGCTCAGGCCTCAGTGGCCAGTGCCCAGGGCTCAGTGGCTCAGGCTCAGGGCTCAGGGCTCAGGCTCAGGCCAGGCTCAGGGCTCAGGCTCAGGGCTCAGGGCTCAGGCTCAGTGGCCCAGGCCTCAGTGGCTCAGTGGCCAGTGGCCAGGCTCAGGCTCAGGGCTCAGTGGCCAGTGGCTCAGGCTGGCTCAGTGGCCAGGGCCAGGCTCAGGGCTCAGGGCTCAGGCTCAGGCTCAGGGCTCAGGCTCAGGGCTCAGGGCTCAGGGCCTCAGGGCCAGGCTGGCTCAGGGCCTTGTGGCTCAGGCTGGCCAGGGCTCAGGGCTCAGGGCCTCAGGCCTCAGGGCTCAGTGGCTCAGTGGCTCAGTGGCTCAGGGCTCAGGGCTCAGTGGCTCAGGGGCTCAGTGGCCTCAGTGGCTCAGGGCTCAGTGGCTCAGGGCTCAGGCCTCAGTGGCTCAGTGGCTCAGGCCTCAGGTCAGGCTCAGGGCTCAGTGGCTCAGGGCTCAGGGCTCAGGGCTCAGTGGCTCAGGGCTCAGGGCTCAGGGCCAGGCTCAGTGGCTCAGGGCTCAGTGGCCTCAGGCTCAGTGGCTCAGTGGCTCAGGGCTCAGTGGCTCAGGCCTCAGGCTCAGGGCTCAGGGCCTGTGGGCTCAGTGGCTCAGGGCTCAGGGCCAGGGCTCAGTGGCTCTGTGGCTCAGGGCTCAGGGCTCAGGGCCTCAGCAGGCTGTAGGCTCAGGGCTCAGTGGCTCAGTGGCTCAGTGGCTCAGGCTCAGTGGCCTCAGGGCTCAGTGGCTCAGGGCTCAGGCTCAGGGCTCAGTGGCTCAGGGCTCAGTGGCTCAGGGCTCAGGGCTCAGTGGCCTGTGGCTCAGTGGCCTCAGTGGCCAGTGGCTCAGTGGCTCAGGGCTCAGTGGCAGGGCTCAGGGCCTCAGGCCTCAGGCTCAGGGCTCAGGCTCAGGCTCAGTGGCTCAGTCAGGCTCAGGCTCAGTGGCTAGGCCTGTGGCTCAGGGCTCAGTGGCCTGGGGCTCAGGCCTCAGGCCTCAGGGCCTGTGGCCCAGGGCTCAGGGCTCAGGGCTCAGGGCTCAGGGCTCAGGGCTCAGGGCCTGGCTCAGGGCTCAGGGCTCAGGCTCAGGGCTCAGTGGCTCAGGGCCAGTGGCTCAGGGCTCAGGGCCTCAGGCTCAGTGGCTCAGGGCTCAGGGCTCAGGGCTCAGTGGCCTGTGGCCTTGGCTCAGTGGCCAGTGGCCAGGGCTCAGGGCCTGGCTCAGGGCTCAGTGGCTCAGGCTCAGGCTCAGGGCCTGGCTCAGGCCTCAGTGGCCCAGGGCTCAGTGGCCTGTGGCCTCAGGGCTCAGGCTCAGTGGCTCAGTGGCTCAGTGGCTCAGGGCTCAGTGGCTCAGTGGCTCAGTGGCTCAGTGGCTCAGGGCTCAGGGCTCAGGGCTCAGGCTCAGGCTCAGTGGCTGGCTCAGGGCCTCAGGCCAGGCTCAGGGCCAGGCTCAGTGGCTCAGGGCTCAGGCCTCAGGGCTCAGGCTCAGGCTCAGTGGCCTGGGCTCAGTGGCTCAGGGCTCAGTGGCTCAGGGCTCAGGCTCAGTGGCTCAGGCCTCAGGCTCAGGCTCAGTGGCTCAGTGGCTCAGGCTCAGGCTCAGGGCTCAGGGCTCAGGGCTCAGGGCTCAGGGGCTCAGGCCCAGGCTCAGCTCAGTGGCCTGTGGCTCAGGGCTGGCTCAGTGGCTCAGGGCTCAGGGCTCAGTGGCTCAGTGGCTCAGGGCTCAGGGCTCAGGCTCAGTGGCTCAGGGCTCAGGCTCTCAGGCTCAGTGGCTCAGTGGCTCAGGGCTCAGGGCTCAGGGCTCAGGCTCAGGGCTCAGTGGCTCAGGGCTCAGGGCTCAGGGCCTCAGGGCTCAGGCCTCAGGGCTCAGGGCTCAGGGCTCAGGGCTCAGGGCTCAGGCTCAGGGCTCAGTGGCTCAGGGCTCAGTGGCTCAGTGGCTCAGGCCTCAGGCTCAGGCTCAGGGCTCAGTGGCTCAGTGGCCTCAGGGCCCAGGGCTCAGTGGCTCAGGGCTCAGTGGCTCAGGCTCAGGCTCAGGCCTCAGGGCCAGTGGCTCAGTGGCAGGGCTCAGTGGCTCAGGGCTCAGGCTCAGGGCTCAGGGCTCAGGGCTCAGTGGCCAGTGGCTCAGGCCTGGCTCAGTGGCTCAGGGCTCAGGGCTCAGGGCTCAGGGCTCAGGGCTCAGTGGCTCAGGCTCAGGCTCAGTGGCTCAGGGCTCAGTGGCTCAGTGGCTCAGGGCCTCAGGCTCAGGGCTCAGGGCCAGGGCTCAGGGCTCAGGCTCAGGCTCAGGGCTCAGGGCCTCAGGGCTCAGGGCTCAGTGGCTCAGGGCTCAGTGGCTCAGGGCCAGGGCTCAGGGCTCAGGCTCAGGCTCAGGCCAGTGGCCTCAGGGCCTCAGTGGCTCAGGGCTCAGTGGCTCAGGGCTCAGGGCTCAGTGGCTCAGTGGCCTCAGTGGCTCAGGGCCTCAGGGCTCAGGCCTCAGGGCTCAGGCCTGGCTCAGTGGCTCAGGCTCAGGGCTCAGGGCTCAGGGCTCAGGGCTCAGGGCTCAGTGGCTCAGGGCTCAGGCTCAGTGGCTCAGGCTCAGGCTCAGGGCTCAGGCTCAGGGCTCAGTGGCCTCAGGGCTCAGGGCTCAGGCTCAGGCTCAGGCTCAGGGCTCAGGGCTCAGGCTCAGGGCCAGGGCTCAGGCTCAGTGGCTCAGGCCAGGGCTCTGTGGCCTCAGGCTCAGGGCTCAGTGGCTCAGTGGCTCAGTGGCTCAGGCTCAGGCAGTGGCTCAGTGGCTCAGTGGCCCAGGGCTCAGGGCTCAGTGGCTCAGGGCTCAGGGCTCAGGGCTCAGTGGCTCAGGCCAGGGCCTGTGGCCTCAGGGCTCAGGGCTCAGTGGCTCAGGGCTCAGGGCTCAGGGCTCAGGGCTCAGGGCTCAGGGCCTGGCTCAGGGCTCAGGGCTCAGGGCTCAGGCCTGTGGGCCTCAGGGCTCAGTGGCTCTCAGGGCTCAGGGCTCAGTGGCTCAGGGCCTCAGGGCTCAGTGGCTCAGGGCTCAGTGGCTCAGGCCCAGTGGCTCAGTGGCTCAGGCTCAGGCTCAGTGGCTCAGGCTCAGGGCCTGGGCCAGGGCCAGTGGCTCAGGGCTGGCTCAGGCCTCAGGCTCAGGCTCAGGGCTCAGTGGCTCAGTGGCTCAGTGGCTCAGGGCTCAGGGCCTAGGGCTCAGTGGCCTCAGGGCTCAGTGGCTCAGGGCTCAGTGGCTCAGGGCCAGTGGCTCAGTGGCTCAGTGGCTCAGGCTCAGGGCTCAGTGGCTCAGTGGCTCAGGGCTCAGGGCTCAGTGGCTCAGGCTCAGGGCTCAGTGGCCAGGGCTCAGGGCTCAGTGGCTCAGGGCCTCAGTGGCTCAGGGCCTGGCCAGTGGCTCAGGGCCCAGGCTCAGGGCTCAGGGCCCAGGGCTCAGGGCTCAGGGCTCAGGGCTCAGGGCTCAGTGGCTCAGGGCTCAGGGCTCAGGGCTCAGGGCTCAGTGGGCTCAGGGCTCAGTGGCCTCTCAGGCCCAGGCTCAGGGCTCAGGGCTCAGTGGCTCAGTGGCCTCAGGCCAGGCTCAGTGGCTCAGGCCTCAGGGCTCAGGGCTCAGGCTCAGGGCTCAGTGGCCTCAGGGCTCAGGGCCTCAGGCTCAGGGCTCAGTGGCTCAGGGCTCAGGGCTCAGTGGCTCAGGCTCAGTGGCTCAGGCTCAGTGGCTCAGGGGCTCAGGGCTCAGGCCTGGCCCAGGGCTCAGTGGCTCAGTGGCTCAGGCTCAGGCTCAGGGCTCAGTGGCTCAGGGCTCAGGCTCAGGGCCAGTGGCCTCAGGCTCAGGCTCAGGGCTCAGTGGCCTCCAGGGCTCAGTGGCTCAGGGCTCAGTGGCTCAGTGGCTCAGTGGCTCAGTGGCTCAGGCTCAGGCTCAGGGCCAGTGGCTCAGTGGCTCAGGCCAGGCTCAGGGCTCAGGCTCAGTGGCTCAGGGCCTGTGGCCCAGGGCTCAGGGCTCAGGGCTCAGGGCTCAGGGCTCAGTGGCTCAGTGGCTCAGGCTCAGGCCCAGGGCCTCAGTGGCCAGGGCTCAGGGCTCAGGGCTCAGGGCTCAGGGCTCAGGCTCAGGGCCTCCCAGGGCTCAGGGCCAGTGGCCTCAGGCTCAGGGCTCAGTGGCTCAGGCTCAGTGGCTCAGGCCTGTGGCTCAGTGGCTCAGGCTCAGTGGCTCAGGGCTCAGGCTCAGGGCTCAGTGGCTCAGGCCTCAGGGCTCAGGGGCTCAGGGCTCAGGCTCAGGGCTCAGGGCCTGGGGCCTGTGGCCTGTGGCCAGGCTCAGTGGCTCAGGGCCTAGTGGCTCAGGCCTGTGGCTCAGTGGCTCAGGGCCTGTGTGGCTCAGTGGCTCAGTGGCCTCAGGCTCAGTGGCTCAGGGCTCAGGCTCAGGGCTCAGGCTCAGTGGCTCAGGCTCAGTGGCCTCAGTGGCCAGGGCTCAGTGGCTCAGGGCTCAGGGCTGGCTCAGGGCTCAGTGGCTCAGGGCCTCAGTGGCCTCAGGCCTGGGCCAGTGGCCAGGGCTCAGGCTCAGGGCTCAGTGGCAGGGCTGGGCTCAGGGCTCAGGGCTCAGGGCTCAGGGCTCAGGGCCTCAGTGGCTCAGTGGCTCAGTGGCTCAGTGGCTCAGGGCTCAGGGCTCAGGGCCCAGGGCCAGGTCAGGGCTCAGTGGCCTCAGTGGCTCAGGCTCAGGGCCTGTGGCTCAGTGGCTCAGTGGCTCAGTGGCTCAGGGCCTCAGGGCTCAGTGGCTCAGGGCTCAGTGGCTCAGTGGCTCAGTGGCCAGTGGCTCAGGGCTCAGTGGCTCAGTGGCTCAGGGCTCAGGGCCTGGCCTCAGTGGCCTGGCTGGCCAGTGGCTCAGGCCAGTGGCTCAGGGCTCAGTGGCTCAGTGGCTCAGGGCTCAGGGCCTGTGGCTCAGGGCTCAGTGGCTCAGGGCCTCAGTGGCCTCAGGGCTCAGGGGCTCAGTGGCTCAGTGGCTCAGTGGCCTCAGTGGCCTCAGTGGCCCAGGGCTCAGGGCTCAGGCCTGGCTCAGGCCAGGGCTCAGGTGGCCCAGGGCTCAGGCCAGGGCCTCAGTGGCCTGTGGGCTCAGGCCTGGCTCAGGCTCAGGGCTCAGTGGCCCAGGCTCAGGGCTCAGGGCTCAGGGCTCAGGGCTCAGTGGCCTCAGTGGCTCAGTGGCTCAGGGGCTCAGGGCTCAGGGCTCAGGGCTCAGGGCTCAGGCTGGGCTCAGTGGCTCAGGCTCAGGGCTCAGGCTCAGGCTCAGGGCTCAGGGCTCAGTGGCCTGTGGCTCAGGCTCAGGGCTCAGGCTCAGTGGCTCAGGCTCAGTGGCTCAGGCTCAGTGGCTCAGTGGCTCAGGGCTCAGGGCCTGGGCTCAGGGCTCAGGCCAGTGGCTCAGTGGCCTCAGTGGCTCAGGCTCCAGTGGCTCAGGGCTCAGTGGCCTCAGGGCTCAGGCCTGGGCCTGTGGCTCAGGCTCAGGGCTCAGTGGCTCAGGGCTCAGGCTCAGGCCAGTGGCCCAGGGCTCAGGGCTCAGGGCTCAGGGCTGGCTCAGGGCTCAGTGGCTCAGTGGCTCAGGGCTCAGTGGCTCAGTGGGCTCAGGGCTCAGGGCTCAGTGGCCAGTGGCTCAGGCCTCAGTGGCTCAGTGGCTCAGTGGCTCAGGGCCTCAGGGCTCAGTGGCTCAGGGCTCAGTGGCTCAGGCCTGGGCTCAGGCTCAGGGCCTCAGGGCTCAGTGGCTCAGTGGCTCAGGGCTGGCTCAGTGGCCTCAGTGGCTCAGGCTCAGGGCTCAGGCTGGCTCAGGGCTCAGGGCTCAGGGCTCAGGGCTCAGGCCTCAGGGCTCAGGCTCAGGGCTCAGTGGCTCAGGCTCAGGCTGGCAGGGCTCAGGGCTCAGGGCTCAGTGGCCAGTGGCTCAGGGCTCAGTGGCTCAGGGCCTCAGGCTCAGTGGCTCAGGCTCAGGGCTCAGGGCTCAGGGCTCAGGGCTCAGTGGCTCAGGCTCAGGCTCAGGGCTCAGTGGCTCAGGGCAGGGCTCAGGCTCAGGGCTCAGGGCTCAGTCAGTGGCTCAGTGGCTCAGGGCTCAGGGCCTCAGGGCCTCAGTGGCTCAGGGCTCAGGGCTCAGGGCTCAGTGGCTCAGGGCTCAGGCTCAGTGGCTCAGTGGCCAGGGCTGGCCTCAGGGCTCAGGGCTCAGGCTGGCTCAGTGGCCTCAGTGGCTCAGGGCTCAGGCTCAGGCTCAGGCTCAGGGCTCAGGCTCAGTGGCTCAGGGCTCAGTGGCTCAGGGCTCAGGCTCAGGGCTCAGTGGCCAGTGGCTCAGTGGCCTGGCTCAGTGGCTCAGTGGCTCAGGGCTCAGGCCTCAGGCCAGGGCCTCAGGGCTCAGGGCTCAGTGGCCAGTGGCTCAGGGCTCAGTGGCTCAGTGGCCTCAGTGGCTCAGGGCCAGTGGCTCAGGGCTCAGTGGCTCAGTGGCTCAGGGCTCAGGGCTCAGGGCTCAGGCTCAGGCTCAGGGCTCAGGGCCAGTGGCTCAGGGCCTCAGTGGCTCAGTGGCCCAGGGCTCAGGCTCAGGGCTCAGGGCCAGGGCTCAGGGCTCAGTGCTCAGGCTCAGGGCTCAGGGCTCAGGGCTCAGTGGCTCAGGCTGGGCTCAGGGCTCAGGGCTCAGGCTCAGTGGCCTCAGTGGCTCAGGGCTCAGTGGCCTCAGTGGCTCAGGGCTCAGGGCTCAGGGCTCAGTGGCCTCAGTGGCTCAGTGGCCTGGGCTCAGGGCTCAGTGGCCTAGGGCTCAGGGCTCAGGGCTCAGGGCTCAGGGCCCAGGGCTCAGGGCTCAGTGGCCAGGGCTCAGGGCTCAGTGGCTCAGTGGCTCAGGGCTCAGGGCTCAGGCTCAGGGCCAGGGCTCAGTGGCTCAGGGCTCAGGGCTCAGGGCCTCAGGGCTCAGGGCTCAGGGCTCAGGCTCAGTGGCTCAGGCTCAGTGGCTCAGGGCTCAGGGCTCAGGCTCAGGCCAGTGGCCAGGGCTCAGTGGCTCAGTGGCTCAGGGCTCAGTGGCTCAGTGGCTCAGGGCCTCAGGGCTCAGGCTCAGTGGCTCAGGGCTCAGGGCCAGTGGCTCAGGGCCAGGGCCAGGGCTCAGGGCTCAGGGCTCAGGCCTCAGGCTCAGGGCTCAGGGCTCAGGCTCAGTGGCTCAGGCCTCAGGCCCAGGCCTCAGGGCCAGTGGCCTCAGGGCTCAGTGGCTCAGGGCTCAGTGGCTCAGGCCTCAGGGCTCAGTGGCCAGTGGCTCAGTGGCTCAGTGGCTCAGTGGCTCAGGCCAGGGCTCAGTGGCTCAGGGCTCAGGGCTCAGGGCTCAGGGCTCAGGGCCTGGCTCAGGGCTCAGGGCTCAGGGCTCAGTGGCTCAGGCTCAGGCTCAGGGCCTCAGGGCTCAGTGGCTCAGGGCTCAGGGCTCAGGGGCTCAGGGCCCAGGGCTCAGGGCCCAGGCAGGGCCTCAGGCTCAGTGGCTCAGGGCTCAGTGGCTCAGGGCTCAGGGCTCAGGGCTCAGGGCTCAGGGCTCAGTGGCTCAGGGCTCAGTGGCTCAGTGGCTCAGTGGCTCAGGGCCAGGCTCAGCCAGGGCTCAGGGCTCAGGCTGGCCTGGCCTGGGCTCAGGGCTCAGGGCTCAGGGCTCAGGGCTCAGGGCCTCAGTGGCCTCAGGGCTCAGGCCAGTGGCTCAGGGCTCAGTGGCTCAGGGCTCAGGGCTCAGGGCTCAGTGGCTCAGTGGCCAGGGCTCAGGCTCAGGCTCAGGGCTCAGGGCCTCAGGGCTCAGTGGCTCAGTGGCCCAGGGCTCAGGGCTCAGGCCTCAGGGCCCAGGCCCAGGCTCAGGGCTCAGTGGCTCAGTGGCTCAGGCTCCAGGCCTGGCTCAGGGCTCAGGGCTCAGGGCTCAGGGCTCAGTGGCTCAGGGCCTCAGGCCAGGGCCCAGGCAGGCTCAGGGCCCAGGCTCAGGGCCCAGGGCTCAGGCTCAGGCTCAGGGCTCAGTGGCTCAGGGCTCAGTGGCCAGGGCTCAGGCTCAGGGCCTCAGGGCCTAGGGCTCAGGGCTCAGGGCTCAGTGGCCCAGGGCTCAGTGGCTCAGGCTGGCTCAGGGCTCAGGCTCAGTGGCTCAGGGCCTCAGTGGCTCAGGGCCTCAGGGCTCAGGGCTCAGGGCTCAGGGCTCAGGCTCAGTGGCTCAGGGCTCAGGGCCAGGGCTCAGTGGCCTGGCTGGCCTGTGGCTCAGGGCCCAGGGCCAGGGCTCAGTGGCTCAGGGCTCAGGGCTCAGGGCCTCAGTGGCTCAGGGCCAGTGGCCAGTGGCCAGGGGCTCAGGGCTCAGTGGCTCAGGGCCAGGGCCAGGCTCAGTGGCTCAGGGCTCAGTGGCTCAGTGGCTCAGTGGCTCAGGGCTCAGGCTCAGGCCTCAGGGCTCAGGGCTCAGGGCTCAGGGCTCAGTGGCTCAGGGCTCAGTGGCCCAGTGGCCTAGGCCTCAGGCTCAGGCCTCAGGGCTCAGGGCTCAGGGCTCAGGGCCCAGGGCTCAGGGCCCAGGCTCAGTGGCCTCAGGCCTGGGGCTCAGTGGCTCAGTGGCTCAGTGGCCCAGTGGCTCAGGGCTCAGTGGCTCAGGGCTCAGTGGCCAGGCCAGGCCAGGCTGGCTCAGTGGCTCAGTGGCTCAGGGCTCAGGGCTCAGGGCTCAGGGCTCAGGGCCTCAGGGCTCAGGGCCAGGGCTCAGTGGCTCAGGGCTCAGGGCTCAGTGGCTCAGGCTCAGGGCTCAGGCTCAGGGCCTCAGGGCTCAGGGCTCAGTGGCTCAGTGGCTCAGGGGCTCAGGCCAGGGCCTCAGGGCTCAGGGCTCAGGGCTCAGGCTCAGCTCAGGCCTCAGGGCTCAGTGGCTCAGGGCTCAGGGCTCAGGGCTCAGTGGCTCAGGGGCTCAGTGGCTCAGTGGCTCAGTGGCCTCAGGGCTCAGTGGCTCAGGGCTCAGGGCTCAGGCCCAGGGCTCAGTGGCTCAGGCCTCAGGGCTCAGGGCTCAGGGCCTCTCAGTGGCCTCAGGCTCAGTGGCTCAGGGCCTGGGCCTCAGGCCTCAGTGGCTCAGGGCTCAGGGCTCAGGCCTCAGGGCTCAGGCTGGCTCAGTGGCTCAGTGGCTCAGGGCTCAGTGGCCTCAGTGGCCAGGGCCCAGGCTCAGGGCTCAGTGGCCTCAGGCTCAGTGGCTCAGGGCTCAGGGCTCAGGCCAGTGGCTCAGGGCTCAGGCTGGCCTCAGGGCTCAGGGCCCAGGGCTCAGGGCTCAGGGCTCAGGCTCAGTGGCTCAGGGCTCAGTGGCTCAGGCTCAGTGGCTCAGGGCTCAGTGGCTCAGGCTCAGGGCTCAGGGCTCAGGGCTGGGCTCAGGCCTCAGGCTCAGCTCAGGGCTCAGGGCTCAGGGCTCAGGCTCAGGGCTCAGGGCTGGGCTCAGGCTCAGGGCCCAGTGGCCAGTGGCTCAGGGCTCAGGGCTCAGGGCTCAGTGGCCTGTGGCTCAGGGCTCAGTGGCAGTGGCTCAGGGCTCAGGCTCAGGGCTCAGGCTGGCTCAGGGCCCAGTGGCTCAGGGCTCAGGGCCAGGGCTCAGGCCTGGCTCAGGGCTCAGTGGCTCAGGGCTCAGGGCTCAGTGGCTCAGGGCTCAGGGCTCAGGCCTCAGGGCCAGTGGCTCAGGGCTCAGGGCTCAGGCTCAGTGGCTCAGTGGCCTCAGGGCCCAGGGCTCAGTGGCTCAGTGGCTCAGGGCCTCAGGCTCAGGGCTCAGGGCTCAGGGCTCAGGGCTCAGGCTCAGTGGCTCAGGGCTCTGGCTCAGGGCTCAGGGCTCAGTGGCTCAGGCTGGCTCAGGGCCTCAGTGGCTCAGGGCTCAGGGCTCAGGGCTCAGTGGCTCAGGGCCTCAGGCTCAGGCTCAGGGCTCAGGCTCAGTGGCTCAGGCCTGGCCCAGGCTCAGGCTCAGTGGCTCAGTGGCTCAGTGGCTCAGTGGCTCAGTGGCCTCAGTGGCTCAGGGCTCAGGGCCCAGGGCTCAGTGGCCCAGGGCTCAGGCCCAGGCCCAGGCTCAGTGGCCCAGGGCTCAGGGCTCAGGCTCAGGGCTCAGGGCTCAGTGGCTCAGGCTCAGTGGCCCAGGGCTCAGGGCTCAGTGCCCAGGGCCAGTGGCCTCAGTGGCCTCAGTGGCTCAGTGGCTCAGGGCTCAGGGCTCAGGGCTCAGGCTCAGGGCTCAGGGCTCAGTGGCCAGGGGCTCAGGCCTCAGGGCTCAGGGCTCAGGGCTCAGGGCCAGGGCTCAGTGGCCTGTGGGCTCAGGGCTCAGGGCCAGTGGCTCAGGGCTCAGGCTCAGGGCTCAGGCTCAGGGCTCAGTGGCTCAGGCTGGCTCAGTGGCTCAGGGCTCAGGGCTCAGGGCTCAGGCTCAGCCAGGCTCAGGGCTCAGGCTCAGGGCTCAGGGCCAGGCCTCAGGGCTCAGTGGCTCAGTGGCTCAGGCTCAGGGCTCAGTGGCTCAGTGGCCTGGCTCAGTGGCTCAGTGGCCTCAGGGCTCAGGGCTCAGTGGCTCAGGGCTCAGGCTCAGTGGCTCAGGCTCAGGGCTCAGGGCTCAGGGCTCAGGGCTCAGGGCTCAGGGCCAGGGCTCAGGGCTCAGGCTCTAGGGCTCAGTGGCTCAGGGCCTCAGGCTCAGGGCTCAGTGGCTCAGTGGCTCAGTGGCTCAGTGGCTCAGGGCTCAGGGCTCAGTGGCCCAGGGCTCAGTGGCCTCAGTGGCTCAGGGCTCAGGCCTCAGTGGCTCAGGGCTCAGTGGCCAGGCTCAGGGCCTGTGGCTCAGTGGCTCAGGGCCTCAGGGCCCAGGCCTCAGGCTCAGGGCTCAGTGGCTCAGGGCTCAGGGCTCAGGGCCTGGCCTCAGGGCTCAGGGCCAGGGGCTCAGTGGCCAGGGCTCAGGGCCTCAGGGCTCAGGGCTCAGTGGCCTCAGTGGCTCAGGCCTGGGGCTCAGGGCTCAGTGGCTCAGGGCTCAGTGGCCAGGCTCAGGGCTCAGTGGCTCAGCTCAGGGCTCAGTGGCTCAGTGGCTCAGGCCTGGCCTGGGCTCAGTGGCTCAGGGCTCAGGCCAGTGGCTCAGGGCTCAGGGCTCAGTGGCTCAGTGGCTCAGTGGCCTCAGGGCTCAGGCTCAGGGCCTCAGTGGCTCAGTGGCTCAGGGCTCAGTGGCTCAGTGGCTCAGGCTCAGGGGCTCAGTGGCTCAGGGCCTCAGGCTCAGGCCTCAGGGCTCAGGGCTCAGGCTCAGTGGCTCAGTGGCTCAGGGCTCAGGGCTCAGGGCTCAGTGGCTCAGGCTCAGGGCTCAGTGGCTCAGGGCTCAGGCTCAGTGGCTCAGGGCTCAGTGGCCAGGGCCTCAGTGGCCTCAGGGCTCAGTGGCCTCAGGGCTCAGGGCCAGTGGCTCAGGGCTCAGGGCTCAGGGCTCAGTGGCTCAGGCTCAGGGCTCAGGCCAGGGCTCAGGCCTCAGGCTCAGGCTCAGGCTCAGGCTCAGGGCTCAGGGCCAGGGCTCAGGCTCAGGCTCAGGGCCTCAGTGGCTCAGGGCTCAGTGGCTCAGTGGCTCAGTGGCTCAGGCTCAGTGGCTCAGTGGCTCAGTGGCCCAGGGCTCAGTGCTCAGGGCTCAGGGCTCAGGGCTCAGGGCCAGGCTCAGGGCTCAGGCTCAGGCTCAGGGCTCAGGGCCCAGGCCAGTGGCTCAGGCTCAGGGCTCAGGGCTCAGGGCTCAGGGCTCAGGGCTCAGTGGCTCAGTGGCTCAGTGGCTCAGTGGCTCAGTGGCTCAGGGCTCAGGGCTCAGGCCTGGGCTCAGGGCTCAGGGCTCAGGCTCAGGCCAGTGGCTCAGGCTCAGTGGCTCAGGGCCAGTGGCTCAGGGCCCAGTGGCTCAGGCTCAGTGGCTCAGGCTCAGGGCTCAGGGCTCAGTGGCCAGGGCTCAGGGCTCAGGGCTCAGTGGCCAGTGGCTCAGGGCTCAGGGCTCAGTGGCTCAGGGCTCAGTGGCTCTGTGGCTCAGGGCTCAGGGCTCAGGCCTGGGCTCAGGGCTCAGTGGCTCAGTGGCTCAGTGGCTCAGGGCCTCAGGGCTCAGGCCTCAGGCTCAGGGCCTGGCCCAGGGCTCAGTGGCTCAGTGGCTCAGGGCTCAGGCTCTCAGGCTCAGTGGCTCAGGGCTCAGTGGCCTCAGTGGCTCAGGGCTCAGTGGCTCAGGGCTCAGGGCTCAGTGGCTCAGGGCTCAGGGCTCAGGCTCAGTGGCTCAGTGGCCTCAGGCTCAGTGGCCTGTGGCTCAGGGCTCAGGGCTCAGGGCTCAGGGCTGGCTCAGGCTCAGTGGCCCAGGGCTCAGGGCCTCAGGGCTCAGGGCTCAGGGCTCAGGGCTCAGTGGCCTCAGGCCTCAGGGCTCAGGGCTCAGTGGCTCAGGGCTCAGTGGCCAGGCTCAGGGCTCAGGGTGGCTCAGGCTCAGGGCTCAGGGCCTCAGGGCTCAGGCTCAGGGCTCAGTGGCTCAGGGCTCAGGCTCAGGCTCAGGGCTCAGGGCTCAGGGCCAGGGCTCAGGGCTCAGTGGCCTCAGGGCTCAGGCTCAGTGGCTCTCAGGCTCAGGCCTCAGGGCTCAGTGGCCCAGGGCTCAGGCCTCAGTGGCTCAGGGCCTCAGGGCCTGTGGCTCAGGGCTCAGTGGCTCAGGCTCAGGGCTCAGGGCTCAGGGCTCAGGGCTCAGTGGCTCAGGGCTCAGGCTCAGTGGCTCAGGCTCAGTGGCTCAGTGGCTCAGGCTCAGGGCTCAGTGGCCCAGGGCCTGGGCTCAGTGGCTCAGGGCCCAGGCCTCAGGGCCTCAGGCTCAGGGCTCAGGCTCAGTGGCCTAGGGCTCAGGGCTCAGTGGCCCAGGGCTCAGTGGCTCAGGGCCAGTGGCTCAGGGCTCAGGGCTCAGGGCTCAGTGGCCTCAGCTCAGTGGCTCAGGGCTCAGTGGCTCAGGGCCAGTGGCTCAGTGGCCTCAGTGGCTCAGGCTCAGGCTCAGTGGCCAGGGCCCAGGGCTCAGGGCTCAGGGCTCAGGGCTCAGGGCTCAGTGGCTCAGTGGCCTCAGTGGCTCAGTGGCTCAGTGGCTCAGTGGCCTCAGGGCCTGTGGCCAGCAGCTCAGCTCAGTGGCTCAGTGGCCTAGTGGCTCAGGCCTGGCTCAGGGCCTCAGTGGCTCAGGGCTCAGTGGCTCAGTGGCTCAGGCCTCAGGGCCAGGGCTCAGGCTCAGGGCTCAGTGGCCCAGTGGCTCAGGGCTCAGGGCTCAGGGCCTCAGGCTCAGGGCTCAGGGCCAGGCTCAGGCTCAGTGGCTCAGGCTGGCTCAGTGGCTCAGTGGCTCAGTGGCTCAGGGCCCAGGCTCAGGCCAGGGCTCAGGGCTCAGTGGCCTCAGGGCTCAGTGGCTCAGTGGCTCAGGGCTCAGGGCTCAGGGCTCAGGGCTCAGGGCCCAGGCCAGGGCTCAGTGGCTCAGGGCTCAGGCTCAGGCCTCAGGGCTCAGTGGCCTAGTGGCCTCAGTGGCTCAGTGGCCCAGGCCAGTGGCTCAGGCCTGGGCTCAGTGGCCAGTGGCCTCAGGGCTCAGGGCTCAGGCTCAGGCTCAGTGGCTCAGGGCTCAGGGCTCAGGGCCTCAGTGGCCTGGTGGCTCAGGGCTCAGGGCTCAGGGCTCAGTGGCTCAGGGCTCAGGGCTCAGGGCCAGTGGCCTGTGGCTCAGGCCTCAGGGCTCAGGGCTCAGGCTCCAGGCTCAGTGGCCTGGGCTCAGGGCTCAGTGGCTCAGGGCTCAGGGCTCAGTGGCTCAGGGCTCAGGGCTCAGTGGCCTGTGGCTCAGTGGCTCAGTGGCTCAGTGGCTCAGGCTCAGTGGCTCAGGCCCAGGCCAGGGCTCAGGGCCCAGGGCTCAGGCTCAGGGCTCAGTGGCCCAGTGGCTCAGTGGCTCAGGGCTCAGTGGCTCAGTGGCTCAGGGCCTCAGGGCTCAGGCTGGCTCAGTGGCCCAGTGGCTCAGGGCTCAGGCCTAGGGCCTGTGGGCTCAGGGCTCAGGGCCTGGCTCAGTGGCTCAGTGGCTCAGTGGCTCAGGCTCAGTGGCTCAGTGGCCTCAGGGCTCAGGGCCTCAGTGGCTCAGGGCTCAGGGCTCAGGGCTCAGGGCCTGGGCTCAGTGGCCTGGCTGGCCAGTGGCTCAGGGCTCAGTGGCTCAGTGGCTCAGGCTCAGGCTCAGTGGCTCAGTGGCCTCAGGGCCTAGGCCAGGGCTCAGTGGCCTCAGGGCCAGGGCTCAGTGGCTCAGTGGCTCAGGCTCAGTGGCTCAGGGCTCAGGGCCAGGGCTCAGGGCCAGGGCTCAGTGGCTCAGGGCTCAGTGGCTCAGTGCTCAGGGCCCAGGCCAGGCCCAGGGCTCAGGGCTCAGGGCCTCAGGCTCAGGGCCCAGGGCTCAGTGGCTCAGGGCCTCAGCCAGTGGCTCAGGCTCAGGCTCAGGGCTCAGGCCTGGGCTCAGGGCTCAGTGGCCAGTGGCTCAGGGCTCAGGGCTCAGTGGCTCAGTGGCCCAGGGCCAGGCTCAGGGCCCAGGGCTCAGGGCCAGGGCTCAGGGCCTAGTGGCCTCAGGGCCTGGGCTCAGGGCTCAGGCTCAGTGGCTCAGGGCCTGGCTCAGGGCTCAGTGGCTCAGGGCTCAGTGGCCCAGGCTCAGGCTCAGTGGCTCAGGGCTCAGGGCCCAGGGCTCAGTGGCTCAGGGCCTGGCCTCAGTGGCTCAGGGCCTCAGGCCTAGTGGCCCAGGGCCAGGCCCAGTGGCTCAGGCTCAGGCTCAGGCTCAGGCTCAGGGCTCAGTGGCTCAGTGGCCCAGGGCTCAGGGCTCAGTGGCCTGTGGCCAGGCCTCAGGCTCAGTGGCCTCAGGCCTCAGGGCTCAGGGCTCAGGGCTCAGGGCTCAGGGCCCAGGGCCTAGGCTGGGCTCAGTGGCCTAGGCTCAGGGCCTCAGGCTCAGGCTCAGTGGCTCAGTGGCTCAGGGCCCAGGGCTCAGGGCTCAGTGGCCTCAGTGGCCAGGGCTCAGGCCTGGGCTCAGTGGCTCAGTGGCTCAGGGCTCAGGGCTCAGTGGCTCAGTGGCTCAGTGGCCTCAGGGCTCAGGGCTGGGCTCAGGGGCCAGGGCTCAGGGCTCAGTGGCCTCAGGCCTCAGGCCCAGGCTCAGTGGCTCAGGGCTCAGTGGCTCAGTGGCTCAGTGGCTCAGTGGCTCAGGGCTCAGGCCCAGGCCTGTGGCTCAGTGGCTCAGGGCTCAGTGGCCTGTGGCCCAGGCTCAGGCTCAGTGGCTCAGGGCTCAGTGGCTCAGTGGCTCAGTGGCTCAGGGCTCAGTGGCTCAGGCTCAGGGCTCAGGGCCAGGGCTCTAGGGGCCTCAGGCCTCAGTGGCTCAGGGCCTGGGCTCAGGGCCCAGGGCCTGGCTCAGGGCTCAGGGCCTCAGTGGCTCAGGCCTCAGTGGCTCAGCCTAGGCCCAGGGCTCAGTGGCTCAGTGGCCCAGGCTCAGGCCTCAGGCCCAGGGCTCAGTGCTCAGGCTCAGTGCTCAGTGGCTCTAGGCTCAGTGGCTCAGTGGCCCAGGGCCTGTGGCTCAGGGCTCAGGCTCAGGCCCAGGCTCAGGGCTCAGGGCCAGTAGGCCAGGGCTCAGTGGCCTCAGGGCTCAGTGGCTCAGGCTCAGGGCTCAGGGCTCAGTGGCCCAGGGCTCAGTGGCTCAGGCCAGTGGCCTGTGGCTCAGGGCCTGTGGCTCAGGGCTCAGGGCTCAGGCCTCAGGGCCTCAGGCCTCAGCTCAGTGGCCTCAGTGGCTCAGTGGCCTGGCTCAGGCTCAGGGCCTCAGGCTCAGGGCTCAGTGGCTCAGTGGCTCAGGCTCAGGGCCTAGGGCTCAGGGCCCAGGCTCCAGGGCTCAGTGGCTCAGGGCCTGGGCCAGGGCCTAGGCTCAGGGCCTCAGGGCTCAGTGGCTCAGTGGCTCAGTGGCTCAGGGCCCAGTGGCTCAGGCTCAGGGCTCAGTGGCTCAGTGGCTCAGTGGCTCAGGCCCAGGGCCTCAGTGGCCAGGTGGCCCAGGCTCAGGGCTCAGGGCCCAGGCTCAGGCTGTGGCTCAGGGCTCAGGGCTCAGGGCTCAGGCTGGCTCAGTGGCCAGGCTCAGGCCTGAGGCCCAGGGCCTGTGGCTCAGGCTCCAGGGCCTGTGGCTCAGGCTCAGGCCTCAGTGGCTCAGGGCTCAGGGCTCAGGTGGCTCAGTGGCTCAGGGCTTGAGCTCAGTGGCTCAGGGCTCAGTGGCTTCAGTGGCTCAGTGGCCTCAGGCCTAGTGGCTCAGTGGCCTCAGGCCTCAGTGGCTCAGTGGCTCAGGGCTCAGGCTCAGTGGCCCAGGCTCAGGCTCAGGGCTCAGGGCTCAGGCCCAGGCTCAGTGGCTCAGTGGCTCAGTGGCTCAGGCTCAGTGGCTCAGGCCCAGGCTCAGGCTCAGGGCTCAGGGCTCAGTGGCTCAGTGGCTCAGGGCTCAGGGCTCAGGGCTCAGGGCTCAGGCTCAGGCTCAGTGGCTCAGTGGCTCAGGGCCTCAGGCTCAGTGGCTCTCAGTGGCTCAGGCTCAGGCCTCAGGGCTCAGGGCCCAGGCCTCAGCTCAGGGCCTCAGGCCCAGGCTCAGGCCTCAGTGGCTCAGGGCCTGTGGCCAGGCTCTGCAGGGCTCAGGCCTCAGGCCCATGGCTAGGCCTCAGGGGCTCAGGCCAGTGGCCTGTGGCCTCAGGGCTCAGCAGGCTCAGGGCTCAGGCTCCAGGCTCAGGGCCTGTGGCTCAGGCTCAGGGCTCAGTGGCTCAGGGCCCAGTGGCCAGGGCCTGTGGCTCAGTGGCCCAGTGGCTCAGTGGCTCAGGGCCTCAGTGTGCTCAGGCTCAGTGGCTCAGGGCCAGGCCTGGTGGCTCAGTGGCTCAGGCTCAGGGCTCAGGGCTCAGTGGCTCAGGCTCAGGCTCAGTGGCTCAGGGCTCAGGGCTCCTGGGCTCAGGCTCTCAGGGCCCAGGCTCAGGGCTCAGGGCTCAGTGGCTCAGGGCTCAGGGCTCAGTGGCTCAGGCCCAGGCTCAGTGGCAGGGCTCAGGGCTCAGGGCTCAGTGCCTCAGGCCTCAGGGCTCAGGGCTCAGTGGCTCAGTGGCTCAGTGGCTCAGGCTCAGTGGCCTCAGGCTCAGGGGCTCAGGGCCAGTGGCTCAGTGGCTCAGTGGCCAGGGCTCAGGGCTCAGGGCCAGTGGCCCAGGGCTCAGGGCCTCAGGGGCTCAGGCTCAGGGCTCAGGGCCCAGTGGCCTCAGGGCTCAGGCCTCAGTGGCTCAGGCCTCAGGGCCTCAGTGGCTCAGTGGCTCAGTGGCTCAGGGCTCAGGGCTCAGGGCCTGGGGCCTCAGGGCTGGGCCTCAGTGGCTCAGGGCTCAGGGCCTCAGTGGCTCAGTGGCCAGTGGCTCAGGCTCCAGGGCTCAGGCTCAGGGCTCAGTGGCTCAGTGGCTCAGGGCTCAGTGGCTCAGTGGCTCAGTGGCCAGGCTTGGCTCAGTGGCTCAGGCTCAGGGCCAGTGGCTCAGGCTCAGGGCTCAGGTGGCCAGGCTCAGGCCAGGCTCAGTGGCCCAGGCCTCAGGGCTCAGTGGCTCAGGGCTCAGTGCTCAGGCTCAGTGGCCAGTGCTCAGGGCCTCAGGGCTCAGGCTTCTGTGGCTCAGCTCAGGCCCAGGGCTCAGGCTCAGGGCCTGTGGCTCAGGGCTCAGTGGCTCAGTGGCTCAGGCTCAGGCCTAGGCTCAGGCTCAGTGGCTCAGGGCTCAGGCTCAGGGCCTCAGGGCTCAGTGGCTCAGGGCTCAGGGCTCAGTGGCTCAGTGGCTCAGGGCTCAGGGCTCAGGCTCAGGGCTCAGTGGCTCAGTGGCTCAGTGGCTCAGTGGCTCAGGCTCAGTGGCTCAGTGGCTCAGGGCTCAGGGCTCAGGGCTCAGTGGCTCAGGGCCAGGGCAGTGGCCAGGGCCCAGGGCTCAGGTGGCCCAGGGCTCAGGGCCTGTGGCTCAGGGCCTCAGGCTCAGTGGCTCAGGCCTGTGGCCAGGGCCTAGGCTCAGGCTCAGGCTCAGGTGGCTCAGGGCTCAGTGGCTCAGGGCTCAGGCCTCAGTGGCTCAGTGGCTCAGTGGCTCAGTGGCCTGTGGCCCAGTGGCTCAGTGGCTCAGGCTCAGTGGCTCAGGGCTCAGGCTCAGTGGCTCAGGGCTCAGGCTCAGGGCTCAGGGCCCAGGCTCAGGCCAGGCCCAGGGCCCAGGCTCAGTGGCTCCAGGGCTCAGTGGCTCAGTGGCTCAGGGCTCAGTGGCTCAGTGGCCAGGCTCAGGGCTCAGTGGCTCAGGGCTCAGTGGCTCAGGCTCAGGCTCAGGGCCCAGGGCCTGGGCCCAGGGCCAGGGCTCAGGGCTCAGGGCTCAGGGCTCAGTGGCTCAGGGCTCAGTGGCTCAGTGGCTCAGTGGCTCAGGCCCAGGCCTGTGGCTCAGGTGGCTCAGGGCTCTAGTGGCTCAGTGCTCAGTGGCTCAGGGCTCAGGCCAGTGGCTCAGGGCTCAGGGCCTGGGCTCAGGCCTGTGTGGCTCAGTGGCTCAGGCCTGGGCCTCAGGGCCCAGGGCTCAGTGGCTCAGGCAGGCCTCAGGGCTCAGTGGCTCAGGGGCTCAGGCTCAGTGGCTCAGGGCTCAGGGCGGCCAGTGGCCTAGTGGCTCCAGGCTCAGTGGCTCAGTGGCTCAGGGCTCAGTGGCTCAGGCTCAGTGGCTCAGGGCTCAGTGGCTCAGTGGCCCAGGGCTCAGGGCCTGGCCTGCGGCTTCAGGCTCAGTGGCTCAGTGGCTCTGTGGCTCAGGGCCAGGGCTGGCTCAGTGGCTCAGGGCTCAGTGGCTCAGGGCCTGGGCTCAGGCCTGTGTGGCTCAGGGCTCAGTGGCTCAGTGGCCAGGCTCAGGCTCAGGTCAGTGGCTCAGGCTCAGGGCTCAGCGCCTGTGGCTCAGTGGCTCAGGCCTGGGGGCCCAGGCTCAGGGCTCAGTGGCCTCAGTGGCTCCAGGCTCAGGCTCAGGGCTCAGGGCCCAGTGGCTCAGGCTCAGGGCTCAGTGGCTCAGGCCTCAGGCCTGTGGCTCAGTGGCTCAGGGCCTGGCCTGTGGCTCAGTGGCTCAGTGGCTCAGTGGCCTCAGGGCTCAGTGGCTTCAGGGCTCAGGCCTCAGGCTCAGTGGCTCAGTGGCCTCAGGGCTCAGGCCTAGGGCTCAGGCCTGTGGCTCAGGCCTGTGGCTCAGGTGGCCTGTGGCCCAGTGGCTCAGGCTCAGTGGCCTCAGTGGCTCAGGCTCAGGGCCAGGGCTCAGGCTCAGGCTCAGTGGCCCAGTGGCTCAGGGCTCAGGCCCAGGCCTGGCCTAGGCTCAGTGGCTCAGGCCTGGTGGCTCAGTGGCCCAGGCCTGGGCCTCAGGCCCAGGCTCAGTGGCTCAGTCCAGGCCTCAGGCCTGTGGCTCAGGCCAGGGCCTGGCTCAGGCTCAGGCTCAGTGGTGGCTCAGTGGCCCAGGCCTAGTGGCTCAGTGGCTCAGGGCCTGGGCTCAGTGGCTAGGGCTCAGGGCCTCAGGCCAGTGCCTCAGTGGCTCAGTGGCTCAGTGGCCAGTGGCTCAGGGCTCAGGGCTCAGCCTCAGTGGCTCTAGGCTCAGTGGCCAGGCTCAGGCCCAGGGCTCCAGGCCCAGGCTCAGTGGCCTCAGGGCCCAGGGCTCAGGCTCAGGGCCTCAGTGGCTCAGGCTCAGGCCCAGTGGCCAGTGGCTCAGTGGCTCAGTGGCTCAGGGCTCAGGCCCAGGGCTCAGTGGCTCAGGGCTCAGGGCTCAGGGCTCAGTGGCCTCAGGCTCAGTGGCTCAGGGCTCAGGCCCAGTGGCCCAGTGGCCCAGGCTCAGGCCTCAGGCAGGGCTCAGGGCCCAGGCTGGCTCAGTGGCTCAGTGGCTCAGTGGCTCAGGGCTCAGTGGCCTCAGGGCCTCAGTGGCTCAGGGCCTCAGGCTCCAGTGGCTCAGTGGCCCAGGCCAGGGCTCAGGGCTCAGTGGCCCAGGGCTCAGGGCCTGGGCTCAGGGCCCAGGGCTCAGGGCTCAGGGCTCAGTGGCCCAGGGCCAGGCAGTGGCCCAGGCTCAGGCTCAGGGCTCAGGGCTCAGGGCTCAGGCTCAGTGGCTCAGGGCCCAGGCTCAGTGGCTCAGGGCTCAGGGCTCAGTGGCCAGTGGCCAGGGCCCAGGGCTCAGGGCTCAGTGGCCCAGGGCTCAGGGCCTGTGGCTCAGGCCTCAGTGGCTCAGGGCTCAGGCCTGGGCTCAGGGGCCTCAGGGCTCAGGCTCTGGCTCAGGCCTCAGGGCTCAGGGCCTGTGGCTCAGTGGCCCAGGGCCTGGGCTCAGGGCCAGGCCCAGGGCTCAGGCCAGTGGCTCAGGGCTCAGGGCTCAGTGGCCCAGGGCTCAGTGGCTCAGGCTCAGGCCTGGGCCTCAGGGCCAGTGGCTCAGGGCTCAGGGCTCAGGGCTCAGTGGCTCAGTGGCTCCAGGGCTCAGTGGCTCAGGGCCAGGCTCAGTGGCTCAGGGCTCAGTGGCTCTGGGCTCAGGCCTGGCCAGGCCAGTGGCTCAGTGGCTCAGGGCTCAGTGGCTCAGGGCTCAGTGGCCTCAGTGGCCTGGCCTAGGCCTCAGTGGCTCAGGCTCAGGCTCAGTGGCTCAGTGGCTCAGTGGCCTGTGGCTCAGTGGCCTGGGCCCAGGGCCTCAGTGGCCCAGTGGCTCAGTGGCCTCAGTGGCTCAGGGCTCAGGGCTCAGTGGCTCAGTGGCCTAGGCTCAGGGCTCAGTGGCCTCAGGGCTCAGTGGCCCAGGGCTCAGGGCCCAGTGGCCTTCAGGGCTAGGCTCAGGGCTCAGGGCTCAGTGGCCTCAGGCCTGTGGCCTGTGGCCTGTGGCTCAGGGCCCAGGGCCTGTGGCCTAGGCCAGTGGCCCAGGCTCAGGCCCAGGCCTCAGGCTCAGGGCCAGGGCCTGCTCAGGCTCAGTGGCCCAGGCCCAGGCCTGGCCTAGGCTCAGTGCCTGGCCTCAGGCTCAGTGGCCCAGGCTCAGTGGCCCAGTGGCTCAGTGGCCTGGGCTCAGTGGCCTCAGTGGCTCAGTGGCCTGTGGGTATTCTAGGCCTGGGGCTCAGTGGCTCAGGCCCAGGCCTGGCTCAGTGGCCCAGGGCCTCAGGGCCTGCGGGCTCAGGGCATCTGTGGCCTCAGTGGCTCAGTGGCTCAGTGGCTCAGTGGCCAGTAGGCTCAGGCCTAGGGCTCAGGCCTCAGGTCAGGGCTCAGGCTCCAGTGGCCCAGGGGCTCAGGCCCAGTGGCCCAGGCTCCAGTGGCTCTAGGCTCAGTGGCTCAGGGCTCAGGGCTCAGTGGCCTGAGTGGCTCAGGGCTCCAGTGGCCTGTGGCTCAGGGCTCAG